>CM077116.1:484371866-485832699 GCA_039619475.1 Icerya purchasi
CGACAAGGAAAAAGGTCTAAAAAGGAATTCCTTAAGCCTTAAAGCAGTGCAAAGTGAATACTATAGGTATAGAAGATTGAACGAAATGACGTTAGGAACTAGTGCTGTAGCGTTGGCGCGCGATATTTTCTTCGCGGAGAATGTCAGGACAAAAAGACACCTCCCCCCGAAAGCGTTACACAATTTTTCCTAACTGTCATATAAACTTTGTTTCGTTTCCGTTTTTCGGGTTGTTTTCTTTGTTTTTCGTTTCCACTTTTCTCTATTCCGATCGTTAACGTTAGAGAAGTTTTTACACGGTCTGCGGAATAAAAGAAAAAAGTAAAATTACCAGGCAACGCGACACATAAAAATCTGATGCACTGCGAGACTCGGTTGAACTTTCCCGGCACCGTGGAAAGACTTTCAAACAGCATTCTTCTTCGGCGTTCGGTCTACTCGCAGATGACGGTCGCTTTTCGTTCCTGCCCGTAGAGGAGCTTCTCTGCGAAACAATCGGAAAATAAACGGGCCAAGTTTTTGCGTAAAAGTTACCATGTCTCGCGGGTTGCATCGAGATAATTGAAACAACCGAGGCTAGCAATCTATCGAAAATAACGCGCGTCGTAGTATTACTACTACTTTTTTTTCTTCTTCTTCGCCGACATCGGACGGTAGAAAAAGATTTATTATACTATATTACGGAGTGCAAGAGAAAATATTACAAGGTGGATGACTGGTCAGACTGCGCCCAGCAGTCGACGACTGTCTGGCTGCATATTTCTATCGATATTACCAGTAGGACTTGTTTGCTCGATGATTTATCGTCCGAGTGCACGGTAGCGCACCATGTGTTTGCTTTTAAATTTCTGGAGAAAAACATTGTCCGTGTGCATGTATCCGATAAATAATATCTCGACCATGTCTTTGAAAAACGATTTTTTTTTATGGATATAACGCGCCTACAATAATAAGGTCGTTATTTCAATCTTAAAACGTGTTTTTATATTATTGATCAAATTTAGCCGGGAATTTTCACACCGATTTGATAGCTACTGTTTTCAGGTAATTATATAATAAGCCTCTCGCTTGCTTAATGGAGTCTAAACCGAACAGTGTACGAAACACTAGATAACCTCTGTGTCATATATTCTTCACCGACTAACGAATTTCCTACGAAGCTGTGGATTCTTTCGCCCCCGAATTTATCTATTTTTTTTTTATGGGCGCGCCAGCGGCATTAACCCAACAACAAGAAAACTAAGCTAAGAAATTAAATAACTAAGCGGTCCGAAATGGACGCAACAAAGGACAGCAGTGCGGACACCACAGAAAATGAAGGAAAGGAGAGGATAAAGGAAGAGTTATAGGGAGTAGGGAGACCTAATGACAGGAGCTGACTGCATAAAAGGGGGAGCGTTCGTTACGAAGAGCAGGACACTCGAAAAAAATGTGACCAGCATTACATATATACGAGGAGGATCACAAATTTATCTATTTAATCGAGAAAGAGTGAGAGATTTGTGCGAGCAATTCTATAAATAATAATGGCTATTCATCTGCCCGACCGATGTTTCTCTTATTGAAAAAAAAAAAAAACTAACGCGATCATTTTCCATTTTTTAATTTTCACCGTTTGCGATTAAATCGGTTTTTGTTTTTTTTTCTCTCTCTTTTTAGTTTCATTCGCGGTAAACATTGCACGAGACTCTGGATAAAGCCCCGGTGTAGTCGCTGAGCATATTTGTGTTGACCATCATCTTGAAAGCTTGCTCCGCATTCTACTATCCAGCTCCCGACGGGCATTCTTCCATCAGAATCAACATTTACAACTCGCTCCTTAACATTCCTCTCTTCAACTGGTATTAAGAATTTCTCGCTTCACTAATAAAACCAATACGGTATCGCTGATGAAGTTTCAATATACTTTTTTATTTGCCCAGTTCACCTTTTCGCCTTATTCTCAAATATTTATCTTATTCAAACTGTTCTCTCACTGATCAGTTACATCTCTGAGCTTTAAACCTACACTCCTAGCTCTAGCAATTCGTTTATCAGAATTCACTCTATTTTTACAGCTGACACACGTAACTTCCCCCGAGTGCAACTTTTAATCTTCTTCGTCCTATCGAATGTTGTATACATTTCCTTTTAATTTTGTTCTAGGTCCTCTTTCGGCGACCTAATCTTCTATTTGAAAATTCTCGAACTTCATTTCTCCCGGTCGTTGTAATAATGTGTTCCCTGCGCTATTTGCCGCTTCTATTTTAGCATCTAATCGAGTGTGTCAGACTTTACTGCAACGCTATTCATAGCCGACTAATTTTAATGTACCTATTATTATTTTAAACTACTCGCGCCGATGAGAACAAAAAAATTCGAAACCAAATTACATTTTGACATACACTTTCGGCCATTGCGTAAAATAATGCGATACGACTTGGTAAAAAAAAAAAAAAAATGAACTTTTGATTACAAAATACAAACGTAAATGTGAAAATTTGAAACTAAATTTCCTGGTCAAAAAAAAACTGACGATGGCGCGATCGCGGTGATGACGTCAGCATGTTTGCATGGCATACGAATTTGGCCGTGAGGAATACGACCCAAGGCCACCCCAGAGGTTACTTCATCCTCAACCGCGCTTGTTCCTTTAAAGCATGCGATGTGATCCGAAGCATTCGACTAAATGACAATTGTTCGGTACTGCGTGCTGAAATATATGGAGTACTTTTCTGTTTGGAATATTTTCTTTCTGCAGAACCTACATAACTGAAAGCCCTGTTAGTATCTGATCTATCCGCGGCGCTATCGACGATCTCTAATTCTTTCACCGAACATCCTTTAGCAATTCGAACCAGCGAGTACTATATGAACTGATTAAGCGCTCCATTTCCTTTCCTATGGGCCCCCAGCCATGCTGGGGTTCCTGGAAATGAACGCGTCGATGCGTCCGCCCGAGCAGCAATATATTGCCCCTTGCCTCAGCCCTCCTCCACCTTATCTATCGAACATAATCTTCAATAATCTCACGTCCTCATGGAAAGGATCCTCGTGTCAGACTTTCTCAAAGTTAAAATTAAACCCTCAACCGAACCATGGTGGCCAGAAAAAAGCATTTCCCCCAGAGATTTCTGTGCACTTAGCCGCTTGCGCACAGGCCACACGGCCATGTCGCATAATTTTATTTTGCAAAGAACCCCCCTGCTATGAATTGTCCTTTCTGTGGCCAAGGTGTTGCTCCCTCAACTTCCCACATACTGTACGACTGTCCAGCACTCTCACCCCCCGGGCCCCTTTATATTAATAACACAACAGTCACCAACATTCTTGAGAATTTCTTCAATGCAATTTTATCTGTAACACAGTTTATCAGAACTAGCGGAATAAGCAGATATCTATAAAAACAAACTACGCATTTTCGTACTAGCCACAGCAATTAAACGCGGTACAGGAGGTTGCTTTCACAAAAAAAAAAAAAAAAAAAAAAAAAAAAAATTGTATAAGTTTAAGCCTGGTAGTGATAGCATACAAATGTATCTCCGCGAATCGTAGAAATAGCAAAATTATTGATAATCCGGATAATTGTTTTTTCCCTTTATCAAATTGCACTAAAACATGTAGAACACAATTTCTCATAAATACATATACTAGCAAGGTTTTTTGGGTTTTTTTTTTTTTGTAATATTTATAAAATAAAGTTCATCCGTAAAATGTCACGTTAAAAGGAAGGAAATTTTAATGTCGTAATTCTACCCAAAGACAGTACATAAATTAGTATTACTTACGCACATTTTTTTCCTGAACACTTTGCTTACGCAATGTATATTAATTTTTTCTTTTCGACTTTTTTTTTTTTTTTTTTTTTTTTTTTTGACTCGCCAACTACTGACATTACCCTAGCGCGAGTAAAATTTTCCCATATTTTCAACGTCCGGATATGAGGTCCTATTTTTTTTTTTTTTTTTTTTTTTTTTATATTTACATGGGCACGGCAGCACAGGACATTTACCCAGCACAAAAGATTAAAAGAATAGAAGGACATATGGAGCGACAAGTTATATCAAGAAACGATTAGAGACAGAGGAAATGAAGGCGGATAACAAGGGAACAACAGAAGGAGATGGAAAAGTGAGAATATAGAGGGCACTGTAAGGTGTAGGGAGGCCAAGGCTAAGCAAATTGGAATAAAGGATCGCGCGTTCAGTAGAAATAAAGGAACATTCAAATAGTACGTGATTTGCATGACACGTACCATTGAAGGTTGGAGGATGAAAGGGACACAAAGGAGATTGAACCAGAGCAAAACGGAAACGAGAAGCCGGGAGCAGACTGTGATTAAAACGAAGGCGAACTATGGAAGAAATGACAGAACGGCTGATACTCGGAAAATTATTAAACCAGGGAGAAACGGATGGAGAAGGCTGTAAAGCAAGGTAAAAGGAGTCAGGGTTGGAGAAACAGGACGGATAGAGATCAGTCCAAAAGTCACGGTGAGAACGAAAAGAGAGAGAGTAAAGACTTTGGGAAGGAAATCGGCCTATGAAACGACCATTTACTGCGGCCGAGCAAGCTAACGAGTCAGCAAGATCGTTACCAGCTATACCACAGTGGCCAGGAATCCAAAGCAGGTCAATATGGATAGAACGGGGGGCTAATAAATTGAAAATCAAGGAGCGTATATAAAGAATAATAGGACAGGAAGAGGGTTCAGGAAGGGGAGACGCGATAGCTACTAAAACACTCTTCGAGTCGGAGCATAGAAGGAAATTCACTAAATTAAAAGTTGAAGATATAAAGAGGACCGCACGCAAAATAGCCGTGGATTCGGCTAGGAAGACAGAAGAGAAGGAGGGAAGTTGAAATGATTCAGAATAGTTGAGAGCAGGAAGAATAAAAGCGGCACCGACCCCCGAAGCAGATTTCGAGCCATCCGTAAAAATCGTGATGTGAGCAGGAAATAGAGAGGAAAGAGTGTGATTAAATTCTTCGTGAATGGCAGGACGAGGAAGAGACTTAATATTAGAAGGTAAAGAGAATAACTTAGGCGGATGAGACAGTTCAGAGAAGTTAAAGGTAAAGTATGGAGATTTGTTCTGGGAGAGGACAAAGTGAGAAAGTGGAACGAGTCGAGAAGAGATGAGAGAAAGAATTGGAATCTTACGAGGAGAAAAACGCCAGTTGACCCGGATATATTGATAAGAATTCATGAGTTTGGAAGGAGAGATCTGCAGACGTCTAATCATGAACCTTTCACCAAGGTGAAGTCTTCAAATACAAAGAGGAACAAAGCCAGTTTCGGACAGAAGAGCTGGAATTGGAGAAGAATTCAGGGCACCAACACAGAGGCGCAGATAAGAATTTTGGATGCGATCAAGTTTGACGAGAAGGGAAACAGGAGCACTGGCATAAAAGAACAATAGTCAAACTTAGAAAGAATAAATATGAGGTCCTACCTAAACGAAATACAACCTAAGCAACTATTTTTTATATAATGAAAGCTACGGACCAAAATGATAATAGCCTTTTTTTTTTTAAATTTATTTGACCTTGCCTTTCTTCCTACAGTGAACATGAACCCGGTACACAGGTGATGATAATTTCCGGTACATTTTCAATGTGCAGCAGTGTTAATAGCCGACCAGCTCGTCAGTAGCAAAAAAAAATCTTGATCATTTTATTTGCTCATAATAGAGAAACGTTTCTGTTGTTTTTTTCACTTTTGTTTTTCATCCATCTCTCGTACGCGATTTACATTAAAACCGAGAATAAAAAAAAGCAAACATAACACAAGACAATCGGCGTACTTAAGTATTTTTGCGACATTGAAGACATTTAGTATACTTCCCCGGCTTCGTTATATTTTCGCTATCACCAAAATAAATTTAATATAGCGTTTTTCAATTGAAAGATGAAATAATACAAAAAAAAAAAAAGAGGGGGAGAAAAAAATACTGAAAAAGGGTTCAAACGAAAATACACCAATATTTATATTAATTCTATTCCTTTTTCGCATTTTTGCTCTAAAATAAATAACATAAATGTATTTTAGAATAACCGCCGAAAACTTGCTCATAAAATCTTAATACCACTTTCTGTAACTCTCTGGCTCTGTGACATATCGCTTGGTCTAAAGAAAAAATTATATTTATAGAGAATAGTTAATATAATAATTACAGGTTGCCGGTATTTTATTATAAAATTACGCGCGAATAAAGGAATAAATTGTTCCGTGTGATTTAATTGCCAGAAAAAACGACGAAAAGGGAAAAATTTAAAAAATAAAGAAGTTTATAAATATCAATAAAGATGAATAAACGCAAAATTACAAATAATACCGATATATGTATATAAAAATATGTGGACGTGTAATTGGAAAAATTTGTAAGTATTGCGATGCGCAATATGATGAATATTACAAAAAAAATTTTTTAAAAAAGGTAGAAACATTTTGAACCCCACGGACGAAGCTTTTTATCGTAACATGCTCCCCGATTAAAGTTATTAAATCGCGGAACAACTTTCAGTAGTTTTTATAATCAAACAAAATACGATAAACACGTATTATTTCCCCTATAAGTAGTATAGTACCTTCGGTTTGTGGAAAAATCCATAGTATATAATACTACATATATATTCAAATACTTTGTCAGTTACATGGTGGAATTAGAATGACGGAGAAACGTAGCACTTACAAAAACTGTATTGACGTAAAATATAATTTATGAAGATCAATTATTAAAACTGAATAAATTCGAAAAAATTACAGACAATAAATTGAAAATAATACAAAATGATTCTATGGGCATTAATCCAATGCGATTAATGATCATAATTTCCGGTATACATGTATATAGTGAAATTCGAATTCCACACGAAAGAGCCAACTAATCAACCTATGCTAACTAGATTTAAATTTTCTCTAAGTGCGAAGCTGATATATATATATATATATGTATATATATATATATATAATCTTTATCTGGACATAGGATGTTTAAAATTTGTTACATAAATTTAAAATGGCAAAATCGGGGAATTGCATAGAATTCATTTTTTTCATAAATATTCGTTGTAATAATACTGTTTTCTTTTGCAATTGTTGAAAATCTTTGTTTTTTTTGTGTTTTTTTTTTTTTTAGTGGGCGGCACATCAAGGACCTTCTTCCAAAAATACTCAAAATGGAACATTTCATTTCTTTCACGCGACAGATTATTTTAGAAAAATAGGCCAATATAACAACCGTTCCATTCCTAATATGGACTTCTCAGAGTAGCACTCACTAGTGTTTTACATTATTTTCTTTAAACTCCAGTTATTGCCTCCGAAACAGCACGCAAACTAAGTTTGTGTGTTCTGTTTTTATTTATTTATTTATGTATTCGCGCCTGTTAACTGTGGACATTTAATTTTCTGTTCTTTTCAACGTGCAACAGCAACCAGTCCAATTCTACTCGAACGACACATCTCTGCTTAACCATCTCCTTAATTATGTAAAAAAAGTAAAGCTTTGGGAAATATATAATACATATATATATATATATATATATATAAACTCGGCCATTTTGGCCTCCCAAGGGGCTGTGCCCCTTGACCCCTCTTGCTTTCATTTTTGTCTCTTTCTCTTCTATACTTTGTATAAAATGATCAAAATTTACAACGTAATTCTTACTGTCATCAACACACACAAAAAATAACATAACCACAAAAATCCTATTCTAACATTTAACTTCCGTTATATAAAATTAAGACATTTTTTCGTTACATTTTTCGTTACATATTTCATTACATAAAATTGTGACATTTTTTAAATAACAATAACAAAAATCCTACAAAATATAACAAACGTTACATAAAATTGGGACATTTTTTTCGAATGGGGGGTAGCCTAAAAATTACGTTGTAATTAATATATGTTTGTTTTCATCCGGCCCATCCACTGAGCTTGTGTTCAATCAAATGAGACGCGAATTATTTATACCTTAGTAGTACCAGCACATAAACAGTTGGTAAAGACAAAAAAAAAAACAGGCAAGCAGACAGCGCGAAAAGCTCTAAACGTAAAATATAAATGAAAGGAAATTGATTAAAAAAAGACTGAAGTTACGAACTTGATTCTTTTTCCGTTCTATTTTTTTTTTTTTTTTTTTTTTTTTTAAAGAAGGGTACTAATCCGCAGACTGCATGTAACTACCTAGGTTATCGCAGTAAGTGGACCCACGTTTTAGATCAGTCCCCTCAGCTCGTTAGACTGAACGGAAGTTATAAGATTGTTCAAAGCGTAGGGGTATTTGAGAGGATGTCTGCAAGTGATGTAATTTGGCCGCGCCGCAACCCATTGAGACGTGTGCATTTCAGCAAGATGTGTAAAACTGATGGGTTTTCGTCGATAGAACAAGGTGGGCAGGTATTTGGCTTTGGAGCTTGTTTGAGGATGTAGTCGTGAGAAAAAGACGTTTGTCCCATCCTTAGGCGCGATTGAGTGCCGAGAACACTCTGCGTTCCATACCGACTGGAGGCCACCATGACTCCGTTGTAGGTTTCAATTTTCTGAGAAAGGTCAATTAAGACATCCAGTCATGATTCCACTGTGCAAAGACCGCATCCGATAGGAAACTTCTCAAGGATAATGGACCGAAAGCAAATAGCGGCATTGGGTACATCATGGATGACCGAGCGACCAGGCCTACCCGCACATTCCCCCGACCGCTTTTAATTTCTGAAGCAAGTGTTGCCTCGATACGCGGTCGAATGCCTTCTCCATATCGAAGAATACTGCATAAAGGTGGTGTTGACGATGAAAGACAGATACAATTTGCCTTTGAAGGCTCAATAAATGATTAATGGTTGATTTCGATTATTGATTTATAAAATGCGGTTCTTCATTTACTATCAATTTTTTTTTTTTTTTTTTTTTTCTATTGTCCAGTGATAATAGATTTGCGGCTATTGTCATTTTGTTAAAATCCTTTCTTGCTGAATTCGTTAAGTTCTGTAGTGCCTGCAACTTTTCCGTTATCAACAGCGTATCATCATCCGTATACGAATCTTAAATTATCTATGCCTTTTTATGGTTGATGTTGTTTTCCAATTTTTTTGAACTTTTCATACTTCTTATCAAAGCCGTATTAAATAATATTCCGAAATTAAATGATAGTCTTTTTCTTTCACGAAGATTATATTATACCAGTGATGTAAATATCTTTATTAAATCTTTGTGACCAAAACGAAGGGGCATTTTATAAAAGTTCAAAATTTCCTGTTATATTATTTATTTAAATTTACGTGCCATGGACAGCAACTATCGACTGGAGGCGCGCATAAATATAGATGTATATTTTAAATAAACGAATTACGGAATTTATATTGCGTAGTATAGCTTTGCATGGTGCAGGAAACTGATTAGGTTCGAAAAGATAGTCATCAGAGAGGATATTAGACGAGGAGGAGGGAAGGTTATGTATTAATCCGAGGGGATTGAACTGAGGGCATTCTGTGAGGATATGGAAAACAGAAAGATCAGAGTTACATGTACTGCAGATTGGAGCCGGTGTCTTTTGCAGCAGGTAACAATGTGTGAGTTTTAGGTAGCGAACGAAGTCTGAAGCTGGTACCGGAGTGTCTAGAACAGGGAGAATCGCTACGGCTTCTTCGGCTGCTCTATCGGCCAACTCATTTCCAGGAATTCGCGAGTGACCTGGAATCCAGAGAAATGATATCGCACGAGGCGAGGCAGAGATACCTGTAGTTTGACTATTTCCTTCGCAGTGGGGTGTTTTTTATCACTGAAAACATCGGATATGGAATTTAAAGCCGCAACAGAGTCAGAACAGATTGCTACTGAATTTTCTGTTTCCTGGTTCAAGAAGAACCGAAGTGCTAGGAACATTGCGCAAAGCTCAAAGAAGTAAGGAATTGAGTATCGAATGAACACGGTATTTCCTTTTATCACTGAACACCCTACGAAAGTGTCAAACAGATAGATGCGTCCGTAAAGAAGATTGATGCGCGTACTCTGTTATACATTTCTATTAAGAATCACTAGATTGAGTAAGTGAACGAAAAAAAGTTCTCAGTTCTGCCCTAATCGAAATTGTTTTTCAGCATTCAATTTTATTTGAAACCATTTTTCTCGACTTATATTTCGCCGTTCGTAATTTTTTACATAATTCAGAAGAATTTTGAAAAATGTTTCTTTTCATGTTTAAAATCGGTAGTCAAATTTTGAATACGATTTTATTACACGCGTCGTGTATATCGGAATTTAAACTTATTCGTCTCTCCCTTTCGACGAATAAATATATATATCTTTTTACTAATGAACATGTTTAATCAACTTTTCATCTAAAAAGTTCGAATAAAATTCAACAAAAAAGTTATCCACCACCAGTACATTTTCTTCTATTAACTAGTAACTACGGAAAATTAATTATAATAACTCGTTTTACAAGAGATATCTCGAAATTGAAATGTGCAACGCAAATGTATAGACAAAATTTTTTATTTCAGAGATTTTTTTATTTTTTTTTATATACATCGCCTCACATAAAGTTTCCTTAAAACATGTCTAAAGTCTTAGCACGGATCAACATTCCAATATATAAAATAGTCGGAATGAATAACTTTTTTTTTTTTTTTTTAATTCGCTCGATTTTTCCGAACCGTTTAAGGAAAATTTCTCCGTGAATAAATATTTTATCTTTTCTTCTATAATTTAAAAAAATGTTTCGCGCTCTTTTTCAATTCTATTTAGCACTTCTTGAATTTAGAAATCAAGTCTTTGATGTTTACGTGTCGACATCGATAATCAGACATTTTATCCATTTCGTTAGAATAGTGAAAAATGTAGTTGATAGATATTTTCTCTTAAAAACTGCGTAATTACTTCTTCCCGCTATTTTCAGGCAGTCATCTGGAAAACAAATATTCGGAAAAGCAGAAAAATGCCCTCTAATTGGAAACCAATCGGAGTGCCCTGTAAGTTCAAGCGGATATTTATTACCTATCCATTTTTTTATGATTTTTTTTCCTGGTTTTTTTCGTAATAACACCCTAATGTCCCACAAGCAGTTTTCCCGTTTGTGGGTTTAGTCGCTGCAATTAACCTATTATCGAAATAACCTACTAACTTTTACACGTTACAGCTAACATAGAATTAGTGTTTACAACTAAAAAATCGTTAGCGTTAGAATAATGCGTAAGCTGTAAAAGACAATGAAAAAGTAGCAGCCTCGAAGTTTAAAAGTCTTAGGTAAAAACGATTCGTTTATATTAGCGACAGCTAAGGAATGGAAAACATCTTGTACGAAACTCTGAAAACACTAAAACCTGTCAACGTGTGTGTGTCATAGATACCTCCACAAGCTGCATGTCCGCAGTGGCAGGCTACTCCTTGTAGCTGGGTCTTTGTTATCGCTGGCTAGAGAGTAGTCCTGCTCTTGTATATTCCCTTGTGCCGCATTAGTTATGCGTTTCGAACATGCTCCTAAACCAGCACTCTTTTTTCATTTTCTTTCTTCAATCGCCATTACCTTGATTACAAGCCATGAGATTTAGATTGGCACCATGTGAGTCTGCTTAGAATTCTCGTACACTTTTTTTTTTTGTATAGTACCTCCTTCTCACTAAAAACCGTCAGACAATTTAAAAAATAATGCACGAGACTTACAGAAGGAAAAATGTCAAAGGCGCCAATCATTTTAATCTGTAGATTAAAATTAATAACGCAGATTAGTTTGAGTTCCTAAACCCTCTACCAGACACGGCGAACTCTCTAAAACGAACGAACACGTCGAAAAAACAATTACGGAAATCGAAAAAAAAGTTAAAACAAACAATGCCGGAAAAACGTAAATTCAGAGAGTGTCAAAGCTTCACTAGTCATTAACCAGCCGTTCATGAAATAAGAAAGCTGAAGAAGAAAAATTATTACTTATTTTCTTTTTTTTTTTAAATATAAAATAATAATATTATTTCATATACTATCTTTTGGGCGCGCCAGCGGCTTAGACCCAACAACTACAAAAATTAAAGAAAAGATTAAATAGAGAGACGATTAGAAATAGAGCTTAGGAAAGATTGAAGTACAGGGATTATATCTTGAGATGGAAAAGAAAGGACAAAGGAAAAATTATAAGGAACAGGAAGACCCAGTGCTAAGATTTTAGAATACAAAACAGAGCGTTCAGAATCAAGGGCAAAGCATTCAAAGAAGATGTGGTTTGTATCACATATGGGAGGAGAGATGGAACAATGAAGAGAACAATCGGGTGAGGAGGACAGGGAAAAACGAAAACGTGAAAAGGGTATAAGGGAGTGATTAAAACGCAGTCTGATTAAGGAAACAATCGCGGAACGTTGATAAGAAGAGGAATGAAACCACGGCTGAGAGCAGGGAACCGGCTGAATTTGAAGATAATGAGAGGCGGGATTACGCATGATTCATTTCGAAAATATAAGTGTAAAAGCGCATCGCAATAAGATAGAAGTGAATAAGCAAATAATGAAATTCCCTTTCAGACACTTCGAAAGTAATCCTGTTGCTAGTTAATACCAGACCAAAAAAACGCCATTTTGTTCTCGACGATTCTTTTTTGAGATGCTCTAACAAGAACTAAACTGCATGTTGGAGAGTTTTTTTGTTTTTTTTAAATGGATTCGGTGCCAGCACTGACCCAACTACATGAGCTTAGATTACCTACTCAGATTCTGAGGCGATCGGAAATAGAGAGTATAAAGGAGAGTAGGAGGGGAATAACGGCTAGAGATGGGAAGGAAAGGATAAAGGAAGCATTGAAAGGAGTAGGAAGATTCAACGCCAAGAGTTCGGCGTATAGATGAGAGCACTCGGGAAAAAGAGCAGGACATTCAAAAGGATATGTTTGGGTTCAAAGGGAGGATCAGTAGAGTGGAAAGGACAAAAGGGAAGAGGTGAAAGAGAAAAAGAAAAACGAGAATAGGAAAGGAGAGAATGACCAAGTCTTAGTCTGATTAAGGAAACAATATCCGAGCGCCGAGGAAAGGGAGGGCTGTGAGTTGGGAATAGGCTGTAGGAGGAGGTAGAAGGAGGAACGATTAGAGAAAAAAGAAGGGTAGATGTCAACCCATAGTCTGGCAAGGAGACTTGAGAAGAGAAAAAGGATGTCTGAAGCGAGAAAATGAGGGAGGAGTGGACCATTGAGGGACGCCGAGCGAGCTAGGAAGTCAGCTGCATCGTTGCCTTCAATGCCAGAGTGGCCAGGAACCCATAAAAAGTCAATAAGGATAGAACGTGCTAAGCGCAAGTTGGAAATAGAGGCACGAACGGAAAGAATAATATCATTAGACGAGTGAGAAGGAAGAGAAGAAACAGCTTGCAGCACAGATTTGGAATCAGAAACAATGATAAATTTACAGATCCCTCTTGAAGAGGAAATAAAGGAGACAGCACGGAGAATGGAGATTACTTCAGCAGAAAAAATGGTACAAAAGGAAGGAAGTTTTTTTTTTTTTTTTAAATTTTGAGCATGTCAGCTAAGGACGTTGCTCAATCCAACGGTATGATAGTATTAATGATTATTAAGGAAAAATATTAGAAATGGAACATACGAAAGAAGCTAACAAAGGAATAACCGAGAGGGAGACGGAAAAGAAAGCATTAAGCGTTGTAAGCCGTAGGATAAGACGCAAAAGACCGGAATACAGTATCGCGCGTTCTGAAAAAATGGAGGGACATTCAAGCAAAATGTGGTTCGCCTGACAAACGAAGTTTGCTTCTGACGGATCAAACGTACAAAGAGGAGACTGAGTAATGGAGAAATGGAAGAGCGAAGCAAGAAGCAAGCTGTGGTTTAACCGAAGTCTAATTATGGATAAAATAGTTGACCGCCACATGTTGGGGAAATTAACAAACCACGGAAAAAGAGGACTAATGGGTTGTTGGATAAGTAAAAGGAAGCAGCATTGAAAAAAGAAGAAGGATAGAGATCAGACCAACAGTCGCGGAAAGTTAACGGATCTGCTAAATAATAAATCAGCCTTTAAATTTCAGAGATTAATCAATAGACTTTTTTCAGAGCATATATATAAAAAAATCAAAAACGCAGATCTGGCAATAAAATGTTTTTGTTTTTTTTAAATTTTTTTTTTCGTTTCTTTTCTTTTCGGCAGTGATAAAAAAGAGTAAATAGAACGAAAAAACGAACGCCATACAAACGGAATCTGCGCATTAATAAAAAAACAACATAGCGAAAAACTGATCGATTTTAATCAATAATGAAAAAACAAAGCGCGTACACCTGGATAAATTTGCGATATTCAACAATAAAAGACGCACATACAAGGAGACGGGTGAATGGAGCACAACTTTCAAAGTGTGCCGATGTGAAATTACAGTTTTTGAAAAAGCTGTCTACGAGACGTATTTAATTTTTATAGGAAAGAAAAGCTGGAACAGCTATTCTTTCGAAATGAAAAATCACTCTATTCGTAGTAACAATCGAAACCGCTAACAGGTCTCATTTTATTGCGTGAAGATCTATCAGCATATCCGCTTCTAGGTAAACAATTTACTTACTACATCATCATCATCATCATCATTGAATCGTCTCACCCCATGCAGGGGTATCGTGACCATGATCTGTCACCCGGTTGATCAGGCTGCGCCAACAATTCCGATCTCTTGCAATGTGTACGCAATCCTGAAAGGTACGGCCAGCAGTTTTGCAACCGCGTCCGACCATGCAGTCGGCGCACGACCCCGACCTCTTCTTCCGTTGACTTTTCCTTGGATGAGCAATGTTTCCAAATTGTCCACCCTGATCACGTGACCAAAATAACGCAGTATCCTGCAGAGATAATAGCCTCTTCGGATTACCAATCTCATTTGGTATCGAGACATTAGCTGTCCATGGGACACGCAGCATACGCCTCCAGCACCACATTTCGAGTGCGTCTATATGTTTTTTTTTCTAGGCGAGCATCCAGCGCCTCGAAACTGGACCTTTCGGCTAAGGGAGTAAACCCTAACAGAAAATCCTGTGACAGGCAAGGGGAAGTCACTTCTCAAACGTACCGTGAAATGTCAAGAAAACCGATAGATTTTGTGCTATGCGATCCAGCTAGTAACCGGCGTTCAGACGTCCGAGGTCAGAATGTGAAATATGCTACCGGTGTTTTTAACAATATATATATATATATATATATATATATATATATATATATATAAGAAATATAAACAGATTCAGAACGTGGAATGTTTGTAGACTTTCAGCTCCAGGCAAGCTGAGGATTGTGGAGATCGAGCTTATGAGATACAACATTTCAATCTGTGGACTTGCAGAAGCTCATTATAACCAGACTGGTCATTTTGAAACACAGGATTTTAATGCTTCTGGCAGCAGCAATTCGCACAGAGAAGGAATGTCTTTCTTGGTACTGAAAAGGATTAATTATATTGTAAACGGTTGCAAAGCAATCAGCAACCGTATAATTATGATCAATCTAAAAACGCAACCCCCGTTAACATGAATCTGATACAGGTATACGACCCAACAATGGATGCGGATAATGCAGAAATTCAGTCTTTTTCTATGATACACATTGTCTGATACGTTCTACTCTTCTTCCTGAGACCGGCGAAGAGGAAAGGAACCATCCTACACGACGTGGACGTATAGAACTCTCGTAGTTGTTGTTTTTCGTTTCTCCGACGATGGGACTAGCACCATGTGACGGTCGAGTGACTACTTACTAGAGAAGATGCCTCTAGTTACAACAACCTGTACCGCGCACGGCATTCATTTCATTGCTCAAATAAATATCCATTTGTTAATATTAAAAATTGCCACAACAATACGGCTGGATATTTTGACGCCAAATATAAGGACACTTTTGATCGAGTATTTTATTTCAGCAATTTATTTAATATGTAGCAGAGGCAATTAGCGAAGGAACTTTCAACAAACTTCCGACTGCTAATGTCAAAAAAAAAAAGAATATATCGAAATTATCAGAAATAACTTAAATGCCGTTAAAGAAAAACTTTTTACTTGAAATCAAATGAAAACAGATCTGTCAATGAAATAATTCAAAAAAAAAAACTAATCAAGTGAAAATTACTAGTGCTTCAAACATAAATCGCACTGTTCCGTTTTGAGATGTGAAAAATGCGAACCAAAATTTCATTAATAAAACCTAGCAGGACTGCTGAAATAGTTCAAAGAAACATCCGTCCTTCCGAAGCTGGAGTTTAAAACATCTCAACGTAACTAAAAATAAAACGAAATGAAAAAAAAAAAGAAACATCCACTTTTCACCAACTCTAGAAGATACGAATCATCATACGCACCTTCAAAACAGGGAGAAAAGAATATATTAGAACTGTGTCAGGGAACGTTACATCGTCTGCATCAGACTCATATCCTGATCTAGTTCCTAAAATAAACGTTCCGATAACGAGCTGCTTTAAATGTTGCCGTTTCGGTCAACGAAATGCTGGCCAGTTTATAAGCGGTAAGCTTGTAGCGACAGAAACGTGTTCAAATTTTTTAGCAGATAAATCAAATAATATAAGAGTAGAAGGTAAAAACGATTTTAATAATGATTTAATCGAAAATTCTCGTATGATCTTTATAAAGTAATGGAACTTAATGAATTATAATTAAAACAAACATTTAACATAAACGATAATTATATATACATAAAATGATTCATCAACATCGGAAACTAACCGACGATATTTTTAACTGTAAACATCGCATATATTAAAAGTTTCTTTCATTCGTGTAAAATTACAACTTATGAACGTTTTAAAATAGTTCAGCATAGAACATTTCCGAGAGGTCAACGAACAATTGTTAAAAATATTTACATACTTTAATCAGCTTTTATTTCGCTCCTGAGAAACACGCGAACGACATATTTACAAAATCATTATTTTGACAATGTATATGATAAGAGTTGCTCGATTTATTTTCGATTGTTTTAAGCCTTGTTGAAGTTCACAAGCGTTCGTAAATGCAAATAATCACAATACGAGGTGTGACAATTTTAGTCGTATAATTATTCCATAGCGCGACTTGTGATAGCGGTGCGATGGTGCTCGCGGTCTCGTCGGAAAGAAGGGACGGACATTTCTGAGTCCGTATATCCAGTTTTCATAACGATAGCACGTATGTTCTATGGTCGTTTAAACAAAGTACGATTTTTACACGTGTCGTGAAAATGTGCGATGTAAATACTGAGCAACGCGTATCCCGTGATCAAATTCTTGGTCAAAGTAAAACCGTCGTCGGAAATCCTCGTATACTTAATAATAAAACGTTTTTAAGAAAGACGCTGTATTAAACAACTAACTCTGTTTTCAAGTGGGCTAAGCGGTTTAAAGACGGCCGTGAATCAGTCGAGGACGATCCGCGCTGCGGCGGTCCTTTTGCCGCAAAAGCGGCTGCAAATGTTGAACGTGTGCGCATCCAAGACCGTCGAGTGAGTTGTCGAATGTTAGAAGAAGAGTTAAACATCAACCGCGAGACCATTCGGCAGATTTTAAATGACGATCTAGGGATGCGCCAAGATGGTTCTAAAACTGCTCTCAGCTGAGCAAAAAGAGCTCCGGAGATCCACCTGTTAGGACACGATTGATCGAATTGACGCTGAAGGAAACCAGTGGATGTCGTCCATTATCACGGGGGACGAGTCTTAGATATTCGAATATGACCCCGAGACCAAGAGATTGAGCATGCAGTGGGTGGAGAAGAGCGGGGAGCGTCCGGAAAAAGCTCGCATGTCCAAATCAAGAGTGTCAAGTCTCTACTGATCGCTTTCTTCAACATCAACGACGTTGTTCATCACGAATACGTTCCCGCAGACCAGACAGTCAATTTTGCATTCTACATCGACGTTTTGAAACGGTTACGAGCCCGCGTGTACCGCGCACAACCCGAATTGGCCGAGAAGGGTTGAGTGCGGCATCACGACAACGCTCCAGCACACTCGTCCTTCGCAGTACGCCAGTTTTTGACGCTCCACAGCATCCCCAGGCTCCTGCACCGCCCCTACAGCCTGTACCTGGCTTCGTGCGACTTTCATTTGTTCCCTCAACTCAAAAGTTACTTGAAAGGAAAGCGATACGATACCGAAGTTTATAGGGTCACGACGAGGGTTCTGATGGACCTATCTTCGAGGGGGGGGGGTCGAGATGCTTCCAAAAATGGGTTGAACGTTGACGGCAGTGCGATGACCTCGGAGGAGACTACTATAAAGGTGTTTAGAGTAAGTTTACCTCTTCCCCTATTTTCAGGCCCTCCAGGCCAAAATTCTACGAATACAATTGTACGTACGTCCAGCTATAACGTTATACGTTATGTATGTAAAATGATTTTTCTTACATACGTCTTCCTTTCCACATAACTTTAATATTTTCCTTAAATTAAAATGGTTATATAATTTTTTGGTTTTTTTCTTTTGTAAACCTTTTGCCTCCCTTACAAATATATATAATATATCGTAAACACTTCAAGATCTGAAAATTCTGTCAAGAATTATATGGCTGATTGATCCCCCTCTTCTTTTAATATAAAATTACATTTCCGAAGTATTTCATAAAATACTGACAAAGTAACGAATATATGTAATAATATCGTGTCTTTCTATTTTTTTCATCCTTTCTGTCCCCTCTGCAACTCCGATTCTCCTTTTAAATGCGTCGTCGCAAGCCATGGTTAGCGAACGTTTTCTTTTGTATGCGAAATTTTGGCTCTTTACCTTCGGGGGCTCATTACAGTGCTTCCTTTATCCTTCCCTCCCTATCTCTTTCAATAATTCACTTATTTAAATTCTTTCTTTTTCCATCCCCTATCGCCTCAAAATCGAATTTCCTAGCATAATACATTCAAGCGGATGCATTAAAGCCAAGGGCATGCCCCCCTGCCCGAAAAAAGTAATGACTGATCGTCATTTTCCTCCGCACTTGAATGCAAAATAAATCTGAAAAAACCCGTCATCTATCATAGAGATCTAAGGAAATTACATGACAAAAAAGTTTTGTACTTCCATAAGTAAAGTTAAAAATAAAATAATCGCGAAAGTTAACCTCGGTCAAAAGTATTTAATAAGTTTAGAAAAGAAAAAAAGAATCGAGTCCTACTTTTTATTTTGGAGCGTTGCAATATAAGTCAAAAAAATAAATAAATAAATAAGTTTCGTATTCAAAGTTATTTTTCCCACTTTCGATTAATTTTCTTTTTCTACGTACAATTTGACCAATTGAACAATGAATAGCAATAAAAACGTCAGCCAATGATAAAAAAGAGGAAAAAAGAAAATATGGTGAAATATTACGAATTTTAGTACCAAATAATTTCTTATGGGAGTAATACATTGAGCAGGTGTTAATATTTTGTTCTGAGTTCTGTAACTGTACTTGCACCTTTAGATACGAACCGCGAACACGATCGGAGTTGGTAGATTAGCCGCCAACGGATTAACGTGTGAAGAGATACATATTTTTCACTTGATCCTTTGATTGTTTCATTTATTGTTTGTACAAAAATTTCAATCAGGTTTCGAAACAAATTAAAACGGAGGAATCTCTTAAATAAAATGACGAAAAATTAAATTCCCAAATCTAACCAAAACAATTTATCAGCATTATAGAGGAAAAATATCGGAGACGACTGTCATCTCGCTTACAATTATCGGACTTTTATAAAAGTGATATCAAAATAACAGTTGAAACATTTTCAATCTATCGCTCGAGAAAAATAGAATGCACGCTAAATGAAAACGGGTGCCAGGTGTACTCCTCAGCCGCCAATAGTGTGCTAAGATCCTTAGATCCTGTACATTTTACGGCCCTCCGCTCTATTCTTTCCACTCATCCCTCTACTCCTGTTGTAAGTTTGTGTGTACTGGCAGGTTGTCCCCCACTATCCTATTATAGGAAATATTACAACTTTAAAGAACTGAGCTCCCTCCTTAGTAATACTAAGACCCCGTCACTCGAGCCGGCCACCATATCCCCTAATGGAAGTTTTGGGAACGATCCAGTGCCTGAACTTTTTTCAGTTATGGGTCATTTCCAAATCCCCTCAATCCCAAGAGCTTTACCAGATTTCGCAATAACCGTACCTCCCTGGAGTCAGCCGATCACAAATATAAACATATCTCTCACAAAATTCAATAAAGCACAATATCCCCCAAACGTAGTACAAATAGTAAAAAACACCATAGCGAGCTACACCGATCATGTATGCCTCTACACAGATGGAGCGAAGGCAAAAGGTTATCAGTCACCGGCGGCATGCTCCTTCGAAGTATCAAAAACAGCAGAGTCAGTCAGACTGCATGATTGCTGCACAGCACTGCACGCTGAAATATATGCGATTGTTTTCTGCATTCAACACTATACTGATACTAACCCCCGGTCCCAAAAGGCCCTACTTATAACTGACTCCTTAAATTCCCTTCAACTTATTTCAGAAATAAAACCCAAAAACCCCCTGATAAGAAAAGTCCACTACCTACTATACAGACTATCCCACCTAAACTCTGAAATATCCTTCCTATGGGTGCCGGCCCATGTAGGAGTCTCAGGTAATGAGCGCGTCAATCGAGCAGCTAAGGCGACACTATTCTCTCCAATGCCATGTAATCCCCCTCTTCCCCCCACAATGGCCCATTTATTTATGCACCAAACTGGAGAAGAATGGCAGCAGGAATGGAAATCCGCAAGTACATTCCTCCGAAGCATAAAATCAACCACAGAACCCTGGTGGCCCATAGACGAAATTTCTCGCAGAGATTTTTCTGTCTTGAATCGCCTCCGAACAGGTCACACAACCCTTTCGCACGGGTATATCTTCACGGGACAAGCACCCCCAAATGTCTGCTTCTTCTGTGGTCAACCAAGCGCCCCGTCTACATCTCACCTCCTTCTCGAATGTTTCTCTTTTGCGGCACCAAGATCCACCTATTTCACTACCACCTCTATCTCTAAGATGTTATCGAACGTTCCGTCTGCGGTCGCAGCTATGTTGGCTTTCGTGCGTAGCAGCGGCCTATACCATAGAGTTTAACCTTCCTAAGTAGGCTCCATGTGCTGTAATAGCCTCAGTAGTTAAACACAGCGCATGGAAATCCTTACTATTATTTTTATAAAAAAAAAAAAAAAAAAAAATAACTATTGAAGGAGAAGAATAAAACGTTAAACGGGAAAGAGTAACAATGACGAGAGATTTAATCACGTGACAAATATTTAAAGAGACTGTGTAAGTATGTGTAAAAAAAAGTATAATTTATGAACTCCGCCAAGCACTTGTTTAATAACACGATTTAAAGTTGCCAAAAATACGATATTATCTCTGTGTAAATAATCGTTCGAATATGTGTGCATGTGTGAAATACGATTATCACAACTAACTCGCTACGATGTAGTGTGTTCGCAATAGATTTGCCGTTATAATATATTAATAGCTGTGTATCTAAGAATGTTAGAAGCGGCACACCTCCACAGTGCTGACCTAAAAGAGAATATACATATTTTTAGCATCGTCGTCCAAAGCGTGCGTCTTCTATACATAATTCTTATTATTTACCATTTGCCAAAATTAAACGGAGACAGACAACTCTTAAATAATTTCACCAGCTGCATCCGATAAAAGTTCCCGAAGAAAAAATCATATCGATTAGTGACAAATCCGCAGATGAAAAATGTCGACGATTATACACACCCCAGTTTCAATTCGCCAGTGCCGCACGCAGTCTTAAATAAAAACGAATTAACCTTCGAATTTGTATAGGATGAAAGAGGTAGTAATTATTGTTATTGCGCTCGACTCTGAAATCACGTAGTGCGCTGTGAATATGAAATAAAAACAAAACGGTTGTTAGAAAAAAATCTAGCGGTTTTGTTCCATCTAATCTTCTTTTTGGATATAAAGATATGGGGATTAATAAAAGCATCTAGCAATGATTTCTTTACAATCCTTTGTTCTTTCCGTCTCCGATCGTTCCTGAATCTAAAGTTCTAAAGTATACATACAAGTAGCGGGGTAACAACCAAGGGCGGGCCCCAAAAAAAAAAAAAAAAGAAATCATAAATACGGTCCGTAAAAATTTATTTTAGATCGAGGAGATGTTTTTGAACGTGATAATAATATTCCTTAGAGTGCCGACACAAAAAAATTTAAAAACAAATTAATTTATAATCAATGTTCTTATTTACTTTACAAAAAAAAAAAACGAAAAATTTGCCGATTAAAAAAATATCTGCGAATTTCGATTTTTTTTGCGATCAATATTTCGTCAATTTCCTTGAAACCTAAATGAATGCCCGTCTCCGATAATTAATATTCTTCTAAATAATCTACTTTCCAATTTACGTTACTATTACATTCGATTCCGATCAAAATTCACTCCTCCCATTATGCAGAAATTCTAAAAGAACTAAATATAAACTTAACCTTTATGTGGACACTAATCTGAAATAATTGGAAATAGATAGACGCTGGTTTAAAGAAAAGCCTAAATATCATTAACCACAGATAAAAGGTGGAAATTAGCCACATAGAGTGACAGCGAACGGAGAACAACAAACCTCGTAATATAAAACGAAATAAAAAAAACAGACCACTAGTAGCTGCAATTAGAATCAGATGACCGACAAATTATCTACTAAAGACAAACTCGCACCCGATATGTACCAACAACATAATGAATGGATCATCTGCGAGAAAAATTGTATGTAAATGAATTTTTTAGAAAATAATTTATTGTAATATTTTTAAAATTCACGTTCAAAAAGTAAAAGAAAAAATATTAAATAACTATAATATCGATAGGCGTCCGCCTCTTTGACTAAAGAAAGATAAATCGCATCATACACAAGATTTGTGTGGCAATTAGTTATTTTATAATAGTTTGTCTGCTGCGAGTTTGTCTGCTGCGTGCCACGTCGTAAACCGAAAAGCAGATAAAGCCGTGAAAGAAACATCTCTAACCGATTTTGTACAAACAACAATTAGACTTGGCCGAAAAATATATATTAAAAATTAATCACCGACTTGTTCCGCGAGCACAGTCCCATCATCATGATGTATTTTTGTAATACACCATGAATATGGGGGACTATGTTCCCGAAGCATGTCGATGATTAATTTTTAATATATATTTTTCGATAAAGTTTAATCCGTTCAAATTCGAATCATCGGAAATAGCTACGGGTCATCAAGTATTATTTTAACTGATGTTTTAATTTCAATTTTCCAGATCGAAGTAGT
This sequence comes from Icerya purchasi, assembly GCA_039619475.1. Classification (NCBI taxonomy): domain Eukaryota; kingdom Metazoa; phylum Arthropoda; class Insecta; order Hemiptera; family Monophlebidae; genus Icerya; species Icerya purchasi. Next base: position 484,395,102 of record CM077116.1, read on the forward strand.
AAAGACTGACACACCGTGGCCGTCGATTTAATAATTTCTAGTTCAGCGCAATCGCATTTTAAACCAGTTGTAAAAAATAAATTGGAGCAATTTTTTAAAAAATTTTACACGTTCCAAAAAAATTCACCCTACACTCAGAACTTGCTCAAATTTACGCTTTCACACGCAACTAATGAAGCGATAAGAAAATACTATTTTTTTTTTTAATTTGTCACTTTTCTTAAAATTACCTAACTGAATTTCAGTAAAATATACACCGATAAATAAAGATCCTGCTCGTATATGTGATGTGTTGATCACATTTTCTTCGAGTGTCCTAATGAACGATCCCTTTTTTACGGCCAGCTCTTGACATTAGGTCTCCCTACTTTGCCCTGTAACTCTTACTTTATCCTCTCCTTTCCTTCATCTTCTGCGGTGCCTGCACTGCTGTTCTTTGTTGCGTTTATTTCAGACCGCTTAGCTATTTAGTTTTTCAGCTTAGCTTTTCCTGTTGTTGGGTCAATGCCCCACAAAAAAAAACAAAAAAAACCTCTCTTTAACTATATTAACATTATATAGACACCGCATTCTGTGTTCTCACTGTTTCGCACAAAGAAACGTATTAAAATTTCTCGCGAATTTTTCGTGCGGTAAAAGTAATTCTTTCTTTTACTAGGAAGATGGTGGAAATTTTTATTGGCATATAAAAGCAGAAGATCTTCACGTAGAATGCACTTGTCTGATACTATTACGATGACGATTCTATTTATATATTTATATACAAGTTTTTTTTTTGTTTTTTTTTTTTGAAAAATTTAACATAATTTTATAAAAATTGTAAGATTTAAAATGCCCCCCCCCCCCCCTTGGATGTCCTTAACGAAAAAAACTAAATCATAATCTAAAAGTCATACGAAAACAATCAAACTTGTTGTTGGTCGTCAAAATAAGTGTATTAAGCGTGATTTTTATCCCGTTTTTTTGAAGTGAAACTTCTTTTGGCGCGCCTAATTTTTAATACATCTAAAAATTCGTACATAGCCAGTGATATATTGAATTAAAATTTGTTTTTGCGTGTTATTGTATTTTATACCACTTTGAGAAGTGTAACTGAAACAAGCAGCATTTTAATCTTTTAAGGAACGTGGATAAATAATAACACGATAATATCGACATACCAAATTTCGATTGCATCGTGAAATTTAAACGCCAGAACGTTCGAGCTGGAGGGGTTACAGTTTAACCTTATTAGAAACGATAAGTCAAATATCGTTACTTCTAATGTTGATATGTCAATACACAATGTTATGCAATTAAATTTTGGTCAAGCAGATGTTAGGGATCATATATGTATTATTCAATGTAAGACGGAAGATGGGGGAAAAAAATTATTTATGGTCATTTATATTTCACCAAATATCAAAGGGTCCATGATATAATTAAATTTATACATAGAAGATTACTCCCTTTCACTCCCGATGGTTTAAGGTTATTAAAAGAAAATTTACATACACTTCTCCAATGATATTAGCTGGAGACTTCAACGTCAATTTTGCATCAGACGATTCTATTTGTCTTTAATAGAATTTCTTCAAACCGAACTGCAATTATTAATAATAATCCAAATGAATTAAAGTACAGAACTACCATTGATGCAGCATTTTCTAGATACATATATTGATAAAATTACATCAAAAACTTATATTTCATATTTTAGTTAAGCCTATTGTATCTTTTATAGAATACAACAATCAAAGAAAAATAATAAATAAATTTCGGATGCAACTGTGTTAAGAAGAATTTTATTTTCTTAACGTTTCGGCCAGCTTACATAAACCATCATCAGAAGCGACGCATTAATTTTTTATTTGTTTTTGTTTCCCTTTAAGTGAAACTTTTTATAGAAATGCGTTTATGAGATCCACAGATCTCCCCCCATTTGGTTCTTACTCTTGGTAAATTTGGTACTAATACTTAAAATGGAAGTTGGGGAAAACGCGTTTGAAGTATCTCTTCTGCCCCCTGTAAGACACATTCTATTTTTTTTTGTTTTAACTATTGTATTTCTCATTTCTATGTGCGTTTGCTATTACATGTTGAAAATGTTATAATTTTTACTGTCTTTTTAAAGATATTCTAACAGATTTTTCGATATGGATTATTCTTAAAATTTCATTTAAAAATATGTTTATAACAGAGTAAAATACGGCGCGAGTGCGTGAACATTTTTAAATATTTGGCAAAGAAAAATTCTAATTTTATCGGCCGCGATGTGTAACTAGAACCCAAAAGTATGCGCTCGTACTTCACACACTCCTCCAACTACTATCGCGAAATGGCAAATCTGAATTACGATCATTTTTAATTCTTTACCTTTTTTTTTTCCTCTGGGTACCTGTTTATTTCTTTTTTCTTTCACGTAATAAACTTGTGTCACGTTATCAAGTATTACGTTCAAATAACCCTTTCTGCAGAAACTTAAGCAAAAAAAGAAATATTTCCACAATTATTTTTAGAAATTCGGACCAATATAAAATTAACCGAATTTGATAAGGTCGCGCTTATCATTATGATTAGCAAGCTGTACCCCTCTTTCGTAAACAGCAGGCCGACAATCTTAATCTGTGCTTCCCCACATCTTTCATCTCTTTTTTCAATGGAACTTCTTTCGCCAGCGTGTGCATTCTACGTAAAAAACATCATATTTGTGGCAGTGAAGTTTATTGTAATCATCTATACTTGAAAGATAATTAAAATTTAATTAACAATAACAAATAGAACTTCTTAAAATAATAAAATTATATACACTATAAAAATTGAATCGATCGCATATGTAGGCATCTGCACATTCAGGAGTATCCAGACATGCTTCATGAGCCCATCCATTGCTGGAACACTATATTCAGTTTTCGTCGTGCTCTTCTAAGCACACTGGGCAAATAGTTCTTCCTATGTCAGGTACTTGAGTTATGGTTACTTTGTCTTAGCTTTATCTCCACTTTTCTTTTGTCATTTACGTCTTTAGTTTGTCTCCTCTTCTCTTCTATCGCTGTTTTGAATTAGCTCCCATTTTTTTCTTTTTCTTCTTAATCTTCTTCAACAGTAATTCTGTATAGTGACGTTAGAATTTCACTTCTTTCATATTTTCTCTTCCGAACAGTCGCTGATTGTTTTTTGGCAACAGCTGGTAATGGTGACAATTTTTTTTGGTTGCAACGTCACTTCTCAACGGTTCAATGCCAATGTCGTATGGTGTCCCGTGACCATGCATCACTACGCTCCCCACGCCTATTTGAATCGTTTTTCAATCGAACACGTCGTGACTCGCTGAAATAATACGAGTGCCCGATACTAGGCGCCGTCCGACGTTACGGGACTTCCCCCTACGTAAGCATATATATCCTGGAAAGGAAATAATTAAAAAAAAGTTATCTACATAAAACCATCTTTCCTGCTGCAATATTTACTATAAACTACTCTCATTTCCGTTTGTCATTTTCATTTATTATTATTAAAACGAAATAATCTACTATCCGCAGAATTCGCAATCCAACATGGCTCTTTCTCACACAAAAATTTGATCTATCACTCACAGATCTAGAAAAATGCAAAAGCAGTCCAATCAATTTATTCAAAATTTATAACCGTCTCCTTAGCAAATATCCCAACTTTGAAAAAATATTCACAGATGGCTTCAAGTCGTCAGACAGAGCAGACTGCTCGTTTGTTCATGATAACATCACTGCTCCACTTTCTCTACCACCGTACTTCACAGTTCTTTCAATGGAACTCTACACTTTCAAATTAGCAGTCCAATACCGCGCAGATCTATCCTTCGAGCAATATCCTGATATTAACAGATTCTCTATCGGCGCTCCTATCCATTCAAAACTTTCATATGAAAAAGCAACATCCAATTTCACAAGAAATAGTCCAAATACACTCTCGACAATAAACAAAGAAATCACATTCAGCCGGATCCCATCTCACTCCAACATTCCTCAAAACGTGATAGCAGACGAAACAGGTAAGATATCCCTGACATTTTTCCCAATTTCAAATACTTCAATCTCCATTATTGGACATTAAAAAAGCAAGCAAAAACATTATACCCAAATCCCTTCAAAGAATGTGAGACCTCGTCCCGACTTCCAACAAATTAAAATCCATTAAAAAGATTATCGATCCCTGAAGAACTTCATACGAAGAATCCAGAAAAGACGAAGTCGTCCTGCTCAGATTAAGAACAGGTCACCCCGCCTCGACCGCTAAGAGAGCTAAAGTAATGTTTTTGTGTTTCAATCCAACACATAATATTCCGTTGTTCAAAATTCCTTACCCAAAGAAACCTACACATCCTCAACGAAACTCTAGAATCCTTACTCTTGGATAGCTACACTCAAAATGCTAAGATCCTCTCCTTTCTAAAAGCTACTCAATTTTATTCAAAAATTTAAACTAAATAGTACCCCACGCCCCTAGCCAAAAGGCTGTATAAAAAAAAAAAAAAAAACTACAAAACCTACACGTTTTTTATACTCATAAAAAAAAAAAAAAATCAGTTTAGCAAACTTTTTTTCCTCTAAAAATTACTTCATTTTTTAATAAATTATTATGTTAATAAATATTTAAAGCTTTCACAGTGAATAGTCATAATAAATAATTTTCGGATACAAGTGTGTATTTCTTTTTAAACACGGTTGAATCCGAAAATTATCTAATATAAAATTATTACGTTGTTCAACATTCCTTATGACAACACAAAATAAATTTAAATTAATCTGTGAAAACTGTCTGTCATATTTTTTTTTATTACCCAAACTTTGGGGGAAGTAAAACTACATAAACGTAATTTTTGATCGGTTTCAAACAATTATTTTTAACTTTTATAAAAGTTTTCTTTTCGTAAATTTTCAGTTAAACTTAATAGTTAATTAAAACTGTTTCGTACCACGTTAATCGCTGATTGCAAAATGGCACGAAGTGAATAGTAATCATTATCAATAATTTTCTTTTAAGTACATTTAATATGTACCGATTTGGGGAAGCATATGTCTTTTCATTAGAAAATTGTTGCTTATATGACAAAATGTGTAAAAAATGTCATTTGTTGGTTGATGGAGATTTTTCATTAAAATTTGGTGATAAATTTAAAGTGAAAATTTTGTTGTCATTATGTATCTTAAAATCTTCTTCTTCTTCTTTAGGTGCCGTACGCTACATAGTGTGTTGGCGCAACCTATTCGTACACTTTTTTAGCTGTAAAGATATAGGTTGTGTACCAGGCAATTGTTTATATGCAGTACGAATGTATGCAAGACTTCATTCGGAACTGATTAGTAATCATTTGATTTATATCGACATATACAAATGCAGTCCCCCGTGCTGTGTGTCTGCTGTGCACTAACCTAGCGCGCATATGATGTTGCACGTGGTGGTTTGCCATTGCCTTCCAAGTGATTATTAGCGAATATTTTAATTTTAATTCTTTGTAATAAGTTCTGTCGTCGTCCGGAATCGAACCCGCGACCTCCGTAATGGAAGTCAAGCGCTCTAGAAACTAGGCTATCGCGACGACTAAAATAACATCGAAAAAATTCCAAATAATTCCAGACAATTCCGAGAGTTTGTTTGTACACCATAAAATTTCACGCCGGTTTACCCCTTGTTTTGTTCTTTTCTTCCGAACACTCTTTCTAACTTCTTCAAAATCCTTTTAAGTCAGCTACCGTAGCGTGGTTGATTGGTTAATTGTGTTTTTGGTTCGGCTAGAATATCCCACTGTCGCACATTGAACCTTCGAAAAATATCACTTGCGCTGCGTCAATGTTCATAGTTGACACACCTAAAAAAAAATCCCTTTCCGGGTACGTAGACTAGAACCACAACATCATACTGTACTCATGTAACGTTCTTCATTCGCTCGCTGTTTCATTCAGATTTAACACAACATGTCTCTAAAGGCGATCTGAGATTAACTTGTGTCATTGCTGCTAATAATAACAATGAAGAGAATGAAAAGTTTTTTTTTTTTATACGTTATGCGGATGAATACGGGGAGTCCGTTCATTAAAACGGCTTCTGTTAAGCCCGTTATGTTCCATTGTAAGGAAACTATCGAAAAATTCCTCTTATACCGGGTTATTAGTGTGTTATAAATTTAGCCATTCAACGCTATAGCCACACAAATTAAATGCTCCCTGTGTACGAAGTTAGAAACGTAATACAAGCTAAAGTGTAATAGATCTAACGAGATGTAATAAGATTTTCGATTCGAGCCGAATATTTGAATAATCGGCAAAGACGTATGAAACCACAAAAATGGTCCTCACGTTTAAAAGATGAAAGGAAAATGTTCGTAACAAGTGCAAAAATGCTCAAAAGATATTACACGGGGCCGTAATCAACTGGAAACCATTAGTTGATTCCAGGTTTTTTTACGGTCTTTGAACGGACACAAGTTAAAAAAAGTTACATTCAAAGAACGCTAAAATGAGACCGTAATGGGAACTGATCCGTTATTTTAAGGAACGCATTTTGAATTTACAATTCCTTACGTTAACGTTGCCGAGCAACGAATTTTTCTTCCAGCTGTCAGTTTTTACCGCATTACGCGTGCCAATTTTGACTAACTAACCGTTAACTTCCGAATTAATTTATTCTACTTTGTTAGTCATTTTCCGTTAGCAAATTTTCCTCTTTCCTATACCGTTGAAAGAATTGTTCACGATGTGCAGAATAATCACCTGATTATTATAAAACGACCTTTGCATTCGTATGTGTATTCATTTTTTTTTACCAACCGGAAGAAGGCTGTCAAATACTTTTTCCATCACACAATCCCTAGCGCAGTTCATTTTCTTCCCTATATTATTACGGGAATACGGTCTTCCGTATTATCAAATTTAACACTACCCGTATTATTATATTACAAAAAATTGAAAGCAAAAGTACTAGTTTAAATTGTTTTCTCTGCGAATAGAAAAATAAACACAAATAGCGGTACTAAAAATGAAATAAGGAATCACCAAAGTATTGAATAAAACCTCATTTCGAATAATTTCAGAACATCCTTCTGTTCAATCTTCTGTACCGAGAGTCCATTGCTATCCTAAATGCCCTTCTCTTCATCAAATTTTCACGTATCTCTCACATTGTCCTTATTCTGTTTCTCAAAGCGTGTTGTTGTGGGGACTATCTGCCATCCCACTCTACCGATTACATAATCCTTCGTATACGTTGCTTGATTTAAGATCTCTTCCTTTCTCATTTAATCCAGATTGATTTCTTATGGAATTCCGGTCGTAATCGAAGGAAATGAATTAGTTGACTCATTAGCTCGGCTAACTTCTTCTTCTTCTTCTTCTTCTTCTTCCGGCAAGTTTCTTACTATATTTCCGTCCATCAATATTATCTACTGCAGCGCACTAGAAATTGTGGTTCTACTCCTCCTCATTCTCTAACCCGGATTCTTTTTACTTGACCATTCAACCTTTCTCTCTATCCCTCGATTCTTGACTTCGCTTTTGTACGTCGCTCTAATATCTCTACCATATGTTACCTATTAGAAAAATCTTGATTATCTTGTTGATGTAAATATGATGAACTTGTTGTGCTTTCGGCACAGTTTTCTCCCTTCGTCGCTTTTCCGGTTCTCCTCTCGTGCCGTCTCCGTATTGTCCTCTACATCCCTGCAACAGTCACTTCGTATGTGACTCCCTGATCGCATAATGTTTTAATGCTGTTCGCTTTGTTTTCTTTCTACTCCTTTCTTTTATTCGCACCAAGCAGTGTTCTCACTTCCTACAGCGCTTCTCATTTATTCTTTCTTCGCACGTCAATGTCGTTGTTTATGGTTTAGTAATAAAACTGACGAAAGACGGAGAGAGGAGCGCATATTAATTAATTTGCCTTTAAACGGACAATTTCGTACTAATCCGCGGTTCTAGTACGTTACTCGATCACGCTGTACTCGTATTTGATAGTTTTTACAAGCATCGTTAAAGTTTCGAATCTATTTAATTTTGTAACTTACGCGAAATTACTTTTTCGTTTTTGTATGTATTTATTAAAATGTCGTCGTTAATCGCGAAAATGGTAATACTTATAATCGAAGTTAGAAGGTAATGACTGGAATTTAAGATCTCTAACTGTAAGTAGGTAAAATTTTTTTTATTCGAAACAAAATCTCCGCCGAGTATTTTCAGACGGACGCTTGACACATTTATTCAGAACAGTAACAATAATACATATAATAATAATTGTTCATTTCACAAGTACTTCAACCTTCTTTAAAAAGCTTTTTGATGGTAATTATCGAAACAGCGCAGATTGTAACACGTTTTAATTATAAATGAATGTTTTAACGTAAATTTGGTAATTTGAAAATAAATAAATAACACTCTCTTCTGATAACAGCAATATTTAACAACTCATTCATATGAACCGATATGACAGGTGCGTATCGACACTCTTGTCATCTTTTTGTGATTCTTTTCACATATTCCGGGAACTAGTTTAATATCGACAGTAACATTGTGAAATAAATGAAAATAAAATTGTTCTAATACATCTATGGCCGATGTGATTTGAAACATTTTCGAGGTAACAAAAATAACTATTACCATTTTGAATCTGAGGAAGACAGCGGGTAATCGTATTATCGCGAACTGATCAATAATAATAAGAAATTGATATGAAAATCTATTGAGACATGCAAAATGAACGAGAATAGAAAGATGACACCAAAAAGAACCGTATTCCTTCTTCTTTCGAGTTCAATAAACGCAGTTCGGCATAATTTGAAAAACACTGCAGACACTTCCCAGTTTAACCGTTCCCCTTTTTTTTCAGTTCTCTTCGCAGACGAACTCAGTGTTTTACAGGTGAATATTTATATTTTCTTTATTCGGAATATTTTTTTTGATTATTATTTTATTTCGACTCGATAAGTACGAATCCAATGCGAGTGATGATAATTATTTATAATTTCAATAACGAAATACTGGAACACCGTTAACTAATCAAATATGCCGACAATTTTTGGAAATATTCAAGGAGTACTTCTTTTTTGTATTGAACTCAGCCGTAAGATGAAATTTTTTGGACACCTTATGCGCAGAGAAAATGGAATGGAGCGCTAGCTGATACAGGCGAAAGTGGAAGGCAAGAGATCCAGAGGTCGACCACCAGCGCGATGGACCAATGCGATACAGGATGTAACGGGTCTGAGCTTACAGATGTTCTGTCTCAAAACAGAGAATCGCGAGCAATGGCGAAAAATAATTAAATCGGCGTCGCCATGATCACGACACCCCTCTGGGGTTTTCGACCAAATGATGACTTCTTTTTTTAATTCAAAACGCTATTATTACGTACCAAAATATAATGCTTTTTATTTTCAAACTTTACGTAGAATTTTAAAACTCGTATTTACAGTTTACATATGTTAATATTTTTCATATCTATCACTAAGTGAAACAGAGACCAATTATAAGGACACGGGAAATTTGCATTACCCAATAAAAAAATATTCTCAATCACCGGATTTAATTTGAGTAATAACAATTTATTTTTTACCCGGGTTTTAACCAAAGCGTTTCTGTTGGAAACAATTTTATATTTGATACTACATATATAAATAAATATATAAAACTTCGACATTTCTATTTTGAGCGTTAAAATCAAATACACACGAGGTTTATGCGTAATAACTGAAAATATGTTATATAAAAAAAAGAAAAAGAAAACCGTAAATATCTGCTTTACATTCCTATACTGAGAAAAATTAAATTTTACGCCCCAAGCGATTAGTATCGCGTTGACTGGTTATTAATGAACTATAATCTAAACATCTCTAATGCTGTTCGAGACCATTACGTACAGGTTTAAAAAAAATTGCTGTGAAATATGAAATATGCGAACAAGTTAATATAAATATCACCGGTAAAGAAGACATACATGTCTGCTACTTATTTCAATTACGAGTAACCTTTTATTTCCATAAAGAGATACGTTACTTTACGTTGACAGTAAACCGGTTTGTTGATGAAAAAATGGATGTTGCTCTTGTGATCGGTGTCTCCAGATATAAAACAACGACATTTACATCGTATCAGCTGTATTTTTAAAAAAGTAAAATAACTTGGCAATAACAGTGCTAAATTAAGCAACGTGGGGACCTTAAATTATTAAATACATATGTCTTCCCAATTCAATTTTAAAATTTACGTATTTACATATATCTTATAAAGCTCCAAGAAAAAAAATCGTACAGCCCGTTCTATAGTAGCTAGAGAATTAATTTTTTTTTTCAATCGACGTATTTTCTTTATGAAATCACAAGAAAATTATAAACCCCTCAAAATTTTAAAATTAATGACCCCAAATTTTGAAAAACGTGAAAATCAATTTTTAGGGAAAAAATTTTAAAAAAATTTCACAGCCGGTTCTATATTGATTTTCTTTTTAACCCGCATACTAAGGTCTCCAGAATACATGAAAAATATAAAATTTGAAAAATTTTGATGATATTTAAAGACCAAAATGTGGGAAAATACACTCTTGAAACGGTAAGACGGGAAACTAAAAAGAATTCCATAGCAGTTGAAGGGTCGCTCTTTTTTTGTATTTCAATCGCTATAATATAAGAAAAATACGAGACCCCAAAAATTTTAAAATTAAAAGGCCCAAATTTTGAAAAATGTGAAAATCAAATTTAAGAAAAAATGTCCCAAAAGTGTGCCAATTTTATGTAACGTTTGTTACATTTTAACGCTTCATACTTTTCTACATCTGTCGTTTTCGAACCAAAAGGCGTATCACGTATAGATAACGTAATTCTTAGGCCGGCCCCCACTAGATTGTGCAACCAAAAAAAAATGTCCCAATTTTATGTAATGAAAAAATGTCTCAATTTTATGTTGTTTTTTTTTTTTTATTTAATGGGTTCGTCATCATGGACATTGACCCAAGAACAGTGGAACAGAGGGGTAAGAGAGACTCAGATCCTTACACGATCAGAGATAGCCGACAGCAAGGAATCAAAAGCTAGAATAACCGAAGGAAAAGGAAGAGAGAGAATGAGTACAGTATGGAGCGGGAATACCGGTTTGTAAGCGGAAGGAATCAAAAGAAGCTTGTTCAGTTGATAATTACGAACAACCGAACATTATATGATCGGGAACACAAATAAATTGATTGCTGGGAGGGTGCAATGGACAATAAGGAGAAGGCACGAAAAAATAACGGAACAACGAGGAAGGGAGCAAACTATGCCCAAAACGCAGGCGGCAAATCGCAGAGAGATTAGAACGGGGCATAGAAGGAAAGTTAATAAACCATGGGAAACGTGGAAGGGAAGGAATTTTATGTATTTGATTTAAAGGAAATAAGGATAGGATTTTTGAGATTACGTTTTTTTTTGTTTTTTTTTGTGTTGATACCGGTAAGAATAGTCTTGTAAATTTTGATCACTTTATACAAAGTACAGAAGAGAAAGAGACAGAAATGTAAGCAAGATGGGTCAAGGGGCAAAGCCCCTTGCGGGGTCAAAGTGGCCGAGTTTATATATATCTATATAAAAATTCTCATTTAAACGATTCTTTACTAATCTAATGTTCCATTTACACTGAACATTTAATTTTATTTAAAATTAAAGCTAGCTAGTTTCCGATGCTTCAGCACAGCCGTAGCTATGAATTATATATCCGGAACTAGTCGGCTTTAATTTTAAATAAAATTGTATGTTTTGTGTTTTATAATCATTTAATTTGCGAATTTTTTAATATCAAAATATAAATGTCAACAAAACTACGAGAATGTGCGAAATCCAAATATCTTACACGATATCTGGACATTTTGTGATATCGAATAGTTTTAGACAATATATAAAAAAAAATCAATATTTTTCTTGATTAACACGTTTACTGTGGTTTTATTATAACAACGTTAGCACATTCTGTCCCCGAGTTGTATAAATATCGACAAAAGAGAGAAACTCGAATGCATTATTGCGATTTATTTCATATAGATTCTAGCACTCTTGCCCCAACCGAATAATATGTCCGAATCCAGTATTATAAACTGGAAGCCAGAACAGGTATGTTTTTTTGTTTTTTTTTTTTTTGGCACGTCAGTTAGAAACTCGATTCAGTCAAATATTAACAATATAAAGAAACCATTATAGCAAAGATAATGGATAGAAAAACGAAAAACAGGATATAAGATACGTACAGAACCTAAATTCCAGCATAAAACGCAACACTCGACAGAAATGAACATTCAAAGCAGATGTGATCAGCATTATCGATACCACTGCATCATTCAGGCGAAGAAGGCAATTTGAAAAAGAAACAATGGAAAAGCGAAGCGAAAAGAGGCAAAGCAGAATGGTTAAAACGCAGGCGAATAATAGAAATGAGAACAGAATCGGGGAGCAAGGAGAACTCAAGGAACCAGGGGAATTAGAAAGGTTAGATTGAACAGAAAGATAACAAGGACGTTAATTACGAAAAAGAACTTTGAAAAAAAAAGATGAAAGGCTACGAACGAACATCTTATTTCGGACAGGAGCCGAAGCGTTGAAAAGCATTAATTTGTTTTATCGGCGAATTACAAAAGTAGGTCAGCAGCCATCAGTATTTTTGGTCTTACAATCCTACGAGATCTTTACTGATGCAGAAAATAAGACACTGACCCAGTAATTACAATCAGTTTCAAGTGCAGTTTTGCACACACCCGCATTGCATATATATATATATATATATATATAATCGCCAAAAGCAGTGCACCTGTACAACAAGCAGGCTAACGTTTCGCAGCCCCGTCGTTATCACATTTATTTTTAAAGCAATTCTAATGCATCTGACTAAAAATTTCTTATAAAACATTGAATCCTTTACTTAATGGTCACCAGAAAGGTTGCCCAATCCGGAATCATTTTAAAAGCCTCATTTATTTCATAAACACCTCCTTCCAACAAACCTTCCTTCTCTAGGATTCACACGGAGTTGTTTGTAATGTACCGTATTTATAACTGCCGAATATTTTCAACACACTGGTAGGCAGGTGGGATGTGACATCATAGCCTTTTCACGGAATCCTCCTTGTAATACTTCTACAACGATACCTTAACATCTTAGCAGTTTTCTAAAAAAAACAAAGATAATCAATATATAATATATGCATATACATACATACATATACATATATACACACATAAATTTAAAAGTAAAAGCTGAAAGTAAAAATTTTTTTCTGCAATAAAAATTAAGAAGTCAATTATTTTTTTTTTTTAAACAGGTGGCGACATGCATGTTGCAATAGAAAGAAACTCGTGGAGAATACCTCAAGACGATGTAGTTCAAGTAGCCAGGCCGCGTTCCAAAAAAAAAGATCAAGAGGTAAGAACCGCACCAACTTAAAAATAATTAAATTATTCGAACTTTAAATTACCAACATATTGAATATACATTTAATATAGTTTCTGTGTACGATAATACATTATATATATCCAACGCTGTAATCTGAGATGAAAACTTTTACACAGCGCAAGGAAATTAGAGGATAGGTAAGAATAACAAAATTACAAACGAATTGAATCGTTTCGGGGTTAATTAAAAATTTAAATATATTTCCACGAAGATTAAATTGATAGTTATTCATTATACTATATGCCTTGTCATATTATGAAAGGGTGAAACATTTTGTATATCTAGGCCCTATGGTAGAACAGCGAACAATAGTGCAAAATTGCCTTTAGAAATTCAGCAATGATACGGGCTGGAAAAAGATCGCACGCAATGCGGAAATCCCAGTACGCTGGGTAAGGAGCTGGTGGAAAATTTTTCTCACCGCTTTATACAGAGTAGAAACTTGAACAAAAGACAATCTCGGAAGAGACTAGCCATGTTTGAAACGTGAATCTAAATCCGCATAGAGCTAAAACTTCAAACGATCTTGAATACAGTGTGCCGAAAATACGCCTTACAACTGCACCACATGTAGCTCAACACGATGAAAGGAACCGGAAAAAAATGATGCAAGGCTGACGGCAGCAGAAAAATAGGCAGAGTACCGATAAGGTAGACTTAATAAAGAACCAAATTATCATCCGGTCAGTTGCAAATTAAATGCAGTTCAAGACGGAAAACGTGTTGGCGTAATCTACTTGAAGAAATCTAGAATGATTCAAAAATTGGAGGGAAGCTCATTTATTCTTGAAAGTGTCGAATTAGATACGAAAGAATTTCTTAAAACTAATCAGCCAATGTCAAATCACAACAGTTTGATAATGAATAACATATTAAAATCCCGTTTCAATGATTATCAAATCTTCTATACCGACGGATCGTTTGATCTGGGACAAAATAGGTACACTGCAGCCTTTTATTATCCCACACAGGAGTTGTTTAAAATGTTTCGACTGATACACGCAGGATCGTCCTTTACGGTGGAACTATATGCTATATTAAAAAGCCTAGAATATTCTAGAAGATTCGTCGGACAAAAAATATTAATTTTAACAGACTCTTTGGCCGTACTGCATAAACTTTCACGCGGAATTGGCAAGAAAACATCAAATGTCGAATGCCTTATAAGAAGACAAGCATTTAAATTACAACAGGCAGGCACGGATATAGTGCTAAAGTGGATTCCGTCGCACTGCGGTATTAAAGGAAATGAAATAGTAGATAGATTAGCAAGAACCGAAGTAGGTAGAACAATTGCTCAAAAATTAAATTGGTAGGAGTTTTTACCGATAATTAAAGAACACATTATAATCGAGTGGAACGCTGAGTATCAACAGATTAGTGATCAAAAAAGGGAAAGATTATTCAAGAATACAGAAGTATGTCCCAAGAGCCCCTTGGTTTAAAGGAGCGAACAACTTGGGAAGAGACTTTATAGCGACGATAACGAGATTGAGAACAGGACACAACAAAACCCCCGTCCACTTGGCAAAAATTAATATCATCAATGATAGTACATGCAGTAGTTGTAGAACAGAGGGTTCAATAGATCATTTTATCTGGCAATGTAAAGTCTACGAGCAGGGTAGGGACAAACTTAGAGCAGAAATCTTAGCAGAACTGCATACTTTCCCGGTTTCAGTGACACAGATAATTGCAGATCCACCGTCGAAGGTGCTAGCGGAATTAATATATAAATTTATAAAATATCACAACATAGAAATTTAGAAATAATAAATAAGGAAGTTCTATAAAACACCCTATACAGGGCTAAGCAAAAGAAAAAACTGGCTAAATGGCGAAAGCTAAGCCAAAAAAAAAAAAAAAAAAAAAAAAATATTCTTGAAAATCGGAAAATTTCGTTATACCATATACCATTCTGCCACGGCATACATCAAGATCGTCCATCTTTGCGCATTCAAATACCAATAAGATAAAACTAAGAAGAGGAATAAGAAATTATCTTTTACATCTCTTCGATGAAACCTTTATCATTACTATTACTTAAAAAGTTGGTCTGAATCAGTGGTTTTGATATTCCTTCCTTACTCTCATCATTAATACCAAAGATGCTCCTCTCCGATAAAAGTTTCCAACTACGAGGGGCGTTTCAAAAGTCTCCGCCACGCTTTCAGATCTCAGCTTGTGGGGTAACACTAGCGAGATAAACAATACAACGTTATTATACTCGAGACAATTATGAGAGTAAATGGTAAAAATGTCAAGGTCCTAATAGCACATGGTCAGTGTTCGTTTAACCACGGAGCTACCACTGCATTGCGCGTCCAACTTTTGTGAACAACGTGCAGTTATTCGTTAGCTCGTTATGAAAACATTTTCGGATAAAAAAATACACGACGAGTTGAAAAATACGTATGGTAATAATGCAATGTCGAACTGACCCCCCGTTCGTGAATTGATTCAGCACTTTAAACCGCGAAAATTTATACCGTGGTGTGGAAACGGGTAAATTCACCGCGATTGAAAAAATGCAAGGCAGAGAAGTCTGCGAAGAAGCTTATGGCCACGGTGTCTTTTGGGACTACTACGGGCCTCTTTTGATCGAATTTATGCCTCGAGGTATCACCATAAACTTTTCGATAGTTACTGCCAAATGTTGGATAATTTGAAAAAAAACAAGCGAACCGGTCTTTTGACAAAAAAAAAAAAAACAATTTTGATCTCTCGCATGACGCTCCAGCACATCGAAAAATGGAAATGGCTGATCTTCGAACATCCAGCATACTCCCCGGACCTTACGCCGGCTGATTTTCATCTTTCCCTTTTGTTGAAACGGTTTTTGGGTACACAACGATTCAACAATGATGACGAACTGAAGAACAACCTGATAAATTAGTTACAATAATTGAACGCGGACTGTAGTGGTAGCTCCATGGTTAAACGAACACTGACGGCGTACTCTATTAGGATCTTGACATTTTTACCATTTACTCTCATAATTGTCTCGAATATAATAACGTTGCATTGTTTATCTCGCCAGTGTTACCGCAAGCTGAGATCTGAAAGCGTGGCGGAGACTTTTGAAACGTCACTCATACTTTTAAGAGGGAAAGAGGAAGGTAAATTCATTGATAATGGTTTTTTTTTTGTTTTTCTTTTTTCGGTTTTGCGCGAATATATTCTCTGCACAGATCAAACTGTAGGCAAAAACAATCGAAAACAACGGCAAAAAATTCTACAGCACATTACGGAAATCAGGCAATGTAGCATCTGCGATCAAAAAATTGTATGCATTTGAAAGACGGTAACACTGAAACCAAATTTTTATACAAGTCGAATTCTAACCATTAAAAGAGCTTTAATGGATTTATTTTATTTCGTTGTTTTCAACAACAACCTATAATTCTAACATGACTTCTATGGAAATTCCAAATTTCGGTAATTTCAAGTTAGATTATTTGTTTGCATTATTTTAAAGATTCGTATCTCGAACTGGAATTATGAAAATTCAGAAAAATTGTACATATTACATTCTCTTCTCGTCTTAATACTAGTATAATAACGAATTCTTTCCCCATATTCGCCGATACGTGCAGAACACATTGATAATTGAACTATTTCGCCTCAATATTAAATATTTCATCAGTTCGGCTGTTTTATATTTTTAAATGCTTTTTTCTCACCGGTTGATTTGCAACTTTATTTTACGGCTCCCTTGATGATGCGCGCTCGTTCGAAATGTGTCAAACATTCTTCAACCGGATTCCTTAACTTTTTCCTAATTGCTCTTCTGGGAACTTTAACCGGTACCTCCATCAAGCAGAGCTAAATATTTTTCTTCGTTTCATTAGATTCAGAATGGTAAATTGTCGTTCGAGTAAGCCGTTCCGTATTTCGGCTATTAAACTCCGCATAGGGAATTTGTTATCTCACATCGGTAATCGATTGTTTCGCCTATCACGTTCGCCTATCTTTTCGTTTTTGTTTGTTTTTTTTTCTTTTTCGGTTATTGATTGGTGAGTTGCTCTTAACTGCTACGGTGCCCAGATTTCCTCAATTTAATTTTAGCTTCATTTATAGTTTAATTTTATGTTTGTTTTTATCTTTGCATTTATATAAATTTTTTTTGTACTTTTGTTTTGTTTTTATTTTTTTTTCTATTTGGTTCGTGTTCCGCTATTTAAATGAACGCGCCTAACAGGGGCCGCCTCTTACTCCTCACAACGGTACCAACTGGTCAATTTACCTGTAAATATCGACTCCAACACTAAACGTAAATTTGCGAATTCTCTATCGCCTTTTCCTTCGACTCGGCCGAAAGAGATCGAGTTATTTTATGCTGAACACTCGTTATTCTCAGCCCCGTGTAAAAACAATCAAAATAATAATAATGTGGTAGAGATAATAATTTCAATAATAATAATTAATTCAGACCAAATAAAATGTAAATCACAAAAAAGGTGTAAAAAAAAAGCGCCTGCAACTCTGTGCACGCTACAAACCTAACGATTCTGTAAAGTACTGAAAAATTTGCTTAAACATTAATGTAAATAATAAAAATGCGAAAATGTACAATAAACGAGAATCGATCGAATACAATATTTCTAATTTAATATAATGATAATTTTATTGAATATAAATTATTTCCTGGACAATTTAAATTTCTGAGCGTTATAAACATAATAGATGCGTATCTTATATTACGGTAACATTATTGTCTTTCATTCTCTGAATAAATACGTAAGAAACGATAAAGAACAGGGAAAAAAAAAGAAATAATAATACAGGATATTTCAGGAAAAACGCTCACGTGAAACTGCTTCCAAAGAGATTTTTGTGCTCCACCCCGATGACAACACTGTATTCCCCATTTTATAAAATTCCTAATGAAAATCGATAGATCATAGTTCGTACATTTGGTTGCGTCATAATATGTACTCAATCAAAGAACGCATTTTTCTCGTTAAGACCTACTATATAGTTCAAACCGAAATTTAAAGAAATTTTTGTCCTTTTACGGTAAAATTTTCAAAGTTCAACGACATAAACGGCCAAAAAAAAAATGTAACAACACATCCAATCAAGAAATTTCTAAGAAACTGTGTAACCTTCGTGATAACATAAAAAGGAAAGTTGGTGCTAAATGACCAGCGTGTGCACCGCAGAAGGCACGACGCATCATCCGAGTCGCCACGCCTCGTACTAGCCTTACTCCTTTGACAAAGGAACCCATCGTATACTCGCCGTATTCTATTTCATTGCTTTCGTATAGGATCTAAAGAGAAACGTTTCGCGTTCGCCAAAGCATTCGGTACGCACTTGGACACGCACTGTGAGAATCTTCGATTAATTTCGTTAAGTGATGAAGCGCATTTTTAATTAAACAGTCATAATGTCGTCAAATAAAATCGTCGCGTTTGGAGCACAGAAAATCCGCATGAATTTGACACGGCGCCACTTTTTCCGCAACGTGTGTTATGGGCAGCGGTGAGTGCTCGCGGGATCTACAGTCCAGCCTTTACCGACAGTACTGCTACAGCTGCGTCCTATCGAGACATGTGTTAAAGGATGAAGTACTCTTCCTGTTAAGACGTCGATTCGAAATTTTACACCTTCCAACAAGACTGGGTAAAGTCTCACAGACCGATGATGAAACGCTATCTTCCTCAGGCAATCATTCCAAGTCGCGTGTCATCTCTCCAATCGTATCCCTAATGCATTCACAACTGTCGCTGATCTTCGCCCCACCGTATAGCCCAGGTTGAAATCTTCTTGACTACTTCCTCTGCAGCCATGTAAAGGATCTAGCATAGACTACAGCGGCCATTTTAAAGAACAAATCTCGCGCTTCGTTAACAGCATCGAAATCAGAATGTTGGAGCTTTGTATTAGAAATTTTGCTTACGGCATGTAATTGAAACTGGCGGTGCATATATTAAATAAGAAATGTAAAAAAAAAATAATAATAATAATAATAAATTGATTCATTTTTGTGCCTGTTCTTCGCGTTTTTCGCGCGAGCGATTTTTCTAAAGGACCCTGCAGTAGTAATAATCATAATAACAAGCAGCTTTTCAAGTAGCATCAAGCCGAACCTTGAACCTTAATGGTTACCGTTCCATCTGATAGGAGAATTCCTTGCACCTGGATTTCGGTTGTGACATACGTTAATATCGCGAAATCTTTCTGAGATTCCCCTCTCTAAATGCGTAGTTCGTGGTGCAGCAATTTCACCTACTGCGGAACACATTTTTAAATACTGCAGTCGATTTACTAGAACACAATCTTCTTTCCACCCGGAGTTCGGTCAGTCCTTACTTTCCTAGATGTGAACAACCTAACGAATATGTTACAACATTTAATTTGCTCAGCGTGTCTAATGATCGCTGTAGTTTTATAAAGCTTATGAAAATATAATTAAAATAAAATAATAACATTAACTGCAGAAAAGGAGGGAAAAACGTAATATTTTCTCTCGATCATTCGACGCGTTTCAGTATTTAAGTTGAAAGTAACTAATATATCGGTAATTTTACACCCTGTCAAGAAAGTATCGGGAATTGTCAATTTAAATCTCCCGGGTAATAGCTAGGCAGATAATTTTTTTTTCCAGGTTGGTACAACTGTTTTGTATTATGATGCCTATTTTTAGCGCGATCTGTCAACCAGTGTGTTTACAGCAGCTGTTAAAATCAGTCGACCTTGAAGGTTTTGTCGAAGTTTTACAATGAGTGAAAATATTGAACAACGTACTTGTGTTAAATTCTGTGTTTCGAACGAAATTTCTTGTGCCGATACACTGAAAATGTTACAGAAGGCTTTTGGTGAATCTGCTTTATCAAAAACGCGGGTTTACGAGTGGTACAGAGCGTTCAAGGATGGTCGGGAGACGGTCGAAGACATGCCTCGCTCTGGACGGCCTTCAACGAGTGTGACCGATGATAACGTCGATAAAATCAAGGAAATCGTTGCTGAAAATTGTCATGTGAGCTTGAGAGAGATGGCTCATGGATTGGGCATGTCACACGAGAGCGTACGTACGATTGTGCACGAAAAATTGGGTATGCAACGCGTTGCGGCTCGGCTTGTTCCGAAAGACCTGAATTTCTTTCAAAAAAAGTACCGAGAACAGGTAGCTGCAGACATGCTGGATCGAGCCAATTTGGATCCTACCTTCTTGGAAAAGATAATTACTGGTGACGAGACATGGGTGTACGAGTACGACACGCTTACGAACCAGCAATCGTCCGAATGGCGGCCAATTGGCGCGCCAAAGCCGAAAAAACCTCGCCAAAGCCGATCGAAAGTGAAGATCATGTTGATTGTTTTCTTCGATATTCGAGGCGTGGTACACTATGAATATGTGCCAGCCGGACAGACAGTCACCAAAGAGTTTTACTTAAGTGTTTTGAGACGTTTGAGAGAGACTATCCGTCGTAAACGTAACGATTTGTGGGTCGACAATTCTTGGATTCTCCATCACGATAATGCGCCGTCTCACAAAGCCATAATTGTGAATGAGTTTTTGGCCAAACACTCGGTAAATATCATCGAACAACCGCCGTATTCACCAGATTTAGCACCCTGCGACTTCTTCCTATTCTCAAAACTCAAATTTCCGCTACGGGGAATGCGCTTCGAATCGATTGATGACATCAAGACGAATGCGACGCGAGAGCTAAAGGCCATCCCGGAAACCGCCTATCAGAAGTGCTTTGCCGAGTGGAAAAAGCGTTGGCATATGTGCATCGCTTCGAATGGATGTTATTTTGAAGGTGTCAAAATAAATTTGGATGAAAATTAAAAATTGTTCGTTTTATTTAACAATTCCCGATACTTTCTTGACAGGGTGTACATCCATTTACGAGACTAGCCATTTCTATTTCTTCTTCCCTCCCACTATTATTCCTCAAAGCAGAGGTCGAGTTTCGGTAGAATTTTGTCAATGCCTTCCTAATCTGCCTCCTAATTTTCTTTTCATTCTGCAACATATATTAGAGCGCGCGTCACAAAAACAATATTCCATACTGAAGAGGCCTCATTTTAGAAGTGTCAATCTTTCTTCTTCAGAAAATGATTTTTTTATCGTCAATTTTTTTACCTCCCATTGGTTCTATCTATCATCCTTCCGAGAGCGTTACGCAGTACTCAAAATATTCCCTTTTTAAAAATACTGCAAAACACTGCTGCAGTTCTTCCTTCATCTGTTCCGACTGCGCTTCTAAACATCCCGTATCAGAATGCAACGACCTTCAATAGCCAATTCCAGAAAGGCTTACACTTGTGCCTTTAATCGATCTGACTTATAATTGATAAAACGAAGAACGTTAAACGGCCTTTGAAAACACCTCTTTCTAAGAGGCTTTCAAATTTATTACATCTAATTTAATTTCAAATGCTTTTTCATATGTCGATTGCGCTTCAGTGGCTACCCTTTCCTACAATACTCTTTCCGCAACTCCTTCTCTTACTTCCAGCATGACCTACAATAATTATATACAGTTCTTTTAAACGAAGAAGTGACCTCGACCATGCCTAATTTTTATTCTGACATCTTCGCACACTGTTATTGTTTTTACCATAGATTTCTTTCATACATTTAACCACTGAAAAAAATATATTTGCCGTGCGTAGTATATAAATCAAATCAATTCCCGCCAGTTCAAGATTATGAAATATAATCTCAATTCAATTCAGTTTATTTGGAAAAAAATATTCGCTAATACACGCAGATTAATTAAAAATATCTTAGCTAGTGCGCAGTGTCGTGTCACTTTGAAATGCATAATAATTTTATTATACACTAGCTGTGCTCGCCAAGTCGCCCGCGTGAAATACGGTTCTAAAAAATTACTTTATTTGTTAAATTACGCCCGCGTGGAATTCTGTAAGAGTATCAGTAGAAAATCAGTATACAAAATTATATCACTATCCTCAACTAAGTAATTTTATTCAAAAATCATCACATAAATTTTGAAATCGAATGAGTAGTTTCGGATATTACCTCCTGCAACCAAACTTAAGAACGTAATGTTATATTAGTATATAGATTTTGAAAAAAGGCCGGAAGAGGTATTTTCAATTAACGGGTCTCACCAAGCTACCCCCGAAGGTCAATGTCAATGACTCCACATAATGCCGGGCAGCAGCTACCAGTTCGTATTGAGGCAACTCGAGCCAGTACCAGTTAACCTATCGGTTCTGCAAAAGTATAGGTCCAACAGAATGTTGGAGCAACTTACTCAAGACGCTTATGAAACAATAAAATAGTTCAGCAACGCCATCCAGTGTTATACAAACGGAGCAAAAGGAGCACCCGTCAAAGGGATGTCACCAACCGCTTGCGCCTTCGAAATGATGAAAGCAATGACAACCATCCATCTGAGCAATTACTACTCAATTTTAAATGTCGAATTATACGCGATATGCTTTTGTCTGGAAATGATCCTGACGTCCACAGAGCCAATCCGTGATATAACAGACTCATTAGTGGCGGCTAAAATGATAGGAAGTTGAATTCCGGGAAGACAAACCAAAACCTGACACTCATCATGGAGCTATTATAATCTAACTGTGTTGTGGATCCCAAGTCATGCTGGAATCCGAAGGAATGAAAGGGCGGACACAGCACCTCACTCAATCATTACAGCCCCCAGTCCACAAAACATCCTTGGGCACCCTCAAATATCAATATGAAGACAAATAATGGAACAGTGGAACCAAGAACACATCTCCACCCCATCCTACCACCAGAGTATTAAGAAGTCTGTGGAGCCATGGTGGCCCCCTCAAGGGATCCTTCGAGAATATTATCGTACGCTCAACCGCTTACGCCTCGGTTACACGCGACTATCCCACGACTATTTGTTGGAGGGCCGTCATCCCCCAACCACTTGTCCGTTCTGCCGCGTACAATCCGGTGATGACCTGTACAAAGGGTAAAAGAATACTTTCGGTAACATATTTCGAGAACCAAGAAAAGGAAGTAATTGCTACTTCCCTAAATTTACGATTTAGAAAACAATTATGTTCTTAATTAAAGCCACTAAAAACAAAAACAAAAAAAAGAATTTAAGAAAGAATTTCCACGTGTGCAATTCATGTAGAATATACATGAATAAAAAAAAATTATCGAAGATCGAAAATAATCCGGAAATGTCCTGCTTTATTGTAGATAAAAGATAAAATTTGTTAAGAATTACAAAAAGTACAATATTCAATTTGACTAAAACGTTATATATATATATATATTTTTTTTTTTTTTTAATATTCACCTTTTGAACGAATATTCTTTTATCGAATAGAAATTGTTTTTTAATCGATCAAAAATTAAAAATTCCCTATGTTGATATGATGATATAGCCGCTTGATGAGAATGTTAACTAGCTTATATTTCGTTCCTGAATGATTTAAATAACTACTTGAGGACTAGACTCACTAGTGTAAACGGGTAAATACACAGCATTCACTGTTTTACTTTCTGCAAATAAAATAAAATATATAAGGTAAATTTTAAAAAAGAAAAGGAATTTCTATGCCTTCATTTAAGCACCGCTTCTAATTTATATATTTAGAAACAATGCCCACCACCATTTCTTACCAAAAATTGAAATTACGTTTTAAAACAAACTGTATGTTTCTAAAAATATATGATTAAGAGAAATTTACTAATTTTGACATAAGAAATAAAATAAATAATAATAAAAAAAAAGAAAAGCAAAAGATAATTAAAAACATTTTTTGTGAAAAAATAACAAAATAAAGTTGTAAATATTCCTTCTTATAACGATAAGCAACTCTACACGTAAAAGTTTAAAAGGACCCAACCGTAAATCATCAGACATATTTAAGGCATGCTGTGGATATGTCGTAAATCCGCTTTATAATATTGGGAACCTTATTTTCAAAACTCGAATATATCTACAGGTTTGGAACATTATTAAAATTACACCAATCCCAAAAGATAACAATCTGAAAAATGTAAAAAAAAAAAAAAATAAAATGCTTTTTTACAAAAAATAAATACCGACTTCAAGGTTTATTATAAAAAATTTAAAAATGCACTAAAAAGTAAAAAATAATTACTCCCGATAAAATATATATATCAGAGTGATATAACCTTAAGGTGATATCGTAATTCTTATACAACATTAATACTTATTAGAGTTGGAATTAAATTCATGTTAGGAACAATTTAATCAACATTTAATGCAGTTTTTAATTATTCTTTTAATATAAATTTGATGCCAACTCCAAAAAATTAATGTTGTATAAGAATTACGATCACCTTTAAGGGTATATCACTCTGATATATATATTTTATCGGGAGTAATTATTTTTTATTTTTTAGTGCATTTTTAAATTTTTTATAATAAACCTTGAAGTCGGTATTTATTTTTTGTAAAAAAGCATTTTATTTTTTACTTTTTAGTGCATTTTTATTCAATTAAATTAAAACATTTATTTCCACGGTAAAAACACCAAAAGCTACATTTCCATGGTAATTTGGCAAATTTATAGTATTTTAAGTCAAAAATCTAATCCGACGGTGAAAACAATCATGAATGAAAAGCATCCAAAAAGCTTCAATCTCCCGCATTATTAAGGATAACTCAAAAACTATCGGTCGGACCTTGATCAAATTTAAATGGGACCACATGACAAACACCACCTTTCAATTAAAAGGAGAATCATCAAAATCGGTTCATCTAGAAGAAAGTTCTGTGGTAACCCACATAAAAAAAAAAAAAAAAAAAAAAAAATACAGTCGAATTGAATACCTCCTCCTTTTTTGAAGTCGGTTAAAAAAAAAAAAAAATACTGGCTAAGATTTATTAGGAAAATTAAAAAAAAAAAAAAATGCACTAAAAAGTAAAAAATAATTATTCGATAAGAAGATGATACATTTTACAGTGAGAAATATACTTCAAGATTATTGTACAGCACTAATATTCCCATTAAACTGAGCACACTAAACTTAAAATTACAATATCTTAGAACAATTTGAAGTGAGTATAATAACACAATCGTTTGTTTTCTATAATCCGAATGCCGGAAACCTAATGAATATTTTTAAAAAAGAAAAATAGAAAAAAAAAACAGGGTGGTATATGTACATGAATGAATGATATGCTTAATTTCAAACACTCATCTAACGAAAAAACAATAAAATTTAGATATAGAATAAGAAATTCGTCGACAAGCTTCAGCTTGAGGGGTCTAAATTTAAAATTATAATAATACTTATAAGAAATATACGATTTCTAACAAAAAAAAAAAAAAAATGTATTACTGCAATTTAAATTTGTTATATCGAAACTCCGAAAGTATTAATGTTGTTCAAGAATAACCATAATACCACCTTAAGTTGTATCACTCTGAAGAAGCATATTATTTTCTTAATCAAAAAATTATTTTTTACTTTTTGGTACATTTTATTACATTTTTATAGTAAATATTGGTCGATATTTTTTTTATACGCATATATTGAAGAAAGAAGAAAAAAAAACATTTCGCAATTTTTAAGGTGATACTGCAATTTTTTGTCTTGCTAAAAATCAACTTTTTTAAAAGTGATAAGCTTTTTAATTTGCGCTATGCCGGTTTAAAATTTGTTTTCCTTATTCGAATCTTTACCTGTATTGCTTAATCTTTTCAAATGACGTTTGCGTGCTTAATATTGATAATATGTCACGTCAATCGCGTCTGCTTTATTAATAAATACAAAAAAAAAAATGATATAAACATATTGGGACTCACACGGTACCACCGCTGACTGGTACACTTTTAAATAAACAGCGAATCATTAAAATCGATCCACACTGGTATATGCATTAACAAACATACAAATAAAAAGAAAATCATAGCCGACGAACGCCTAACCTACTTTTTTTTTTTTGAATCGGCAATAACATTAATTACCAGCAGCCCGTAAGTATCTTCGCAGTACCTCGAAAAGTTTTTGAAACCATTATTTATAAAAAATTATATCCGCACGTTCGAAAAGGACATTTCCATCGAACATTCGTTCATAGCTACAAATTTAATAATATACACGGACTACATTTCTTCCGATCAATCCTGCCAAGTAGATACAATTAATACAAATTTTCCAGAAAACGTTTGATAAAGTCGATCACAATATTCTCACAAATAAAATTTCTGTGAATTTGAGTTTTTGTGGAAGTTGTCGCGCAACCACTTAAGAGTAACCTTCCTGGATGAAAATAATATGTACTGTGTTGAAGTAAAACCTTCAAAGTGAAACTTCTTTACCATCGTTTCGCGAATAAACCAGCACATTTCTCACATTCCTGTTACGAAACTTGCCCGTTCTTTTTTTTTTATTATTTTTTATTTCTCTAATAAACAAACTCTTCCTCGTGTTCTCAAATTATTAATTTTTATTTTAATTATTTCCGGCTGTTTAGTGAGAAAATCAGCACATTTTTCATATTTTCCTTTCGTGGACTACCTCCGGTAACAAGAACGTGAGAAATGTGTTGGTTTACTCGGCAAACGATAATGAAGAAGTTCCACTAATTATGCCTGACTAATTATACCTGTCTCTTAATAAGAGATTTTCGCAGTCACAATTGTCAACTGACATTATCGAGGCGAGAATGGACGGAATCTCGTTCTATTTAATGGTTGGATTAGGATAAAACACGACTCAGGGTATCAAACACGACTTGTTAAATTCAACATAACGGTTGAAATTAAGGGAAACTGGGAAAATGTCTAGTTAGTTTTCCGACAGATAAAATCACATCGAGCTACAACGGTAAGTACGCGTTCTGTTCAATATATTATTGTTGCAGAATGTTACGTTTTAACGTAGCCGGTTTAAACCACGCCCTTGAGTTCTTTAAATATTAATCAAACTATGTAACTGTAAGTACATGCAGATCTAAGGGGGGGGGGGGTTATAGCCCCGGGCCCCAGCTCCTAGAGGGGCCCCGTGCTCTTGAACAGAAAAAAATTTAATTTCCCACGTACAAAATGTAAGTTTCTTTTCCCAAAATACTCAATACTGTAAAAGTGCAATATTTTAAATTTGCGTTTTTTATCTTAAAACGAATTTTCAGTTAATTTTTATTTATAAAAAAAGAATACACGAGTTCATTAATAAAATCATACACTTTTTCTCTGTAAAACTTTTTCTTTTTTCCCCAATAAACTGAATACTACATAAAATGAATATTTATAGAAATGTTCTACAATAAATCTAATTTATTGTGTTAAAAAAAAAAAAGGAATGAGTTTTTTAGTATACGTATTGAATAATAAATAAACATTCGACAAAAATAACAATTTTCAATTCAAATATTGTGATACCCGCGCAATCGTCGTAAATTTTTCTATGTAAAAACGTCTTACGATCTGAAATATTCTATTTTTTATTTTTATTGAAAATTAATACGTTTTATTTTAAACTGCGTAAAAATTATTTAAAATAAAAGCGAGTTTTAATCGATCGCTGATTTTATAATTTTATTTCGAAATATTTGATAAATCATACTCTATTTCATTCAATTTTTTTTCCGATCGCATAAACAATTACAGAATTTTAAACGTACATGTGTAATTTATATAACGAAAAGAACATGATCAAAAATATCGCATTAGTGTGTCAAAATTAGCTTCAAAACCGCTGTAGCGAAAATGCCGGCGCAACATCGCCGTAGATAATACATTATAAATAAAGTTTTTATTTTCATTAAAAAAACGATTATTTTTTTGCTACCCACAATATTTAATTTATATACATACATTTATGCGCCCGGTAAGAGCTTCAATAACTGCGCCCTTGAAAAATTTTCTAATCTTACCCAGTTCTGACAATAAAATGGATTATTAAAAATAAATCTATCATCCAAAAACTACGCTCTTGTGTACTTAATTATGAGTACTTAATAGAGTTTCGAATAAGGAAGTACTTATATAAATTGCGTTCCGGTCTGGTAATTTCTGCGCCCCTCCTGACCCTGTGCCTGGGCGCCGCTGGCACCGCCTTAGTTACGGCACTGTATACATATATAAATATGTTTTGTAGAAAAGGAAAACATAATGTTATTAACAAACACAATTACAATGTATACATAAAATTACATATTTAACGTTCAATTTATGTAGGTATTTAATTTCTTAGGGTAAGAAAGTTGAATCTGTAAAGAGAGAATAATTTTAATTTTATTAGTAATACGTGCACAGAAGGATTTTTTTTTTTTTTGTTGTTTGTTTGCACATACATGATAATGAGTTTATTCACCATTTTTTCTTCAAAGGGGGACCCCTCATTCAAGATTACTCCCGAGACCCACAAATCCTTAATCCATCTCTGTATGCAGACGAAAACATAATTTATGACATCAAACATTCGTAGAAGGAAAGAGAAGGCACCTAAGGATAAGAAAGCTAAGTGGTTAAGTAATAAATTAATTTTTCAAAAAAATACGTTCGATGAAGAAAGGAGTTTTTATGAAATATGCGTAATTTTTTTTCAATAAATCGACATTGTTTATAAGCACGCATAAAAAATGTTTAACTAATGCGCAACATTTGAGAACATGTGTTGTTTATTGTGATAAAATAGTTGTGAAGTAAAAAATGTTCAACCCCTTCCCTCCCATCATGAAAAAATCCAGGGTCCAGCACTGGTTTGTAGAATAAGTTTGCTTTCGTGTGTTTTCTAATTTTATTCACGCATTGTGATTGGTTTGAAAATTTCTCCTGTACGCTTCGTTTGTGTATCATTACCGTCAAACCCCCGTACTTCTCCAAAATAGAGGTTCTTTTTGTTTTGTTTTGTTTTTTTTAGAATACTCAACAAGGGTCAACTTGAAACCATTATTTTTATTATTATGTGTTAATGACTTATCTCGGCTAATTCAACATTCTAACATAAATGCTCATATTTCAAATAAAATCAGCAAACCAAGAAGAATATTAGGTTTTACGTTCGGAAGATGTGAAAATAAGATAAAGGAGAAAACATTGATATTAATATAACTATTGAGTCCACTTTTATTTGGATTACACGGCAATCATCTCGAAGCCTTCGTTAAAAATAATGATTGAAAAAATAGTAGTTCAGATGCGGTTTCTAAAATATTTACATTTTAAGTGTTTTGCGTATTTTCCCAACGGACCAGAGTACACTGCATTACTCCGGATATTTAATTTACTCCAGAGATTTTATCTTATTCCGGGTACTAATTCGAAATAAAACTGGGTATAAGAGAAATCTGAGAAAGTAAAAGCGGATCGCAAGTAGAAATGAACTGATCTCGGTAGTATTCTTGTCGTTAGATCCATGAGATCCTCAGGTACATTATAAAAAGTTTGACTAAACAATCCGTCGATACTTTATCAAAAGCATGCGGCTTACGTTACTTTTATTTTTCAGAGAGATGTGAACGTGAAGCAGATCAAATATTTCACGGATAATTTCACTATCTTTATTAGAACAAAATAGGTATAAAAGTAGCACCATTTAGTTCTCGAAAAAATTATTTGTTGTACTTATAAAAAAACAAGATTAAATATTTTTCATGTTCATCAACTAAAACAATAATAACAAAATATAACAAATGTGCAAACAAATGCTGTCATTTAGTATTCTAAGTTGTTGACGATTTCAGACAACTAGTACACAAGTTAAATTAAATTCATCCTACTTACTAGACCAGTCACCGATTCTTGTTTCTTACTTATAACAGTTGGTCAGTGTTTTTGTATTCCTCGCGTTTGTTTCCTTCATTTTACACCTGATTTACTTTTTCAAGTTACTTTTTACAAACCGAATATAATTGAACTGAATATAACTGAACTGAACATAACTGAACTGAATGTAATTGAACGAAATGAAACTATGCTTACATAATTACGAGTGTGTGGGAATGAATGAATACGTTTGCTATGCGGCATATAAAAGTAGTTAAACGTAGAACATATTCAGAGTCAATGAAGCAGGTTAAAACTAAAAGTTCACATTTGTACAAGTGCATTCATAGGAAAAATTTCTTGCACGTGTTTTACCTGAGCAAGCCCAGATCGTTTTTTTTAAATTCCGTTATTTTTTGTAAACAATAATTATTAATAAAAGAGAGAAATTAATGCCCCAGTTACATAAAATTTAATAAAAGAAATATTAGTTCAGCGAGAGAACATGAAAGCTACTAGAAGCAATTATTGTCGGTTGGTTGGTTTAATTTTTCTTTATTCTTCACATTGTTCCAGTCACTATATATTTCCAGAGCTTAACCGCCCTAGACGGATTACCGGATTATACGCGACTCGAGCATGGCGCAGAAAAAATATTAACAAAAATTCAGAAAGGTAATAATAACATATTGCTGGGATTTTCGCGGAAACGAGTTTTTTCATTTTAATTAATTCCGCCTTTTTCTCTCTTTTATTCTTTTTGTTCTTTTGCAAATTGATCTTGAGCCAAACGCGTAAAATCAAATGACTTCTACATTATCTCTTCTCGCTTTGGTCAGACAAAAGCTACTCGTCTGGACTTTCACTTTAAACCATTAAGTCTACAAAATCGGGACACGATACAATGATCACGTACAAGTCATACAACAGCTAGTCGAATAAGTGAATTCAAAATTCGTTACACTTAGAATTTCGATTATCTGAAAATAAAAATAATTGTGTTATCCATACTTAAACATAGAATAAATCTATTTATGAATTATTAAATACGTATATAAGGTGTGTGTGTGTGCATGTGTATATATACATATTATATATGTACCGGTACTTCTAGTCATACAGCAAAGTACCAAAACGAATTGGTAAAAAAAAAGTCTGCCCTAGTTTTGTAATAATGGAAATTAGCTTAGCTGGTGAAACAGTTTCTAGCGTGCCAATAGAAATCTGAGAAACCACGATTGAACATACGAAAAAAAATTCCTGCCGGTCACACCATCAGTGTCCAGTAATAGTTAAATTCTAACTTGATGATCTGCTCAATGCCAGGCCCGTGAGTACTTCTCTGATCTTAGCAAACGTACTGAGAAGAATAAACACACATATAACAACAATGTAAACGGCTAATCAAATCAAGCGTTTAACTAACCAAGTGGTCCGCTACTTTAGCAAAGAGCCCAGCCGTTGTACACGGCATATTTTTTAAAATCTGAGTAATAGCATTCTACATACGGTTCGATTCGATCCCTCAGACTTAATGGCAGCCGTTTACACCGCAGCTCGATCAACCACTTTACAACGTCATCAAGTGATGAAAAAGAGCACTACACCTAATAGACTAGTATAAGTTTTAACATTCGTTCCACCAAGTGACACAGCAACAAATAGCAAAACTTCATTGTGACGATACACAACTGGTTTTGAAATTTACACAGCCGTTTTATCTGCATATAAAAAGAATTTCCCTCCATTTTTAGCGTCTTATTTTTCTATTTCTTTCCTGATCGTATTTTATTGTTCACAATTTCCGGTTAGGTCTTTTATTTTAGTGAATTTTACATAAAACAATTTAAAACGATCTATTATTTAAATTGTTAATTTTCCCTGTCTAAATTTAGATATAAATTTTCTCTTAAATTTAATTTTTAATTTTTTAAAATATGAAAAAATATAGAAGTTTCTTATTTCCTTTTTTGTTTGTGCAGTGTTCGACATTTTTCTGTCTCAAAGAAATACTACGGAAAAAATCAGGATTCATCAGAGGTATACATAACATATGTATATGTCTATAGGAAAATCATTTTTATCCAAAATAATACAAAAACGAAAATGTTAACGGTAAATTAATTTACAACCTTCCGTTTCATTGCATTCTAAGATTAAATTTAGACCCTGATACAAAATTCGAAAATCAATTGAGAAGCAATGTAATCTGAAAAAATCCATCAGTTGAAGCCCCCTAAAGAACACGATATTGTATAAATTAAATTTAAAGATAGAAAGAATCGTTTCAAAGCAAATAGAATATTAGAACATATGACGTGGAATAAAAACTTCAGGTGGTACTGTTAGAGAAAAAGCTGTTGCTTGAACAACAGTCGCAATGAAAACTAAAAATAAAGAACGGATTTCGTGGTAAAAAAACTCCAACGTAAAAAACAAAGAAAAAAATGGAAAATTATCATTTAAGATACCTTACAAGTTACACGGAAAGCCATTCAAAAGTTAAATTAATGGCAGATAGAGCAGGAAAAACTGTAGAAGCAGTTGAAAACCTACGTACAAATAATCTATTGGCATCGTCGAATTAATACTCCAAAAATTATCCGAATCGCTCAGCCCTACACCGATATTGGACGAACTAAGGACACAGCAATCAAGAACGTAAGTAATGTTGAAAAATTTTTCAAGTATGGCAAGTGTATGCGAATTGAAAAAAAAATTGATAAAGGTGTACATATACAAGGACGAATCCAGAAGTACATGGGGGGGGATTATATAATTACATAAAATCTTCTAAGTAGGCAGTAGATTTAAGAAATACCTTGTTTCATAAAGAAAATTAAATAACAACCACCTTTTTAAAAAATTAAAAATGTTTTAAAAATACACATAATTATTACAATTTTTAATTTAACTTTTGTTTTACTTTTAGGGGTGAAAAACAAAACCAAATTATAAAATTATACCTTAAATATGGCGGTTTAGAAATAGTAAGAAAGATGGTATTTTTATTAGACACTTTACTTCTTTTTTATTTTTATTAGTAATCCGATCCGAATTCTCTTTGTTCAGGAGCAAGTTTAAATACATATATATTTCTCATTGAACTCTATTTTCATTTACATTACAAAATAAAAATTAAAAATAAATAAAAATAGCAAAAGATCGATAACAGTTGGGTTTAAAATAAAATAAAAACATAACATTAATAGTTTTACTAGAAAACAGTATTAATTGTTAGTTATAATTAAATCCATAGGTAAAATTTATACAAACCTTTTATAGCATAAATTAAGTTTCTCTGTTATAACAAATTTTTTCATAGATGCTTTGGTACTTGGAGGAGGTGTCCCCTATCCCCCCCCCCCCGTTGTCCACTGACATATAAGACCTTATAAAAGCGAACTAAGCCGTTATGTGATCAGGAAAATAGTTCCTAAAAGTTTTAGCCTTAAAATGTACTTTCGCTATTAGTTTTCAAAAAGGCATGCATTAAGAAATTTCAACCTTGTATTCTATCTTAAAAATTTCAAAATTCCGGATTTTAGAGGAGTATTTGACAGAGGTGCAAGTGTAGAAAAAATTAAAAATCAATCGTTAATGTAGACATTCCAAAAAAAAATTCTGGAACTCATCGAACCGCTTAACAAAAATATGTAACATATATAGGTTACTCCAGTAGCGTTAGAAATATTGGTTTAACGAAAAAATGAATTCATTATTTTATCAAAAACATTGAATTCACAAAAGTAGAAATTCAATATAATACAAGGTGGTGAAGTGTTACCCAAAGTAGAATACATGAATTTTGATTCCTTTTTTTAATTCTATTAATGATATGGTAGGTTTAATAAATTAATATTCCAGTAATTTAAAAAAATGCCTTATTTCAATTAAGAAAGATAAGTCACAAAATTTATCTGGTATAATTTTTTCACCATTAACGTTAGTGATGCTCATATTGCAACTTTCCATTCCATACATAATGTTACTTCAGAGTAGTGATGAGTAAGTCCAAAAGGATATGTATCCGTCGATCTTATTGTAACTCCAACTACAGTTCTGGACATCTATCCACAACTCCCACCCAGCAAATACAAACTGAATCGATGAGTGCTGCACAGATCCAAGTTTACACGGTTCCGCCGAAGCTAAAATCTGTCTTTTTCTGCGTTTTATACGGGGGGAATTAATATCCAAACAGAAATGTGCCAGATCAGCTAAAAACGTGAAAAATGATTAACACTGAAATTTTAAAAAAACGACGTTCTCTATCGTTCTTTCTGCAAACATAACTCTCTCTGTGCGATTACATTCCTACATTAATTATTTTGCAATTTCCTTCTCTCTTTCTAACGTACGCGATCTAATCTAACACTGATTAGAGTACACTGCGTCAACAACCAATGCAGACTAGTACCAGTATTGAGTATAATGTGTGCACAAATGTCGGATACATTTGGGTCCGATGGATATGTATCCGAGATTCAGTTCTCGAATCTGCTGGATCTGTATCCAAAGAAATAATGAACTTATTCATTACTACTTCAAAGTGTAATGTGTGTGCTTCATTAGTGAGAACATTAATGTTTGACGTGAAACTAAAATTAATGTAGTACTTAAGGATTATAATGAAGTAGAGGATATTGATGATTATTTGAAACAAAACCCAGATGGGGTAGTGCTTTATTAAAAATAGATGAGCGAATGCCAAAATGTCAGATACGAGACGAATATTGCATACAATTTATCAGGGCTAAAATTACATTCAATTTGGGTAAGGAAACTAACGCATTAAAATGGAAAATTTTGTTACATACGAGTGCTGTTAAACAAATGTCACTAATGCGCCTAGTGTTTTTTTTTTTTAATGTAGCAAGGAAAACATTCGTAAATAGAGAAATATTGCATTTTATTTACAACTTCCCTTTAAACGAAGCGCCAATAGGATGTTGCATGGCGACTAATAAGTCTTTGTTAACAAAAAATGGTCAGGAAAAAAAATAGAAAGAAATAAATGAAAAACGAAATGCGTTTTCCATATTGATACATCAAGTGTAATAAAGAATAATGCGATTTCCGGATATAAATACATACGCGAAACCATATTCTTCGAAGTTTAATCTATGCAATGAAACAAGAATATATATTCAACAAAAAAATGCAATTGCTTTACCAGCAGAAATTTATTTATAACTGGAAAGATCAATGTTGGTTAACTTTTATTTAAATGGTAACCGCTTTTCCTGTTTTGCAAACTTTAGTACAAAATTAATGGTAATGTTACGGAAGTTGTACAAGAACATCAACTGCCTTATAAAGACTGTTAAGTTCAAAGAATATTCCTTATCTAGTGACCTAAAAACTTTTAAACGAAAAAATACCAGCGGAATTAACGAAATAGTAGTCAGATGATTAGAATTTCAGTTTGTTACTTTTCAACGCTACTTATTCGGTTTTCCTAAAAATTATAAACATGCAATTATACATGCGACTCTAGAATTAGTATTGGCTAGAAATTCATACGCGGTTAGTACTGATAAGCCTATTACTATGGTTAAATTAAATTACAGAGCTAAAATATTGTTATCTAAACGTGTGAAGACGACGAAATAAGCTCCAATACATTTCTCAACACGGCCGTTATCTATTAACCACTGACAAATAATAAATGATCTCACTAAAACTACATCTAAATATGAAATTTCTACTTAATTCATTAAGATATATTAATAGGTTTTGTAAAAGTTTGCATATACATATCATACTTAAACTTACAAACACTATATTATCAAAAAGAACTTGTCCACGTTGCGTTTCTTGTAAGAAAATTTTTAACCTACCACCCGCTTTTTATTATTATTCCACATCATTTTTGAAATAAACTCTAAACTGATGTTAGACTCCTTAACAGGTCTTCAAAACAAGTAAAAACATTCTGAAAAATTCAACTGTTTATGCATTCACAATGCATGACAAAATAAGTCGAGTTATAATGTGATGAAAGCATACTCTTATGTGTCCTTAAAAATTTTTCTGATCATTCTCTTCAAACTTTAATAATTATATTTAACTCTTTCATTCATACAGGAAGTGCATCCTCCTCCTGAAACTCCTTTGTAATCATCCGTATCCCTAAAAAAAAAAAAAAAAAAAAAAAAAAAACTTCCCTACATCCTATCGATTTAGCATCGTGCCTCAAAAAAAATTATTTGGGTAGTACTTAACAAGCGTCTTGTTTGGTGACTTGAGCAAATAGTGTATTTTCTTCTAATATGTTTAACTTTCGTCCAGGATTAGGTCCTGCTGATTGTGTCAGTTTTTTTGTTTCTCATACATACAAATCTTTCATTAACAAAAAATGTTCCCTAGCAATATCGATGTCACTAGCGCTTTTGATAATGTACACCTCCCGACATTATAAAATGATTCCAAACAACATTCTAGTGCAATTCACTTCTCTCATCTGAAATCTTATGTGGGATCAGAACATATGCAATAAATTCTAGATTGGGCTTATTTACCTCATGTAAATACTTTGGAAGACAGATAATTCCAAAATCAAGTACATTAAACAGAAAAGTTACGAAAAAACAATAAATTAATGCAAAAGAAGATCAATTTTAAATTTAATAAGAATTTAAACGCGTTATTTATTATATTTATATAATATAAAAACACAAAATTATCGTGAATTTGTCTTATGGTATTGTGACAAAAGTAACGATAATTTGTACAACATAAACAAAAAGATGTAGGTTCAAATCCACCAATGTCATATAAAATTATTGGTCATACATTTTTTATTATTAATTCTTATTATCTAAATACTTTAATTCTTTATACATAACTGTATAAATATAATAAAAATTTTTAAACATTCAAATTATTTAACGACTGATTTTTAATTTTTTTATTAATTACATGTGTAATATTATATAAATATATAGATACGCACACACGATAATAAAAAAAATATTAATAAACGTTAAATTCAACTGTGCTTTTTAATATAAATTTGTTTTTAAAATTAAAAATTAAAAAAAAAACTTTGCTCTTTAATAATTATTTTATATGTGTAGTAAATGTCGCAGCAACTGTTGCTTTATGTGTTTTTATGATTTATACCATGCCATATTGCGGTAAATAAAGAATAAATTTGAAAAACTTTAATTTTAATTAATATTCATTAATACTGTTATTGTTATATGTCTATATAGGCAGCCAATCAAAGATACTTCGCATGATTGATTCGAGTCCTAATTATGTCTCTAATCATACTCTCAACAAGGATCTTAATAGTCCACCAGTCAAAGATGTACATGTACAACAGTATCAAAGATTCTTCGATTTCTTGCTCTGCATCTACAACCAAATTTGGTATTCTGGCTTTATCCCACAATCGTTTAAAAAAAACTCTCCTTATCTCGATTGTCAAGTCGAACAAAGACCCCTTTCTTCCTCAAAGCTATAGACCTATCCTGTTGATCTCAAGATCAATTTTAATATTATTTATATTAGTTTATAAGCAATATAAAATGGGGATAAATATTAGTGAATTCGTTGCGTATGAAATATGTTTATCATTTATAAAAATGTAAATAATTAATAAAAAAGTAAAAAATTGTATTATATATACATATATATGTATAGTTTGTATAAAGAATTAAAGTAATTAGAAAATAAGAATTAATAATAAAAAACGTGAGATCAAAAATTGTATACATCGACGAGGGGGATCCGAACCCACGTCTATTATTCATTACTATAACTTTTGCTACTACATCACGAAACAAATTCAAACGAATTGATAATAAATTACACATTTAAATTTTTATTAAGTTTAAAATTGATTTTTTTGCATTACTTTTTTGTTTTTTAGCAATTTTTTTTTTTATGTTTAATATGCTTCATTTTGGAATAATAGGTCCTACAAAACATTTACACGAGGTAAATAAATATAACCTGAAATTTATTGCATTTTTTTTGTCTAAACGGCTATCCGTAACATCGATTATATGCGGTTTTTAAAAATTTTAATTTCTCACGTAAATCAAAAAGTTGCATTTTAATATTTTATATGATTTATACACTCGCGGTCTTCTATCGATCTACAAAATTTCATCAGAATCGGTAACCCCAACGTCGTGTCCTCTCCTTATAAGTTTTACTATTTTCAACGTTTATACTGTTTCTGCAGCTTACCTTTTTATGATCTCCTGTTCCTTATTTTGCGCCGATGATATATTGTTCTCTACTCCTTGTTCGATGATTTAGATACGGACGGGAAAGTCAATTCGTCCTTGACTACGTTGGAACAATCTCTTTTAAGTGATGAGGGTCCTTATTATTAGGGGACCGTTCTTTCGGGCGCAGCCTCTTACGGGCGCAGGCGAACTCAGACCTTTTTACAAACTACCTGCGGTGACTTTCAAGTATCATCCGTCAAACGTTATCATCTGTGTTAGTGAGAAACACAAGTTACCAAATACTGCTGTCAAAAATTACACCCAAAAAATACCGTTCTTCGTTAACACATATATATAATCACAAAACACATATTTTACATAATTTTATTCGGTTATTCACTTTTTTTAAAAATTTTCTATTTTTTTTTTGAAATAACGACTTCAGCGTGAAATACAAATAAACAGATTTTTACGATGCAAATTTAAGAGTTCTATTAGCAATAGTGATGCAAAACGGACGAAGATAATTAATATTAATAATCGGTCAAATGCATTATCGGTTCTTTTCATTTTTTTTTTTGTTTTGTTAATGTATAGTCAGCCGTATTTAAAAAATTACAAACTATCAACTCTACGTCATTTGTAGCGTAACATAACTGGATTGGATTTGCTTCTAATACATATTCGTTAAAAATCCGTTGACGGGACAAGCTTCGTCGCAGAAAAAAAACCTAATTATTAAAAAAAAATATTTCTAATTTCACTTTTTTAAGAAAATCATAGAAACGATATAACACCCAGATGTGTGAAAACGAACGATACAATTAATATAATTTCATTTATGGAACTATTTCATCTTAACAGTTCATTTAATAAAATAAAAAAGTAAAACATTTTTATAAAACAAGAAATGTGTACAAATCATTAATAGTGTTCAAGATTAAAACACCAAGAGGTAGTCGTGATTAGTTACATCTTTTATTTCATATGTTTCGACGTTTTAACTACAACCTTCAATTGCACCTGCATGGTTAAAGAAGTTAATCTAATTTGGTAAATCAGGTAAGAAAATAAGATGATTAAAAATCATTTTTCAGTGTAAAACCATTTCTATCATATCACGTTGTATCGTCTTTTGTTTTTTAATAAACAGTAACAATATAATAAAGAAATTATATAAATCAAGTTTTTTTAAAAATGAAATACCGGAATTCATACATTTCGTTTATTTGAATTGGAAATAAAGTAGTTGAAAATTTTTGAGCCTTAGTTTGTCTTTTTCGATATTTTTTTGAAACCCAGGTAGATTCGTCAAGGAATTAAATTTACAATTAAAATCATAGATAACAGAAGAAACTTCAATGAACGTATCCTCAAATAAACTTGCTATATACGAATGAAAAAGAAAGATAATATGGAAAATTGTTAAATTAACACGTTGTTATACGCGTTCATTATTTCGTCCGATAACGGTTTTTAAATAATTTTATTCGTTTATCGTAAATTTCCGCGAGGCTAATTGTTCTCGTTGCCAACGCACTGATAACGATCCGATTTCGGTGAGTTTGTTCCTTTTATTTGCTTAATTTAACTATTAGTAGCGGTTTACGTTTCTTATTGATTCTCTCCGCCATTTTATTTCTAATTTCACTTTTAGTATCGTGTTTTTCTTTTTCATAATTTTCTGTAAGCCTATTTACTATCTACTGTTACATTAGCTGATGAGTTCGTCTAAAGGAGGTCGCACGGCGGCCTCCTCCAAGCCCGCACTTTCCCTCAGTGTGATGGAAGTGGATACTTCCAATAAACGAAAGCCCTCCACCCTAGTCTCTCCTAAATCGGATCTACCCGTTAAAGAGTTTCGTCTCTCGCAGACTGACTTGGTTAGTTCGGCGAACTCCGTCGTTGTAAGCAACGCCATCGAAAATTTTAAAATAAAAGATGACGATAAAAATAATTCTAACGACTCGAAAGTGAAAAAAAAATGAGATTAATAATATAAACAACAACAATAAAGATAACTCTGCTAACAATAACATTTTAACAGCGCGTAATGTCGATCTTTTCCCTAGCAGCTTTACAGGTTCCATTCAAGTTAGGCTAGAATTTCTCTCCGATAAAAATATCGGTAGTCTGCATCCTTTTGCAGCTGCTAAATTTTTATTCCGTAAGACTACTGCAATCAGCGAAATCATGCAAGCCAGCAGGAATAGACTTCGGTTATTTTTTACCGATATCTCCGCCGCCAACGATTTTCTGCTAGACTCAACTTTTTTAGATAGTCATAAATTAAATTCATTTATCCCTAGTTCTCTTCTTATTTCTTTTGGTATTGTTCGAGATATTCCGGTTGATTTCTCTGAAGATGATCTCCTTAATGATGTCTCATCGTTCGTTCCCGTTATTTCTATACGGCGTCTTAAAAAAAGGAAAGACGATAAACTCCGTCCCATTCCTTTAATCGAAATCAAGTTTTTTTCCAACAGAATTCCTGATTTTGTCCATTTCTTCCATCTTCGTTGCCCGGTTGAACCTAGTGTCAGACTTCCCATCCAGTGTCGTTCTTGCTTCCGTTTCGGACACACGGAAAAAATGTGCCGTGGTAAACCTAGATGTGTTAAGTATGGTGACTTCCACTGAGCTAATGAGTGCTCTAGTCCCCCTTTACCATTAAAATGTCTCAACTGTGAAGGCGCTTACATGATTCCACTAACCGCCAATGCCCAGTCTTTCTTTAACAACTGGAATTTAAAAAAATTATGGCATTTGAAAATATATCCTTTAGTGAAGCCTGCCAACTAAAAAAGGAAAATCCTACTTCGTCTGCGTTTTCCTTCGCTGATATCGCCCATAGGAAATTAAATCCAAATGTTTCCCGTTCCAGGTCTAATAATTTATCCTCTAGTTCTGCTCCTTCGTCATCCTTTTCGCTGCCTAAATCCACTCCTCCTCCTAAATCGCCCACTTTTCACAAACTCTCTTCTCCTAAACCCCACTTCAATTCTCCTTCACAATTTCCTAAACTCCCTTCTAACCGTCTTCCCTCTCCTTCTAATGGGTGGGCACTTAATAGATCCGTATCTTCCTCTGGCAATTCCTCTCCTATCAAAAGTAGTCACTCTACACTTAGCACCTCTAATCCTTCTCCTTTAGCTTCTTCTAATCCTTCTCCATCTACTTCTCTTCCAATAGTTTCCTCGCTATCCGAAACTTTCTTAGAGCTTTTAGCATCTAAAAACATTGCTTCTTCTCCTTCTCTTGCTGAATCTTTACCGCTTTTCCTAGCTAGTTTCATCAATTTTAATTAACTACTCATTTCTCCAATAATAAATAGTAAAAGAATAGAAATTCGAGGCCCCCTTCTTCTTTCTCTACTTTCTCTCTGTTCCTTTTCTTTTTCCTTTCGTAACTTTATGCTGGTTTATAATTATTTTTGCACCTATTATGTTCCCGTTTCCACTTACTGTGGTATATTTCCTCTCTTTTCGGTATTTGTTATAGTTTTTCCCCTTCCTTGGATTTTAAGACATTCTGATGAATTGCCCATTAATTTTATTGTAGTAATTGTTTCCTTTCTCGTTAAATGTACTGACGCTGAAGTGGCTATACCCACTGTCGGGCGCAGTTACATTTATTTCAATGTTTTCGTTCACCAATGTACTCATGGCACGCTCGTTTCGAGCCTGAGTTACTCGGTTACGACTCTATACTACAATATGCTGTATATTTATCTCACTTCAGTGGGACTCACGGAGCGAGTTTCGGTGTTTATACCTTTCGTTGCGCTTAACACTACAACTGCAACTGTGGTAATTGTTTCCTTAAACATTGAATGTACTGATGCTGGGGTAGCTAAAACTACTAGCGGGCTCAGTTACATTCATTTCATGGTTGTCTTTCACCAGTGTACTTTGGTCTCGTTTTTTTCGAGTCGGAGATTCACTGCGAACAAGTTATTTATTACTCTCACTTTAGTGGGACCTTTGCAACGTGTTACGGTATTTACTCAGCTCGCTTCGCTTTACACTCTAACTGCAACGAGCATCGGATCATTCTCCCAGATGTCTTTAAAATCCTTTTCTCCCACTACTGTCTTCTCTGTTGCTTCCTACATCCTACTATCTTCGCACAAAGATTTTTCCGAGCGGAGAGGGCTATATTACTTTGTCTTTTTCCCTCTCTTTTTCCTTTCCCCCTTTTCCTCTTTTCTCGGTATTGCGTTTTTTATTTTGTTGGAATATGAAAATGGTTTAGTGGTTATTTTCTTGTCTTCTATTTCACCTTCCTTCCTTCTTTGGCTTGGTATGTGTGTTCTACTTTTCCATGTTCTTCTTTTTCTTTCAACTTCCGTCTATCTAAGAATTCATTATGCCCGCCCAGCTTAAAGTTCTACAATAGAACTGCCGGAGCATTAAGACCAACAGAAACACCCTAGAACGTCTGTTAGATGGACATGATATTAGTATCGCGCTTCTTTCGGAAACTTAGTTATTAAGCTCTTCTGAGATCAATTTTAATGGGTTCTCGCTGATCTATTCTAATCGCAGCGATGGCTACGGCGGTTCAGCTATTTTAGTAAGGAACGATGTCCAATTTTCAGCCCATTCGTCCGATCCTTTGTTTCCTCCTAATCCTCATTTTCCCAGCTTAGTACATATCTCAATTCCCAACTATTCTTCTAGGCCCTTTCATTTTATTTCCGCTTACATTCCACCTACTTTTGATTTGCGTGATTTCCCCTTTTTAACTTTAATCAACTCCCTTTCCCCTTCTTTTCTCATAGGTGGTGATTGGAACGCCCACTCTCCTCTTTGGGGCTGTTCTAATTACAATAGTAACGGCACGGTCTTAGAGAATTTCATCCTTCAAAATGATCTATTCCTTCTCAATGATGGTTCTCCTACGTGCATCAGAAGTCACTCCTCTCTCAGCTCCATTGCTCTATCCCTTACCTCTCCTAATCTTGGCTTCAGTGTTTCATGGTGTACTTTAGACGGCACGTTTGGCAGTGACCACGTTCCTATTGTGATCTCAGTGAATGAAGTCTCTTCCTCGTCTTCCATACTTCTCCTAATCTTCCGAAGTGGGTTCTTTCTAAATTTGATTGGACTAAATTCCGTTCTTCCGTCGATTACGCACTCTCTTCTATCCCTGATTCCTTGAATTGTTTTTGCCAATATGAATTCTTCATTGATTCGATTTCTTTTTGCTTAACTTGTTCTTCTCTCCCTGTCCATCATTCATCTCATAAAAAGGCGAAATCGTCTTCCGCTTTGTGGTGGAATCAAGATTGTAAAGCTGCTTTTAATTTTAGTTCAACTACTTTGGAGCTTTTCGCTCTAGCACATCTTTCATTAACTATCTTTCTCATAAAAGTGCCAATACTAGGGCCAGATTTTTCCTTAAATCGGCAAAGAAAAATGCATGGAAAAGCATCTGTTCTTCTCAGGTTTGGGGAATGGCCAAGGCTTTCAAGTCCTCTCTTTCCCCTCATCCTTTTGCCTGTCATCTCCCTGATAAGAAGTTAATCTTCTTTTTTTTGACTCTATTGCTCCTTGTTATGTTCTTAACTTTAACGAATCATGTCGCATTCCATCCTCTTCCACCTCCTCACATTTTCTGCTCACTCCTTTTACCTTCACGGAATTAGAAACTTCCTTACGGAATTCTACAGACTCTGCTCCTGAAGTAGATGGAATTACATTCTCTATTCCTTACAATCTTTCAGATTTTTCTCTTCGATTCCTCTTAAACTTGTTTAACTCCCTTCTTCGCTTCGGTTGTACTCCTTCATCTTGGAACATCTTCATCGTTATTCCTATCCCTAAACCCAACTCTTCCACACTTCGTCCAATTTCTCTTGTGTCTTGTGTCAGGAAGCTTTTCGAAAACCTAATCAATAGACGTCTTGTTTGGTGGCTTGAACATTACAACTTGTTGCCAAGTAATATGTTTGGTTACCGTCCTGGTCGCGGCCCTCCCGACTGTATTAGTGTATTTCTGGCAGACGTCTACAAGTCATTCATCGACAAAAAATTTCTTATTGCTTCCTTCCTTGATATCTGGGCAACCTTCAACAATGTCCATCTCTTTGATTTATTGCTTTCCTTTAACATTCCGGCTCATTTTTCTTCCCTTATTATGAATCTTTTCCTTTGCTGAACAGTCACTCCTTCTGTTCCCATTCATGAAGCTACTCGACAAATCTTTCGTGGATTGCCGCAGGGCTCCTGCCTAAGCCCAACCTTGTTCAATATCTATTTCATTAAAATTGTTTCTTTGTCTCTGAGTTCCTCTTTTCTTTGCTGACGACATCCTTATTTATTCCTTTCGCCGCAATATCGCGTAGGCTAACTCCCAACTTCAAAACTCCTTAATTTCATTGCAAGACGCTTTATTCAACATCCATCTTTTCATC
Source organism: Icerya purchasi (assembly GCA_039619475.1). Classification (NCBI taxonomy): domain Eukaryota; kingdom Metazoa; phylum Arthropoda; class Insecta; order Hemiptera; family Monophlebidae; genus Icerya; species Icerya purchasi. Next base: position 484,439,789 of record CM077116.1, read on the forward strand.
TCCTCTATTAAATCTTCTACTTTTTTGTCTTTACTCTGCGCCCTTTTATTTCTTCCTTAATCAACCTTGTTTTAAATAGTGGCCCAATCCCTCTTTGTTCCTCCTTTCGTTATTTGGATGTTTTCCCGGATAGTCGACTTTCATTTCATGATCATATCAACCATCTATTCGTGTCCGCCTGCAAAAGGCTCAATCTCATTAAATCCCTTTCTCATACTGATTGGGGTGATGATCCTGTGATCCTGATTATGTTTTACAAATCTTTTATCCGCTTTATTCTTGGCTACTGCTCCTACATTTACGGAAATTCTTCTAGATCCCTTCTGTCTAAGCTTGATCAGGTCCAAAATGCATGCCTTCGCCTCTGCTTGGAGCAGTCCGAAAATTTACTCCTATCCCAGCTCTGCACGCTGAATCTCACATTCCTCCTCTTTTTCTTCGACGTTCTTACTTGTGTTATCGTTTCCTCATCAAACGGTTGCCGATTTCCTCTTCCTCTCTTATTTATTCTTATTCCTCCAACTGTGACGTAGCTGGCGTTTTTCTGTCAACAAAACTCCAATTCTATCTCTTATCGCTGCCCGTCTTGTTCAGTTTTCTCCGTATATCTACAGTCATGATAAACTCCCGTATTTCTCCTTCAATTTTTCCTCTTTTCTTCATCCTATTAATTGCTCTTATTCCCCGATTCCCCCTAAACCTGCCATTCATAATGTTGTTAGGTCAGAATTTTTACAGAATCTAAACTCTTCTTTCCCTAATCATTTTCTGGTTTTCACCGATGGCTACAAGGGACCCAATGGTGTTGGTGCAGCTTTTTTCTGTCCTTCTCTAAATTATGTCGAGTCCTTTAAACTTCCCTCCTTTTGCTCTATCTTCCATGCGGAATCCTCGGCTATTCTGCGTGCCCTTCTTTTTATCAGGTCCTTCTCTGTCTCTCGCAATATTCTTATCCTGTCGGATGCTCAAAGCGTGCTGCAGACTATCGCATCTCCTCTCCCTCCTCACTCAGCCGATTACGTTATTCTTCTTATTCGCTTCTTGATTCATGATCTTTTCCTTTCATCACACTTAATCCAAACGGACTTCTATTGGATACCGGGTCATGCCGGAATTGACGGTAATGAGTTAGTTGACTCATTCGCTCGGTTATCTTCCTCTTCCAGTAGGTTTCTTCCTGTTTTCTCTTCTTTCAATATTACCCTTCTGTCTTCTGCTGTTCATTTCCAATCTATGGTTTGACTCTTACGTCTTCTCTCTCTCCAACCCGGATTCCTTTTTCTTATCTATTCAGCCTTCCCTTCGTCGTTTCCCCTGGTTTCTTGACTTTCCCTCCATGCGTCGCTCCAACATCTCTGTGATTTGCCGCCTGCGCTTTGGGCACTGTTTGCTTCCTTCCTCGCTTTTCCGTTACTCTCTTGTACCGTCTCCTTTTTGTCCATTGCACCCCTCCAATATTCAATTTGTGTGTGATCCCGATCACATAATGTTCGAGTGTTCATCTCTTGTAACCGATCAAACTGCTTTCTACTCCTCCCTTTTACAAATTTGTATTTCCACTTCATACAGTGCTTCGTTCATTCTTTCCCTTCCTTCTCCTTCTGTTGTTCAGGCTCTTGATTCCTTTTTGTCGGCTAGCTCTGATCGTGTAAAGATCTAAGTTTCTTGCGTATTTTTTCCTTTGTTCTTGAGCCAATGTCCTTGTAGACGACCCCCCCACCCCCAAAAAAAAGATAATATAACGAATATGTATTAGAAACAAATCCAATCCAGTTATGTTACACTTTAAATGACGTAGAGTTGATGGTTTGTCATTTTTTAAATACGGCTGACTATATATTAACAAAAAAAAAAAAAAAAAATGAGTAGAACCGATAATGCATTATACCGATTATTAATATTAATCATCTTCGTCCGTTTTGCATCACTATTGCTAATAGAACTCTTAAATTTACATCGCAAAAGTTTGTTTATCTGTATTTCACGCTGAAGTCGTTATTTCAAAAAAAAAAAATAGAAAATATTTTAAAAAAGTGAATAACCCAATAAAATGATGTAAAATATGTGTTTTGTGATTATATATATATATATATATATATATATATATATATATAAAACATGCTATACGCGCGGAAAAGCTAAATCGTTAACGAAGAACGGTATTTTTTGGGTAGAATTTCTGATAGCAGTATTTGGTAACTCGTCTCCCTTAGGTAGTCTGTAAAAAGGTCTGAGTTCGCCTGCGCCCGATATAATCTGCGTCCGAAAGATTCGCACCCGAAAGAGGGTGACCCTTATTATTATTATTTATTTATTCATTTTTCGTTCGTTTTTTTAATATTATTAAAAAGTTACAAATACTCCACTACTACATTTTCGGTTTTTCACGCAACACAATAATAGTTTATTATTATGATTACCAAATGTATTACTTGGAATAAAATTATCACCTGATCGGCGTTATTTTTATTAATTTTCAATAAATACGCCTGTTTTTAACGAAATTTAGTCTCGTACTGTATATAAATCAGTATAATTCATTTATTTTCGATTAAATGCCTGGAAGTAAAATGTTACAATTTTAACTGACAAAAATATACATATAAAGCAGTGACGCCGCGATTGGTAAAGTGTTAAGAGTAAAATTATTAATTACGCTGGTATAAGTTTTTGTGTCTCTTACAAAGATAATTTATATTTAGGCAGCACCGGTTAATAAATTGACCGAGTGTCACTATTCATCACCGGTTCCACGTAGACTAGCCTAAATGTCTATACGAAAAAGGCGGAACACTCAACCCCTTCAGTGCCATTAGCGCGGGCGGGCTTCGGAGGGGCTAAATTCTTTAAACTGTGTGCGCAAGGATATGTTGTTCACGCGATAAAGACATTACTGCGAGGCAAAAAGCTAACTCTCTCGCCGATTTTCAACCGCTTGATAAATTGCACAGTGGCTCTCTCTTCGGCCGGCCTCGTTCTAATATTATTCCGTTTCACTTAACATTGCCACGCTGACGACTGAAATATTTCTCCGCCGCCGAGCCGTTCGAAGTTTTCAAAACCCGACACTGGGAAACGAAGAAAAAAAGCATTTGATTCATGTCGACGACGACGACATGCGATGCTTTTCCGCTAAGTATTATTTATACTGTGCGCCGTCATACAAAGAGATTGACACTGTTCCCAGGACTCAATCTGAGCATTTCCTCCGAGCACCATGTTTTCCAGGAACACGGCAATCGTTGGTTCCATGAAAGAAGATCGACCTACGCTCAGAGTAAGTTCGTTTTCTGGCTTAATTTTCATTTTACATCGGCCGAAACCTCTGCACCATCGAACACGATGCGAATCCTCGCTCGCGAATGCTAAAATTCGTTAATAAGACGTAAAAACATTAACTAAACACATCTTAATTAAGAATGACTACTGTTAAATATAAAATATGCGCTAATAACGTTTTTTTTCTTTCGGGGTGGAGTCTTCGGTGCCCTTTGCGGAAAGAACACGTATCAGTAAAGATTAACAGGGCTATACGATCGAAATCTGATTCAGAACTATTTGCAATGTACGTGTCGCGTTCGCCTTTTCTTTTCTACCTGAAGATGAGATATTGCGCCGAAAATCTTTCCAGCACATTCGATATGTTAATGTTTTCGCTATTCGCATTTATAAAATAACGCGTTACTTTAGCTTATTAACTAATTAACAAGCAGCATACGCTGCTACATAAATTTTTTTAAATTAGCTATTTTTTCTTTCTTTTTTCGTATATCAGATCACTTGACCATTCTAAAATGCTTGAAAACAACAATACAGCTCCTCTTTGGACAGAGATGTGAAGATAAATTTTATACTATGACGAAAGAGATTTGTTTTAAGATAAAACAATGAATAATTTTACTAAGAAAGAACATCTTAAAATTAAATATTAAATAAAATATGCCGGAAACGGTTTTTTTTCAGAAATATCATGTCCTTAGTATTAGAAGAGAGAGAAAATATATACATTTTTTTTTTTTATGGATCCTTTAAATAGGAAGTTAGCCCAAGAAATGGGAAGAAGGAGAAACGATGGTTTTGTTCTTAAACATTCAAGGATGGAGGGTAAAATTAAATTGAGGGCAGGAATGAATTAAAATCAAATGAGAGAATGTAAGAAGCACTCTAAAGACTGTATGTAAAATCGGAAAGAGACCAAAATGATTACCGAAACAGAAAAGTACATCGGTATGTATGTTTTTTTCTGGTTTGTTTTTCTGAGCGCTTCAAAAATAAGAGGCAACCAGCTGTTTGTGTGTATATTAATGACGTAAGTATTAATAAGGTTATAAAAAGAACAAAGATAAGTATAAAATAATTTACTTTAATTTAAATAAATACCTCAATTTAAGGAAACGTTCTCGGGCATAGACAATCATACAACACAGAGTACACAATCAAAACTAAGAGTGCGTTTTTAATTCTATTTCAGTGCACTCTGTATCTTTAGCTGATGATGCTATGCCCGAAAACGTTTTTTAAGTAAGTTACTTTAATTTATTATTAAAGTAAATTTATATTTATACTTTTTTTTTTTTTTTTTTTTTTTTGTTATTGAGGTATTATTCATTTTATACTTATAAATATTACCGAACACGCGCGGATTTAACAGAAATATAAAGAGTATTAAAAAAAAAACAAAAAAAAAAAACAAAAAAACTATTAAAAGAAGTTGTTAAAAAGAAAAAAATGTAGAAAGAAAAAGAAAGATGGCAATTTTGACAGAAATCAGTTTTATAAATGGGAAAGCAATGATGAAAAGGAAAAGAAATGGAAAATAAGCGGGATAAAGGCGTGATGAAGAAATTGATACAATTCCCGATTATTTATAAATTACGAAGAATAGTTCCTTTTAGAATTATTTTATCTTCCAGAGAACATTGATGTTGCTTGATTTTTAAATAACGTTTTTCGCTATATGTATACAATAATAACCATTTTAGGACTATATCGAAGTTATTTCTTTAAATACGATTTTTTAACATTGTTACAAAGTTTTTTACCGTATCCGGCTTATTTATTAACTGTTTAGTTAAATGCCCGGCACAAGTGGATTTTTTTCGTTCCCTTAGGATATAAATAAACTCGGCGATCGAAATCACAATTTTTTGGTAAACACCACGTCAACATGAACGCACCTATTTAACGTTTCGAATTACACGCGGTCTATCATCAGAAACTAAACTAAAATTTAACTCGTTTCAGCCGACTACAACTTCGTAAATTATATTTTCTTTCCCCTTTTAAAAGAGTCGTCCCCAGCATTATTATTTCCATCGTATACCTTGTGTGTGCGTCAATCCTAATACTAATCACTTATGGGTTTTCCATAACCGGCGTGTCATTAACAATTGTTAAATTAGGACGTTGCGCGGTAGTTTCCGACATAACATAGTACTTTTTATAGAATTTTTCTTGTCTTTCCGATCATTTTTTCAATAAACTAACAACCGGTGGTCTCCATGCAGAACTAAGCTGCACACCCTCCTCGGAGATCAGAATCTAACGGTCATCGATTAGGTTATGGGATTTTCATGCATTTTAATAGCGGAACAGAAAAGATATTCAATGTGTTCGGAAAATGTCTTGAGGAAAATTTCGAGATAGCGAAAACAATTTTATAGCGAGGAAAAGACATATTGTTTTTGGGGACAGATTAACCGAAATCATAAGGACACAAAGCATAAAAATAATACGACTTCGAAGCAGAGATAGAAATTGCGGATAGATCTAATGCAATGAAAAACGAATTGAGACCTCCGATCACAGATACGGAGAAAGAAGAAAAAAGCAGGATATCATCAGCAAAGAATAAAGAGTATATGTATATATTTTTCTTCTTCATCCGCCGTCTTCATTTTGAAAGTTGCCGATCCACAATTGGAATTTATTTCTATCAACGGCTGATAGGAAAAGTTCACTGTTGAAAAAAAGGTTGTCCATCCATGAAATCTGTCGTCTTCCTCTCGATCTCTTCCCAGCAATTTTACCCTCCAGTAGCAGTTTTAGGATAGTATGCCTCGATCCTCTCATGATGTGTTCCAAATATTGCAGCTTCCGTTTTTTGATGGTCTGTAAGAGTTTAAGATTATATACAAAGGCTGTTCAATAAGTAATTCCTACGCCGCTATATCTCGGGAACAAAAATAGATTATGCGCTGATTTTGATTTTAAAATATAGGAAATTTTATTTTCTACAAATTACAAACGATAACCTTCCACATAATCGCCATTTAATTCAATACAACGCTGCCACCGTGAAATAAGTTTTCTAATCCCGTTCCCGTAGAATTCTTGTGGTTATTCGCGCAGCCAAGCGGACGTAACGGTCTGTAATTCATCATCTGATGTAGAGCGAATACCCTTTAGATGTCTCTTCATGTGTTTAAAGAGGTAATAGTCGCTGTTGAACGAATTTTTTTATCGATTTTTCTACGCAATTCACCTGTGTTTGGCAGTTCCGGACGACCCGGATGATCCCTGTCGAATAATGGTATCCAATCTTTTTTCGCTTCACGAGCCCAATTGCGCACAGCACTAATGTCCATCACGAATTCACCATAAGTAACCTTTAAACGGTCGTGAATGGCCTTTGGTTGAAGTCCTTCGCGGGTTAAAAACTCGATGACTGCCTTCTGCTTGTACCGATGCTCACTACTTCGTTTTACGTTTTCTACCATATTTAACGCAAGAACACACGTAAGCCTTCGAAAACACATCACTAGAAACTAGATTCCTCCCTTTTTCCAATGAACACATGCGCAACACAGATCTAGCGCTGGAGGAATTACTTATTGAACAACCTATGTATATGTATATTGAAAAGAGTAGGGCTCAAGAGAACCTTAGGGGAAAACCTTTCTTATATTCTTATAGGTGTTGCGAAATGGAGAAAAGCGTACAGAACGTTATTCAACGTGAGATTGATTATAAAATTATTATTATATTGAAATGGAACGCTAATTGCTGATATTTTTTTTTGCCTTAGAGTTGGCAAATGCCATTATCGAAAGCAGAAGAGACATCGATAAAGCTAAGTTGTAATGCATTTAAAAGATGTGTATACACATATGTACATATATTGAAAACCAAAAGACTACCCCACAATCAAGGTAAAGAGGTCAAAAGTCAATCGTATTACCGGGAAACGCGTAATTATGTTCCAGACATCAAACAAAATTTTTGTTAAACATACCTTCAAGCAGTTTCCCGATACCGGGCAAGTCAAGAAAATTGAACATAAAGAACTTTTTCTTTTTTTTTTTTGAAGAATAGGAATGAGGAAGGAGTTCTGGGCATTAAAAAGTCATACTAACGAATTAACTATATATATATATACTGAGAATGTACTAAAATTTAAATTATAATTTTGCAATAACGAAGCTGAGCCTAAGACAGTAACAAAAACGAAGGAGCAAACTCTCCTTATTGCACGAACAGTGTTAATTGTTAAATGTTTTTTTTTTTACACAAGGAACTGGCTTACGTCGGTCTGACAGATGGTCAATATTGGCGCAGCATAATCTTTTCACTGCTGGCGATAGCGCTAGTGATAGCCGGCATCACGACCGCAATACTTTGGTACGGATTCGTGGACAATATGTTGTACTGGAGCGGAACTCGAATAACGCTGGAGACATACTTAAGAGGAGATCTGTCTCCGGAACGATTGCCGCCGTCTTGGATTTCGCCTAATCACTTGGTGTTCCAAGCAGACGATGAAAGTCTTTCATTGTTCGACGTCACTACTAACAGTGTATCTTTATTGGTGCCGAATCATACTTTAGTAAGCGTATTATTCGACTTTACTGAAACAGTAATTTAACCAAATTCTTCCTGTATAATGTTGTAATGTTTACTTTATTCTATTTAACGGTAGAAAGAATTGGACGTTAAAGGTTACAAATGTTCCTACGATTTAAAATACATTTTGCTCAAGCATCACACAAAACAGGTAATTCGCATGATTTCATTACGTTTTGATAATCATTTTAGTCTCGTTGAAATGTATTAAAATAATATACGTAGCTTTAAATTTTTCAACGTTTGCTAATAATCGGTAAATTAATGAATAGTCTAGATAACTTAATAACAAACGGCCGTAAAAGATGTGATCGTTTCCCGGTGAACCGGTAGTACAAAAAACATAAACAATCTCAAAACAAGAAGCGTTCCCTCTACTTTCATCTTCTCGTAATTACAGTTCGAATGAAAAGAAAATACCGAATCCGAAACATTTACACTATTGGCGTTCAAGCAAGACAGTAATATAAAGAAAATTCGTAAATTGATTTACATTTTTCGAAATTTCCTTTTTTTCATTTGAAATATTACAAAATCGGGCTGCAGCGCCTGATTTGCTCCAAAATTGGTTTCCAGAGTACACGAATAATAAATAAGCTAAAATAATTTTTTTCCCGGTTTTTCTTTTTTGTTCTTTTTACAGAATCCTTCATAAATAGTCAATGTGAACTTAGTCATTACTACTCGTTGGTAACTTACACAACTCATTTGATAATTTTGTGCATTTGTAGTAATTGTAGTTTTTTTTTTTGTTTCATATTTAATTCTATTTCTCCACTGCCGATCTTTTGCAGCCAATTCTTCAGTAGCTAACCTAGCCTTTTCACAGATGCTAATATTATGCGACTAAAGTATGAACTACAGACGAACTTCATTTTCAATTCCGAGTTTTTAAAAAATTAAATTGTTTATATGAAAATTTGTTAATAAAAAATTCATCTTATTCTCCCCCGTAAGAACGCATTTCTGCTTAGGACCAATTCGTAAATTCTATGTTTTGGTAGAAATTAGTAAGCGGTACATTTTTTTAGTTTAACATACTGAAGAAAGATCGCGGAAATCTAGGACGCTAAACTATTATGAGAAACGAGTATTTTTTAAAAACCTGAAATTTTTTAAAATACAGTATATTTTTTTTATATATATATATATATACAGTAAAGTCTCACTAATCTGGGCTTGTCGGGACCCGGACCTGTTCGGATCACCGAAAATCCGGATTAAACGGAATCAACTTTTTTTTTTTTTTCTGGTGGCGCCCATGCACCATTTTTAACTACAATGGTTATTACAGCACATGGGCCAGGGTAAAAAGGCTATTTTATAATTTAATTATTAAGTTGTTGGGAATCAACTTTAAAATGTGTCAAAAACAAGTTTTATAGGTAAAAGACTTAATGATTAAAAATCAACGTTTCTTCATTTTAAAGTACATGTATGTACTTAAGAAAGTTATTTACATATAAAACAATATGTATGTACTATGTATTGTACGTACGTATGTAATTTACATCTGTCATGCGTCCCAGACGGCTGAGATTTTTTTTTAATTTTTTATTTTTTTCGATTCGTCCGGATTAACCGGATGTCCGGACTAGCGAGACTCTACTGTATATATATATATATATATATATATATATATATATATGCATCAAGCGTACCATCCAAAGTGCTATTTTTAGCTGCCAAGTCTATTACAACACGCAGCTGTGCGGTCAGTTTTAGAGGTAACTAATTAATTTGGTTACTTTACTGAAGGACAGATGCCGCTGCTGTCGATAAGTTAGCAAGGATGCTAGCGACATCATCATTGCTGTTCCAATATTTGATTTTAAGATTTTTCCTAAAGCTTTTCGGTTCCGCAAAATACAGTCTCAGAACCGATAATAGTTATTTCACTGGAATTATTCAATTTAATATACCATTACTATTGTCATTATTTCTAATTGCGAATTTTGTTTCCAGGTGTTCAAAAATACATTTATTGCTCAATATACCGTATTTAATGTAAGCGACAAGTAAGCGTATATTATTTTAACGAACAAAAATTACCGCGAATGACATTACTAACAAGCTATGTACACTATTTAATTTAAATTAATCGACAAACAGGATGTTCTGAAACTAATTCAGGAAATTTGTTTTACGCTACGAAGCTCGTCAAAATGAAAGTCCCTAGAGAAAAAAATTATTTGTGCGAACAATTAATTAGTTATAATTAATTAAATTAATTCATTGTAATAAAAAAATAAATATTTTTTTTATGATTCAATATGTTTTAAAATAAAAATATTGAAACAAAAGGGCTGTAAGGAGGCATTTGGATGAAGCCTTCCCGGATAGGTGGATAGGGCACCTCGGACCGATTGAATTGACACCGCAAGGTATCCTGACCGATATAACTCCTCTGGATTTTGTCTTATGGGGTTGTATTAAGGAAAAGGTATATCGTACACTAACCGACACATGAGCCCAGAGCCATATCTAGACCAAAATTTCGGAAGGGGTTACGAAAATATTTTTATGAATATATATATATATATATATACATATATGTGTGTGTCATCGTGAAATATATTTATTTATAAATATAACACATTGTATATGCAATATTTGAACTATACAATAAAAACAAATAAAAAATAGTCGTTTCCGTATAATTCATAAAAATTTCAATTTTCTTTTCTTTTGTCAAAAATTGAAAAGAAATACATTTATTCTGAATTTCAGTTCATTTACTTCAAGCAGTTATTATTTCGCAAGCATTTCTGAGCGGGGGGAAGGGTAAACCCTGAAAAACCCCCTCAGATACGGCCCTGCATGAGACAACTGCATACAGGGGATCGTCGCAGCGTTTGACGACATCCGACATACACCAGAACTTCTGCAATGGAAGGCCGTAGACAACGTTACGTGAAGAGCTGAGTTAGTGGTACAGCAAAATGGTCAACATATTGAGCACTTGCTTTTTGTTCATTTAAATTAAATAATTAAATTAATTATAACTAATTAGTTGTTCGCCCAAATGATTTTTCGCTCAGAACTTTTTTGTTCATTTTGACGAGCTTTATAGCGTAAAACAAATTTCTTGAATTAGTTTCAGAACACCCTGTATATATATCTATATATATATATCATATATATATATATACATACACATATATATCCTGTAATGCGTACCTTCTACGGCGTGTGCACATATTTTAAGGCTTAACCAAATTGTCGTGTACAAACCGTTATTGATGTCGTTATTTATTATAAATTTTGTAAATTGTGGATGATCTTTGAACATTGGGTGAACAAATCCAAGTTTAACACTCCGGAAACGCATGTTTCCATGACTTCTAATGCCGATCGTAAAAAATAAACACGAACACAATAAACACATTCATAACGCCTTTGCTAATTTCAGCTTTATTTCTTAACTTTCCTAACGTTGCGCGGCGGTCTTAAGTGTGTAAGCGTTTTTTGTAAGTTCAATTATTGATTAAACAATAACTTACAAAAGAAAACTGTCAATTTTAATTTTTAAAAAAAAAAAGGAATTGATTAAAAATTGTTTCTATAATGAAAATATAAAAATAAACGTAATTTTTTAAAATAAATAATTTCAAATAATTATATATTACCGATAATCCGACAATAAATATGGAACAAAATAAAGCAACGCTAGTCTCACTGAGATTTTCTCAGTAGAAAAGTAGCTCGCAAGAGACCCTGATTAAATAGGAAAAGTGCGGTTAAAAAATTCACGTCTAACTATGAATGCGAAGAAGCTTTTAAAAGACGAAGAGCGACCACTCAGTACGGCGATAGTAATTAAGAACAGGTGATGATTCTCGGCAGTTCGCAAATATACCGGAACTAAATCTGAGACTAGCTCGTGAAAAAATCTTTCTACGCGATCGAAAGAACCGATTATATTCGTCGGAATTTCGTTCGATTTTAAAGTGATTTCGGTTAAATATTTTTCCTATAAAACTTTGAAAATTAACGCGAATAAACACTGACGCCATCTTAAAGATAATAGCCAGAATAAATGCCGAAATAATCGCTCTTAAAACGAGAAAGATACTTTTGACAATTTGCACCTGGCTGCTTCCCGACCTTCGACCAGTAGCTGTAAATTCTGCTGTACAATTTTTAAATAACACGGGCAAATCCTAGCTTCGCGCTTGCCACTCATTTCTATGCGTGTCTTCTGCTAAACACGTTTATATATAAATAAATTTTTTTTTCGGTGAGCAAATAAAATGCGGTTTCATTCGAAAATGTCTATCTGTCGACTTCGGAACTGCGACACGATAAATATTTGCGTCTCAACGGTCTCGATCGTTTCGGTTTTCGCTACTATATTTGTTAAAAAGCCGATTTCGTGATTAACTAAACATACTCGAACTGGTCCATTGCTTTTACCTCGCTTTTTCTGATTCTACTTTTTTTCCGAATTTTCAAGCGGAAATTTAAGGAGGTATTCTGGTCTAGAATTTTGAAAAAATCAATTTTTTTTTTGCATATTCTTAAATTCTAGACCTTTGCACATTTTAAAATTCCAATAATTTACGGAGTTATAGCTCTATTTTTTTAACGGTGCAACAAGCAAGACCCATCACGCCGGAGCTGGCCATTTTCGGTACGATAACATTATATAAATGTATAAAAATATAGGCAATATCACAAACACTTAAAAATCGGTTAACCGAAGGTCGTAGAGTAACGCACTTTTTTTGAAGAAAACCTTTTCGTGTTCAGTGTTCAGTTCAGCTTAATTTAGTTTCAATTTTCAAGAAACGTAGACGCTGCTCATAATTAGAAAATAAATCATTTTGAATGTTAATTTTAACTTTTTGTTTCTAAAATGTAAGACGGATTCGGTACTTGTAACGTTATCTTTTGGCGGTGTTCGAGCTAGAAAATATTCCCCCTGATATTTCATTAATTCAATCGTTCTAATTTGCCGTCGCTATATACGGTTCTCTGAAAGATGCTTTCTCGGGAAGAAACCAAAAACCCCCGTGCACGTTTGTAAAAACAGTCGCATCGGATAGAGACTACGTTAGTGTGTCTGAGTAGTAGTGATCAAAAGCTAAGGCGGTAACATGTGTCTCGAGCGCGTCTGTAATCTGTGTCGAGTAACATCGAGTTGTGTATAAAAATTGTAAAAATTCCGCTAAAATCAGATGTACATGCAGCAATAAGGACAATTGAAATTGCAAACTATACGTAGCTGTTTGCATTTTCAATGAACGCTTTTTACCAATTTTAAAAATTATCAATGTCACGGGAATTACTATATTGGTTCCGAAGCTTATGCGTTCGCTACTAAACGGGACGACAATAGTCGAATTGAACGCTGCGAGCAACGAGATTCTGATGCTTCTAAGGAAGCCAGAACTGCTCGTAAATCAGAACGAGCTCGCGAAAATATCGATTCTGAAGTCGTGAAAGGCACACTTTACTGAATCGCCGATTAACAAAATGTATAACGTACCATTCTATAACTTGCATTGCTGCGGCTAACTGAAACTTACTCAAAACTTCAAACGCCTATTGTCTCAAAACTACTTTTTTAACCACAGTTGACATGATATCTCAAATTCTATTTAACCAATTTACTTCAAATTTTGTACCAACAACTTTCAATATATAACCTACAATACCACTTTTAGATCAAAATTATTTAAAAAATTAAAAATTATAAAAAAAAAAAAGGTCGAAAAATGTATTTTTTTTTTTCAGACAGACACCATTTGCGGAAAAAAACAGTTCGTTTTCTCTCAGATAGGAGCTATAACGACGTTACTACTAATTAAGAATCTTTCTTACAATTTTATTTTAAATGACGAGAAGGGCTGCAATTGTATCAACTAGAACACTCGCCTTTTTTCACCCACAACTTTACCGACTTATAAATTTTTAATTTTAATTATTTTTTCTCAATTTTTTTTTCTGCATATTATTAAAATATCAATATATAGCAAAAAAAAATTCAAAATGATAAATAGTAAAAACATTTATTGTTTGTTTTTTGTTTTTTTTTTTTATATCGAGCTCGACAAAACGCCCAAAATTTATGCCTCTAGTCCGGAATACCCCCCTAAAACAACTGCAAACCAACTTTAGAACGTTTCTTCGCACACAAAAGGAGGGTACGCAACGCCGTTTAGGAACCCGTAATTTAAAAGGATTCGGGGAAAATCATGTAAAAATTACAATGGAATTATTAGTAAGCGCTAGGCGTTGCTCCGTATTATTAACCATCGCAGCGCGGATTATTTCAGAATTGGTTCGTTTAAATTGCAAACGTCGCGCGATCGATTCTGTTTTTCCTTTTTAACCGCGATTCTCTTAATCCGAATGAATTATTTACGCTATTTACTATGGCGAAAGCGCCGATTAATAAAAAATGTATCATCAGTCATCAGGTACATTTAAAAATATTTGCGAAAGAATTGGAATTGCAGTTCGCTGACTGGGCCGGTATTACGAACACTCTGATAATGGTGGGAAATAACGACATCTACATCAGATATTCGGTGCTGGATGAAGAAACTATTCGAATTACCGAATCCGGAGTACCCGACGTTATCTATAACGGAGTACCTGATTGGTTGTATCAAGGTAAATATATATATATAGTATAACGAATAAAAATTTTACCGTATTATATCGATTTAAAAAAAAAAATAATAATAATAATAAAAATAATGCGACAAAAGTAAATTAAACATGTCCATTTTTTTCGTACGAATCGATTAACTTGCTTTTGTCGTATGTATGTATCAACAAAATATTTTGCTTTATTAATGCTGACCGAAAAAGCGTCTAAATACAATTTACACGCTAACCAAAAAGACGCCACGACCACCTGTAGTTAGAGTAACTTTTAACTTTTGACCTGTATTTACGTTAATTTAACGGGTATCTATGTAATATTGAACACGTTTTTTTTTTATGTTTTTTTATGTTTTTTTATGTTTTTTTTATGTTTTTTTTTTTTTGTCTTCTCTTATTAATGAATATATAAAAAGTGCAAATAAATTATATTTTATACGTTCATTATTGAAACATACCGTCATTTTCAAAAATTTCTTAAACATAAAATATCCGGGGAAAGTAGTAATGTGATTTCACACCTGTTTGCTACGAAGGGTGGGCCAAAACAACTGCAACTACTCTCCGTACGGAGTATGGACGTTATCTAGCGGTCAAAGAACACATGAAGTTCATCCTCTTTCCGACAGCAGAACAAGTTAAGAACGAGCGCCATTATGGCAATACGAACCGAGATATGGCTCTGTGAACGAAGTATAGTTAAAATTCGCCTATAGACCATAATGGAACGTGTATGGCACGCTCAACAGTTGATAATCAAAACCAAACAAAGATGTGCAATTCGTTATTGCGTTATTCGAAGGAAATTATTGCTGATGGACACCGTTCGAAAAATCTTAACTGCATACGGTACGGAAAGTTTAAATAAGGGGTCATAATATTGCGATGGCATAATTTACCAATATGGTGGTCGTGAAACAGCTGTATTGATCCCTTTTTCGAAAAGTGGCCCCAAAAGGATAGTGTATTGTGAAGAACGATACTTTGAGAAGGAACTTGCGGATGCTGATGACGAATCAGATAATAGACAATTTTTTGTACGAAATTTCTTAATCTATATAAGAATTTGAACTACACTTCGTTCACACAGCTGTATGTGTTCGTATTGCTATAATGGTTCTGCGCTTGTTCTGCCGTCAGAAAAAGAATGAATTTCGTGTTTCACTCGTTTTTTGACACCGCTAGATAACGTCCAAACTCCGTACGAAGAGTAGTTGCAGTTGTTTTGGCTTACCCTTCGTAGAATAATTATTTGAAATAATTTATATACCACATAGCAAACAGACCGATAAATAGAAATATATCTAAAATGCGAAACGTTTTCGGGCAAAACAGCTAGAAAAATGTAAATTACAATTATAAAAATTTAAAACGCGAACATACAGAATCGAAGTGTGTCACAAAGGAAAAGCAAAATCATTATCGATAAAAATAGCGTGAAAGTAGCAATCAGCAGTTAAGAAACGTTTTGCAAATATGTAATTTTCATACATAGCGATTTAATTTGTGAGGAAGGAAATGACTAGAAATTTCACAGTGTGGTAATATGTAGATTGAGAATGGGTCACCATCGCACCCTCCCTCATGTAGTGGAAGGTGAATCAAGTCCGACACGATTACAAAAAGAGAAATTTTTATTAATAATATCTCGCCTAAATTAAGTGTAGTCATTAATGGTTCTCAAAAAAAACAAAAAAAAAACGAATTGTTAAACATCGATGTTTTATTAGCTAAACGCCTAAGTCAGACGTACATATTTATCAATTCTATCGACGGATGTCACGCTAGTAATGTTTTGTTTTTTAGTAGACAGAAATATCGAATACTATCGGATCAATAAACCCACCATTTTCTTTTTTTCTGGGCTCGTCAACCAAGGGGGACCTTTATGAAAAAGCAATTAGAAAAGAAAGGAGTCAATTAAATCTCGGTACGATCTGACATTATTAGTAGGAAGGAACAAATGGTGGAAATAATGTAGGGAGAAGGAAAAGACATAAGAGACGCAATATGGAGTAGGAAAATCAGATCTCGAAAGATTATAATACAGAGTAGAAAGTTCAGCAGAAAGAAATGAACACTTAATAAAGATCAGCGCCGCAAAAATGAGCTTCATTCGAATAGCGATACGGAGAGGAAACCAAAGAAAAATAAAAACGGGAAGAGGAAGATAGCATGGCTTAAGAACATGAATAATAGAGACAACGACGGAAAATACTTATTTTCCTATAAATTGTGTAATGTGTATATTACATTACATTATACATATATAAAAGAAAAATATATTAAAAAAATATTAATTATAACAAGATGAGAGTGAGAGTATGTGTATGTGTGTGAGGGAACCAGTTGCTAGCTGGGGGTTGAGGTACCGATGTCGATCGTTGCCGGTGATGAATGCGCGCGGTGATCGGTCGTCAGTGATTATACGATTGGTATATCAACCAGGGGGAAGAAGACGGATTTCGAACGGAAGAAAATCAGGGTAAAATGCTGAAGAAACCTGAACAACAGCTTTGTTCTGAACCGAGCACCGTCTAGTTCTTGTCGAGTCTTGTTTTTGGACTTCTGGAGTCCTCCCAGAAAGATCCGTAAAGTTGCAAAATCTCTGATAGAATAAGCAACCAGTTTCGAAAACAACATTCACCGGAAGATATACGAAGGAAGACGATTCGGCAATGTCTTCGTAACTAGACCGTTTTTAAAATTTTCGCAATTTTCAAAATCCGGATTAAAAAAGTGTATCAACTAGATTACCAAGCCTCCTTGTATTCGCCGGGCATCACCTATGTAAGTCCACCAGCCAACAAGCAGTTTCAACCAGTTTTCAGCAACAGAGAAGGAACAAAACGTACAATTAATTTTGATATAATTCCATTTCGTTAGATAATTGTCTTTTCAGCGGTCGACTGATGCAAAGAAAGATGGGTAGAGGAAAAATTCATTAATACAAAAAACGTACAAAATCTAAAACAGTAATTAGTTCTGACAATAATAAACGTTAATTTTATGTCCAAGCTAATTTTACTCATACTTGAGGGTATAGCATAGCAAGGTTAGGGTTAAATTTGGCATCCCTAATAAGAACTAGTAACGTTTCAAAATATTAATAAGCTCGTAATAACGAAAAAGAAAAAAAAAAACAAAAAACGTTCGCTATAGGCGAGAATTATTCACATCACATCGGACACGAAGGATAAATTGCAATTTTCTGATTGTAGAGGAAATATTGAAGGGTACGGAAAGCACACTTTGGACATCAACGGATGGATCATATTTGATGTACGCCACGTTTAACGATTCGCAAGTACAACTTTTGGAATATCCATGGTTGCCGAATAATCTGCCAAACACGAATGCATCGAAAATCCCGGCTACTCGATCCGTCCGGTATCCAACAGTGAGAATTTTTACGCTCACTCGATTATCACGTGTTAGAAAAAAAAATTCTTCGCGTTCGATCGGCCGAAAGAATTTTTTTACAATTTCGCACAATTTACGTTTGCCTATGTGCATTGTTAATAACTGTTTACAAAATAAAATTCCTTCTTTTTTTTTAGCCGGGAACGAACAATCCAACGGTTAAACTGTGGCTGATCAACATACAGTCGCTGAGTCCAAATGACAGCATAGTTGCCACCGAACTTAAACCGCCTCCGGCCATTACTGGACAGTACGTTATCAGTTTTAATGCAGGCAATTTTTTAAGTTAGCAGCGTCTTTTCATCAAAAAAATTTCCATAATAATTTAAACAAAATTTTTAATTTTTCACGTGAATGCACTTTCGAGTATTTTTTTTTGTCTTTTTTCTTTCGAATATTATCTTATAAAAACGCCAATCTGCACTTGTTATTTCTTTTTCGCAACCACTGTGACCAACTCTTACGTTCGCTGTATCATCACTTGACTTCTTCGAGTCGTTCAAATCCATAGTGGTATTACGTGTTAAACTTTTCTTACGAATTCCCCGCTAAATACTTTTTTTTTTCCCCTTTTGTAGATCTCACAGTTCTTATTCGGAGGTTCGTTAGACTGTCTCTCCGCGGTTCTGTTTAAATCGGTATGATACCAGACCACCATGGAGAGCAGATTCGTTTCCTTTTTTTTTGGACATTAGCCCAACGTGAGTGAAATGTTTGTAAGCTTCAGTGTGCGGCAATGAGATTCGAACTAACCCAAACGGAACGCCACCGAAGCCACGGTAACTGGCTAGATTCGTTGCCTTGAAAAGTCTTCTTTTTTTTTTAACCTCCCTTTGGGCATGTCAACAAAGGATCTTCGCCCAGAAACGAAAGGAAGGAGAAGGATCAGTTAAATGTAGATTCGTTCAGCTATTGATAAGATAAAGGAACTGAGGATAGGAACAACTGAGATCGACGGAAACGATAAGATATACGAGGCACAATAAGGAGTAGGGAGTTTGAGTGACAGCAGATTAGAATACAAAAAGAAGTGCGTTCGTTCACGAGGGATGGACATTCAAAGAGGATATGGTCAGGATCACAGACGGCTTCGTCGTCAGGATGGAGAGGATAATTAAGGGGATAAAGCGAGATGAAAACGAAAATGTGAGGAAGGAAGAAGAGTATGATTCAGACGTGAACGGATAATAGAGACAATAACGGAGCGGCGAAGCGAAGGAAAATCGTAAAAACAAGGCCGCGTGGGAAGATTAGGTTGGATGAAAAAATTTAAGAGGAAGGTTGATTAGAAAAGGAAGAAACGTAAAAATCTGACCAAAATCTAACATGAAACTTTTTGCACAATGGGAGTAAATTCGAAACGGGAATTTTAGAGAAAAAAAAGCGGTAGGATACAGCAATCTGAGCCAAGGAATCTGCCATTTCGTTACCCTCTATCCCCATATGACTGGGGACCCAGAGCATTTCAATGCAGATAGCGTGAAGTGAGAAGAGAGAGTGAATGAGGGGGCGAATACGGAGGATGAAAAGGTCAGAGGAGTGAGAGGGGAAATGAGAGGAAATAGCTTTAAGAGCACACATGGAGTCGGAGATAATTAAAAATTTAGAAGAAGAACGATGTGAGGAAATATGGATTATGGAACGTAAAATGGCCATTAACTCGGCCGTAAAGATAGTACAAAAAGAAGGGAGACGAAAAGATTCAGAGAAATTAATGCTCGGAATGATGAAAGAAGCTCCAACTCCATTAGGCCCCTTCGAACCATCCGTAAAAATAGCCATACGGGAAGGAAAACGGGATTCGATATAACTATGGAATTCCTGTATAACTGTTGGATAGAAAAGGGATTTGGAGGAAAAAAGAAAGTAGAATACATTGGGAGGATTGGAGAGATCTGCAAAATTGAAAGAAAACTAAGGAAGATTGTTATAAGAAATTGTGCAGGATAAAAAGGAATTCAGGCGCAAAGCAATGTGGGCTAGAATAGGAATTTTCTTGGGAGTAAAACGCCAGTTTTGCAGAATAGGAAAGATATGAAGGAATAAGTTTGGAGGATGATAACGGTAAACGTTTACACAAGAAACGATAACCTAAATAGGATGCGCGGATGAAAAGAGGAGGCGAGTTAGACTCAGCGAGAACTGCTGGTACTCGAGAAGATCTAAGAACACCAAGGCAAAGACGAATACAAGAATTTTGAATTATATCCAGCTTGGAAAGAAGTGATTTTGAGGCAGACCCATAGATAAAGGAACAGTAGTCGAATTTGGAACGGATAATCGAATTGTACAAGGAAATAAGGAGAAAAGGATCGCCTCCCCATTTTGAAAGTCTGTCAAGCAAACTATTATTGATGGTCAATTACTTCCAACATTTTCTATTAACATTATACCATTCCTTTTGTTCCGGCTAGTTTGATTCGTTAACTGTCTGTTGGCTTCGTACAGGTCACTATAGAGTACGACTAAATTGTTTCGACGGAAGCGATTTACAATTGCAGCGACCACCTAAGCGCAGTTTATATCAACCACTTGTTATTCAGTTGTGAGGCTCTAGCGATGGGTAGAGTCTTTCTTTCTGAAGAATCGATGTCCTGTGGTTTATATCTTCCATTCTACATTTTCCAACCACTTGTTTCTGGAAATCGTACGTTAGTTATCTTTTATTTACATTTATTAAAAGAAATGGAATTATTATATAAATAACTTGATTAATGTCCCCGAGTGAATGTAAGATTTGTTGCCCACGCTAATGACGATACGGATAATAACAATTTAACATTTGCGCATTTCTTTATTTCGGCGAATTTGTTTCATTTTCTTTTACACATTGTAACCTTTATTTTTCTTGGTTATTCAGAGTTACATGATTATTCCTTTTTCCCATGGGGCATTGTGAGCACTGCCGTGTGGTCAGATTGCTGGATGGCACTTATCCAGAATAGTTTTTAAAAAAAATGAATTATTTTTGACTTTTGAGTTTTATCGAGCATTGCGGGCATTGCTTTGCAGTTGCGAGACAATATTGCAGGATGGTGACTTAAGTTAATTTTAATTTTTTTTCTCTTTCTGTTTTTGTAAAATTTTATCGATCATTGTGGACGCTGCTCTATAGTTGCGGCCATACTATAAGATGGAGTTTCCTCTTTTATGCGTACCATTTATACTATTTATAGTACTATAGGTAGTGCATAAAATTGTTTAACAAGAACAAAGAAGTACTTTTTTTTTCTATGCATTCAAAATCTGATTAGAGAACTTTAGTCTATTGGGTAAATAAACTATATATATATTGTTCAAGCCAAAAAAAAAAAACTTTCTCTTCCCAACAGTTTCCATTTTAAGTAGCAATATCGACGCTACCTTCTCTCACTTTTCAAACTCAATCAACACCGAATACTCTTTCTTAATAGTACGTCTTCATTTTGTTATCATCCCTTTTCTTCGGCTGTCCTTTTTGGCCTCGATCGAAATATACTTCTAATCTGTTCTACGCGATCTTTTCATCCTGATGATTTCAATTCGATTTGCAATGTCAATCCTAATTTTTTTCAAAACACGTTGTTCAAAGTTTTACTTTTATTTTCAAACTCTTATCGCTTCGTAATAGTGTTTTATTTAAATTTCCTTCGCATAAACTAGAACTGAAAACAATTCCAATTTTATGAAAAAATGACTTAGTTTTTTTTTTTATATACGATTATAAAGGCCAATTTCATCTTTTTTCCCTCAGCGTAAGAATGAGGTATAGTCATCAATATAATATACATATGTAATATTTATGTATTTTGTAACGAGGAACATTTATTAAAAGATTTTTCTGTTTTCTTATAACAATAAACAGTTAGTAATTAATTCAAAAAAAAGGATAATAATTTTGTCGAATTTTAAAGCTACTTACACTTATATGTCGAAAAATACTACATTTTCTTTTTTTTACGGTCTCTGTCCATAAGAACGGCCGACATTCACTTCCGTTTACCCACTGTTGCCGCTTTCATTTTCTCAAAATTGTCATTTCTCATTTCGTTTAATTCATCCGCGCAATTTTAATATAGCTTTATAAAAATATCTAATGTTATTAAATTTATTCCTGCAGAGATTACTTTTTCACATCGGCGAGTTGGATAAATGAAAGTAGCAGTCAAGTATCCATAGTGTGGATGAACCGTGCTCAAACGTTCATCGTTTTCAGCTACTGCGAACCGCCAACGTGGAATTGCTACGAAGTAATTTAGTTTTTTTAAAAATAGTAATTTCAAACGGGAACAAAATCCGATTTTTTTTTTGTTGTTTTCTTCTGGTTAGGTTTTGCTTTATTTTTTATTGTAACTCTGATAAAACTCGTTACAAATTAGAAAATTTTAAATTAATGTCGATGTACAAATAGCGTAAAATATTCTGGCAAAACAATTTACGTGTTTAAGAACGCGTTCGTTTTTTGTAAATTTACATTTTGAAAAAATTTTAAAAAACTACCGGTCGCGTACACGACAGGTCCGAGAAGAAAACCAACAGCAGCGGTTTCCGTTTTGCGAGTACAGAACTTACATATTTTCACGCATGCCATAATTTTTTGAAATATAAAAGTAGAAAAATTTCCAACCGAGAGCCCTAATCAAGTAGCGTGTAAGATTTACAAATCGTATTCTTTTTCTTTTTTTTTTTGCTACACCAGATGCTTGCTGTAACTTTCGGAGGGGCTTCAAAACTTTCAGAAGAAGTTTAAACACATACCTACATAAAATGTTTAAAATACTAATAAATATTCATTTTACTCTTTCGTTCAATAAGTTACCATCATAAAGGGTTTTTGTAAAAAATTAATTGAAATGATATTAGACCACACGAAAATCTTAGTTCATTTGAATGCTAAACTGTCGTATTCAATAAAACGAGTAATAATATTTACAGAATCGCCATCTTATTTAGTCGTAGAAAACTCTATTTCATTGATCGTAATCATCACTGCGCCTCAGATCACCAGAAGAGCACTTGCCCTCCCGAATTCTGGCTGCGAGAGTTCCATAATTTTTAAATAAATAAATACAACAGATTAAATGAATTCAGCGCTTAATCCAAAAAAAAAAAAAAAAAAAAGACAACTTTTAACACTTTTGACTTCTCTTAATAACATTTGGAATGAGCCTTTTGCTGTCTGAATTTTCTGTTTAAAAGTTTGACATTCTTAAAGGTTCATACGGAGATCGCGGCAGAAAATATGTGGCTGGAAATCGTCGCTGGACCGATATTCTCTCCGAACGGAGACAGCTTCCTGTTCTTGGCACCCACACAGGAAAGTGGCAAACGCTATTTTACTCAGATAAAGCACGTCACGGTTGAAAATAAACATGTGGCCACCATCAGTCACGGAAGATACGAAGTTACGCGAATTGTTTGTTGGGACATTTTTAATCACATCATGTATGCAATAACCATTTTTTATAATCTCATTCACCGTGCGACCACAATCTATACGGGAAAAAATGTCTGCATTTCTTTACATATTTATATTTTTTTCATTTATATACCGTTCTGCCTAAATACCTAAACGAAATAATTGTACGTATACACAATTTGACGAATAGCATGAACATTTTTTTTTTTTTTTTCTTTAATATGCTCATTCTATTTTACGTATTTTTTTTACGGAGAGGGAGACTGGTCAACCAAGTGACACCTTCGTTCAGAACCATAGAAGATCTTAATTCGGTATCGAATACTGCTAGTACGAAAAGGAACCAGTGGTTAGCAACCTGGGAAGGAAAGGCAAGATATAAGAAACATGAAAAAAGGAGCGGGAACCCTAACTTTAACAAAAAAGTGCGATAATCGTAGATATTTCATTGGCATGAAGAGTATAATCGGGAGAAAAAACACCAAGAGGAAAGACGATAGCGAGTAGAAGGCAGTAAAGTATGATTAAAATGTAGGCGAATAATAGAAACAACAATAAAACGACGAAAAGAAGGAAACTCTAAGAACCAAGTATTCGAAGAAGATTAGGTTGAATTGAGACATAAGGAATGATTATTCTCCGATCAAAACCTAGAGTGAAACTTTTTCCATAAGAATTTTAAAAAAATAACCGAAATTTGCTTAAAAATAATGAATGACGAATGCCTCTATGGCCAGGAACCCACATTAAATCGATGGATACGAATTGATGAATAGAAAGATTACGAATGAGAGATCATATGCGAAGGATGATAAAGTCGGAAGAAGGAAAAGGAAACGGAGAACAGGCTGAAAGGCACTCATGGAGTCAGAAATTTTCAAATAATCAGGGTAGTTTATGTAGAGTGGTCATTAATTCATTTGTGAAAATAGAGGAGAATGAAAGAAGAAAAAAAGATGACCAGTACGGATTAAAAATATAATAAAAAATATAACAAAATAGGCAATACTTGACAGGGCGTCGAAGATTGTGAAGTTAAGGTTCACAGTATATTAAGCTCGACAGTACTAATGAGAGTAGAAGGGCCAGTTTCTTTCTCTCGGCCGCCTTTACTTTTCCAGATTTCTCCCAATTATTTCACGCTGGATAAACCTAGGAGCAACTTGGATCCGCAACGGGACAAGTCTCAAACCTGTGACCTCTGATTCGGTAACCAAGCGCCTTAACCACTAGGCTATCGCATATATATACATATATACACCCTGTCAAGAAAGTATCGGGAATTGTTAAATAAAACGAACAATTTTTAATTTTCATCCAAATTTATTTTGTCACCTTCAAAATAACATCCATTCGAAGCGATGCACATATGCCAACGCTTTTTCCACTCGGCAAAGCACTTCTGATAGGCGGTTTCCGGGATGGCCTTTAGCTCTCGCGTCGCATTCGTCTTGATGTCATCAATCGATTCGAAGCGCATTCCCCGTAGCGGAAATTTGAGTTTTGAGAATAGGAAGAAGTCGCAGGGTGCTAAATCTGGTGAATACGGCGGTTGTTCGATGATATTTACCGAGTGTTTGGCCAAAAACTCATTCACAATTATGGCTTTGTGAGACGGCGCATTATCGTGATGGAGAATCCAAGAATTGTCGACCCACAAATCGTTACGTTTACGACGGATAGCCTCTCTCAAACGTCTCAAAACACTTAAGTAAAACTCTTTGGTGACTGTCTGTCCGGCTGGCACATATTCATAGTGTACCACGCCTCGAATATCGAAGAAAACAATCAACATGATCTTCACTTTCGATCGGCTTTGGCGAGGTTTTTTCGGCTTTGGCGCGCCAATTGGCCGCCATTCGGACGATTGCTGGTTCGTAAGCGTGTCGTACTCGTACACCCATGTCTCGTCACCAGTAATTATCTTTTCCAAGAAGGTAGGATCCAAATTGGCTCGATCCAGCATGTCTGCAGCTACCTGTTCTCGGTACTTTTTTTGAAAGAAATTCAGGTCTTTCGGAACAAGCCGAGCCGCAACGCGTTGCATACCCAATTTTTCGTGCACAATCGTACGTACGCTCTCGTGTGACATGCCCAATCCATGAGCCATCTCTCTCAAGCTCACATGACAATTTTCAGCAACGATTTCCTTGATTTTATCGACGTTATCATCGGTCACACTCGTTGAAGGCCGTCCAGAGCGAGGCATGTCTTCGACCGTCTCCCGACCATCCTTGAACGCTCTGTACCACTCGTAAACCCGCGTTTTTGATAAAGCAGATTCACCAAAAGCCTTCTGTAACATTTTCAGTGTATCGGCACAAGAAATTTCGTTCGAAACACAGAATTTAACACAAGTACGTTGTTCAATATTTTCACTCATTGTAAAACTTCGACAAAACACTTCAAGGTCGACTGATTTTAACAGCTGCTGTAAACACACTGGTTGACAGATCGCGCTAAAAATAGGCATCATAATACAAAACAGTTGTACCAACCTGGAAAAAAAAAATTATCTGCCTAGCTATTACCCGGGAGATTTAAATTGACAATTCCCGATACTTTCTTGACAGGGTGTATATTAATTACAACGTAATTCTTAGGCTATCCCCCATTAGAAAAAATGTCCCAATTTTATGTGACGCAAAATGTCCCAAATTTATGTAACGTTTGTTATATTTTATAGGATTTTTGTTATTGTTATTTAAAAAATGTTACAATTTTATGTAACGAAATATGTAACGAAAAATGTAACGAAAAAATGTCTTAATTTTATGTAATGAAAGTTAAATGTTAGGATAAGATTTTTGTGATTATGTTATTTTTTTTGTGTCGAAGTCGGTAAGAATTACGTTGTAAATTTTGATCATTTTATACAAATTCAAATCGAAATAAACCGGCATAGTAGTGTGCCAGAGCAGATGAAGGTAATTTACCTTTTTTAGGACAAGAAATAGAGCTCGAAATCGATACTGAATACTCGTCATACGGTAAAAGATCGAAAACAAAATTATTACAAATAATTACAAAAGGAAACGATCATTTTAGAATCGAACGTGTTATTAAAAGATCGGAAAAAGAACTTACAGTATAAATATATTGTACTTGAGTAGAAGCAGATGATACGCATCTAGGCTAATCATATTATCATGGCAAGTCTTGCGGAAGGCACATCTCTATCTGGTCTTGCGGAACATGCTCCATCTAAAAAACGCTAGTTCCATTTCTTAACGTTATCAAACCACATTGATAGCTCTCTATTTCCGGTTAATAAGTTCCGTATAAGGCTGTCCTTTTTATGACGCAAAATTTGCCTGTCCTGATGCTTTTCAACTCTTCTTAATCGATGGTGCTTCGCCCGGATTCTTTTTTCAATAGCTCTGCATTGATCACTCTTTTCGTTTAAAATATATTCTTATAATGCATTCATATATCCACATTTTAAAGATCATCAAAATTCGTTATACCGGTTACTTTTAGTTTTAATGTCCCTACACATATAAAACAGAGAACATAACATCGAACCATCTGTGACATTTTAGTGGGGATACATTTCGAACACTTCCAACGCTGATTGATTTTTAATGTCAACATCTCTACTTCCCATAGAAAGCCGTACAAGCATATATTCGCAGTATTATGGTGATACTTCGGCTAATAAATTAACTTTTCTAGCCAATTTTATTGCTGTTTCCAAGAGAGGGAACGTCGAATGTATCTTTATAACACCTTCGCCAATTCCTCTTTTTGAGCGTTCTAGAAAATGGCACACCCATTAACATATTGTATTCTAAATAATGATTTTGTATTTTAATGGAAAAATTACAGTTATTACGAAGGTACCGATGAAGAAAATACCGGTCAACAGCACTTATACAAGATAAAGGTGCAACCAACAAACGGTTCCATACAACCAGAACCAGGATGTTTAACATGTAACTCCATGAAACTTTTCAAATCTGGTAGCAACGAATTTCAGAATTGCTCGCACTTTTCCGCTTATTTAAGTCCTCCTTCGAATAAAAATGGTAATTTTCGATTTTTTTCTCGAAAAAATATTCTAGATAAATTTCTATGCCTATTCCCGTATATAAAAAATAATATAGAACACAGTCCGTTAAATTTAGTCCAAACATCTGGCACAGAATATGGATTTGATCAGTAAATTTAAAACTATTCTCGGAAAATCATCAGGAATGTTTTTTTCCCTTTCCCTTAAAAGGGGAAATTAACCAGAAGCAAAGCAAAAAAATATAAATATTCTTAAAAGATAGCCGAAACATTTTGGACTATTTGTTCTCTCTCTTAGATTAAAATTAAATTAAAATTAGATTAAAATTAAATTAAAATTAGATTAAAATTAGATTAAAAAGACACAAAAATACAGATATTCAACTACAGAAATAACGGACGATGAAAAAAAACCAGTAATATTTATAAATTTACTGTTTTAGCGCAGTTTCACATCGTGCTAGAGTCGAAAGTTCCTGTTAGGACTGGAAATAGTTACATCCGTGTATAACGCAGTCGTACCTTAAGGATTCTCGTATTCCACCAAATTATCAAAGTATTTTTCACGTCCGCTTTTATAATACAAATTCAAAATTCCAAACATTAAACCAACACCAAAACAAAGGCGAAAACAGAAATATTACTAAAAATTGAAGTCGGAGTTTAACGTACATGAGAGAAAGAAAGAACACACAAGTGATATCATTACGAACTTTTACAAAACGAGTAATTGCCCTACCATCACAACATGGATATATGTGAATAATACGCACATAAACAGTAGTATACATAGTTAGATTAGAGCAAAAAGGCAAAGAAAAATCGTATAGCAATAAAGAAAAAAAGAGTTAGTAGTGAATTCTCTAAACCCCTGGTGTAAAGTAGGAAATAAAGAGACTTTATTAAATTAAAAGAATGTTGAAAAACACTTTACTTCAGAAATGAATAAACGGGAACTATCAATTGTGATACATTGTCTAATCAGATTAATAAAATTAAAAAAAATTAATTATCTGGGTCACTTGATGCGGGGGCCGAAGTACGAGTTACTACAAACAATACTGATGGGTGCAGTAGAAGGTGTTCAAGGTGTTGGGCACAGAAGGACGTCATGGACTTCCAACATCCAAAAATGGATGGCTGTTACCAAGACAGGAAAACTTTTCCATCCAGCACGAGACTGGCAAACATAGATCAAAGTAGTGAAAGACGTGGACGCCAACCTTCCGACTCAAGAAGAAGAAGAAAAAGAAATATAACACCAAAAGTCAAAAAACATTAATTAATTTTTTTTGATTTTTTTTTTTGAAGAGAAATGTCCAGTGGAAGTTCGAAACGTTTAACGTTTACACGTTAAAAATGTTTTAGGCTGACGTAGAAGAAAAGAGTATAAATTAAGTTTTACGATCACACACGATCACGATAAGGCAACTCCTTGGTGAGATAAATTGCCTAATTCCCCTTACTCGCCAGGAAAATTGCAAGTACTTTACCCGTTCATAAATATTCGTTACATCTTATGCTATTACATAGAAGGAAATTTTGAAAAGAAAAAAAAAACTCTGAAGTCAACAACAATAATTATCTCCTGAGGAAAATTAATTAAATTAGAAAGGAGATCGACCAAACCTAATTTTAATCATTCAGATGGTCAAAATAGTAATTTCAAAAAAGTCCTCACCGATTCCATGTCTGCTAAAAAAATTATTCAAGGTCAAGGGTCAAAAATATTAGTATTTTGCATTTTTCTAGTAAACGGTAGCTGCTATCGTAAAAATAGATCAGATCAAAATTGTAGATTATGCAATGATCTAAAAAATCTGTTTTTATACTTTTTTTCTTACGAATCATCATTTCTGAGATATCGTGATTCTAAAATTTGAAAAAATCGTATACTACATAATATGTACACATTTCCGCACCACCTGTGAGGTAGTGTACTGAAAAAAAAAAAAAAAAAAAAATGTACTCCAATAAAATTTTAATATTTTCAGAGCAAATAACGATTCGTTAGAGGGTTTATTAGATCTTTTGTAATATTAGTGTTCTTCTTATTTCAGAAACTTCGGTCGGTCGTGAACTTTAATATTAGATGCTTCAGTGAGATCATGGTGAAGATTCTGATGATTTTGCAATCCTCGTTAAAAACTGCATTCCTTTTCACTCTTACGATATTTCTGCTTCTCCTGCTGATTTATAACCAGCCATTGTTTACATCTCCATCTATTCTACCGTTGTGCATCCTATTAACATGGGCTCGTATATAACCTACTAACTACGCAATCTTCGTCAGTTCCCTCTTTCTTCATTTTTCAATTCCATCCCGCAACAACCATACATACCACATATCATCGCTGAACATTGGAATGACCATTCACTGTTGCACTGTTGCACTCCTTTAATGATCTTTCCCCAAGCCATTTCAAGAACGCATTTATCTCTAATTTCCGCCAAGAACCCTATTCTTCTAACTCCTGTTAATATTCTTTCGCTTATTTCAAGTATCTTCCTCGATGGAATCGTTTCAAAGCTAATTGAACGTTGTTCCGGTCCTGCATACCTGACTCCGATTCCACACTTCTATATAATTCCTTTTTAAATTCTATTACGTCCGCTCTCTCCTTGTCTCCTCCCCTATTCGTCATCCGTCACCATCCGTTCAACGCAGCAAAACCTCATATTTTTGATGAAATAAGGAATTCTTTGATCGTAGTCGTGTCAGTTTTAGAAACTTTCGTTTATACCCCACAATCGGAAACTTTCTTGCTCATAATAAGGAGAACTACATATATTCTTAAAGCCTCCCTTTTGGAAGAATTTTGCTGTAAATTTTTCTCTAGAAATTTCCCTCTTTCGCATATTTGGGAAATGGCCAGAACTTTTAAATTCACATCTTGTGAGCATCCTTTTAAAATTTCAACATCTCTATAAGTAATCTTATATCCTTTATTAATTCTGTTGCTTCTGCTTGCATTCCTAACGTCGATAAAAATGTATCGCATATCCAACTTCGTTTCCGCAAAATTCCCCTCCGCACTTCCGAACTTCTGTCCTCGATATCAAATGAATTACAGTGTCTATTCTTACCAAATCGTATAGCCCCATCACTCCAGTTTTGATGAGATACATTTTCATATTCTTAAAAACTTGTTGGAATAGTTTCTCTTCTCAATCTGTTTAATTCTTTCCTTTCCAGGAGTATCTCTTCCCACCTGGAATTCTTTTATCATCATTCCCATTCTTACAAACTGGTTTTCCTTCCTCACACGTCCCATTTCCTTGCCATCCTGCACAACAAGAAACCGTTTGACGATATGCTAAAAGTAAACACTTTGTTTGCTAACTGCATTCAGCTTTCCAGTATTGGTTTCCCGGATTGTAGTTCTTTTTGTCTCTCGTGTAAACAAACTTCTATCCAAAAACGTAATCCGGGTTCCTTCGTTGAAAATTTTTTTGCGGCGATTTTTAACTTTTAAAAAACCTTCGCATTACATATAGGAGATCAATTTTTTTTTTTTTTTGCTTTAGCGGGCTAACCCGAATGAAAAAAATAAACGAAAAAAAAACAATTCCTCAACAATATTGCAACACTGAAACGACAAATTATTGTCTTTTTTAAAGGAAACTTCTCGGAATAATTCTGTTCGCACCCATTTCCGCAGCCGACCCTCGGTATTTTGTAAACAGTGCTCGAACACTGTTTCATGTTTTTAATCATTATTTACCGTAGAATAATGTATAATAGCGATTACACGTGGCGCTCGCGATAAGAACGATAAATGAATGTTGGTTCCGTATTGCGAGCATAGTTCTTCCGCATTTATAATAATTTTTCTAGATACAAAATTAAACGGTTACTTCGTACTTCAGTGTAATGGTCCCGGACTGCCGGTAGCAGCTATCTTCAAAAGGAGCGATAAAAAACTGTTACAGGTAATTTACAGCATTCGGAAGATGTACTCGGATAAAATTAATCTGTACGCTATACCTACCACTACGTGTTCCAGCGTTTCTCTAAGCGGTGGTCACAACGCGCGCGTTAAACTAGTTTTGCCGCCCAGCTGGAGACAGGAGCTGCGAGATGCAGCATTTCCAGTCATCATACAAGTGTAAATATTTTCAATTTTTCCAGCTCAAAAGAGAACATAAAAGTTCACTCGATTAGAAATAATAATAATAATAAGTTTGCTGATATTATTCGCAGAAACGGGAAACCAAACAGTCAAGCCGTTTCAACCAAGTGGGAACCTCATTGGGGAACTTACATGTCCAGTCAAAAAGGTGTAGTATACATCGAATTGGACGTAATCGGTTCAAAAGGGCAAAGTACTAACGAATTTTACGGAAATCTAGGTGATATTGAAATTAAAGACCATATAGAAGTTTTCAAGTAAGTACCGGTTTAAAGGGTTATAACGAGCTTTTAGATTTTATCGTAAATTTTATAGAAACGCGATAAATATTTGTATAGTCAATTTATCCGAATCGACATCGAAAAATGAATAAAGAAACATTTTGTACCCTCGCCTTCAAAGAGACGGGATCCTGATGGTTAGATTAGCATTATTATACATATAGCTTCTGTCATCTTCCGCTCTATAAATATTATGTTCTCACGAACACTTGCAGCGAAATCGAAGATAAGAAATTCATGGAGGCATGTTGCACTTGATCGTTCCTCAAATCGATTCTAAATTCGGTACCAAATTTTATGCAGCGAAAGAGAAATATGTTTGCAATTGGATACGTTAACTCGGTAAACTAAATTCTTAACGTTGAGCGAGTTTCATACACCCGTATAAAGAGAAATAACCTGTGTGTCGATTCGAGCTTCATTTAGCCAATGGGGACAGCGGCACTTCTACTGATGCCTGAAAGAAATCAGTCAAAATGATTAGACATGCGAGAAAAATACGCCAAAATTCACTAATCGTTGAAATTTGAAGAGAAAATAAAACATCACAGGTACTATTCTACATAGTCCCCGCGCGGGAACAGCTCGACCAGAGTGTATTTCTCAAACAAACCATTCGAGAGAAATGGACTAATAACTTTAATCCGCGGATCGTGAATATTCTCAAACCGGTACAATTCATTCTGAAAATACTCGTGTGCGTAGCGTACGTTATCAAATACATAAAGACAAACTGTGGAATGAGTCAATTTTACAGAGGGGGAAGAAGTGATAAAATTACGTGTCGCGTATTTCGGTAAAGATTACGGCGGCTTTATTAACGGAAGTCGGAATGAAAATGCTAAACTCGGTAGAGATAATCAGGAAACTCTGCGTGCAGTTTGTTGAATCAGCATAAGCTAGCCGTAAAATCGGGAATACCGAAATTGCGCCGCACAACCGTTTGAAAAGAATTGTCGAATTTTTACGGAATCCGTGAAACAATTAAGAATAAAAAAAGTTACTCTCCTAAGACCGACCTTCGAATTTAATCGCTCCTCTAAGGTCGATAGCGCATACACAATATACCGAATAAAATCCTACTGAGATGGTTTAGAAATCGCGTATACAAATTAAAAACAATTCGGAAACGGTTTAATAACGTGTAAATTTGAAATTGTGCCTGTAAATATTGTAACTAAAATGCTCCTTAAAATAATAACTCTAAGACAACCGATCACTACGCCAAAAAATAAAAAAAAAAATAAAAAAAAACTATCAAGAACACTATGAAATTTTATTTGCAAATTTTAAAGTTCCTTTAAGAAATTGAAATATTATTACTTTTCTAAGTAGAGTGATTTTCATCGATATTAGGAAAAAAATTATTTTTGTTTAAACTTAAAAGTTTGCGGCGCCTCGAGGTAGTTCAAATTTTTAAAGCTAAAATATCGACTTCATTTTCTTCCAAAGTATTCCCCTTATTATATAATGTAAGTATTTTTCTACAGTATCAATTAAAATAAAACTACTTTAAAAATAAGTGAATATTACACCAATTTATAAAATTTAATTGATTTTAATTATAAATAAAAAAAAAAAAAAAAAAAATTTTGAATGGTCAAATGGCGAAAGTTAGACGCGGGGTAGGAGAAGAAAAAATATGTATTTTGCGTTTGTTCTATAACGAAACGATGATTTATGAGACAATTGTCGTCCTTTGCCGTTTTTCATCTCCCGCCAAAATAGGAGTTTAAATTGAAAATGGTTTATTTTTCGTGTTTTAGAAATCTTTTGAAAACGTATAAATACCTCGATCGAACACGTATAGGTATTTGGGGATGGGAATACGGAGGTTATGTAACAACGATGCTAATGGGTTCTCAACAGAAAATGTTCAAGTGCGGAATTGCAGTCGCTCCTATTTCCGATTGGAATTATTACAGTAAGTTTACAATTATTTTACGAATACGAAAAAAATCGAATTCGACTGTGAAAAAAAATTAACTCGACTAAAATGTAAAACATAAGATTAAAATACAGTTTCAAATTACATCTTTCAATTGTAGCGACATTTCTAGAATTAAAGTAATAAAGCGAAATATATTTTACACGCACGCACACATGCGCAGTAAAATGTTCAAACATTTCACATTATGAATAATGACTGCACTTGACTCTAGACCGAGAAATCAGACTTTTATATCCCAACGCTAGCTACCAACCAACTAAGGTTTTTTTTTACACTCTGGACCAGCAGCGGCACAAAAAAAGTACAAAACTGAGAGCGTTATTAGTCTTTTACACTTGGAGAGGAAGTCATTGCTAGAACTCACGATGGAATGGACAGCATTCGAGTGCTACAGGGGTTAGCAAACCAAACGCTTGGCACGGAAGTAGAATCGGCAGAAATTTTAATCGGAAATTTTGCGCAACATTTAAATAGAGACAGGTGAACGAACACGAAACTTAACAGTGCGTGTAACGACTGAAAATAGCAATAAAAGCGCATATTTTGGAACACCGCTAAGACGAATTTGCCCTCAAAATGAAAGATGCATGGCAGCGAGCGACTGAGACCAAACCAACCACCACAGATATCCGGATATAATCTATATAGGCTCATCAATACCAACTTCTTAAACGACACCGGGACAGAAACTGGTAGGTAACATTTACATACAAAGGCTTTGTAGAAATTCATCTGAATACGGATGAAAACGAGTCAACCGCGAACATGGTCACAGAAAAGGTATATTGTAGTTTTAAAATTAATGATTTTCATCTTTTTAAATGCGTACTATTCTTGTTTTTGCAGTTTTAGATCGTCCGTACGCCATTGCAATGTGCACATTACAGTTAACCGCGTAAAATAAATTAAATTAAATTAAATTAAATTAAATTAAACAATTAGGGCGAACGTATTTTAAGAAAGAATGTGTGTTTGAGAAATCTAGTTATCGATCATGGATGAATAGTCATCAAAGACCATTGTAGGGCGAAAAGCGCTTCTTCTGTGGTCGAGATATGGGTAGGAGTGAGAGAATAAGAAGAAAAATGCGATCGAGATTTTTTCACTGAGTTAATTGATTTTTCCCCCCCGAATTAAAAATCGGACGTCCATCGAAATAGTTTTCGCTCATTAAGCATGGTAAAACCAAAAGTCTGAATTGCGAATTTATATATATATATATATATATATGCAAGGGGAGCGCTCGGCATTTTTTTCAATCGAGCGCACTGCGTTCAACTCGCTCGCGATCGCAGGGAAATGGCAAAAAAAAAATTTCAAAACATAAATAGATAGATTATGCCCTCCTCTTTCCGATGGTGCCGTTCACTTTTTATTTTAAAAAATCTTTGATACAGAAAAATTTGTTTGAAGTTTCGACTATTTTCCTGGAATTCGCCGAATTTTTTTTCAATAAATTTTGAACTAATTTGAAGATTAACTCTTCAGTAATATCTCCATAAATTTTCAGAATGGGATAAGAAAAAATAAATAAGTTACAAGCAAATAAATACTGCCGCTTGATCGGTACGAGGCACTCGGTTTGTATTGTCGGACAGGGCGGTGCTCGATGAATATCGCGAAATGCGTTGTTTATATATTTTCGTCATTGTACCTATTTCTCCGTCAATTAAAGACATTTTTAAAATTTTTATAAAAAAATATTCAATCAAATTTATATAAATAAATATTATGCACGAAAACAATCAATTAAATAACTAATAATTAATAACTTAAAATAATGTTATAATATATTTTATCGTGCAGTATTTTTTTTTTAAATAGCAAAACAAGAAATAAATAACTAGCTCAAGTACACAACAGTTTGTATTGCCAATACGTTCGTATCGTATCTTTAGCAAATCTAATAATTGTTTAATCTTGATCGTTTCGCAAAATCATGCGCTTTTTTTAAACGTATATCAGTGTCGTGAAAAAAAATTCAATAAAAAAGTATTCGAATAAATAGATAAGACTATGCCTACGAAACGCTGTTTTGATCAATTTAAAGGTGCCGTACAACATTTGAAAAGCTTGAGAACCGTTTCCGAAAATCTAAAGGAAATTTCTCCAAAGTTAAACAGGAGTGATTATATTTGCAACGTCTGCAGGAACAAAATAACCGCTGATAAATTATGCTGCAATGATTATTTTCTAATAACGAAAAACCTTAAAATGAAATTGCAACATAAAGGTACATTGAAAACTGGAAAAGAGCTGCCTTTACAATTATTGCCTAGTACATAGAGTGAACGCAAAAAAGCGGAATTTTCAAATTACTCAAGAAGATCAGTCAAAAAATGTTTAATGATGAACGTGAATTATTCGAAAAAAGTATAAATCAAAATACTGAACTTTAAAACGGTAAGTACGTAATGTTGTTCTGCTTATTGGTATTTTGTTGTTTCGCTTATTATTTATTTCTTGTTTTTTGTTTTATTATTTAAAAAAAAATACTGCACGATAAAATATATTATAACATTATTTTAAGTTAATATTTATCAGTTATTTAATTGATTGTTTTCGTGCATAATATTTATTTATATAAATTTGATTGAATATTTTTTTATGAAAATTTTAAAAATGTTTTTAATTGACGGAGAAATAGGTACAATGACGAAAATATATAAACAACGCATTTCGCGATATTCACTAAGCACCGCCCTGTCCGACAATACAAACCGAGTGCCTCGTACCGATCAAGCGGCAGTATTTATTTGCTTGTAACTTATTTATTTTTTCTTATCCCATTCTGAAAATTTATGGAGATATTACTGAAGAGTTAATCTTCAAATTAGTTCAAAATTTATTGAAAAAAAATTCGGCGAATTCCAGGAAAATAGTCGAAACTTCAAACAAATTTTTCTGTATCAAAGATTTTTTTAAATAAAAAGTGAACGGCACCATCGGAAAGAGGAGGGCATAATCTATCTATTTATGTTTTGAAAAAAATTTTTTTGCCATTTCCCTGCGATCGCGGGCGAGTTGAACGCAGTGCGCTCGATTGAAAAAATTGCCAAGCGCTCCCCTCGACCCGTTCTCACTAAGCGCTCCCATATGTATATATATATATATATATATATATATATATATATGTATATGTAATTAAAAAACCTAACAATTAATTTAATAAATAAAAATAGGAGTCATATGAACTATTGACGGTCGCAGCAATACTGTCTGCGGTGCCATCTCTGAGGTCATCATTTGGCATCCCTGGTGGAGATCAATCGCAAACAACTAAATCGTTACACCATAAATACTTTAAATAAATACACGCCTTAAATTCGAATAATATTGTACACAAATGTCATGTGAATGCTCATACAGAGTTACATATGAAGTTCTTACAAAGGGATCATCAGAAGTGTGGGTCACCAACTTGGTTCAACTTTTTCCAGATGGTAGAATTCGGTAAAAGACCAAACGTATTTCACCGTTTTTTACATTGTACCGTGAAATTGGAAAAAAAGACACGTCTTAAGTTAGTTAGCTAATACGAGATTAATGAGAATTTTCAATTTTTTCAAAAAGTAGTTACCCCTTCACCTTTAATGTTTATTCCATGGTCCCTTGGAAGCATCCCCCTTTGATATTATGCACTTATACCACCGTAGTTTCAAGAAACACTGTTGGAACGCTTTTTTAAGTATAGTATCTCGCTCTGCGATTTCGCCTGTATCTCGTATCTATTGTTGAAAAACGTTGTCTTTCGATTGTGTCTTCTTGCGAGTTTAGGAAGTAGGAAAACAGTCGCAGGGTGCCGTGACCCGAGAATAGGATTGTTGCGGCATTACAACAATGTTACGTTTCGCAGCTGATGCGTTGTTGCGGTACAAAATCTCCGCGAAAGTTGTTTCTCCAAAGTTCAGATCGTTGACTGTTCTACGCAAATTACGCAAAACTTGTAAGTAGTACTCCTTATTGATGGTACGACCAGTCGGTAAAAAATCGTAATGAACTATTTC
The DNA here is from genome assembly GCA_039619475.1 of Icerya purchasi. Taxonomy (NCBI): domain Eukaryota; kingdom Metazoa; phylum Arthropoda; class Insecta; order Hemiptera; family Monophlebidae; genus Icerya; species Icerya purchasi. Next base: position 484,477,450 of record CM077116.1, read on the forward strand.
ATTCCAAAGCGCACGCAATCACGAAATTCTCGTTACTTTAGCATGCCAACTTTTTTTCTTGTTTCGTAGACTAATTTAAAAAACGGTGAGAAATTCGTTTTCGTTTTTTACCGAATGCTACATCTGGAAAAAGATGGACCAAATCGGTAACCCACACTTCCGATTTGTTAATATATGCTTCAAAAAAGAATATGCCAATGCTTACTTATTATAAACATTGTTGCTTTAAAAAAATCAAATGAAGCAAATTCCACAAAAGCACATGTTTTTAAAAAATTATTTGCTTGGTATAGTGAATTTGAATTTTTAATGAATTACGTCTACACTTTCCGGCATCTACATGATTTTCCTTTCTAATGGTGGGTACATTTATTCCTGATACATTTTGAAAGTAATATCCAACAAATTCCTTTTTTTTTTTTGAAATAAACCAGTTGTTTTTTCATACAGTTGTTGCTTAGGAAATCAAAAAATAAACAACAAACTAATGACGAATATAAGCTCCCAAAACAAGCAAAGAACACAGATAATATCGAACAAATCATCTGCAGAAGAAAATAAACTGATTCGAATTAATCTGACATCGAATGAAATCAGATCGATATTTAACGAAATCAGTCGTTTACACTAGTATTTACAGATATTTTAAAAAATCGGACAATACGGCCATATGCGGCTGACTAAGTTTATTCGGCCAAATACACTTGTTTCACTGCGGATAAACCCTGCGAATCCATTTCAACTTCGGGCCAATACGTAAACGCCAATTACCCGTAGCGACCCCTGAACGGAACTAACGCAGTTAGTGTGTTCACATATTTAACCGGAAGATGGCGCCATAAATTTTAATCGTACGTCACGCTTGTATATAGAAAATTTTCTTCCGACAGCTTTTTCCGTAGATCTCTGCGCCTTATTTCTTTGTGCATATAACCATAATGGATTCAAGTCAAAATTCAAAAAGAGGCACACTTATATTTCAAAATAGACATAGCCGATGGCAAAATGTGCCAAGTTACTTCTTCGAAATTACTTTATTTATCAACAACGTATACATGGCGTTTCAGTATAATGTACACGTGGTTTAAAAACTGTTACCATTTTTATACAAAAATTTAACTGCAAAAGGTTGAAAGTCGTAAGTGCAAAGTCAAAAAATACCGATTAAAATTTATGAAATAAACTTGCATTCTTTTCCTATTTCCTGTCCAAAGTCGCATTTCGAAAGATTTCAAATACCAGAATTACAAATGACCAATACACGTCAGCTTAAAAGAAAAAATTTCAGTTAAGTAAAACGATTATTAATTTTATCCAAAAAGGGAAAAAAAGAAAATTAAATCACTTGTAAGATTAAAAATACCTCACTCATTCGCAATCTAATTCAGCGTTTTCCAACATTCCAATAAAATTAATAATATTTCTCTTCGATGACATTGTATAAAATTTAAATTCACGTGCGGAAAAATTCGTAAGTGAACTGCAAACTCAACTAACCTAAATTATTATTATTTTTTTTTTTAAATAAACAACCGATTTATAATATATATCCTTTTATTATTCTAAAAGCGGATACGAATATAAACGCGTTCATATTAAAAGTTGCAATTATATAATGAACGGGCTATATTTTATTTGCGTATAACAATTGCTTAGAACACTATGCCTATGTCTGTACAGCTGAAATGTACGAATAGGTGGTCGCTGACGCTCGGGAATTAAGTATGGCGCACTACGATGATATAAAAATGTCTTTTATTAATTTTTCACAATTACAGCCGAAATGGTAATCTCTAATAAATCCCCGGCAGCATTTGTCATCGTTGCACTACCTGCTTGCTTAAACGCGCTCCTTCAAAATTTCGAATGTAAATGATGATTAAAAGCGTCCTTTACAGCCGATCCTTTTTGTTTAAAAGGACCACATCCAATAACGTTCTGACCTCCTGGTAAGTAGAACAGAAACGTCCTCCGAATAAATTAATTAAAAACATTTTCGTATTTGAAAAAATCCGACGTTAAAATTTCGACCCACCGGCAGAACGTATCAGATTTTATTTTAAAAATTCATATTTTCTATTCTTCGCAACAATTTATTTATGACTATCTCAAGCGCTTTCTATTTGCCGGTATATGAAAGAATTTTCTAATTTCCGCTTTCCGGAAGTAAGCGAAAAAGTGGATGTTCTTTATAAAAATGAATTTAAAATGAATTTTTCGTCAACTACGCCACAACTTTTCCGGTAGAAACCACATCGAGAACAATAATTTCGATACAATTATAAATTCGAACCACGAAAAACTTTTAATTTTCTTGGCGTTAACTATAGTAATTACGAGTTTTATTTCTGTACAAACATCAACTGTTGTTGTCATTGGTAGATTCGGCATTTGCGGAACGCGTACTAGGACTGAAAGGGGAAACTAACAACGATGGCTATGTAAAAGCGGACGTGAAAAACAGAGTACGCAACATACAAAGTCATTCGCTGTACATAATACAAGGACTGGCCGATATGTCGGTACCGTATCTGCATGGTATAACCTTAGCAAAAGCGTTGGCCGAAAATCGTATTATTTTCCGCCATCAGGTAATTCGGTACAGTTTACAATAATGTAAATACTGCGCATGTAAAACAGAATATACTAAAGAATCGATAAAGTAATAACTTAATATACAATCATCACGATCGTCATTATTAATTAATTATACAGACGCCCCAATTCAAAGTTTCGTTAGTAAATAAGTAACTATAAAGAAAACAAATAAAAAGAACTTTAAAAAATCTCATCTTTTCGATCGCGTTGCTCGACAGAATTTTTAACTCCATTAGACACCGTGTAAAAACGTCCGTGCTCTCTCTTTCTAATAACTGCAGGTGCCAATTGATACAACTGAATAATTGAACGTAATACTGACGCTTTCCACGGAGCCGTCGCATTTCAAATTTTTCTTTAAAACCCCGGCAAATTTGAATTACACGGAATTCAACGACTTTCCGATGTATATGGGGCGTAATAAAATACTAATAAAAATCCTCTCGAAAAACTTCAATAATACCGGAACAGACGGTTTACTAAATTTTGCACATAAAGAACCCCGCTTTGAACGCAAATAATACTATTCACTAATCGGTAATATTCAAATTCACTTACACCGTTACTTAAATCGGTCAATAAACGCATGGACGCCCGCAGACGGAAGCCAGTGAGATCACAGCTAAGAACTTAAAAATCGACAAAAAATCACAGCATAAACCAATGAAAAATAAGATTGACTCAAGTCAGCAAATAAAATCTGTACAATTTCAAAATTTAAAGAAAATCCTGTTTTCCGTTTATAATAATTTTCTTTCAATAAACCGATTCATAATTAATGTCGCGTAAATTATAATTCATTAATGTAATATTTAACATTTTTTTTATTATAGGTGAACACTTAATTTTTCATTTCGGCGACTTCTTCATCTATTTTCTCGTGATCTCTTAATGATTACATTTTACGCTAATTATTCTAATTACCATACAGCACCCTGCAACGCCTTTAATACATTAATGTGATCAACTAAAATTGATTAAAATCAAAGAACTGAAAGGAATTGTATATTCGAAAAATGTAAACATTAATGTGAAAATTTAATTTCGAAAAAATAGAAAATCAAATAATAACGTACGAGTTTAAAAATCTACAAAATCAACTTTTATCTTTTTTCCACTTACCGTGGTAAATGATATTTAAAGCGATTGATTTCAGTAAATCGAAAACGTCAACTCACGAGTACAGAGATTTTAACGAAAAGTTTAATTTACCCCACGCACAGCTATTAATTTCGAAAAGAAATTACAAAAATTGCAAAAAATAATAAAAAGTCTACTTATGCTTTACGGACAAACACACACTCTGACCTGTTCATCGTAAAAACAATCTTAATACAAATTACTCGGGGAAAAATACTTTTTTTAACCACTGTATATACACACACACACCTATATATACACGGTCCGTCCGGAAAGTTCCGGGATTAATGCGATAAAAAATCGAAAAATTGAGATAAAAATTTTTAATTTCTAAGACACTCTACATAGTTACCATTCAACATAATACACCGCTCAGCTCGTTCCTGGAGCGCCTGGAAGCTCCTGGAAAAGGAGTCGATTTGTATCCTGTTTAATTCCCTTGTCACAGCTGCTTGGATGGCTGGAATATCGTCAAATCGGGTCCCCTTCAAGGCGGTTTTCAGCTTGGGGAATAGAAAATAGTCACACGGACTCAGGTCTGGCGAATAGGGGGGGGGGGGTGCAACACGGGGACCTGTTTTTTCGCCAGAAATTGAGTGACAACTCCTGAGGTGTGAGCTGGCGCATTATCATGAAGAAGGAAAAAATCTTTTGACTCCCATAAATCGGGCCGTACACGTCGGATTCGGTTGCAAAGTCGTTCCATAACGCCTAGATAGAAGGCTCCATTCACCGTAGCACCTGGAGGTAAAAATTCTTTGTGTACGATGCCGCGTGAGTCGTAAAAAGCGATCAGCATTGTCTTCGTTTTCGATTTCACCAAGCGAACTTTGGTTGGCCGCGGCGATCCTTTGCCCAACCAGGCACTCGACTGACGTTTCGTGGTAGGATCATACTGAAAGACCCATGTCTCATCTCCAGCAATGATTTTATCGAGCACAGAAGGGTCATTTTTGACGATTTCAACGAGATTGCGGCATGAGTTCTCGCGCTGCTCTTTCTGCTCGGGTGTCAGAGTGTGGAACGAACTTTGCGCAGACCTTCCGCTTACCCAAAACGTCAAGAAGCAGCTCGTGGACGACTGTTTTACCGATATTCAACTCTTCTGCTATCATACGGCATGGTAGGTAACGGTCGGCGGCGGGTAAGGACCGAATTCGATCGACGTTTTCATCGGCTAAGCTCGTTGATGGACGCCCCGCCTTTGGATCGTCTTCGAGGGACTGTCGGCCTTCTTTAAAACGTTTAAACCACTCGAATGTCTTTGACCTTGATAGACAACCATCGCCGTACACTCGTTTCATATCCGCGAACGTTTCAGTAGCGGTTTTACCGAGATTACAATAAAACTTGATAACAGATCTTTGCTCCATCTCGAAAATTGTGACAACGTGTTTTAAACGCGATAACGCGAATCGTTTCTCACCACGAAAAAATCACACTACCAGCCAACAAAAAATCATGTGATGTGTTGAAACCTAGTACTACGTCACTCGAGCAGTTTCAAACAGATAGCGTCAGTAGTTTCTCTGGAAAAAAATCAGTCCCGGAACTTTCCGGACGGACGGTGTATATATATATACTCGTATATAAAATTTCAGCGCGTTTAGTCACTTTATTTTCAAGTAATATTCCGTTGCATTTGTTTTGTTCCTGCTGCGTTGTACGAGCTCGTACCATGAAACAAAGAAACAAGATAAAATGTCGTATTCGACTTAAAAAAATGTTTGTAGAAATTTATTCCATAATGTAATAAACATTTAAACATGGTGAAAACGATTTTGATCGAACACCAACGAAAATGAGGTGAAAAAAAACGAAAAACCATGTTAATCGCATTTTTCAATTCAAAGGGACCACCACGAATTTGTTCTAACTGAATAAACTATAAATGGTAAATTCTATTTAGAAGTAATGAAGCGCCTGAAACGTCATATTAGAATTCCGACAGTTGGACTCGCTTGCGTGACAATGCGCCGGGCTACACAGCAAAATTTTAACGTATCATTATGCTGCAGATCATACCATCGTCTTATCATATCCACCCTATTCACCTGGTTTGACTTCAGTAGATCATTTTCTATTTCCAAAATCCAAGTTGAAGGTAAAAGCCCACTTTCTCGACAATATTTTGATGATCCAAAGATTGTACGGAAGGTGATCCTCCCACAAAACGATTTTTCCCGACCGTTTAAAGAGCTCTATCGGCGCTAAAACGAGTATAAAAAGGTTCTGTGTATAAGGCTGATAAATTCTTTAATCTGTAAATTTGTGTCCTGTTATTTGAATTAATTCACGAAATGTTTACACCTACTCTATATATATATATATATATAAATACATACATGTGTATATATATGTACGCATATATATTAATAATAACGTCATTCTTAATCACCACTACTTTTTCTGTCACAAAAATCTGTGACATTAAATAAAGATTTATTGTTTTTTTATAGCACAATCGGAAAGAATGGTGTCAATTTTCCTTGTTCTATACAAAGTATAAAAGCGATAGAGCATAAAATTCAGATTATGATAGTAGTAATTTATTTTAAAAGTTTATCGTTAACAATGTTCAATGTTTAAATGTGTAAATTCGATTTTTATTGGGGTTTTCGTTTATTTGTGCGCAATTTGTAAGTCTTCACAATTGTAACGTTACGCCTATCAAGCTACTAATGAAAAAAAAAAAAGTTGTGAAAATAACTAATGTAGTCCTCAAGGGCGTCGCCAGCCGATGAGTCAGGGAAGGCATCGATAGAAAGAGGATATGAGAGTTAAGGGGAAAAGAATAAAATTTATAAGTTGTAAAGGCTTAAAATATTTTATTAAACAAGAATAAAATCTTAATTAAAACATAAGTTTTCGTGGGTTTCTGATAAAAATCATCCAAATTGTCCATGATTACGCGCCTAAGAATACTCATCATGGCAGTTGATTAAAAAGTTTCAAGGCTCCAGGGGGACAGCTGCCCCCCTGCCCCCCGCTGGCGACGCCCATGGTAGTACTTTAAAAAAAAAAAGAGGTATATTAATAAGTTGTATAATACCGATCGCGGCAGCAATCCGAGTATAAGGGTAAAACTGAATGTGGCGCATGTTGCGTAAAATGATGAGTAGAAACTTGAATGTGAAATATCAAACGTCGGGAACGTGATGCTACTAGCGCACTAATAACCGAGTAACGAAAACGGTTTTTTACTTTTACTTGCGTCACAAACAATCGATAATTCTCGAGGTGTGTATCAAAATTATGTGAATGACGAAACTAAAATTATTTACAAAATTACAAAACAAAAATTATTTCATAAATCATGAAATTATAAAATTATTTACACAATGTATTCCCCTACATCATAGCTGAGTTACTAAATATCAAACAATCAGGAATATCAATCAATCGAGCTGCTCTCTAGCGGTGACAAGTAAAAATTATTAAAAATAATCACTAAAGCATTGGAAAGCAAACGCCATATATCACTACAATACGTAAACGCTTGGACTGTACTTACATAAAGAATAGATAATCCGAAATTTATAATAATTCTAAGATGAAATTAAAAGTTCGTAATCGTAAGAAACGAAATAAATTTGTAATGGCTTAACTCGAAGTAAAAGAGAGACACATCTTAAAATACATATATGCACTAGATAAAAGTTTTAAAATAATTACTTTTTCAACAGATTTACGCGAACGAAGGTCACAGATTATCAGGCGTTCTATTCCACGCATACAGTTCAATGGAAGATTATTTCACGAAATGCCTCAAATTGGAAGAAGACGATGACTTATCCGATCAAATTGACTACGACAACACACAGAGATCAAGAAACTGAAACCCACACCACACGCGTCTTTACTCTTTGTATAGTGTTTTTAAGTGTAACATTTTTTCGCTTCTTAGCGATTACTTTAAGTAAAATTAAAAAAGAAAAATGCCACCGTCCAAATATTATAATTTCTATTTCAATAAACTATGAAAAAGCTGATTTACTTTTCGCTATCATTCTCCTCGCAAAGTACAAAATTATTAATGTGTACTTCTTTTTTTTTCTTCGTTTGCTGAATTTTCTAATTTTACACGGTAACAAATATTGGGAAATCAATCCACGCTAACTCTGTTTCCAACAAAACACTAGATATCGTGCTTTTAGAATTCCTGAAACCAGTTCATCGTGTACGAGAGAACTGTAAGCAATTCGCTAAGCTGCTATTAAGCAGTGTGTTAGTGTAGCATCTCGAATTCCTTACTAAAAATGCAGCATTCTAACCGACACTCGTTGAAAATGCAACAAAAAATGTAACCAGAAAACAATTAAACACGATCATTTTATACTCGAAATTAAGAACAGCAGCTAGAGAAAAATAAAATAACGCTGTGATACTAAAATGAATTAACATTTGGCGGAAAAATAGAACATGAAAAACATTAAAATATTAAATACCCCTGAACACCAGCAGACAAACCAAAAATTAAACATATTCCAGAAATACATTTCAAACAGATTAGCATAATCATACTGAAAGTGCTATTGTAAAGTACAAAAGAAAAAAAAAACGAACTGAAACATCTAGTATTTCAAAAATCACATAACCTTCTAAAAAATTATATTACACAAATAACCGAATTAAGAGCATATAAAACAGCGAAATAGTTATACACAAAATGCGTATGGTACAAATAATTCAATTTCAGCACTGTGATAGTTATAAAAAAACATTAAATCAACTCATGTAGCAATATAACGCACTTAATCAGAACAAAAACAATTTATAAAAGATTTAATTATCCATTTCCACACAAAACCATGATACGATGCTTACAGATCTCCACTTGATGATGATGATGATGATGATGATATATGTAACGAATTTTACAAATGGAATTTAAATATAACAACATACAGTAATTCAAAATGAAAAATAGTATCGATCGAACAAAAAAACAAAAAAGGAAACAAAATAATTTTTAAATATCGTCCAACATCATTTTAAATTAAACTCGTTTTTAAAAAATTAGAAAATCGGAAACCGAGACTTCAATAAGATTTATTACATACGGCTATTTTTTAAATTTTCGGGATGAACTAAAAGCAGGTCATATTTTCCATATATTATCCAGTTCAAAAACTTTTAATAAGACGCTGGCTGCGTATAAATATTCAAAACTACCATAAAGTTCACTCTCCTCAGCCACCCACGAAAGAAACGAATAAATTCTTTATAAAATATTGTTTCTGCAGAGAGTATTTAGATGTTAAATTAGAAATTTCTCGGAAACGTTACATTTTCGTTTTTTTTTCGTTATTTTGAATTAAAAACGGTATATTTTTCTTTTCTTTTTTTTTTTCACCGCATATGTGAAATTTATTCAATTCTACTACAAGGCAATCCTGTTCCAGAATTCCGAAAAGCAGCAAGAAACCACTACTCACTTCGGAACTCTGTTTTTCGGGTGAAACCACTAAAGCAAATGAGCAATTAAACATAATCCTACTTTAATATTACGCAACTCAGTAATCTTACAATCGTATTGGCTCGGACAACCCGAAATACGACTCATATCTCATTTTTGAGAAACAAAAATAAAATTTAACGTATCTTTCTATAACAAACTCTCGCAAAACTGCCGTAAATCCATCAAAAAAAAAAAAAAAAAAAAAAAAGAAAAAACAAAAAAAGGATTAAAAACCGAAAAGTAATATAATATCAATAATTTAAATTATTTGTTTTCAATTAATTTGACTTGTGGCTAGTTTAAATATAGTTGCTATTAGTAATCATTTAGATGCCCTTTGAAATGCATTAAAGACGGCGGTTTATGAAAAATAAAGAAAAATACTTATCCGTAAGTGTCGTTCTTTTACTTATTTATTATAATATTCAAAAAAAATTTTGACAGTGATAGCCCGGCGACTTGGACGCTTCATTTATAGCACAATAGTCTCCAGTTCGATTCCTGTCGACCACAAAAATTTAATCGATTAAACAAAAATGATAAAAATAATTTAAAGAGATAGTTCTCCTTCCCGGTTGGCGTTTAATGTTGAAAACAGAAAAGGAAAATAAATAAATATAAAATTATAAACGTTTACACTGCAAACTTTATACAGCACTATCGATATAGTCAATACTAACGGAAATCGGCTGTAGAAAAATAATAAAAAAAGAACAAATTCGCATCTAGCCTCTATTTCTGAAATGTTCATATTGCGCTATAATCGTCATTTTATATTTACTATTACGTTCAATCACGGGAAACGCTTCCATTAGGGATTCTATCCTTTTATTCTAAGGGCGTTGTGCGAATAAGGTCAATTAAACATTTAGCGGCCCAAGTCTGCGCTTGATAGTCAAGTAAATTTAAATGCGATACACGTTAACACTGCACCAAATTGGGGCATCATAAAAATACCACTCTGACAAAAAAAAGTCAACGAAGAAAACAGGATAGGAAAAAATAGGGTTAAAAACGGAGATGAATTAATTAAATTTTCTTCTCGAATGATAATTTTAAAAAACCACTAAACTGTATTATAAAATCGCGGGCGCTAAAAATACTGAGTTTAAAAAACTAAATACCTCGCACTTTTATATTACAGTTTTACAACTTTTTTACATCGACCTTTGAGAAAAATTATTTTTCATTTTTGAACACATTTAAAAAATAAATACTTTTCCGTGAAATATTTTAGTTTAGTTGCAGTTTATTATTAACAAATGCGGCTAGTTTTTTACAAAATAAGCGTTTTTTAGAAAAAAATTTTATTTTATTCGCTAGTATTATTGTTTATTATTAGGTTATTCCGCTTACATTTCCTTTTTTATAAATATAACACTGGACTAACAATATGAATAAAAAATGATAGTAAGAAACAATTGATTTGAACATATAATTAAATAAAAAAAAAGAAAAATTTAAAACCTATGTTAACATTTTATTATATTACTATTAGTGAGTGCCCTTCTTTATATAATTTGAACAAAATCCAAGACTGCGCATTCTTTCAAGAAAACACAAGTTCAGTCAAGAATGATGTTTCATGGGCTCAGGGTTACTCCGTATGTTAAGTTCTTTAACTTACTATAATTTACATTCACATAATAGTAAATTCAAAAAACAAAGAAATCTGATTTTTTACAGCACAAAGGACACGACATTTTTTGCGATTTTTTGAATTTTTCACCAACTTTGAAAGTTTCGTTAAAGAAATGAAATACGGTTTCGTTCCCCGCAAATAGCGACCTTATCATCGATATACACATCACATTCTCTAAAAAAAAAAAAAGTATTTCTTTCAAAACTTTCGAGCTTTAAGCTCGGCTATAGTTTTCCTATAAAGCGGCCCTTTAGGCATACTTTCGAGATTCGATTTGGTTTCCTCAACTTTTTTACTCGGGAGCTAATACTTACTTGAACACTTTTATTTTTTTTTTTACTGTTTTTGGCCCAAGGGGGTAAATAATTTTTTAACCGTGATTTTTTGATTTTATGAAAGAGCTTCTACGATTTAATATTTTTAATTTCACCTTTAAAGGAGGAATTAGTGATGAGTTGCGAATTTTTTAAGGGTGATTTTCGATATTCCATATTATATGTTCTTGGCGGTTTTTTTGAATTTTTAGCCAACCAGGGTAATCAGTTAGCTTGAAATTATAGATACGGTTTTAAAGAGAATTTTTTAATCGTAATTTATGATCCAATTTCGAAGTTTATAAGTGTCAAACCGTACCCGAGCTATTGCAAAATTTAATCGAATATTTTTGTCGTTTTTGAACCATCTTATTAAGATTCCGTACATTATATGTGTATGAAATACTAGAAATGATTTATTGAAAATTAAGAAACTAATTACATATTTTTGTACCGCCGCAATGAAAACGAATTTTAAAAAATTAACCGTCTATCTTATCGAGAAGTAGCTCAAATTTCAATTGCACGATTTGATTGATTTACATACAGAGTAGAGTGATGGAATCATATGAAATATATAAACCGGTTATCAGATTTTTGTATCATTTTAAGTCGAACGTTATCTGCAGTGAACTACAGATGACATACAGAAACTTACTTCTATCGAACACTATCAATCGGTGTGAATTAGAGATGAGCAATTCTAAAGTCGACTCTGAGTGTTAAAACATGAGTAAATAAAACCAATTCATGGCTTCTGGAGTCAGACAGACCTTATGAAATGAACTAGCAGTGTAATATAGCGAGAAAAAAAGTCAAGTACTAGTTCAATTTTAAAAGAATCGGCTCATTTTTTATTAAGAAATAGCAGATCTTCTATTGCAACAAATCTGTCAGCATAACTCTTTTTAGCCCGCGTTGTTTGTTTTTCATTAATTTAACTCGTGCACTATTGCTCTCGTAGCAGCTACTTTTTATCTCCTTATTACCATCATCTACAGGAGTATCATATATCAGATACTATTAATGTTTTGCTAAATTCCTTTCATAAAACGAAAGCATTTTACACGCCGTTGTATTGTGCAATATATAACGTAATGGGTGGAATTTTTATATATTATCATGTTTTAGTAGTAAGCAGTATGCACGATTTTTAGCTCTATCTAGAATCACTAATTATTGTACATCGTGATTCGAAAAATGAATTTATAACGATAACAAAAAACCTAAATATCGATTCGATTCTGGAGTTGGGGCGGAATTGACTTGTACACAACGTTCGACTTGATTCTAAACAAATCGACTTGCGTCCATGAAGCGGATATGACTACAAAGTCACCCATCCATCTCTAAAGCAAACTACCATCGTAAACAAACAAAATCAATATTACAAAAAAATGATAAAAAACTAGATTTAATTGTATAAAAAATTACTAATCGCGTATAATTGTATTACCACGAGCTAAGTGAATCGTTTAAAAAAGAGGCTCCTATTTCATCGCGAAGTACCTCAAATTTTAACCGTATGATTTGGTCGATTACTGGCGGACATATAAACAGTGGAGTTAAAACGTTAAAAAAAAGGAACAAAACATTTATTTATGTTGGAATTTCTAAAAAAAAAAATGCAAATCCCTGCATTGCTGCGGAATAGATGAATCGATTTAAAAAAAAAATAGACGACTATGTTATCAGAAAATAACTCGAAATTTTAATTACACGCTTTGATTGACTTAGGCTGAGTATAACGAGCGGTATTAAAGAGGCATTATCGCTGAATCAACACTGAACTACAGTACACACGAACAGACGTTTATAAAAGACTGTTTTACAGTTTTGCCATGGCGTTGATAATGGATATATGTAAAAAAAAAAAAAATTAATCATATTTAGTTTATAAATATTATACAGCAATCGAAAAAAAAAAAAAAAAATGTGTTGAGTATACATCTAGTGGTTAGTGTTTGAATTCTGAAACGTACACTTAAAACATTACGACTCGGGTATTGTTGAAGAAAAATTTTTTGATTACCTTCAAAAAAGTAAAAATGCAGTTATGAAATTAGCGCTAGAACTTTGGATATGATACATGATACGGGTCTCTAGACACAAATATGATGCAATTAGCCATCAGTTCATAAGAACTGTGAACAACAACAGTAAGGTATGTTTTGAAAAGCAATTTTGGTAGAAAAACTATTTATTTTACTTGAATTCATTTTACTTAATTTATTAATTATTCAAATTTGTTATCATTCAAAACAGTAAATATATATTAAAATAAAAATATTAATAAAAATTCACAACGCATTAATGATAAAAAAATTAAAATTTTACACTAAACTCAATTGCGAATTTTCTTAATACTGCAATTTTTTGGAGAAATTTTAATGAAACCAACAAAAAAAAAAAAAAAAAAAAAAATCCATTTGAAATAATCAACAAATTACGGTATATTTAATGTATTAACCTTGTTGAAAACAACGCACATGGCAAGAATAGTATGACTGAGTAACATTTTAAAAAATAAAAACATTTCCATATCGACTGTGAAATACTCTATTATAACAATAACCGTATAATTAAAATCGAATTGACGGAGAAAAAAAAATCTAATTACACATAAAATGTGAAATTAACATAATTTTCTATTTAAATTCAACTACGCTACACGCAGTTATATTAATAAATCCTACAAACAACGTTAAACGACTTTTACGTGGACTTTATTAGAATAATAGAAAATAGTGGAAGTTACACACGACTCATTAAATACACGCATCTGACTGCAATTAAAGTATAAACAAAAAGAAAATGTACTATATAAAGTTCAGCTATTAATGCTATAATAGCTCATTTTAAACGAGCGAACACACGACCTTGCCACTCTCACTTAAAATAAATCAAATTTAATCGGAATTTTCGGCAAATACAACATCACAATTATAATTACTTTGAAACGTTTATCGAAAAAAAAGTATTTCAAACTTCCGTGAACGTATTAATAAAATACTTCAAAACTTTTTTGTACAATAAATTATTACATACTTTGCGTGCAAACAAGATAGAGTTATTAAACTTGGCAGTATGCGAACGTATACATCTACGGCATACGTGTCTAGTGGTCACATCTGTGTGAGACTGTTCTGAATAAAATTCTTCATTTCATATCAAGCTTTAAATCGTTATGAGCTACACAATGCTATGTACCTACTTGAGAAGCGCAATGTATTTATTTTGTCTATTAAATTTAGCGTCACCTCAGACAAGTGTTCATGGTTAATATTTCCGATTATCAAACACTTATATGAATATCTTTAAACAAGGGTAAACTAGATATTCTTAAGTGTACCAGCATCGGATTAAGAGTAAAACCATTTATATGAGCGTTGAAAAAATGATGCAAAATAGTACTTAATAAATACTAGTGTGGAGTTTTGAAAAATTAGTTCTGCAGAATATCTATGCGATGCATTCCAGTGTGATCTAACTCCCGGCATTATAAATAATCATTAAAATTTCTGCTTTAGAGAAAAATTCAACAAACGCACAGTACGACTAGCTTTAAATTTAATTTTTCTCAATGTGCCAACCTAAAAAAAACAAAACAATTTGGAATGTCTAATAGTTCACTTAGAACTTTAAACACAATATTTACGGAAAAATGATATAACGCGATGTTACGAGTACATGTAAACGATAATGCGCAATTAACCTTTTATTATTAAAGTTAATTTTACTTTTTGTACATCGCGCAAAAATAACTTCATTAAATCTTGCCGCAGCTTTATGCAGTCATCTCTTTGTTAATCGTCTTATAAATTCGAGTCGCCTGCATCATTTATTTTTGGAGGGGATCGTTTACAATGGTCCGAGAACAGTGAAAAAGAGGGGGAAAAGAATCAAATCTTTATACAATTAGAGATAGGTGACAAAAATAAATCAAGGGCTTGGATGGCAGAAGAAGCAGGAAGAGAAAGATCAGCTGGATTCAGAAAGTGACTAATGAAGAGGTGCTAGACGTTTACAAAAAAAACAGGAACTACTAACCCTAATTAAAAAGCGAAAAATCAATTATTTAGGCCACATTATGCGAGGAAATAAGTGTGAGAGCTACTGCAACTAATATTACAAGGAAAAGTAGACGGAAAACGGAAACCTTGGATAGACAACATAAAAAGCTAGATAGGCACCAATAATATAAGGGGAAACTAATGGACGTGGCACGTAATAGGGAATTATTGAACACATTGGTCACCAACGTTCGCTAAGCGGATAAGGCAAAAGAAGAAAAGGACGTGAAATGATGTAAATAACCTTTTTCTCTCGTTCACGGAAAATGCAAGATACTCATCTCAGCTGACGTAGTATCATACACTTACGTTAACAAAAGGAGAAAAAAAGCACAAAGATGAATCATTAGCAACGAATCGCGAAGATTAAGCTTTTCAAAAATTTTATAAAAACATTTTCCGACACTCAGTACCCCTATTAACTGAGCAGCTTAAAAACATTTACATTGATATTAGTATAAAATCTCTTTTAAATTATCACTTCTTGTCCGAAACTTTTTAAAAAAAAAACATTGATTGTCTCAGACTTTTCCCAGCAATTTTCAATTTCTATAAGCGTTTCCGACGCCCTTAAGAATACAAAAATATGTAATTGATTTATTTTTTACTAATAAAATCTCATTAGTGCCGTTGGACTTAGTACATTGTGAACCTTAAACGCACAATCCCCAAAAGCCCTGTCATAGGCATGGGACTTACCTTTACTTTTTTTAAAAAATAAAACGTTTAGTATAGAATTAGACAATGAAAAAACAATAGAAATGGATTTTTTTCATGTACTGTTGTTTTTTGGACTCTTTTAAGAAATAACCTATTTTTATACGTAACAGGGAAATAATATAAGGCGAACGAACTCAATTAAGTCTAGGCTACAAGTTTAAATCCACCACCAGCTTGTTGCTGCAATTGAAATATAATGGTTAATCGAAGATTTGGTTTTAGATTTCTGTTTGGCTGATGGTTGAATTTCGGCTAAAGCGAAAACTATATTCGTAACATACCATCTCGTTTACGCCAGTACTGCTATGGTCCAGCAGGAGCTCTACCGAATCTGATAAAAAATTGGGTATTAATTTAACGGCTAAATATTTCTCGGTGGCAATGCTGAAAAATTATTTTCCTAACTTACAACAATCAAAACATTTTAATTATAATAATTAGAGTTTTCTTTATTTTTGAAAATAAATTTTTATTTTCGAAAGGAGAATTTTACTCCGCATAATTCTGTTATTAAAGTCTCAGTGATTTTCGGGGCAATACATTCTCAATCCTGAATCCTGAAGCTTTGGTAACGTCGTAGAATCCTTTAATAATAACCAAAATAATTGTACGTAAAAAATCAAAGTGTAACGGCAGTAAAAATGTTATATGTTATTTAATTTAAACAAATACCTCTTAATACAACAAATGCAAGAAAATTTATTCCATATAAACGACATACTAATTTTTTCGCTATAAAAAGTGGGTTACACACATTTATATTAAAAAAAAAAAAAAAAAAAAAAAAAAAATATGCGCTTACATGAAACAGTCTTTCGACAATTTAAAATATCAAAAACTTTAGTTTTGTTTGCATTTTAGATAATTAATTTTCATAAAACGCATTTTTTTTTCAAATATCACTAAAATAATATTTTTATACCAGCTATTTCGACCATTATTATCGGATAATACGAATAATACTGTCATAGGAACAATTTAAAATTAATCCTGGATTAAAATAGACATTTCCAGAACAATTAAATTTTCATTCTAGTTTTTTATTTCTTTTTTAAATATCATTTTATTTTACACGTAAAACCGTTTATTTCTTTTTGCACGTGTATATATAATGTATTTCTTTTACAGTTGACAATAAACTGTTTAAGAAAATATAACAATAAAGATAAATAGAAATCATCTTGGATGATATAGTTAATGATGGTTTTTTTAAACTTTAGAGTGTAAATGTTGATATAATCGTATTTACTTTTTCCAAAATTTCGTTTAAATAATTTTTTTTCTCTTTTAATTAAACTAAATCGCTGTTATAATTAAAATATAACTTACGTTTTCATTTCCGACAACAATAGTATTCAACTACAAAACCTTATTTTGTTCGAATACTAGTGAGATTAGAGACAAAAAATGAAATAAATTAACTGTAAACAACAAGTACGTTACAATTATAGAAACAGTTTATTTGTACAAAAGTTGGCATTATAATAAACATATTACAAAATAGAGAAATACCAAAAACTGATATTTCTAATTCACTTTTAATTATTACTATATTTATTATATAAAAACATATATGTATGTATAAATCAACAAACTGGTTTAATTATCATTATTATAATTATAGCAACAGTAACAATACTACCATTTTCATCAATATCGAATTTAAAAACAAATCTGACTTAAAGTCCCGTTACAAATCTCTCTATTAATCCGAAAACTTCGACTTTCAAGATTACATCGCAAATAAAAAAATTTAGAGCGCCTCCTTTTTTTTTTTTTAAATTTATTATTGCGCTTCCAGAATTGAAACTGTTTTTTGATATATTTAATAACACCAATTTTACTCTAGACCTATTTCAATTTAATTTGCTCCAAAATAAGAGAGAAAAAACGCAACAGTAATCTTGCAATATGAATTTGAAAAGTAAAAACAACAAATGCCATGAATCAAAATTAATTTTTAAATTTTTCATTTTACAATAAACTGAAAGTAACGTTACATTAGGATAATAATAATAATAATAATAATACAGAATATGCAAACACCGAATATAATTCAAATTTTAAAAATTATAATCAGTCAAAAATTTAGAGGGCACATTCCTCAGCTCAAATACACCGTAAGAAATAGAAACATTCGTAGTATTCATAAATTAGAACAAAAATATTCGTAGTAGTACGAAATAACCTGAAATCAATTTTCGATAACGGACAGTCTCTTTCGGTCTACCAATTTATCGTGCGTTATTTAATCATTCGTATTGGGCGACCAGTACCATCATACCTACTCCGACCAACAGTGCCGCTATTTCTTTAATAGACTGAACGAATTTTGTGTCGATGAGTAAATCCGGAATTATAGAAACAGTCGCTATGTAAATAAAACCACCGGCCGTCAACGGTAAAACCCACAGCGTTGCTTCGTCATCTTAAAGTAAAAGAAAAAAATAAATACGTAATTTATTACATTTCAAAAAAATCAGCGATTCTGAAAACAAAAATGTAGCTAACATGCACTTGATTCAATAAAAATTCAATTTTTGAAAGAAATTATTCACTTCTACATCAAAAGACAAAAATGTTTAAATAAAATGCAAGCAAAACTGACCATTCACCACTCTAAAGCAACATATATATCTGTAATACAATTTGATATATCATTTCAAAACCGTGTAAACCAAAGGAATAAAGTCGATTTTCACTTTTCTTACACACATATTTAATAAATTTTTAGATTACAAACTTGCAGTTTTTAATGTGTAACCGACTTTTTAATAAGATTTTATATATTACTACCGATGAAATAAAATTTCTTTGTATCTCTAAAAATAAATAAATATTTTATATATTGAAAAAAAAAAAAGCCAAAACGATAAACAAAAGTTTTAGAAGACAAAGGCATGTAAATGGAAACGTCTCATTTAATAGTCCGAAGAAAGAAAAATATTACGCAATATTAAAACATATTGTTTGACGGATTACTGTTCTTTAATAAACATATTTCTCTTCGGCTTAAAAATGAAATTCACAATTTTATATATTATTTCGTTATAGACATAATATTCTCCGAAATATGTCATCATTATTATTCATGATATTAATAGTTTTGGGAACGCTTACGTATCGAGTAATGAAGTTTGACTTATTGACAATAAAAATATCGGCAACTGTTTTAAAAATGAACAACTCAACTCGTACCATACATATAATAATGCAAAATATCGTACAAATACCTTACCCTCCGATCCCCTCGCAGTTCATTTACAGCTTCTAGCAGCTGTGTTTACATTAGATAATTTTTCATTCCACTCGTTTCGTTACACATTATCATAATTCGATATGTATAACGTTCAAATTTAAAATTATCCACCACAAATATAGAAAAATTTTCACGAATCTCTTTTAGAATTTTGACAAATTATTACAAAGAAGCTTAGCGTCAAAATTGTGCGGAGAAATAACCTGAGAGCACTATTTTTGAATATACGAGAAAATAAAAAGTATACATCAGGATACACTAAAAATCGTTTAGCTAAGCCCAATGCAGTTGATGTACCTCATCTAGGTAAACTCAATCACATTCATAAATAGGTTAGAAATTTTGACACCAGAATAAAAGAACGTATGGCGAGTTTATAAAAATGTACACAAGAGCACCGTTTTTGAAAATAATATCGCCTCGACAAAACAAAAATCAGTTCAAATGGAAAAAACTTAAGGACATCTTCCCTAGATAAAGACAGAACAATATCGACAAGAACTGTGAATTAATTCCGCACTACTTACTTCGTACAATGGAGACTTTTTTGTGATGTTTTGCGGCATTTTGTTTATAACTTACTGTTTAAGACCATCTTAACTTTGTGCCTCGTGAGAAAGTGTTTAATTTTTAAAACGTGAAATTTAAATTTATACGTTACAATTATGTAATGGCAAACTTAATTCAGCGGCAATCTCAAAGTATTAAATGTTAAATATCATTTCACGGCTGAATTTGCTAAAACACGGGAATTTGAGTTACAGAAAGAAAAAAAAAATGAAAAAAAAAAAAACCACTAAATTTGGCAGTCTAATAATCTCATTTACAACCAATCGGAAAAAAATAAATCGGTATACTCCACACACAACCTTCATCACACTGAAACGTATGAACCTTTTATTATTTACACTACGAAAATAAATACTAACAAACTCCTACCATCTACTTAAAAATACAAATTCAGTTATACACGAGCCTTTTCAAAACGCTCTTGTACCTTTCCTGAAATATTTTGACTCCGTTAAAAGTTTTTAACCCTGGTAGTTTTCGATTAAAATAACGAGAAGGCATACAAAATTCAATAAAATTTTTCACACCTAAATTCTAAAATTTATAAATGTTCATTTTCGTAAAAAAAATTTTTTTTTGTATTTGTGCTCCATTTTATGTCTATAACACGAAAGGGCTTTTATTACTTAAAAATTTTTGCTAACCGAAGCAAATTCTCCAAAAATTTTTTTTTACATATATGCATAAACCGAAATCGGATAAAAAAAAAAATTTCCTTAAATTTATCTTTAAATACTGCGAGGTGTCGATTTTTATTTAATGCGAACATAAAATAACGTAATAAAAAATTAAACAAATACTTAATAACGTACTGATAAACTTTTCAATAAAATTACAGTAATCATTACTTAATTTATTTAGTAATACAAACATCATGTATATCCTTTATGTATTACTCAGAATGAATAAATAATAATACGTTTAATTATTTACATAAAAATACGCTTAGAACCGTTAAAAAATTTACAGAGATAAAAAAGTTTTCCTTACACTATTGCATACATACATACATATATATACACACATATATATATATATATGTGTGCAAGTGGGTAGATATTTGCATAGATGCATGTAAACAAACATGAGAAAAAAATAAAAAGCATAAAAATAAAGCTTCTTTGACGTTGTTATTAAACGAAATCTCATAGTCTATAACTCGTAATATGTAAATGTTTTAAAATACCTAGTGAAAATATAATTTTACAGTAGAAAAATAAATATAATTAGAGATTGTCGTACAGAAAAATTTGAAGTAACCTTGAAAATTTAAACAAAAAGCCATTGTTAAAAAATTGAAATATTAAAAAAAGTTTGAAAATGAACTATATACGCTGCTACTTTCCTAATTCTACGAAAAATTAGATTTTTTGCAAAACACATTAACAGCTTTATTTTCAATTGTAACAACGCCGCCTATAATGTCTAAAATTACGATTAAAAAATATTACTACATTGTTAACTTACCTATTCCGCCGGAAATCAGAGAAACAAGTGTTCCAGATACTGCGCCAACAGCAGTTATCAGTTGCAACAACATAGCCTAAAAAATGTTATCTATATTACACATACAATATCTGTATTTTCGGTATTAAAAATCAAAAGAAAAAAAAATCAATATACGTTGTAATATTATACTTTCTGTACTCACGGTTGCCGCCGCGATTATTCAACTGCGAAACAAATTTTAAACAAGTGCGTGCGTATGGCGAATATATATACACACATATATACAGAGTGTGTCCAGGAAGTCATGAAATATATATTTTTTTAATTTATTAGCGATACCAGCAGTACAGAGTGTTAATATTCTTCAAAGTAGGCACCATGGCGTTCACCTATGCTTGGTAAGCGACTTGGAAAGCCTCGACGGGAACCTCCTCTAAAGCTATTATCACAACCGCTTGGATGACCTCAGTGCTTTCAAAACAACGTCCTTTGAGTGCGGATTTTATTCTAAGCATGGGTGAACCGGTGGAAAAAATGTATAGATGCTAATGATGCCTACTTTGAAGAATATTAACACTCTGCACTGCAAGTATCGCCAATAAATTTTTTTTAAAAAATATTTCATGACTTTCTGGACACGCCCTGTATATATTATTATTGTTAAAATTAAAATGGCTCTTTGAAAGAGGTAACTTCTATTTTACTATTCCTTCACAGAGATCTTTCTAGACTGATCGATAGCTGAAAATACAATTAATTCGCATGTAAACACAATAAATATAACATTTAATAAAAAAAGGAGGTCCTCAGCAATCCTTCCCGTTAAAAATGGAACCACTAGTGGTCATATGGCACTAACTGCATTGCTTACAAATTCAAATAATTATAATCCTACTTATGAATAAATTTTTGATATATTATACTAATTCAATTGAATAAATGTTTCTTTTCTATTTCCTTCCGTAAGTTTGTTATTATTGTTAACATATCGGAATACAATATATATATAATCTAGATTTACCAGATAAAATTTGAAATGAAATATTTATTTGTTGTCTTGCAATAACAGATAAGTTCTTCACAACATAATAACAATTTCATAATTAATACGAAAAAAATGTAAAATCGAGAAAAATTAAAATAAATAACTGAAACGTGAACTTGGTTTTTAGCGTTTCATTCAAAGTATTTGAAAATTTTAATTTTCTAACAAAATTCACAAAATATACGCGCACGATTTTATAATACAAATATATTTTTATTTGAATAACACGTTTATTTCTGTATTTCCATATTTCCAGTTTCTTATTTAAAGATCTTTAAAAAGAAGTATATCGTTCGACTCTGTTTATAAACACTTTTTTTTAAGGGTTTCACCGTGTATCGCTTATGCCTACCTGAGATATGGTTCATGGAACCTAAGTTTATTAAACGAGAAAATACCTCCCATGGATATCCTCTGACGCATCACGGAACGACTGTTCGTACACGAAACGATTTTTCTACAAACAGAAATACTAATTTAAATCTAATCCCGTAATTTAAAATCTATTTTTTGAAATATCAGTTCCCATGTTAACCGCATTGTCTCTTTTTTTTCGAGGATACAACTTTCACTTTTAAAACTTTTTTTGTATAATATTTCATATTTTTTAAATATTTGAAAAGATATACGTATAAACTGTAAAATACTTAAATCTAAAAAGTTCATCTACGATTTAAACAAGACATTTCCTGAAACTACCGCTACTACATATCTACCAAATTTTAACGTAATCCATCAACCTATTTAATATCATCTTGCTATTCAGTAAACTAACAATAATCCCGCTGATCTTCCCATTTCCTAATGCACGTCGAAAGGTGAGCAAGTATGTCTAACAGCGAAAAACCTCACTGTATCACTAACTGGTGTTAACCTTTGGTTTCTAAAATATTTAGTTATATCTTCGTTTTTCAATTTCTTTTTTATAAACCTGAGGACGCGCATAATTTTATACTACTTATAACCCTAATTTTTAACATCAAGATCTGACAATGGGTGCAATTTGTGTTTAAAGCCTCCCCACACTCCAAAAAAACACATCAAGATCTATGTCCCCCAAATAAAAAACCAGTAACATATAAATCTTAAAAATTTGAATTTTATAGAAATTACTAAGATTATGAAAGATATTACAAAACTTTTATTATTAATTTCATTTTTTATTTTACTCGCAAAAACTTTACCGTTTGACGTACACAAGTCACTTTGTTTTTTTCTTTTTTTTTTAATAAAAAATGTCACTCTAGAAATAATTCCTTCTTATCTCTTCTTCTGAAAAATAATTAACGTCTCTCCTCATCAAAAAATGTCCACCCTTTTTCAAGTTTCTGCTCGACTTACTTCGTTCTCTTTATCTTTACATATTGCAATTAATTCTCACTTTTTTGCCTTAATTTTTCGAATTTGTTACATACCCTTTAAAATGGATATTTTCTTCCTGTTAATGTAAATTTTTTTTCTTTTTAGAACCTCTAGTGAATTCGACCGTAATCTAAACTTCTTATTCCTAATGCCTTTTTCTATTATTTATACCCCCAATCCGATGCATAATTTTACTATCTTTAAAAAAATTTCCGAGAACTTCTTGATTACTTAACGACTGTAACATAGGATGTTTCAGAGAACCGAAGCTTTATTATAATCGTCGAAGGCAATGCAAGAAACTGTCTGGCAGTCTAATTCACTTTACTGTAATTTGATTAATGATGTGTAACAGAACAGTAGTGGAAAAAATGTTCTAAAACCCTTTCGCTGAAAAATTATTGAATATTTATCATAGTTAATAATATCTTCTTTATGAACTTCGAATAAATTTTAGAAATGATTAAAAATTATACCAAAACAACAATTTTCTACTATATGACGATACACCCCATATATAAAAAAAAAAAAAAAAAAAAAAAAAGGTTACTATTCTAAATATTTGTCCATTCATTAGGAAAGATTACTCGTTTTGTATAGTTTAATTAAAAGGAAGTGTAGAAAATTCTAATTTATCCCTGATTGATTTCATATTTTCATTTGTTACTTGATCATTACTCCAACGGTTACTGAATTTTAGTCCTTTAATTATCCCATTTACTTTATCTTCTAACAATTCAGACTTTATTTCAAAATTCCTTTCATCTATACAGTTTACAGATAACCTAATTTTTTCATCATTGCATAAATTTTTCATATAAACAATTTGTCCGTTTACTTTCTGTCATAATATTTTTTATTCTTCCGAGTTTACAACATAAGTAAATCAACAATATTAACTTTTTTTTCATTATTTTTATAGTTATATTAATCTCAATTTCTGTCGTTATAATTTCACCTCTGCTGTTCTTGTCTTTTTCCCCTATTTTATTTCTTTTTGATATCCAAAAAATAATAAAAAACTCGTTCAAGATATTTAACGGTTAATAAGAAGTTCAATATTAAGATTACAATGGCATTTTATAAATCAATATTTGAAATTAATGATAAACAAGCAAGCGCAAATGATAACGCAAATAAAACAGAACTGCTTTACTTTAAAAATACAAATCATATGTATAGGAACAGAAATAATTGTGAATAACAAATAATGTTTAAAATCACCACTCATGTAACGAAATCGCAACATGTACTTCAGTAAAAGTTTATTCATTAATTTTGTCACATAATGATAACGGAATAATTATTGGCAACTCGTTTCAGTGATAAGACAGATATTGCATAACGCGTATACCATAATTCGTAATAAATAAAAGTTTCATATTATAAATTCAATCAACGTAAATATATTAAACAACAAAATATTTTAGAAAATTACGTTAAGCTTAATAACGTAAATGTGTTTTTTACAGATTTTATACTCTAAATAAGAACAATGTATAATATAGCCTACAAATTCCATTACTAGAGATTTAATTATATAATTTATTTCAAATGTAAGCAATAGAAAATGACGAGTTCCACAACAAAATGTACACATGCGTAAATTACTTGTAACCGAAAAGATGGAACAAAACAATCTTTTTCACTTTAATACCTGACAATAAATTCAGCAAGGATTAAACTGGACGCACATCCAGGACTAGTCATTGAAGAGTATTCCGCTATAAAATTTCTTTTTAGATAAAAAAAAAATAAATAAATAAGCTGGTAACAGAAAAATTCAGAAATCATTTATAGATCGTGTACCTAAAATGGATTTGAATAAAACACCCTTTTTTTTTTAAGTCGTCGAGACTTTTTTATCCACGAGGCTTCAACTAATCTTAATTTCCCAATCCAACTCAGTAACTTTATACAATTTATTCCGCAACAGTACAACTTTAAAATTCAAAATTGCCTTAATAAAATTCATAGTAGGAATAAATAAATAAATTTAGCTGATAATTCTCTTTATTTAAAGCAAATAATTTTTAAAAACGTTTACGCACCACATTCAACTGGTTTCAATTTTATTTAATATTTGATATACTTCAGAAATCCTGTATTCGAGACAAGAGAAAATGGCACTGTCTTCGAAATATACCAAGGGTCGTAAGATACCAAAATTCAAAGTATTAAAGAAAATGGAAAATATAAACAAAAAGAAGAAAACGAAGTAGATTAAAATATACTCTAAGAGAGAACCGTTTACGTAAGACTGAACCAAAAGAGAAGAATAAGAAAACGAATTACACAATTTACGGCGAAAGAGAAAAAAAAATATAAATTAAAGAGCAACAAACTATGAATTTAATAATTTAATAGCAATAACAATAAATTAAATTCTAATTCACAATTAGAATTTTTGTTATTAATTAGAACTCCTTGAATATGTTTTTTTTAAATATTTTTAAACAGCACAAACAAAATGGCACGCAACCTCCATCAACCTGCAACCAACCGTTTCTGTTTAAATTGTACACAACTAGGACGAATAACTTATAATTTTACTTACGGTTCGAAGTTACCGAAATTACATTTTTTTAACTTTTGAAATGTTTCAATTTTTCTAAAACTTCAGCATTATATTTGTATAATCAAATCCAGTAAAAACAAGTACTAAAAAAAGTTTGTCTTTTTTATTCCAAATAAAATATATTAAAATTTGAAAGTTCATACCTCTGCTTTTTTTGTAATAGTTTTTCATATGTATATATATTCTCTTCAATATTTGTGGAGAATGAATTATAAGACAGACAATGGACGGCTGACATGGGGGAATATCATTCGGAGGTGAGAAAATCACAAACATAAGATTTGCAGATGATACGGTAGTACTGGCCAGCACGGAAAGGGAAATGTATGAATTGTTATTAAGAATAGAAACGGCTGGAAAAGAGACCGGTTAGTACTCAACAAACAAAAGTGTTCGATGTTAGTTATTGATAAGGATAACAAAATCCGACAACCGTTAAAAATGCTACAAGATACACAAACCCAAGATAAATTAATCTATTTGGGTGCCTGCATTTCAAGAACTGGAGGATCAGACGAAGAAATAAAGAGACGGATAGCACTGGCGAGCACCACGATGGGAAAGCTTAATCGTATATGGAAAGATCATAAGATCTCTAAACTAACAAAATTACGACTCCTGCAAACTTTGGTATTCTCTATAGCGACTTACGGATCGGAAACATGGACGATCAATGAAACCATGGGAAGGAAGATCGCAGCTTTCGAAATGAAAAGGTATCAAAAAATCTTAAGAATCCTATGGACGGCCCATAGGACAAACGAGTACGTGTTAAAAAAGCTCAAGATCGAAACCAACCAACGGCTATTAACATCCATCAGGAAACGTATGCTAGGCTTTTTCGGTCATATAGTAAGAGCGAATGGGCTGGAGAAAACGATTTTGATGGGATAGGTCGAGGGGAAAAGGAAGAAAGGCAGACCAAAGAACCGCTACATCGACCAGAGAAAATATGCAGATTAAATTTACAACATACCATAGATTTAGCACACGATCGGTATAAATGGCGACGTGTCGTATCTTGCGTCAAATAAGGTCACGACATCCGACTCGGATAACGAAATGAAAAAAAAAGAAATATATATATATATATATATACACACACAAAGGTGGATCCAGAAGTACATGGGGGAGGGGTGGGTATTATAAGGACATTTGGAGGAGTAGGAATTATTTAATTATGTAAAATCTTTTACGGTAGGCAGTAGATCTGAGAAATACCTCTTGTTTCATAAAGAAAATCAAATAGCGACCTTTATAGAAATTTAAAAACGTTTTAAAAATACGCAATTATTACAATTAAATTTAAATTTAGTTTTACTTTTAGGTGAAAAATAAAACGAAATTATAAAATTCTAGCTAAAATGGCAGTTTAGAAATAGCAAGATAGTATTTTTATTAGACTTTACTTCTCTTTTACTTTTGTTAGTAATATTTCTCACTGAACTATTTTCATTTACATTACAAAATAAAAATTATAAATAAATAAAAATGGCAAAAGATCGACGACAGTTGTGTTTAAAATAGAATAAAAAAGAAACATTAATAGTCTTACTAGAAAATACGAGTAGTATTAAATATTAGTTATAATTAAATCTGTAGGTAAAATTCATACAAACTTTTTATAGCATAAATTAAGTTTCTCCGTTACAATTTTTTTCACAGAGGCTTTGGTTCTAGGGGAGAGGGGGGGGGGTATATCTCCTATCTCTCCCAACGCGGATCCGCCACTAATATATATATATATTTATAAATTTGAATTTGTTTATATAAATTTAAAATATCCTTTATTTTTAATTTGTAACTCCTTATCTTAACTTTATATCAGCTCATTAACAAAAGTAAAACTGACAATTTTAGTTCAGTTAATACATTGTAAAAGGTATAATAAGTAACATAATATATTTTTCAACTTTCTAGTTCAAAAAAACACCTACCAGATCATTAAAAATTATAACTAACTGAAGTCTTACCCCGCACATTCTACTAATTGTTAAAGGTGTTAAAATATATATTTTATCAACTCAGAGAAAATTTTATTTCTGGTTTATATCATATCGTTCAATTTTACACATAAAATTTCATTAACATGCCTTGGGATCTTTTAATATATCAGTCGTTTATCTTGAAATCTAAACTAACTCTACGATAATTTTTATTATTTCGCTCTGCGCTTTTTATTAATCGCTAACTGAAATCTACATTAAACTCAATTGGAATAACGGATATAACAAAATAAAAATAAGCATCGTAATATACACATTCATAAGCAAAAACGATTAAACTGTATAAAACTTGCAGATTTCTTTAGTGAATTAAAAAGCGTAAAAATGTGTTAGTAAAATTGTAATACGAAAGTGTAATTTAAAATAAGCAATGGGCTTGTTTATGTCAACGCCTTGATTAGCGCGTTTCCATTGGTGAAACAGATCCTTTGGTATTTTGCTTGTCTTTACAAAATGTACACATTACAAATAGTTTTAAATGATCCCTTTAATTTGCTACATATAATGTACCAATAAAAATTACTCAAAACGAATTATATTTTTCATTTATATATTTTCAATCTTTTAATTACAGAGGAACAGAAAAGTTCAAATAATAAATTACTTTAAATGAACTTGTAGTGCAAAAATATTATTGGAAATGTACACAGAATAAAATAAAAATATTAACTATAAAATAATTACCTTATATAATTACCTTCTTTTTGGAACAACCAGACTGAACAAGAACAGCAAAATCCCCTATTTCATGCGGTATTTCGTGAAACAATATTGTAATCGTTGTAACTAAACCAATTTTTGAACCTGCTAAATAAGATGCTCCGATAGCTAAACCGTCTGTAAAATTGTGGGTAAAGTCAGCGACTAAATTTAAGTAACCGGAAACTTTAATATCTGGAACGAAAACGAACATATATATATATATATATAGTTTATTTGATATAAGTTTTAAATAATGTAACATTTTCATTAAAACAGTATTCCGTATTTTAATATAATTTCACGCATTTCTTAATTTTATTGGAATAATTAAACTATTCCAATACTTTTATATAATATACGTGTATTTTAAAAGAAATTTAAAATAATTTCAACTGAAATAATGAATAAGCTGATATATTCAGTTTAATTAAACCAGATGAATTAATTTCAAATAATATCAATGAAACTTTTATAATCGTAAAGTGTAATACCTTCAGTTACCGGTTTTTCAACTAATTTTTCCTTTTCAGTTTTTACGTTTTTTTTCAATTTAGGCTCCACTTCGATGTCATTTTCCGGGCAATCTTCGCATCTTTCAAAACACTCTTTTTCATCCGCACAAGAGCTTTCTTTTGGCTTAACATCGCTTTCAATGGCGTGCGAATGGCTGTGATCGCCTTTTACAATGCGAACAAACTTTTCTACTATAAGAAACAACAGAATCCCCGTCAAGACCCATAAACCAACTTTGCTGTGTGAATGATCTTCTTTACCTTCATGGTGGTGGTGATGGTGGTCATGATGATGATGAGCATTCCCGTGATCATGTGAATGTGGCATTATAGCATGCGGAATTAAATGTAAAAATGCATCTCCCAGCAAACCGCCTGAAGCGAAACTTAATAATATTTTCAGTAATGATTCGTGCTCCTTATTATTACTTACGGGAACGAGAAATAAAATGAAAAATGGCGCTATACTAATAAGAAACGTTGAAGATAAAGCTTCTATCCATAAACTAGAACCTATGGCCGGAGACGGTTTTACCTGTTCTTTAATATTCGCTTCTTTCGAATATTTATAATGAGGCCGTTCCAAGTCATCATGTTCGTGAAGATGTTCATGATCATGAGAATGACCGGTACAAAATTCCGGTAAACTAAAGAATATTAAATATATCACGCAAGCCCCCGCTAACAAACGTTTAAATTTAAATGTTACCATAATGAACTGCACAAAGAAATACAAAATCTAAATAAAATACATCGTATCGCCAGCAACAAAAACAGCGAATAAATTAATTTACTACGACAAGTCATAAGATTTATGTTATTACATTAAACAAACCCGTAATCGAAAATAACAATCGATAATCTACGGGTAAATTATTCGACACTATTAAGTCGTTTATTACAATAACTGAAATTGATTAAAAAAGAGTATTACGAGATTGTATTTAAAAGTTACAAATGATTGTGTTCATAAATTATCAGTTTAATTGCAAGAAATACTTCTTAACATTTAATAATTTCAAAATCTTTTAAAGCGAGAACTATTAATTAATAATTCAGTGAACTTGTCACTTTGTTGTACCACTGCGCTTGAAACATGTGTGTAAAAAGGAACTACTATTTTAGTAGCACACTAAATGCTATTAATTTTCTTTAAAGATTTTACAAATCTACCATTATGACTGTAATATAACATGTCAGACAAAAATCTGAATTCAATTTTAATAATTTTAATAATCAATGTTTAATTATAGAAAATTATAATGTACTACTAAATTTTTTATCACTTCACATGACAGCAGTTTATTTCCACTGTAAGTGTTTATTTATATAAGAATCAGAAAATTTTAACAACAAAAATTAAAATACAAATTAGGAAAACAAAAATTAAGTCGGAAAAATGATGCCTTTACGCTAAACTTTGAGAAGTAAAAATGGTGATTTATTATATTAAATTAGTTTTTCCTCGTTTATGTTATTCCTGTTCGTTTATTGCTATTTATGTAGACTACAAGTTACTTTATGATAAATATTAAATTTTAGCATAAACATTGAGGAGTACAATGATTAATAATTATTTATTTATACCGAATTGTAATAAAAAACAAAAGATTCTGTTCATAAATGTTACTTGCATTTGTTTTTTGAGTAAAACTCGATTTTACTGACCCAAAAATTGACATGACCTCACAAACTCGCCCCAAATATAGGGCGAGTTACTGTTATGTTTACACGATAGAAGTAACTGTTATCTCATTATAATACATGTGTTATACCTAACATGTCGGAACAGCGGAAAATTGTAGCTTTTAAAGTAATACGATCGTTTTCATTAATTCTACTTCAATAATAAAACAGAAACGAATTTCCACAAAACTTATTTTTCTCTATAAAAAATAGTAAATTTCACATTATTATCGCTACTCCACCGTTCGCACATTTCTAAATTACTTCTCTTAACAGGACGTTAGATTTCCAAATCGCGGGAAGAGGTTAAGCCTAATGAGGAAGAAGCAGAATAGCGAAAAGAACGTATTATCATAACAACAGTGATTAATATAACAGAGAGATTTCTTCCGTTTTTTGCTGGATCCAATGGATACTAATAAGAATGTATGAATTTATATTTTGTATGTATTTCTATTTTTTATTTTTTGTTCCCAGATAAGAGTATATGGATTTAAATTCGAAATGAATAATAATAACAGCAATAATAATGTGATTATACAGTAAATTTAATATTTATTAGTAATTGTAGATATATAAATGCTTTTGTTTATGCTTTTATTAATTTTATGAATAATGTAGGTATGCCATCTGTGTTTAAAGAATTTCAGTAATAAAATGAATTTAAATTGATATATTACTTCAATTCATAAAAAACTGAAACAATCGTGTTATTCTGTAAGTATAAATGGAATTATACATGCTCATTTTTTTAACAAATAATAAAAAATTATATATGGGTGCGTGTTAAAAAATAGGTAAATAAAAGTTTGTTATGAAATGAATAAATTTCATTAATATTTTACTATTATAGTGTACTAGATGTAGTAGAAGTTTTGCTAGCAAATGGAATCTGACAAGACATAATAGAAATAATGAATGTGGACATAACAAAAATGATAATATATTTGTAAGTAAAAGTTATAAAAGTATAACTATATCATATTCGCATGCGGGTGATTCCAGAGTTTTTCATAGGTAGGGGCGAAAGGAGGGTTATAACTACACGTCTTATGTGGTAGACAATAGATTTAAGGAATACCTTGTTTCATAAAGAAAATCAAATAACAATCTCTTTAGAAATTTAAACATGTTTTTAAAATACATAATTATTATAATTTAATTTAAATTTTGTGTTTTTTAGGTTCTTAGATGAAAACTTCTTTCTATATAGTGCCATACTCAGCTTCTGACCATCGGCGACTACCTATTTGTACATCTCAGTTGTACAGATATAGATAGTGTACTAGGAAAACTAGCTGGGTGTTATTAAGAAGCATGTGTTTATATATATATTTTTATATATTTACATCATAAAATAAAAGCAGAATAATAAATAAAGTTCTAATGTAACATTTTTTTGATAACCACCTTCAAAACAATTCACAAACTGTGGAATTCACGAAATACACCTTTCTTCACATCAGAGAGTTACATTATCATTTTTGTTATGTCCACATTCATTATTTTTATAATGTCTTGTCAAATTCCATTTGCTAGCAAAACTTCTACTACATCTAATACACTGTAATAATAAAATATTAACAAAATTTATTCTTTTCATAACAAACTTTTATTCGCCTTTTTGTTTTTAATGTGCACCACACATACATAATTTTTTATTATTTGTTTAAAAAATTAACATTTATAATTCCATTTATACTTACAGAATAATACGATTGTTTCAGTTTCTTATGAACTGAAGTAATATATCAATTTAAATTCATTTTATTACTAAAATTCTTTAAACACAGATGGCATACCTACATTATTCATAAAATTTATAAAAGCATAAACAAAAGCATTTATATATCTACAATTACTAATAAATATTAAATTAATTGTTGTTACTCGTATTATTATTTATTTCGAACTAAAATTCATGTACTCTTATCTTGCTGTATATTCCGATCACCATACTACAGATATTTTTAATAGTAATGAATTTTTAAAATAAATAACTCTCCAGGACGTAATTAATTAATTAGTTCATGAAATAAAATTCAATTTAAAATCAAAAAAGTTGTTATGGAAACCTTTTGCAAAATAACATATTTCAATGCTGAATGTGGTATTACTTTTTGAAAATAAAGTCAAATAACAATTATTATACAACCATCTGGTAAGTGCTACCAAAGGGTAGCAATTTTTCATAATTTCATCAAGAATGTACAATTTTTTTGATAAGTTAAACAACAACGAACAGCGTTATTAAAAATACTTTACACTGTTTAATATTTTTTACCTAGTTTTAATTTAATTATGCATAACACGCTGCAAATAATGCCTATAAACTCCCGGACTTCAACAGTAATTCCATTGCTTTTCCCTACTTTAACAGATGCATCATGACTATTCATGACACATTTGGCTGCTAACTTATTACTGCAATAAAATTCATCTAAATTGGCAAGAATACATTTTATAATTTGATCAGTCGTTTAATTATCCTCGCCATTTGCACTAGTAACATAACGAAAAGTTATAGAAATCTGTAATTTTTTAAAAACATCTTCATCAACAATAATAGCAACAAATTTTGTCTTTAAAACTTGGTTTTATTTATTTGTATTAGATGTTCAATGCAAACTTCAATTATATAGTTCGAAATTGTTGCAGATTCTCCACTAAGAACAATACGATTTTTTAAATAAATTTGTAATTGCCCATTATTTGTTTGCAAATAAATGCAATAATTCCCTAGAACTTCATCTATTGTATTTTTACATTAATTTTATTACAAAATAATAATATTTAAAGTGGTGAAAAAGTAATTATATCTATTATCTTTTGATGTACATAATTACTTCTAACTATTTCAATAATTTTTCTAAATTTTTTTCGTAGGGTTTTCTTAAGAAAAATTCCATTGTAGTAAACAATGTCAACAAAAGAATTTTGATAAATTTTTATAACTACATAACCAAGAAATTTCACTGCATTTTTAGCATAAAATTTAGTTTTTGCTATTTTACTACCAGTATTTCGTTCTTTAACTAAATTAGGTAATATAAAGAAATACTGTTAATACCTGTTACTTTATTAACTGTTAATGTTATATACCTGTTCTTTTCGCTATTCTGCTTCTTCCTCATTAGGCTTAACCTCTTCCCGCAATTTGGAAATCTAACGTCTTGTCTTCTCTTAGCGTAAAATTTAAACTAAATCGAATGTAAACATAAAAACGTAAATAAAACCACGTGACCGCAGTAAAAAAAAATATTTTGAATTGACTTCATTAGAGTAGCTGACCTAACAGCTACTCGTATAAAAGGTTTATTCGGTAACAGTTGTTCAGTACAAAAAATTGTCATTGCCACTCACCTTCCAATTCGCATCGTGTAAACCAGACCTAAAATATTTACTTCAACCAAAATTTGTTTTTAATTCATAACTCAATTCTTTTTTGCAATTTATGAAATTGATGAGCTTTTTTTAATTTCAAAGTAAAACTCTAATATACAATAAAAAAAATGAATGTAAAGTTACTGATAGCATTAACATAGTACACGATGTATGTAATTATTTAAATTATTGTTATTTTATATGGATTTATTTCAAGTGAAGTAAATGTATTTAATACTGCATACATGCTCTGAAATTGTTATTAATGGTAAGAATCGTGATGTTAAATAAATTTGTTTACTATTAATTTATTTTATCTTTCAAAAACTTTAATTTTTATTTTTTTGTTTTTTTTTTGTATTAATACAATATTAATTTATCATGTGTAGAAGAATAAAATTCATGTAATAACTCTTTTTTTATCTATTAAAAGGAAAAAACAGGTATTTTAAAGAAGTTTATATAACAACATTTAAATAATACATATAATGTTAAAACCAAAAAATCGCCTATAAATTTTTATATTTCCTATGATACTAACTAAATAATTATTTGCTCCTCACCTTCAGATGATATCATTTATAATAATGCCACTGGTATTAATATCATTGCTATTAACATTATAATTTTTTCTCTTCATATATGGTTAATTTTGTTTTCATGATGCAATGTTATACCAAAAATACTATACATTAATAGTAATGAAACATATTGTTCACAGAAAGCTACAACTAAGCCTTAAATTTTTTCCACTGTCTCATTAGTAACTTTTATACTCCAGTAAGCATTATAAAGGTTTTCTTTGTTCCATTACACCATACAAAATTAATCATCTGCATGAGTCTCCAGATAATTTCAACAACCTCGCCATTTCACTATAACTTTTCTATTATCATCTCAAATTTGCAATCAAAATATATGTTTGCTAAAACAATTTCCTCGTAGTAAAATGCATTTTAAGCTATTTTCTTTAAATTTCTCCGCATTTTTTTATATTTCAACTCGTTTTATACTGGGTTTTTTGGTATATTTTATTTATTTTTTTAAAATTTGATTCGCTCAATCATCATTATAGTCTACAACTGTGTTCTCTATCTAATTTTCTAACATTTCCTTTTGTTAATCCTACAGATTATTTTTACCCTGATTTTTTAGTTTTTTATTTCATCCACAGCGATTCTTTTTTGTTCAGTTTCATGACACAATAACAGTTAATCATCTGCAATCTTTCCATTCTGAAGCATAATAACGTCCACTTGGTAGATAAATTCTATATGTATGCAGTGCCATAACTAGGATGGTGCTAGCGGTGCCCAGGCACAGGGTGCAGACCCAGGAGGGGCGCAGAAATGACCAGTTCAGGACCACAAACAATACCTATTATTTATAGTGTAATACAGTTGCTGATACCGGTAAGGTGGTAAACAAGCAGACGGCCCACCTTACAAGTAAATTCAAGGGCGCAGTTATTGAAGTTTGCACCAGATGCATAAAAGGCTAGTTACATTACTGTATGTATGTAGGTCTACTAAATTGTAATGTACACCAATTCTTGCAAAACTCTTGCTAATTTGAAAATCTTCATCCTACTTGTATAAATGGAATGTGTTCAGTGTGCAGAAAAAATGAGATGACATGGATAATGTCAGAGTAAACAGCATGCAGGGGTGAAGGTAATTAAATTCAGAGATGTTAGAGAACTATTCATTAACAGCATAGGATGTTAGAATGGGTAACCTTTTAACTTTACTTGCTGTTCTTCATCCTCACATTAAAACTCTTTTAACAGTATTAGATTGTATACTATTTTTCAACATTACTTAGTGTTGAATTGATTAATATTAATTACTTTTCATCAGGTCTTTGTGTGATTTAGTATAAAACGAGGCGCCGGCATGTTATCTGTTAATTTGCGTGCTGACCATTAAAATAATTTGACTGTTTTCCCACATTCAAGTTCTACTCATTTCAATTAATATTAGTTACTTTGTGTCAAATTTGTAAACCAATTTAGCATTACAGGAGGTGTCAACAAGGTATTTGTTTGTTTATGTGCTGCTCCTTGAAGTGATTAAGCATGTTTTTTCCTGTATTCAAGTTTTTACTTGTGTAATTTGTAAGTTTATTAATATTAATCATAAAAATACCATCAACATTTGTGCAACATAATTTTTCTATTCAAAATGTTGAACGTTATTTCAAGCGTTTAGCAGCATATCGCATTGTAAACAATAGTCGTCAGAGAGATATTGCAAAATACTTACCTGATATTACTTCTGCAGCAGTTAAGATAATTAAAATAATCCATGTTGGAATAAAAGTAAATTTATTATTGCATTGTTTATTTAAAAAGAAAATATGGCTTGAAGATTTGCAGACTATGTTGTTTTATTTCCCAACAAGTGCACAGTAACTTATGCAGGGTAATATACAATTAAAATGGTCATGTGGTAAAAGAAGTATTGTAGGAAAATTATTAGCCTCACTGATAAGTTTGATCATGCATCAGGATCTGGTTGGTTACTAAAGAAAATGAAATATTTGAAAATTCATCCAAACCATCAAAATATTCTAACCCGTGTATGTTCCACTGCTAACCAGTATAACATTGAAAAAGACTGTTATTAATATGAAAAATGCAGATCAGAAGTGCTTCAAATATACCATAGTGAATAAACATATATTTAATCAGTTTATGGATAATACATTGCTTAACATTTACAATTAAGCTGATGTAGCAGTGGATATATTCACGCCAGAGAAGAATAATTCTGATGTAGGAACAACATTAAATATTATAATAATCGATTACACCAGCACCGTTTAAGATGATGTATGATATTTTTGAATGTCAAGCGTGTCAACACCTAATGAGGCAAAGACGGCAACAAAATTTTTTACTAGAAGTTATTTGTTTTTTTCGTTTCTTTTTTTTTCTTTAATATAATTTGAAAATATTCATTTTTGCTGGGGTGTTAATATGTAAGGACATTGGCATCCTACAAATGGTGCTGAAACCGGTTTATACTAAACATTGACCGATCCGCGCACTAACTTGTGTGTTGTTCAGTATCGTTTATTTTGGTAAGAATAGTACAATTATCGGTGCTACGCACATTTTTATTTATTTTTTTCTGCTTTTTTGCTTTCTCCATTTGAATCAGTAACCAAACTTTATTTTATTCTGTAAGTGATTTTTAAATTTTCTCGTTAATGCACAATATTATAAGATGGAAACTCACAATTCCATGATAAATTCGACCACCAGTGCTCCACAGTCGTCAGAGCCAACTACACATCCATACAGAACAGAGATACTCTGCCACGCCAATTAAGCAATCGCCGTTTCGAAAAGAGTTGTGCGATTTCTGGTTTGGTAAATCAGAAGCACAGTTCACAAAATTTGGCGTTTGCAGTGAAAACAGTAGATATAATTTTCTAATTCGATCATTGGATGAAGAGGTGTGCTGAATGTTATTGCATTGTTGTACACAATCCACCAGTTACAGGCAGTTGTCGCAAAGCAGGTAATACAGAAATATTATAAAGACCCGGGCACTAATATCGTCCGAACTTTGCTCAATAACCTCCAACTCGGTGATAAACGACCATCTCACATACTTGCTGACATGCGCACAATTGCGGGGTTTCAGATTGGTGATGCCATACTTAAACAAATGTGGATGGAGCATCTTCCAGTAAGCATGCAGGTTACCCTTGTTACTCTCAACGATGGCACTCCGCTTGTTAAAATAGCCAAAATTTTCAATAAAGTACATGCTCACACCACATCCAGGTCCACAGTTCCTGAAGCTGGAATGGACACTATTATGGAGGAAATAAAAAAATTAAGTAAAAGAGTAGACGAACTTGGCGGCAGATCAACGATTGAAGCCATTAGCAAAACGAGGACCGTGGTATACATGCGCCCACAAGAGAAGGACAGTGAAACACCTATAGGAGTTCCATATATGCTGGTCACGCCACACGCCCTATGAATAGGGATACAGTGGGAGTATGTTGGTATCATTTCACCTTCGGTAACTCTGCAACTCGATGCCGTTCCCCTTGCTCATATAGCAAGGCCCGACAGAAAATTGCAATATGTGAAATAGACAAGGAATCATCATTAAACCAGTTATTTCTGCATGATACAATATCAGGAATTTGGTTCCTTATAGATATGGGTGCACAATATTGCGTTACACCGACAAACAACAACCTTTCGTCTACCCTTAGGCCAAAGTCCATCCTAAGAGCTGTGAATGGCTCAACTAACAAAGCATACAGCAAGAACGAGCTAACATTAGACTTTGGATTGTGCCAACAGTCCACATGGGAATTCATAGTAGCTGAAGTAACAACGCCTATCATTGAGCCTGATTTTTTGTCCCACTTTTCCCTGCTTATTGACATAGGTAGGAAACGCATATCACAGAAAGGTAATGGTTCATCTGCTAGGAAAGTCGCAGCAACGCCAGATATACATGGCTTACATTATGAGGAACAGAATATCCTGTGGCCAACACCCACACACAACCAGAATTTAATCATATCGCCCATATAACCCATCTTCACCAATAAATCTAGCTACTCATAAATCGTTTTCCAGACATAACCGCTCCACACAAACGTGTACCAAACAGTACAGAGGTAGAACATCGCATAAAGACCACCGATCTGACAGTCTCCACACACGCTCGTCGCCTACCGCCAAATAAATTCACTTTCGGCAAAACCACGTTTGACAAATACATACAAGGAATTTGTATTCCATCAACCTCAACCATAGGCAAGCCCACTCATGATGGTACAGAAGGGAAATGAATGGCACATCTGTAGAGATTATGGAAAATTAAATGAAATCAGAATTCCAGATCGTTATCTTATTCTACACCTACAGGATACTCATACAAAACTGGCAGGTAAGAAGATATTTTTGAAAACCGACTTGCAGCATGCATATAATTTAATTTCTGTAAACAAACGCGATCAGCCAAAGACCGCGGTCACCAAACGGTTTGGCCTCTTCAATTACATGGTTATGCCTTTTGGACTATGCAATGCAAGTGCTACGTTTCAACGCTTCATGGACAACATTCTTTGTGCCGAACTCTATACGATTCCATACGTCAACGACATCCTTATAGCATCTGGAACTGTCACTGAACATTTCTCACATGTATCGAATATTTTAAGAGCTAATAGTCTTAAAATAAATACATAAAAGTGTAAATTTGCAGTGACTGAAATCACATTCGTTGGCCACCAGTTTTCTGCAGGTTGCATTCGTCCGCACCCAACAAGGGTTAGTACAATTGTACAAATGAATCGACCTGAGACAGTTGAAAAATTACGTCGCTACCTGGACATGATTAATTTCTATCACTGGTTCATTCCAAGGATGGCTGAAATTCAATTACCACTAAACGATATCATAAAACGAACAACAAAGCGGGACAAATCAACGATCTCATAGTAAAAGGAGTCTGTAGCTTCCTTTGAACAAACTAAAATCAAACCGGCGAAGGACACACTGCTGCAATATCCAAAAAAAAAAAAAAAAAAAAACCGCAATGATGACCATAATATGTGACGCCTCATCTGGCGCTATTGGTTTATCACTCAATCGTGAAAAAAATTGCCAGATTAAACCCCTCACATTTTTTTTCGCGCCGATTATTGCCACCTGAGAGAAATTACAGCACATATAACAGGGAACTGTTAGCAATTTCTGCTTCCGACCGCCATTTCCGCAATTTCATTGAAGTACAAAAAACAGTTGTTTACATAGACGATACGCTGTTAACATATGCATTGTCACAAAAACATAAAAATCGTAGTGCACGCCAAATATGCCAAATAGACACCATTTCCTAGTATGTAAAAAAATATATTATATGCAGGGAAAAAGTAACAAGGTGGCAGACTGTCTGTCCTCAATCACTTCAAGTGATTATACAGAGGAAGAATTAGCAGCTGAACAACTCACCAACCAAGAAATTCAACACATTCTTCAAAAACATGCCAAAAACTTTAAAAGATTAAAGTGTGAGTCTAGAGATGTTGAGATCAATAAAATCAAGGTTCACATGGCTAAATGTGACCCAAGAAATTAAGCACTGTGCAAAGAATTGTGTTCTGTGCCAAAGAGTGAAAACGGTACGGCATACCACAACAACACTATGACAATTCCCCCCCTCAACACATTTCAATCACCTACACATAGATATTGTTAGATTCCTGCCACCATCAGAAAGTATGCGATACATTATCACCATGATTGATCAGTACACATGATGGCTCAAGGCAATCCCAGCGATAGAAGAAACGGTAGCAAAAATTATTATCAATAACTGGTTTTTGCATCATGACCTGCCAAAATGGTTAACAATAGACCGTGGAGCCCAAATGATTTCCAACTTGTTTGTAGAAATCAGGAAGGCACTAGGTATCCTTCATATTCAAACCACCACCTACAATCCAAAGACAAATGGCAAAGTCGAACCAGGAAATTCTGTGATACCAGAAAAGGCAAAATGGACCAGTGTATTGCCGTTAATACTATTAGGAGTATACACCTCCATTAATGACACTGGCTATGCTCCCTCAAAGTTACTATTTTCATCGCCCCTACAACTCCCTGAGAAGTTATTTATATATGATACACCTAATCAAGGTCGTGTCCACGGGGTGGGTTTTGGGGGTTAACCCCCCCCCATGAGAACTAAAATAGCTTAGGTACTTCATTAATATTTTATGCAAAATTTTTTGTTACAAGTATAATCAATAACAATGTTTATACAGTAATTCGTTTATTTAAATTATTAATATATAAATCAAGATGATGGAAATTATTAATAGCATGAATATTAGTGAAAAATGTATTTTTATTTATAAAATAAATATGCAAAGAAAATTTTCAACCCCCCCCCCCCCCCCCCCCCCTTCCAAAATTCTGGGCACGGGCCTGCACCTAATGCACGGTATCCTAAAATGGTTGAACAGATATGAAAATCATTTAACACTATTCACCCATGTGAACTGCACAAACAAAATCGCAACATTTCCATGCACAAAGACCTGGTTCACAGGTCTTCATACATAACAGTATACATCACAAAGATCTACAGCCAACATACCCTGGACCATTCAGAGTACCACAAAGGTCGGAATATAATTTAATGGTGGAGCTAAATGAACGGATAGATAATGTACACAAGGATTGTTTCAAACCCGCTTATGGTATTACCGACGCCGCTTTACAGACAGTGGTAGATTTATATTTTAACCACCTGCCTAATGCTGAACACAAGTCGTCAGGAATTGTCCCTATACACCCATCCTGTGAGGCGATTGGTCATTTCAGTTCCAACCCAGTTGATGATCGTGAATCGGCTGCAAGACTAACTAGGAACAGAACCCAATAAACTACCCGATTGGGCAGGGTAATTAACAAACCCATAAGGTACTTACAAAGGTTCAAGGCATGCAAACAATGGGAACTTATATGTTTACATTTTTAATGTCATCTTATTCCTTTAGTTCTATTTTATTGTTATTTCTTGTTTTTTTTTTTCTTTCCATGCTGCTATAAACAATTACAACTGCACTGTTCATATAATATTTTTGAATGTCGAGAACACCTAATGAGGTGATGACGGCCACAAAGTTTTTTACTAGTAGTTAATAAAAAAAACTTTTGGCCATTAAAATGATACTCGTTTTTTTTCGTTTCTTTTTCTTTTTTTAATATACTTAATACAAAAATATTCATTTTTGTTAGAATGTTAATGCATAAGGACATTGGCATCTTACACTGATGTATTAGTGAATATTTATGAATTGGAAGAAAAAAACACTGTGCGTTCTCTCTGAATAGCAAAGGGGGAAGAATTAGTCCATACAGATTTATTATTAATAACCTAAATAAATCAAATAAGGAAAGATTAATTTAGAATGTTATTTGGTATTAATACATAATTTCAGTGGATATGACGCTTACCTATTTATTATGGAGTTGGCATATAACGATCAGAACATCGAAGTAATACCAAATAGTGAAAAGTGCCACATATAATTTTCAAAAAAAGCTTCAAGAAAATGTTCAGGAGCAATACTTGAATTTTTAAAACCTGCTTCAGAAGTTGAACAGATATTTGTTGCTATGTTTAATCACGGTTCAGGACCATCAGAAATCCTAAGTATTTATAAGAATCATGCAAAACTTCAGATGAAAAGTGATGTCGAATATTTACAGTTTCAAATCAAATCAAATTTTATTTCATAAATATCAATAAACAAACTCCACAAAAACGCACAACATGCGCATGAAGTGAAAAGAGTTATAAGAAACAAAATTAGAATATAAAATATACACGAAATGAACAAAGCTTCCATCGTTTCAAACTAAGCTAAAGGACATTAGAAAAAAGAGAATAGAAAATTAGGATAGTTTAAACCAATGTATATAAATTATCTTAACTGAGACAGATATTCATTATATAAATGCTTATAAAAAACTATTCCAGATAGAAATATGACAGGTGTACACAAACATAGGAATATCACCAACTATTTCTAAACACTATAAAAAATGCATACTAAAAATGGATAAAATAAATACCAGAATGGGAAAAGTGGAGATTAAAACAGATTTAGCGGACAGCATAAGTAGCCAATGAATAATTACAGTTAATGGGAGCGGGTTGGCATATGTAAACAATTAAAGATGAATTAATCATACTACATACAATATAACAATGACATAAGCAGAAAAACATTCTACATAGAATATAATTTAGGAGAGAGAATACTACAAAAAATTTTTCAGCTTCTTGCCACACAACACAAAGGGGTGTGACAAGAAGCCTTGTGTGTGACAATACTCTAGCATGATCGGCTCCTGCGGAGCCTCAACTGAAAGATCGGATGCCAGACTATCAATTGCAA
Organism: Icerya purchasi; assembly: GCA_039619475.1. Classification (NCBI taxonomy): domain Eukaryota; kingdom Metazoa; phylum Arthropoda; class Insecta; order Hemiptera; family Monophlebidae; genus Icerya; species Icerya purchasi. The sequence goes on from CM077116.1 coordinate 484,520,903, forward strand.
CTTTTTTTTGGATGGAGTTTGTGTTAGTGAAATAAATACAAAGGAGATTTAAAATATTTATTAAATAATAAATACAGAGGAGGAACGAACGGATATTTACGAATAAGTTTATATATTAATTTCATGTGGGATACAGGGGTATTGTAAGTTATTAGACGTACCGGTTTTATCCATCATCGGTAATGGAACTTGTTGATGATCCGTTATAATAGATTCGCTCGATCCCATGTAATCTGGTTTAAGGTGGTATTTGAGGTGTAGTTCAGTGTTTATTCATATTTGATATCGAAATTTCATAAATCCGGCTTCATCTAGTACTGTAGGTTGACCGAGTAGTAGAAGTGGATATGATTGTCGGTTTTATCTGGATTGTATTAGTCGTTGCCGAGTTATGTTGAATACTTCGAAGGTTATTGTAACTAATTTCCATGTAACTCCGCATGTCATTTTATTAAGTTACGGTAAAAATTGGATTGTTTGGTTGTTGTTTTATGCCGATGCGTCCCATATTGATGTCCAGAAACTGGTTGTTTGATACAGAATTACCAAGGGGGCTTGATTACTATCGAAATTGAAGTTGATGTACTTGGATTGTTTGACTGTATGAATGAATGTTTTTCCTCCTTTATTCCAGATAGTGTAACTCTGTAACGGAATAATTTTATTAAGTATTTGTGTATTTTGTTTTGTTTAATTGAAATATCAATCGATTGTGTACTTACACGCATCAGAAATATGTTTTGTCTGTATCCATCTTTAGTGTTATTGTCATCATCCTTTCCTCCGAATAGGTTTGTTTCGTTGTCCATAGTGGTTGAGTCCGCAGCTGCTCTTTTAGTTGAGGGCGATCCGCTATTGTCTGTTGCCGGACGTTTTCCAATATTTGTCATTCAGTAGTTTGTATTAATTCTGCTACTATTAAGTTTATGATAATTATCTTCGTCCGATATTATTTGTTGTATTTCTAAACTGAACATAGCAAATAAAATGTATGTGTCGCAGTTCGATTGTAAATGGTGCTGGTTCTATAACACTGGAATCTACAATAATCGAAGTGTTATCGATAATATGTTTTATCGTTTTATCGAATTTAAATATTTTTATTCGTTGTTTTATTTGCGCAGTTTCCCAGGCATCAACTTGGTTTGTTATTGATACGGCTGTAGTGATAAATATTGGAACCTTTTTATTATTTGCTTGTCACTGTGTTTTTTATTTGTTGTGAGTGGAGCCCCTTCTAACAATTGTTTCCAACTTTCGACTGTGATTGGTGTAATGAGTGGTTCTTCAAACAACACTACTTGCTAGTGGCAATTGATCGAATTGAAATCTGGAACTATCTTTTTCTCTTGGTATATGTTCCGGATGAAACGGTATGGTTAATAAATTGATTAGCAGTTTTTCCCACGTTGGTGTAACCTTCTAATACGAAACCGTTGATTTTATTATATCTACACGTTTTAATAATCTCCGACCACACGAGGAAGTGAGGAGTTTTAATTTTGTTTGATTGTAATGTTTGATGTAACTCGAGAGCTCCTTGTATGTCAACACGTGTTATATTTGGATACTGTGTTAGATGTTTAATAGTTTCTGTGATTTTTGTTATTTTTTTATATTTTTGTTGTAATGTATGTTTTCGCATATTGATGTATTCTTTAATATATGAAATAGTATTAATACTGTGTTCTCTTGGATTAATTCGTTTCTAAGTTCAATTGCCAGCTGTGTAGTCCATTCTGTCATTAAGGTGATTTTGTAAGTTTCAATGGTTTTTTTGATTGTATTAATAATTTTTTCCGTTTTAATTGGGATTCGGCTTTTGGTTCCTCCGATTCAATACTTTTTAGTATATTATCGATTTCTACGATTAAAGCCTTCCAGTTGTCATTAATTTTACTACTATAGAGCTTATATGTGGCCGGACAGTATTGGAGGCAATAGAGAAGGAAGTTCATAATATGTTTAATTTGTGTGTTAGTAACAGTTGATTCTGCAACTGCAGCAGTGTTGGTTTGGTGGTATTCAAGGATTCAGGTTCTGGTTTGTGATGTGTTTTGTGTAGTTGTTGTTCCTCCATATAGAATGTGGACGTGGTCGCTGTGGTTGAATTCGGCGTATGTTGTGATTTGTGACCAGGTTGTAGATCGTCGTTTCTAGTCCGATGTGTAACATTCAGAGTGTAAGATGAATGTGTACCAGATGGTTTGCGTTGTTTCTTGTTCGTGAAAATGTGTGTTGGTATCACAGTCTTTTGTTCGGAAATAGTTACCATACTGGTGGATGGGGCGGGTTGTTGTAATTTTCTACTCTGTGGTGTAGTAGAGTTATCCATTCCGAATCTGTTGTGCTGTATGGATTCATAACAGTGATCTCGGTCTGTAGATGTTGAATTTCTATGTCCCTCGATAGTATTACATGTATGACTTCCGCCGTTGTTGTTGTTAGGTATCCTTTCAGTTGTGATTTCTCCGACCTGAATTGTATGTATGTTTCGATCGGATTAAAACTATGTTTTTCTTCTTTTCAATGAAAAGACATTTTAAGAAAAAGAAATATTACTAAAAAGATAGTAAAAAAATTTTTTTTTTTTATTTGAGGAAGTTACTGATTGGAGGCTACACTATCGATTGCAACTTTTTTTTGCAAGTAAATTCGAAATTAGCCAAACTTTTAAAAATCATAATAACCCTCTGAAAAATAAATTATAGCAGAAAAATCCACAACTTCCTCCTCCATCTAATGGAAGACTAGTAAGTCAACTTTTTCTTTACATCAGAGGAGGAACCAACAGATATTTGTTGAAAAGTTGGAACTTGGAGGAAAATATTGTCGTAAAATTTTTCTCATTAATTTTTATCACCAATTACAACAAAGTCAAAGTCACACGATATAAAACCAGTTTTATCACGCCACCGACCGAAGGAAATCCACCAACGAGTTAAATCATTCATTGTCCCTTCTTTGCAATGCTCTCTCTACTCTCCACCTTTCTCTTTCTCCTTCCAAGTCTCCTGCATAATTTTTGCTCTCTGCCCCTTTAACTGTGCTTTTATAAACATCATTGTATCATTCTTATTTCCACTGTTAATTCCATATATTACCTAGGTCTTTTCTTAAATAGTCACCTTGCATTTCATGAACATATTAATTATATCTATAATTCCTCGATCAAAAGACTAAATCTCCTCAAATCTTTATCTCCGCTCAGATGGGGTGGCGACCAGTACATTCTTTTAATTCTACACAAATCTATTATTCGGTCCAAACTCAACTATTGTTCCTTCATTTATGGTAATGCCTCCAAATCTCTCCTTTCGAAACTTGACGTAATTCAAAATTCCTGCCTTCGTCTATGCATTGGCGCTTTAAAATCTTCTCCTATTCCTGCGATTCTATCTGAATCTGCCACTCAACCTCCTATCTATTCGTTGTTCACTCCTTGGTTATCGTTTTTTAATAAAACGCCTCCCCATTTCGTCATCCAATCTTATTCCTTCCTATCTTCATATCAAAAATCACTGGCGCTTAGCGCCTCATAGAATTCCGATTTTATCACTTATAGTTGCCCGTATTTCCAATTTTTCTCCTTACGTTTCCTTTCTTCTTTACTTTTCTTTCGATTTTAATAGCATATGGCACCCCATCAATTTCTCCTCCCTTCCAGTCCGAGTTAATTCTTCCTCTCACAATGTAGTCAACTTTGAATTCCTTCAGTTGCTGGTCTCTTCCTTCTCATGTCTTAATCTTCATAGATGGCTCCAAGAGTGATGGCGGCGTGGGTGGTGCGTATACATATCTTACGTTCCTGCACTCTGAATCTTTCAGACTTCCTTCTTTCTGCTCTATCTTTTCGGCCGAATCTTTCTCAAGTCTTCGTGCCATTCATTTTATATCGTCTACGCGTGGGGTTCACAAATTCCTGATTGTTTCCGATTCCAAAGGCGTTCTTCAAGCCATCTCCATTCCTCCTTCTCATTCTTCTGACAGTACCATCCTCTCTATTCGATCTTTTGTCTCCTTTTTGTTCTCGTCTCGTTCCATTCTCATAGACTCTCTATGGGTTCCTAGTCATTCCAATATTGAGGGCAATGAGTCAGCTGACTCTTTAGCTCGCTCAGCCGTCCACAATGGTCCTTTCCTCGACTCTTTCCCTTCTTCAGACATTCTTTCTCTATCACGCTTTAATCATTCCAAACTTTGGTTGGACATGTATCCATCTTTATTCTCAAATCGCCTTTCACAGTACCGTCTTATTCAACCGGTTCCTCGTTTCCTGTCTTTGTTTCATTCCATTCCTGTCTGTCGTCGTTTCACAGTTATTTTCTTAATTAGACTCAGAATCAATCATTCTCTCCTCCCTTCTTCTTGCTTTCGATTCGCTTTGCCCCCTTCTCCTTTCTGCTCTCTTGGCGCTTCTGAGCCTTCTTGTATTTGTGATTCAAATTATATCCTTTTCGAATGTTCTACACTCTCCAAGGAACGCTCCTTTCTTTACGCCCAACTTTGAGCTTTGGGTCTTCCTACTCCCTTTAACGCTACCTATACCCTTTCCTGGAGTTTGGTAGTGATTGATAAGATTCACAGTAGTGCGTTATCGCGTTCATATTTGTTGTTTAACGATTGAAAGTAATAAGACTAGATAATGGAAAATAAAATAATAGAGAGATTGGACCTCATTTGGGAAGAAATCAAAGCAATAAAAACGGTATGTAATAATACTAACATTAAAATCGATAATATTAACGCGGAACTAGCGAGTCTGAAAAACGAAAATGAAATAATTAAGAAAGAGATGGAGGATATTAAAAAAGAAAAGAAATGTCTACGCGAGGAAATAAATAAGATAAACCAATATTCGAGAAGGGACAACATTATAATACACGGAATAGCCTATGAGAAGGATGAGAACATCAAATCGAAGATAGTTAAAATAGCGCAGGAACTAGGCGTACAATTAAAAGAATTCGATTTGAAGGCGGTGCATCGGCTACAATCGCGGGAAAATATAACAGCGGCAGTAATAGTAAAATTAAATAATAGAAAGAAAAAATCACAAATGATAATTAATTCAAAGAAGAGGAAATTATGCGGCAGTGATGTAGGACTAGAGTCATCGGCGAAAATATACGTAAGTGAAGATCTAACACAGGACACAAGGGAAAGATTACTCGCCGCGAAACAAGAACGAAAAAACGGAAACTTGGCTTTTGTGTGGGAAAGAGAAGGGAAGGTATACATAAAGACTACTATAGATGCAAGTACGATAAGAATAGATAATATGATACAGTTGAATCAAGTACTGATGAATCACACGGAAACACAGCCGACGTTAACCAACGTGGAAGCAAAAGCGGACACGCCGATACAACAACAGCAGCAACATAAGAAAACAAAACAAGCAGTTATTGATACGTTTACCGTAGCTAATTCGAATAACGCGTCGTCAATTATAACACGTTCGAATAAAAATAAATGAAATGTAAGACCAAACTCGAACTTTTGCCCAGTCACGCCTGGTCAGCGAGGGCAAACTGGACTACACCCCTCAAACAGCACTTCACAGGATAGAGTTAAAATCAAAGGTAAAAATAAAAATAATATTAAAAAGAATTTTAAAACCGATTTTAAAAATATATTTAAAAATAAAATTAGAAATACTCGTAATTATAGTTATAATAACGAAATAAAGTTAGCAAGTTTTAATGCAAGAACCCTTAAAAGTAAAGAAAATGTTATGGAAATAGAGGAAGCATTTGATAAAAAGCATTTAGACGTATTAGGGCTCTCAGAAACTAAAAGACAGGGAGAAAAAATTTTAGAATTAAAATCGGCAAAAGTTCTATGCTGAACAGGTAATAATAAAGGGCAGAAGGGAGTCGGCTTCCTCATAAGTAAAAAATGCAAAAAGAACTTGATAGAATATAGAGGTTATAGTGATAGAATAGCATTAGTAAAATTTAGAGTAGACAAATTTAGCTCATTAACGATAATCCAAGTCTACGCCCCAACATCGAACTCTGATGAGATAGAAATCGAGGAATTTTATAATAAATTAAATAACATTATATTAGGTCTAAGAATTAACATGAATAATCAGATTATTATAATGGGAGACTTCAATAGTCAAATAGGTATGAGAAGGTCGGAAGAGGAAAAAATTTTAGGCCCATATAATTTTGGAAGGAGAAACGCGAGAGGTGAGAAATTAGTGAAATTCTGTCTGGAAAATAATTTTAGTATTATAAATAGTTATTTTAAGAAACGCAGAGGACGACTATGGACCTGGACCTCTCCAAACGGGAAATATAATACTCAAATAGACTACATGCTGACTAATAGCCGAGTAAATAAAAAAACTTTGAAGTAATAAATAATTTTCAATACTATTCGGACCACAGGCCAGTGAGTTGCGAATTAGTGTTCAAAGAAAGGAGAAGGTTACCTGTGCAAAAGTTAAAAAAGATGTATATATCGAAGGGAAATGAAGCTGAATATAACAGAGTATTAAAAAAGGTTCTGGAGACTAAACGAATAGAAGAATATCAATTCAATATGGAAAAACTGGATGGGTTAATTAAGGAATTAATTATAAACTCAAAGAAGGAATTAATGCATAAAAAAGTATTTGGAAAAAATGGAGGGCTCCCACAAGACATTTCGGCTAAGATAGAAGAGAGACAGAGATTGATAAATAAAAGGAATAAGTCCCCAAAGGAAAGAATAGAGCTAAATTTGATGTGTAAATTAATAAAATATAAATTAAGAACCTTCAATAAAGAGAAAGAAGTGGAGATGATAAAAAAGATTTTAGAATCAACAAAGAGTACAAAAATCATAAGGAAAAATTTAGGACAAGGATTAAATTGGCATGTATGTTTAGCGAATAGAAATAACCTTAAAATATATAACAGACTAGATATGAACACCACCGCTACAAATTATTTCGGTAATCTCTACAAAAAAATAGACGATATGGAAGAAACTGACTTAATAAATGAAACACAAGAAGACGAACCAAAATTCTTAAGAGAGGAAATAGAAAAGGTAGTGGGTACCTTAAAAAGCGATAAAGCAACAGGTGCAGATGAAATTACAAACGAGCAAATAAAATACGCAGGAGGAGAAATGATAGAGCTATTAACAATTCTGTTTAACCTGATTCTAAGTAATAGGAAAATTCCTAAAAGTTAGAAAGAATCAAATATTATTTTAATTTATAAAAAAGGAAACAAAGAAAAAATGGAAAATTATAGACCAATCTGTCTAGGTTCTACCATCTCTAAAATCTTTTCAAAACTCCTAACAGATAGAATAAAAAATATATTAGAATTCGAACAACCTCCAGAACAAGCGGGTTTCAGAAATGGTTATTCAACAATTGATCACTTACATGTTGTAAACCAATTAATCGAGAAATGTAAAGAATTCCAAATAGAGTTAAATTTATTATTTATCGACTATACTAAAGCTTTTGATTCACTAAACCATAGATTCCTATTATCAGCATTAAAGAAACAAGGAGTCCCCGAGAATTTTAGAGCAATAATCGATGATACGTATAAAGGCATGAAAGCTAGAATAATAACGGATAAAATAGGTAAATTTTTCGAAATAGGGAGAGGTATTAAACAAGGGGACCCGCTCTCCCCATTACTATTCTGTTCAGCACTAGAGGAAACGTTTAAGAAATTAGATTGGTCAAATAGGGGTATAAAAATAAACGGAAAATATCTAAATAACCTCAGATTTGCTGACGACATAATATTAATATCGGATAAAATAGATGATTTACAGAGTATGCTAAACGAACTCAACGAAGCAGGAAAAGAGGCAGGTTTAAGTATAAATTTAGAAAAAACAAAATGGGTGTCAAATGGGAGTTTGAATAAAGAAATAAGATTGGATAACAAGAGGATTGAAAGACTTGATAATATTATTTATCTAGGTCAATTAATTTCGGCGGATAATAGAACAATAAAGGAGGTGGAACGTAGAATTGTACTTACCTGGCGGAAATATTGGTCCTTAAAACATATCTTTAAAGGCCCATATAGTAATAGTCTAAAATGTGCAATACTAAACAGCTGTGTAGTACCCACCCATACTTATGGTTGTCAGACTTGGACCTTATCTACAAATTTAGAAAATAAAATAGAAAGACTGCAGAAGACAGTAGAGAGGTCGATGTTAGGCGTTAGACTAAAGGATAAAATTAAACATAGACATCAGGAATAAACTTAACAATACTAGTATTTTTAATAGAATAATAAAGAGACAAAAATGGGACTGGACGGGACATATAGCTAGGATTGGAAGCGATAAATGGACAAAGATTGTAACGGACTGGAGTCTTTATAACAAACGAAAAAGAGGAAGACAAAAATTAAGGTGGGACGATAATATTTCTAAAATGTTAGGACATAAACATTATCAAAGAGTAGCCTGGGACCGGCGTGAATGGGCACGTTTGAGGGAGGCCTTTGCCCGATATAAGGACTAATAGTATTATTACTTATAATTTAAGATTATATTATATAGAAATATACTTATGGCTAATAATAATAATAATAATAATACCCTTTCCTTCCTATTGCCTTCAATTATTCCGTTGCTGCTGTCCTTTGTTCTTTCCATTTCTGACCGCCTGGCTATTTAGTTCTTTTTCTTAATTTTTCATGTTGTTGAGTCAAGGCTGCTGGCGCGCCCAGGCTAGGAAAAAAATGATAATTTAGATAACAGTTGTTCACAAAATACAGAAATTAAATTATGCTTAAAACATGTGATTTCTCAATTAACAGCCATACCACTAAAGCATGCAACAGGTATAGACAGACATATATCCTCACATATTCCAAACCTAAACGATATAATACTTTGATTAATAGGCTACAATATTAGAATTAGATATTAACTGTAGAATGAAAAAGGGAAATAAAACAAGAAGTTTTAATAATCCAATATAAACTAAGATAAAATTATATTGTTCTGTACAATAATTGGCGTAAGCTGTTACACCGGCAAATTGTAAAATAAATAAATAAATTTTAATTTATGCATTTACAGAATTATTTGCGAGATATGTGGTAAGTTTTCTATAGCATTTTTTGAATTCCCAAAGTATTTTTATAGGAAATGGTAATGTGTTCAATAATACTGAACTCATATAAAATGCCCGGATTACAGATATAGTATTTCTCGACAAAAAAACGCACATGCTGAACCTTCTCCAGATGATGTAGTGAAATTTGAAACAATCAAGATTTAAAATTTAGAATGATTTTTTAGAACTATACAATTTTATTATACAAATAATTATTTATTTTCCCCCAATAGGACATCAATATGCTCGCGTGTTTAGATTTCATTTTCTAACTTATCAGTGAAGTTTTTTAATGCGACTTGAATGCCATCTCGTGTCGCCTAATTCCGATTTTTTGTAAAATTAAATTGATTTTAACCTAGAATGTGATATAAGTCACAAAATGCCAAACTGTTTTCCTTTACAAAGTAGCTTCACTAAAACAATGTAAATACTCTTGATTAAAGAATTTTTTGGTAATATACATCTGAAGGAATAATTGACTTCTCTTATTATAACAAAGTTACCATTTATAGGACAAAATCAAAAAAATGCATTCAAACCTCACAATACAAAATAAATTTAAAAAAACAAAAAAATAATTTAAATCATAATTTATTTCTATTGTTATATCTTGCGCTTATACAATTTCCTATATGTATGTATACTAATATTTTATTTTTATTTTTTTGAAATTTCTGATCAAATTTCATTTACTTAAGGAATACTGCTTCAAAAAATCTGAAATAATCAAAATCCATATCAGTTATAGAAATAGACTCATTAGAATAATTGTTATTAATATTACTTTTCAATATACTTGATGTTTATAAAAATAGTCAAATTTCATAAACAACATTTATAAATAATAACTACTATTACAATAATTCGCCAGGAAAACAATAGCTATCTATTCATTACCCTTTTCGTCATCTATTTAATTGAGCTTTATATTTCCATAGAATTCAATAATTAACATACTTCTACATTTACAAAAATATCACAAAATTTCATTTAGAATCATTTTCCTGATTCATTTCGGACGCCAATTTAAAAAAAAAAAAGTAAAATTGTTGAAGCTTAACTGAATGTAACCGGATTTTGAGTGATTCGATATCGTTGTGAACATTACAATGATGCAAATAGGAAAACAAAAAGGAAGATGGCGACTACAGGATCAAGATGCAAATCGAAAATTAATTTTATGGTAAATAAGTATTTTTTTCTGATTTGACAGGCTGGTATTTTTGTTGTACTTCATTTCAACCTGAGCAAATGACTAACATGATTATTTTATTTATATAGAGGTTTGGAGGAGGTTACAATATCTCAAATTAATCATAATCATCAACTGATTTCAGCAGCAGTACTTGGATTTTTAAAATCTACTTTAGAAGTGGAACAGATATTTGTTGCTATGTTTAATAATGGTTCAGGACCGTTAGAAGCATTAAGTACTTAGAAGAATCATGTAAAAATTCAGATGAAAAGTGATGTTGAATATTTACAATTTGTAGTGCAGATAGGTTAAAAATGCCGGATTATTGCTGGGTGTATCATTTATACAACAAAAATTTTAAACAAAAATATGGTTCCAGAAAAAGTACTGAAGTAATTGATGAGTTCTTCTTCTTCTTAATGTGCCGTACTCTTCCTAGAGCGTTGGCGATCAGATGGCAGCTAAAACTTGCGTTCTCTTGCTCCTTGGATGAGATCATAGATTGAACTGATGCCAGTCCAGTTCTTAATGTTTTGTATCCAGTCTGTTCTTCGTCTTCCTGTACTTCTATTTTCACCTGGATAATAAGCTGTAGGATCTCAAATTTTTGTCCTCTTATGATGTGGCCAAAATACTTATCTTTTCTATCTATTATCCATTTAACCAGCATTCTTTCGGTAAACAAGTTTATAAATGAAATAAATTCTAAATGTAATACTCCTGTGTCTGCACATATTTAAAGTTTGACAAAAAAAATAATTTTAGTATTATAATTGCTACTCTTAATGGCCCGTGTGTCAACATTAAAAGTTGCTGGGGAAGTAATATTTTTTGATAGGACAGGTTGTGCTGATAGGTTTGGTCTGCGTGTCTTTGTAATAGTGACAAAAAAAAAAAATTGATACATAAATACAATTACATCAATGAAATGATAATTTCATTATTATTTGATTTACTTAAACAATACTTAGTATTTAACCTCTGCAAGTTTTGCAGATTTCTGAAAAAACTGATGTACACACTTCTTAATGCAAAATTTGAAATATGTTTTGTTTTAGAAACTGTGATAATTAGTATATTATATTACTATTACTAACTTGTACCTACTAAAAATCCTGTTGGATTCGGTTAAGCGTAATGTAAACATAAATAATTTTCATCACGACCGACTGATTGCGCTCTAATCGCTCCGTAAAATTTTTCCATTAGATTACCAATACTGTAAACTTATACTCAAAATCGAGCTACATTCAGTTAAGCATTGTTGAACATCAAGAAAAAAAATGAATTTGAGACACAGAGCAGAGTAAAAAATGTCTTATTAATTTAAGTTCGTTGGGAAAACATAAAATGAACACTTCTAAACACACATAATATATATGTTTTTTTTTTCCTTTCCTCATATATAAAATAAAAAATGTTGAAAAAAGTAAAACAAAAAATCACAGGAAAAATGATGAAAACGCACAATTTATACACTACCTATCGAATAGGCAGGCGCCGAAACTCAGAAGCTGAGTATGGCACTATGATGATGATGAAAACATTAGACATTCTCAAGAACTTAAATTATTCAGCTACAATTTATATTGTACACTGCTTTTTAATAATTTGTCTGGAAGCCCTTGGCTTCGATAACCGCAATTGCTTCGGCATAGACGAAACTAATAAGGGATACTGGCCTATTCATAGGCGCTGTTAAAGATGAAAGCGACTAATGATGAAACTTGGATGAATTTTCTTATCCAAATAGTTCCAAAAATTCTCGATGGGATTTCAATCGGGGTATTGCGGGGAGTTTCAAGAACACGAGAACAATTATAAAGCAGCCATTACCTAGTTTTGTAGGTTTTGCGCTTAGGATCATTATCCTCGTAGAAGTTAAAAGTGTTTAAAAAATCTCTAATTTTTCAGAACTTTGACGTAAATTGTACTTTAAAATGTTTGTATACATTTCCGCATTCGCAGTAGATTCTATATAAAAACCAAAGAACCCCACCAACACCGGTTGGCCGGGAAACAACCTCACACCATCACGTTGCCTCTGCCGTGTTTTACCGCCACCGTAATATTTTTTAATTCTAATTCGATGTTCGGTTTTCACTAGACTACCATCACTATCGTAAATATTGAATTTTGATTAGTCCACGAAGATAACATCGTCCCGAAAATTTTCAGCGACAGCAACATATTTTAAGGCGAAATCAAAGGGCTTATTTTAAATTATAATCAAAATCGATAGTTTATTTCTCGCCGTTCGAGAATTGTACCTATTAATTTGTGAAATTCTACGAACCGTTTAACTGAAAATTGTAGCCACTTTAGGTGCCCTAATTTTTGGGTTATTAACGGCAGATCGCACAATAAATCGCTTATCTTGAGCTGAAAGTTTCGAAGGTCGTCCGAAAGGCTTAATAAAATCAATTTTATCCTCGTTTTTATAGCGATTAATAAAATGACATATCGAAGCGCGTCATGGTAGTTTCAGTAGAGTCGCAATTTCGAGTACCCACTTACCATTCGCATAATGATAAATGACTAATTAGCGTTTGTCAAACGATGTTAAATAAGAGTGATTCGGCATACTTTTCAGATTTAGTAAATATACAGTGTAATTTCGTCGTTCAAAAAAAGTGGCAAACACCAGTGCGTACATATGCAAAACGGTTAACAAACCGAGTTATGTTACTGATGCTTAGTTACTCGCGTTCGACGTCGTTTACGCTACCTGGGGAATTCCATTGATAACGTAGCGTGCTTGCACTCGCAACTGTCTAATTATTTACGTTGCGTGCAAATTTTAACTTTTTTTTAACATTTCGCAGTTATTGTTTTATTTCACCTCTTTCATATACATATATATTTTTTATACGTACATGTCATGACGAATATTTACTTTATTTACCCTCAAAAAATTGTAATTAACAAAACAATTTTTATCCTCTCCGCGCCTAAAATTAATTTTTTTTCTCGGTGTCGAACCTCGCTGTAGGTAACAATACCTCTTCAGCGAACGAAACAAGTATTTTACGAAACAGAGTTCATATTATTTCAAATATGAACAAAAAGAATAAACACTATTTAATGAAAAATTGAAAGAAAAACTACAAGAGTTTCAAAGCATCAAAAACATACGTAGTAACTTTTTCCTTTGTTAATAAATCTTTGAATAAAACTTACTTTTCTTATTTATTTAATATATAATTTAAAAAATCAACAACTTTATTGCACTACTTCTTCTTTTCATTATACCACAATGGTACACTAGTAATTACAGTTTACCACATCAAACATTCGTGCGTAATTAAATCTTTTTTTTACCGTATGTATAATGTTTAACGTTGTTTTATAGGTTTAAGAAAAAACACAACAAACGTCGTGTATTAAACGAAATTAAAAAAAAAAACATTCATCGGTCGAATCGTTTTAGAAATTACTTTTTTATCCTTAGTATATCACGGATTTTAATAAACTTATTAAAATATTGCATACAAAGTTATTATATGATATAAAATAACTGAAAGTTAAGTGTTCGAATGAGCTTTTATTTATCATAACACATAACGCAAAAACCGTTTTTGTAATTTTGGTAACCGCATCTGACATTTCACTAAATTTTACAATTAACAGTTTAACTAAATAATCCAATTTCTTTACCATATACGAATAACTTATTATCTTTAATTAACTTTCATTTTCCCTTAAATTTTGGAAATCTGTCATTAATTTTCACTACTTTCACTTGTACAAATGACTACAATTCGGACGTGCAAATTATCTTCGGAATATAATAATTACATATCTGAAACAATTTACAATTTTATTATTACAAATGCAATGCGTGAATAAAACTTTAGTGACATACAAGATAATAATTTACAACTATTCCAAAACATTATAAGCCTGTTATTTATTATCCAGATAAAATTAAAAAAACCGTCCAGTTAAAAAGAAAATTACGAAAAAACATTAAGAAATCCCATTCATAAGACATCATTAATTAAACAAGCAAACAAAGATGTTAAAGAAGTTACTGCAAGATTTGAAAAATAAGTCATTAAAAGAAAGATTAATAAATCTGTGTCACCATATCCGTTCAACCATGAAACTTATTGTTATGATGTTTTCTCGGCAATAAAACCCACGTCTCCGCGTGAAATCAATACTTTAGTAAAAACTTTAAACCCAAATAAATCGCCGGACTATGATTTAATTACCGCACGAATCTTAAAGGAATTGCCGAGAAAACTGACATACATTTTCAATGCGATGATCCGGCTGCAGTATTTTCTTTTACAACTAAAACTGTCGCAGATTGTCGTTATTAAAAAACCGCAGAAATCTCCGACAGACCCAGCTTCGTACCGAGCCATCTCATAGCACTACCTGTAATTTCTAAACTTTATGCAAAGCTGCTACTAAAACGGATAATGCCAGTTATCAACGATATACCAGACCATCAGTTTGGATTCAGAGCCAAGCACAGTACAATAGAACAAGTGCATCGTGTAGTTACCACCATTGAAACATCTCTCAAAAAGAAAAAGTACTACGACGCTGTACGAATAATTGATAAACAACGAAGAAATAAAAAACGTAGGTTTATAACGATTGCAAAACATCTACACAAAGTAAAAAAAAAAAAAAAAAAGTATTGGCTGTTTAAATAATTAACAACAGTGAATCAAATAGTGAACAAATTGAATTTACAATTTTTGTAGAAATGCATCGGTGGATTGCTTAAATAACGGAGATATGGATGTTTTATTTTTTCGCAACAACGGCATAAAAAATAGTAGTCTACTGTTTTCAAACAGTAAATACGATTATATTAAATTTATTATTACGCCTACTTTTAATTAACATATCATTCGTATTATAAAAAACTCGCAGTTTAAATATTCTTTTAAAAACTAATTTTGAGTTTTTATAAATCGATTAAAAAGAAGAAAGTTATTTCTTCCGCCGATTTTCTTATTCCTACATGTAATCTACAGAAAAGTTCATTTAAAATTCACAGAAATTTCACAACGTATTTCCCAAAAACATTAACAGTTTACCCTGTGAATAGGCGTTTAAAACTCTTAAATTCGCTTCATTCAGAAAAAAAATAGTTTACTAATAAATACAAAATAAAAACGAAATGTTTGAGACACCTACGAAACATGATTTTTACATTATTATTTAATAAATAACTATTCATTTTCTCGGCCAAATGAATTTAAATGTTTCATAAAAATGTTAAAAATGATTCAACTTATTATTTCTTAATATGACTTTTCAAAGCAGCTCTACGATGCTCCAAGAGAATTTTTCACCACTGCGCAAAATATATATTTTATCTGTTTCAACGCGCGTCCTTTTTGCACATTTAAGAAAAGAAAAATACATGCACTATGAAGCAGCTAAACATCGAACATCGCGCTTTACCTATCGACCAAAAATTATTCTAAAATATTTAGACATACCCCGTACGAAAGGAAGAGAATAGCTTTGAAAAATGTATTTTAACTGGGTAGACAGCAAAAAAAAAAAGACCCCGAGCAAGTCCGACTGACTTCGATGGATAGATATCGTAACAACAATGATGAACGAATTCAAAATCAAGCGATGGAAAGCAACCAAAAGTTAATGGGAAAAAATCATACGAGACGTATTAAAAATCACGATGTACAGTTGAGTTAACGACTGTAGAGAAGAAAAACGATGGAATATTTACCATAAAAATTATACATCATTTATGTACGAAAAACCGCACATAAAATATTACATAAAAAGTTATTAAACTATTAGAACACTTATTGTGTAAAAAAAATAAAGAAATAATTTCCTACATTGTTTCTACGTCGAACATTAATATTATCCTAATTAAAATCAGATACGAAAAATTGTCCATCATGTCGCTAACATTTGCAGAAAAAAATGTCGCATCAGTAAATTACGACATTTAGTACTATTTGAAAAAATGAATATAAAAACACGCTATAATACGCTTTAAGTTATGCATGCGTAAAGAATTTTTTTAAAGCTCCCGATAGACACCTGTTAATTTGCAGAACATATGTCAGCGACTCACAAATATACAAAATTAATGTACTAAATGATGCTGGTAACATGACAGCTGAGATCTTCAAATCCTCGAAACTCTACCAATAATTGTACCATCAGGTAACGATCAGTTTTTCTTCTATCAAAATACTACTTCGCGTGTTGTTTTTGCAAACACGGCTGTACCATCCTCAATCATTTCTCAAATACTACGTTAGTGATTTTGAAATAGTTCCCGTAAATCCTTGCCATCAGTTAATCGTATTTCACGTAGAAATGGTAAATAAGAATATTTCCCGTGTATTTTTAGTCAATCTTTCATTCATCTTTTGCAGCGAATGGTACGTTTATTACTATACAAACTTTTCTCTCATTTCCCATATTTTTGCTCTTAAACAAACCTCAAATTTATATACACAGCAGTGGCGAATCCTGATTTTTTCCCTGTTCCAAGACAAAGAAATGCTGAACAATCGCATTTGAAGTCGTGTTTTCGTGACGTCTGTACATTTGTATGAGTTCATCACGCAGAACTCAATAACGACTAGTTGTAGAACGTTGAAATTTTGTAGGTAGGACCATCTTGGCATCTAGTTGTGCACCTCCCTTTTTGGTTATAATCGGTTGCGCGGAAGGAGTACTTCCCTATAAGGCTGCAGCTATACCAATTTATCACGCGTATACTTTGATTGATACTTTTTATATATTTTATGATTTACCTTTATAATACATGTTTATTTTTAATATTTTTGATTTCAGGGCTTGGAAGGTGAATTCCCCTTCCCCTTCACATACTCGTACAAAGGTTGTTTTTTGTTGTTTTTTTTTTTTTTGCATTACTTTATATTGTTTTTTTAGTAATTTGTACATTTAATATGCTCCATTTTAGTATAATCAATCTCTCAAACCATTTGCGCGAGATAAACGTAATTTGGAACTTATTGCATATTTTTGTCTACTATCTATAACATCCGATATATATATAACTTCATTCTCGCGTAAATTAAAAAAGTGCATTCTGATACTTCAGATGGTTCATATACTAATGGTCTTCCATCGATCTACAAAATTCCTTCAAAATCGATAATCCTAACATTATAACGTCTCCTTGTAAGACTTTTTTAAAATTTACAATCGGTTATTTAACTTCACATTTATTGTTCATACAATACTATTGCTCGTTCCATAGTTTAAGTTATGTAATAATTTGTTTTTTTTTCATATATTAAATTTTATTTAAAACTTTCTTTGGAAAAAAATAAAATTTACTATTTATTAATTACTATAAACCGCAAATTATCGTAAATCGAAACAGTTTTGTTAAACAGCACTTTAACTTACTATATGCGAAAGTGAAAACTTCAAAGTTTAGTTCGAAACAGCAATATTTTTCGCGGTCACTTGACGGTGGACTTAGTGAACGGTGAAAATTTTACCGTGAAGTAAAATCACGCTCATATCTACTGATTTAAACATTGCATATCTAAAATTAAAAATAAATCATACTTTTATTGCTAATTTCTATCAAATAAAACTATCAGTTGTCAATCGCAAAATGATGTAAATAATGGTAAAACGAATAAGATTAACAATAACAATAAAATTAACAACTATCTGTGCAACTTTTCTATCGGGTTTCGTACAGGCCTTAAAAAAATAGAAGTTATTTCAATTTTTAATTATCCAATTACTAAAAAAAATAAAATTATACTTCGTAATTTTTTTAATGAACTAATTTTCTAAAACATTTTTTTCTGGTTCTGGCAAATTACAACAGACTGTTCTTCATACTCTGGTACAAAGTATCACAGAAGACCAGATCGTATGTAGTACTAAAACAAACTCAACTATTTCTGACATTTAGCTTTCGTTTAAACGGAACTCTGATTAAGTATAAATTATCCTCATACATAGCCTTCGTGAGTTTAACTCTACTGTATGCATGCCCATTTCAATACCTTAAATGTTAATTACAAAAAAAAATACGCAAAATCGAAATTTAGAACTAAGGTGCATTCTACGCCTCTGAAGTGACTAATATGATCAGTTGCATTAATTTATTCCTTCCATATTGACTTAAATGGCTAGGGTTAACACTTCTGTGAAGCGTAATGAGTATCCAAAAAAGTGTACATAAAAAACGTTACTTCATATTTCGAACAAAACTGCTAATACAACAGTGGAAGTCGTATACGGTTAAACTTTGGTTTTATGTAAAAGCCAGGCTCAGTAGTGTAAATGAAATTTGCGTATCACTTTAGCCCCATATAAAAAGAAACGTCTAATTTATAAATGCTTGTTATAAAAATCCGCCAGAAATTGTATTTCGCATCTCGAATATTTTACAGAACTTGTTATATTTAGAATTCTATGAAGACATTGTGCTACCGGTGAAGTTAATTTAAAACTATGTTGACTATTTATAGTTTTGATTTTTTTTTTATTTTTTCATTAATAAAACCACCATTAAAGACGCAGCGTCGTCGTTTGCATTGTTGTTTTTTTTTGATGAGTATGAGTAGAAACTGTTTTTCCGATTTTCTCACTTCTCATCGTTAATAAAATTAATACGCGTTGAATTCATATAAAGTACCTGATGCGCAAGTTTTTCCTATTTTTTTCTTTCGTCATTCTATTTTAAGAATTTAATGAATTCGCACACTTCACGAACCGCTGTTTTGCAGCAGATTAAATTCTCGTCGGTTTCTAATACATATTTACTTACATTCAATAGTATAACAAAAAAAATAAGTACCGACTAAAAAATATTTTCATTGTAAATTCTGAAAATCCTTCTAAAAATTATTGGACTAAAGAAAAAACGATATATGAAATAATTCACGAGGGATAATAGCAGCATAATTAAAAAATTAAAAGAAAAATCAAAAATAATTAAAGAGAATACAAATGCAAAGATAATACTGACCGAAATAAATATACGATGTCTGATGAAAAGAATATATAAACTTTGAAAAACTATTTTCAACTTTGAAACTTAAAAATCGGACGGAATATCACTATCACAGACATCTACAATGAGATGAGGATAACCATTATGACCGCTAAAAATTTGATAACATGCAACTCGTAACCGATTTCTATGAACAAAAATTTTTGTATCAGCGATTTCCAAGCAGTGACGAAGAAAAAAAAAACCTAAACCGGCCGCCAATGTGTAGTAATTACAAACAAATTTTATGCAAACGAAAAACACAACTAAACAATGGGTAAACAAACGAAAAGCGACTGATTTTTTTATGGATTTTCAGCAAAAGATTCGAATTCAAGAAAATTAAACTACTGAAAAAGAAAACAAAAACAGTTCCAATGAACGCATCGACTGGATTAGTGATAGTCTCTTCGTGTTACGTCTTAGCGTTGTAAATTACACGTATGTTAAAGTTTTTGTTCGTAAATTTTAATTTTTTTACAAACTTTAAACGCAAATTTAAGTTTTCTCCTCAATGTGATAAGAAGATTACCAATAAACGCGTAACACTGCAATTTAGTAATTATTTTTAATGAACAGAAACGGCTTTTCTTCCAACGTCTTCATTTCTCGTCGTTAAAATTAACATATGTTAAAGTATTTACCAGGTTTTTTTCAGTTCTTCCGCAGATCATTCTGACGTATTCTTTTGGTTCACACACAATTTACGAACAAATCACTACGTCGGCGGCAAACTAGATTCTTATTCTCGCGATATTTTTAAATACATAACAAAAAATCGTAAGAATCAGTCGAAAGATATTCCAAGTATCGCGAAAAATAATAAAGAATCGATAAACTGACATAGAACATCAGTTTTTCCTTTACCGCTGATTTTCCATTGCAGCAGTATTTAAAAAATGATCATTTTATTTCATACTTTATGTCAGACAAGCTGTCAGCATTTCATGCAGCACCTAAGTACTACATAATAATTAGATAATGCAGAATTCTATACGCTGCCTAAAGTACCGAAATCATCTAGACATTACACACTTTACCTGATTTACATACATTGCCCACACCATACGCAATTCAATTTATTCGTTTACCATCAATACGATATGGGCAATTATTAATTACTACAAAAAGATTAGAAATTCCAAAGCCCCCTTAATCAAACCGAAATATTGAACACAACACCGAAATTAGCACGATCAAAAGTAAACTGTTGCTATTTTAAATGATTCCACCAATCGGTATATTAGGGGTAATTCAATAAATTACTATTTAATTCTCAAATTTCAACACAATTTTATGTATTTTGAATTTTTTTATAAGCACGGTTTGACTTTTACAAATGCTCGTACGCTGTTCTAGTAATTTTTAATACATATTGAATTTTTAAAATTATTTCGAAATTATGTAAATTTTTATTTAAATTTTTCTCAATAAAATTTTATCCAGTTTACATTTTATTTTTGATACGGTATATGTAAAATAAATAAAATTTAGCTTTATAAATGTTAATTTCAAATGTAAATCATCGTGATGGAATTTACTTTTACATAATTGAAACAATTTAAAAATGACTAGAAACAATAAACGCAAGAAATATAACGAAATAAAATAATTCCGATTTTTAAAATTATACAATTATTATAGTAATATTTTAAACCTAAATTAAGACTTAAAAATGTAATTTTCAAAAAAATAATGCGTTTAAATTCGATTATTCTATACCACAGACCATTGATTTTCACTTTATTAACCAATGAAAAGCCAACATCGTTTTCTGCATTCCTATTGGTTACTAAAATTATTAGCCAATGAAATTAATTTATATCAGTTTGAATACTTCTTTATATATATTAGTCAAGCGATTCTGATGTTCATTACTTGTTAACTGTTCATAGGATTTCGAGTGGTCTCGTGTTCGAAATGGCTCCACCAAAAAGCGCAGGTAAAGCTATCAAAAAGTCGGGAAAAGCCCAGAAAATCATCAAAAAAGATGACAAAAAGAAACATAAGAAAAGGAAGGAAAGTTACGCCGTCTATATTTACAAAGTATTGAAACAGGTTCACCCAGACACTGGTATCTCGTCAAAGGCAATGAGCATCATGAACAGTTTCGTCAACGACATCTTCGAGCGAATTGCCGCCGAATCCAGCCGTTTGGCACACTACAACAAAAGATCAACCATCAGCAGCAGGGAAGTCCAAACAGCTGTTCGGTTACTCTTACCAGGAGAATTGGCCAAGCACGCTGTCAGCGAAGGAACAAAAGCTGTCACCAAATACACCAGTTCAAAGTAAAAACTATTCTACGAGCTTAATTTTGAAACGGCCCTTTTCAGGGCCATCAATTTAATTTTATGAATTGATTATTCATTACAATTTTATAAAAGGTTATCATTTTTAAAATAAAAATTTTTAGTTTCAACAATATTTTTATTATTTCAAATAAATATGACCTGGCGTGACAAAAAAAAATTACCTCTTAAATCGGATTTTTTTCGCGTTTTAAAAATTTAAAATTTTCGTGATCATAATGAAACCAATGCAAGCTATCTTTAAAATTCACAATTTTATGAACATTTAAATTTTCAGTAATGAAAAATCAAATTTAAAAAAAAAACAAAATATTCACTACAATTATTTTTTTCTATCAATTGCCAAAAAAAAATGAAAACCATAATACCATTGTTTTTGATTCCCCTACCAATAAAATAAATTTATTAAAAGGTATTTTAAATCTTCAATGATGATAAGTTTAAAGAAAAAACAAAAGTTTTACAAAATGCTACTGAAACTAAAAATTTTTTTAATTTTCAATAAAAAACGATCAATTTTAAAGAAAAGTACACAAAATTAAATAGGTAGAAAAAGGAAAAATCACAAAAAAGTTTTTAAGTTAAACGAAAAAATTATTGTAATATTCAAATCGAATTTAGAATAAAACAAAAAAAAGTACAAAACTAAAAATACTGGAAGCAATTTTCTTTAACTTCGAGAAAAAGTTATCCAACGTTTCATCTTTTTTTTTTTTTTTTGGATACTCGTTCTTGCATCGTCTCCTGTGCTTTGTTTTTTTTTTTTAGTCGTCCTCTTTTTAAAAAAAAGTGATACCGACCTCAGTTTATTGTAAAAGTTAAAAAATGTAAATGTGCTAAAAGTAAAAAATAATTAGATAAAAGGTAATACATTTCAGAATAGTAATATAGTTAACAGTCTTATGATTATTCTTCAACAACATTAACTTTTCAAAACCGGCAACAAATCAAAGTGGAGTAAATGTTCATTACTCGGCTTACAGAAAGTGAATGATTATACTATTATTATATGTATTCTCATGAATCAATTTTTAATTATTGTTTCGATTTGAATTCGATGCTGACTGCAAAAAATTAATGTTGAGCGTTTACTTTTTTATGCATACTTTTAATGGATATATTTGTACCACGAACGGAACAAAGTAATTAATAAAATACAACGAAAAATATTTCAGTAAAGTAACACAAAAGTAGCCCTGAAAAGAGTTGTTTGTAACAAAAAGTTCAGCTGATCGGAAAATCGTGAAGGTGACAGAAAAGAAACAGAAGAAATAATTAAAACGAGACTAAATTTAAAAAAAGTGATATAATAGAAGAGAAATAATTAAAAAATGGAAATTAGCACAAAACAAACTAATAATGAAACGAGCAAAATGAACGGTACTATACACACTGATGTACTTCTTATAAAATATTGGAAATAAAATAGACAAAATAAATGAAATGAATGACGAAAACAAAAAAATATTTTGGTTGTCTCTACGTTTGTTTTCCAAAACTCGGAACCAAATTGTTATCACGGTTCTTTTATTTGTAATTACACTTTGTACTAAATTCATATTCCCTCTACTGCTCAAAATATTTAAATCCATTTAACTTATTTAATTAATCTAATATAATAATACCAATAACATATTAACAGTGTAAAAAATGCACGGTGAAATTATCAACGCATACGTACAATTAAATGGAATAAATAGGTCTTTATCTGGATATCGAAAGAGATTTTGCCGTGAATTTAAAAAAATTATATACGTATTTACGAAACGATTATAATTTTGCTCCAAGTCGGATAAGTGAATATCGATATGTGTGGTTTGCCGTTTGTTCAGGACGAAACTCGAACACCTTTCGATTTGCAATATGCTGAATAATTAGTTCTAAAAATTGCTCGCTAGTTTCCCATTTCATCTACAATTCACTATACCGAGATAGGATGCGTTGTTGCCAGAGAAAAATTTACTTCGTGTTCGTAAAATCATTTTCGTCATTTAAAGTCATCAATCATGTCAAAATAAGTAATTTAGCTCGCAAAACCGGTGTGCCTAAAGAAAGTGTCGTACAGTTCGGATGTCAACCATAGAATGACGGAAATCATCACTTTTTTCCTATGTAGTGATGTTTGTAGTAAATTTACACGCATTTACAATTACAAAGAAATTTATTTCCCAAGAATTTTTATTTATTTGCAAATATTGGATAATGTAATAATGAATATGAAAGACGGGTTTGTTAATCTGCCCATGGCACAATCAGCTGATGAATTTACAAAACTAGATTTCGAAAATGGCAATTCTTTTATTGAAAATTAGAAATATGTCTTCGGCATTGATCTTACTTTCTTACATGCTGAGCAAATGATAAAACGAAATATGATGGTAACCAAAGGGGTTGACATCACATTAGAGACCGTTGTGAAAGAGGTTAAGAAAGACCTTTGCCCTAATCCTTACAAACTGTTACAAGTTGCAATCGTACTTCCAGTCAGCTCAGCTGGATTCGAAAGAAACTTTTCAGCCATGAGCGGAGTGAAAACGTGGCTCAGAAACACAATGACGCAAGAGAGGTTCTCATATACTTGCGTGCTTCACATTATAAACGATTATGTAAAATATTGCTTCTGATATGGTTTTGAAGTATTTCACTGAAAAAAATAGAAAACTTAAATTAATATAATTTTTAGATACTTAATATTTTTTAATAATTAATCTAGTAACATGGATAACACTGTTATATTTATTGAACCGTCTGTCGATTTGTTTGATATTTACACAAATTCTACTGTGTAAGACTTTCACCTCTGTGTGAAGGAAAGTAATGTCTTTTTTTTACTTAAATTCAAAGACTTAACTTTCCACAAAGTATTTATTTTTATTCAGTTATGTAATCGCCATCGTTATCGATCGCCTTTTTCCATCTAGTGTGCAAATTTTCAATGCCGGATCAGTAGAAATCACTTGGCTTTTCAGCGAAGTAGGTGGGAGGGCATTTTAGATACCCTCCAAGCTTTCAAATTTTTTGCCACGTAGAAAATGTTACAGCGATCGGAATAAATGAAAATCTGATGGCGCAATATCGGTTGAGTATGGTAGAAAAGCAGACAATCAGCTGATAATGACATTCGAAAAAAAACGACATTACTTTCCGGTCCCCCTAATAAAATCCCCCCGCAGAAAATACACCTAGTTACGCCAGTGAGCATGAGGACTAATCAGTTTTAACTAGAATAAAAACCATTGTACTTAACCAGGATAGAGTATCGGTTTACACACACGGTCTATTCGACCGGCGCGACTGATATCGTTTCGATTTATTTTAGTTTGATTCTCTTTTGTCTTATGTTCCTAAAAAATATAGAGAGTGGTTCTCTTGTTATCATTACTCCATGAAGAATGCCGAAAAATCAGGCTCAGCTAATAAACCAGAGATGCTAACATTTTGTAATTTAGATATTGTAGATGAGTTGCAAAATACATACTCAGTCTCAAGGAAAAGTTATCCAGGGAACTCAAAGTTCGGATTCGTAGTATTTTACATGAAAGGCGGAATAAAGAACAGCTAAATATTAATGTTAAAGAAAACAATTTACAAAAAATCAACGAAATATTCCTGGGTGATGTTAATTTTTGTGACTGGCGCAAACATACAAAAAACTAAAACACAGTGTAATAGCTGCAAGTGTTTGTATGCAAAGAGCACACCAGTTCCAGCATGTTTTAAATGTACAAATGAAAAAGAAAAGTCTAGTGGTGAGTGTTCCCAATTTGATTACACGTACTGTATTTTATTATTATCCATATTTCTTTCTAGAATTTTTTTATAAAATGTTACAAACTTATATATTTTTTTTTAAAAATTAAAATCCTGTTTATTCATGCTAAAATAATAAAACAAAAACAAAGCAACATAAAAAGGAATAAAAATAGAATAAAAGAACTAATGAACACGAAATATTTCTTTCAAAAACATAAGAGTAGTTTTTAAAAACGTTTTTATTAAACCCGATCAAAAAGACCGGCGCGACCTCTTACAGGTTAAACTTGCACATATTTAAAAATAAACTAAAAATATTAAAATTTATATAACTTGGAATTTTTTCACTTAATGAACCCGTTGCAATGGTCGCTAAGCTTTTTTCCTGCTATATTCGGTAATGCAAAAAATATTCCTAAAGGCTGTTGTTTCGTTATTCTAGATATAGCACAACCCGTGTATAATATGCTATAATTTTTGTTATAGTTTGGAACGAAATTATACTTCTCTTTTGCAGTATAAGGGGTATGGAAGTATTATCTTACTGAAATTCTAATAATAATTAAACCTAATTTTCCCGTTTTTATTTGGTTAGAGTATATTCCCTTTAAAATTCTTTTTAAATTTCTTGTTAGTAAAAAATTTGCCAAATCTATGCTTATTTTGTTAATCTCCCATTCGACCTTTCACTGCCCCCTTTACAATATTTGTGAAAGAATGAAAACCTCGCATAGACCTATCACGCAACTGTTCGTGTTATAGTTTTAGGCAGAACTGTTTGAAGTTTAAACATCCGATCGATTACATATTCATCCGAAAAGAAAAAAAAAATGTCAGGTAACGTAAGTGGTTTATTTACGTTTATAGCCACCCCAGTTTCAAATTAGTTTAGCTTCTACACTACCGGTTTTCTTATTTTTAGCTTTTAGCTCAAAAATAAATAAAATAATTGAGAAATTTGATATTTCTTTACTATACCTCCAGTAATTTAATGAACGATGCAGATAAAACTGTAGAAACGGAAACTTTTTTTCATTTTCGAAAAATTTTATATTACAAAAAAAATCTAGCTTAAAAGTGGTATTTATTAAAAATTAAATTAAAAGTATATCTATTTCTAAGTGTATTTGTATACAATTTACGCTTGCTGAAAAAAAATCAAATTAAAATTTAATAATAAAAGTTGTTACATATTGTAGCATCGTTAATTCTAAATATTTCTTTTAATAGTCGCAGCGCTTCGATCGGATTTTTGTATTCGTTTATATCCATCGTTTAAAATTTTTGCAGAAAAAATCGACATGTAACTCAAAAAAATAAATGTTAAATTATCAGTAATAAATAAATTGTATATTTGAATTTATTTTAAAATATGCAAAGTATAAATCTGAAATGCTTGATAATGATTGTAAAACATTAAATCTCTTTTAAATACATTATAAGGAAACTTAATATTTATAAAGTGATATTCTAATCCGCAAAATGGACATAACAAAATTTGCTTCTATCAAATTAAGAATATTTTTTCCACAGTTGTTGGATCTTTCCTGCCTTCTGAGATTATAGATAATTTATTAGTAAATGAATATGAATACTTTTCTAAAATGTATACTTTTTTCCCGAATTTCTTTGCTTCACTATTTTTGCGATCACCACATTTTATAAAACTAGTTGAAATGTAAGCAAAGTTAAGTTAACCCCTCCTTCGACGGAATTTCAAAATTTAATTCAATGTCGAATTGCATTAATAGTTAAAAAATTTTGCGCCGCTCTGTAATACATACTATTAACAAAAATTTAGCTGGGGCTAACTTGGCAGTAGCTCTCTACTCCCACAGAAAAAAAACCGAAAATTTTTGAAAAGTGATTGTACCCGCAGAAAGCAATAGTTTTGTGTCAAATTGTGCTGATAATAAAAAATTTTGTCGCACTATCTATCCAGTTTTGTAATTACTACGATTCGTTGCTTAATATTCAAGCTCATGTTTTACATATCTTCAATCTTAATATTAACAGTGCGCTCATTATTCATTGCATCACGCTGATGATTTAATGACAGTTCCAAATTGCTTTTAACTGACCGTATCTTAATTATTTAAATAGTTTCTCTACCATGCCTTATGCAGGCTACGACTGGTAGTGATAATATTAGAATTTACAAAGTCGTATGTTCTTTCTTCCATTATAACCATATTCGAATTTATTTTATAGACATTGTTAATTTTACGTTCAGTGACTGAATTCATTCCTCTCATAACAAAAAAGGTCGCGATACCACAAAAAGCTTAAAAACCAAATTATAAATTAAATAAAATAAATATGAAAATTGAATGTGAATTACAGAAAATTAATTTAAACATGAAACACATTCTTTTTAGACAGAATTCACAGATGAATTAGTTTTGTTAAAAAAACACTTATGTGCTATTAGTATTTAATAAACATGGCTTACTTTCCACTGGTATTTCAAGATTTTATATCTGACTGATTATTCACTAGTATATAACAAATTATTTTCCCGTATCACAATGCTTGACGACCAAGCGGAAGATGGGGTCGACCTGCATTTTTTGCTTTATATATATTTCCTTCCTTTCCTTCAAGGCAGGTAATAAAATCGGTTTAGTATTTTATGCATCCGTCTGATGTCCACACTTCAAACGCTTGTAGCTTTTTCTCTCTGTTTTTTGAGAATACACGTATTTCCATCGCGAAATGTACAACAGATCTTACATAACACGAAAGTAATTTTAGCCGGAGTTGGATCTTCATTCCTCTGTCCCGAAATATCCGTTCTAAATTATTAAACGCTTTCCGTGCCATACCGATTCTTATCCTGATTTCTCCTACAAATGATCGAATAATAAGAAAAATACAAGATATCACTTGGTGATTATATATTAATCGAAAATTAAATTAACATTGAAATAAAAACCATTCTAACAGAACTCGATGCTGATCGTAAGAAAATAACATACCGTCCTATGGGAAACAACAGCTAAATACCCTTTGCACCGGACATGGAAAACATCAAAAAAACTAGTGCCGCCTTGTCGAACTACAAATAAACAGTTTTCATATAACAATCGTAGATTAACATCAACAACAGATTAAATAAATTTTAAAATACCTTTTGCATTTCTGATACAAAAATGCTACAATTCCTATTTTCTATATAAAAAAAATATGTATGACATTAATCTTTGAACAGTCGGGATCGGAACAAAAATACACAACAAAATGAAAGAAAAAAAGGTACATTCTGAATTTTTTTATGCGAATAACAAAACGGAGAATGAATCTCTTACACATGTACAGAAACAAGAAAGTAGGAAAATAAAAATAAAACACAGCGTCGGTTACGAAGAACCAAAAAATGGCGAAATCACGCGTTACATTAATCGTTGAATACATTCCAAATCATGGAAAAATTCTTCCTTCTAGGACAGCAAGTGGGAATTTAATATTTTGCATGACCACCTCTGGCCTCCACAACGACTTTAAGCCTTCACGGCATGGAAAAAACCAACTTCTCTAGGTACTGTACCGGAATCTTTGCCCAATCTTCTTGTAGACGATCTTTCTATTCATGCTTGTTCGAGACTGGCCTCTCTCGAACTTTGCAGTCTAAATAACCCCACAGAAGCTTAATTGGATTACAACCAGGGGACTGTGGTGGCGTTTTGAGGACCTTCGGGCAGTTTTATAAGAGCCGCTCACGATAAGCCATATGCTTTAGGTCGTTATTTTGGTACAAGCGAAAAGAAGTTAGGATTCCCAATTTCTCCGTATTGGGGCATAGATTCTTTTTCGGGATCTTTCTGTACACAGCAGCATCCATATTCCATGTGATAAACTTCAATGCACCTTCGCCACTCGCGGCGAAACAACTCCATACTTTAATATTGCCGCCACCGTGTTTTATTGAGGCAGTTAAGTTTTTACTTTCCAGTGCTGTATCTGACTTTTCCATCATTGCCAAACAGGTTGAACTTCGATTTATCCGTAAAAAGGGTAAAGCCAAAATGTTTCCGGTTCAAACTGATACTTTTTTGCGAACTTGAGACGCGTTCGCAGCACTAATGTAGGGTTTTCTACGAGCCGTTTGCGAAAAATAGCCCATTCTTTTCACCGCTTGGAGTACAGTTGCGGCCGAAATTGTCACATCTGCTCTTTGGGCTAGTTCACGACTTAATTGTGGTGCACTTACCTGCGGGGTTTTTGCGATTTGCCGCCTGATCCAGCATTCATCAGTCTCAGTTAATTTTCGCAGTTTCCTTTTTGCCGGATTGAATGGATGCAATATTCCTGTTTGAAGTGTCGCAAAATCGCATATACGGTGGTTCGCCAAATATTTAGTAACTTCGATATTTTACATTCCGATAAATCTTCCTCACAGTTCAAAATTACGGGTTCACGGACCACAAAAGGGGTATGTCTTGGCCTTTGCGCAACATTTTTCCGAATATCAAGCACACTTTTTTGAATCGTGACGAATCTGTACTATTTTACGGCGAAATCTTTTCATGCACCGGTTGTTCCTACGTAGGTACACTTGCTCTGTATGAATCTGACGCACTCCGGAAAAACTCATTACTTGCATCGCACTCGGCCTTTCTTACGTGTTCAACGATTAATGTAACGCGTCATTTCGTCGCATTTGCACACGTTCTGCTCTAACTTCCGACCTATTGTATTGAACTCGCTCAAATTTTGGTGACTTAGACTTCGATGTATTCTCTTTCGTCTCACACAACAGTTGCATATTTCATTCAGCCATTACCAAGGTATAGAACTTTCCCCAACTTGGTGCGCACTGTTCAACGATTAATGTCACTCACTGTATATATATATATATATATATAACTCGGCCACTTTGGCTTCGTAAGGGGCGGTGCCCCTTGATCCCTCTTGCTTTCATTTCTGTCTC
The DNA here is from genome assembly GCA_039619475.1 of Icerya purchasi. NCBI lineage: Eukaryota > Metazoa > Arthropoda > Insecta > Hemiptera > Monophlebidae > Icerya > Icerya purchasi. Next base: position 484,551,197 of record CM077116.1, read on the forward strand.
TTTCTCTTCTATACTTTGTATAAAATGATCAAAATTTACAACGTAATTCTTACTGGCATCAACACACACAAAAAATAACATAACCACAAAAATCCTATCCTAACATTTAACTTTCATTATATAAAATTAAAACATTTTTTCGTTACATATTTCATTACATAAAATTGTGACATTTTTTAAATAACAATAATAAAAATCCTATAAAATATAACAAACGTTACATAAAATTGGGACATTTTTTTGGGACATTTAGCGTTACATAAAATTGGGACATTTTTTTGGGACATTTTTTTGGGACATTTTTTTGGGACATTTTTTCGAATGGGGGGTAGCCTAAGAATTACGTTGTAATTAATATATATATATATATATATATATATATGTATGTATATAATTTGTGCTCATATTATAATACAGTATCTCGTGACCGAACGAATCAAAGTGTATATTCATGAACAAATAAAACAATAATACACATGTAATTCGAAAGTTACAATCGCATTTTTCAACTTTGAATGTGTATTTTAGTTTACGTAATATTTAAAATCGCGTCGCATAAATATATCCTGAACAAATTTATTTCATCGCAAAATTTCAGTTTTTTATTTTTACATGGCAAATGAGCAAAATTATTCTTATTCACTTTTAAACCCGAAATAGAAAAATTCAAAATTCATAAGCCAGGAATATTAAAACAAATCAACACGACCTGTCGAATTTTTATTAAATTTTATTGTCTTCTTCTGAAAAAGCGCAACAAGTTATTACTCCAATAATACGATAATTTGTAATATTTCTGGTTTATAAATTTGTTATTTATCATTAAAACAAACATTGCGTTTACAATTGCTCGTTTCGTCTCGACGATAAAACCTCAACTAATTGAATCTTAGACCTAAAAACCTCCAATTTGTGAATTTCTTCAGAATAGTTGGAGCTGTTTCCAAGAACTCAACTATACACACACATACATAATTTTTGCTCGTATTATAAGATTAAAAAAAGACAAATGAAATAAAAAATTAGGGTTTAACTGTTGTACTCAATTTTTATAAAAGAGAACAAGGAGGGAGAAAGATAAAATTATAAATAATGTGATATTCTACCGATAAACATATGCTTGAAAGAAATAACACTGGAAATTGTATTTACATTATATCCGTATAGGTATACAGTGAGTTCAATAAATATTTGTACACTGACGAGAAAAATGGAAAATCGTCTATAAAACAACGAAAAACAACTTTAATGACAAAAAATACATATGGATACTCGTAGGTATGACTTTCTGTGTAACATAATGAAAGACAAAAAGTAAAAAAAAATATCGTACATCATACTTGTAAACGGAAAAAAAAGGAAAGAATTGAATAGAGCATGTCACAAAAAGTATTCGTACAACACCAGAAAAATGTTCTTAATATTTCGTTTGAAAACCTCGTAACCACTGCTTCCAACCGACGTGGCACGGACGACACCAACTTTTGGCAATATTCCACGGGAATTTTCTTCCATTCGGCTAAGAGACGTTCTTGCGATTGATCGATGTTCTGAATTGGTGGTTCACAAAGTTTCTTATCAAGGTAATCCCACACATGTTCGATAGTGGTACAGTCTGGGGACTGTGCAGGGGTAGGCATCACATGGGGGCATTTATAAAGCATCCATTCACGGGTATAAAGTGCGGTATGCTTTGGATCGTTATCCCGGTAAAAATAAAATGAGTTCGCAATTCCAAATTTTTCGGCACTTGGGCGTAAATTATTACGTAAAATGTTCACATACATTTCCTTATTCATCCGGCCATCGATAAAGACGAGTGAACCTACCCCATATGGTGAGAAACAGCCCCAAACCGATACTTTTTCGTCTCCATGTTTTACACAGTTGCTGTAAGATTATTCGGATTTGATTCCATCCTCGATTTGCTTTCTGTCGCCCACTTCCACCAAAAAGGTTAAATTTAAACCCATCGCTGAATATAACGTTTTTGCAGAAATTGTCGGGAACTGTCTGATACTTCACCACAAACTGATACCGCTTTCTCTTATTCTGTTCACTTATGAACGGTTTCCTTCTGACGGTTCTCCCATGAATATTTCCTTAGCGATCTACAAAATTGTTTCGGCGGAAAGTGTTTTATTCCACATTGCATTTACTTCCGTCGCGACTTATTTCGGAGCAGTTAGTCGTGGATTCCGGCCAACCTTACCGACAATATACCGTTCGTGACGCGCAGAAATCTTCCTTGGTTTGCCCCTTTGTGAAATTGACTCAATGCGATTCTCCTGTACATACCAACGGATAATGTATTGGCAAGTACTGCGAGGTAGTTCGAGTAGCTGAGTTATTACATTTAATGATTTACATTTTGTATAGTGATGAATGACCAGTTTTCGTACCTCCAAAGACGTATTTCGACACTTTCGCGGCATTTTTACTCGCACTTGATGCACTACACTTGTAACTCGCACACGGTATGATCGCTTGTCGTGAAATTACGACTCAGCGCTCTGTACGCTGTCCGGACGCAGCCGGTTGTTCATCATCCGTTTTTGGAAAACCCCAAATGCAACATTGCGCACTGCGTTCCGTTGTACGAATATTTTTGTGACGTGTTCTTTTCAACTCTTTCCTTTTTTTTCCATTTACAAGTATGATGTACGATTTTTTTTTACTTCTTGTCTTTCATTATGTTACACAGAAAGTCATATCCACGAGTATCCATATGTACTTTTCGTTGTTTTATAGACGATTTTCCATTTTTCTCGTCGGTGTACGAATATTTATAGGAGACTCACTGTATAGACATGTAGACAAAATACTGTAAAATACATTAAAAAAAAGTTAAGCGATAAAAATCAAACTTCGTTAAGGGACGCTACAGAAAATGGTAGCTAAATATTCTCGTTATTCGTAATATTAAGGTCAATACTGGGTCACTAAATGAAAAATTAACGGGCGAAACTTTAGCAAATTTCCTTTAAACTCTCAGTTACTGTTTATATCTGTTGTTTTTTATCTGTCAGGAAATTAATGCCATGGATTTAATATTTTGTACTAAATTTTTCAGAGTAGTTTATTAACTTTAATTAATAATTCGTATTGTTCATTAATTTCACCGTCGAGAAATATTAAGGTGAAATATCGCTTTCTCGGGTAAAATTTCTGAAAAAAGGAAAGGGTATTTTGTCGTCTGCATTTACTTCCAACCAATGTAAAACGCATAATTTTTTTTTCTTTTTCTATAATCTTGAAATAACAAAAAAAAAAAAGCACTATTCCTAAAGACTTGGATTAGTATCTTTAAATGTATTAGAACTTAATTAAAAATTGACTGACATAATTTTAATTTACTACTAAATATGAACGAAATACAACTTGGAAAGTTTCAGAGAAAAATTCGTATTTCACGGAGAAAATTAGGAAATTTATATAAACAATTACTAAAAATTCCCTCCCCCCCACCCCCCGAATTCAAGCAAAATATTGAAAAGTTTCACGTTTAGCTTTATAGTGTAAATGAAAAATTCGCGAATCGATCTAATAATAAATTACACGTTACATATTTAAAGCTTTCACAGTGATTACTCATAATAAATTGCATTGTTACATTACGAAAATTTACAAGATAAAAATAATCAAATATTTAATACCGTAGTTTCTCGTAACATGTCTTCATCGATATGTCAAATAATGGGTTTTCTAAAGCACGAAGTTTTTCTATTTCACTTAGTATGAAATTGTTAAACTGTTTCGAACAAAACAATAGCTGTGTATACCATTATTATAATTCGCGCAACACAGTTTGAAAACGAAGACTACTGTTCCGTTGAATTTTAGATTATCTTCACTTTTACTATACTAGTTTAATAGCTATAAAAATTAAAATTAAAATTCGTATCTGTTTTACAAAATTTTTAACTGCAAAAGCTACTTTTTGAAATCAATATCTTATCAAATTTAGTAAATTGTAGATTATGGATAGTATAAAAATAATGGTCTACTACTTATGTATGTATATAAGATAATTTTTAATATGTTCTTCACGTTATCGAAGATTAACCTCATGCCATTAGCAATAGAAGTTATAATAAAGGAAATTTAAGGTCAGCTTGTCGGATTCGTATCCAAATAACAACACGAATGAATCAAAATTAGTTTTTACGTTAATTTGGGATTTAATTTTTTATTATTTTTTATTATGTATTTAACTTCGATTATTAATTGAAATGAAAACTGGAAAATTTAGATTTCATTAAAAAACGCTTTATTTCAATTTTTTAAATATTTCATAATTATATTCCATAAAGGATACAAGATGAAATTAGCGAATATTTGGGTAAAATTTTTGAACAGTTCGCAGATATAAATTAGTATAAATAAATATACTTTATTATAGTTTCCGGTGTGTACAACACTGCACTATAAAAAAGATAATTATATTTATCATTTTACACAGATATAACCTAATGTTTGTAACTTTACATATTACATTAACGTAGTTCACATTCTTCAACCTACACAGCAAAGCAAAAATACTATACTAACGGACGTTCGCGCAGAACTTAAAACAACTGCCTAAACTAGTTTAAATATTTAATATAATGTTAATTATATATTTATTTTTTATTTATTTATTATTATTATTATTATTACAAAATTTCAAAAACTTTTTCAATAATAATCAGCGCTTGTAATGAGTTAAAAGCAAAAAATAACAAAAATATTCAGAAATAAAACCATAAATTTAAAACTGTCCAATAACATTACCAATTATTATCAACTACACGATAAAAAAAATTATTAATAAATGTAGGTGAGTTTAATCGTACGGTTCTACTTTGAAATTTTAGAAAAAAAGTTAAAAAAATTTATGAGACATTATATACATACATATTTTTGTTTGTGTAATAAGCGTTAGTCAGTAGAATAATTTACTACATATTAGGTCCATTGTCAATATTAAATGGAAAAAAATAACGATAACATAATGAGGTACACAAAATAATAAATAAAAACACTTATTCGACCATAATTTGTTATCGTATATATTGTATGTAGCTTTTACATGTTTACCTTTGTTTCAAAAATAAAAATTATTTCCATTACAACTAAAAATTCATTAATTTTACTATTTACATTAAATAAAACTCGCTACAAAAACATTTTTAACGAACTTCCTAAAAGCTCGATGTTTTTAAATAATTCGACAATGGATGGCTAAATCATAACTTGTGTTAGTTCACACACTATGAATAACAGACGAAGTAAAATTACGATCAAAAATGTACTGGGGGCAATAATGTAACAGCTTACGCGAAATCTAAATGCTTAAATGCGTAACGAAATAACGAAAAACCAATTATAGCAGAGTCATGACCACATTACAGATTTAATATTGCTTTTAATTTTGACAAAACATACATTAACAAAAAAAAAATCCGTTTATTTTGTTTCCCTATCGGTTTCGCAATTAACTGAACTTTCTACACATTTAAACAACTTACTTTACAATATTACGAGAAAAAAACATTCTTCTATTAAAAATATTAAATGTACACAATTACCGGCAACAAATCATTTTACGTTCAAAGTTCACCGGCATTCAAATATTACGGAAAATTATTAATTTACACAGAATTAAAAATGTAGCAAGTTAAAAGCTTTCCAAGATTATTTCGATTAATTCCGTTAATACATACATATTACCGTTTACAACGTTTCAAATTAATTTTCGGAACCCATCTCGCGTCGGTTTTTTGGAAATTGAGATGGTTGTGAATGATATTGTGGACGGTACCGGCACTCACACCGTACTGGAGTGATATTTCTTCGATCGTAACCTGCCTGTCGGCTAAAATCATCTTCTTAATGTTTTTTATGAGGATCGGCGATGTTACTTCAACTGGGCGTCCAGTACGCGGTTCCGTCGCTGTACTTTTTCGGCCGTTTTTGAACTGATCCACCCACGAATAAAAACTTGCGCGATTCATACACGAACTACCGTATTGTTCGGTCATTCTTCGATAAATTTCGCTGGGTTTTACCCCTTCCGACGTCAAAAAACGAATAACACCGCGCTGTTCATAGTGCGAACTTTCTTGGAGTGGTGCCGGACAACTTTCGGAATCACTGGCGAGCAACCGACGACGCATAACAGTAACATAACATTCCTCCAACTAACAAAAAAAGCTATCCTGGAAGTCGCTACCAGCTTTAGTTCTCCTTCCAGAAGAGCGATTTTCCTGTTTACTTATTGAAATATCCTCGTACAATGTAAATAAACCGCTTCATACGAAAAAATTCTTACGAAAGTATTACCGGCATAAAAGTTTACTAGTGTCTAGCCTCTGAAACTCCTAATCGCGATGTTATCAGTATTTTACTTCGTATTTGTTTACATTTTGCACTTGGTGAAAAAAGTTCAACACAAAATTATACGTGAAAAAGTGAAAATTATTTGAATTAGGTAGAATTTTTAAATTACCCTTCAGATAAATAAAGGAGAATTATTTCAACTCATTTTAATCATATTGATTAAATACAATAACTATGAATACTAAAAGTAACTAAAAAAAAAAAGAAATTTGGTTATGTATACCCCTATAGAATACACAAGGTAATTTATTATAATTAAATTAATGAAATAGAAGTATTATAATTATTCAACTTTAATTTTAACATTAAATTTTTAAGCGAAATAAAAAAATGCAAATAAACACGAAACAAAAATATTGATAACATATGTGAGGAGTTTCAGGCGGTAAACACTAGTTAGAACTTCACCGTGTCGCCAAATAACACAACAAATTAAAAACATATTTTCTCTCGATTATTTCAAAACTAACGTATTCGTCGTAAATGATTTTAAAAAAAAACTTGTAAGTAATTTTAAAAACAAAGTTGTAATTTAAAAAAAGAACTTGTACATAATTTTAAAAAGAAAGTTGTAATTTAAAAAAAAAACTGTAAATAATTTAAAGAAAAAACTCGTAAGTAATTATAAAAGAAAAAAATTGTATTATCAATTATTTGTAAAATCAAATGAATACAAATATGTAAATTTTATTTTAGAGGTTTTCACTGTAATCAAAAATAATTAAACATTTTTTCACTTACGTTCCTTTATAAAACTATACTTGGATTTAAAACACTGGGATTTAATGATTTTAATAAATATATAAGCGCATTTAAAAATTCGTAATGGGAACCAGCGATATATATATATATTTTTTGTGTATTTGCTTTTTCTAAATAAAAATTATTTAGTTTATTATTAAATATTTTACCATTATCAGTTATTTTCCCGTATTTAATTTTTAATCGTAGCGATATTTAATCGAAACGCTATTGGTTACAGCCGCAAATAACCAATGATCGTGCGCGTTTCAGAAATTTTTCCGTATGAAGAATCCTATTGGTTGCTGGCCGGTAAAAACGCGCGATATAAAATAGTTTTAGTAGCATCGTGCGATATCATTCTTGTTTCGGTTAGTCGTCAAGTTGAACGTAGAAGTATAGCAAAATGTCAGGTCGTGGTAAAGGTGGTAAGGTTAAAGGTAAAGCGAAGACTCGTTCGTCCCGCGCCGGTTTACAGTTTCCGGTAGGTAGGATCCATCGTTTATTACGTAAGGGTAATTATGCCGAGCGTGTCGGTGCCGGTGCTCCGGTATATTTAGCCGCTGTCATGGAGTACTTGGCCGCTGAAGTGTTGGAATTGGCCGGTAACGCTGCCAGGGATAACAAGAAGACTCGTATCATTCCTCGTCACTTACAACTGGCCATCAGGAATGACGAAGAATTGAACAAATTGTTAGCCGGAGTCACTATTGCTCAAGGTGGAGTCCTGCCCAACATTCAAGCTGTTTTGTTACCGAAAAAGACCGAGAAAAAACCATAAATTCTCTCTCTCTTTCTTCGTTCATAACTTCAATTGAAACGGCCCTTCTCAGGGCCATAATTTTATTTTACGAAATTACTTTTCGACATTTTCTCTTACAATAAATTCAAATAATCAATTTTAAAAAAAATTGAAGTATCATGCGATAATCTACGGTATCATCAAATTGGTCTTTCACTTAATTTTTATATCCTTTCAATTTTTTTTTCACCTATTTTATACAATGTTATCTATAATTTCTTAATCCACAAATTTGTCTTTATCCCAGATTCAACGCTATATTTTTTTTATTTAAGCACAACTGATTTCTTACAAGACTATTTTTGTCGCAATAATTGTATATTTTACTATATAGATATATAATAAAACCGATGTGCATGCCGCAAACATAAGACGTAATTATTTTGCAATACGAAAAGTCAAACAATTAAAACCGGAGGTCACAGTGTTTATCACATACCCTTTTACACTTCTCGAAGACCATTTTTTTTTCGATTTTTTTTATTTTCATAACTTTACAAACTCCTTATCACCACCTCTTTTCAATCATAAATATTGAAAACTGAATAGTACAATATATTAAAATAATCGCACCACATTTTTTTTCTTACTTATAAAATATATATTAATGCTTAAGGGAAAGTTCTCATCAAAAGTCGATTTTTTTTTTTTTTGTATTTTTTGATAGCTAATTATCAGTAGAATATATAGTCTCAAAACGATGTGTACAAAATTATTTTTTTTAAAAAATTAAAGCAAAAAAGTAAAACGACCTTTATGAAAAAAAGGTCGTTATACCGAAACTTTAAACACATTTTTTCACGAAACCATGTTTTTCAAACTGAGCGACGGCACGATATCTCAAAAACTACTGAACATATCGCTACTTTTTTATTTTTTTTATTTCGAATTAGATTAAATTTTTTGGAGGACGAATCTAAAAAATGATAATATTTATTATTATTATTTGTTTTATAGCATTTTAAGGAGCGGAAAAAATCGCGAAAACACGAAACTAAAATTTGCATGTCCGCCATTTTTCCAATTTTTGACTTTTTGTTGGTTTTATAGGTTCAACCACCAACAAATGTTAATATATTTCATAAAAAGGATTTTTGCATTTCTGATTTTAGATAATATAAACTCGAAATTGTTACCAAAATATATGTAGTATAAACATCATTGCTTATAAAATTAAAGAAAATACAATGTGTAGTGTACGGTATACGCGACTCTTCCAGTATTAAACATAAACTTATTATTGCACGACGGTAATTCCGAATTATTCTCTGGATTTTTCCACTAATCGAGGGGTTCGAACAATGTCACTACCTCTTAATACTCTTCGTAACAACATATTATTTGTTTTATCTCTTTTTAATTAGCATAACTTTTCTGACAAAAAGAAAAAAAGAAACTTATTTAATGTCTATATAAACTATTTATAGTTGCCGATTTTTTTTTTTCTAGTTTATCTACTGTGAACAATAGCCTGCATTTTTTGCTAAAGTTTATAAATTGCAACTTTGATTATACATGGTTTTTCTAATAAGTGTAATTTTAAGTTGTAAAACTGCTCTCTTTTGTTCTTCTTTTTCTTTTGAAATATAAATATTTATTAATATTTACACACTTTCTCGTCATATCGACGAGTTTTCTTACATCTAATAATTTCTACACTATACTACTTATATACTATACAATCTTATCGCCGCACAAATCATTTTATTACAAACTTATCCTATTTTTCCTTATTTCTATTTGTTTTATTTTATTTATTTATTTTTTCCCGTGCCTTTTCCTTCCCCTTTGTTTGTTATTATTTCCGTACCCTTTTCTCGTATTTAATGCTTATAACTTGAATAATTCAAACTACACAGAAATAGGGTATGTATGTAATAACGAAAATAAGCAATTTTTTGTTATAACGCAGTATAATAAATCTTCCTCTCTAAAGTTAGAAGATACAAAAACTTCCCTGTCAATAAAGAAAATCCTTTATATATATATATATATATATATATATATATATATATATATGTGTGTGTGTGTGTGTGTGTGTGTATTTCAGAATTTAGATCTTTATTAAGAAATATTTGCTACTTTTTTTGTTATTGAAGGACAAAATAAATAATCACCAGTAAATTTTGTAGAATGATTTCCCTTGGTCATCGCGGCCTCTATTTATCTTGCGATCTTTGTTACTCGATTGATTTGAAAGTGTATTCCTGCTTGTATAACGCTGTAGAATTAGTTTATAAGTTTGTAATTTTGTTTCATTGCCACCAAAGTTCAATAAATAAATAAATGGGAAAAAACCCCTATTTCACTTAAGTCAGGAATGTAACATCAAATTTCACATTGGAAAAGTATTCATACATATATGTATATTTGTAGCAAAACTCACCGGAGAGTTTTTGAAAATCAACAATTGCCCCAGATAAGCCGATTCAATTTCAGTTAAACAATGCGCTGTGTTTGTGTACACTAATTCATGCGTTTCGAATAAATATAACATTGTACGTAAAAAATATCCTGCTACCATAATTTCTCCTCTGATATAATAAATATGACCAGATTATTGCTTTAATTTGGGCAATTTCATGTAGTTTTTATTGAAATTAATCTTTCGAATAATTTTATGAATTAAATAATGTATTCACGCATGAAATTTCTTTAAGTAACATTTTTTTGTCTATTATACTCGTAATTAAATAATTCCCCGTTAGAGTAATACTCCATTGCTCCTCTTCGACACAATGAAAACTGCTTATTTTCATCAAAAATATTCCGGCACTGGTTGTAGTATAACAGCGGTCCTTTTTTATGCGTTTCGAAAATGAAAATTTCCTTTTAAAAAGTCCGTGTCAGATGTAAAGGTGTTTCACAAAAGTTACGTGGAGCTCTTTTTATGCGAAGCATTTTCAATTGCTTGGAAATGTATATATTTTATATAAATTCTCTGCTGCAATATCTAGCTTATAAAAAGCAATTAACTCCCTGTCTTTCAGAATGTTGATTATGTAGAACGCAATAGAACTGCAAAATCAACATCCCCATTGGTATATTTTTAATTTGTAATTATTTTTCTTTTTTCCAGTTTCTTGGTCTATATCATTGTTAGCATGCATTTAAGCCGGCAGTAGAGTAACGTTTTATGGCACAAGTATTTTTTGTCGCCTTGAAATTCAAAAATTCTTGAGCCAACAGGGTGAGAATTTTTCCTTATATTCGCTATAAATATGCTAAACGTTGTCGCAGTATAACTGCTTAGCTAACTTAGAACTGCCATAACAATAGCTATTTGTTGTAATATTTCGGTTTGATTTTGCAGTCAAACTTATCAGGCGTTTTACAACACCTAAAGGTTTTTGTTTGAAACTCTTCATATAGCCCAGTTTTTTACTCACAATAGTGTATAGTTTTAGATTGAAGTGTAAAAGGTCTACTACCACCCGTGACATCATGATGCGTGAACAATTTCATTATCTGGTTTTCTAAGCATATACTGAATGTGTAGCGCCTGAACGACGATAGACTAGCATTTCATCAATTCTAAAAACTGCCCGATCTGCAAAATAAGTACAAGCCATGTCGAATTCATGAAGAAAAAAAAACGGCCGACATCTTATGACGTCTGATGGTATTACACTACGTCAAATTATCTGCAATGCTGTAAAACAATTATCTAAACGATTAACAAAATTTTCAATTACACAAATGAATATATAAATTAATTAATAGAAAAGGTATAATATTAATGTTACAAAAAACGGATTAGTGCAACGCAAGTAGGACAACTAGTGGTTCGTGCCGCGGAAAGTCGAGGTATTTAATTTTTTACATTGAAACGAATCGTATCTGCAGCGCGATCTATTTGAATTTCAAATTATCACTTTTATTTCGTTGTTTCCATATAGTAATTCGGTCGATCGTGAATTTTTGAAATATCCCTATGCGAAACTTGCACAATCTTCGCATGAATTGAGGAGTACATGCGCAGATTAGTATGTGTAAACATTCTACTTTTTCCTTAAAAGATTTCAGAATTATATGTTTTTTCTACTTCGATTAAAGAATTATTTTTCTATTTACACTGGAATTATAAATATTTTTTTAAAAAGTTCAAAAACAAAAAAGTTACGATCGAGTCGCGTTGAATACACGAAGGGCAGACATCAAAAACAGCTTTATTCTTTTCAAATAAAATGTTATAAAGCCGCCCCACATGTAGTCCCTATAGTTTTTTTTTTAGCGTAAAACGCACTCTTTGATACATTGAAAATCAGTTTTTCGGGGTTAATTGAAATATTTTTTGCAAAATGAACTGAGGAATTGGTGACTAAATATAATCGCGGCAATATCTTTGCAGAAAATTTTATAAGGAAGAAATAGTAAATTACATATTAAATTTTGGGCACATATATATTTTTTCTTTTAATAAATGAATTTGAAATAAATATAAAAAAAAAATGTTAAGTAAGCGTTCTCAATACAAAAAAAAAAAAAAAAAAAAAAAAAAGTACCTTAGTTAAAGTAGCTATACAAAATTGTGACAAGCAAAAGTTTCAGTTTCATTTGGAAAATCCTGTTTTAGTCGGATAATACTAAAAAGATAATTTATTTATTAGAAGCACTGATAGGGATTCATTGAGGGGGTCATAACTGTCCTAATTTGTTTATCAATCTTATGATTTTGCAAGAAATATTATCTGAAAAATATTTGTAAGAAAATCCGCTTTATGGTCAAGTCCATCGAATTAACATTCTAGTGCAGAGGGCCGTACTCTACAATGCAAATAATTTAATCAGATATTTTTTTTGATAAATCGGAGGCATTATATATAATTTTCTTTTCCTGCAAAACTAAACGTTTTCGAATTTTGAGTAATCAATTAAATGAAAATGCATTGCAATTTAAAAATTTGTCTCAAACACAAAGGACACTTAGGGATGAAACAGTGTTAAAGCAGCTTGGACCGTTTTAGAAAGCGTAATTTCATATTTTACAGTAAATAAAGAATAATATATATAAATATGTTGATAGTAATATATGTGCTTATACGTCTAGTCTGTTCGAAAAAAAAATTTAGACTTCGATTTTATTTGTTATCGTTATTTTTCTCACTGGAAGCATTACGTTTCAAATTAAAAATTTAATGAAATTGATAGAAAGAGAACTCAATATTATTGTTGATGTTCTGCGGTTAATTTGAAGAATATTAAAAATATTTCGAGAAATAAATAATGATAAATTAATGCGTTAATTTATTTCGTAAAAGATATCCAAATTAACCGCGAAAAACTGATTTTCAAAATACCAAAGAGTGCGTTATACGCTAAAAAAATACGAGATAAAACTCAAGCGACTACATCTGGAGGCTTTATAGCATTTTACAGAAATGAATAAAGCTGTTTTTTTTTTTTTTGTCTTTTACGTTTTATATTCAAAATGATTTCATCAAAACTCTTTCAGTTTTTGAACCTTTTCAAAAAATATTTACAATTCCGGTAAATAAAAATAATTCTTCGATCGAATTAGTAAAATATATATAATGAATACTTCGAAATCTTTGGGGATGTGTTTATACATATTGACCTGCACATGCTTCTCAATTGTATAAGTTTTGTAGGTATTCCAAAAATTGCACTTAGATTACGAACTGCCTTCTGCATCCAAAGTTGTCCCCATCTTTTAACATTTCCTTTATCGATAGCATCCTGTGAGCAATTATTTTTAGTACGTTTAAATTAAATTTTAAATCATTTATATACAGCGATCGGTGATGATCATTTAGATTGATTAATGCTACTTTTTACTTCCTAATTAATTTTTTTACTATAAATCATTCGCAATGTACGTGTATGCAAATGCTTATTGTTCTTTTCACAATCGGTGTAAGTTTAAGTAAAATACATATACATCTAAAGTCGGATACGTCAAATTCGAAAATTTTATATTTTTCAATTATAAATTTTATAATACACTTATGGTAGTTTTCAGAGTTGGCCCATTTAAAAAGTGTTTTATACATTTCAATAAAATACATAACAATTCGAAAGACTTATATTTCAATTAAAAGTCTTATAAAATAGTAAATGACGCCACGGTTCTGTCAATTTGTACCGTTAATGATTAATCTTTTATCAATCTTTTAGAGTTGTTACTTTATTTTTCTATTAGAAAAACGTTGTCTTTTTGTTGTATTAGTTTTAATTCCTGTTCTTTTATATATTTTTTTTTCTCGTGTTTAATTGGCTAATTCTCCAACAGCAGAATGACATCTCCGAATAATAATAACATAGCAAATAAACGTTTTTTACTTGGCACCCATGTTAAAAATGATTTTGGATCATTTAAACTATTAAAATACTAGGAAAGATTTTGCCCCCTGCTTGCTATTAAATTTTTATATATAATTAGACATTTTAAAAGCACACGAGTTTCAGTTGGAAACGTTGAATTTGATTATTTCAAGGCTTTTTCAGGCACGATGTTTTTAATCAATTTTTTTATTCACAGTTTCACTGTAACTTAAATTTCTGAAGTATTTTAATGAAATAAGTTTTTTTTAAATATCAAAAACTACCAATACGCAGTATAAATATTAAACTACGTAGTGGATATTTTTCGTTTTACGTTTTACCTTCGTCAACATCAAGGCATTAGCCCAGCAAGAATGGAGTATAAATGTTTTCAATGTATACATATAGTCTGCAACTAGGGTCGAGTAATTCTTGACAACGGCCAAGTATGCACGAATTAGACCGCTTTAACTTTAGAAATTTAAAAATACACGCAGTAGAAACCGCTTAATATGAAAACTGTTAATACGAAACACGAATTAAACCATTAATCGTTACATTTATATATTATAGTAACAATATGAAAATGAGCAAAGTCCGTTTAATACAAAAGTTTAAAGTTTTGTAGAACAAAAAGAGAATTTACTTTTTTTTCCAAGAAATGAGATTGTAGATTAGAAAATTTTATTAATTAAACGAATGCCCCCCTGTAAGGTTCACGCAAATGTTACGACTGTTGTTTTAATCGGTAAACAAGGTGCTGAAGGAAGTGTAGAAGAAAACAGTGAAATAAATGATGAAAACGATAAAGAAGAAATAAGCAAACAAAAGGATAACGATATATATAAGTGCTAAATATGGCAAAAATTTTTTCCATGTTAACAAAGTGTTTTGGGATTTCTTCATGCTAATCCGGGCGCGAAAATTTTTAAACCCCTCCCGAAATTTTGATCTAGATACGGCCCTGGCAGCTACTATTAATAAAATAGTGAGACCTAAAACATAAAACCGTATCTTCCGAAATTCAAATTTATCTATCTGCCTGTTTATCGGAAATCCCGTTCGAAATAAAAATCCGCTGAATCAATTACAAAATTTATGTAATGTGTACAGCTTATATGAATATTTCACTTTGATACTACAGATTATACACTGAAGTTATTCTAATTTAAAAATCGTAAGCCTTTCCAAAACCCTTCCCTCTCTAAAATTTCTTTGCCAACGTTGTCCATTTTTTTATAAGAAATAATTTTCTTCTTTTTAAGCGATTTATGAAAACTTAAAATCGGTTTTTTAAAGAATATTAAATTACACCGAGTTTTCTTATAATGTAGACGATAAATTAATCAAAAATAAACGTAAAAATTTAAAGTAATCATATTCACTGTTAGAAAACAATACACTGTAATTTTTTTACGCTATAGTTACAAAAAAAGACTTAGGGCCGTGATTAAATATTTTATTATCACATTTAATACGGGAAATTGAGAATTTTAAATAATTCATTTGGTATACTATTTTTCTGTTGCAATCCGAACTTCAGTATAGATTTTACTGGGGGGAAAAACGAAATACACACTATTCTCAGAATTTACATGTAAAACCAGTCGCAATTTTTTTCGTTCCCAAATGTCAAGGGTTTATTGAAATAAACTTAACGGACGATAAAGAACTAATATAATCGCTGGGGAAAAAAAGAAAATATACTGGATGCGCGAAATTTGCGAAATAAAAGGTGCACCATTTGTACTTTGAATATATTACTAGTATACCAAGCAACCAAAATAGTACTATATTTTTGAATATTACGCTTCCATGTTCTGCTATTACATATCATATACAAAACCGTTTGTGTTAAAAATTTCATTCGAGTAACAAGCGACGCAACAAGAGTTTAAACGGTGAAAACAGATATTGAACACATACAAATTATGGTAGACCAGATATCTGAAAATCTAAACTTCCTACGATACACGAAATAAGTAATAGAATGGAGTATATTATATTAAACGATAACACACGATTCTTTAATCAATTAAAAAAGTGTATTAAACGAGTTTCAAATGTGACACAGGCTGAACAGAACAAAAACATTTTGTTTTTTAACACTTATTTTCTATTCATTTACTAGTCCTAAATTTAGCAAATACAGTTCTGTTTTATATCTGCAGAAAAACTGTAATTTCCCCTACTACATAGCTTACAATGTTATAAAAATACTTCATCATTTTTAATTAGGATCTCACAGATATTAATTAACCTAATAATAAGTACCATTTGATATTATTCTTTAAAATAATATTTAATTTACTATCAGCATTTCCGAACTTTCAACACTGTTCTTCTTCAACTATACAACTCTAAACTTCCATCAAACATTTAGCTTCTTTTCTAGTAAAAATATCTAATTCGAGAAAATCTACTTCAAATCATAATAACAATATAAAATAGGAAAAAATTGAAGTGTGCGACTAAAAAATACATAATAAATATATAAAAATTAATGATAACAAAACATGAACTATAAAATAAAGACAACTTAAAGATTAAACTTGCAACAGCTACATAAACAACAACAAAGAATATAATACAATATTAAGTAATTAAAAAGTAAAAACTGAAAAAAATGACAACAGACTGAAAACGACGAAAGAAGAAATATTACGAATGAACGTAATAAAATGTATTAAATTATAACGAACTCTAGTAACAATATAAGTAAAAATTAACAGCACTAACGAATAAAAAAACTCAAAAGAACGAAAAACTAATATGAAATAAACACAGCGCCATGAATAGGAAAAACCAAACATAAATAAAACAAATAAACCCAAAACATAAAATAAAACATTCGCTAAAATAGACGCAGTAAAGTAAACAGAAATGAAAAATTCAAAAATTAGCGATAAAATCCAAATTTATTGTTTTATTTTGAACTTATGCCATTTATGCATGAAAAATGGTATTACCTAGTTTTCCAAACGTTAATAAGATGGTCGACATTTTTGATGACGCTTTTAATACGCTCGCTTCAATCGCATTTATTTCGGCAATAATGTGGTGTTTAAGATCTTGGATGCTGGCTGGTTTATTGATGTAACCTTTACTCTTCAAAAATACCCACAAAAAAAAAAGTCTACAGATGTTAAATCATATGAAGGAACGGTTCAGGTCATATTTCCATTTCTCGAAATTAAACGTTCACCGAATTTCGACTGTAACAATTCGATGTTTGCACGTGATGTGCGGCAAGTCGCGCCGTCTAAGTAGACATCCTCTTCATCGATACAAAACCTTTAAAAAAAAAAAAAATTCCATTACCATGGCACAGTATCGGACAGAATTCACGGTAATCGCATTTTCATCATCATTTTCGAAAAGGATTGAGCGTCTTAGGCTAGTACCTGTATCGAGCTGATAGCGGTACTTACAAGCGGATGAGTCCAGTTAATCCACACGACGCGTGAACACGTGATAAAATGTTTCATTGTCCGGCTTACCACCCGAAAGCGAAATTACTGGTAACTGATTTAAATCGAATTTTGATCCCAATCTGAAACAAATAGCACATTCAAAAAAGTTATCCACAAAAACAAATCCAAGATTATAATATTTATAAATTAAAAACCAGTTGCCATTAAAGTTCTTTCTTTTTCGCTTGAATAATGTTTTTTTTTATAATTCATTTTATATTGCATATATATATATATATATATATATATATATACACGTGTGTGTGTGTGTATATATCTGTATATAGATTATTTATATTCAAAATATTCCATTCCCAAATTTTAATTTTTTATGTGCGATTTAAAGAATTCATTAAACTGCCAATTGGGATCGCTGTATCGGTTATCGTAATAAAAAATTGTACGTTCAATTACCAACATTGCAAATGATATTCAAAATCATAGTACTTAAGGACTCCTCTAGATAATAATGAACTCTTCTTCGACTGTACGATGGGACAAACCATGCAATATATTAAATGAAACATATGGATGTATACATGATCCGAAGACTATTTAGCATAAATATTTCGTATTTTTAAATTAAAAAATTAAATAAATATGTATCCTGTCCCCATATTTCACGAAACATCTAATTTTGTCTTAAGTAAATTCTGTACGTATCATATTTGTACTATCAAACACACAGTATTAATATTTCTATTTAATTCCAAACCTTTTTTTTTTTTTTTTTTTTGCACTGTATTTAGCTTGAAAACCACTTTATATTATCTAATACATAAAATGATAAAATTATATAAATTTAAAATAATGTTTCTTTTGCCGTTGAAAAGAAAATAATATAAATTTCAATTATTTAAAAAAAATGCTACGCAAGCTATGACGCAACAGAAAAATAAATTTATATTTTCAATTCATTTCTAAACAAATGACAATATTAAATTACATCAGATAAATATATTGGGCAAGGTATACTTGTGATGAGTGGTACTAATAGATGCCTTTAAATTACAACTAATAAAAGATACGAGCAAAACTGTATAATTTAACAAAATAAATATGTATTTATAAATTATTTTTAACGGGATTCTAAAATGGACAGAAACAACAATTTGTATTTTATTTTTAAAAAACGCTCATTACGAGAGTATCTAGAGTTCTATTAATGAACGGTAAATAAAATATTTTCCCATTAAAACTAAATATTTTGAACACTACTGTGAGCATTGTTTTAATTTTACAATAATAGAATCTTCGACTAAACACCTTCATCTTTTAAGACTCGTTGAAATTATCAGAAAGAGACTGAGAGAAAATTTGCTGTAGTTGAATGTATCGAAAAAAGTTATTGCAAACATCGTGAAACATACATGAAAAATAATGTTCAAGTTTTGAGAGAACCCAGTGTTTGTTAATAAATCATTTACATATTTTCAAAAATCTGCTGCTGACGTAAAAGAAAAGTTTAATAGAACACCAATCGTATTATCGTGCAAAATATCAGTGAAAAACGAAAACAAGGCGAGTAAAATTATATCGGCACCTGCTTTATTACTGAATACCAGTAAAGAAGAAAAGCAAGGAAACAGAAACACTTTTAAATCATTTTTACGCAAATGTTCGTATTATCTTGTTAAGAAAGAAATCCATCATTCGGCAAAATTTACAAAATAAATCGGTAAAAGTTTTTTTCAAAAACAATGTCACACATTAAAAGATCAAAAAAAAAGAAAAAGAAATGAAAGATCAACATATATTAGTAAAGCAATAGGAAGTGAATTATTAATCCGCTTATACGAAATAAGAACAAAGAAATCAAAATAAATTCTATTCATTGCGGTTGTTAAAACAACAAATATAAACAATACGAGTGATTTTTCTACTAAGATTCGATACATTGGTAATTTTGAAAATGTTAGTAAGCGTTTAGAAATAAAAAATGCAGATGCTTAAACAATAAAAAGAATAATAAATTAAAATTCCACAAGTTTCTTATGAAAAACTTGTGCCTTGTTCTCTTGCTGGTATTAACTGGAAATCAGATTTATTTTATTCACTGTCGTCAGTCGTGCATCCTTTATGCACGTAAACCCCGATGCCTCTTAATATTATTAGTTATATGTCACTTTTTTAGGAAATCACCAAAAAGAGACATTTGTTATATGGTGTAGAGAATATATGTATATTAAGTGCATTCTTTAAAAATTCCAAAATTAGCGCTACTAAACGATTCAAATGTAAGTGCGCGATTTTCTTTTGTTATAATTTTATACAGTAGCAACAATGCGAAGGTATTTACAAAAACCGGTACAGTGACTATTGCGCAGTATCCGGTGGAATTCATGAATTAGCAAAGTCCTTAACAACACTTGTGATTTTAGATATAATTTTAAACGCTGAATTATGATAGTTAAATTTCGCTTTACTGAGGAAAGTGAAGCAATTCAAATGGTAGTTAAAGGAATCGTTACATTTTTAGACATTATTATAGAAGAAATAAAAAATTTAATAAAAAATAATTTTTTTTTTTAATGATCTCTCTAATTTTATATTTTAAAAAATCGTGGGAAAATGTTACACGTTATACAATACTGTATTTGCACACGGATGTGTAGTATAGAGTGATTTCGAATTCTTAAATGTACCGCACTGTCAGGTATATAAAACCGACATTTAGTTGGTTATGTTAATTAAAGCAATATAGGATACGAATTACGAACACTTAAATATAGCACGTGAAAAATTATTATATAACATATATATATATATATATATATGTATATATACCGTGTATGAATAGTTAGTGCGAACGTTTGATCAGAACCAAAAACTACATTTTAGAGTTAGGAATAACAGAAATTCTGTTAGAGTGCGCGAAAAAAAGTATTAAAAGAACAGGGAACTAGAATAATGAAATCACATTACGAAAGTTATTAGTTGCTGCACACCGAGAAAGCAAACAGAATATTAATTCATTATGAAAAGATAACGAACATTTTAATAAAGTTCTTACAATTTATATTTAATGTTTGTACTAATAATTTTAAAATGAGCTAAGAAAAAATTACTTTTTACAATCAGTTATTTAACGCGTATTATTCACACGATAATACAGAAAAAACTTTTGCTCCCTCGACAATGCATCCCTCTTCAAAAAAGAAGATCCGAATTCCTCCTCGATTTATATACATACATATAAACTGAATTAATTCCAACAAGCAGATCGTGTTATTATTAGTTGAAAAAATAGGCATTTTCCTTTTTCGTTTAAAACATTTTTCTTTTCAATTATATTTCCTTCCAAGTAAGATTATTATTACACTTTACTCTTCGTATTAATTCATATTTCATAAGTTATCTGTAACTGTAGAAAAATTAAAGGAACATTAAATTTCACATATACATTAAATTGCTAATAGTACAGAATTAGTAAATTTTTTGAATTACACTTCACAAAATATTGCCAAATTGATACAAAAAAACACACATATATATACATATATATGTATATTCACTCTAGCATCAATTTAATTAAACCTAATAGTGGCGTTTTTTAAAACTTAAATCACATTAACTTGAAAATAACAAAACAAAATTGTATTCATAAATTAAGTTGCAGGAAAATTTGATCAATACTAGAACTTGGTAAATTTTTTGTCTTTTCAATTTCCCTCTTTAACAACAAAAAGTATCTTCGCGTAACGTTTCGAAAATAAAAGGAAACCTAGTTACAGATTTTCATTATGTTAAAAACTTACTTTTGATAATTACCGGAAACCATGATTTAACTATGCTCCGCTTTTAATAACGACTTCATCAACTGAAATAATTACAGCAACATTTTTGATAATATTCGATTTTTCAGACGGTTCCTAAAATACTTCACACGGCGTAAAAAAACGCCTAATCAAAGCCGAACAATCGAATTTAATAAATTGTTCTGATAGATCGTTAAAATAAAATGCTTTTCAATTACGATTTAGACGTTCAACAATTTTTTTGATAATGCACTTTCACCCAAAACACAATTAAAACCGTGATTCCCCGGCGACACGGCACTGTATAAATTTAATTCCACATAACGTGAAATTAAAAAAAAAAAAAAAAAAAAAAAACAACTTTAGTTTAATATTAATAATTGAACAACTTGATATATAATTTCATAAAACTATTCCTTAAAATTACATAAGCGGTAAGCGTTATTTAAAAGTGAGAAAAATTCGGCTGGTAAGTTCATCGTGTGGTAAAAATTAATTTCTACCAAATGAAAAAATTTAAATATTACCTACGTAGAAAATTTCATTTTACACGCATTATTTGAGAAAACGGCAGAATATTAAAAATATTTTTTCAAAATTATTTTTATTTACTTTGCCGAAAATATAATGTCAAAAAGCATTTTTTAAATCTTACCGCGATGTTAAAGTCGATAAGTGTAATTTTATACGCGCGGTACGTGCTTCTTCGGTATTGGTCGTTTACGGCCGGCGGTTAGCCAATGAAATCACAGAATGCGATAACGCAATTGCTATAAAAACGTCGAAACGGCGCTGAACGGCATCAGTTCGTTTGTTTTTAGCTCGTGAAGAATCGTCGAAATTAACTCAAGATGACCGGTCGTGGTAAAGGTGGAAAAGGTCTTGGAAAAGGTGGTGCCAAGCGTCATCGTAAAGTGTTGCGTGATAACATCCAAGGTATCACGAAACCAGCCATCCGTCGGTTGGCTCGTCGAGGCGGTGTCAAACGTATTTCTGGTCTGATTTACGAAGAAACCCGAGGCGTCTTGAAAGTGTTCTTAGAAAACGTCATCCGTGACGCTGTCACTTACACCGAACACGCCAAGAGGAAAACCGTCACAGCCATGGACGTCGTTTACGCGCTGAAGAGACAAGGCCGCACCCTGTACGGTTTTGGTGGTTAAACCATCATCGTCATCATCATCATCACACGATGTAGCCAATTTCATCGCTTACTCTTTTAAATCTCGAAACAGCCCTTTTCAGGGCTACCATTCGAATTTTACGAAATTAATTCTTAAAAAACCTTATTTCTCTTATGTGTTTATGTTATAAATATTTTGAATTGTAAAAGTTATTTTTTGTCATTGATTGTGTATATACAATTAAAAAAAATAAACAACAACATTTGGAACGTAGTTCTCTAACGCGGCTTGTGGTAAGAACAGTAAACTGGCAAAAATCGTCACCGAACAAAAAAGCGTAACATGTCCTCCAAACGACCTCTTCCCTCTCACTATTTCTTTCTATTATATACGGTTGTATGTGTACATGCGATGTCGTCGAGATTCAAACAGCCAGCATTGTACGCAATCAGCTATATAACCTCAATTCAGTAAACACGTGTAAATTTTATTTAAACTTGTTTTCATTGTTTTTGTTTGAATTCATGCGGAATTTACATTATGTCGTTATTACAGCAATTTTTAATGGAAGGTCGAGAAACAGAAACTACAACAAGTATAAATAAACCAAAATTCGAAAAGTAAGTTAATAAATAATATTACAAGTATTCGTTGTTTGCATACATTTAATGTAGATGATTCGAGTGTTTTCACTATTTACATGCATTACAGAGTGATAATAGTGAAATCAAAAGCTCAGCGTCAAAGAGAATATCGAAGGAGAAAAAAACTCCAAAATCAACTAAAGAAACCGAAAAAAATTCCAAAAACAAACGCTGAACGTCGACGATTATTCCGGCAGAGACAAAAAGAAAAATTACAACAAAATGAAACATTAGATCTTGCCAGGTGTGACATTTATATATATTTTTCGCATGATAATAAGAAACAATTATACTTTTCTTTTGTATTTTTGTTATTAATTAAGGTTGCTCGGTGACACTATTACGCTGATAGTTACTTAAAAAGCTGAATTTTTGATATGTTATAAATCGCGTTATCACATACGTCTCTAAATAGCTTTTTGAGAAAGATCTGCGTTAGGTTTTCGAGTGATTAATTATTTTTACATGCGGTTAATAGTAAATGCCAGCTGAACGCATGTATGTATTTCGAATTATGTAGCCATATACTCTATGTAGATGAAAAACCAAAAACTTTTATTTATATATAAATCAATTGTCGTAGATTACGTTAAAAT
Organism: Icerya purchasi; assembly: GCA_039619475.1. NCBI lineage: Eukaryota > Metazoa > Arthropoda > Insecta > Hemiptera > Monophlebidae > Icerya > Icerya purchasi. Next base: position 484,575,001 of record CM077116.1, read on the forward strand.
ATTTTGAAAAAAAAATAATCCGCCGTCAAGTTTTGTAAATATCTTAATGAAAAAGATTGAAAATTCACAAAAATATCGGTCCGCCATACTTGGAAATAAATAAATCATTAGACTTTCCAAGTGGGAAAGTGCTAAATACAGATAGCTTCAGCAACCTAGACGTAACACACACCGTGTATCACATTAAATACATCGAATCAAAAAGTTTAACATCCAGATTTGAACTTGTAAATGAAGAAAACAAAACATGAACACGTTTATTTCTTTGTAAACATACCGTATAATATTCGTATTTTAAAAAGATAACATTAAATTCGCTTTGTAAACGTAACATAATATAATGTTCGTATTTTAAAAAGATAACATCAAATTCGCAAGACTAAAGCTATCACATACATTGGACTTTAATTTTGTAAAATATAGCATTGCTAATTTCAGTGTAGAATTATTTTACCTTTGGATTCAAAAAAATCATATACATATTTTTATAATATTGTGTGAATCAAATATAAGCGCGTTATTGAAATAAAAAGGTGTTTTAAAATACACATACATATACATATATATATATATATATATATATATATATATATATATGTACGATTAGAAGAAAAAACTTTATTATAGCTGATTTTTAGTTTATAGGATTATAATTTTTATTTTTAATTTTACGTCTACATGTTGAACTTGGAAGTAATTGTTTTTTGGTTATTTTTAAAACCTTAAATGTTTCACGAAACAAAAGTATTACTTCCGGCCCGTAATCAGTGAAAAAAATTAAGTGTGAAGTTTGATATGTAAACAAATATCATAAATTCATGTGAATAGTTTGGAAGAATATGTACACATTGAAATAAATCACTAAAATATAAGCATTAATAACTTTCCAAACTGCCATCTGATGGTGCTATAATAATAATCATGGTATTCTTCACTCAATCATCAAACGCTGTACACTATTAGGGTCCAATATATGCGATAGAATTTTAGTTTTGCATCAAATTTGAATGTCAAATTGTTAGTATCAAATCAAGTGTTATTTGTTATACTCTACTTGTTGACATTATCAAAAAATTCGTAACTTCAATTTAAAATTTTGATAAGTTTTGTAAATTTAGAAATTGGAAGATTCTTTTGCTACTTTTCAAAGTTTAGATGTTGATGCTGAAAAAGCGCAGCGTTTTTGAAACATGCAAGTGACATTAAGCGGTGCTTTAAATATTATTCTAGAAAAATTTTTACCGGATTCATATCAAAAATGTTATCAAAAAAAAAAAAAAAAAAAACAAAAAAAAACAGCAAGTTAAGTTCAAAATGGAAAGAAATTGATCCACATATAGCTGCTTTTTTACATCAGCGCAACCTACGACGTATGTAAAACACGTTTTAATCAGAGGCGGTACACATCTGCTCCAAATGCATAGGTACTATTAACAAAATCAGAAAAAAGGAAGTTAATGATATTTTCCACGTTAAAAGTGAAAAAAAAGTCCAAAACTGCATTGTGTATAGTTAATTTTAACGTTCCGCATCTCGCAACTGTTATAACTTTGAAAATTTTCGCTTAGTTCTGTAAATATTTTTGTGCGGTATTTTTATATTATCCGGGGACTATGGTTATGAAATAATTACCTGAAAAATACCCGAAAAATCCGTTTATTTCCATGAATGCGTTAAAAAAATGTTTTCCTCTTTTGAACCATCAAGATCTAAAAATTATGAAAAAACATTTCTATTGTTAAATCTTCAAATTCAAATGCATATGGGAAGCATGGCTCCGTTTTGAGCAATATTAATTTGGTTACGATGAATAAGAGTTTCAAAAATGAAATTCGAGAACTTTGTAAATAACTGTCAGATTCCCCTTTCTCTTTTGGAAATACATTTCAGAAGATGAAGGTGAACACAATTCATTGCTGATTTCAAAAAGTTGAAAGAACAATCGGCGAATTTTACAGAAAAAGACAATGGATTAGTTTTATTAAAAAAAAAGACAACAGTAAACTTTAAAAGATCTGCCAACAAGAAAGAAAAAAAGTCAGTCGTACATATCTAGCTTTTATCATATAATTCTCTAAAGTTAAAAAATTATTTAGTAATTGTCTAAGTATGGTTCTTAAGTTTAAAATTCAAATGTATTAGAAAATTTGAACTAGAGTTTTTTAAAAAAGTTGTCAAATAATATAAATGCCATTTTATGAAAAATAAGAAAAAATACGATTAATTTTATACAGATTTCAACTCTCCTCTAAATTCATAGTAAAAACTCAATCACGTTTGTTAAAAAAGATTTTTTATACTATTTATATCAAATATGTAGTATGTGAAAAATTAACTTACACTCCACAACAAACGTGAAATACTTTCATTTCTTACACTTAATCTTATACAGGAAACGAACTAAAAGGAATGAGAAACATTTTTTTATCATTAAGAAAAAGCGACGATTTGAAATGGTAATATATATTTTTTCTTTCATATGTTACTGTTACTATGTATCTAGACATTTTATCCATAAATGATTTTAGGTAATGTACGAAGAAAATAAATATTTTTACTCTAATTACGTATATTAGCAGCCAAACTATTTAAAAAATTTTAATGCAGTAACGAAATGTTGTTTATAAAATACAATAGGTTTGAAGTAAATATTATCTGATTAATGCTTCTTCATTTTATAAAATTAATCACATTCCATTTTTTTTTTTTTTTTTTTTTGTAAGATGACATTTATCTAATTGCACAAATTTTAATAATACATTTGAATTTTACACTGTATAATTGAACGTATAATAGAAAAATAGTTTAATTAGATTACTTTTCATTTGTTATATACTATTTATATTATTATATTGTTGCGTTAAATAGATTTACATTTTTCTTAAGGTTAGCGTAACATTTTAAAAATTTATTATTGTCATAAATTTTTATGTCATTTAGTGTAATTTTTATAAAACACTTATTTAAATTACATTTTATATGGTAATTTTCTGAACACTTTAAATGAGTTATGATTGTCTGGTTTAATTTCGGCAGAAATTTGAAATAAAAATAGCAGTTTGCAGCATTTGCAAAATGTTTTATTCAACCGGGAAATCTACTTTACGTTCAAAAATATAATATTTCGGTATAAAATAACTCGTAATTTAATATTACAATAATCGATTTTCAACTTTTATTTACTGTTTATGTATTAAAATTTACGTTGTTTATGTATATTAATTAAATTTACAAGTTTTTTCTTTTGTATAAATTACAAATAAGAGACTATGGCCCAATTTATTTTGTACTTTATTTTGCACTATTACTATTTGCTTCAATTATACGGTGAGCCATAATAATAACATCCGGGCACCGATGTACCCAATGAATATATACGCCAAAAAGAAAGGAAAAAAATGCTTTACTGTTGAAACAAGTAACGAAAACAGAGAAATAAGTATCTCCTAATATATTCTCAAAAAAAAAGGCAAAAACATTTAAAAACACGGCTTACAATACAAAAAACACAAAAATTACGAATTTTAAACGTCACATTAATACCCGGGCAAACGAAGAAATAAAATAAAGGAACTCTCCACCTGGAAAAATGAATAATTCGTTAGATGACCTTTGGCATCCACGATCGGTTTCAACCTGCGCGGCATTGAACAAACTAATTCTTGTAGATAATTAAGTGAAATCTTCTGACATTCCTAGACGACTTTTTAACTCGGTACAGCTGGAGATTTTCACGAGTCCTCTTATCGAGGTAGTCCCATAGGTTCTCTATGGGATTGCAATCCGGTGACGGGGGGGGGGGGCGTGGCGAGGATGTGGGGGTAATTACAGAGGATCCACTCTCAAGTTGTGTACGCTGTATGTGTTGGATCATTGTCTTGATACAAGTAAAGTGACTCCAGGATGCTCAATTTTTCCGCGCTTTGACATAAATTGTTTCGTGAAATGTCGACATATAGATCGCTATTCATAGTACCCCATCAATGGTGACTAAAGATCCCACACCACTCGCCGCAAAACACCGCCACACCTGTACATTTCCTGCGCCGTGTTTAATTGATGCAGTCAGAGTTTTTAATTCATACGCAGTATTCGGCTTGCGCCATACAAAATGTTTTCCATCACTCCCAAAGACGTTAAACATGGACTCATCAATAAAAATGACGTTCTTCCAGAACTCCTCCGAATTAAATATTGTTCTGCAAACGCGAACCGTTTTTTTATATTTGCAGAACTAATATAGGATTTTCTGCGGGCAATGCAGGAAAAGTACCCCATTTCTTTTATGGCCCGACGTACTGGTCCGGCTGAAATTTCTATCATTTTGTTCTCTCTCAGTGCCGTAGTTAGTTTCGGCGCATTTCCCTTAAGGGGCTTCTTTCCATTTCTCGCCGGATAAAACGCATATCGTATTTTGTTAGCTTTCTTGGTTTCCCTTTTTGAGATTTCGAGTCGATGCGATTTTCCCTTTTGAAGCGATGAAGGACGTCATGCACCGTACTTTTCGGGATATTCAGTAGCTGTGCAGTCCTCCGTTCTGATTAAATCTTCTTCATTCTTCGAAATTACTAATTGACGCATTTCCGAAGATGTATTTTTATTCGTTCACGGCATTTCACTGCACTACCACGCACTTTTTCAACAATTACCGTAACAGACTTACTGTTTAACTACAATTATTGTAGTTTTCGTGTAATGACTCGCCTTACTGTGATCACTCATATCAGTACAGTGTTTTATTGGGAAAAACCCACGAGTGTTTTTCTGCACTCTCGGATATTAATGTGGCACTTACAATTCGTAATTTTGTGTTCTTTGAATCGAAATCTGTGTTTTTTTTAATGTTTTTGATTTTTTTTTTTTGAGAATATACTAAGTAGATACTTATTTTTCTATTTTCGTTACTTGTTTCAACCGTGAATCATTTTTTTCCTTTGTTTTGTATATTCATTGGGTACATCGGTGTCCGGATATTATTGTGGCTCACTGTATACTTTTTTCAATGTGATAAACGGTGTGAGACGTTAAGGTTGTTGAAGACAGGACGTTAGATTTCCTAATTGTGTGAAGAGGTTAAGCTTCAAGAGGAAGGAGCAAAAATGCGAAAAGAACAGGTAAATAACATCAATAGTTACTAATGTAACAGGAAATAACAGTCTTTCTTTACTATTGTAATTTAATTGTTTGAATATAAATAATAATTTATGAGCAGAATGTAAATATAAATCCTTGTGTGCATTCGAGTTTTATGTGTTATTTATATTTCAATTGGTAAAAAGAATTTAATTTGAAAAAATAAAGCTGCTTTTTCATACTAGTGTCTAGCCTCTGAAACTACTCATAGATGTTATCGGTATTTTGTTTCGTGTTTTTCTACATTTTGCATCTGGTGAAAAAAGTTCAACACAATTATAAGCGGAAGAGTGAATTGTTTGAATTAGGTAGAATTTTTAAATTGCCCTTCAAATAAATAAATAAAGGAAAATTGTTTCAACTCATTTTAATCATATTCACAAAGCAATAAATATGAGTTGAAACAGTTTTCCTTTATTTATTTATTTGAAGGGCAATTTAAAAATTCTACCTAATTCAAACAATTCACTCTTCCGCTTATAATTGTGTTGAACTTTTTTCACCAGATGCAAAATGTAGAAAAACACGAAACAAAATACTGATAACATCTATGAGTAGTTTCAGAGGCTAGACACTAGTTTTTTCCATTACCCGATTTTGTTGAAGAACGAAATACTGGTAATAAAATAGTAAAACCTAAATTTTATATTAAAAATGCAGTGAAATTTCTTGGTTATGCGGTTATAAAAATTTACCAAAATTCTTTTGTTCACATTGTTTACTAAAATAGAATTTTTCTTAAGAAAAGCGTACGAAAAAAATTTAGAAAAATTATTGAAATAATTAAAAGTAATTATGTACATCATAAGTCAATAGATATAATTACTTTTTCACCACTTGAAATATTATTATTTTGGAATGTAATTAATGTAGAAATGCAATAAATAGATGAGGGAGTTATTGCATTTATTTGCAAACAAGTGATGGACAATTACAAATTTATTTAAAAAATCATATCTGACCCGTGCGAATATTTCGCATAATATCGTAATAATAAACAGCAAATAGTATAATAATGTGGAAATAAGTAAAGCAAAGTCTTTAGTAATAAATTTACTTTTTTATTTTACAAAACTTCTTTGTAAACAACGTTAGCAGTTATAACGTGATCATCGCTAACCTTCTGTATGTATCTTTAACACAAATATCACAAAACTTACGAGCCTGTGAAAAATCAAAATTGCCCGTTGCGAAAAAAATAGTTCTGGTAAATACAATCCAGCCCTTTGAAGCGTCTGACCTTGAGATTTATTAACGGTCATAGTGAAGGCTACTTTTATTGGGAATTATTTTCTCATCATTTGGAAAGGCACGGTAGAATCTGAAGGCGTGAGGTTAATACGGGGTATAAGCACAGTTTTATTGGAATGAATCAATTTAGCAGTGATTACATAGTCGCCTAAGACAGTCACCACTAATCTTGTATCATTAATTAATCCTTGATTAGCGTTAAGATTTCGAATTAACATAATACTATCATTTTTCTTTAAAATCATTTTATAAGGCGGTAAACCGGACGGATTTAGGGAATTCAAAAATTCCGTTGAATGTTGTCAGTTCCATTGGGTTGAACAGAATCAGAACTGAGATAAACGTTTTCTTCTCCAGGTAACAAATTGGAAATTATATATTCATTAATTGTCATACAGTCATCGTTTTTTGGACATATAATTGCCGTTGAAAAAAATTTCGAAACATTTTGTTCATTGATTTCTGTGACATTGAATATAGTGGTGATAAGATTATCGTAATTACAATAACAATGTTTTGGAATTGCAATCGCTTCGTCGTAGTAATCAGTGTCTGAACTTCTAAATCACCGTTACCTAATTTAAGTAACCATTTAGTAAAAACAGCGTTATCATTTGCCCTCGTGTTTTGAGTTAACTTATGGATTGTAATATGAGTTTATAATGGTAATCGTTTAACTGTATTTTCGACGATAGCTTTTCTACTGGCATGCCTAACAACAGGTAACACTTGACGGAAATCTCCACTAGACAGAATTATTTTTCCTGTAGAGGGGAGATTATTATTCAATGTCCGTTAAAAGTCGATCGACGATCCTTAGCGCGTCTTTCGGAACCATTGATATCTCGTTCCAAATGATGAGATCGGAGTCTCGAAGAAGTTTTGCATCCTTAGTGTACGTGCGAATCGATGAGATCAATGTATCCAAGACGGGTACAGGTAGTTCGAAAACCGAATGTGATGTTCGTCCCCCTGGTAGAAGATTGGCAGCAATAACTGTCCATACCACTGGTAAAACAACCTTGTTTTCACCTCTTAACATGTAGCACAATGTTTGGTAAACAAATTTTTTACCCGAACCCCCCGGTCCGTCAATAAAATAACAATTGGGAATTTTATTTGTTACTGCATGCAAAACTTTTTCGGCTATTGACTTCTGTTCTACATTTAACTTTTCATAAGCTGTCTGGCCGTTCGTACGTTGTTCTTCTGCGTTGTAGGTCTCTGTTGTAAGTTGGGCAACAGTCGCGATACAGATCGACAGATTGAATTGTTGGTAAGATTTTCCAATTCTTGCAATGTGAGGTAGTAAGCTTCAGGTAACGTGTGATGTCTCTGAAAATCTTCTGAAAGTACGTTTTGGAATGTTGTCCGCAACTCAGGTATATTGGTAGGAGAACAGAATATGAAGATGATAGCAAAAAGCTATCTCAATTGCGTTGGAATTTTGTATTTGGCAGCTTCCTGCAAGCATTCTTTCCATTCGGTATCATTAATAAGTAAATGCAATTTTTCTGCAGCTCGTTGAAATGAATTACATAGTATTTCATCAACTGTGCATAAATCGTCAAACGACTGCGGTCCGTTTATGTGGAGAAGTAGTATTCGGAGGTAATATCTTTCGAAGTCGGTTGGATTAACAGTGAAGATTCTTCCAAAACACTTAGTACTTTTTTTGCGAATATTTCATTGTCCTTTTGACCACACAAAATGTTCTGGAATTTTGTGGTAACGGGCGGAACTATTTCCATTGCACAATTTAAATAATGCCATGAGTTTGGAGTTCCTATCAAAGTTAGCATCGGCTTCGCATCCGGCCTGAAAGTACAACATTTGTTCTTCCGGTAAGGGAACAGGGAGTCGTTCGATTGTATGAAATCTGTGAAAAAAGTCGACGTTCATGTATTCGCCAAATAGCCTCTGGTGGACTCGCATAACGACAATTCAAATAAATGTTCACTTCGTCAACGGTGAGTCGTTGTTGATCTTCAGAATTTAAACATAATCTTATAACTGCACAATCATGACCTTTATACTCGTATTTGTACAAATACTTAACAGATTTGATTGAAGAACGATACAGTCTACCGATTGTCAATTATAAATGATCATACTGTCATTGTAACGCCATTATTACGTCGTCTATGCATACATTTAAATTGGTATCTTCTTGGAAATCTTTAGGATAATGTTAAGTGCATTTTTGTTCTTTCACGCATGGACTGTTTGGATTAATAGTACCGCAAGGTCCGTATACTGTGGACTGCTAAATAACTTTAAAAAGTTGAGGGCCTGTTTTTTCATTCGAAATCTCTGCACAAATTAAAGAGTCTACATCTTCAATTGAACGTAATTTATCTTCATTTGACAAAATAAGCAGCAGATGTGCATGAAGGAGACCTCTCTTTTGAAATTCAATAATACAAACATATCCGGTGACTACACCTAGTACATGCTTTTTTAAAATATCAGAAAAACCCTAGAAACTAAATCAAGTCTATGTTCAACTTTTTCATATGGTTTTAATTGAGAAGTAATTTCAATCCACTTAGAGTTTCAAGTCGTTGTCAGAAATAGATCGGGCTTTCCTAAACGGGCAACAATGGTCGTCACGTCTTGGTAATTTTAAAACATATTTCAAGGACTACCAATATAAGTTGAAGGAAGAACAACAGGAATTCCTCTAACTGCTCCTCTGAGTTCAGCATCAGTATTCAGAAAGTCAGCCAGACCTTTGTAACTATCAGCTCTGAGATGTTTTTGATGTGATCGAATAAATGCCAACCTGCTGGAACTTTCTACTTTAACATAACTGTCAACAATATATTGTTGAAATAATTTTCCAGAAGCATGAAGTATATTGAAACCATCCGTAACTGCTAAACGATAGCAGTAGTATTATAACTGAGTTGTGACTGTTCCCGACGCAGTAGAATGAACTTTAACATGTGCCATACCTACAGTCCATCCAAAACCGCCACATAGGAAAAGCAATGGATAGCACATTGAATCAGAATGGAGGTTCAAGTAAGATATTTTACTTAGCGCACCCGTTCTTTTTGAATAAAAGACAAAATCAACATTGCTCGGTGGTGCTCCATCATCAGTGACAAAAACAGCAGCCACCTCACTGACTATAAGCATCAACAACACTATGTGTTTACACTTCATTATCTTTAGGACAAAGACGGGCAGAACAATATGTTTTTTGGAAGATTATACAATTGTCTATTTGCACTAATATGTTGATGGAGGTTAAGTAGGTAAGAGGATGACACAAAGTTGTTATCTTTTGCAGTAACTGTTGCCTGAATCTGTCTTGCCTGCGATTGCGCTGATCTTCTCTTTTTTTCTGAAGTTGAATCTTTGTTCATCACTTCTGGAATTTCTCTTTCTAGTTCTTCCTCTTGGCCTACCAGTTGTGTCCTTCGGCATTATACGTGAGTTTATAATAATAATTTATAAGAATTTATAACAATGATTTAAAATACAAAAGATAGAAATTAATGTCTATTTAACATTTATGGGTGAAGTAAATTTATTAATAACTTATTTCCACATTATTATACTAATGGAACTCCTCGCTTCTCATAACATAGCCGCCTCCTTTCTTTCCCTTGACAATCTTTCTTATTCAATTACGTCCATTCCTCGTAGGGCATATTTTGCCTTCTCCTTCCCCCCCCCCCCCGTTAGCCAAGGATAACGCCTTACTTACGCTTCAGGAACATTAGACATACCTCTACGCTCATATTGTTTAATTTGTTTATATGGCGGTATAATTGTCCCTTTAGGGGAGGATACCTACAAACTGGTAGACAACCATGTTCGTGCAGGTACTTCAATTATACTAAATTGATACAAATAGAAAAGGTCCGGCAAATTGGCTTGTATATTGTGGCAGGCAGGACTTCTTTTGTTTTCAGTTTCCTTGTTCTTCCTTTCTCCTCCTCAAGTTGGAAATGCACCTGTGTGCTCGCTTCTTATTTACTAACTTTTCTTTCTTCTTTTATAGCTACTTCTCTTATTTCATCCTCGTCCCTGCCCTCATTTTCTATCCTATTCTAATTTTCTCATATCCTAGATAGCATGTCGCGTGCTCATGTTTTGAACATCCTGTAGTGGAACTGTCGTAGCCTGCAAGCTAACGAATTAAGTTTAGAGGGTTTATTAGACCTCTATAATATCCATGTGGCGTTGTTATCCGAAACTTGGCTCAAATCCTCCTCGTCTCTACATTTCAAAGGCTATTCTTTAGTTCAGTCAGATTGTGTGGATCATTATGGTGGCGTCGCCATTTTTATTAGATACAATCTATCCTACCTATCGCACGATATCCCATGTCTTCCTCCTCCCTATCCTAATCTTCCTAACATGGTTCACATTTCCCTTTTAAATCTTCTTCTGAATCCATTACATATTACTTGCGTTTATAACCGTCTTAACTACAGCCTCTCTAATTTTCCTCTTAACTCATTTCTTTCATCTTTATCTGGTCCCTTCATTATTGGAGGCGACTGGAATGCTCACTCTCCTCTTTGGAGCTGCGCTGGGAATAATCCTAATGGTTCGATTCTTGAAAATCTCATTTTGGATCATGATCTCTTTCTACTTAATGATCGGTCCCCTACTCTCTTCAAGCAACCATCTTCGTCTAGTTCAGTTGATCTCTCCTTTTTCTCTCCCAATCTTGATCTCTGTCCCCATTCTGCTCACTCTTGATGACGCGCTCCCTCCCAAGCCTTTCAAGCCTTTTCAATCTCCCCGTTGGCTCCTTTCTAAAACTGATTGGGCTAAATTTCGTTCCTTGGTGGATTCCTCTTTCCCTTCTATTTTTGATGTTCCTGATCCTTTCTTCTGTTACGATTTTTTCACTCGAACGCTAAATTCTGCTCTCTCCGCATCTTCTCCTATTTCCAGCACACGCAGTCGCTCTTCTTCGTATGCCTTCTCACTCTGGTGGAACGAAGAGTGTTAAGTAGCGTTCCAAAAAAGTTCTGCTACCTTTAAAGCCTTCCGCTCTCACTCCTCTATGTCCAACTTCCTAACCCACAAAGAAGCCAACGCAAAAGCTTGGTTCATCCTTAAGTCCGCCAAAAAGAATTCTTGGAAGTCTTTCTATTCCTCCTTCTTCAGAGATACACCCTTCTCCCAGATCTGGAAAATGGCTAAGGCATTTAGATCACCCTTTTCTGAGTGCTTCCAAACCCCAGCTGGAATCCTTCTTGGATTCTATTTCTCCCGCCTATGTCCCCTCTTTTGAAGAAACTGTTCTTCCTTCTCTTCCTGTTGACTCTGAGTCTCACTTCCTGTCTTCTCCATTCCGTTACGACGAGCTTGCATCCATTCTTAATAAATCCACCTTGTCTGCTCCTGGTTGGGACGATTTCTCGTTCCTTATTCTTAAAAATCTCTCTCCTGCCGTGCTGCTTCTCCATATTTTTAATTCTTTTCTCCTTTCTGGTTCTACTCCTAAATCCTGGAACGACTTTATTGTCATTCCTATTCCTAAAAGAAATCAGTGTACTTTCTGTCCCATTTCCTTGGCTTTCTGTCTGCGTAAATTTTTTGAAAGTTTGATTAACAGTCGTCTCGTGTGGTGGCTGGAGCACAATAATTTAGTCCCTCCTAATATGTTTGGTTTCCGCCCTGGGCTTCAACCGGTTGACTGCATTAGTTATTTCCTTTCGGCTGTCTATAAGTTTTTCCTAAATAAAAAATTCACCATTACCTCCTTTGTGGACGTCTCTTCTGCCTTTGATAATGTGCATCTTCCCTCTTTGGGTTCCAAACTATTTTCTCTTAACCTCCCTCCCGTCGTCGTCATTCTCATACTCAACCTCTTCCAGAACAGAACTCTCTTTATTTCTTCTCCCTGCCTTTCCTCCTCCAGATGCGTTTATCGTGGGCTTCTACAGGGTTCCTGTCTGAGTCCTACACTTTTTAATATCTACTCTTTTGATATCGCTTCTCTTCCTATTCCTTCTTCCTCCCTCCTCTTCGCTGACGACATTTTGGTCTATTACACCTTTGACAATCTGTCCGCCGCTATTGATGAGGTGAATTATTCGCTGTCTATTCTTAATAATTCTCTTTCTCGTCTTCGCCTCTCCCTTTCTCCTACCAAGTCGTCTTGTATCATTTTTTATCTCCGCCCCTTTAACCGAGCTCTAACTTGTATCACTGTATCTGGTATTCCTATCCCCGTTGTCAATTCCATATGATATCTTGGCCTTTTTTTGAATAGCCGCCTCACATTCCATGAGCACATTAATTTTTTCTATAAATCCTGTCTTAAAAGACTTAATCTCCTGAAATCTAGATGGGGAGGCGATCCGTTTATTCTTCTAATTCTTTTCGAAGCCATCATCCGGTCTAAGCTCGACTATTGTTCCTTTATCTACGGTAATTCCTTTAAGTCTCTCCTCTCTAAACTTGACGCGATCCAGAACTCTTGCCTCCGTTTGTGCATTGGAACCTTAAAATTCTCCCCTATTCCCGCAGTTCTATCAGAGTCGGTTACCTAATCACTGTTTATTCGCTGTTCTCAGCTTGGGTATCGCTTCTTAATTAAGCGGCTTCCCATCTCCTCGTCCAAACTTATTTCCTCCAATCTATATATCAAAAACGTTTTTGTCCTCATCAAAATTCTAATCCTGTCGCTCATTGCTACCCGTCTTTCTAATTTTTCTCCTGTTGCCTTTCCTACAACACTCTCCCGTACTTCTTTCATGACTTCAATAGCCTATGGCAGCCTATCAAATTTTCCTCTCTCCCACTTCGAGCCAATTCCTCCTCTCACGGTGCAGTCAACAATGAATTTCTTCATTTGTTGAATTCATCTTTTCCTGCTCATGTATTGATCTTTACTGATGGTTCCAAGAGCGAGGACAGCGTGGGTGGTGCGTTTACTGCTCCGTCGCTTCGACATTCTGAGTCCTTCCGGCTTCCTTCCTTCTGCTCTATTTTTTCTGCCGAGTCGATCGCCATCCTTCAGGCTATCTCTTATATTTCCTCTTTAAGCGATCTTTCCCAATTCCTCATTATTTCGGACTCAAAGGGCGTCCTTCAAGCCCTATCCTCTCCTCCTTCACATTCTCCTCTGATAGTTTTATTCTCTCAATTCGTTCTCTTACCTCCACTCTGTAGTCATCCTGTTCTATTCTTATTGATTTTTTACGGGTCCCCAGTCATTCCGGAATTGATGGGAATGACGCAGCCGATTCTTTGGCTCGTTCTGCTGATCGCCTTGATTCATTTCTCAACCATTTCCCTTCTTCAGATATCCTTTCCTTATCCACCTCCAACTACGCCAGACTTTGGCGGGATATTTATCCCTCCCTATTTTCTAATCGCTCTCGCATTACCGTTTTATTCAGCCGATTCCTCGTTCCCTGTCTTGGTTCCATTCTATTCCTTTCGGTCGTCGCTCTTCTATTGTCTCCCTAATTCGTCTCCGGATCAATCATTCTGTCCTCCCCTCCTATCGCTTTCGATTTGTTCTGTCGCCTTCTCCTTATTGTTCTCTTCACGATTGTGATCTTCCTCGTTCATGTGATACTGATCACATTTTCTTCGAGTGCCCTGCTCTTCGTAACGAACGCTCCCTTTTATACAGTCAGCTCTTGTCATTAGGTCTCCCTACTCCCTATAACTCTTCCTTTATCCTCTCCTTTACTTCATCATCAGTGGTGTCCGCACTGCTGTCTTTTGTTGCGTCCATTTCGAATCGCCTAGCTATTTAGTTTTTTAGCTTAGAATAAAACATACAGCAGATGCGCTGTTGTCGAATCTATTTTATACAAAAAAAAAAAAAAAAAAAATACTAGTCAAAAGAATTTTTAAAATTTTTGTTGGTGATTAAATAATAAAAATAATCCAATTAAAAATTATGCTAGGTAACATCTGAATAAAATAATTAATTTATAAATTAAAATTAGATTTTTATTTTGACTTGCTTGGTATCGACCGAGCAACCTTAATAACAATAAAAAATTATATTAATTTTTATTAATTTTTTAGAAAAAAAGATGATGCTGAACGTGCTAAAAGGTATAGAGATAAATTGAAATTAAAAAAGCAATGTGCTGAACTTGACTCAGTTCAATCATCGGAAGAAGATCCATTACCGACGGTATTAATTGAAAATAAGGAAGAAACTAATCATCGTCATGATACAAATTGTGAAAAATTAATCTTAAGTCAATTTCAAATTGAACAATCAATAAATACTGAAGCTCAGCAAGTAATAAGTCCAAGTTCTACATCATTTGAAGCCTCATACGAGGAAACGCCAAACCCCGTTCTATTTGTTTCCTTTCTTTTTTTACTATGTTTATTAGTTATATCTAAATAAATTTGTAATTACAATTAAGTGTTGGTGTTTTAATGCCCTGTTAATGAAGAAGTTCACTGTAAATCCTTTTTCTGAGTGAGTGTAATGCTCATTCTAATTGGTCTTGGCTTGTATTAGCAGGCGGAGAGTTCCCACATAGAACTATACGTTTTAATGTTCGCGTTATAATTTTTATTTTCCGTGATAATTATTTCGGTTGTGTTCGTGTTTTATTTTTCCTTTGGGCTGTGCCCGAAAACGCTGACGATAAGTACATTATATTTATTTAGTTTGCTATTGGTTAATTTATTTCTTTTTAATTATTAATTTTTCTAATTTACCATTGTGATATTGTGATGTAACATATCAGATGGCAAATCTGTAATATAATTTTAACCATTAACAGTTAATATTTGATTAATTATACAAAATTATATGTAAAATGTATGCTTTAGCTCTATTTAAAAAACCCCACCCGTAAAAAAAAAAAAAAAAAAAAAAAATGAGATGCTTCAATCCCGACCGTTTTGCGTTTGCATTGATCATATGACCGCTAACTAAATAAATAAGTATAATCTTGATTTTTAAAAAGAATTGTATTTACCGAAAATATATCTTTCGATTTTTACAATTAAGCAATTTGTTGATTTAAAAATTACTGTTGTGTTAAGGATGAAGGAGAAAAAAAATGAGAACGAAATGGGAAACCAAAAAAAAAAAACTCTAAATCAGTTTGCGTATAAGTCCGCAACACAGTGATACATTTTCATATTTTCCCATAAAAGTAGGCTTTGTATAGCCATTCAGGCGTCCGCCGACATTAGAATGTCGTTTCCTTTATGGCCTCTATCGACATGAGAATGTCGCCGTGCAACCTGTAAATGTCTTGTACATATTATATCGCAACGTGTAAAAATTGAACCTACATATATTTAACAACTAACTACCGCTAGTATACAACGTTCCTTATTTACATCATTATTGTTAGGGGTGGTTATAGTGAACAATGACCGATGGTGAGTAAAGTACGACACGTAAGCTAACGTTCGTATGTTTAATACGTTTCGAGTAAAGATTCCATCAATAGACGCCATATTTGTCGAGAGGTCCACCGAATTATTCAGCTCACAACCGAACGTTTCACTTATGAATTGACGGAATCGCAATCCCTCGTCTAGAGGGAAATCGATGTTGAAATCACCACAGACTACGATCGGTAAATCGTACAGCTTTATTTCATCGATAAAGAGAAACAGACCTTTCAGCTTGATCGAGTACGGCAGTAGGTAACGCTCGAAGAACTCGATCTTATCGTTCACGTTGTCCCGTTTGAGAGGTACGTCGCTATGACACACGCTCTCCATCGATCGTTGTTTCGGCTTTGCATATATCACCGACGTCCATCGAAATTACGTTACATTCTTCGAGACCATTTTCTCCTGATTGACACGAATCAGTGGCCATCTACGGCTCTTCAGGTCGTCCGAATCCAATTTCCTTTCGTAAATCGCTATACCACCAGCCATCTTGCCGTTGTCGGTGTCGATTTACGAGCGAGTAACTTTCAAGTTCAAATTTATCGCAATCGACGTTTGATAACCACGTTTCAGAGAGAACGAGTAAACTGCACGAAGGTATAACAAAGTCACACGTTATATCGAGCGAGTGTGAGAGTAACGACTGAACGTTGAGTGAACACAGTGTGAGAGCATCGACAAACGGAGTACGCGAACGATCCACAAAATCTCGACAGCGGGAAGCGTGCGTCCGCAAATGATGACGCGTGAGACGTTCAAAATCAGTTCTAATGTCTTTCGAATGTTTTTCGCGTCTGTGGTAAAATCGGTGGTCCCCATTCCTATTCGTTAGGAACAACCCTTTGTACGAAGAACATCGAGACAGAGCGACGTACACGAGTTGCTGGTCGTGTGATTTAGAGTATTCGTATACCACCGCCAGGTATGTACTGCCTTGCGATTTGTGAATCGATATCGCGCAAGCTGTTATGAATGGAAATGTTGATCGTTTACAGGTAATGTGATCTTACTAGGAGGCGTCATCGTCGACGAACGTAAGCCGATCGGCGTCCAATGCTTGTAGATATACGGATACGCTACATAGTGTTCGGCCGCTTTCGATCGTAGCAATTTACCGATTTTAACGTCGTCGAATTTTAGCCAAAGTTGAATTATCTTGCCGGTTTCGCGAGAGCGTTCGATGTATTGCAACAAGCCTATCGCGCCGTTCACGAGACCGTCGGTGACATCGATGTTTACTCGCACAATGTACGGCTTTTCAATAAGGAGCTCGATCTTGTTTGGTAGACCAGCCGTCTCGTCGAGCTTCATCTTGCGCACCTTGTTGTGAGCCGACGCGAGTTGATCCCTCGTTCGCGCACCGGCGTACACGTCGTCCGCGATGTGCGTCTCGTACGTCGAACCCTGAAAGACGCTCGCGTGGTATTCGTCTATTTCGCCGTTTGTATGGAACAGTCGAATCGCCGTCAGATGCGTACGGTCGACAGTTTCGCGATCGATGAAGCGCGCCTCCAAGTATTCGACTTCCTCCGCTGTCAGTGCGTCGCCGTTTCCGATTTTCGTAGGTACGCCCGAGAAGCGAATGTTCAACTGACGCATGACTTGTTCAAGCGGGTAGTAGTCAAAATTCAGTGTGGTGCGCTTGTAAATAGGAATCTGACGAACGGCCGGTCACTGACGTAGGTCCCCGCAGAAAATCATATCCTTCCCAGCGAATGGTGTATCGGATTCGTGAAAGATTTGTTTCATTCGCGAGTCGATCTGTGAAAGCAGTTTCGCACCAATGATGACTACATTCGTCGGTGAAGACGGCCCAAATGTCGGAAAACGCGGCGCGGAACTGATTAAGTGTCTCGGTCTTTAATCCGTCCGCGCTCGAATTGTTTAAGATGCGGAAAGCGGAATGTACGGTCGTACCGCTGAGCGCGGCCGCTGTCACTCCCGTCGGCGCCGTCGCTACGTACGCGTTTTAAATGTTGTTACGCATTTGCGAGAAACGTTTGTACACGTCTCCATCATCGCCTTCATCGTATACGTTTTACCGCAGCCCGCCGGCCCCGTGAGGAAAACTCGCGGAGGTTTTCGCTCGCCGTCGATAAAGATTCGGTGAATAACTTCGAGTTCCAGTTCGCGTTGGATTGGTTTTGCGCATTATATCGCAGTACTGCTCCGCGCTGAGCGTGTTTTCACGCTTACGAACAACGGCCGACATTCGCTCCATTATTCGAGCCACCATATCTTCGTTGACAGCGTCGCGAACTTTTTGCACAAAGTTGTCGTGCACGGCTTTTGAAGCGATATACACGGCGGCCGCGTCCCCTTCACTGTTTTTGTCGAGCTCTTCGTTCTCGATAAAGAGTCTACGGCATTCCGCGAACGACGTCGATATCGATTCGCGACGCGAGAATGTCGGATTCGCGCGCTTCGTACAGCTGTCGATACTGATGTTGATCGAAGATGTCGAGTTCTTCGTTACGAAACGTTACGTGCAACAAGTACTGTTCACATCGATAATCGTCTTTCTTCGATGGTTCATAATTGACATATCGAATAGCCATCGGTACCTTTCGACGTTGCCATTCGCCGCTTCTCTTCTTGTCGTACCAAGCCACGAATTGAGCGAGCGTGGCGTCCACTCGATTCGTATTTCTCGATAATGTTTTCGCACCAAACACGTTCGTCGAATCGTTAGCTAAACCTTCGTCCTCCATACGAACGAGCGTTTTAAGAACGTGATGTCGTTCTTGCGGCCATGTCGTCGGAATGTATTCGTATTTACACGACGCTTCGCTCATGTGCAGTTTCAGCAGGTACCACGCCGGTCTCTTGACATGAAATTTCGACCGAATCGAGTAGTTTCGTTGCAACTTTGGTCGCGAGCTGCGTGAAATCGAAATCGGGGTATTTGTCGCGCAGTTTACTCAATTTGCGGTTCATGTCGCTGAATCCTCGATTCGTTTTATTGACGTGTACTCCTCTAGTATGAATTGTATGTCCATGTTCAAACGTAACGTTTTCGCGATCCACAGATGAAAGTTGTTGGTCCACTTTTGTTCCATTGTACAGCGAAGAAAGATGCGAGGACGAGTGATGCCAGCGCGTAGCACGATCAAGTAATGTTCTTCGATTACCATAATAACTATAAATTAAATGTAACTTTAGTCTTGTGTAAACCGTTGTTTTCCCACGAAAAGTGTTATAGATTCCGAAGAGTTTCGTAATTTCGTACGCGATGCACCATTCTCTTCGAGAACTACTGTTGCTGAAAAAAATTTGCACCATGGTAATTGTTTTGTGCGCTCAGCTAATGTAAACAAGGAAGTGACGTGTGAAATACACGAACCTACGATCTTCACAGGTCTTTTTACAAGTCGTTATAGGAAACGCCTCTCCCTTTCGTGACGCTTTTACGAAGGGTTGTTCCTAACGAATAGGAATGGAGACCACCGATTTTACTACGGACGCGAAAAACAGTTGAAAGACATTTTGGCGGATCGCAATCGGCGGATCTGCATGAACGGAAGGCGCGGCGAGATGAGTCGCTCCATTATGGAATCCAACGGCGGTAAGTGCGATGGAATCGGTGGATAATGTAATCCGTTCGATCGCGACAAACGCAGAATTTTGTTTCGACATAGGCATCGGTAGCAGTTGTCGCATGTTCGGAAAGCGGATACGTTTTCGTTCGTAGTAAAAGTGCGGCGCGAACAGGCGCTGATCGCAAATCTCGGTCGAACCACAGTCGATTGCACACCGAACATGAGAAACCAAAGAGATTCGACGTAAAGCTTTTCTCGAATTCTACATCAGCCAAAGAACGATACGGTGGAACGTACATGTGATTTACCTCGCAAATTTCCGTTTTTTCGGCGACGTTTTCGGTGGAAGTCATATTCGCGCGCAATCCAACGATATTCACGCATTCGTTTGGCGTCCGATTTCGCTGTTTGTTTACGAGGATTGTCATTCCGCGTTTGTAGAAATTGGGCAAATTTTTCGGCAACTATAGTTCTCAAAGAGGACGGTGTATCGCGTACGAAATTACGAAACTCTTCGGAATCCATAACACTATTCTTGGGAAAACAACGGTTTACACAAGACTAAAGTTACATTTAATTTATAATTACTATGGTAATTGTTTTGTGGGCCCAATTAATGTAAACAAGGAAATGACGTGTGAAATACACAAACCTACGATGATCTTCACAGGCCTTTACAAGTTGTTATAGGAAACACTTTCCCTTTCGTGACGCTTTTCGAGTTTATATGCCAAAGTAAAGACATGAAAATATTAGTAATCGGTCGTATCAAAGTAAAAACATGAAATTTTCGTAACGCTTTTCCGTAACGCTCAATTTCGTAACGCTTCCATTTTGTAACGCTTTTCGAGTTTATGTGCCAGAGCAAAGACATAAAAATGTCAAAAAAAAAACAGAAATTTTTGACAACATAATATGACAGGCGTTTAGCGAGAGCTCTAGGAAAATTGTTTACACATGCGCAAACATGCATCTACTCGTATTTATTGAAATTAAACCATATTTATACTTACACACAGGGCCGTATCTGGGAGAGGAGTCAAAAAGCCCCGAAATGTCTGCGAAACAATAACTGCTTGAATTAAATGGACCGAAATTCAGAATAAATTTATTTCTTTTCAATTAGAAAATTTAAATTTTTATGAATTTTATAGAAACAGCTGTTTTTTATTTGTTTTTATTGCAGTGTTCAAATATTGCATATACAATAATTGACTACAAGTTTTTAGTTAAATAAATATATTTCATGATAATACACACGCACTCACTCACACACACACCTACACGGACCCTATATATTTATAAAAATATTTTCGTAACCCCCGCCGAAATTTTGGTCTAGATACGGCCCTGCTTACATACGTTTTCTGTACATAGTGCGTTCATAATAGTTGTTTCAAATTATTGTAATTACCGAAAGATTCGTTACTTTGTAATTTACCAATGCCATATTTTTTGCTGTAAACGTCAGCGACATAGTATACCACTTTTTTTATGTATGTATTTTTTATTTTAAAATTAACGTTTAGTGTGAAAGCAGTACATGAAGTTATTTCTTTCTCTTTTTCACGCAGTAAGTGTTTTAATAATTTAATTTCTGTTTTTTTTGGCGGATCGCCTAAGTACGATCGGTACAGATAATTCGATATATATATATATATATATATATATATATATATATATATATATAAATAAAAACGTTTATTAAAATAATTCGAAAGCAGTATGTGATACGAAGGTAACCAATTAGTTTTCGTGATTTTCTCATTCGAAAATATGTCCAATCCAATGGGCCCCCTTGGGATGGTACTGTTTTAGTTCCGCACAAGGGGTGCTAAGTGTAACGGTTTTCGTTACATTTTATTGTCTTTTCTCTTCGTCCTTTTAATCCCGCTGTAGTCTCTGTATCTTTAATTTCCATACTTATCTCTCGTAAAGATTGCTTTTGCTATCTCGGTGTATTTCTTAACAGTCATCTGTCCTTTTATGAACATATTAATTTCCTTTCCTCTTCTGCTCTTAAAAGACTGGACCTACTGGACGTTCTTTCTCCAACAAAATGGGGAGGCGATCCTTTCCTCCTCATTTCTTTGTACAAATCGATTATCCGTTATAAACTCGATTACTGCTCCTTTATCTATGGCTCTGCCTCAAAATCACTTCTTTCACAGGTTGGATATAATCCAAAATTCTTGTATTCATCTTTGCCTTTGTGCTCTTAGATCCTCTCGAATACCTGCAGTTCTCGCTGAGTCAAACTCGCCTCCCCTTTTCATCCGCAGATCCTATTTAGGTTATCGCTTCTTGTATAAACGCTTACCGTTATCATCCTCTAGACTTATTCCTTCATACCTTTCTGTTCTGCAAAACTGGAGCTTTACTCCCAAGAAAATTCCTATCCTTGGCCACATTGCTTTGCGGCTGAATTATTTTTTATCCTGTACAATAAATCTCGCTTACTTTTCCTTCAATTTTGCTAATCTCTCCAATCCTCCCAATATATTCTACTTTCTTTTTTTCTCCAAATCCCTTTCCAATTCCATAGTTATATCGAATCCCGTTTTCCTTCAGACATGACTATTTTTACGGATGATTCGAAGGGGCCTAATGGAGTTGGAGCTTCTTTCATCCTTCCGAGTATAAAATTTCTCTGAATCTTTTCGTCTCCCTTCATTTTGTACTATATCTTTACGGTCGAGCTAATGGTCATTCTACGTTCCATAATTTATATTTCCTCCGATCGATCTTCTTCTAAATATTTAATTATCTCTGACTCCATGTGTGCTCTTAATTTCCTCACATTTCCCCTTTCACTTCTCTGATTTTTTTATTCTCCGTATTCGCTCTCTCATTCACACTCTTTTCTCACTTCCATGCTATCCGCATTGACACGCTCTAGATCTCCAGTCATATGGTGATAGAGGGTAACAAAATGGCAGATTCCTTGGCTCAGATTTCTGTATCCTCCCGCTTTTATTTCACTAAAATTCCCACTTCTAATTTTCTCCCACCGTTTAAAAACAGTTTCATGTTAGATTTTGGTCAAATTTTTACGTTTCCTCCTTTTCCGATCAACCTTCCTTTTATTCTTCCATCTAACCTAATCTTCCTACCGGGCCTTGGTTTTACAATTTTCCTTTGCTTCGCCGCTCCGTTATTACATCTATTATCCGTTTACGTCTCAATCACACTCTCCTTCCTTCCTCGCGTTTTCGTTTTCGTCTCATATTTTCCCTTAATTATCCTCTCCATCCTGACGTTGAAGCCGTCTGCGATCCTGACCATATCTTCTTCGAACGTCTATGCCTCGTGAACGAACGTACTTCCTTACCTTCCGATTTGTTATCACCTTAAACTCCCTACTCCTTATTGCGCTTCGTATATCTTATCGTTTCCGTCGATCTCCGTTATTCTGATCCTTAGTTCTTTTATTCTATCAATAGCTGACCGAATCTACGTCTGATTCTTTTCCTCTGCTGACTATTCTATACTGTTGCATCCGTATAATCAACTTAAATAAATGAATTGGTCTTTTTTTTTTTCAAATCGGTGCATATGAATTCCATATTTCGAATTATTGGTTTTCAAAACAAATTTTTATTCGCCAATATTGCAGCTTGCCGTCGAACTGAATCAACTTAAATTTCTCAAAGTTTTCAGCTTAAATAAACCAAAATTCATTTCCACTTCAAATTGATAATTGATAATTTAATTTTTATTATGCATCAATATTACGAAAAAGATTTTTACATATATATGATCGGCAAATTTGTTTTGCCGACTTCGAATCAGAATTTTCCGAAAATCAGAACAGAAATTTTTTGTTTTTTTGGAGAGGGGAGGCAATAACACCCCATTCATCCCCTGCCTGATACGCCCGCGATCACAACACTGATGAGCACCGAAATCATAGGTTGGAAGGCGTATACATATATACGATTAAGTCAATGTAAATTAGACGACTGATGATCGAGCAATAAGTAAAACTTTCTTTGATTTGTTAAAGCATCATTCACGGATTTCCTTGAAGGGACTTACCCGTACTGTAACCTAATTTGCAGGTGTTGTTATAGAATATTGAACAATATTCTTTATGTGAAAGAAGTCATTCTCGCTGAATATTAGTCGTAAACAATCCGAGCACAAAATAAAACGGGGGGAATCACTGTGCAAGTCAGACAGACGGTGTTACCAGTCTCTACAACAAGCAAGATGGTTACATTCATTTAAAAAAAGAGGATTCCCCGGTTCCGTCACAGAATAAATAATAAAAAGTTTCGTACTCATTTTAATCGGTCCGAATTGTAGGTGCGACAAAAATATGAAATGAAATGGTTCAAATTTTTCCAAAATATTATTATTCGGGTATCGTAAAATTTTGCTGCCCCCACTAAGCTACGTTACTGCAATACAGGCCCGATTCATATTTTCTTTTCCCTGTTTAAACTGAATTATTCGTAGCGATCATAAACCGCATGCTAACGTTAAACGCCCTGAATGCATCAAGTCGTTAGCTCAGTAATACTGGGAACATCTAAAATTATTCAAAACGAATTATTGCAATGAAAATCGATTTCATGATGAGAAATAATATCAAAAATTAATGAAACATCATATGCAGCTTTATTGGGGCTTATGATAAAATAGATATTTCAGAACGTGTGCAAACGCAATAGTTGTTTCCCGTTATGAATATCGCAGGGCAGTTTACGAACAATTCCGGGTATTTTTCAGTTCAGAATATACAAATAGCTTATCCCGATGTATAATTAACGAAATAAATTGTGTACTAAAAAATGATACAAATAAATTAATAGCTCAAACATATGGTGAAGCTAATGTTATGAAAGGTGAACATGGAGGTGTTCAATACAAAATACGGCAGTTATATAAAAATGTTCATTATATATTCATTACTACGCACATAAGCTGAATTTTGTAAGTGTAACCTTCTCAATTAGATCAGTAAAATTATTTTTCACAAATTTAACTGGAACAGCAGCGACGTTCTTTTCAACTTTTCACATAGATTAGAAATATTAGATAGGTAAATATTCAAGTAAACATATTGCAATTTACACGTTGGAATGTTAAAGGAAGATTGGTTAATACCGTTTCTGAAAATAAAAACTGTCTCCATTGAATGTTTTAAAGAATTGCAGTCTCCTTCAACGAATGATACAATTCAAGCATTTTCAGCATTCTTAGTAGCGCTGAGCGATTATGAGGTATACTAATGGAATCACTGGATTGATGAATATATCTCGAGATATTTCGATTACTACAATTGTCAACTACTAATCATTCAAATTATAATTTTAATTATCATTCAGTGTTTACATACGATAA
This sequence comes from Icerya purchasi, assembly GCA_039619475.1. Taxonomy (NCBI): domain Eukaryota; kingdom Metazoa; phylum Arthropoda; class Insecta; order Hemiptera; family Monophlebidae; genus Icerya; species Icerya purchasi. The sequence continues at coordinate 484,599,645 of CM077116.1, forward strand.
AATATTAAATAACATAACCATCTTTTATTACGTGATTTGATTTTTAGCATGAATATGCTTTAGCCGTGACCTAACTACTAAAAAACGTCACACGAGTTTGGAACGCTGGAGTGGAACGCGTGAAGGGAACGCGAGAATCGCTACAAGACAATAGCCAACTTCTTTCGCCAAAACAACATGAAAGATGAGGAACATTATTTGAATTCATCCTGGCAGGAATTTCTCGGCCTATGGTAGTGTTGAAAAGAAGACAAACTGTTTATTTACGGAAAAAAAGAAAATGAAATATATCTGTTTGCACTTTTTTTTACTTTGGTATTCCTCACAGCGTAGCAATTTTCTAAATCTTGTAAGTAAATGAACAGCATTTTTAACCGGGCCTCATTAGTATTTCTTAGTGATACAGTCATTCACGGACCGTGCATCTATAATGTTCGTCTGTCCTGGCCCTGATTGTCCTCCTTCAACATCCACAGGTAAATGTACTCTCCATTGTAATGAGGCATCTATTTTTATTGATTCAAAAATTGGTACCTGAACAGTATTTGCATAACGCTTCCCCATCGATGGTTCACCGTCATCGATCGATAATTATTAACGTTCCTGGATCGATAATAGATCGATAATTGATGTTCCCGGATCGATTGCAGAACGATAGCTACCGATGACCGATTGATTGTTAACGTTCCTGGATCGATGGCTGATCGATACTTGACGTTATAGTCTAATAGGGTAAAGCATATTCATGTATTTTAATTTTGGCCAAAGGCTCTAAGTAGAACTCAGGCGAGACGCACAGCGCCGAATTTTTTTTTAAATTTCATTAATAAGGTTAAATTTATTTCAAATTATTATTTATTTTAATTTTAACGGTAGTTTTTGACAAATATTGATATCTTTATCGGCGAAATATTTAGTAACGACAGATTTATATTCAAAATTATATAATGATTGTGAATTACAGTTGTGTAAAATAATTCAATTATGAGAACATTTCCTGAATACTGATTATTAACATTAGTTATGTAGAATAGTTTGATCATGAGAATCGAGAACATCTTACGAATGCCGATTATTCACATCAATTATGTAAAATAATTTGATTATGAAGAATATGACATTTTCTGAGCGCCAATTACTATCATTATTAATTAAATGGTAACATAATTTTACCGAACTAAGATTTATACGTGCACGGATATAATAAAAAATGAATAAGAAACTATTCTTTTAAAAAATTTGGGTTCGACATTTTTTTTTTATTCTAAACAACATAAAAATTTAACAACAGTAGTATAAAAATAAGAAAATGGTATGCTTTTGTACGGTACTTATATATGTATATAATGATTAAAAGTTTTTAAACTGAAACCAAAAATACTTTAATTTATAATGGTATATAACTAGACAACAATTAAGTTTTGTATCAAAATGTAGATAAAACACATTTCTACTCATGTATAAACTTACTATGTAGATTTGTACACAGGGCCCTATTCCACCACCGAAATGTCAACGAAATAATAACTGCTTGAATTAAATGGACCGAAGTTCAAAATAAATTTATCTTTTTTCAATTTCTGACAAAAGATAAGAAAATTTAATTTTTATAAATTCTATGTAAACGACTATTTTTCGTTTCTATTGTAGTGTTCAATTATTGCATATACAATAATTTACTACAAGGCTTTAGTGTACTATTTATAAATAAATATATTTCATGATAACACACATATATATATATATATCTAATATCTTTAAACGAGCAATTCGTGTCTATATATATATATATATATATATATATATATATATATATATATATATATATATATATATGTATGTATATATAAATTTATTTCGCGTATCTCGGAGACAACTCTAACGATTTGGATGAAATTTGCACACTATGGGTATTTTGAGCCAATAAATCGATCTGTCAAGATCTAATGCATGGCAAAATTTAGTTTCGCGAGTTTTAAATGGGTTTTAATGTTTTCAGTATGATACGAATCAGGGTTCGTGGCGTGATCTTTCAACGACGATCTAATAGATAATTTGTTCTGTTTTTAGTATTATTTTCTGATTTTCGAACGTCGTCGAGCGAACGACTTAACACAAAGGCGAGCGATGAGCAAAAGCGAACAACAAATACTGGTAGGGCAAAGCAATAAAACATATGATAGTCAGAACAGGCGAGCGTGTAATTCCAGATACCTGGAAACGTGCGAGGAACGAATAGGCAAAAAAAAGCCATCGGTCTTGTCTCTCAGCTGATCAGCGGGCGGTCACATAATGGCGATTCGAAAATCATGCGCTACGCATGCAGTATATATAAAATAACAAAAAAAAAAAAACATAAACGAATCGAAAATATCCTAACAAACAGCTCATTTTTTATTTTTTTTTGTATTAATTTTATATTTAAATAAGAAAAAAAAACCTGTTTTTTAATAGCTACTAAACAAAAAAAGAAAAAGGAAATCGGTTAATAAACAAAGAAGGACTTTGCCTGTTTATATGCAGATATTAAATGTTCTACGTATTCATATATTTGTTTGTGAAAGTGAATTACTGAGAATATACTGTGCACATTTTAAAAACTCCGTTTATATGCAGTAGACCCTTATTATTATATCTCGCAGTGATTTAGTCGGAAATTTTTTCCAATTGGTTGGAAAACAACTGATCATCACAGATAAAATTACAAGACGCTTTCTATTTGTTTTTATAACGAATAAATCGGATAGATAAAGCTGACGACCATATACGCCTAAGATTTAATCTTTCCAATAAAAAGAGCATAGAAATATATGTGTTCATAAAAATCAACGTATGCGCAGTCATTGAAAACATTTTCCAACCATCCGGAAAACGAATTCGAAGGACTTCTACAAAAGCAAAGTTGTATGGAAAGTAAATTCATAACTGTGTCCATAAATTAGTTTTAAAATATCTTATGTTTTGTGAATATGTATAAGATTAAAATAAAGTTAAAAAGTTATAAAGAAAAATACCGAGCAGAGGGTCGCATATATATATATATATATATAAAACTCGGCCCTTCGGAACTCGGGAGGTGCAAGCCCCTTCGCAATCAGGTCTAGTTCTGTATTTCTTATAGAAGAGTAAACTTTCTTATTGGCTACGCCGTTCGACAAAAACTTTTCGTTACATATTCCGTTGTATAAAATTATATTTTTTTGAGATAAATTTCGTGACAGGACACTTTTATTGATGACCCTTGGCGAAAATACATATATGTAAAAATATTTTCATAACCCTCCTGAATTTTGTTCTAGATACGGCCCAGTTTATACATTTTGTTAATATTAATTTTGCATGTTAAATAAATGTTGATGTCAAAAATATAAAATTTTAGAAAATAACAAATATAAAAAAAAAGCAAGTCAGAGCCCACTTATATTTTTAATAAAACAATTGATACATGCGTTATTCATAATACGAATAATTACTATGTAGTCATTTTACTCGTCCGTTCACTTGATTATTATTAATTTTATAAATCCATTATTAAAATTAGTAAACTCGTTGTTCATTATTTGTAATCTGCCTGGTTCTAAATCCTAGGTTTATTAAAAAAAAAAAACAGCTGATATTTAACTTTTTATAAAATAAGGCTTCGTGTAGAAATATTTTGTGAAAGATTCACATTTTTGTATTAAAAAATATAATAACTTCTCTAAATTTTCCAATGTTTAAGTTAGTATTGTTAAAATGGTTTAATTCAAAAGTAATTTCCCAACACGAATAAGAGAAGTTAAGAAAACTGATCAGAAAAATATAAAGAGGCCTTAAACATTCAGAAATTATAATATTTTAAAAACTGTATTGTTATTGAAACGTAACAATTTAATACAATAATTAAAGAAGACAGAAAAGAAGCTCATTTCGTAAAATGGATTTGGTGGCCCTGAAAAGGGCCGTTTCAAAGTAAGTGAAGTTGAAATGAACTTAGGCTCGCTCGCCACGAATACGTCTGGCCAACTGAATGTCTTTCGGCATGATAGTGACTCGCTTGGCGTGGATGGCGCACAAGTTAGTGTCTTCAAATAATCCGACCAAGTACGCTTCGCTGGCTTCCTGTAAGGCCATCACAGCGGAACTCTGGAAACGTAAGTCAGTCTTGAAGTCCTGAGCGATTTCACGCACCAACCGTTGGAAAGGCAGCTTACGGATCAACAATTCGGTACTTTTCTGGTAACGACGGATTTCACGCAGAGCGACGGTTCCTGGCCGATAACGATGCGGCTTCTTGACACCTCCGGTGGCCGGGGCACTTTTCCTGGCGGCTTTGGTTGCCAACTGCTTACGCGGAGCTTTGCCACCGGTGGATTTACGAGCGGTCTGCTTGGTACGAGCCATTTCGATGCGAAGAACGTCCTTTCGTTGCAAACGACAAAAACAGAATTATACCGGTCCGAACGCCGGTAGATCTATTTAAACGATTTTCAGAGACCGCTCTGCACTGTGATTGGTCAATAGTTTTCACATACAGGCCAATGAAAATGTAACAGTTGTGATCTCTGTTTTATCGATCGATATATTTTTTTCTGTGTAATATTTAACATTTAAAGCTGTTGTTTATTATTTTTCTTTTAATTTCGGTGAAATTGAAATTTTCATGAAAGTTTATCAGGAAAATGTAATTTTATCCAGGAAGAAAAAAAAAGAAAACGAAATTAATTAAACTGGTTGAACAAAATGATTACTTATATTATTAACTTAAATCGGAATTAGCCTTTTACGCGTATAATAATTATTCTGCATTTTGCGGGCCGAATGATATAAAATATGTGTAAAATGTAAAACGAATGCGTAAAACAAAACGCGAATTTATGTAAAAAGCCAAACAGTTTTTTTTCGGAATTTTTAAAACTTCGAAGTAAAACATAATTTTTTAAATTTTATTATTGTTAATTTCGTTTCGGATTTGTTTTTTTTTTTTTTTTGAAAAAAAAATTCACAAAGAGGAATTATTTGTCGGAAAATATATCGGTCGGTATTTTATATTTAGTAGAAATATTTCAAGTGTTTCTTGTATTGTGTTCGGTTTATCATATTATAGTTTATTATGTTCGTCATTACGGTCTATCACAGTCATTTAAAACAAAATAACTTTAATAAATTTTGTTGTTTTTCAAATGATTACGGGAAATCTAAAATAAGTAAGGTCTGTAGAGGTATTTTAAAATTTTCGATTTCTGCGATAAATGTTTTAAATTCTTCACTATGCGATTAATAAGTTTTACATTTATATGGCGTGATTAATGGAAAAATGAATATAGTACACTTCTAATATTAAATCAGCATAAATGCAAATAATGTGTTGTTTTTTTTTGGAAACGCAGTTGTAAAGTTCACTATACAATTTAATAAAGCGTTTTTTTTTTTACGCGGGTTTTTCTAAACCAGAATGGAAATTTAAATTGTAACACATTAACGGACGAAAGAATGTTGTTACGCAACTTGTAGTATAACTGGGGGGAAAAAAAGAAAATTTGCACTTTTGGCAGCTATTTAATGGTACATGTATTCTTCGTAATTATAGATGCATCATGAATAGTTTTTTTTATTTTGTGTAATAAAAAAGACGCATATTATCCCTATTAATGATTGGTGTTTTTCGAAGTGCATATTAAACATTACAAATGAATTAGTTTTGTTGCAAATTTTTAATTTCTTTTAGTTTGTACTTTATCAAAAATTGCGAAAAATACATTTTTTTAAATATTTATATATTTTCAATACATTTTCATTAAATTCCTCAACGTCATCTGCTAAAATCATCACTAGTTTTCTTTTGACATAATCGAAACATTTTAATTGAGAATAACTTTTAAGTCATTAAATTTTATATTTCTATAAAACTTGTTAATATATACGTATACCGATTTTGATTCATTAAGTAAAAGAAATTACGAAATAATCTTGCTCTAAATTAAAAATCTTATCCATTAAATGATTTACAAATATCCGATAAAATTTGTAATTTATCGGTAACTTTTTTGTTTGCATGTATGTGGGACCTTTAATCACATAAAAATGTTTTTTCTTTTAAATACATTGCAAATTAAATTTATATGTCGAAAACATTAACCGCTGCGTTTTTTCTTCATCCTGATATAATTTTTGATCAACTACTTATATTACGTAATGTAAAAAAAAAAAAAAAAAAACTTTATTTATAGTAAATTTTACTAAGTTTTTGCATTGTATATTATTATAAGTTATGTTAATACCCTTAGTTTACTTGAACAACAAACAAGTTTATTAAAGTCATCTTAGATAGACCGCATAAAGAACTAACTACTTTTGTTCACTTTTTACATTTGCGTTAAATTCATTTCTACCAGTTTGTGATTTATATGAAGTCTGCGCCTGTTCTTTACGTACAAACTTTAAATATATGTGTATTTTTTAAATTGAAGTGCTAAATGATTTCACAATTTAGTTTTATACGCATATTTTTAAATAATCTTAAAATTTAACGGTTTTCAATTGCTTCATTTGGTAATCGATACATTCAGATTTGCGTAACATGTGTTTCAGGCAGTTCGTTACTTCCTCGACTTAAGTGTTATTCGTAAACTTTATAATTTTCTCCGGTTTTTTTCCTTTTTAATTTCATCTGATTAAATTGTTTTTCACCTTTTGTAAGCCTCATTTTCCGAATTATGCGGGAAATCTAGAAGTCTACATTGTATGTCGGATTTTTTTTTATTTATTTGTTCACTTCAAGGGGAAAAGGTTTAATTTTCCTATTTCCGCGTAAAAATCTTAAATTTTCGTTTAAAACTTGCGCAGCGATCACCGATTTTCTACATCAAAAGAAGAAAAAAAGAAAAACATTGTGATTTTGATTCTCCCGGAGTTCGTCGTAACGGTAAATCGTTGGCTTTATTCCGAACTGGGTTACTCATAGCAAAGTATCTAAATTATGAAAATCCGTTGACACTATTTTGTTTCTTGTCTTTATTTTCTTGAATTTCATAAGTTGAAATTGTCATCATACGCGATCTTTTATTGCCGTCTTTTATGACAAAGTTAAAATGTGATACTGTAATGAACAATTGTGTCCTGAAAAGGATGAATTATTCAAATTGATGAGTATATGTTGGTCAAAAAAAAAAAACAATTGTATCTACATCACTCTGGGTAAGAGACTGGTTTATAGTAATTCATTACTACTGATATATCACAAATGATCGGTAATATTCATTTGTATGGTATCTTATTTTACTTTTCATTATCCGTGACTTGATTTCCATTTGTCGCGATTCATATAAATAATATAGAATTGTTGCGGTCCGAACTTGAGTCAAAATATGGTGTATATGAGGATTATTTCCCTTTTTATTTTACGGGTTTTTAATTTTGTCAACAAGCACCAGATTCATCCAGGATACATGTTTTTTATAAACTCATCACAAAAGTGTATTTGACCTACTAAGGTACAATATTTTTCCGCAAATCATTCTGTATTTTTAAATTGTACTTTTTTTATTACTTTATTTTCAATTATTGCAATTGATTCAAATTATGGTTTATAATTATACAACGAAATCGATTAATCTTCCTTTCCGGAATTTATGTCTCGTCATATTATTTGAAATTTTAACGTTATTCTATATTTTTTTTTTCCGCCATTAGCCTATTCTATTTTGCACTTATCATTTTCAGATGCTATCTATCATTTATAGTAACATATTCTACTCAAATAACTTAAAATAATATCTATTTTATAACCCAAAATCTTTTTCTTTCTATTAAATTCAAACTTTTCTCTTTTCTGTGCTTATGACGTGTATCAGGAGATGAAGTTTAAATGATATTTTATTGTTTTAAGTTCGACTTCATAATAACTACTTCAAAAGCTATATTTTTGAATAAAATTAATGAACTCGTTAAATAAGTAATTTTTATTTCTACATTTTGTTTTCAGTCTTGTAGTAAATATATGTACGTCATTACAGTACATAAAAATCTATAAATAATGTTACATTTGTATGTTAAAGTGCTTTTAAAGAAGTTACAAGTACATTTTTAATTCAAAATTTTGTTCTTCGCTAAGTTTTTAACTTTCAAAAATATTACTTGAAACGTATTTTTACCGACAACGCAATAATAATTAATATTAATAAAATCTAATAGAATTATTAAACAGTAGTATCTAATTTTATATAAAAAGGTTAAAACAAATATTTTGTTAAAAAAATTAATTATTTTTCATATGTAAAATGAATTTTTGCAAAATAATTTTCATATTGTGTAACATGTTTAAAAACTCAGTTGAATAAAATGAACAAATAATATAGTAAACTTCTATTTTATTGCGTATATTGACATTCTACAACGATTTAAACATAAGTTATTTAATTAACATATTAAAAAAAAAAAAAAAAATAATTTTGAATTGTTCTGCATGCTATATATACATATATATATACGTATATATTTCTTTTTTATATTTTATTGCAGAAGAATATATGTAATGTAAATATTAAAGAATCGTTCACTGTTGTATTAAGTTCTAGTTTTTATTAATGATGTGTATATAATTACGTATATTCATAATTGTTTATGTAAACTGAAATTTTTGGTTTATTCAAATAAATATTTTCATTGGCTTTTCTGTTTGTTTTTTTTTTTCATATTGTTTTTATTTCACCGCACTACTTGAAATATCAAGAAAAAAACTAGGATTAAGTGAAATATTTCTGATAATTATTTTTCAATATTTTTCGCTAGAAATTTTAGGTAAATTACATACGTGTCCATAGATCCGTATTGGGACGGAATTTATATAACTCCGGCTCACCACTGACAATCTGAATTGAAGAATAATCCGATATTGTAATTCACGGTGAATGAGAAACTGCAAATGTACCAGATAAACTAGGAAAATGGAAAATTATAAAAGTAACCGAAAAGAAATAGCTATGTTTGTGTAACCTAATTTGTGGATTTCTTATCTTTTTTTTTTTGTATCCATTTGTCATTTTACTTCGGTATTCTTAAGAACTACGCTGTTACTTTAATGTAGTTATTTCTTTAATTTGCTTCCATATGATTATCGAGTTCCAGATCGAATTATAAGATGTAATCTAATTTACCAGACAATTACGTTTCATCGATAATCAGTACGAACCAGTGTAGTATATATGAAATTTCTGGGATACAGTTCCGAACCTGTTATTCAGGTCCGAAACTATTTCTGCAAATGTCAAACTTACCGATCACCAACATATGTATATATATTTGCATAATTTAAATGGCCACTTCTAGAAAGAAAAACCCCGCTTTGTTAAATGGTTTAAAACAAGTAGTTTTATTAAACGATAACCCACTCGGTTGAATGTACGATTTTTTTTTGTTTAAAAATCCTTTTCTGACCACTAAATAGCAAAATCAAAAATAAAAATCATGTTATATTCTCGGTTTTATATATCCATACATTTCATGTTACTAGTTTTTACAATTATTGTAATAATCGTCAGTAGATAGCAGGAACTGTAAGAGTTAAGTTTCATCATATTTGTTTGTATCACTGAACTCTAAAAATTAATTAATCTAGAAAATACGGATCATTTATATTTTTTGGGGTTTACATTTGGACTGGCCGATTTAAAAAAAAAAACATTTTTTAAGCAATAATTCAAATAAGTTATTATCTTTTAGTTTATAAAATATTTATCTCAATGCATTGAAATTTAAACTTAATCACCTTATGATTTTTACATCCACTTACTATTTTAAAATATTTCAGAGACGAAAAACGAATGTTTCTCTAATTATAGTAATGAAATCACGTTTCACGTTTATTTTTATATATATATGTATAATAAATTTAGACATACCAAAGAAAAATCATTTATTTGTATATATTAAAATGGCAAAGGTTTTACAGTTATTATAAGCTGCAGTAGCCGTAGTCCCTGCTTTATTATGTTCAAAAAAATTAATCTATATTTATCTTAAAATTTCAAGTCAACGTTCATTTCTTTTAGTTTTCATTATATTAGATAAATCAATAGAAATCTTTTACGTCAGAGAATAATTTATACATCTGTTTTTTTCTAAAATTTTCAGTAAAGTGATTTGTTAGACTCTTGTAATTTATAATTTCCGTTAACGTTTGATTTGGTGGAAAAGAATTGGATTGAATTAGAATTTGTTTCCTCAATTCAAATTTCCGGAAATTGGAGAAAATGTGTTTTATCCTCATTTACTCCGACCACTGTAATATTGATGAATAGTTTTTTATAATAAAATCCTGAACTAGTATCCTCTAAAAATTGTAAATGTATGCTAAGTAACCGCACGGATACAGACTCATATTACAGGTTGACGAAATTAAAATTTCAATTCGGTCGAAAATATCTATTCCCCTGTGTATTTTAAAAACTCGCTACATTAATTGCTAAAAATAATTTTGTTATTATGTTTCCTGTCGAATTTCAAAAAAAAAAAAAAAAAAAAAAAAAATCATTGTAGAACAAATTTATCTCCGACTTACCCAAATAATTCATAAAAACCTGCCCGGTATTAAATCACTAAATCACTACTCTTTTTTGAACCGTTGGGTTTCTCTGTTTTAATATAAATTAGTGTAAACGACATGAACAAAAATGTTTCACTTCACGTTGTTTACAGTAATTTATACTGATGTACAGAAAATGGGCAGTTATTGATTTATTTATTTATATAATCCGCCAGTGCAACAGCTTACGCCAATTACTGCACACCACAATATAATAAAACAATTTAGTAGAAATATATAAGTACAGGTACAATGAAACAATAGAAAAGAAAAATTACAAAGTTATATAAATCATACCCGTACTTACACAACGATTTTAATATTAATATTAATTTAAAAACTTTAATTTTATCTCTATTTTAATTAGTAATGCTGGGAATTTTAGACCGTTTCCTATAAAATAAGCATCTGCTAATATATGTATTATCAATTGCCACGAACGTATTAATAGTTAACAAGATTACATCTTTCCTACTTCATTTTTGGACTCACTGACCTAAACTGCTACTATCGTTACTATAGTTGAAAAGTCATTGTTTCTTATACCCCTGTAATAACCACATATATTAAAATTGGAATTTATTCGTTACAGAATTTCTCTTAAATTATTTTCACAGGTGAAATTACTTTTGTTACGTTTTTTCGTCTAGTTTATCTCATCAAATTTAATAAGTTACGAATTATGCATTCCTAAAAAATATCCTACTGCTTATATATATATATATATATGTATGTATATATATGCGTTTAAGTTTAATTTGAATATTAGAGCCATATAACGTCGTATAAAAAATTTCAATTTTTTGTTACATTTTGTTTACTTAAAAAATATAAATCATTTTGGTTTCACTATAAAATTCTAATTTGTTTTAATGAATTGCTTCAAAACCGACTCAAATTTTTGCATCTGCGTATATTCATATATGAAAATCAGAAAATTTACTTGTTCGCCTATCGTTGCACGCTAATCTCATAAACTATCGAGTTGATCCGCTATAAACGCTGATCCCTGCGACAGGTTTTCGTTTAAAATTTATAAGTCTACGGTAAGATTTAGCTTGGATAATGAAGCGTGTGTAAAATGGGTAAAATACACTTGATAAAATTTGGAAAAAAACGAATAAAACATCTTGAACAAAAAATGATTACTATGGTAAGTATAAATTAAACGTAAAAATTTAAATGAAATAATTACAGTGGTAAATGTAAATATAAACTAACGCTTTATTAATTTCTCGCGCAAGTAAGAACACTGTGTTCCATCCCTTCTCTTTTTGCATTACTCAAATCATTCAATTTCTATGACAGGATCTAAATATAAAGCCGCGCTCTTAGCTTAGCTGCTGTATACAGCGCGGAAATTAAACAGAGTTCTTTATTAGCTTTTACAGGGAAATAAAGAGCATGCAACAGGAATTTTTAATAGTTGATACTGGAAATACTACTTACTCTCAAACTTTAAATTCGCGCGCAACTATTGTGTTCATTCTGTTGCGGTAATAAATTAATTTTATGAAATGCTGGACAGAGCGACAAATGAAGAACATGTTCTTTTAGATGTGTAATTATAGGAGATTATCGTATAACTAACCAGCAGTCGAACAAGGTTTTCTATGAGTGTAGGGTAAAGGGGAAAGAACTATGTGATAATTACTGTTTTTATATATTTCCAAAATTATGACTATGATCCTTAGTTGTACCGCGACAAACACAGGTTTTAGAAGTACCGGAAATCTTTAACTGAACATGAAGACTGTTTTTAGTCGGAGGGTGGTAAATATGTTTCTTGGAGAGGGAAAACATCTTTACACATATATTAATTAAAAACGGCTTATAAGAAAAATAAACATTATTCACATTTAAAGCCCGAGGAAGCAAGCAGGAAATTACATGGACCGTTTATGGGACAAAGGAATGGAATGATGAAAACGGGATGGTCCTAAAGAAGAGTAATAAACTAATGATGGCGGTGATGAAAGCAATGCGATTTTTAGAAATAAAGCTCAGTTGACTCCAATAAGTAGTTCAGAAAAAAAGGTTAAATCGCCTGAAGCAGCTTTATAACATACTGAATTACTACACAACTGTAAGTATTAAATACGAATAAACATTATAAATAATTCTTTATAACAGGGGCGAATCCAAAGAGAGATTTTGGGGAGGGAAATTATATAATTACGTAATATCTTATACGATAGACATTTGAGAAATACCTTGTTTCATAAATAAAATCAAACAGCGATCTCTTTAGAGATTTAAAAATGTTTTAAAAATACATAACTATTATAGTTTAAATTAAATTTTGTTTTATTTTTAAGTGAAAAGGGAAATTATAAAATTCTAGCTAAAATGGTAGTTTAGAATTTGAATAGTAAGAAAGATTTTTATTAGACTTTTTTATTTTTGTTAGTAATCCGATTCGAATTCTTTGTCCGTGAACAAGTTTAAATGTATATATATATATTACTTATAGAACTATTTTTAATTAAAACTACAAAATAAACATTAAAAATAATTAAAAAAGGCAAAAGGTCGACGACAGTTGCATTTAAAATAGAATAAAAACGTAACATTAATACTTTTACTAAAAAACAGTATTAAATATTAGTTATAATTATAATTAAATCTACAGGTATAACATTTATACAAATTTTTTATAGTATAAAGTTTCTCTGGTGTAAACAAATTTTTCGTCGAAGATTTAGTTCTTTTGGGAGAGGAACTGTTCCCTACACCCTATCACCCCAGTGAATTTGCCACTGTTTATGATAACATCTTTTAATTTTGTTCAAATATTTCAATGCGCAATTTAGTAACAATGCAGATTAGTAGTGTACTGAAAAAAAAAAAAAAAATGTATTAAAATTACCGAAAAATTAATAAAGAACTCTGCAACAGAAGTTTTAATAGTTGCTACTGGAAGTATTATTATTAAGTACTTTCCATGACAGCAAATCTTAAGATTTGAATGTTTGTTTTAATTATTATATTAATAATATTCCCGAAAGAAATGAAGTGAAATAGAGGAAATAAATATACAGAATTCGCTATATTAAAAAATTGAAAAAATGAAGAACGATTGGCTAGCGGGTAAATAAATGGGTCGTTTATAGAATAAGCGAATGATACGAAGAAAATGGTGAGTAAGGAATAAAAAACATGATTACAATGATGAAAACTATGGAACCTCCAGAAATGTTACATTCAGTTGGTTCTAGCCAATGTTTTACAAAAGACGTACTAATTTTAAAATAAACATTAAAAAACATATTCACTATAAAGTGTATATATACATATGTATATATAAATTCTGGATGGAACGAAAAATATTAACTAATTTCTAGAAACAGATTAAATACAGCCTAAAACGTTTCTGAATCCTATCTTCGTAACGCAGTTTGTTGCATAGTATCAGTACCACTAACAAACTTACAATGATTAAACAAACTTTGCGTTATTATTATTAATATAGAAATCAACCGGTCCCTGTTAAAGTACATATTTCTAAATTAATTTTACTTGTAATTTTTTGACAATAGGATAATCATGTAACGATATAGTAGTTCTTAATAACTTTTTGTTTAAAATTAAAAGTTAAAATTAATTCGTACTATACTTATTATGTATGAACCACCGATAATTACTTTAAATTTCCTTTGTTTTGTTCGTTCATATTAAATTTGTTTTTAATTATACCCTCGAATATGCATCTCGTAATATTTGAATCATGTTGGATAATGTTCCGAATTGGTATATTCAAAAAATTCAACTTTATCATTTAAGATGATAAAAATAATTGTAATCATTTATATGTGAAAATGTTTCCTCGTCTTTTTCTTTTTATTTTGTGCCATAAACAGGAATAATTGAGATGTGAACACTCAAATGGCACAGTTTAACAAATAACAATATCATCGGATACGATTGAAGCGAGTACGAGAAGAAGCCCGCTCGGGATGAGCAAGTAATCATACTAAATAACGTTGACAGAAAAAAAAATGTATATTTATCTGCAACGTCAGGTTTAAACCAGATCTATTATATCAATCGGGACATTGTACGGCCATATACCACCATGTACTAATTAATAGAGTAGCGAATAATGATGATCGACCAATAATACCCAACATTGTATCAAAATTTTGTATCGATTAGATGTAATGCGACGAAAGTGAAATAATTTAAATTTGCTACATAAGCAGTAAATTAAAGAACGTGAATAGTAGAAAATGATCATCTGGCGGTGGTAGCTGTTTCCATTATGAAGCCCGATAGATCAAGTTTTTTTATACACATAATATAGTTATAATACAAGCTGCTGTAAGCAACATTTCCGATTTAACATATATCACACTTTAATCAAATCTAATTTAAATGCTTTGGTAAAAACTAATTAAGAAACAGAATTTAAGATTAATCGCAATACACGGTGACATAAAAAGCACTAATAGTAGTTCACTAAAAAAAAAAAAAAAAACAATGAATTTTGATCAGAATAGAAAATTGAATAATTGGGCGCTGTGTAAATTGCTTATATATTCACGAATAACAAAAATATGTGTGGATTTTGGGACATTTAAAATATTTGAAATATTTTATTATTTGCAGAACATGCGGATGATAACCATTAATTACGAGTGGTGCATAAAAATATACTGGGCACACCATTTCAATACTGAAAAAGGTGGCATTCATTAAATGTTGTCATTGTGAAATTTTACATTCATTTGAAGTAATAAAAAAAACTTATTATTTCAAAAGTAAGGGGTCAAAAATAATATACTACAATTTTATGTACTTTCAGATTGAAAAATACATTAATTGTAGCAAATCCAGGAGTGTAATAAAAATAAGCAAATTAAAGGTAAAGCATATATGAAAACATACAGTTTTTGAGCATAGCTTGTTGTTACCTACACAATTTATTAATTAAAGAATAATAACTTCTTTACGTGTAAGTCTTTATAAGTGATTTTTCTAGCAAACATTGAAACAAAAACTTTGATAGAAGATCAATTCGTAAAATTAAATTTGTGGCCCTTAAAAGGGCCGTTTCAATGTTGAAATATATCAATTATTTACTTTGAGCTCGTGTATTTCGTTACGGCTTTTGTTCCTTCGCTGACAGCGTGCTTAGCCAATTCACCTGGTAAGAGTAACCGAACAGCTGTTTGGACTTCCCTGCTGCTGATGGTCGATCGTTTGTTGTAGTGTGCCAAACGACTCGATTCGGCAGCAATCCGTTCGAAGATGTCATTCACGAAACTGTTCATGATGCTCATCGCTTTCGACGAGATACCGGTATCCGGGTGGACCTGTTTCAATACTTTGTAGATGTAGACGGCGTAACTTTCCTTCCTCTTCTTATGTTTCTTTTTGTCGTCCTTCTTGATAATTTTTTGGGCTTTGCCTGATTTCTTGATAGCCTTACCGGCACTTTTTGGTGGAGCCATTGCGAACACGAGACTAAACGCTGTAACAACGAAAACGTAATGATGGCCGTCGCTATGCGACCACCATATATATATACGCGCCCAAAACACCTTTCAAGCAGTCCGATTGGTTAACAGATTCGGTAACCAATAGAATTGCGCGCTTTACGGTTTAGTATCGATATTTCGTTCAACGGTGCGGCTTTAACTGAAAGGCAACCGGCATTTTCGATATCGGTCGGATTTGCGGTGTTAAAAATTACATCGTTAATATTTATAAGTTAAATACGTTAAAAATCTTAAAAATCGGTATATAGTTATTATTACACTTTACGGACAAATATGTACGTTATCCTTTTTCGCTGAAAACTGTTCGTAGGAAATAATTATTTCTCGTTTTGTCATAGATTTTACATTTAACACGTAGGATTTTTTCTTTTTTGTTTTTATTTTGATCATCTTATATACGCATTTTTAATTTAATTATCGGATTAAAATTTGAATTTATTAAAACAATTAAAATGAATAAAGTTTTTATAAGAGTAACCGATACTAGAACAAATATTAAGTTCACAAAGAAATAATAGAAAGCGGTAACTTGGTGCTGATTTATGTATATTTTAGAATCGTCGGAAATATTAGAAAGGTTAACGTTATCGGATACTGTCGATTAGGTACTTAGTATATAGCTGTAAATTAAATCTGTAATGTTAAAAAAATCGTACTACGAACGAGAATGTAAACGAATTTTCCAAGTACTTGTAAATATTATTTTGCTTCTATACATAATATTTCATCAATGGCAGAAATTTCAATATTTATCGCTTAAAACGTGTTTAATCTAACGGAAACTTTGACGGTATTTTTAATGAAAAAGTTGAAATAATTAAAAAGATCTTAAAGTCTGTAATTGTTTCTAGGAATTACAAATGCTGTAGTAGGATTACGAAAAAAAGGTACCGAATTTATCGTCATAAACGTACAATGAACGATGCTGGTTGCCTTGCAGCGAATCATTAGCAACATATAGGAATAGAAGGATTTTTTATTATGTATTAACAAATAATATTTAAAAATACTAATATTAAATAATTTTCAAATTAACGAGTAGTAATTTTTACAAATACATTGTAACATTTTGAATTTTAAAAGGAATTACATAAGAAAACACCTCTGTTAATATACACTATGAATAGAAATGTACGAACAAAATCCGCACTTGAAATCTAAAACAGTTAAATTTTATAAATTTGTTCAAGTTTTATTGGACGTGCTTTATTAATATCTAATGGTTGTTATCGCATTTTAAAATATTTGAATACGCTTTATAATATTTAATATTTTCAATAAACCATTTTTATTCAACGAAGGCAAATTATAGTTCGCTGATGGAAAACTAACTTTTCTTTGAAGGAAACAATTGATATGTAAACAATTTTGAAGTTCAAGTAATAGACGTTTACATATTTCAGTAAATGCAGTTAAACTATGTAACGTAACGTTATACAATGTAGGCATATATAATGTCGCATTTGTGAAATTACCGATTAATGTGTAACGTTTACCAAATTTACGAAATACTCTAACAATTATTTCAGCGATTGACACAATATTTTAATACATAAATTTGTAACACTAATGCTCCTATTAGATTAAGAAATATAAAAAGTACAATTAATATTAATGAAACGATAAGTAATAATTTAATCTTATTTCTGAAAATAACAGATTTACCGATTAAATTCGGTCATTTTATACGTGTATTTCACGAAATAAGTGACAATAATTTTTATTTATTTTTAAAAACAAGCAAAAAGATTTACCGATTAAATTCCGTAGAGCTTGTATGCCCATATTTCATGAAATGAACCATTTCTCAAGTTTTACATGATAAATAGAAAAATAATAAGCACCGTTTTTAGAAATCAAATCATTTTTGATTTAATTTCCTGTGCTAACCATGATGGCTATTTTTTTGTGTAATTTATTACCTTGAACGTATATATGTATATATATATATTTACGTAAATCGTGTTTCCCAATAATTTTTTCTTTTTTTTTAAATTTTAAAATGGTTCGTAAAAACACATTTTTATAAAAAATTTTCATCAAAATATATGGAATTTGTTTTTTTCTTATTTTGTATGAAAAATCAGGCAATTTTTATAATTAAAGAGAAATATTTCGGATAGTTTGATTTACTTATTTAAAAGAATTTACGAATATAAACGAAGTTCGCAACTACGTATATAATTCTTTACGATTCTGTTATAGAAAATGTTTAAAAATGATGTATAATAGTGAAAACAGTTTGTACGATAATATTTACGGTTTTTTTGTTTAATGAAACATCTCGAATTATTAAAAAATAACGAAAAACGATAATAGGTGACATAAAACAGTATCTAATATACATATGTACATATATGTATATATTTCGTACATTTCATTTCTGATAGTTTGATTTTCATAAAATATTGCAGGAATTTTAGTTAATTTTTTTAGAAACAAAACTGATGAACATTAGAAAAAGTAAAATTATTTGTAATAAAAAAACATTATTTTTTCAATCTATTTAACGTGAAGATTCTATTTTTTTCTTGCCAGCTGATACGGAAGCTGCAGACGGTGCTCGGAAAAATGTTACTATATATCATTATACGTATAATTTACGAATAATATCAAGAATCGAAAGAAACCTAAACTTATGGTTTGTGTATATAAAAGTATAAGACATTATTTTACACGTTCGTGTTTATGTTCGTGACGGATACCTTTTTTTTTTTTGATTCTGTTATATGTAAAAAAATTTGAGGCTGTCAAAATACAGCTGTAGATATGTAACATAAAATAACAAACAAAACCGTCAATACTTTTTCTGTTTTAAAAATCCAAATTCTAACAATATTTGCAATTCGATTTATTACTAATTGGCTTCATTTGGTTCTTCTCAGAAAAATGTATTTTAGAAAAGAACCCAATTCAGTTGTAATCAGATAATTCCATCATACTACTATTTTAGCGTTAGTAATTGTATATTTCTATTTTAATTTTTTCAAATTATCAAACATTTAGGTTTATTTTTATTAATAATACTCTTTGATTTTCTTTTTTCAATGGAAACAAATTATTTAGATTTCCTACAAATTCGAAACATTTAAGACTAAATTTATCTTTATTATTATAATTTTTTTTATTTCTGGTTGAATTCCCAAAAACGATTTTCTTGTATATTAATTTATGTTTAACGTTTGTTATAACGTTTATAATTTTATTATTTTAATAATAAAAAAAAAGTTTAGGTCAGCTGAGTTTTTTGAATTGCCGAAACATTTGAAGTGGATCGATTTATTATTTAAAAAATTAGAAATATGTGATCCTTATTTGTACGACCAAATATTTATCGTTAAAGTAATAAATAACATACTGTTCTACCTTAATTAAGTTCATTTTACATTTTTTTCATATTGAACGTTTGTTTTCGTTTTTTTTTTTATAGATTACGAATGATAACGAAAATAGTAAGATACGTGTCACGACGACTAGCGTTATGGTTTCGATGTTTTTTTTTATAACAAAATATTTTCGAGCAATTATACAATGGACTAGACTTGTAGGGATATACATATATATAGCAAATACACTTGGTATGCTTTAGTACTACGACTAGAACATAACTGCGTGTCCTACTGAAGTGTATACACACGGAAGCATAGACAGCTTTTTGCACTTGGGGAGGCTAATTGAAGAAAAAAAAAAAAAGTAAATATACATTTGCGGATTTCTTCGGTTTTAGAAATGAAATGGGCAATAAAAGATGCGAAATACGATTTCTTGGTGAAAGGGGGAGCCAACCTTTCATTACGTCTAGAGATACCTTTTCAATAACATCGAATATAAAATTAATTTATCGGCAGGATCTGAAAAAAAAACAATTATCTAAACGTTATTTTCGTGTTTGAAAAACTTACGAAATAAACGTATTAGCTTATTTATTACACGAAATAATAATTCGATATATGTATCTACAATTTAAATTGATCTAACTCGAAATTTTAGCATTTGCAGTCAACTAAATTGCCGAACGAACAAAATAATTAGAATTGTAAATTTGTTGCTGACTTATTAAAGATAAAAAATTATTTTATCAAAGTTTTTAAAATTGAAGTATCGAGCGACAATTAAAATTGTGTATGAGTTGCGCAAAATACATTTTATACGGCAGTCACAAAAAATACTGCGAGATACTGTAGTACTTAGAAATAAAATTACGTTGCAATTTTTAAATCGTTTTTTTGTATTTTTCAAATGGTTAAAAGTAGCGTTTAATACTTATAGAGAAACTATTAAAATTTATCTGGCAGCGCAAACGTGCGAATTACAAAAGTCAGTTATCTAAAACACATGGTAAACAGATTATGGAAAAAAATGATCGTGTTAGAAAAATGACATGAAATGGTAAAGAAGGTAATAATGTTAGATATTTTTCCATGCGAGAAATATCAGGTAATTACGAAAAATGAGCTGATCAAGGGATTAATTTAAATCGCAAAATCTTTTGCAATAATTTTCTCTTTTTGTAGAACCTAAATACCTTCTTTAATTTTTACCACAATACAACGCTTCGTACTCTTCTACTGGATGCGTTTTTAAAAAAGGGATTCTTGAAACGCTTATGCAGAGAAAAAATCGGCTATAGCCACGTTATCAATTTATCGTAGAGACGAATATTGCTATAGCTAACGGAATTCTATAAAACTGTATAGCGGTTACAACGATTATACTGAAAAATTGTTTATCACAACCAAAATTCCGGTACGCAAATAAATAATTATCTCTTATAACGACCACCTAACGACACAAAATTTAACTTCGTAAAGTCTTTGTAGATAAATTTAACAAAAAAGGAAAATAGTACGAAAACGAAATGTCTACAGAATGAAATAAATAAATTGCTATTCTTTATTCTACTTATTTAAACATGCTAAATTCTTATTTTGTAAATTTAACTAAACTGATGGAAACTTCTGATATAGATTATTATGAAAAAGTGTATTAAGGAATATTACAATAAAAAATCGAAAATTACAAATTTCTAAATACCAACGCGTAATTAATCTCTGTTCATGCTTATTTTACATTAATTTGGGTTTTATTTTTTCGTGATCGGGTACTTTTATGTAAAAAAAAAAAAAAAATAGTGTTCGTGATTTTTAGAATTCACTAAAAAATACATATGTATAGCTACGATTATAAATAAATGATTAATCGCTTAATATTGAGGAAAACAGTTTTGCTGTATAATATTTTACGGAAAACGAAATTAAAGCACTAGTCAGGCATTTAAAAATCAAAGTATTTTACTTGAAATCAGATGTAACGATAAACCGTTTTTAATTACCAAATTATGTTTATCCCTTTCAAAGTGATCTTACACTGCACTTATTTTCTACTTCTCATCTGGATACAAACGATTTCACGTTAATGTCAATAATGCAAGTCGATAACGTTGAGATTTATTTCACACACGCATTATTTCTGGTTATTTTAACGAGAATCAATTTATATAAAAAGTATAATACTCTTTTTTATATAAATTTATTCGTTAATGTAAGTTTTTGAGAATTGTGACGATTACCACACTCTCCAGTTCTTTTTTAGATAGTGGAAAACAAGTTGTATAATCCTGCTGATAATTAAAATTGTAAAGACTTACACTCTCGAACACAGAAAAATTCTATGGCAAAGCGTATAGTATAATTCGTAATACCACAGAGAGGTTACGCAATGAGTTATTTTAACAAATTTTAATTAAAACAGCGATCTCGAAATTAAGAGTAGTTAATTTCTCATTTTGACGCGAGATGTTTAAGGTGTGCGTGAAACTGTTCTTAAAAGACGTTCGCACGAATATTGAAAAATGTCGAATATCATAATCGTTCATAAAAAAAAAAAAAAATCTTTGGGTCGTCTTTCAATTTAACGTATTTTTGAAAGACACCAACGTTACGAGAAGTGATTCTTTGCAATTGCACAATATCAGTTTCGAACTCTGACGTTCCTTGGTGAACTAAAAAACTTATACGTGTATTATAAGTTAATAGCGAATAAATCATAAAATACAATTACACACGTAATAATTTTTACCGACTTCAAAAAAGAAAGAGATTATTATACGTCTCGCTTAAGGTTTTTTAACTTTAACCCACGCGGACTGATTCCAATGATGCTCTATTCGAATATGTCTTACTTTGAAAATTAAATAAGAGTACGCTAAAAGGTAATTTTATTCGAAGGAAGATATGTATATTTTACAGTGAAATACATATGTACCTTAAAATCGTTATACAATATTAATACATATTACGAGTAGGCATCGAATAAAAAATTATAATATCTGGGAAAACATTCCACGAACATTTAATAATGCGATTTTTGATTATTATAGTAATATTTCCATGCCGACTCTGGTAAAAAAAAATCATTATACGAATCTATCACATCTGTTAAAGTATATATTACTTCAGCGTGAAATAATATACAACTTAAAAGATTTAATGATAATTCCTATAAATTAATACTTTTAGAGTTGGCGCAGAAATATTGCAATAATTGAAAACTCGTTAAATATTTAAAATACATGAAACGATATGTATATGTAGTAATTAAAAACTGCATTAAATATGTTCGTTAAATACTTTGAATACATGAAATGATATATTTTTGAAATATATACATATATTTGCTTATCACTTATTACAAATTTTCTCGTCAAGATGCTTGTCGACGAATTTTCTTACATCTAATGATTTCTACATCATACTACTTATAATATATATACATACTTATCGTCGCGCAAATATTAAACTTATTCTATTTTTTACTTATTTCTCACTTATCTATAATTAATCTATTATTTATATAGTTTTTTTTTTCGTACCCTTTGTTTTCACTTCTGTTTGTCCCGGTTTTCCGTATCCTTTTCGTTTATTTAATGCTTATTATTATTTTCATATTTCTCTCTTTTTGCAACTGTTTCTTTATTTTTCATTTTTTCAACCCGAATTTTTCCCTCTCTATTATGTGTTTAGGCGTTTTATTTAACAACCGAGTTATAATACATTTGTTTGTTCGTTCCCCCATCTTTGTTCCAGCTAACGGCGGTTTGTACAAATAGTTTTTCCTCAGCCCGTATTCTATTTTTCTTCTTTCTTCCAGTTCTATTTTATTTCCGGTCATTATGTATTCCCATATCTCTCTTTATAAATAAATACATTCCTCTATCGCTTAGAACATCTTCTTTTTGAATTATTTTAGTCTCGCATTTATGATATTTGATATTAATTTCAAGTATTTTATTTGTAGTTTACCTATTTACCCCATGCAAACATTAAAAATTGTATTAAATATATGTCAAATATTTGAAATACATAAAACGATATATACGCACAATATTAACAAACGCTTTTGGGCATAGCGTATCTCTCATAATATGCATAAAAGATACATGAAGTGCGTGATTATTAGAAATAAATTTCAAGAATTTTGAAGTTTTCGTTTCTAATTATAATACACTGTGTGTCTTGTGTACTTGTATTTTTACTTAACGAAGATCAAAAGGGTTTTTTAATATTGTATAAGCATTGTGTTTCGTGTATTTCGAATTTATTTATATCCTAAATTGTTATATACATTTGAAAACTAAAAATCAAGTTTACTTGCAATGGAAGAGATTTGTGAAAAATTAGTTTCTCGAAGAAGATAAATACTTTTTTCATATAATATGCGATTTATTTTGTGCTAAGTTTTGAGAGATTAATTTTTTTTCGTAATATTTTGTGTTATGGAGAGACTACTATTTTTATGATCTGGTTTAATTTAATTAGTGTGTGTTGGGGATAAGGGGAATTTAGTAAATAAAATATTTTGTGTGTGTAAGGTGAATATTGTGTGTCACTGGTATGTGTAGAAATAATGGTGGAAGGGCAGCAAAAAGTATTTCGAGAGAGAATTAGAGAGAATATCATTTCATAAAATTCAATTGCAGCCCTGAAAAGGGCTATTTCGAATAAA
Source organism: Icerya purchasi (assembly GCA_039619475.1). Classification (NCBI taxonomy): domain Eukaryota; kingdom Metazoa; phylum Arthropoda; class Insecta; order Hemiptera; family Monophlebidae; genus Icerya; species Icerya purchasi. The sequence continues at coordinate 484,623,711 of CM077116.1, forward strand.
TTGTTTGTTTTTATCAATACATATTTGTTATTGATGTAAACGAGATCTACTTCTTTGATTTTTTAGGTGTTCCGGCGGACGCAGCCTTTTTGGTAACCTTCTTAGTTGCCGCTTTGGCTGTTACTTTCTTTGCTGCCTTCGGTTTGGCGTCTTTCGGCTTTGTCGTCTTCTTCGGTGTCGGCTTTTTCAGCGGCGTCTTCTTCGATTTCTTTTCTAGAGACTTATCTTTGGTTTTTTTGTCGGTTTTTTTCTTGTCTGTGGCCTTGGCCTTGGAGACCTTCGGTTTCGGTTTCGCGGCCGCTTTCGTAGTTTTGGTCGCTTTGGGTTTCTTGTTCTCCTTTTCCTTAGCAGAGGCTGCTAATTTGAAGGAACCGGAGGCACCTTTGCCCTTGGTTTGGACCAGCTTGCCGGAAATGACGGCGCTTTTGATGAATTTCTTGATGAACGGCGACAATTTGTTGACGTCGACCTTGTACGTGGTGGCGATCTGCTTTTTGATGGCCTGTAAGGAAGAGCCACCTCGCTCCTTGAGCGACTTGATCGCGGAGACGACCATCTCGCCGGTTGCCGGGTGACTGGATGGTTTTTTCGGTTTCGACGACTTTACCGCGCTCTTGACGGGTTTCTTCTTGGACGGCGACGCGACCGTCGCTGCAGCAACTGGAGAGGCTACCGTATCCGCCATAATATAGACAACGTAGATTTCAACGAGTAAGAAAGATCTATGCAATGAGTTGGGAGCGTGCCGGCGCGGTCTATAAGTACGCTCGGTTAATACCGTACTGAAAGCCGCGCCACAGCTGCTATAAGAAACGCGCCATTTTGACGAATTTATGTGCTTTTCCGGCGAAGTTAATCGTATTTTTCTGAACTGATTTCGCGTAATTTAATCAGGCCGTTTGCATATTCGCAATCTGCATTCTCCGCTCTATAAGACGACATAGAATGGTGCCCGTAAAAACGATTAGTCGCCTCGAAGCGAACGAAACAATGCGAACGAACCCGTATTAAACGGATAACATGTTTTGTTTTATTTCCATTTATTCGATTAATTCTCGTTCGAATTTTAAAATTAACACGTCTACAGAATCAGCGAAAGTTCTAGAAAAATTCGATATAGGCGGCGGACAGCTTGAACCGTTACAACATTTGCAAATTAAATTCGAAATCGGACGCATCAAAACACGATGATGAAACGGTATGTGAGAGTTTATTTCAGGAGCAAAGTTATACTATAAATACCTGTCGTTGGTTTTTTAGATTATTCGAAGAACATTTAATGAGATAAAGGTTACCCGGTTTTTTTCCTTCCCTCGGAGGTGTGAAAATTTTATCGCTATGAATTCGCCGAATTTGCGGTGACAAAAAAAATGGCGAAACAGCGACATGCGGTCTTGTAATGTAAGAAGACGAGACTAATAACATTTTTTAAGAAATTCAAAAAAACATATGTACATACATCTTGATTATTTAGAGGAAAGTGTAAACTTTTTTTTAATCTCCTTTCGTTGGTTTCGTACATATTTAATTCATCTACACGCCTTTCAACTTCATTAGTAAAATAACTACGTATCATGTATATTATCTCTAGTGATTAGATGAATTTCCTAAACACGTGTGCATTCTTTGAAATTGATCTAGATCGTAGTAGAGAATTGAAATATTTAAACAGTGCAATTCTCTTAACGATAAATTTAAAGATATTAATAATGTGTCGAATGTCTGTAATTCTAACGTTTTAGAAGGTATAGAAAATTTCAAATTAGCGACGTCTTCAGTTTGATCAGCAGTTCCTCTCGGAAATAGGTCAAAACAAACGCAGAATTTTATATATGTACATATGTTTACACATGTACATGACAAAAAGTTAACGGTAAATTTTCTAGTATTGTAAAAATTTTAGTTTTTTGAACGGGTAACACATTTTACTACGTGAGTATATCTTTAATATTTCATATAAATCAGTTTATCATTAATATGACGTAGTAACATTGGGCGAGAAACAACATTAAATTTCTTTTTGATTTACAAATCTAATTTCTTTATCACAGCGCCCCGTGTACATTTCACGTTAACGAAAAAGACCGACAAAAGCATCACGTGCTGTACAGCACTTTAATTACGGAAAATTGGTTAAAATTATCATCTGCCACATTATAGGTGGGAAACAAGCATGGCGGAAGATTTTATAGACTATACGGAAATTATGATAGAAATATTCCAGGGTTATTTTTTCATTGGCATATTAAAAAGTACCTAAAAAAAAAACTTTGCAAAAAGAATAACGGACATGTGAGAAAATAATGAAAAATAGACAGGCTTATCACTGGCACGAAGCCAACTGAAAAATTTGATCGGCCATATTGTTTTCATTGATCGATTATTTAGTGTTGAATATTTTGAAATGTACAGCCAACAAAATCACATTATCTATATATTAAAGTTAAAAAATTGCAGTTTTTCTTGTAATTTATCGACGGAGAGAATCGGATAAGGAATTTTGGTGCGCTACTAATAATTCTAATAGTAAATCATTAACATTTTCGGTATTTTCAGAATAATAGAACCCCGTGCTATTTTTTAGAATTTCTGCCATTATGATCGATTTTTTTTTTTTAATAAGTTTTTTTACGAATTATAAAACAACAAAAAATTATTTACCTCGCTTCAATATTGTTAACTTATTTCACAACAGGAATATGTATATATATGTATATGTATTTGAGATGCTCAATTGTTTTGTTTTTTTTTTTGAATGTATGTATTTCTTTTTAAATGCAATAATTTCTTTCGTCAAAATTTTTTTTCCATATTTACTTTTTAAAAATATCGAAATTGTAAATAGGTTTTTTTGAAAAAGGATATTAAATTTTAGATACTTTGACCTAAGTTTACGTTATATGAATATTGTAAACACATTAAAATTTCAAATTTTTTAAAATCTTTTCCGTTTTATTTTAAACTATCATATTCTTACCGTTAATATTTTTTTTTCTAAATATAAATTTTACGTTGTTTCATTTAATTTGCAATATTTTTTTGAATGTAAATTTACATGAAGCTGTATTTTATGTAAAAGTATAGTTAAGGCGCATAGTACATTTTCACTTAACAGTGTTTATAATGAATTGCATTTTAAACTTTTTTTTCATTTCTATTTTTATCATTGTGAATTCTTCTATTTTTTGCTTTTTAAAACGTTTATTATTACACATATGTATATTTGTATATACCCTTATATTTTAAAAGCAAGAAGATAAGAAACATTTACGTTTGTTGTTAAACAGTTTTTAACATTTCTATTTAAATTAAAGGTTACTCGATACACCGGAAAAATGGGAAACTAAATTTTACACGTTAATGTTGAAAAGTACAAAAAAAAAGAAAGAGAACACTTTTTACAGTAAATGGACTTTTATAATGCAGTTGCGTCTGAACAAATTATGCTCTTTACTTTCGTATTATTCAATGAACTCTGATGTTAAACCGTAACCACAAACTTTTAAGAAAATTTAGTCTATTAATTTTTGAATAATTTAAGAAAGTGTAAAAAAAATTAATTTAACTTACTTTCTAAAAAAATTAATAAAACGAAGTTGAATTTAGTAATAACAAACTTGTTTCAAAGCTGACGATTAAATACTAAAAATAACAATACAATACTTTAAAAAAAGCGTTTATAGATCATATCTGTGTAATATAGCATGCGCTCATTAAATTTTGTCTAGGCAAAAAGTGTATGTATATAATTGGAATGTTATTAAGCTTTACCCATGTCGTATTTGCTAATTTGTTTTTACACTTTCGAAAATTACATTTGTCACTTTATTTATTTTCATATGGACTCGTATATTAAAGTTAAACGGATTCTCGGAGAATTATTTCCATGTAAACGATATCCTCGATTTACGCATAACTAAACAAAAACAATACATTGATAAGGATAATTATATTTACAAAATTATTGTGACCTCTAATTGTTACGAAAGAGAAAAAAAACAGCGATCGTTTCCGAAAGTACTTTTTGAAATATCTTCATACAACTAGTAAGATTTGCGTAATAATAAATAAATTCTTTTAAAATGTAATGAAAATATAAGAATTTATTGCACGATTTTTACGACGCTATGATTTATTTGGGGTTACATATGGTAGGTTCTTTTCGATATTATTAACCTGTTTTTGTAACAAAATTTTTAATCAACACATTAAAGTATAACAAGCGCTTTTTATTAGTAAATAAATGAAAGTATGTAACAAATTAATGATAAAATTTCGTATCAAACATAAATTTGAAATAATTCGCTGCCAATTATTAAGTATCTGGAAGAAATTGGAAAAATAATATTTTAAGATATAGTGACATCGATTATTTTCGGTATTTTTTAAGATTCATGTTTTTTCCCTACAGATTCGTACTGAAAGATAGAACATTTTCCACCTTAACAACGTCGGGGGAACAACTGCTAATTATTACGGTAACTTGAAGCGAACTTTTTAATATAATCTGCAAAATTTTACGGTAGATAAACATTTCTAAACAAAATATAATCGTTAAATAAATTTTAATACGTATGACATTTATGGGCAGAAAATTAACAATTTTGTTTGGATATACAGTAGACGCTCGGTTATCCGACACAATTGGGGAATTGAATGTGTCGGATAACTGAAAAAGTCGAATAATACGGAGTTTTTTCAATTTTGTTTTTGTTTTTTAATTTTATTACATATTTATAAAGAACAATTACAGTTCAGAAAAAAATTTCAGCATAAAAATTATTTTTTTAAAAAGGTATTCATCGACAATTGTTTCACCTTACTTATTCGTTGTTGGGCTGCATAATCTCGCCATTTTCGGAAAATTAACGCTGTCAACGCTGCGAAATAGATTTCAGTCGACAGTTTTAAGTGGACCAGAAAGTAAATGGCTAATCGTGGGAAATTTTTATATTTCTCGGAGTGTGTTGTAGTCGTGTTACATTATCATTGGAATGCATAGTTGATGCTAAAAAAATCGAGGGAAAATCAAAACTATCACATATTAAATGTGTGTTGTGCATGATTATTCGCTTCCCTGAGAGATTTTTTAGTGTCGGATAATACGGAGTGTCGAATAACCGAGCGTCTACTGTATTTGTATTAAAATTTGATTTAAACACATTAAACATGTGTAGTTGTATTTAATAAAATTTTCGAATAATTTTTAAGACATTTTTAATGTTAAAGTTATTCTACTAACTCAATAAAAACTTTTAGTAACAAATAGGTAAAACTGGTTAATGATGAATAAAAAAATATTAATCGAGAAATTTTACAATAATAAAGTATACTATGCATGAAACAAATTTCGTACATTCTGTTTTTATAGTTTTCTTTTTTTTTACGTTCGTTTAAATCATGTGATATACTTCTCAACGCTATATTCGTAAATTACTGTACCTTTGGCGATACGAACATTTATGCTTCGGTAATGTTAATTTAAATAATGCCAATCTTCAGCACAATTTGTTACATGAAAAATAATTGAAATCGTTTTTGTTTTTAAAAGTTATTTTCTTTTTTTAAAAAGTTTTGCTCTCTAATCATGGTTTATTTAAATTATCCCTTGAAATATGAAAAAACTAAGGTTATATTACTTATTTTGTTTTTTCATTTCATTTACATATAAATCGTTATTTAGCATGTCTAGGTATTATATAAAGTGTCCAATTAGAGAAGTTCGGTTCTTTTCAATGTTCTCGGTATTACATGTATTAATCTAATTTAGTTTGGTTATCTTAGTAGTGTATATGAAAAAAAACTTTCAATACACCATCTGATATTAAGAAAATTTTTATTTTATACACATATTTACGGAATATTTACAAAAAAAGGCATATATAATTACATCGGTAAGATCTAAATGAAAGTTTATAATTTTGGTAATCAGTTTTTGCATTTAAGAAAATAAGTAGAACAGACAAAGATGAATAAAAAGCATTATTACGAAAATTAGGTGGACGAACATTTGCCTTAAGGTACGGGAAAACTTATTACGACGGAATATATTTGTATTAACTTCAAAAATTTTCTATCAGAAATCTAAAATCAAAATTAAAATTATTATAATCGATTTTCTGTATTAATATGAAATTATTGTAACATGGAACACTTAGAAAAAAAAAATTTAATTATCTACAAAAATACATTTAAATATCGACATGTATTATTGAGCTAACAATTAAAGTAACAATGAAAATAAACCGAATAATAAACATTTAAACGATTATAATACTGATTTAGATAAGCGATATATCGATATGTTAAAAATTTCTAATTGCTAATTTTAAATAGCGGATTGTTGGCTACCATTAAATTATTAATTCAAATAATTAAATGTTCTGTTTCTAAGTTTTTTATGTTACAATAATTTTATATTAGCGATCCGCCTACTGATTAAATCCAATAATTATTCGTAATTGTCCAATGTACCAATAATGCCAGTTACAAAAAATATAGCGGAAAAAATAAAACCGCTAATTTCTTTTTATTACTGTAGGCATTTTATAATAAAAACTTTTATTTAATAATAATTCTGAAACATCCTTAACCTAATTCCTGTTATGCTGCGATGAAGGAAGGACTAAATTATCTTCAAATAGCTGATAAAAATTATATTCATAAAATTCTTTCTGTTTCGATGTGTAAACATTTTAAATAGATCAAATTACGCATGAGAATGTAAAATATTACGGTGAATTTCATTTTTCATAATACGGTTGAGCGTTAACAGTTCAAACAAACGGTGCCCAACAGAAATTATCAAATAGCACTGAAAATGTCACGTTGAATTAAAGATGATTAGGTGCAACTGTAATTAAAACGAAACAATTAAATAACAGTATACTTCTGCAGTTTAAATTGTATAAAAATTCCATCTTATTAAATCATTCTATATAATATGCGAGAATTATTAGTAAATCAAGTTTGCACGTCAATTTATTTCGTTATGTTGGAAAACAAGCTTTAATAGATTAGTTCAATAATTCTAAAGCAAACCGTCTGGATTTATAAAAGAATTTTTGTCATCTCTCTGTTCTTTTTTTTAAAAATACATTTGTGTTAAAAAAACATAATTTTCAATATCTGTCGGTCATTTTCTTTCTATTCTTATTTCGAATACAAAGATAGAATGAAGTAGAATTTTTGATAATAGCATAATCACTGATTTTTTCCGCAACAGTAATAATTTTATTCTTTTAAATTGTTGAGAAATAAAAAAAACAATACCCGAACTGTAATATACTTTTCAAAACAGTTACTTCAGTTAAAATTTCTGTTTAAATTATTTGAAACGAAAATGTAATATTTTTTATCTGTGTAGTATTTATTTCGCATTATCTGAATTTACATAAAAAACCATCAAACCGTTAAATTTACTTTTAAAATTCGAATAAAAGTTGTGTTTTTATCCTGGAAATAAAAAGATTAATTTGGAAAACAATGTTTTTTAAAAATTAAAAACGTATTTTTTATTGCTGAACAAATTGATAATCGAACTGGTTTTAAAATAATAATTTATAAAATAGTACACGTACAAGTTATATCACTTGCCGATGTAATATTTAAGGAAAATAGTACGCAAAGAAAATCAGGAATACCCCGTTTGTTCATCTTAATAATAAAACTATTAAATCAGGTACCTTATTTTGGTATTGAAATTTCTCTGAAAATTATTACGTGTTTTGCTATGCTAGGGAAAAAAGTGAAAAATGCTACACGTTTCCTTTTATCGTATAAATTGTTAAATTAACTTTGACAAAAGTTGTATTGCCTAAAATAATCTAATGAGGGTAGGTATGTTGGATTCTTCGAAAACTTCGATATTAAAATTTAAATTTAAACTGACAACAGAAAAATTTTATTTTTATTTACTTTGTTGCTCCTTTTATTATATGATTTAAATTGCTTTATCTGCGAAAAAATATACAAATTTTAATAGGAAGTATTAAGAACTTTAATTTTTAGAAGGTATTGAAAATTTTTATTCGTAACATTTACTCGAAAACTTTTACAGCATAAATGTTTCAATATAATTTAAAAATGTATATATTAATTGCAATATTATCAGAATAAAATAAACACATCAAAAACTTAACTGTATTATGTAAACTCGAAGAAAATTAAATTTTTGTTATCGTATTATAAAAAATTAAAATGTACACTTCGTTTTAAATGAAAATTGAAAGGTTTAGAAATTTTAAAAAAAGCTCGTTTTGTTTATAAAAATTATAGAATTGAATGTTGTCATAATATCGAAATATGAAAAAGAAGGAAGAAAGATTTATTTACATAAATAATAACATTACACTCGTGAAATAATATGCAACGTTTAACTTAATAGAAAAAAGAAACAAAAACCTACTGCAGGATATCGAAGTATGAATATTTTATGGCTGCCACCACGAAGCATAAAATTAAGAAAATTATACATAAAAAGTTGTTTCCTTATAGCTACATATTTAAAAAAATAACTGCAGCAGTAAAAAACCACAAGTTATGAATTGTTTTATTTTGAATCAAAAACTTGATAATTTTTAAGATGAAAAAGAAATCACAGATTCCATTTTGTCTTCTTATTTATTTATTTATTTTTATAACCTTAATTCGATAACATAGTGAGAAAAATTATTCGATGCGTAATACATGAAAATATAAAATAATTTCTGAACGTTATAGATGAAAATTTTTACATAAATGGAAAGAAAATATAATTACAACAGTAAAAATGGCAGTTTATATATATTTGAAAAATATTGAAAAGGTAAGATGACTTTTTGTACGTAGATTTTAATGAATTTTGAATACACTTAGATATCTTACGAAAACTAATGTCCATAACGAGTAAAGTTTAATTTCGTCTGCTTGCATAAAATCAAATACCAATAATAAAATTTCATATCAAATATTTTATTGATGTTTTGAAATTTCGAGAGAAAAGGTATGATGAATTTCCACATTTTAATGTAAAACAAAAACAGTGCAAAATATATTGCCGGAAGTTGGAGGCAATAATTTTATAAATTATTAAATTATTATCGAACAATCTGTATATTGAAATTTCCAAACGAATAACATTTACTCAATAATTCAAAAATAATATACAGATAATATTTTATATTTGTTATTAATATGTTGTCAGAAATAGTGATTTTTTATAACTACGTCCTATAAAAAAAAAAAAAAAAAAGAAAAACAAGTTTCGTAAGTGAAATTTAAAATATTATTACGTATGCGAAGAAATTTATTTTTTATGAATATTTTACTAATATTTCTAAGCTAGAAATTTACTTTGAGAAAATTTATGTATCAAATAACTAAAAATACAGCAAACTTTTTAGAAAATTTGTGTGAACAAAAGAAAGATTAACTGTTTAAGTACTGTTATATTACAATTAATAAAATTTACGTGTGTATGTGAATGCATTATGGATGGAAACGACCGTCCAAAAGTTTTTCAAGATGAGGCAAATTTACAATTATTAATTTTTTAATAAAGGATCGAAGCATTAAAAAAAAAACAGAAAAAAAGAGAGGGAAAGGATTTTTTATAAACGTAATTTATTCATTTTATACTGGATAAAAGTTATATACCATCGAATTTACTTCTAAGATTGGACACGAATATTTTAATGAATTATTAAGTTCAGCATAAATTTTAAAAAAATGCAAAACTTCTTAATTGTTATTTTTTTTTATTTCCTATTTCGAACCACTGACCTTTGCTCCTTACAATAGAATAATTTTTATTTTTCAGTTCGAAATATCTGAAACTTCTAATGTTGATTATTAAATTACTCTTGTAGCTATGTAACAGTATGCTGATCGCTGTTATTTCAAAATAAAAAAAAAAAAAGAACGCAAAAGGTATTTGAAAGAGAACAGCAAGCTGTGGTTTAAACTTTTATGTGGTTAAAATTTAGTTGGGTTCGTTTCTATGCTTTTACATATGTTCTAAATATTTTGGTTTATAAATTTATTATGTTTGGTCGACTTGCTTTATTTATTTAATTTTCTTCTAATGCCTTCAATAGTAATATTTGATTTCATATAATCTAATAGCTACTGTATAAAAATTTTGAAAATTTATCGATTAATATAGCATACAAATACACACGGTCCAATGCGTGCAATATATTTCTAATATGTTACAATCTAGAATAAGAAAAAAGGGAAACCAGATTGTTGTGTAATTATTTAAATAGTGGTGTTTCGTTCAGGTAGGTTCTGGTTTGAATTCCGTTGCGGCACATTAAAATATAGATAAAGTCTCTTGCCGTGGGTTAAGGTCCGCAGATGACGAGCTCCCTCCCCCCAAAGAAAGAATAAAAGAAATTTTAAGTATTTAGGAAAAAAAAGAAAGAAATACAATCTGATTAGCAAACTAATCGAAGCTGTCAATATAACATGATGTAAAAGCACGTATTTTTTATTTGAAAAGAAAAAAAAGATTACGCACTACATTTATAAAATCTTTACGTATATTTTTTATTTTAAAATGGTTAGACCCTCTGCCGCGTTATGTAATGTGTAATGAAGGAGTAATAGAATACAATTTTATCGTAAGACTGTGAAATTGTCATCGTGTTATTTTTGAAATTCCTATACAGAAAAGAAATATTAAAATAATGACTACATTAATAACTATTTTTGTGCAGATACTTATTTCTTTGGAAATGATGATCATCTGTGTATCAAAAAATTAGAAAAAGGTTTTCGTTTAATTGAAATACAGAAAAAAAACATCTAAAATCCAGATTTAGAGTTAATTTATGTAATTGACAGTTGTGTTAAGTGAAGTAAATTTTTTTTTTTTTCTTATTTTAATTTCGCGCTTGATTAGTGTTTTAGATATGATAAAAAAAAACAAGGTAAGTTTTGCGATTTGAATTATTTAAAATGATTTTAAAATGGTTATAAGTAATAATTTTACTTTTTTGAATTCAATTTTTTTAAAGAAATACTTAACGACTATCACTCAAAGTCCAGACTTAATTTTAAATTTTGCAATTTTTTTCTTTTCATTAAATGTTTTCATGTGTGAACATAATTATTTTCCCTTTTTCTTTTCTCTTTATTTTCCTTGCCCATCAACAGCCGAGGCAAATATTTCCATATTGTAAAAAAATAACAGTTGAATTAAAGTAAGTATTAAATTTTTTATTTGTTCATATTTGTCAATAGGCGATATTTATGAAGAAAACTAATCACGACTGTGCAATTTACACAAATTAGACATGTATGATAATTTTCCAAGGTTCTACATGTATCTAATTTTTTAAAACATCTTATACTAATTTAAATACAACAATTGAAATTATCTTAAAATTCCTTCTAAATATTAACAGTTTATATTACATTTGCTTTCAAATAACGCAGAAGTTTTTATGTATGGCAATTGGTCAAAATAAAAAGACAAATATGCACAAATTCCGAAAAACATTTTTTTAGCCGTATTGCTCACAACGAAGATGACAAAATTAAATTAATGTGAAATAACCTTTAAAATAAAATTAGTTCCCAGCATTTTTATTTTTAAATTTCTCTTCTAGAAATATTCTATTTTATGCATTAAAATACTTTTTAAAATAACTAATTAATAATGTACTAATTATTATGTATTTTGGTATTTTGCAACGCGAAATAGAAACATGGTTCGTTTTCCTATTAAGAATCCAAAGGGAGTTGTAGAAAATAATGAATATAATCTGGGAATAATTCTAGTTCTAGTAATTCTGCAAATGATTATATATAAGTTTAGAATATAAATAAGAAGTTGGAGACATTTGTTGTATCTAAAAGTTGTACAGTAAATAATCCACTAAAGGGTTTTTTTTTTTTCGGTTTAGTAAATAGAGTGTTATTAAAATTTAATTAAAAAATTAGGGTAAATTAATAAATTATAACGGAAAAATATCATGGGCATAGACATGCAGATTAGGCTGGAATTCAAGGAAACTGGTGGAGACGATCACTCGAATTATGCTATTTAGGATATTTAAATATTGCAGTAAAACATCACATCGTTTTAATAAAATTAAAATTCATATGTTCATTTAATCTTTTTACTTCATCATCTACATATTATGTGTTTAACTGAAATACGTAAATACGAATATTAGTAGTTTAGAAGTGAATTGTATTTTTTTGTATTCACCTTTTTTTGTTTTTCGTTGAAATATACAAACTTACTGAAATTTTTTGCAGTATAAGTAAGAAATACGATGGAACCGGAAACGGTTACCGTGAAAAATTAGTAGTATAACGAATAGAGAGAAAAAAAAGTCCGATAACAGTTCGTTACCATGTTCACTTTTGTTTAAAATAAAGAATTGTGTTTACGATTTACATAATATTTGTAACAAAGCTAAAAAATGTGACAAGAAATTTTTTTGTTATTCATTTGGTTAATGGTTTAATGACTTTCTTTCTGGCCACGCTAAGGTGAAGAAAAACTTGTTCCTTTCTTTTCTTTCAATCTTCATTAATATTCCTGCACCGAATTTCTACTACCAATACAGTAATGTCGTTAGTCAATTTGTAGCAATTTACTAAAGTGAAAAGTTGTTTTCATTTTAAACGTAATTTTTTGTAATAATTGTTCGATGGTCAAAAAGGTCATGAAATAGAGCCCTCTTAAATTGAAGTATTGACTTTTATTCTTTATTTAAATGTTATTGGGATTAATTGATGTTTTTTAAATTCGGTTTTATCATTTCTCTAAAGATTTGGATATTTTTCTTAGAATGTTTTGATTTTTCTTTCTTTTCTTTTTATATTGGAATTTGAAAGGAATAATTGTTTTGAAATTATAGTTACTGTTCGGTGATATGTGAGTACAACAATAAATTGATCTTTTTTTTTTTGTTTTTATCATGTTTAATATTTATTATTCATTTATTGGTTTTATATTTTTCTTTTTTATCTTTTCGACCAATAATGTTGTACTAGCTAGACTCCATTCGCAATGCTAAAATTGATACTTTGCAACGTTTCACGATCGCACTGTTTTTATATATAATATTATATTACAATATTTTAGACCTAATTATTTAAGTGAAACAGTGGTCTAGTGGTAATGTGTGCGAGTCTAATGCTTAAGGCATTTATTATCACATGCGTGTACTAGAGATCAAAACTAACAGCGAAGTTATCTTTTTATTTTAAAATATTTAAACAAATGTTACGTATTTTATATTAGAAAAATTTTCTTAATGTTATAATGAATTATGTAGAGAGTATTAATAATTGTTTTATTTTTAAACGATGTGAAATATTTTTTATACACTTACTACTAACTTTAACTCAAAATTATTTTAAATAAATATGTGCAAAATAAAAATTGTAAAAATAAAACTAGTTTATTATAATTATGTGAAAAAAAGCGAAGGTTTAAAAAAAGATGTGAATTGGAGGGAAAAGCAAAACTATAATTTCAACCGAAGTAAACATAAATTTAATAATTATTTTCGGAAGAAAATGATTTTAAAAAAAATATTTACGTGAACAATTTCCACAGAGATTAGCCGTCGGAACTCACATAACATTTTATCAAAATCGTCAATGCTTTACGAGTTTTTATTTACTTATTTATAAAAAGACGCGTCTTCCTTATCATAATTGTACATTTAATTAAAATTTGCATAATTCTGTTTTTATATTTGCATATCTGAATATGTAATGATAATGTTTAAATAGACACAACTTTTAACTGAATGTAATTGTAAACATTATGTAAAGATCGTTTACCATTAAATTTTTTTAAAGCACCTTAATTACTTCCGAAATCCTGTGTCTCAGTTTGTATTACATTTTTCGATGTACTATACAAAATAAGTTCATAAATAATAGACAACATTTTTTCTACGTTCGAGAGTATACATAATTATGGTTTCTGAGATTGTTGTTAGTTGAATAATTTGTTGTATTGCCGTAAGATTTTTTCTGAACTTTATTTCCTTTTAATTCTTTATTTGATTTATTACCATTATTTCTGCTCATCATTATTATTACAAAATGCTTCTTAAAAAAATTCGTAACCATACGGGTATATTTAAATAATAACTGTAATGTTTTAACTATGCATTTATAAATCGACAACTTTGTTTTTAATATTCAAACCCCTATGATGTTGAAACCATGACTTGAAAACCATTACATACTGCATATAGAGAAGATAATTTCTCAAATGTTCATCGTTAGTCGCTTTTATAACTCTATTTTGTAAATATAATCTTTCGCTCGATGGATTAATATCGTGTAATATCCGAACTTTTTCAAATTAAAGTTCAACTATAAAACTTTATTTTTATATCGATTACAATAGAAAGGGAGTAATGTAGTAGAATATATCATACAGTATTCATAGTTGTGCTTTCGGATGCAATTAATATAACACTATGTAATACAAATATGGGGTACATCATACACTTTATAATATATTAGAACACTGAAATTCAAACTTATACAATTACAGCAAAACCGGATAAATGTTAATTGTTAACATGTTTTAGGACATCAAGCGTACAGCTAACATCTGCTGGCGCAATCTACTGGCGCGGATATGGATAGAAGCAAAAAAATTGGTACAGCGTTGTACTACCTATTTGCACATTTTATTATACGGACATAGCTACAATACAACAGTTATAAATGCAATGCTGGAGTATGAAAGACTACACCTGAAACTGATTGTAATCACCTGTTATCGCGATACAATTGCAGTCCAAGTGTGGAATACACCAGCCCGTTCATATTTAATAATATATATGGTGATTTGCCATTATCTACCGTGCGACTTTTAATAATTTTTATTCGTCGTGATAGCCCGATCGTTCTAGTCACTCGACCAATCATTAAGATGATGATAATTAGTAATTTTTCGCCTTTTCTAAAATATCCATAATCTGTACTGTAGTATATCCTATTATTTTATTCAGTGTTGTATTAATATAGTGTACTAATTAAATGTGTTTGTTCTGTCTGCTATTAGGCGGTTGAAAATTTCAACAACGTTGGACAAACCAAATCTAAAGAAAAGGATGGTAATGCAATTTGTATGATGTGTATCTGAAACGTCATGGGTTATCTTTACTTAATATTCAATCATTTAAGAACCACGAGAAGTCTCAATTTCACCGCGAAAATCATGTGTTGACAGAAAAATTGAAGTCAGAAACTGCATTATTTTTGAATAAACTTGAAACTTTTATTATTATTAAAAATTATAAAATCGATGTATCAGTGGATGAAATAATTTCATTTCTCAATAACGATAATTTTGATCGAGAGCGAATAATTTTAGTTAGAGACATGTTACATGATACTACGAGCAATGGTGTAAATGAAAAGTCAAATTCACTTCACGATGTATTATTCTTAGGAAAAAATTTGCATCTATTAAATTTAATACTAGAATTTACCAAGTTGATACGAATCATATTAACAGTTCTAGATCAATGTGCGCATGTGAACGATACTTTTCTATACTGTGTCGTGTAAACAGGTGTCTGTTCTTTTCTTCGTACAGAAAGATTAAATAATTTCTTTACATATTCATATACTCACAACACTTTGGATATGAAGTTTCTTAGGAATAAATTTATATTAAGAACTCAGACTCGCATATTAACATTTGTAATGGAGTTCTAATATCGTCAGTTTTATGTGTTATTTAGTACTTGTTAGCTACATTCATGTGACAAAATTGACGATGCGTTTTTCAAAAATATTTCCGAAATAAGAACATATTAAACATTTTTACTGACTTATTATAAGCTTTTTTTTATGGAAATGGAAGTGGTGCGTATGCTACTAGATAGTATGAAATATCTTAACTTTCTTCTTTGGTTGCGTACGATATGGGAAAATGAAAAAGTGCTAGTCCTGGACATCGCAGAAGTTGAAACTTAATTTGCCCTTTGTGCAATGTATTTCCAGGAATCCGTCTAAAAACAGAAAATAAAATAATATACATAATGTATGAGATGTTTGGTTTGAAGACAAACCCTTTGATAATCATATTGGAACGACAATAAATTAGCTGAGTTGCAGTTAAAAAAAAAAAAATGAATAAACTAGGTTTGTATTTTTTATGATGGATATTATTTTTTGTAGTAATCGTTGATTTTCAAATGGAGCTTTCACGCTTGCTATATGGATAATATCAAAAAAACTATATTTCTTTAGCGGTATTAGTAGTTTTAGGATTATGAATTTTATAATCTGTAAAAACATTACTGTATAAAATAAGACTGTATTTTTATTTATTTATTTTTTAACAGCGTTTACTACATTTCTAGTTCTTTCGTTATTGTAAAATGGAATAAAATTACGATGTAAATAAACGAATGGAAAAATAATATCGAGATAATCGAGAAATATTTTTTATCATAACATGCCAGCATTTTAGAAAGGTACGTTTGGAATTAATAATTATCTGAAAATTTGAATTAAAAATTAGTAAAATTTCGGACTAAAGGTGTATAATACACATTACTATTTCGATTTAATTAAATTTTTGTTTTATACTTTCATTAATAATTGTGAATAATAAAAAAATTTAATTTCAATAATCGATTTTGAATATATATTACGCATTCTATCAGGTGATTTAGGAATTAAATAAACCGGCTCAGACATGTTGAGCAGACGCTTTGAAAGATTTTAAACGGAAAACGCTAGTAATCGGTTTTTTGATGTCTTATTGAGCTGCATTATCGGGAAGTGTTGGTTTATTATTATTACTGTTTTGTTAATTTTTATTTTCTAATATTAATATTTTTGTTTCGTTATTTAAAATAGTGTATATTTTCAAGTCATTGAAGAAATATGTGTAATTAAATTTTGTGGATGAAGAAAAATTTAAATTACGGTACGTTTCTAGTTAATATTTAACAAACAGAATTATTTACGATTCACCGTCGAATTAATAAATTTTTAGGCCTACGTTATTTTAAAAGGCCTTATTTAAAGCGATTGGTTTGATTTGTGCATTTTTATTGTCTACATGCTGAAGACCAGTTAAGTTTACGTTCGTTTTATTCGTTTGCGCCATACATATTTTCTGTACAACGATGAAGTTATATAAAAGATTTCTAAAGTTTTGTAAGTTGGAGATGTTTCTGTTATTTTCAGATGTACACTAGACAAAATTATTCGTATATTAGGTAATGCTGATAGTTTGTTGAGACATAGACGATAAAACACACAGTTACGGGAACGTGATATGTCTGAAACAAAATTATTTAACGTAAATTAATTCTGGGATTTGATTTAATTATATATCAGTTACTTTACAGGACATGTTAATTGTTTTGTTTAACGAATACAAAGCAGTTGGTTTATAATTTTTTACATTGTGTCCTGCAGAGAAAATTTAAACAAAACTTTAATACAACATTAATGTATTGTTTTTACACTTGTTCACCGATTAACTTGTCACGGTTTGTTTTGGTAGTTTATAGTACTGTTACTGAAGTTATTTCTGTTCAACTTATCCATTAAAAGTTCTTTTAAGAGAATTTTTTTGTTTTTACATAAAAAGGATTTTTTAACATTATCATAAATCATAGAGATGTACATGGTTAAACTTCAGTTATTCCACTAATGACGCTCATATATAATTCGAGTAAACGGATTTTTATAATGTTTAATTTGGATTTATAGTTTCATTTTGTTTTTATATTAATAGAAGTTTGCTTATCTGCCGATACACACACTAGACATAAATATTAATTTTTTCAAGGTATGTTTTCTTAAATTAAGTTCTTTTACTTTGATTACGGAAATTTTTTCCTTTGAATTAGATTAAATTATTAACTTATAATATAAATTCATGTTTAGTGTATTCATGTATTGCTGTTTTCAGTAGACTGCATGTTATTCTTTTTTTTATTTTTTTTTTTTATATTACAATACATTGACGTTTTTTTTTTTGCAGTAGTAGTTTAATTTTCATGAGAAGAAAACTGCTTTAATGTATTTGTTTCGCAATATTTTTTGATTTTGTGTATTTATAATCTCTCTAAATTTAGCGACAAAATAGAAAATTTCGAGCACAAAAGGGGATTAGTACTTATTGGCAATAATAATTTTAGTAGAAAATTCGGAGGAGTGTAAGCGATTTCATAATAACAGAATATTGTTCAATTGTTTTAGATTATATCCTTCCGTGGTCTCGAATGAAATGATACTTTAAGATCATTAAGATTATTATTTAAATCAGTTCAAACGGCTAAGAATTAAGACCGTTAGATTTACATATGACTAACCGGAGGAAATCTCAAAAATTTGCAAAAGAATATGAACCGTTGTTATAAATAAACCCAGAATAAATTTATTAAATAAGCGAGCGCTAAAAATTTGAACAATTTATTTGATAATGCAGTATTTTATATTCAGTTTTATAAATTTAAAATTAAAATTGTATATGTATACACACTCGGTCTTTTGGATAATGGGATGTCTCGTAGACCTCTCGTAATTATCTATAATTAATTCCCGTAGAGAAGTCGGTTTTAATTGATTATGCAATTTTTAAACGCTAAATGTAGTCGAAACAAAAACATTGCACAACAATTCTATATGATTTTTCATATTACCCCCGACGTAAAAACGATGACTTAGTTATTAAAAAGAGTCTAACCAAATTACTGGATCCGCAGAATTCATAATATGTACAAACTTGAAATCTGCTAGGTGCGGATTCACGCGTAATGATGGAAATTGCAGGAGAAATAAAATCGTTAAAAAAGCAAGCTTGGAAAGCAAAAATGACGCAATCAGTTGAATTATAATGCGCGCAAACTTCAAGTTTGGTACGTACTTTCCTCTCTGCTATCAGATAGTGACGAGAAAGAATTTTCAAATTTTCCACATTTAACGTGTGATGTTGGCCGCGGAAAATAAAATTCACCGAATATCGGAAACATGGTTCCGAAGACTTTGTGATTAATTGTATGCATATAATAGTTTTCCTTGGATATTAAGTGCTCGCAAATTTTCTAAAAGTGTTATCTCCCCGGAAATGAGGTGGCGATCCGTATATTCTTCTCATGCTTTATAGGTCCATTATTCTTTCTAAATTTGATTGTTATTCTTTTCTTTATGCCAGTTTTTCCAAATCCCTCCTTACCAAAACTCTTGTCTTCGCCTCTGTATTGGTGCTCTGAATTTCTCTCCAACTCCAGCTGTTCTGGCCGAAACTGGCTTCCTTCCTTCATTTATTCGAAGATTTCATCTTGATGAAAGATTTATGATAAAATGTCTTCATATTTCTCATTCTAAACTCATGAATTCCTATCAATATATTCTGGACAATTGGCGTTTCTTCCCGCGAAAAATTCCAATTCTTTCTCTCCTCTCTTCTTGACTTGTCCCATTTTCTCACTTCATCCTCTCGTATAATAAATCTCCATACTTTACGTACAACTTTTCAGAACTCTTATTCTCCTAAGCTATTCTCTCTCCCTTTTAACATTGAATCTCTTCCACGTCCTGCAATACAAAACGAACTTAACCAAACTTTATCCTCACTGTTTCCAGCTCGTAGTACAATTTTTACGGACTGTTCAAAATCAACTTCAGTTGTTGGAGCCGCTTTATTCTTACTGGCCTCAACTATGCTGGGTCCTTTCAACTCCCTTCCATTTCTTCTATTTTTTTAGCCGAATCCATGGCTATTTTACGCGCGATCCTTTTTATGAGCTCAAAATTCAATTTACCAAAATTCCTCCTATGCTCCGGATCGAAAAGCGTTTTATTAGCCATCTTATCGCCCTTCCCTAAACCCTCGTCGGATCCTACTATTCTTCATATTCGTTCCTTAATTTATTATTATTAGCATTCCGTTCTATCTTAATTGATCTGCTTTGAATTGCGGGCCACTGCGGCATCGCCATGAACGATCTTACCGACTCTTTAGCATGTTCAGCCACAGTAAATGGTCGTTTCATAGGGAGATTCCCCTCCCTAAATTTTTGCCCTCTCATCGTTCTCACCGTGACTTTTGGACTGATCTTTATCCATCTCTTTTTTCCAATCCTAACTCCTTTTACCTTGCCTTACAACCCTTTCCACCCCCTTCTTCCTGGTTCAATAATTTTCCCTGCATCAGCCGCTCTGTTACTTTTTCCCTAGTTCGCCTTCGCTTTAATCATAGTCTGCTTCGTGCTTCTCTCTTTTGTTTTGCTATTGTTGTCCCGTTTGTGTCCTTTTGATCCTTCTATCTTAAATTTGACCTGTGACGCAAATCACGTTCTATTCGAATGTTCCTGTATTTTCTCGGAACGTGACATTTTTTATTCTAGTCTGCTTGGCCGTGGCCTTCCGACTCCTTACTGTGCCAACTATATTCTTGCTCTTCCATCTCCTTCTATTGTTCCTGTGTTGGTTGACTTCATTTCTTCTATCTCTAATCGCTTCCTGATATAACCTGTCACTTTGTACGTCTCATCATTCCTTTAGTCTTTTGTATTGGGGAAATGTCCTATGTTGACGCGCCCAAAACATATTTAATGGTGGCTCTTTTGGAACCATATTGAATAGTTTTGTAGTTCCATCATTGACTTTTCTCAATCTAGTTCAGAAGAAAACTGAATAAAAGAAAAATTGAGGGGAATCAAAACGTAATTCATAGATCTATTCTAAGCATTAGCGATCTTATTAGAATTTATCAGAGGGAAATTAAAATGGAGGTAAATTTTCTTAAAGGATGTAAAAGAAAAAAGTGGGATTGGCGAATTATGTTGTGAGACATAAATGGAGATGATAAGGGGACATATAGTAAAAGAACGTATCATCATCATCATCATCTAGCATACTCGCGGCTGAGTTTAGCTGACGTCTCTATTTGTGTTTATGTCTGTTATGGGATATAAGTCCTATTTTATGGGATGTCGTAAAGCTGCATAAAGAACATCTGAGAATTGTTGTGTAGCATCGTTATCCGCTGTTTTCTGCTGTGCTCGTTTTTGTCTTTATTGTCTGTACGCAAACGCGTCCCCCCCTGGTGAGTTCCGTACCTGGCAGGCACGTTGGGACTCGAATCAGACTGTGTTACCACAGGTGATCGTCCACTGCCTTGCGAGCTTGTTACGGCTCGCCCCGTGCATCCAGCAGTTAACTTCATTTGCGTGTCTTTCATATATGCAACTTGTGTGTGCCAGAAGGAAAGGATAGTGTTAGAACAATAGGAAAGGATGAAGTTAGAACAATAGAAAAGGATAACAGGAAAGGATAGATTTAAAACAGAGTTAGACATAAAGATAGAGACGACCTAGCGACGCTAAAGGGAACATAGGAGCTGTAGCGCTTCAATCTCTTATGCTGCCCGTTCAGTCCAAGTAGGTACTCCAGTGGCAAGGCAAACCGAGACGACTGGCACGATGACTCGTGGGCTGGGAAAAGTAGAAGAGGAACATGATATAAGATATGAAGGAGAAGGATAGGATAACAAAGGAGAGGGAAGAGGCTGCCACTGTAGCCTTTGGATAAAAATCCTGACCACAAGGCAGCGGGTTGTTACTGAGGAGGTAGCGATATAGGACTTTGACAGCGACATAAACTCGCTGAGGGTGAGACAGTCGTAGGACTTTTGCAGACTTTTAGTAGACAGCTCCTTAAACTGTACATCTGCATCCTCTTGCCACATTGCCCTGTCACCACTGGAATCGCCTGCCAGAGGCTTTCCATCAGTAGTCGCTCTTGGTTTGCGACTGCTTATTTAATATTCGCAGCTAACCAGTATATCTACTGGCCACTCCACTATCCACCACCTGTGGACACACCCGATTCCGGTTAGAGCTCCGGATCCCAGAGAAGTACAGAAGTGCCCCTATATACATATATATTTATATAAAAATAAAATAAGAAAAAGGAAAAAAAGGGTAAACAATATTTAGGATGAGAAGATCGTATAATAAAATTTATATATAATAGGTAATTTCCCAGGCCACAGAAAATGGGCGAGGTTGAGGGTTTTGTCCAGAATATAGGCTTTAAATTTTTTTAGTTTTAATTTGGTAATAAACGAGACGAGCGTATACCCGAGAATGTAATGTGTAATTATAGTTAGTTATTTGTGTGGTTTATAAAAAAAAATGTAATGTATTAACCCTATAATATATACGCTTCGTGTAACTTTACTAATAAATAGGCATATAATACAGCAGTATAAACAATTTGTTAGAGAATCGGTTGAAGCTATCCATCGATGTACGAAATACTTGAAAATAATGTATTTTTTCAGAATTCTTGAATTTCCCATTTTTATATTGCTCCTAATACAGTGGGCTGTACCCAAGATGGGTTAAAACCCTCCATTACGATTTTTAAAAAATGTTTTTAATGACATTTAAAAAAAAAGAAATGTTATTTTTATTTCTTTAGTTATTTTTTATTATATTTCAATTTTGAATTTATATAATTCTACAGAGACTTTGTTTAACTATGTTTTTACAATTTCATATACACATTTTATAAATACCGTACCTTCATGTTTTATCGGTGGGTCTAAAATTCTTCCCACCTTTGAAGTGGGAAATTTAGATGTTTTAAATGGAAGAAATTTCTTGCAATGTGTATGTTTATAAAATGATACTCGGCTCGTAAGGAGGATTTGTCATATTTCGTACTTTTCTTAAAAGTTTTTCGCAAACTTTAAGCGTTTCTTCAATGAATTGGAATATTTCTTTACTTCGAAATAGCTTTCATCGATATATCACATATCCGGAAATTTTTTTTCGAATTTTGGAGTTTGTAGAAGGGGTCCCGAGAGCGTAAATTGGAAGTTAAATCATCGACTGTATTTTTCTGTAAAGCGCTTTTTCACGTAAATATTTGAATTGTGCCCTGTTTTGTTTTTTTTTAAACTTCTTTACTAAACCTATTACAAAAACATTCTTAAAATCTCGACGTCGACTGCAGTAATCGATTATCCTTTAAAAATTCGTAATTTTATTTGTTTTTTTTTTTTTATCGTTTCTGAACTATTTAGATTCCATACATTAAATGTGTATAAAATGCTATTCAATAGTAAGCATTATTTTTAATGTAATTTTCATTTAATTCAGTTTCTTTATTAAAATTGCAATATTTACAAAGCATGATGAAAATATTGAAATAGAATGTACAAATGCGTTTTAGTTTAGGCCTGCGCAATCTACAGCCGCCGTGGTATGGAAAATAAACATGTACAACATAGAGCAATAATTTTTAATGGGATTTTTCTGTTAATATTCCTTGTCCAAACATATAATAAGATAAGTGATAACCCCTTTCCTGCTCGAAAGTTTTCTGCCTACGTTACTAAATAGATAAATGATTAACACTTCGCGAGAAATAGTATTACTGTGGTTTTCAGTATTGAACATTTTACCGGCAATGATGTGTATTTTTTGTTGTATTTAATTATTTGTTTAAAATAACGTTCGCGGCTGGAAGAGTGAGTACTTTTTTTGAATCGATATTGGCGTGGCCCGTTGAAATTTACAAAAAATTGAAAATGGTCCGTTACCTTAAAACTTTGCATGAGGTTTCGGTTTAGTTGTATAGCAATCGGGATTTCTCAGTATCTTTTAATTTTTTGAAAAGTTTTAGTAGCGTCTGCATAATTGCGTTTTAAGGTTTTCCCGCCATTTTTTTGAAGACGCATCAGGGTAAGCATACATCTTCGTAACACTGCTACATGTATTCAGCTCTGTAGTACTTGTTCAATTTTTTTTTTCTTTTTTTCGTTACTATCTTCCAGCAGCATGATACATATTTTTTCATTGAATTTCATATCCTATTTGATCTTTTTTTGATATTTTTAAAAAAAATCAATATAACAAATTTTAAGGGTCAAAGAAACATTTCAAATATCTGATTGTTTAGCCTATTCGTTGAATTGTTGGATCATTGAGCTATTTAGAATTTTCATTTTCTCTCAGTAATGTTATCTCATTTTCACGTTTTTTTGGGGTTTTTTTTTCCAATTTTGGGCCCGTCAACTACGGACATTAGCGCAAGGGAAATTTTTGAAAATGTGCGCAGCGAGAATCGAACCTGGTTCTATCCGAACGAAACACGGTAATCAACTACGCTACGGCACAGTTGGCTGTCATTTTCACTTAATAACTAGTAATATCGAGGGAGATGTATTGATTCCCAAGTAAGATTTTGCTGGTCGAATTGGTTCCCGCAGACAAATTTGATGTTCAAGTTAGTTGGTCGAATTGGTTCCCGTTCTATTGATGTGTCAAATCTATCCTTTTTAAGGGTCCTCTTTTACTTGAGATGAAACTGACCAAGTCTTTTATCGCTGTTGTATTGATGTGTTTGTTGTTGATGTTATTACTACCGTTCTTATTCTTCACATATGACCATTATGAGTGTCATAGTAGAACGACTGTTTCTCATTTGTATGCGGGCGAGATTGTTTTCAGACTTTGATATAATTGCACTGTTTGTGTGTTGTGTTAGTTATCAAAATATTACTACTTATTTGCTCTGATTTATAATGGAATTTACTCGTATGTTTAGCGAGAAAGGGAGAAGACTATTTGTGATGCACGATTATAAATTCGGTTACGAAAAAAAAATTGGCAGATGGGTTAGAAAGATGGATTTGTACCAAACGCGGATGCAAAGCTTTTGTAAAACTACGCGAACAAAATATTATCATTGAAGAAGTTGTTTCTAGTATCAAAATTATAGAATAGAAAATGATACTTTAACGCGTCAGAACTGAGTAATTCACTCTAAAATGGGGAAAATATGGATATCGAAAACTTCTTAGTGTGAAAAACCATCGAAAATTATTCGCAATGAAATTGTTTCCAACGGCAATGGTGAGTCACTGAATGCGCATGATTTGGATAGGTTACGAAGAAATCTGCGTGCGGCTAAACATATTCGTCAACAAGTACGAATTAAAAATAAATATCGGTGAAAATTTCGTTTCCCGTAATGATTTTATAAATAATATTATCATATTTTCATGTCAAACGAATTTGGAGAAGATGAAAAGAGCCGATAAAATTTTCGTAGACGGTACGTTCAAAAATTGTCCGAAATATTTTTATCGAGTGTTTTCGATATTTACAAAATCGGGAAATTTTGATGTACTGCCGATATTATTTAATGTCTTTTACCTGATAAGAAGAGTACAAGCTAGAAAATAGTTTTAAACAAACTCGTAGATTCTGTGACAGCGCAGACGGTATTTATTGATTATTTGTACATGATGCACTTTCTTCAGAATGGCTACAATTTGCGGTTGCAGATTTCATGTATCTCAGTGTCATGGTGGAGAGCTATTCAACAAATTGGACTTACAAATGAATACTTAAAGACGATAATTCTGAAACTGGACAGTTGTTAAAATTGTTTTTTGGATTACCTCTTCTATTTGCTACTGATGATATAGATGAATTGTTTTTATAGTGACCTGATGACTCTAAAACTTGTAAAGGAAAAAACTGATCGAATCATTTAACAGCGGTCATCGCAATACTATTTATTTTATGGAAGTACTAAAAGACGTTCAATGTGAAACGTATATAAAGCTCCACAACATAAATATAAGGAAACCTGAGAATAAACAAAAAAAAAAAAGCGGGTCAATTTGTAACCCAAGCTATGACTGAATATCAGCGGGGACAGATAACAAGAGTCGAATTTTTTTAAAAAAGTAAACTTTAGGTTCATGCCTGCTATATGAACTTTCATCGTGATTTCAGGTTCTGAAAGGCATATTGATTGTACACATTTTCGTTTAATTTTTGCATCATTTATAATCGTTTTCCGTCAATATATACATTATGTATTATTTTTAATTTTTTTATTACTTTTAACTGGATATATTTAAAACACTTTTCTCTCGTTACTTTGCAAGCGATATTGCACATCTATGTTGCAAGCTGTCCTCAGTTTGTGTGTTATTGTTATCTGTTTTAAAAAAATCTGAACCGTAAATGAAAAATAAATAATTGTAAACTGCACTTCGCACTTTTTTTTTTTTTTTTTTATTTATATGGGTTCGTCAACATGGACATTAGCCCGAGAACAATGGAACAAAGGGGTAAGAGAAATTACACGATCAGAGAAAGCCGACAGGAAGGAATCAAGAGCTAGGATAACAGAACTTAGCACTTTTATAATATTTTATCAATGAATAAATGTTCACACAGCTCAATTCCTGTGTACTTATTTACGATTTACATGTCTATATGTTCAAAAAAAAAAAATCAAATGCCATCAGGGGTAAATTAATTTTACTTAACGTCATTTCTTACGCGAAATTCACAAAAATATATTTCTTTTTGGTCAAATATCACGTTTTAATAAAGTACATAAACCCACTGATTCATCAATCATTCTAGTAACAATGGGAACCATTTCGACGACCGTTTTAAATTGACTGATTTAACCTGGGCGGGAACCAATTTGACCAGCTAATGTAATAATTCCAGTTTATTACGGCAACCAATTCGACCACATCTAATATCGATTTAAAGTCAAGCAAGAATAATAAAACAAAAAAAAAAAACATGATAACTACGTTAATACTTTAGAGTAGGCACCAAATTGATAATATCCTAAAAAAAATTAATAAATATTTAACGCGGTTTTTAGTTATTATTGTAATTTGTGATTTCAGTGCTAACTCTAATAGGTATTAATGCGTAAGAATTATTATATCATATCTTAAGGTATATATTTTGCTGTAGAATATATATTTTTTTTTTCGAATTATTATTTTTTTAAATAATTGCTATAGTACATTTTGTTGAGGTCTTTCTTTTGAATATAAAAAATACTTAAATTTTTTGTCTTGCTAAAAATCGGCTTTTTTAATAGTGACGAGCTTTTTAATGGTGATTTAAAATCCTCTTTTTTTTTTATTGGTATTTATTATCCGTGCGGTAATTAACATTGATAATAGTTTACGGTAATATTTTGAGTGAATCGTGGCTGTTATATTAATAAATTAAAAAAATAATCTAAAGAGACCTCCTTTTTTTTTAACGTTTTTTTTATGACTATTAAGTATTTTTATCGATAATCACATCAATATACTAACATGGTACCATCGCTGACTGGTACAATTTGAAATGAAAAAAATCGGTCTACACAGGTATATACGCGAACAAACATAGAACAAAACATTATAGCTCTTTTTTTTCTTTTTTTTTTTTTGGAAATCGGTAAAAAACAGCTAACCGCGCGAATATAGAATTTTAATTTTATCTCGATACAACTCTCGTCTTAATATCGTAGAAATGCGTAGGAGTTAAAAACTCAGCTAGGTAAAATTAAAGTATTTCTCGAATTATCGTTTCCTTGAAAATGCATAACGCTTTTTTGTTTCAATACTTTATCTGTAAATAATAATGCTGCCAAATTTGAAAATCCTTAATATTTCTTTTTCACTACGTTTAATTACTATTTCACGTTAAATCAGAATTAAACAGTTGAAATCTAAATTTACTGTGCCTCTCATTGTAGATTACATGTTTTTGGGGAACTTCTGAAATCGGCGATATTTCTGTGTATGCACGTACACTATTTAGCAACCACTAAAACCCCAGTGCTTTGTTGAATAATCGAAAGAAAAAAGATGAGATTTTCAGTGCACACGCAGCATCTACTGGGCTGAACTTTTCCCGTTTACGCTGTATGAGATGTTCCAAAACGTAGTAATAATAGGTTGAAGCCCTTGTGTAAGGTGTATATCCGGGTATCTTTTTTATGGTTTTCAAGGTTATTTTGCTCTTTCAACTTGCATTACGTGCCATCGGTAAGGTCCGTTTATGGTATTGCGTATGGTGTGAGTGTACGACCTAAAAGGAAAACCTGTTGAACACTGCGACATAACCCGGGGGTCGTCAGGAAAACGTTATCGTTCTTCCGACAGTCAGCTACTGTCTCCTTCGAGGTTTTATTCCATTCACGATTTGTTGAATTCCTGAATTTCAGTGACACTGCTGGCTGTCGCTGTGTTAGTATGCTTCCTTAATCGGCTGGTTAACGATCGTTCTTGTCTAATTGTTGCTGACCCGTTTGTTATTCGCCACTTATTACTGTAAAATATCAATAGACGTCGAATGTTCTGCCAAATTGTCGTATTTTCCACTTTCGACACCGATCTCTCTGATCATAATCTTACGGAATTCGAAAAGAAATATTTAAATTATTTCCGAACTGGTAGCAGTTATTTCACGTTTCAGTGATTTTATCTTAGATTTCTTTTCCATTTCATCTGGTAATATTCACGACGCGCTTGCACTTGATTTACCATCTCGATTATAGTAATAATCTTGTCACATTTTTAAGAAGTTAACGCAGTGATTTATGCGTTTTTATCGCTGTACTCTATTATACGGCGATGCCACGTTTTTTACCGCGTAGAAGGAAAGTTTTGTAAAATATTACCGTGATTTGTTTCCGTCTTAAAAGCGCCGTGAATTAAATCATTTGTAACAAACTCTGATGCGAAAGGAAATTGCTTATTCCGGCTTGTTCCGATTACCGTTTTCATGGCTTCGATAAATAGCGTTATTATTTTTATTTTTTTTTTTTCTTCGCTTTTTGTTTACTGTTATTCTAGTAAATTGGCAGTGAATTTACCGCTGCGACCGGAACTTTTAGAATTTTACACCATCCGGATGCAATTATGATGAAGACAAGAAACTTTGATAAAACTCGTACGTTGTTTTATTTGTTATCGTTTTAATGTTTTGGGCTTAAGCGTATAATGTAAGTTCACTTCAGACTATTAAAATAATACACGACAACTTCTGTTGGACGCAGAAAGATTTTTGTTGAGGGGGGGAGGAGCGTCAACTACCAACTATTATGCCCGGCGCAAGTGAAATTTTTGGAAGCTTCAGTGTGCAACAGCATGATTCGAACCAAGATCTACCCAAACGAAACATGGTAGCGTTGGTTGACGGAGAAGGTTAAAATCAGGTGGAATTTTTGAAGCTCTCCAAAAAGGGAAGAAAAATGAAAAATTGAAATTTGGTATATACGCCACACTGGTAGCAAGTAATTTAGCGGAAACATGTTGTTCTACTTTCGTCAAATTCTCTGATGCGTTTGTTTAACAATTAAAATTGTCTGTGTAATTGAAAAAAAGAGCTTTTGGTACATACATTACTTCTGATTCATAAATCAGCTGAAAGTTATGAAGCTCCAAAGATGAATGATAAAAGTCTCAAACGAGCATATTTTTAAGTTTTTCTGTGAAAATCGAAATACCAGTACGGATCGTGGGAAGCTAAAATTTGGTATAACCAGGCCTGGATTTAGGAGGGGTCTAGGGGGCTGCAGCCCCGGTCCCCGCCTTATAAAGGGGCCCCCAAGAGACACCCACTTCCGACATGTAATACAAAATTAATCTACCAACATCAACTTTTTTTTTAAATAAATAGAACTAACTTTTTTTCTTTTTTTTTTATTTGTTATTTTAAAATAAGTTGTGGGTCCGGCAAGGCATACTGCCCGACTGCGGGTGCCCAACACTCTTATTATCGTTTATTCGACAACTATGTTACATATGTTATAATATTTCATTACAATTAGTTTTCATAATTACACAAGGTGTAAAAAAACAAAATAATAATACTAATAATAATAATAAAAAGAAGTACAAACAAAAAAGAACTACTTATAGTTATACAAGAATTCCATACTACATTTTTGACAAATGCGAATGGTCGATTCTCCGCCACAATTTTCAACTAAGCATTGTTTAATTATTACTTCCCAGGTTCCTATCTCTTTTTGCATTATATTTTCTGGGATTCGTTCTAGCA
This sequence comes from Icerya purchasi, assembly GCA_039619475.1. Classification (NCBI taxonomy): domain Eukaryota; kingdom Metazoa; phylum Arthropoda; class Insecta; order Hemiptera; family Monophlebidae; genus Icerya; species Icerya purchasi. The sequence continues at coordinate 484,653,554 of CM077116.1, forward strand.
GCTTAATCAAAACTATTTCATTCGTATTGTCGATTTTACTATTTATGCCTTTTGGTCGAATGAAATATATTTCCCTATTATTCCTTGTTGTCCTGCTTTTTATCAACTATTGATATACTTGTGGTCTTACAGGAGCAAGTGCATTTTTTAATACATTTATTTGTTAATAATTTTGTATCCATTTTTATTTCCTCCTAGAGGAGGAAACTTCGTAATAGTAAAATTTCCAGTTTCGTAAAAACGTAGCAGAAATTTGTTTTAAGCGAGTCGGAATCTACGTTTTTAGGAAATGTCTGTATGAATGTGTGTGCGTGTGTACACGCGCATCACGCACACACACTATCCTTTTATGCAAATCTTTGGTTAAAATTGGCTGAAAAATTCATTATTTAAACATTATATATATATATATTTTTTTTTTTTGGCATTGAAAATTCTACCCATTGTGTTTGTATGATATTTAGTTTTGTTTACATTAATAATTACATGTTAATTCGTGAATTTGAAATAATATAATTAAATTAAATTAAAGGAAATTTAGATTGATAATTGTGTCATTTCCGAAAAGGGCCCTTAATATTTCCGTAGCCCCGGGCCTATCATACACTTAATCCGGGCCGGGGTATAACATTGCTGTTAAGTTTTGCGTTTTCAATATAAGTTATTAATGTTCTTGAATTTTCAAATATTAAGTTATTTTTTAAAAATCAAAATTCTTTCGGTGATATCTAAAAGTCGCTGAAATTCGAAATTTGTGTGCAGGTAGCACTCCTGATTCTAGTTAATAATTGGAAAAGTGATGAAATCTAAAAATATATAAATATCAAGCCTCAAATGAGCCGGAAATGGTAATTTTTTTTTAGTATTTAAAAAAAATACACAACGGCATCTTAAAAGATGTGCTTTATAGGGAAATTGTAAAGTCGCAAATATTTTTTAAGTATAATATTTCTAAAAGTGTAAAAAGCGATTTTATAGCGGATGTTCGAGAATTGTAATTTTGTTTATTCGAACGTGTAATTTCATTAACTACTGAATATTACGGAATGACCTTATAAATACTCTTAAACACACTGATTGAAAAACAAAAAGAAGGAAAGGATAATTTTTAGATATAAAAACACAAAAAATAACAAAATGCTCTGAAATTTTCAATAGATTCTAATTAATTAAAGTTTTATTAAAAAAGGAATTACGGAAGTTTACAAAAATTAGTGATATCCACACGAAAACAAGATAGCGTTTTGGAGAGTAAATATGTGACATATGTAATTTTAAGTTTTTATTATTAGTTTTTTTTTGCGTTCATAAATGTTCAGACTTAATTTCCTCTATTTATTTTGTAAACACATCTATCTTTATTACTTTATATACTCAATTAATAATAAAATTAAGCAATATGGTAATAATACAGAGAAAAGTGAGTCTAAGCTAATTCATACATCGTTATTCTATTATGATAATTTAGCGACTTGCTGTTTTATTATAACCGTTATTTAGTTTTTAGAAAATTTTTTCAAAACGTATAAAAAATTCAAACGAATACATCACTGCAAGTTATAATTAAGTGTAAAGGATTAGAGTTTATCTGTATTATCATATTTAATTTTATTATTAATCTAGTTAAGTAAAGTAAAATAAGGCGGAAGATGTATTTAAAAGACTGAATAGAAGAAATCGGAAATTAATGTGAACATGAGAAATGAACTTGGCTGTACTTCCTATAAGTTCTTATTTTTGTGTATGTACAGCGCTTATTGACGCTCCGTAAATAAATTTAATACAGACACTACTATTCGGTTACGTGTTATTCTGTTTTTTTCCTTCTTTTTTGATAAAAATATTATCCTGAGCCGATTTTGTAGTAACAGTTTTGGTTTTAAGTTTTCGGGATTAAATTTACACCATCTAATTCGTATAAACGTAGTTCATATATTTAAAATCAAACCTTTAATTTTTACGCTTACTTCATACTAATAATATATCTGGTCTGTTACGTTTTATTTACTTATCCGTTAATAATGTTCTATCTCAGTGCAACTTATCTATCTCTATTTTATAGACTTTTATAAAAATTTATATATATATATTTTTTTTTTTACATGATAAATGGACTGATACAGTCATGACTGCTCTAATAAATAAAAAATGACCTCGTTAATAATAGTGACTTGAAACGCCAATAATGCAGCAAAAATATGAAATTGAATTATATTTAAACCAGGAAAAAATTTGATATACTACTAGTCTCAGAGAGCCATCTTACAAATGCAAACTGTTTTCATATCAAAGGCTATAATTTGTACTGTACTCCATGAAGGTGCGGCGATATTAATTAAAAATAATATTAAACACAACGAAATTGATAAATTCCAAGAAAATTATCTGCAGTCAACCGGTATAGAAACATAGTTATGTCTGCAGTGTATTGCCCACCTAAATATAAAATATCGCAGCAACAATTTAATAGTTTCCTAAGCACTCTAGGTAATATATATACATAATTGGTGGATATGACCACGCCAAAAACACTTATTACGGATCCAGGTTAAACACGACTAGAGGCAGAGAGTTTAAAAAAACATTAGGTTATAATCGAGGCGATATCATAACGGGTGGATCGTCTACATATTGACCCACTGACAGAGGAAAAATTCCGGACTTATTGGATTTTTTCATAACTAGGGGGGATTAGCATCAACTTACATCGAAATAAAATCTGAGTCAAGCCTCTCTTCTGATCACTGTACAGTGGTCATGATAAATAAGTAACACAATAATAATAAGAAAAAAAGTTAAACCACGGTTACACAATAAACTAACTAATTAGAATATATTTAAAGAAAAGGTTGAAGAAAATATCACGTTAAATGTATCTATTCGGAATGAAATTGAATTAGAAAATGTATTACAAAATTGTATTAAATTTATTCAAGAATCGCCTTGGAGCAGCAGTACGCTACAAAACCAAACAACCCCAGTTGTCCGTTATCTAGCACAGATTCTACATGAGATTAAATATGAAAGAATACCAAGAAAAAGTTGGCCAACAAGTAGACATTCGAAAGACAAAAGGAAACTAAATAAACAAACGAAAACAGTTAAACAGCTGCTACTAAAACTCAAAAGTAATACGTTTAAATAATACATTACCTTATTTACCCCTTATGGAAGGCGACGAGAAATTTAAAGAAAGCAAAAAATCCAAGGAAAGTTGATGGAAGCTGGGTACACAGCGATGAAGAGAAAGTAGAAGAATTTTCCGAACATCTTGCTAACATCTTCATTCTAAATCCCGAAAATTAGAGCAATGCAGTTGCAACATCTATGTTCCAATAAAACCTGCCTTGCCGGGAGGGATTAAAACTACTATTAAAAATATGAATTCAAAGGAGACCCCTGGATATGATCTGATAACGGCTAAAATACTAAAAGAACTGCCACGCAAAGGTCTGCTCATGCTAACGTACATATTTAATGCAATAATGAGATTGTCGTATTATCCAGCGCAACTAAAATTTTCACAAATAGTAATAATGTTACTGAAGCCTGGTAAGTCGCCAACTGACAAAACTTCATACAGACCGATTTTGTTACTTCCGGTAACATCTAAGTTATTCGAAGTCTTGTTAATTAAAAGAATACTTCCCCTAGTTGATGAACAGAAAATTATCGCATCCCACCGATTCTGATTCAGAGCAAAACACTCTACAGTTCAGCAGATGCATCGCCCGGTGCAAAAAGTTGAATCTGACTTGGAGGAGAAGAGAGTCTACAATGCGGTTTTCCTGGATGTAGTTCAGGTGTTCGACAAGGTCTGGCATGATGGTTTCTTATGGAAAATCAGAAAATATTTTCCATATCAGTGCAGCGAGTTATTTTCTTCATATCTAAATGAAATATTTTATCAGGTCAAATATGGAGATGAAGTTTTTAATATATATCCAATAAGTGGCGAATGAAAATAAATGAAAATAAATCATCTCATATATTATTTACTAACCGATAATGTAGAGTCACAAAGTGTAGTTGTTGGCAGTAAGATAGTTCCGATCAAAAAGGATTTGACTTGGCGTGAACACATTGGGAAAAAAAAAGAACGAACTTAAGTTAAAAACTAAAAAACTATACTGTAATAAAATACTCTTAGACAACCAAATACTTGCGCCAATATGGAAATATGGTTGTGAGCTGTGAGGTTGTATTATAAGAAGTAATATTGAAATAATACAAAGATATCAAAACGTAATATTGCGAACAGTGCCCCATGGTATGTAAACAGTAAAACGATACACACTGATCTAAATAAGGATTATGTGAATGAAGTGATTAAAAAATCTGCAGCAAAACATAAGGAAAGATTAGAAAATCATATGAACTGGATGGCAGTTAGTTTATTGAAAAAGGACGCGGATACCGAAGTGCGCAGATTGAAAAGGAATAAGCCGTTAGATTTAGCGGAACTTATTAACCGGTAATGGAACTTTGTCACTGGATGAAGAGCTTGCATGTGATTTAATTGTATTTATATAATCTATTGATAGTTCGAAAGCTAGGAATAAAGAAGAATAAAAAAAAATATATAAAACAATTTTTTTTTTTTTTTTTTTTTTTGTGTCAATTAAGTTGTGCTTATTAAATGTATCAACTCAGCTATATCGTTAATTTAAAGATGGGCAGTCCTAACACTTGCCTAGAGTCGAGTTGGTGTTTAGTTTATGGCTACCACTCCAAATTTATTTATCGGAATCATCAACAACAGCCAACTCTAGCGTAGAGTCAGGAATCTTACATACTGCTTACAAACTAGCATGATAACTTGAACATTCTGCACCAAGTTCGTTTTTTTTTTTCTTTCAGTGAATAACATATCTATGTACAGACATACGTATGCATATAAAAAACAAATAGCCGGTAAATACGCAGAAAAACGTAATAGTTTCATTATAAAACAAATTTAGCATAATATTAATACAGCGTGAAATATGGCACTCCTATGGGTAATAGTAATAAGGACATGAACAATACAGCAGTTGGATAAATTACAGAAACAGACAGCGTGGGCTGACAGTTATGTCAACAACTTTGATTACACTGCGATGATCTACTTGACAAAGAACGATTCCTTTAAATTCGAATCGTCGTTACCTTTTTTCAGAATTCGGAGTCGAGTCATTTATATTAAACTAGTTCATTTGTTAACGTTTGCCTGACACTTGACAGGTTGGAGTGGAATTTTGTTTTATTGGCACGTTTTTTAAGCCTGCGTCGGTTTTGAATAGTCAGCTGCGAGTCGACTTTAACGACTCTAAGTGATTCGGATTCGATTTTAGATTTGAAGTCGCCTTTTGTCTTATGTAGAATTTTTGAACAATTTTTCGAAGCCTCCCAATAGACGTGTCGTTTCGCTTTCCTTATTCTGCATATTTATACGGGACCTTTTGATTTTTAATTATGTATTTTGTGTTATTCCGGTATGACCGTTGGAAAACTTTTCATGTTGGAAAACAATTTTCCTTATATTAGCCATCTGTTTAAGGTATTTGTCTGCGTTTTGAGAATACTTTTTAATTATTCTATATTAATACTCTTGGAAACCTTTTCTTCGACTTTTGCGTGGTTGATATGTTTATTTCGTTAAATTCTTAAATATTTATATAATTTTTTTATAAATATTCCGCCGCTTCTGTTATAATATATTTTTTTTTTATGCATATGCATTACATTCAAAGATCCCGCCAAACCATGCAGCTGGTGGGCAGGGTCAAATTAACACATGTCTCTATTCATTATTAGTTAATATATACAATAAATACTACAACTATGAATCTGATTCTTATTATATATTATATATATATATATATATGTATACATAAAAACTTTGACCCAATACCAATAAACTATTCCTATTCACACGTTCAGCATATATAGTAATTTAAACAAAGATAATTTTCTCATTCCACTCCATGTATTCTCCTTTTTTTTACTACTTATCGTTATTTGATGACAGCCTTAACTGGAAGAGGGGTAACCATGATTAATTGTTTAATTTTAGACTTCTTTTTTGTAAACCATTTTTTAAATTCTAATTTAGTTGTTAATCGTTTAATATGTTCCGGTAGTGCGTTTAATATATTGCCTAGTATGTTTATTTATAAGTTGTCCCCGTATTTGTTGAGGTTACTTATTTTATTTTTTTTATAGAGTCGTATTTTTAACCTCGCTGATCTCTCTTTTTAATTTTATTTTTTTTGTTTATCGACCGCAATATAATTAAGTAGTGCCTACGAGATTTCAAGATATTGTATTTTCGTAATAATGGCTCTGCTTCGTGTAATGTTTTCCGTTTTTTTTTTGCTACAGTTCTGTATTTATTAACTTTGAATTTCAATGTGTTCTGTCAAATTTTCTGTGTAATTCTAGTAAATTATGCTATTGGGGTGTTCAAAGTATATAATTTTATATTATTCGTATAAAACGGATTTGGTTGCTATATTTTTTTTAATCTTGTATTCAAAATTTGTTGAATTAAGCATGTTTGATATATGCCTTAAAGCCAAGTTGAACCATAGTGGGCTTAAATTGTCAGCTTCATATATACCGCTTTTGGTTTTTTTTTTATTTTCTATTTTTTGAAATATATATTTATTTTTAATTACATCGATCTCTTTCGTTAAGCTACTTGTCGACGATTTATCTTATGTTTATACGTTTTAACATCATAACTTAAATTATACATATACATATCCTCGTGTAATACGTACCTACGTTTTAATCTATTTTTGTATTTACCGATAACTATAATCTGTTTTCTTTTGTTTTGTAATCTATATATTTCTTTACTTTTTTCTTGTTCGTCCTCTTATTTTGTGTTTATTATTATTTTTTTTACGCTTCCTATTACTATTATTATGATTATTATTACTATTATTTTTATTATTTTTATTATTTTTATTATTATTATTTATGCCCTGTTTTGTAATAGCTTTATACGAAGTCTTCTAAAATTAGTTGGCTACGGTAGTCTGGTAGATTAGGTAACGATGTTTCGTTTGAGTGGATCTCGGTTTGAATCCGGTTTTTGCGAAAATACCGAATATTATCATTTGTGCTGCTGGGTGAATGTCCATATTAAATTTAAAACAAAAAAAAAAATCATTTTAATTACTTTTAATAAATTTTTTTTATCGAATTACCTTGGAAGAAACGTTAGTAGTTTTATGTGGCGGTAGCATTTCTGTGAAATTAAGGTTTTTTTCACTTCCGTTCTATCGTTACAGCAAGCAAATAGTGTAACGTGCAAAAGTGCGTCTTGTTTTTTGTGTTTTTTAAAACAATGGATTAATGGAGTGATCTATGTTCCCTTATCTATTTTTCACGTTAACCAGCTGGTATAAAAACTTTCTGCTTCGGAAAAGTATGTAATTATTTCAAATGAAGGTTAACATATCTGTTTTCGGAATGGAGATGTAAAAAATCGTCACTTTAATTCGGTAATTCGCGTTAATTTTCGCGCGGTACTGATTGTTAATCCATGTGTCGCTATTATCGTGGTGGGTGGTTCTAGGATTATGTGTTTAAAATTAAATTGGAAAAAAAAAGAAAAAAATTACACATTTTTACTTTAACGCTGGTACGTATTATTTACAAAAAAAAGCAAATTTCACTATACAGAAATTCGTCAAACATGGATACAGTTTTTAATGTTTATTAAATTTTCGAATTTACGTTACTAAACTATTGCAACAATATGTTGAAATCGTAAAATAATATCGTACGATAAAATACGTGAAATATGTCGTACTTCGATTATAACGTTTATATTTCGTTAGGTATGTTAGAACTAGTTTCAAATTAAATGAAGGTACGGTATTAACTCTTGCCTTGCGTTTTAGATGAATTCGGAACTCCTCGGTGTCAAGGGCAATAAAATGTTTGGTCAATTATGGAGTAGATTTTGACATTTCCAACTGTGATTTCTGTTTAAAATATGTTGCAGAAGGGGCTGAGTTTTGACATAGCATTACAGTTAACGTTGGGGTTTGCCAAAAAATTTCATAATAAAGTTTTGGGGCACTATTTTTATTTCGCAGAGTGGTCCGAAATTTCGTATCTTCTTCACATACTTCGATCGTTGTTCTGCACTGATTACATACCAGTATGATTAGAAATTTGTTAGGGACGCTGAAAAAATGTTAGTTTTTTTTCCCCCGCGGAGAACAATTAATGCATATTGTGATAGATTTGCTCTCGTAAGTTTTCCAATGAAGTTGTCAGTGAATCATTGGAGATCATTAAGAAGGGCATTGCTGAATTTCTGCAAAGGAGAACAAAATTATCATTAGAATTATGCCCACGTTACGGAGGAGCGATTACCAATTATTTTGCCTCATTGCCCCCAACATATATATTTGTAGTATGGCTGCGACGACCACATGCTTTATAGTATGAAAATTAACACATCAGCATATGCACTCGAATCAACCGGTTAAAGCATGTGTATCGTGGGCAAGTAATCTTTCAGCTGAACCACTTATTTCGCAATATGTAGATGCGCTTCATTTGAAACAATTCATACTTTACGATATCGCTACGAAACTAACGATGTGTAGCCATTTTATATCAATTACGCGTTCACACTACAGCGAATCAATCGCGTAATTTTATCGCAAATCTAATATCAGTCGATGTTTTATTGTCAGCAGATTTACGCACTCTTAGATATGGTTTTTAAAAAATATCAAGTTTGTCTTTTTCTTATTCTTCCGAAGAAAAATATGGTTATGAATGTGGACTACTGCGTGTTAAAAAGAAAAAGGTGTCACGTTCGCGATATCAATAAAAGAAAATATTGGGGGGAGAAATATATCAAAGACCCCATCTGTAGTTATATGAAGATTGATTATTTCTTGAGTAAACGTTTTTTGCTTACCTCGTATTATTTATTAAAATAATTGGAAAATAAATCAATTATATACTATCGTAATTGCCAAATTACACAGGATACGTAAACGGTTGCATTGCTGTATTTGACAAATTTGGCTATTTCTTTTTTTTTTTTTTTTTTTGTGAAGTACATTAGAATTACACCCATTAAAATTTTTAAATCTCAGACAAGTATAAATTCTTCTTTTTTTTTTTTTTTATTGTTATTGTTTTTCGTTTTATTTGTCTTAAAAATACACTTTGTTTCGCGGTAATTGACCAGTCCGAGAATTTTGGGTCATAGAGATAAAATGTGTAGATGTTTATGTCGTATTTATATACAAGTATGTGAAAAACTATAAGAACACATTGTCGATGGGTTGAATTTTCGGCGCCCCCCCCAAAAAAAAACAAAAAAAAACCTGATATAACACGTATTAATAATGTTAACAATGATATAAATTATATTTTATATTGAAAATTCATTACGAAAATATTAAAAATAATGTTGCTGTTCTTTAAATCATGGTATAAATATCTTCTGGGAATCGTAACGGTGTCACACGCGCTCATTACTGTTCCGCAATTTGGGGATATGTTACTAGAGATCGCGTTTCCTTGCGGAGCCTGTGCACTAGTATTTCTGTCGTAGCGCTTTGCGCAACTATAATAATTACAAGTCAAAAGCCGGCTTATATACCACCGTTAACGCGAGTTTATTTCTGAAATGTATACCGTTAGAGCGAAAATTTGTCGACTGCGGAAACTTGGAGCGATACGGGAGCGGTAGTGTGGCGAGTCAGCGAAAATCCAGCGGCAATGCGTATATCGAATTCGCTAATCTAAACATTTCGTTTTGCAACTGTATCTGATGCTAATGTATGGCTGTTTGCTTGTCTACCGTCACTTCAGATCAACACATTGCCCCGTGGGGTATTCTACAGTTTTAACCTCTTCGGTCTCTACATAACGCGAGTAATGGTTACATTTTATTTCTAGAACGGAAGTGTAAGCATGAAGAAGAGATACTTCTGAGCCGTAGGACCACTACGTTTTGCCGCCAACAACGTTACACCAGAAGCCGGGGTTCGTCGCCGACGTTATAATAAACCGGTGTGTTTACGAGGGAAAATTTTCAATTTCGCTGATGCGATACATATTCTATTCATTCATTCGATTAGTGTTGATACTTTTTTTTATTTTATTTAAATAAATTATGGGTTTCACAGGGAAAGTATGCCCCCTTTGTGTGAGTGCCCAACACTCTTATTAACGTCTATTCAAAACACAAAATTACAGCTGTTCTTGCTTATCCTACACATCATAATATTTGCCAACTTAAGATTATATAAATTATAACGTAGTACACACGTACAAAAACGCACGCACACCGTAAATACTCATACCGATACACGAGGGCAGCTAAATATGTATCTTTAAATATAAAGAAAAGAAAGAAAAGAAAAATGAAAAAAAAGAGAAACCTGATCTTATGTTTAAAAGAAATGGCAGGGGAAGAAAACAAGGAAGGACGAAAACGAATAAATAAAAAGAGAACAATAAAAGAAAATTATAAAATAGAATGATACTTGCGGAATTAAAACAAATTATGAGAACATTCAATGACGGAATCAATATTGAAAGTCCAGTTCGATTTTAAAATAGAAAAGATCGTTTTAGGCTAAAGCGTAATTAAACTGCTTTAAAATATTTTCATTCTAATTTGATAAAATGTTCTTATAATTTAATTCCATAAGTATCAACACTTAATTGAGTGAATGAATACAATTTATCGCATTAGCGAAATTGAAAATTTTCCGTCGTGAACACAGACCCCCGTGTTGAACAACTTTTTTCTACTTCAAAATCTAATTTGACTTTTAGTAATGATTTTATCGTAAAATATTCTTATAATGTGTTCCCAATTCTATAACTATATCAACGCTAATCGAAATGAACAAATAAAATAAATTTAACACACATTAGCGAAATTGAAAATTTTCCCCCGACCTTAAGGACAAACACTTGTTTGTTTATTATAACGTCAGCGGCGAACCGCTGCTTTTGGTGTAATGTTGCCGGCGGTAAAACGTGTCGCGGCGAAATGTAGTTTCGGTGAACCGTACTCGCGACGAACCACGGTGGACCCTTCTAAGCTTACGTGTGCGGCTCAGATAATTTTTTTTTTTTTTTGACGATTTTTCAACGTTCCCAAATTAATTTAAATGTTCGGAAATGATTATACGGTTAAAAATGAAATTACCCCAAAAAAGTAAAAAAATGTATTGTTAAAAAAACCGGCCTAAAAGAAAAAAAGCTTTCGGTTACCTGTAAAATATTTTTATAAACTGGATGATGAATTATCAAAAATATTTGTGATAAAATTTCATTGTTGAATGGTGTGGTGCGGAATCAGTCAAGTTTAAAAAATCGCAAAGTTAATTTTTGTCTTAATCTCTGTCTGCGGTATTATTTAGTGGTGGAATTGTTTTATATGTTTTATTTATTCGCCTAACTTATAAGAAAAATTTTCTTACGCTATATTTTTAAATATTAAAAAAAATTTGCAAGTCGTTTTTATTTTTATTTTTTTTTGTAATCACTTTATTTTTTTCTGTTTACAATTTCGTTTGCTTAGAAATTAGCGTACACGTGCAATAATTGTTCACCAAGAGAGTAAATCAATGACCAGAACTGCCGTCACAGGGGTTCCTCAAGCTCTCCTTAAGTTGCAACACACGAGAGTATGGCTTTATATGCTGAAGATACGGCTATATATTAAATATCTCATATAAAACGTCTACTATTTATAATCGTTTGCAGCTGCGTAGTTCTCGGGTTTTAAAATTTTTGGAAAAATGGAAAATCGAAATTAATCCAACTGAAACAGATACTTTTTACTCGTAATCCTCCCAAGGCAACTGAATATTAAAGGCACCAGGACTACCTGATCATGTTCGATATCATCTAGGTGTAATTCTAGATAAGAGATTATCTTTTAAGGAACACTTAAAACACGCTGAAGCGAAAATAAATAGAGCTATTCCTTGTACCGAATTATTAATCGAAGATTTTACTTAAACATTACAAACAAGTTTATTATCTATAAAAGCATTATTAGATCAATATCGGCTTATTCAGCTCCAGTGTTTGGTGCTCGAACTCCGATTTTAATTAATTTAAATTACTACAAAATAGGTGCTGTCGGCCTATTTTAAACGTTCCCCGCTGGACTAAATATGCGTAATTAGTTATAGAGTTGTCTTATGTAAACGATTTTATAATTAACAGAGCAAAAACATTTTTTCGTCGCTGTTCCTACCATAACAATATGGTTATATCAGGGATATAGGCGATTACAATTGCGAGCAGCTAGCCCGAATGTTAAGCATCGTCGGATTAAACACAATTTAGTAAGTCAATGATACCGCTAAACTATTAAGTAATGTTTTTTATACATTGGCTGTAATTTTGATTATTTTGTTGTTTTTTTGTTTTTTTTTTGTTATACTTTTTGCCCTTTGTTTTTTGTATATTATTTATATTTTCGTTAACAATATGTAAGCGTTCTACATTTTTTTTTATCACAAATGTAATGCGGTTAAGTCTCGAGCTGATACATATTTTATGTTTATATATACTGTGCAACTCTGTACTTAGCTAAATATACGTTCTGTTCTGTTCACTAAGAGAGCGTCAGCCTAAATTGCATTCCCACCACATTCCGTGTCTACACGTGTATATTATATTGTACTATTATTGGCTTAAATTTGCGCCTGTGTGTGGTGTGCCGGTAAAGCGGGCTATACTTTGTCTGAGCTAACTTTCTATTTGTCTGTATTTACACAATTGATTTTCTTTACAAACGCGCGTATTTTGAAGAACTACTTTTTAACATTCATCTTATTTAGGGCTCTCTGTCAGCCGTTTTATTATTTCTCTTATAGCCTTCCGTATTGTTATGCTTAATTGAGACCTTCATTATCTTCATTGTTTGTTTTCATACCATGCATGGTTATATACATACTTTGTCTATGCACCTTTCACAACTGTTTTTTTCCTCTAACTCCTTTTAACGTTCATTCGTAAGTATGTTTCTGTATTATGTTATTTTGCTCTCTTTTTCAATGGTAATTTCAATTTTTTTTTTTCTGGTACGGAATCTGTCAATTAATTCATTAATTAGGAGCAGAGCCTCAGACGGCAAAGCAAAATACTATTATTTTGAAAAAAAAAAAAATCTTGTTCCCTATATATTACGCATTTTTACGATTTATGGATTTTAGGCATAATTCGCTGGCGCTTACATTATGTTTTACGATCATTTCGGATCTCGCCCGTTCCTGTTCCGGGAGCTAAAGACGTTGTTGCGACTTTTCGGGATAATTTTGAGTCTCTAACTCGGGGGGACCTTTCCGATTTGGATTTTCCGAATAAAATTTTCTTTCATAATCAGCTTAAAAAATTACCATTAGGTTTTTATAGAAAAACTTGAAGGAACTGAAAAAAGAACATATGTTCCGATTATACGCCGGTACGAACCGCAGTGGTGGCATTGTCTAAGTCGTAAATCGTGATTCCTTTTATCCGCATTAATCTACTTTTAAAAAAAATTATCCTTCGAGTACTACAAATATAAATTAGCAAATAAGCGTTCTTTAAAAACGATTTTAAAATTAAAATTCATTTCTTCAATAATTCGATTAATTTCTTCTTGTTTTTTTTTTTTCTTTTTCGAAATTTGGCTTTTAGCCAGCTTTAACAACCTACTTATTCTTTCGTTTTTCTTTCAACAGAAAATAAACTTGTATGGTGCATGATGCAAGGATTCACATAAATACGAGGATTTTTTTTCGAAATGAGCGTGAGTCGAGTATCTTTGAATAATGCGATTATTGACATCACTACTAGCAACGGGCTCAGGGCGCATATTCTGCGGATATATATATCGAGTTACTGTCACTAGCCATTAACGCAAAGACACACATAGTCCCAGTCCTTATGCGTAATGTATATCTGAGACCGTGCCATGGCTTTTTCAATTTTGGTCGAGGAAACGTGATGTTGGAGAAGTCGAGATTTCATGAGATTTTAGCCGAATAATAATTTTTAATTTAAGCGTCGTCGAAAGATTGTCGAATCTGTATCGAAGAAATAGGGTGCGCTTTAGATTAAAAAGCCGTCGTCATAGATTCGAAGAAATGTAATAGGCAATAAAACCTATTCGTAAGTAGGGATAATACGAGACTAAACGTAAAATATCGATTCGGCCTAATGTATGTCCGTATTTTTGCTATTTCGGCTCTAATGATTTACCATTGCCTGTGAAAAATTATGTTTTGATGAGATAAATCATTTAATCGTTTCAAAATATAGATTAAAATATAAATGCGCACGCACATCGGCGAAGTAAAAAAGTCTGCATGCACCACAATTAAAAGAAAAACAACTTTATTAGGCCTGATGCCCATTGCGCGGTGAAGAATGTGATATGTGAAATGCGTTTTTTTTTTGTTTTTTTTTTTCGACTACCTATTATTCCAGAGATTCGCTGAACAAGAAAATTCTAATTTGCGATTAAATTTGTAAATTTTTATTTTTTGTAATTGTCGTTTGATATTTTTAGTTAATTTTTAAAATTCGTGGAAGTGTAATGAATGCAATATGCCGTTATTATATATGTAAATTAAGTTTTTGCGTATCGTTAATTTTAATTTTAAATACTTATAATTTTCTATTTATTACATGAAAAAATTCATATTTCTAACAACTTCTGTTAATTTCTCCACTTTCCACTAATTTATAAGTTACATGAAAGTAATAATAATCGAATTAAAGAAAATAAAACATAAACAATAGCGTAAGTTATAGAGTAAATAAAATAATTGAATAATATAAAACAGGATTAAGTATTTAAATTTTAAATATTTTTAACAGAAAATACTTTCGTGAATCGCGATTTTTAAAAAACTCGCTAGTTAGGAATTATTTTTCCCCGTCCGTCTTTTCCGACTATTTCTTACTGCAATAGGGATAGTATTGCATTTAAATGTATGGTAATTGATTTTTTGGAAATCGTAATACACATTAGGCAGCTGTAGAGCTGTATTTTGTTCTGTAGAATTGTAATTTTTTCTCCGTTATTTTTCTTTCTATAAACGATAAATTTAAAAGTGATTTCTTTTACATTTTTTTCATTTTAGGCAAAAAAAAAATACTATTTCCGATTCATAATTAATCAAAAAAAAGTAGAGTGATATTTCTGTATTTATTCAAAAATGATGGTACGTTATATCTAACTTCGTAGCACATGAATTAGAAAAAAAGTCAATTTAAATTTTTCCGGCTTATACATATATATACATATATATATATATATATATGTATGTTTTTTTTCTTTTTGGTTAATTGAAATTATTTTTTTATTTTGTTTTCTTCAAATGCTGAATTTGTAAAATGGCATGCGCTTTAAATTAATTAATTTGGTAAATAATGCTAAAGTGTAAAAGTTCGTTTTCGAGTAGAAGAGTGTATTGTGCACGGGACGTAAATTATGATTATAAAAATAAGGTGTGCCTTTAGAATTCTAAAAATGATTTTTGTTGGAAACGTTTTAAAATCTAATATTAATAAAAACGGAAAATGGTAAAACAATTATTTTTTTTTTAAACCCGTTCGTTTTTACAATATTCATTTATCAACGAAAAATAAACAAATATTTCTCAAAAAAAAAATATATATATACCTTATAAGTGGCCTAATAAGTAAAATATTTCTTAAAAAATGTCATTTAAATATTCTAAAAAATAATTAAAACAACTTTTCTCGAAGGATAATTTTAAAAAAGACTCGGTCCAACCTATAATATAAAAGTGTGGAAGACCAAAACATTTGGATGCAAAACTAAAGAGCAGGGCTCCATTCTTTTACGTTATAGTAGTTTAATAACTTATTTTTAACTTATTCTCGAGAAAAATTATTTTTCATCTTTTAGGAGGGACCATTTATAAGCATTTTTAAAAAAAAAAATATTTCTATAGATCAACTATAGTTTAGTTTAATAGCATTTTGTATCTGTTATTTTACTTTCTACTTTTTAGTATATTGATTACAAAAAGGTTATAATTTTTTCTGCTTATATTTCTTTTTCTTCTTCTAAATACGACACTGAATTAATAATATGAATAAAAAAGAATAGTAAGAATCATAGTCTGTATTGATTTAAACGTTATGATTAAATATAAAAGAAAAAACAAAAAAAGGAAATACTGAAAAAGAATATTATTAATAGTTTTTATTCGGAGCCGAGTTTTATTCTTAATTACATAGGATTTATTTTAACCAAACGCGTTACCTATGCGAGCGTGTAAATTGCCATCGTGGCAGATCAGTATTGTAAAAAGTGATAAAAATACAGTATTTGAAGAACTAATTACGTATTTCTGTTTTGTCACGGACGACGAATTATTTGAATAAAGAAATTAGCCTTTTATCTTATCGTGGGAAAGATTGGATTTAGGAGCAGACATACGCAGAGCTATTATTATAAAAATATGACAGAAATCATTGATCACACTGTCGTTAGAAATTGAACTTTACAGTATAATATTGCAGTTGTTATACAAGCGCGCGACATATATTATATTTTTGGTCAGATTATTTATACAATTTTTAATTTTTAAGTATTAAAAATATTTATGCGCTATTAAATTTTCTATATTATTATTAGAACGGCGGAGTCAGTTTAGCCGGCGTGATTCTGATTAGGAGGTGTGCGATGGAGATTTATTTTTAATGGAACAAGTTTACGTTCTTCTCGTCTGGTTTTGTTGCAATAATTGTTTCGGTTCAGAGTTCGTTATCCACCAGCCGGAGAAACCTCAGTCGTGGCATTATCCCGATAACTGAAGGAGAGGTGGATTGTGATGCGCCTCAACGGCCTGGTAAAGAATAATGAAGAATCGTTGTCTTATTCTACCAGTGCGGACGAACCTGGAACTGCCGGTAAGTACACTGCTTGGTTTCGTCCGTCCTTAATTATCGTTCACTAATGAAGTTAATTATTGAGCCAATAATAAGTACGCACTTAAAAAAAAAAATAATACAGAAACAGAAAATACCGTACAGATTCGAAAACGATAAAAATAACCGAATTTGTACCGTGAGCTGTACATTTGGCGAAAGTACTTTGTGATATACCGGTATATCTGCCGGAGTAATAGCCTAGCAGGTGTACAGCAAGTCGGTATCGATGTAGTAAGTATAGAATTTGCAGGCCTAAATATTTGATATAGGTGTGCGTTAATAACCGTGTCTAATGTTGTTTATATACTTAGTATGACGGCACCCGCTTGTTTGTGTGAAGAAAGAAAAAAAAAAATACAGAGACTCGCATTTGTTTCGCTACCAAGGCTGCTGATATTGCGTGTTATAACGTGCCTACATACATACTATAATATATATATATATATATGTATTTAAAAGCGAAAGAATTATGTAACGTTAGTAAGATCACTGTGCTGATTAGAATTGAACAAAAAAAAAGAAATCAATTGGTTTATGGATTACAATGTTGAACATAGTCGTTATTTAAATCGTTTTACGCACAACAGTGTTAAGAGGAGCGACGAGAACATTTTATCGCTGTGATTTTCGCGAGGAAAAGAACTGTTTAGAAGATTTTTATTAATCAATTAATTTGTAATTGCGATTTTGTGTTATTTAAAGAATTAACGTGTTTTTATATAGAGGTAATGAAGAGAAAATCGTTTATTCAAGTTCTGCCTATCGTTGTTATTTAAGCCCCCTAAAAATTGCTTACAAAAGGTTAAATGCTTACGAATAAATTTAGCAGTTTTCCGATTGTAGTTAACATTGTAAAATGCCGTTACGTGGAAATCCATTAGAACAAAGGTCTTTCGAATATTATATAGACCAGCATTCTCCTCGGGAATTTAATTATCGACTAGTTTTGCTTACTTTCCAGCGGGTAATCTAGTTTGATTGTAACAGTTTCTTCTTTGTATTTCGGAAAAATTTTTTATTCTTTTAAAGTATGATAATATTAATGCATTATAAAGAATTACGGGGGTTTTCCTTGTTCTAAGACAGTTGGAAAAAGTGTCCAAAAATCGTGTTTAAGAGTTTTTTGTTTTTTCAATAGCCAATTAAAGTCAAAACTAAAAGCGTTTTCAGATTATTCATATTAGAGTATCCAAATGTTACTTTTCGTATAGTTAATAAACTTTCTGTGTTTTTTTTTATTTTATAAAATAAAAAATATGTATATTTAAAAAAAAAAAAAACTTAAAGTACGAATTTTATATAGTTTTTTATGTTGATCATGTTATAAAATTTTGAGCCTAAGAATTTTAGAAATTTACAAGTAATGCATTATGGTCGTTGTAATATTACTTAATATTTATAACCATCAGCGAGTCGTGTTTTAAGCGTTCACAGCGTGATAACTGAGAGAGCCCAAAAAAATTATTCCCTCTTTACGAAAGCGCGAACTTTATTTTTTATTGCTCTTCGGAAGAATCTTTCGATTAATTTTTATTAGTACAATTTTTGAGCCATTTCTCACCTTTGCAAAAACAGACCTTGCTTTAAGCGCGGTTTTATTCATTTAATTTGTTTCAAATTATTGCATTCTATATGATGATGTTCACCCAACCGGGAATAAGCCGGGAATTTTGTCGTAAAACCGGGGGAAAAAAAAAGGTAAAAATAGCCAAAAACGATATTTTTAATATAAGAAAAAATCATCGAAGCGAAATGCATTTTTTAATGTACTTTACGTTAAATAAAAATTACGAAGTTCTGTGTTTTATTCGTGTAAAATATGCTGTAGCGATGTCAAATATTACCTATAGTAACGGAAAATTTTCATTCTTCTTTTTATACATTTCTAGTAATCAGGAAATCGGAAGGATTTGTACCGGGGGAAAACTGTGAATGAACCTGGAATTTAAAAATTATATTTGAATGGCCACCATGTTTGAAGCAGATTATTATCTTCGATTGCGAATGCGAATCAGTTGTCTCAACACTTCATGATCATTCCGTCTATTAGTTTACACACACCGCGTTCAAGTCTCTAGATTTTGTTATTCTTGAAGACGGTCTACAACAATAAATAAGAACACACCTTTTAGGTGACTCAGTGAAATCGTTAAAATTCTTTGTACGTTTTATTTTTGACTCGCTTAGTTGTCGGACTTTCGGTAGCGCCAAATTCATTGTAAGAGATTCTACTGGGAAATTGATAGTTGTCTATTCT
The DNA here is from genome assembly GCA_039619475.1 of Icerya purchasi. Classification (NCBI taxonomy): domain Eukaryota; kingdom Metazoa; phylum Arthropoda; class Insecta; order Hemiptera; family Monophlebidae; genus Icerya; species Icerya purchasi. The sequence continues at coordinate 484,672,761 of CM077116.1, forward strand.
CTATGTAGTACTCGAAAAAAATCGCGCCGTTTTTCTTACCTGTAATATTGTCTGTCGTTTTTAGTTTAATTTTTAAGCTGCCATTCCCTAATTGGATATCTGGATTTACATTTTGCCGGTTTAGTCCAAACTTTGTATCCCTGCCATCTGCAGGCATTGTGTGCGCGCGTGTATGTACCTTATGCACAAGCGTTCGGCAATGGTTCTGAGGAGTTAGTGAGTTCTTGCTTGATCGCGGCTGTATTATCTGTAATCTGTTGGCTAGTATTTGAATAATTTCTTCGCGGGAAATTGTTGTTCGAGAGGATTTTTGTAGCTCTTAATATAAGTGCTTCGATATTTCAATTGAACTACCCGCGAGACCAGCTTGAGGATCGGCAGTAAATTCACGGATTTTAGGAATCTAGAATGGCCGAACTTCCGTCAATGTTTATTGTCCGTTTAAAACCGGCGTGCAAGTTAGCGTCTAACACACCGGCCCTAAAGGTAGCTGTTAGGTCGTCGTACAGATAAAAATTTCTCATTAAAAAATAAATGCATTTCGTGTACTCTTTCCGACGTATGTATTTCTTTTTCGTATGAATGCGTCTCGGGAAATGAAAGTTTACCGTGCATTACAGGGGCGACATTAGTATATTGGCTAAAATATTTTGTCACAACATTCACGTGAATTTGATTACGAAAACATTAAAGAAAAGTAAAGTGAGTCCCATTAGCATGGCGTTTGGGACTGTGAAGTTAATCTTTCCATAATGGTACTTAAGGACCTAATGGGGATCTGATGAGAATACTAGAGAACCAGTGTTCTTTTCTCTCGGCCGCCTTGGCTTGCCTAGATTTCTCCGGTACCTAGTTATTAATGTTATATAAAAACTTTTATTTTTTTCGATGAGTTATAGTAAATTTATTAATTCTTTCAAGACGACACTTGGAATACAATTTTTCTGTTTTTTTTAAATTTTTCTTTAAAATCGGGTCCTAACGAGAGAAGCTACACGGTAAGGATAAAAAGTGTAGTATCATCGGTGGTCAAGATGTGATACCTACTTAAATGTTAACTAAAATTAATCGAGAAATCGAATTACGAATGAAAAAAATTTTCCAGTGCCTTTTCTTACTACTGCTAAGCTTTTCCTCCGATGATATCTGTTTGTTTTGTTTTTGTTTTTTTTTGGCATCGAAAATTCAACCCATCGACAGATATCTCTATTTGTTGGCACATTATAAGCGCAGGACACGGACATTTTTCGTCAATTTCGGCATACCCATTTGAGAAGCGGGGCCTCCTGATCGGAAACGCGCGGAATTAATAAATTCCGAATTACTTTTTACCGACTTTGTATATGTAATTCGAGCATGAAGCATTAATAATACAGTGTGTTATGAAAGCTTGTTATATCCGAATCCTTTCTTTTAATCTTAATTTGCTTTTTTTTTCCGAGTTGATTTTCTTTCGGTGTCAAGTCTGACTGAATTCACTCTTGTACTGCAAACGATGCGCTGAAGTGTGTGTTAGTTGTTTGGGGGGGGGGGGGGGGATAGAACCGATTTTTGATTGTTTGTTTTGATGTTTTTTCTGGTTTATTTATTTTTTTAAACAAGGAATTTTTTTCATAAATTCTGAGAAATATAATCGTTCCGGTAAATCGGCGCTGAAAATTGTGCGACTGTGATCGATTTTTGGAAATATTTTACGCGATTTCATTACTTACAGGAAATACGTATAAAACCGGTTAAAGAATAAGCGAAAGGTATAAAAAGAAGAAAATGCGTGAAAATCAACATATGCTAATTACTAAATCCGCGTATTCTTTTTTATTTAAAATAAAAATCGAAAATATTTTTTCTTATAATTACACCGAAAAATATCAAAAAGTGCCGAAAGCTCGTGATTGGAAAACATCAAAAGTATGTGAATCAAATGACATATAAACATTTTAGACGATTGTATTATTAAGAGGCTAGCAGTGTAGCAGTTTTTCCTTTTTTAACGTTTCATTGTAACGTCCTTGAATTTTCCACTTGAATCAATGGGGAGTATGCACATCTCTGGCCAATGCCGAATTTATACGATCGTACGGATATTTCCTTTCCTTTCCTTTTTCTTTTTTTTCTTTTTTATCTTTATCGTCAGTGTTACCTGTGTTTGAATACCGGATGCTGCGCGCAACTTGAAAATTGATTTTCATTATGATGGCACATGGTGCGCGTTTCGGTGTAGGTCCCAGTCCGATGAAAGGTGCGTCCGTCGACGTATAGTATAAAATAACTTATTTCCGGTGTTTGTTTGCATGCGCCCGCCATTTGTTTCCAAAGCGACCGTTCGCCCAGAAATTTTTGCTACCCGTCTCATATGGGTGCATGTCAGTGTGTGCGTATATGTTTATAAATATCGATTTTTCTCGTAAACACACCTGATTTCGCCAAGTAGCTGCTGCGTATGTATGATCGGAGAGCTCCATCCTTTTCCGGGGATCCGATCTATTGTACCGTGTGCGCTAGTCGGTCGCGGTGTCTCATGAAAAATTGTTCGCGAAGTCTTTAAAGTTTCAGGTTGACACAAGATACCGCAGAAAGTGTAACGAGCTTCGATGTTAATGAAGCGTACCAGCCATTTAACCCCTTGCCGGCTGTAATTTTTCATTTCAGGACTTCCGGTGTTGTTATTCAAAGCGCGCGGTCGCATCCTACCACTACTAGCGCGAAAAAACACATAATATTGCTACGTTTTTTATCGTGTCTTTTTTTGTTTTTTGTTTTTCTTTTTTCGTTGTTTTTTCTCGAATGAATAGAAAAAGTGCTCGCGTGTACACATACACATGTGCATGGACGTCCGACGAGAGCGACGTAGAATATGGGACACGTTGGGCTGCATCCTGTCTGTTAGCCGTAGTATTGATCCAGAAATAGCGGCCAGTGACAAAATACAGAGCTTACGTTTTACAGCTGCATAGGCGCGTATAACCGAAACTTTTTCAAATGCACTTGGTCCACTGCTGGCCATGGTGCATTGCCGTTAAAGTTCGTATTGAAGAATCGATTCTCGCTGTCTTAAATTTACCGCTGACGACGAAACGTATTCGTTTTCGATGATACTATGGTAGCCGAGCTGGGCGATAATCTAGCGAAAGAGGAAAATCAACAGTATAGCATACGGTCGATTGTCAGACGGGCATGGAGTAAGTTCGATAAAATTACTTTTCGATAATATCATTGTGTGCGGTCGTGTAACATCTCATTATTGGGTGAATGCACATTAAATTCTACGAATAACTCGGGCGAAATGATCAGTCGAATTTTTGTTAACGTCTATTCTGAGTGTAACTTGTTGCGATTTGTTTGAAGTGTATTCATTTTTATATTATTTTTCAAAACCTTCTCGTAACCGTAAGCATTTTAACATTATCATAAAATATATTTATTAACTTATATAGATATAAACACTCAATTTACTATGATTAATTGAAAATATAACAGATATATGAGACCAGTTTTGAACTGTCTCGTGCAAGATCACTCTGAACGAGATAGTTCGGAACTAGTTGTTTTTTGTTTTTTTTTTATATATATATCTTTTTACATTTTATATTTTCAATTAATCCAAATAAATTGAGTGTTTACATTTTTGTAATAAATTTTTTGTAACCGTCTCTACTGCTTAATGATTGATTAAATTAAAACATAAGCTCGTAAACATTCAAAGAACAGATGAAAATTTTATTCTTTTTCGTTTAATTTTTGTTGTCTATTAAAATTACTTCGATATTTAAATTTAATTTAGCAAATTAGTCGACGAGAGTTTTTTTGATGAAATTTTCCATGCACAGTAAGTTCATTTATTACGAATTTCGAGCTGAAAGGATTCTGTCATTTAATAAACTTGAATCTTTTTGGAATTTTTTTTGTTCTACTAAGATCTCAAATTTTCATGCTTACAAGTTTTTTTATTTATTTGATTATTACATATTAGTTTGATTATTACATATTAGTTTGGTTATTACATATTAGTTTATTCCATATTAGTTTGGTTGTAATTATGCCGCTACCATAGGTAATTCGAAATGAAAAATACGATGTTTTGGTAGAACTGTTAATTTATGTAATCATCTAATGTATTACCCATCTTGTATCAAACGTATTGTAGGGTTATATAGTTACCGACATTCGGACTGATAAAGATGGAGTCAGATTTCGGTAACCGTTTACATAAATTGAAAGTAATTTACTCTTTTTCTTTTTGGTACAGTGAATTTAAAAACGTTAGAAAAAAAGTAAGTTTTGATGAGTTATTTTCGTAATTTATCCGTTTTCGCGACATTTGATGTTCGGTGTTCTGTTTTTTTTTTTTTATTTTTTTTAATCTACCATTTTAAAGAAAGATATTGAAGGTGTGAAAAAAGATTTAAAGAAATGCTTATGAAAAATAATTAGCGTCAATTTGTATAGCAAGTAATCAAGTAAATTGTATTGGTTTAATTCACGGTTTGGATAGGGTCTAGTGTAATGTTATGGATTGGTCGTTTTGTCAAGGCATCAAGTAACGTTGCCGATTGTTAGTAATTGATTGGATTTTATGTTTCGGGTTGGTGCTAAACGGACGGTTTCAACAGTTTCATCAAGTTTTGCTTCATTAATTCCAAGGTTGGATTGGAGGGAGACGGCTATAGCCCCGGGCTCCAGCCTTCAGGAGGGAGCCTCACGCTATTGAACAGAAAAAAAATTTAATTTTCCACGTGTAAAATTGAAATTTCCTTTCCCAAAATACTCAGTCTTGTAAAAATGCAAGATTTTTAATTTCAGTTTTTTTATATTAAAAAGAATTCAGTTAATTTTTTTAGGAGAGGTCGAATTGGTTCCTGGGTAAGATTTTGCTGGTCAAATTGGTTCTCGTTCTAAGTTGATGAAGTTTTTTGTTTTTTTTTTTAAATATTATTTTAATTCCGCTATATGTCGCGGCTTCTCAGCTAGAGTTTCTAATTGTTACTGCTATTATTTATTGCGTTTTCTTTTATTATTCATTACGCTGTCAACGAAATTAAGCAAATTAAAAAAGTCTTGTTTATGTATTTCGGTTATTGGTTTTTTTATTATTGTTGCAAGCTGTCTTTAATTTGTGTATTATTATCTGTTTTAAAAAAATCTGAACTGTAAATGGAAAATAAATAATTGTAAACTACATTTAGCACTCTTAATGTGTAGTTTTATAATACTTTACCAATGAATGAATGTTCACTCGGCTTAACTCCCGTGTACTTATTCACGATTTATATTTCATGTCTATATGTTCCAAAAAAAAAAAAAAAAAAATTAAATGAAATCAGGGGTAAATTTATTTTATTTAACGTCATTTCTTACGCGAAATTCACAAAAACATATTTCTTTTCGGTCAAATATCACGTTTTAATAAAGTACATAAACTCACTGATTCATCAATCATTCTAAATTCGACCTTTTTAAATTGAAAACTGATTTAACTCGAGAACAAATTCGACTACCTAATGTGGTAATTTCAGTTTATTACGAGAACCAATTCGATCAAATAGGAACCAATTCGACCATATCGAATTTTCATATATAAAAAAAGCATATATGAGTTCGTTAATAAAATTATATATACTTTTTCTCTATAAAACTTTCTCTTTTTTTGCTAATAAACTAAATGCTACTTATAAAATGAACGTTTATAAAAATTTTCTACCATAAATCTAATTTATTGTGTTAAAACAAAAATGAACGAGTTCTTCAACATACGTGTTGAATAATAAAGAAACATTCGACAAATCGATTAATAACAATTCTCTATTTAAATATTGTGATACCCATGCAATGGTTGTAAATTTTTCTGTGTAAAAACCTTTTTTCGATCTGAAATATTCTTATTTTTAATAATATTTTATTTTTTATTTTTATCGAAAGTTAATACGTTTTATTTTAAACTATGTAAAAATGATTTAAAATAAAATCGAGTTTTAATCGATTGTTAATTTTATAATTGTATTTCGAAAGATTTAATAAATTATACCGTGTTTCATTCACTTTTTTTTCTGATCGCATAAACGATTATGAAATTTTAAACACGCATGTTTGATTTATACAAAGAAATGAACATGATCAAAAACATCGCATTAGTGTATTAAAATTAGCTTAAAAACCGCTGTAGAGACAATGCCGCCATAGATAATACATGATAAATAAAGTTTTTATTTTTATTAAAAAACGATTAATTTTTTGCTGCCCGCAATATTTCATTTATGTATATATTGTAACTGACCAGCTTCCGCGATGAACAAAACAACAAAAAAAAAAAATATATAAAAAAAAGAAAAGTTCCGGGCGCCAACGTTACTTCTTCCGGTGTAACGTAACCGTTAGCTCGCTCGGGCAGAGCTTTAGGCCTTCCTAAGGTTTAACGAAAAATGAAAGGTCTCCGCGGCGGAGATGTCACGAAAACGTGTCCTTACTACGAAATAAACGAAAAATTCTTTTAAGAGGAGTAAATCCAATTATATTTTTTATGAAAAAATAATATGAAAACCGATCATAAAACAAAAGAAAACGACAACGGATATTCCAAACGGTATAATTTGCCTCAAGCGGCCAAAGCAGTAAAAAAATATAAAGTTTGCTTCGAAGGGCGTGTAGCTATGAAGAAGAAAACGAATGAAAATTTGCCCCCTGGCCAAAGCAGTCGAGATCTGCCTGCGACGAGCAGCAAGCGGGAACTGAACTGCTGAATTCACAGAGAATTCGACTAAGATCTTATTGAACGGCCATTTTGCCTAATAATAAAAATATATATATATATAAAAAAAATGAATACGCCACCGATTTTTCTAGAACATTCTCAAAATCGGTGTACCGGCGGGTACCCTGCGTCGGTTCTTTCGGGTTCTAAGAAAAAAAACTTCTCACGCCTCGACGTAGCTCGAATCGCATCTCCGACGCACACAACGCCAGATCGGACAAACATCGGACGAACCACCCTCATATAATTAACACACACATATGCACGGATCGCCAAATTGGCGCTGTGCACATTGGCAATTCCCACGAAATTTGTCGATCTAGCATTACGGTCGGAGAATGCTCAGTTTGCACGCTGCCCGAAGAAATCGGAGGCCTGAGAAACTGCCAAAACGCGGAGAAATGAGGAATTTAGAATTTGGAAAAGAGTAATCATTATCATTTTTTAATTCGGTACAGCGTGATAAATATCGAAAGTCATGGCGGCCGAATCCCTCACAATATATAAATATTTTTTTTATAGAAAAAGAACATAATGTTATTAACAAAAAATTACAAATATTAACACACACATATATATACATATATATATTAATTAAAACGTAATTCTTCGAAAAAATGTCCCAAAAATATGTCCCAATTTTATGTAACGTTTGTTATATTTTGTAGGATTTTTGTTATTATTATTTAAAAAATGTCACAATTTGATGTAATGAAATATGTAACGAAAAATGTAACGAAAAATGTAACGAAAAAATGTCTTAATTTTATATAATGAAAGTTAAATGTTAGAATAGGATTTTTGTGGTTATGTTATTTTTTGTGTGTGTTGATGCCAGTAAGAATTACGTTGTAAATTTTGATCATTTTATACAAAGTATAGAAGAGAAAGAGACAGAAATGAAAGCAAGAGGGGTCAAAGGGCACATCCCCTTGCGAGGCCAAAATGGCCGAGTTTTTATATATATATATATATGTATTAAATTGTAACAAATACAAGAGTGTGATTTAGAATTTTGTTCTGATCACGTACTTTGTGTTCTTTTATAAATTTTAACTAATGGTGGGCTATGCCCGAAAACGTTTGGAAGTAGTATAATCGTTTATATATTTAAATTGGTTTGTTATACTTGTATTTGTTACAATTTAATATATTTTTATATTTTAACGAACAGTATGTGTTAAGGGATTCTATATATGTATATGTGAAATTCCTTACTTCACATTCAATTTATGTAGTATCCAGTTTGTTATGGTAAGAAAGTTGATTTTGTAAAGAGAGCATAATTTTAATTTTATTAGGCATTCGAGCGTACGCAGTAGATTTTTTTTTGCTTGTTTATTTGCACATATACGATATTCAATTTTTTTACCATTTTTACTTGGGGGGAGGGCTCATTCAAGATAAGTCCCGGGCTCCATAAATCTTTAATCCGCCTCTGATTACTTCTATTACGTTATCGAAAGTATTTCCAATTCTTAGTAATTTATTAGATTTTTTTTTTTTTTTCTTTTCATTCTATCGGTAAAACCCGTGACGATGCTTGTGACCTCAACACCATACGTTAATGATATATTACTAACTAAAAATATATTATAATGATCGAGGAACTTAACCCCAGTGAGGGACTAGGTCATTGATGTTAGTTTTTGGGTTGTTAAAAAGACGGTTTGATCAAGTTTTTTGTTTTATTACTTTTATTACGCTATCGTTTTCGCGCCACTGGCGAATTTAAAATGTCGGTCTAATATTCATTGTGCGTAGAATTGCGTTTTCTCTTCATCGTAATTATAATAATAGAATAACTGATATGTTTTTTATCGTAATCCGATACAAATTATAACGGTAAATAATTTTCAGTGTTTGCAGAACCTGGTTCACTTCCGTCGCGTAACTGTGAACTTGTGCTTTTTATTTTATAGTTTACTACATGTATGTCTACAATATATAGATATATGTATATATCAATATTCCGAACAATTTAGCAAGTTAATATTAAAGCAGAATACATTCTGCAATAAAATAAAAAATAATCAAGAGGAGATCTTTAATCGAATGATTATTACATTTTCAGCCATTTCAAAATAGACTTATAAATATGATTTCGTGTTAAAATTTTGTTAAATTTGTGTTACTTTATTTTTAACCTTCGTTTGGCAAACATGTTTTTAACTAAATGAATAGTTCCTCCGTGTTTCATGGTTTTTATCGACTTCAAAAAGAAGCAGTTACATTTCGTTGCGTATGTTTTTTTTTGTTTTTTTTTTAATGTTCGTTTGTGCATAGCTTTTGTTTATTTAGACGACTTTAATGATTATTTGTTCATTCAAAAATGTATCGGTCAGTGGTGGTACCATATGAATACCCCGAAGAGTATACTTACGAATACGCTGCAAAATCGGTTTGGAGAAATTTTCGTTAACGTAACAAACGTCACTGATACTTAAAATATTATCTATTTACCATGGAAACGTAAGTTGGAAAAAGTTAATTTTTAGTAAGACAAAAAAATGAAATATTATCAAATTATCGTGGATAAAAAATACAGATTTGAATAAAGGAAATGGATTTGAAACTCACATAGCGCCATTTACAAGTTCATCGCTGATGAAAGTATTACGCATTTTAACATTAATGCGTTTTGACCACGTGGAATAATTTGAAGTTACTTTGCTTCATTTGAAAGTGTATCGGTCAGTTTCGTTTTGAGGTTGAGTATTATGAAGTGTGTTTAGCAGTCATTAATAATGTTAAAAAAAAAAATGAGTCTCCTTAGAGTTAATATAACCAGACAAAAACTAGCTAAAAATTTTCATTAAAATATAGGAAGAAAATATGTGAACACCTAAAATTTTAAAATTGAAAGAGTCAATAAACGCGAAAGACTTAATTTATTATTAATGTTATTTACCATTAGAAATGTAGATCGGAATAAAGATAATGAATTTGAAATCCCCATGGCGTGATTTACCCCAGCTTATTGCTGACGGAATTTGAACATTATATTCTTAAAAACCAATACACCGGGTATTGTGTAGTATCGAAAGTAGTATCCGTTTTTTTGGGTTGTTTTATCCGTATTATCACTGTAAAATAATTTTACTAAAAATTGTGAAATAAATAGTTTCTTTAAAAAGAAAACAGATATACCGATTTCAAGATTTACGCTAAAAATTTAATAAAAACGTACTAAAAAATAAGAAATAATTACAGTATAAGAAGATCTTTTACATTAAAATACATCTTAAGAGGGATCTCATGATAATTCTCGTATAACATTCATACCTTAATTAGAGTGTAACTCAAATTCAAATTGCAACAATAACTAAACATCGCATTAAGTATTTCTGATGTTTCCGGTACTTGGCTTATAGAAAAAACGAGTGATTGTATATGTAGTCATTTAATGCGGTTTTTTATTTGTTGCAAAATGAATTTATTACTTATTCCAATAAGTATTAATGTTTTTTTCAAAATCGAATAGATCAGGTTTTTTACTACGATCCTGAAGCCACAGTAGGTAGGCTCCCCCCCCCCCCCCCCGAGAAGTAACCTAGATTCTGGCTAGAAATTACTTTTTCCAGAATTTTTTTCTCCGGGATTATCCAAGCGAGAGCCCTATTTGCGACTTTTTGAATTCCAGTCTCCACCGCATATGAATTTTTCTCCTAATGACTTAAAATATTTAACGAATAGGTTTTTTCATTTAGTCGCTCATTTGGAGAGCAATATACAGCGGAAATGGCGACAGTTCCGTTAAATGAGCGTAATTTTACCGTACACAAGCCTGTATTCGGGGGGTTTTCAGAAAAAATGTTTCCCCTCGTAATGCTTGATGGTTTTTTTTTTAAAAATAATAATTACGTTATCGCCGCCAGCTTTATTATCGAAGACACAGGGGGGTACACATCGTAGTTGGCAATATTGAAAACTGTTTTATTTGCGAAATTCTGAGATGAGCAGTATAACAATGAAGTGAGATTTTAGAAAGAGCTCCATTTCTAACTTACGTTGTAATGCGCTATTAGCGTTCCAAAGTAGTGCAATTCTTAATGAGCTAGCCATTATTTTTACTATAGTTTTATTCACGACTGAGGACAATAAATTTAATATCATAATGTTCTGATAATCATTAACTGTTGAAACATGATTTTAAATTCGTTTAAAAATGCACTTAGCAATATTACATCTATACTGGTAGGCTAGGTGTGAAGCGGTTATTACTTGCGTTACCGTTACAATTTTGCAACCCAACACCATTATAAACATTATCGCTAAAATTAGGCACTGTATTGGCGCCGTTTGTCGTAACTTTCGCATGCGATAACTGTGAGGTCTATGCCCACTTTGAGGGATAATATCACGCACAACATTATTGTAATTTGCGGGAGGATTCGGTTTGTCAGCAAGCGTCCTGCATTGTATTTCGCATTATATAATTTGCGATACAGCTCTTATGATTAGAAGGATGTTGTTGCGTGCGTAAACTTCGGCGTTAAGTCTTTTTCTTTTTTACAATTAGCTGAATTATGATTATCCGCCCATCATTTATAGGGGCGATTACAAAATGATCGTGTGTGTCCATAACTCTAATTTTTGAATGTAATAATAAATCGGGATCATATATATATATATATATATATATATATATAGGAGGAGAAAGAAGAGGTTCTTTAGTTTTTCACTATGTGATCGTAATTTTTTTTTAATTAACCGGTTTTGGCGCAGAAATTTCTAATTACACCGCACGATATGCTTCAGTTGCAGGATTTCTTTAATAGCTTTCAACTTTCGTCACGTAAAAACGTTACCAGATTCTCCTATTATCATCCTTAGCGTAAGAATGACGCAGTTATTAATTGGTTAACATTGGAAATTTAATATTTTTACCATTTGAAAAAATTCAATCGCAATCTTTTGTATTGAACGTTTTTCACAATGACTAGAGTAGCTACGTCTTAATTGCCGGGGGGCTATTTTCATTGTATACGTTTCTGTACTTGGGTATAAAACTGTTTTTACTTATTCGAGGTGGTGAAGTGCATTAAAATGCAGCTGCTCGTGTACACGAAGCAAAAGAGCATAGTTTGAAAACAGTTTTAACAAATTGTTCACTATTCATCGAAGTAAAAGGAGGAGGCTGATGGTGCAATCGATGATCGAGCGATTGTTAATCGAATGAAAATATCTTTATTGATTGCAGTTGTTTTAGTTGAAATGCGGATATTGCTTGAACTCTAGAATGCCCTGTACGACGTAACTGTATATTGCGGTGAAATTATAGTAATCTCTTTGATGTCACTGTTAATTGCGGATGTATAATTTTTTCCCACTGAAGTTGTGCAATTTGTGCAGTCAGGTAGTTTGTGCCGGTGCAACAATGCATCTAGCGCTACTAGATGAAACTTTTCTACCTTAGCGTGCGATAATCATTTTTACCGTTGGTTACGCATAAACGTAATTGACGCAAACGCACTTTTTTCACGAAGTCGCGTAAAGGTAAAGGTGATTGTTATTATTCCTTTCGTTATTTCCGTATTAGACTTTATTTTAAAAGTCTGTATCAATGTCTTCTTATTGCAGCGCGATTTAGTCATTGATGATCAGTGGGACATTTTTTTAAACGACTTTGTTTTTCCCATTTTATTATTTTCCAATTAGCGAGTAATATTTGGATTTCCGCCGAGAATTTGAAATATATTGGTCAAGGACCGACAAAGTGATATTATGAAGCGTCTGTCAAATGATGAGAGGATTCGTTTTAAAGCTGATTAAAATACAGCACAGGGGTAGTTTATCGGCAGGATGTTTTTCAGCATTTGTCTGTGTATGCTGTGATGAGCTATTCGAATTTAAACGAAAGGTTTTACCCGCTTGGAAAAATCGAAATTCTAATTAAGTCTTTAAAATGGAAAAATAATTATAAAACTTTAACCGGTTCTAAGGTTCTTACCCGCGCCTATACCGTTTTAAGCATTATTGCCGTTGTTACATATATTCGAAATGAACATTTCTATGCATAGAGATAGATATGGCAACGGGCAAGTGGTGATTACAGCACGAAAAACACCTGTTTCCATCGGAAGAAGTAAAACAAAAAAAGGAAGGATTAACAGACAGGCAATATTGTGACAAAAGACTGCGCACTAATGTTAACTACTATGTTTACGTTTTTTTTTTTTTTTTTGTAAATAATCATTTTATTTATTTCCTGTGTTTGAGTGATGCTGAAAAAACAAAAATTGATTATGTACGTTTTTTTAATGATTTGTTCTCTTGTCTTGTTTTTGTAACGCCATTGTTTAGTCCCGTTTTTTTTTTTTTTTTTTTGTTTTAAAAGTAGTTTTAAAACATTAATTGCTCCTAGAGATGGGCCTAAATTTGTATTTCGGATTCCTTGTTTTTAAATTATTCAGTAATCAAAAAGTGAAATCGGAATACAAATGAAAATGAAAACTGAACACTCTTTTATTCCGTTTTTGGATGAAATGAAATTTTCTTTTTCGGTGTCTCATACGAATTCTGCGTATTTAATCAGATCGATTGTTTACCCATTGTTAAAAACATACAGAGTATGATAATTCCGTGGCGGCCGAAATTGACCGCATTGTGCGTTCTCGTATTGATAGATAAAATTTCGGGAAATTTAATCAGATCGTCGTATTGTTCAGCCGAAAGGATTAAAACATTTTTATTAGATGACCGATGGTGTGCTGCTGATTGACAGAAGCTATTTTAAAATCGAAACGATTTTTGATAGCTAAAGTTTAATTCGTTTTTATTGCGTACAATTATTTTTTTATTCACAACTAAAAAACATGTGCTAAAGCGAGGCGTAAACAATAACAACACTTGTGTGGCGTTGAAGAACAGCGGCGTGTATGACATTATTTTTACCACAAAACGAAGTTGTCGCTCTATTTTATAATTGCGAAATGATTATTTCGGATTTTTCAAGTACGTATAAATTGTGTGTATTGTCAATCATCGGCGGTTCACAAGCCGGTTGAAGCATATAGCCCGTTGTTTTGTTTATTTTATTTTAAAACCAGTGAGAATGTATGCAGAGAGAAGACCAAAAAGATGTACTTTTTCGGAGATTGTGTGTATATAGTCGTTTATTCCAAACTTGGCAATTGTGTAATAGTTTTAAAATTAAAATAAAGCCGGTTTGACTGAAGTAGGCTTAAAATCTTGCGCCGCACAATGTTTAATTTCTAGTACAAGATCCGCTAATTAATCTATGGTGTAATCTGATCATCGAAATTCATATTCGGAATTTGCCAGCATTATTGGTTATTCTTTTTGAAGCAGCTAGGCACAAAGTTTTTTTTTTTTTTTTTTTTTTTTTAATAGTGTGCTTTAGGTACTCAACCAAAAGTAAATAATAAACTTTGCAAAACTCAATACTTCTTTTCAAAAGCTCCGTAATGGATTGGTAGCTTATAGTCTAACGAGTAGGTTTCGAATTTGTATGCAACAAAAAACCCAAATATACTCACTAAAAATGTGCACGAAGATAATATACATATTTCATAAAATAGCTAAATTCACAATATTACGCCAAACATAAACAATCAAACTTTTTATATAAAATTATATAAAAAAACACACAAATCATATTAAAAATATTAAAAACATCGACGCATCTTGATAATAACGGTAATTCGTCGAAACTAGACTTTTATTATTTTTAATTTGACTCGTGTCTTTTTTTGTAATTTTATAATAAGTTTGATTATTTATGTTTGGCGTAATATTGTGAATTTAGCTATTTTATGAAATATGTATATATACATAATTCTTCTGTGCGTGTGTATGTGACTGAACTTTTCCTAAACGGCTGGACCGATTTTGATAAAATTTTTTATGTGTGTTCAAGAGTGGATTTGAGAATGGTTTAGATTCACAATTCGGTCCATTACAAAATGTTTTTACGAATTTATGAAGAAAATTCATTTTTTTTTTGCAGTTTTTGGTCTAAAATGAGGGTTTAAATAATTTTTTATCCGTAATTTTTGAATTTCATGAAAGGGCTCCTGTGTTTTGTTTTATATTTTGAATTTCGCTTTTAAAGAATTATCTGGCGACGAATTACGATTTTTTCAAGGATATTTTTGAGGTCGTGCTGAATTCCATATATATATATAATAAAGTCGGATTAGTTACACCACTTATAACTCAAGGATGGCTGGACCGATTTTTATGATCTTTGATTTGTTGAATTTGTCTCCGCTCCGAATAGCAGAGTACGTAGTAGAAAAAAATATTTATCAAGAAAATTCTTTTTTTTTTTTTTTTTTTGTTGTTTTTGGTACAAAAGGGGGGTTTAAATAATTTTTTAACCGTAATTTTTGAATTTCCATAAAGGGCTCCTGCGTTTTGTTTTATATTTGGAATTTCGCTTTTGAAGAGTTATCTGGTGACGAATTACGATTTTTTTAAGGGTATTTTTGAGGTCGTTCTAAATTCCATATTATATATTCTAGATGGTTTTTTTCCGCCCAGGATAATCGCTCAGTTTAAAGTTGTAAATTGTCACAGATAGAAGTTTAATTGTAATTTATGATCCAATTGCGATAAGTCAAACCGTTCCCGAACTATTGTAGAAATAAATATTTTTGTCGTTTCTGAACTATCTTATTGGGATTCCGTATTTTATAGTGTGTACGAAATCTTAAAAATCGGTATAAATTTACCTTAAGAAATTAGGGATCATTAGAAACACATCATCAGCTAACTGCATAGAGTACACACTTCATTAAAAAGTATATAAATTGAGTGTGTGCTTTGTGTTGTTAGCTGATCATATAGCCCGAAAAAACATGTTTCCAAAGTAATTTACTTTAAATTTTTAATATAAATTTAAACTGATTTTTGTTATTAAGGTGAATAATGTCTTGTTGCCACTTGAATTACAATTATTTCAATGTAATTAAAATATTTGTCCTTTTGGTTTTTGTAAATTTATTGAAATTAATTCATTTTGAGTATTCATTTTTTTTTAATAAAAAACTAAATTTAATTCAGCTAATAAGTTAACACAAAATTTATTGTTTCTGTGGCGGTACGAAGTTCGCCGGGTTAGCTAGTATATATATATATATATATATATTAATTACAACGTAATTCTTAGGCTACCCCCCATTCGAAAAAATGTCCCAATTTTATGTAACGCAAAATGTCCCAAAAAAATGTCCCAATTTTATGTAACGTTTGTTATATTTTATAGGATTTTTGTTATTGTTATTTAAAAAATGTCACAATTTTATGTAATGAAATATGTAACGAAAAAATGTCTTAATTTTATATAATGAAAGTTAAATGTTAGAATAGGATTTTTGTGGTTATGTTATTTTTTGTGTGTGTTGATGCCAGTAAGAATTACGTTGTAAATTTTGATCATTTTATACAAAGTATAGAAGAGAAAGAGACAGAAATGAAAGCAAGAGGGGTCAAGGGGCACAGCCCCTTGCGAGGCCAAAATAGCCGAGTTTATATATATATTAATTACAACGTAATTCTTAGGCTACCCCCCATTCGAAAAAATGTCCCAATTTTATGTAACGCTAAATGTCCCAAAAAATGTCCCAATTTTATGTAACGCTAAATGTCCCAAAAAAATGTCCCAATTTTATGTAACGTTTGTTATATTTTGGAGGATTTTTGTTATTGTTATTTAAAAAATGTCACAATTTTATGTAATGAAATATGTAACGAAAAATGTAACGAAAAAATGTCTTAATTTTATGTAACGGAAGTTAAATGTTAGAATAAGATTTTTGTGGTTATGTTATTTTTTGTGTGTTGATGCTAGTAAGAATTACGTTGTAAATTTTGATCATTTTATACAAAGTATAGAAGAGAAAGAGACAGAAATGAAAGTAAGAGGGGTCAAGGGGCACAGCCCCTTGCGAGGCCAAAATGGCCGAGTTTATATATATATATATAGCGCCGACAGTATTATATTTAACTTTACAAGATAATATACACTAAAAATTTCATAATAGGGTGCTGTATATTAAAAAAATAAACGTTTTTGTGCTCCATTTCAAATTTATATTAAAAATTCAATAAATTATGAATCTAAATTTAAAAATTATTACACATTTAAGAGTAGAGACTTTTTCTAAATTGTCAACATCTGTTAAAGTATAGAAAATTACTTTATCAAATTAGATTACACAAGTCAAGGGCTCCGTGAGATCGAAGATAATGTAGATTAACTAACAATCATATGCTAACGTGAAAAAGGTCGTCAAGTGGTGTGATTTGTATCACTTCAGTATGTTTTAAGTTTCCTTTAAGTTAGTGTTAGCTGATGATGGGTTATGCCCGAAAACGTTTCTAAATAGGTATTTATCTAATTTATTGATCTATATTGTTTGTTATTAAAGTTTATTTTATTATACCATTTTAACAAACAGGATGTATTCACCTACATTTAAAAAAATAGTTTATAAAAAGAAAATGTTAGAACGTTTTCTCAGTCAAGTTCTGTTTTATTAAGATTTTTAGCTGTTTCGGTTTTTTCGAACTGTTCTGTTACACATAATATTGCTCCGATCTTCTGGATATCGATAATAGGAAGAAGCTCTTCCTTCAAGACTTTGCTGGTTTCTTTCCACTATGTTAAACTGATATTTACTCCGTTTCGGAGGATGGAAATAATACAAATTTTATATCACTTTCCTATAGTTTTTTTCATCCCGTACAAGATGGCGATGTATAATTTGGCGCAAAATTAAAATTAGCGTTATTAAGATGGACTGCATTTCGCAACTGTATTTTTACGATCTTAATGGAAGTAAATTTGATATTTGTAAAGAATTTTATAAATTATCGACCCGAAAAAGTCGTGCTCGTGTGTCTTACGAATTTGGCTTAAAGTATGTATGTGACAGTCATCGGTGAAAACACTTTATAATACTGAATGATGAATTAGAGAAAGTGTATAATGAGGTGATGCTTAAGGGATATTTGAAATAGTTTATTCTTAAACGAGAATACCGAAGCGTGTGCGTCATCCAGGTTTAGCAGCATCCGAAATAATAGTATATTATACCGCGTGAATCATAATTTGGTTAATGTTGACTTTTGTCTTTGCGAACTATTCTAATGACCCGTCGCTTACTGCTAAATATTACGTATTATTTCACGAGTTAAATTAATAAAATACTACCCAAAGTTAATAATTAGCTATAGTTATAATTACGGAATTAGTTTAGGCTTTACATATTTTTGGTCTGAATGCGACAGAAACATTCCAGGTAATTTCATTTTTTTGTTTATTTGATTGGCTATGTTTTATTGTTATTCATCATTTTTAGCGGTTTGTTCTTTCTTCTCATTTTTTTAGTGTTTTTGAATTTTTAATGCGCTTTCCGAACCGACTAATTGTCAAAAAGTTGTTTTTTAAATGTATTCCTCGCTATTAAATTGCACCTAAGTAATTGTTTTTTTTTTTTTTTTCTTTTTTATTTATCATTATTTTTGGTTATTGCATTACCGACATGGTTATCTTCTGCAAAGTGTTTCCAATGGGGTTATAGTAGTATGGGCTATTTACAGATTCTTAAGATAGCAGTTTTAACAGTAGGATCCATTTTTATAAAGAATCAGCGGAGGTAAACGGATTTCCTTCCATGTGCTGAGGGTAATTGTGAAAAGGACTGGAGCTATAAAAAACAATACAAACGGATAGTAAAGGTAATTATGCTATTCTGAAAACAAAAGTTAATGTTCAGAGAGAGATTTTTGGAAATAACAATAATAATAATAATAAATATGAAAAATGTAGTGTGCAAAAAAAAGGTATGTTGAAACTTAGTACGGTTAGAATAACCGCTAATTATTGGAAATAATGGAATACTAATAAATACCTTGGTTAATAGTATAAGTAATTTAAGGTTGGCGCCATATATATCGGATCATATACAAAAATCAGTTTTACTAAACACCGCTCCACGAAATACGGACTTTCCTCAGTCTACAAGATAGAGAAAATTTCTAGTGCTTGCTAAGTACATTAGTTGTATTACAAATCTAACCAGCACAGCTGTAACCCTTTTGCACAATAATAATAATAATAATAAAATCATTTCACTAATTGTATCTTATTAAGAAAATAATATTATATACTATTTCGTTTACTGATTATGCAGGGATTATTAAATCTTGAGAAATTGAAATAATTTGTAACATTTTTCTGCTCGCTGTATGTTATATTAGGCGTATCATTTATGTCAGAAAAAGGGTTAATATTTTAAAGTAATTAGATATTATTATAATTCAGTGAAATTCGTACGCTGTAAGCGTTTCGAATAATTGTAATTCGTTCTGGCGTGTAGAAATTTTCTAATGGTATTAAGTGAAAATCATTTAAACTGTATTTAGGATTTTCAGAACTTGTTTTCACTTCAAAATGTATATATTTTTATAGATGTCTCCGAGCACGTTCTTATTGTGAACAGTTTAAATTTTATACTTTGAAAAAATTGGTTTGGTTTTATCATTCGCGCAATAAATTAAATCCGTGTTTTAAGGTAATGCTAGATCAGCAGATGAATTTTCTGTAGACCGATTAAATTATTTGGGAGTATTTTTTGTCCATTTATCCGATTGAGAATTTGGGTGGAAGTACAAATAAAAATGCTCTTTGTACGCAATTAAAAATCTAGTACGAATTTGTAAAAACTTCGTTACGTGCTGTAAATTTACTATTATTATTATTATTATTATTATTATTATTATTATTTTTAAGGTTCGTATTTACATACATTAAAAACTTCAAATAAGTATTAAAAATTTTACAACGTGTTCTCTTTCTCAGATTGATATTAACGACCGAATTTTCTTCTATTAAATACATTTGTCATTGTTTCTCCATCCTGGTAAGGCGTTCTTTGTCAGATTCCATTCCTTGTGACTTCTAATTGCTACTATTTACACGTGTTGATGGGTAATCGTTGCTGACAAGCACAAGGAAAAACAAAAACAAGAAAAAAAAATATTTATATTCAAAGCTCATTAAATTATAAATTTAAAAATTGTTACACTTAAAAATAAGGGTTTAAAATCGAAAATTATGTCTTGAAAGTGGTTTTCAGTATAGAAAACGAAAGACATAACCGGTAAATATTTTAATGCCATAATTTCAGATGCAGTGTACGAGATTTTATTATCATCCGATACGTCATCTAAAAAGTTTTGGCTGTTATTCGTAATTCCATCCTGCATGGAGATGCAGCTCGACATCTAACATTTCATTCTTAAAGAGGCATCTATTGAAATGTGAAGAACTGCAAATAATCTACTAGAAATTGAAGGTAGTACGTCCGAAAAACAACCCAAGTGTTAGTGAAAAGTGCCTCCAAAAGCCAATTCTCGCAACAAAGATACATGATGAAAGAAGCTCTTCCTTCAGTTTTTAGTCCCCTATCTTATAAGAAACGGTTTTACGTCCGTTTGTAGGATTTTTCTTTTTTTAAACTTAAACATATCTCACCTCCGTTTTCACCCATCTTTAACTATTATTATTTTTTTTATAAATTAAGGGAAATCAAAAATCTTACAAATGTAAGTTTTTTCAAAATTTCTTGAAACGTCTAGATACATAAGAGCGTTAGTTAAAATCAAAAAGGATATGAATTACATGTAAAATCCGAACAGTAATTATTAGTATTATTATTATTATTATTATTATTATTATTATTATGTTTCTTTATTTGTCGTATTTTTATAATTGAAAACTCGACAAATTAAATGTAGAATAAACAAATGATACCGAAATACGGTGGATCTTGGGTTAACCACACTCTTGTTATGAAAGAGTAAATTTTTTATTTGATTTCGTTTTATATTTTTAGATGTTTTTAATAGCTCTTGGGTTTTACACGAATTTATTAGGAAGAAAATAATAAGGATATTTATATCATTCGTGAAAGTTATAGCTGTATAGACTTAAGGATATGTTATTTTTTTTCTTATATTCGAAAGTTCAGATTATTTTTATTATTGTGTCTTATATATTGTGTCAGTTTCATTGTGCTTTTGTCCAACTTTTTTATGTGGATACCTCTATTTCGTGTGTCTTTGTACGAGAAATTCTCTCAAATAATTTAATTTTAACGAAAATTTTGTATTTCCGCTTTTAATTTCATACAAACTCATCTTCGTTTATATCATATTGTGTTGACTAGGGACTGGATAGTGCGACAGATTACATAATGTGACAAACAAAGTGATAAATTCCAAAGTGTCAGATGTTCAAGTATGGAAGACATTACTCTACTTTCTCACTGATGGTTGTTTGAATTTTAAACTTTGTTCGTGTTTTCTAGTTATATATCCTAGTCTTTGAAATATCGTAACATCCGTTTATAAATATGTGAGATAAGACATTTATAGATTGAGTTTGTTAATTTTAATCTTCGTGTACACTAGTTAAATAGTGAAAACCGTGTCCCCTCAAAAAAAAAGACTCTTTATTTTTTGGATTTTTCAAAGTTGGCGCGTTAATTATGCTGCTTCATTCGATATGTGTGTCAGTTCGTTAACTATACTCAGGATATTACGTCGAGACACGTAACTGTTCAATTCGTTATGCTCGTGTGTAGAATATAACTTCGGTATTTTATATAATTGCCATCTAAAGTCTTTATGGTAATAGCATTTAATTTTTGATTGTTGTTGGACGTAGGCAGTTTTAATGCTTCATTTACACCTTTGTGTATGTGTAAAGTAATTTCAGAGCGGATACACACATTCATTTGCACCTAACGTTTACGCACCTGAGGAAGATATTTTCGCATCTGCTAACCACTTATAAGTTACCGCGTGCTCTAGTCTTGGAAGAAATTTTCATTTATCCGGCTTCGCAATATTGTACGCAGGTTAATGACCTTCCAATTTCTTCAAACAGTTCTAATAAACATTTCGCATACGTGTGTACGTAAAGGTTTTTTAACTGTTCAACTTTTTACAAAAGAAATGTTTAATTTTTTTTTTTTTTTAGGGACCCATTACCATTCAAACAACATTATTGTGTATACGATGATTTTTTGGTTATTTCGCAGGTAGTTTTCATCCATTTTAAGGTGTCTTTTGAAGCGTTAAAGAAGATACACACAGATTATTTGAAAAATACCGTTTTGTTTTTTGCATTTTTTTTTTATTCTTCTTCTCTTTCATTCGATGAGAGTTATACAAATATTTGAAGTAATAAATTTCATCAGTGACGTCAAATACTGCGGTTATCGGCAACGTTTAAGTATTGTTTAAAATATTAAAATTTGGGTTTTATGTACACTTTGTGAAAGACTCTCTTATGTTTTGCGGTATTTGTTAATTTGTTCACTCCGTTAACGGTATAGGAATTGTATACTTCGCCTAAAACCAGTTTATAATTCATCATGAATGAGAGGCAAATTAGTTACAGTTAAGAAGGAATCAAAGGAAAACAACTTGTTGAAAGTCCGCTGAAAATTTCAGTTGTACATTATCGATGCTGGTCGTTCGGAGATATTTTGTTTACGGATGCAGTGACCCTCGAAAACTTTTGGTGGTAGTCAAACGTGGAATGAAAGTCGCAAATTTTATCGATTTTTAATGAGTTTAATAGAAAAAACCGAAACTGAAAGCCTAATTTTAAAGAAAAAATCTCATTTTTTCTCTTTAAAATCAATTTTTGCGTTATATATTCGTAATTATTCCATTAAACGTACACATTTCCAGTCGACTCGTTGTATAAGTTTCTTTTTGTTTTGGATTGGTGTTTTAAATGTTTCCGATATATCAGTTAATATTTAAGAATTCGTATGCGCACTTGGTAAAATTATTCGTTAACATACATTTTTCTGTTGTTAAATATGTTAAAATAAATAGACAAATTCACGGAACATCTATATGTTAAAAACTGTTTAATTATAAATTGGCAACTAGTTTTGGATTTTAAAATCTATACCGTAGAATGTTTTATAATGCGACTTGATTAGCTTCGTTATTGATGGAACATAAAGGTCTCATCAACTGAATATGTCTAATGAATATATTGTTTTTTTTTTGTTTTTTTTTTTTTAAATTATGACGTTCAAAACAGTATAGATTTTGATCCTTACTCTTCTTTTTTATTCGTATTATCTCAGTGGAGCGTGTCGTACTTTTAACGAAAATTAAGCAGGAAGGGTTAATCTTTTTAGTAATAATACTACAAAGTAGAAAATAAAGTAAACATTTTTTTTGATAAAACGCTTTTTATTTTAACATTTAATTCATTTACTCGCAAAAAAAGAAACCCACAATTTTTTGATAATATACAGAGTAACAGAACTACAGAAATATTTCTTTTGAGAAATGTGTTTATAGTTTAAATGGCCTAAAAAATAAAAAATAGTTTTTCTCGAGTGACTAGAGTCAAAAATAAGTTTCGAAAATATAAAAGAGCGGAGCGTTCTAGTTTTGTAGCCATAAATTTAGTGTTGCACGTTTTTATATTATAGTTAAGCAACTTTTTTTAGATTGCATTCGAGAAAAAAAATATTTTTTATTCATTAGACCATTTGTACGAGCATATTTTTTAAGAAATATTTGTTTAGTTTAGATATAGGTTTATTATTAAAAGTTGGGAGTTATTTTTCGCAAGTAAATGAATTAAAAGCGTTTTTTTTTTTTTTAATACGTTTTATCTACTTTACGTAAACATTCAGCGAAGCAAACACAGCATGCTTATACGAGAAGATACACGATATTTATAAGTGAGGACCACTTTTCAATGTATTTCACCTGATTTAGTAACGCATCAATTATTCAGTGAAGTCAGCTTTTTCGCTTGGTGGATTGTCCACAAAAGGGGGTAATTTGATGGTTCCTAGATTATTATTAACTTGTACTTCTTTGCGATAGACTTTTATCGAAATCGTATATCAAAAATTCATTTTGAAAAAATTAATTTAGCGTCAAAAAACCGTTAGTTTAGTGAAAATATTACCAAAAAACTTTTTTGCCTTAATACTGAGATTTTAATATTGAAATCGCGCGCGTTTAATGTACTTCATCTTTTTAAAATATAATATACATTTACAACAAAGAAAATACATCATCCATATATCTTCCCTGTATAGAACTGCTCCTTCCTCAGCTGCCTGCGTGTTAGCTAATATCCTCCCCTTGGATCTCTTTCTTATCAGCCGGGCCATAGTCTCAGAATATAGGATCACCAAAAATTTTAAACTTGTTACAACATCGCAATACCTCCCTTCCAATAGTGCCCTTGCCCAATTAGGTGACTTCCCTTCCCTTAAAAAAGTAAAAGACGTTGTAAATGACATAATCATCAATGAGTGGCAGAGTCGCTGGGATCATTGTGGCCCTGGCCGCAAAACTTATACATTCTTCCCCAACATTAGAAATAAGATTCAGCTAAAAACCTTAAACATAACATATTTTAATTCTCAAGTACTCTCGGGTCATGGTAACTTTGGTGAATACTTGCATAGATTCAAACTTACCGACTCCCCAAATTGCCCACTCTGTAGATTAATTTCGCCTGATAACTTCCAGCACCTGATCTTTGATTGCACCCACTTTGACAGGATTCGAGCTCGCCATAATATCAGTTCTAATACATCGCTTATAATTAATAATAAAAATGCTCAGAATCTGCTTCAATACTTCCACTCAGCAATGAAAATCAAACTAACTGCAAAAGTAAGTGATCAGCCTCTGCAAGTATCTTAAGTTATGCTTTACTTAACTCTAATCCTAATTGTTATTCCATTACTGTAATTTCACTGCTGTTTACATACACATTTGTACATATATATACATATATATACATATTATTTTAATTACCTGATCAATCCTCTCCTAGCTAAAATTATATCATAATAAGTGAATTTATAAATCTCAGCAACTTTGTATTAAATATTATTTTGTTGCATTCAGTGACTATGTTTTATCATCACTGATGTAACACATGTTTATATCTATTAACGTTCGTAATTACCTTGTATTTATTTTATGCATATATATTATTGAAATAAAATTGCCCCATCGGGAATATCCGAATTGGGAAAAAAAAATATACATTTATTCAATTACAATGTAAAAACTAATAAGTGCAATATTTCAACTAATTTGTTTAGTGAATATTAAATAATTTACAGTAAACTTCTAATCAAAATTTTATGTAATTTAGCGATATTTTACAGCGAAATAAAAACAACGCAGTCATCGTATTGCGATAATGTTTTTTTTTTTTTTTTTATAAGTACAAATATTATTTAAATTTCCAACGGATATCCAAAGTGTGAAATTCTCGAGGGCTGTGCTTTTTGACACATTGCCGATCAACAGCCGTAGTTGAACTGGAACTATTAAGCAAAATTGACAAAGTGCTTATAGTTCAATTGAAAAATTGTTCAGTGTTTTAAAGCTTAATTTGCCTGCACAAGTGTAGTTTGATTTTTTTTTTTTTTTTTTATTTTGATTAGCTAACACTCGGGTAATCTATCGCGTTTATGTGCTAGTTTGCTTTTTATTCAAGAAGATCGGTCTGCGATTAATTCCCAGTTCATCGTCGGTTGCGCGAATGAAATTGAGCAGGTCGCGTCCGAAGGGAAGTTTACGGGAACGGATATTTTGGTTCTTCAGTTCATACGTTAACAATGAGAAAGAACGTGTCGTTGGATAATCGGCGCAGGAGCAAATGTTCTCAAGTTACATTGTTCCAGTCCTACACGATATTTGCGTATCTGTTTTTATTCTGAGAAATGTTCCAACTAACTCTGAATCTAGCGCAGTGTCCGGAGCTGGTAACAATGGCTCACTCGGTTAAATCGGTCGACTAGAATCACGAACTAAGCTCTCAACCATTTATGTTTGTCCGTTTCGTTGTCCTTTCTTTTTTTTTATTTTCTTTCATCTTCTTTCTCTTTCTTTTTCGGTTTTCGTTAATCCGATTGCTCAGATGTTACGACGATGATAAAGTTCCCACGATGCTTTCACCGCGCATCTGCCCGAATGCCTGTAGGATGCCGGAATGTTTTAGTTCTTTTAATTCGTTCGTTCATCACTATAAGGAAGGCGTATTCTCGTTCTTCACTGATTTCTTTCGTAGGATAATACGCGATTCCGACTGATGAATGAGCGAGTATTTTTTCAGTTTTTGCCTTTTTACGCGAGCGGTCGTTTGCGCTTTATCTTGAATGTCACTGCAGGTAGCTGCGGCCGTAATCAGCTTGCGGTAAATCGCCGCCTAGTGAATCTAATTAATCGATTTTTTCCTACGCGATATTTTTCGTATTATTTTGTTTGGCTAACGGAAATGTCGGTAAAATAAGTGCGAATTAAAAAAGAGCATGCAACGCCTACCGATTCATTCTTCTTTTTTGCACGTTCGTTTTGCGTGAACGTTGCTGATCGTTCGGTAACTAACTCTAATATTGAACACTTTGTTCATTCTGGTATGAAATTCTCCAGCAGTTCACTAGATGTCACTTACTAGCTCCAATTCCAGTTATTCTCAGAATATTTATTATTTCGTTTTCTTTCTTTCTTTATTTTCTTTATTTTCGATTTAATATATTTTAATCGGGTTTATTATTCTACAGACGCTTGTGTACGGCATTTACCGGATGTTCGTGTCGCACCCCAGGTAAACTATACGAAACAGATTTTTCATTTTCGATTTACGATGTTTTATAACTGTGTAGAATATGTTGTAGGTTTAGCCAGAGTTATATCGAAAGCAGGTTTTTCTTTTTTTCCCTTTAGTAAGACTTTTGTATCTCCGGTAGTTTTTTGTATTCGCATATTAGCATATAAATTTCATCAGAATCTCAAAAAGATCTTGATTTCGGAATGAGCGCAGACAGACGACAGTTTATTAAACGGGTCCGAATTAATACTGTACGCAAAAATGATTGAAAGAACACGATAATAATAAAACGATGCATGAGTTACTAGGCATTTTACACAATTTTTCTGCATTATTTCAGCGTTATCGCTCACCGCCAATCCATGTAAGTTATTATTTGCGGTAACAGTTGTGTTTCTTCCCTAATGAACCTGCGACTTATTCAGATAAATTTCCCGTACCATATTAATTGTTGAATTTCTACGATTTTCGTTGAACCGCTTTAATTATTTGTTCGCTAACACACTGAAAAACGTAAAAAATTATAGTATTATACGGTAAAGCGAAAATAGTGATTAAACACGAAAATATAATAACCGCCGTTGTCCACTTAAAGGAGGATGGAGGGTGCACCATGAATTTATACGTTGATCCGGTATAACAAATGATGTAGCCGGGTAAGAGCGAATTAGATAACAAAAATAGTAAAACGAGTGCAATGAACCCCATAATGTACTATATATATATATATATGTAGGGAAGAATGCGGCTGATAGAAGAAAAATACTTGAAAGCATATGCTAGACGTGATATATGGAATCAGAACTATCAGGGGATGTTGGGGATTATGGTGGAAGTCGAACTAATGGTCTTCCTTTTGATCGGTGGTCAACCGGAGATTCGATAAAAATCTAATCGATTAAAGTGGCCAGCAATTTCCCTTGCTCGCTAGACTTCAGGATTACGCATTCCTACTTAACGCCTTGACCCCTTTGTTTTTTTTTTTACTAAAAAGCTGGTTTTTCGATTCCTTCAGTAACCGTTCTTATATTAGAGCACGGAAGGAACTGCTTATTCGATTCTTCCAATTAAATTTGTAATATTTTCCAATTTTCGTATACCCTGAATGTGATTTAGTATCCTATTGAAATCACGTTTGAGCAGCAGGCGTTTGCTTATGATTTGGGGGGGAAAAACAACTGAAGAAACGAATTGTAAATAACGGGTTTTTTAATTTTTTTCCCAAATTTTTGACTCGTCGACTACGGACACTTGGCGCGAGAGGAATTTTGCTATATTTTGAACGAAACACCGTTGACTAACCAACTATGCCACCGTAACCGGTTTTTGACTCCTTTAAAAAGAAAGTCACGATTAAAAAAAAGCAAAGCAAACAAACAAGAAATATGACGCCTTATGCGAAAAATTAAAATTTGTATTTCTTAAGAGTCTTTTGAGCCGTTTTCCAGTCATTATTCTAGTTGTTTATTTTTGATTTCGAGACTGCATTCCATCGTGCACTTTTTAGAAAAAAAAGGGGGTGGGGGACTAGTGGTTATATTTTCAGCGCCGAATGCCTTCATTGTAATTGAATATTCCTGTTTTCCAGCTTAATATTTATCTTCTACGTACATCAGAGTGTATAGTTATGTTTTGTAAATCGCGTTGCCCATGTATCGTTGAAGTGGAACAGTATTGCGAATCCTGGAGACCTGTACACATTATCCGATCGTCTTAGACACAACTACTACGCGCTATGCTACTGAATGCACCTGCGTCCTGAATACATTTACCTCGGCTGCCGGTAGCGACAGCTAAAATCGTTTCTCGACAGACACGAACGCTTGATTACTAACATAATAGTCACGGGTTTGATTTCCAGCGACGGCATAAAAAAAAAAAAGTAGCGACTAATTTAAGTAATTTAATGATTAGTATAGAGGAAACTGACTAAATGCTAAAAACCGCTGCGAAAAAAAAAGTAAATAAAAAAAAAGAGCCAAAGACGTGGTTGCGTTAAAGCGAATACCGTGTAGCCGCTACTACGGGATTGTAAAGTTTTCTGAATTATTCCTACTTAGAGCGGCTTAGATTTATAGCGAAAATTTACAAAAAAAACCAAAAAAAAAAAAAACCCAACTATTTAGTGAGTAAAAAGCGTATTTATCGTGAAACTTCACATCTTGAAAAAGGATTTTAAATACCACATAGATGTATTTCGGAATCATTGAGATCTTCCATGTGTCACACAGTTTGCTACATTTATAAAATTAGGAAAGAACACAACGAACATTGTTGTAACCTTAACGCGACGATTGTGCAGGTCGCGTGGCTTGGCTTTAATGTTATTAAAAAAGGTGATCTACAAGTTTTTCTCGTAAAACCATACAGCTATATATATATATATTATAGATAGAGCAGGGGAGTTGATAGGCGCATCCTACAAAAAGAACAAAGAGAGAAGATGGGGAAACCTTGTCTTTTTCTAAGTACTTTAATATCCAGAGGTAGTGTTGACGTGCGCACGTGTCAATTAGAAAGAGATTTCTCGCGTTGTCTTTGATAGGAAATTTCCACTTATGAAGGAGCGTGCAACTCTCCTAATACATATCTCTATACGTAAAACTCGCTGAAAGATGTAGCGGAAATCGCAGCGACTATAAAGACAGCGGTAACGTTACAAGTTTATAACATTGCATTCAGTTTTTCAGTGTAGCTAACAAGAAGTGATCGTTAAATGAAAAAAAGGTTGATACTTCCTTCGTCTACCGTGGTTACACTTGAGTGAGTCCTTGATTGGCTGCTAGGTGAAGATTCGAGTTAATAGTTCTTGCATTAAGGCTGCTGCGATAATGTCGCTAGCACAGTTTACCTGAAGTGGTTGTGAAAAAAAAAGAACCCAAAACAAAACAAGCGCTAGCGGCGTGTGTTATAAGACTTTTGTCGAGTTCCGAGTTTTATATTGTACAGCGATAAAATTTTTGTAGCTGCAATCTTTTTTGAAGCACAATGTGAGCGGGCCCCGTATTACTTTTTGTTACACAATTCGATCAGTACGGGTGAATGTAATTTTCCCAACAGTAGTGTGTATTGTAAATTGTAAAGTTTCATGCGTGTGTAAACTAGCCATCTACATTAACACGTATGCAGGTAACAGCGTAGAACTGGCTACGTAAGGCGAACGTTCAACTAATTGTTAACAGCATTTTTTAATGACTTGTTTCACGTTGTATATTCTCTGTTTTTTTTTGTTTTTTTTTTTGTGGTTTGAAAGATTTCGGAGCCAGAGTTATTCATCTAATAGTCTGTCAAGCTGAACTTTAATAAAGTGGTTCTCGATTGCTATGTGTTTTTGCTTCTTATTTCATGACTTTTCCGAGTTTTTTATTGTTACTCGGCGTCATGCTGTTTTCTCGGCAGTACTTTTTATGCTTTTTCCAGTTTCATTTCGTTTCATACTTCTTCTTCTTGTTGGTGCTGTATCTGCATTAGATGTTAGCGACTATTCTTCTGGCGTTTTCTCTGTCGGCTATGCTGTGTAGCAATTCCGGTATCCGAATTCCCGTCCATTCTCTCGCATCCTCCATCCAGGTTTTTCTTCTTCTTCCTCGAGTTTTTTTTTCTTCTATTTTTCCTTCAAAGGCCAATTTTAAAATTTCATATTTTTGGTTTCCCACAATATGTCCTAGATATGCAATCTTTCTTCTTTTTACTGTCTTAACTAATTCCATCTCTTTATTCAATCTGTTTAGTATTTCCTGATTTCTAATTTTATCTATCCATGATATCTTCAACATTCTCCGATACAACCACATTTCAAACGCTGCTAGTTTTTTTTCTCTATGGATTTATTTACGGTCCACGCTTCCATTCCGTACAGTAATATTGACCAGATATAGCATTTTACTATTCTCCATTTAACATCCCAGTTCAGTGATTTGTTTATAAATAGATTTTTCATTTTCATAAAAGTAGTTCGAGCCTGTTCAATTCTTGTTTTAATTTCGTATTCCGAATTCCGAATTCCGAATTCCGAAACAATGTTTTTTTTTTTCTCTGCTGAGTTGGGGGGATTGCGTTGCCAGATTCGTTATTTTAAAGTGGCACTTGTTGTGAACACTTTAAATTGCAGATTGCGCAGGAGAACATTGAATATGAAAACTCGGTCAAAGATATCATCGACCCGTTGTAGTTTTTATTTATGCGCACCGGTTAATATTTAAATATGACGCATAAAAAAGAAAGGAATTTAGAAAGCGCGATTTTCGATTACAGCACTGTTATTGCTCATATATATTTTTTTTTGAAATATGTATATTAAAGGATTGGCGGAGAAACAAAATATGCGGCGGAGGGTAAAAAAAATTTACATATATCGACTTTTTTTATACGCACTGTTTTTACACACGAAAGCAAAAAAAAAAAATAGTAGTAGTCGCCTTCACTTCCTTTGTTTCTGTTCAAATTAATTTTTTTTTCATTTTTAACATTTATCTTTAGTCTCATTAAAAATTACTTTTCCCTCGACGAAGGGGGATACATTTGCTCCTCAGCACCCCACCGATATAATTCTTCTTCTGGTGTCATATACTTTATGAAAAGTGTTGGTGATCACACATGTCAGCATCAAAAATTTATTTTTGGCATCTTGCATGAGTCTTTCTAATGACCCTCGTCCATTTCTTGATGTTGTCTAAGCAGGACGTTTTCCACCTTCCTCGGTTTTCCTTTCCGTCTACTTTTCCCCGCTGCAGGATTAGTTGCAGGATTTGATATTTCCTCCTCTGATTACATGCCCGAATTTTTTTTATTTTCCCGGGGTGCAATGGATTTCATTAACATTCTTTCTGTTTTTTGACATCTCTAAAACTTTCTGATTAGATGACTGATATAATAATATATTTATACCAATAACGGTAATTATTTTTTATCCGTTCTACTGTTCTTTATACTTTCGGGGACTGAAGTATTTAATTTTTTATCATCATTTCATGAAAAAATCTAATCGCAATTTTACATAAAAAAACATTTATTCCTTCCACTTGAAACTATGAATCATCTTTACTGCAGTCTTATGCGAAAAAATAAATCGCGGAATATGGTCATTTTATGCGGAGAATTTCAGTTCTTTCATTATTCTTTCAATTATTGTTGGAGTTTTTGGAGCGACAACTTTTATTGTCTTATTGAAGATGAATCTTTTCGGGCATTCACTGTGCTGGAGAAGAACGACTTTATAATCTAGAGGAGTTGGATATACAGTAAAACCCCGATTTTATCTGTGTTAATTGGGGATTCATCATGCACGGATACGGGAAAACACGGTGAACCCGTCGCCGGCCATTCCGCGAGTTTTTATGTATCCCGAGCCTTGCGACCTCCAGGTAATATTTGGATCGGGAGGCTCTTCATTCCATTTCATATTATGAAATGATAGCTATCTACGATTGCAATTGTATAATTTTCTGTATTATTTTGCTTTTTTGCTTTATAATAAATACGTATAATAGTATACCGTATAATGATAGCTGTGGTGATATAAAATCCCTTTTAGCAAGAAGGAAACTGGATTATTTAGACTAATTTAATTAAGTAAATTTCGAAATTTTTATTCATTGTAAATACTGTAATTAACGAGACGAAGAAATAAGGACACAAAGTAGAGTAGAAACAAAAATTGAAGTGAACGTGAGGTACAGAAAGAAAATGTTATAAAAAGGAATAGAATTAGACTAGATATTAATTTTTATTAAAAAAAAGTCAGTCAGTTTCTTCTGTCTGTCGGCAATCTCTTTCTCTTTGTCGTATCTTCGTCTGGAAATGTTCTAACTGCAGAATATACATCTGTCGTCTGTTGCTCGAAATACGTGATCACAGTCTGCAATGCAACGCACTTTAACAGCTTAGTCGCTGTTCTGCTATTTCGACTTGCTCTTCATTTTCCGATTCAGAATCCGCTTTGATTTCATTTGAAATTTCTTCATCAGTAAAATTACGCTAACTAGGAACAATTGTGATCGCTTTCTATCCACTCCTTTGTATTTTCATCATCGACAGGTTCAAATTCCTTCCCATCATAATTTGGAACCTTTTTTGCAGGAAGCACGCGAGTTTAAAGAGATGCACGGTTAATCCGCCAACCGGTTAAAACATGCACGGATAATCGCGGTTTTACTATATATATATATGTGTCCTTCTCGACTGTGGGGTGATATATCCGCTTCTCAACTCCTACTCCGGCCAGTTACATATCTCATATCTAGTATATAATCGCACTCTTCGCTGCATATTCAACTCCAATTCCACATAGCATTCCTAACGCACAAAGCAACAAAACGTCCTTGAACATGATGCACATTTTCTTTGTGCAATTCCAATTTACCAGCACTTTTTTTTTTTGATAAAATAGCTAGTTCGCGCCATGTTAAATAACACCTAGCATTAAATTTGTGCATCACATTACTCATCCAGATTTGAAAATGGTAAATCATATCATCGCTATTACCTCTCTATACTGCAATCTATGAACACGGCGCAATCTCGAGTAATAAGGCAAATTTTGATAGTTGTGCGCGCACCTGACGCCGTTTGCAGTGGAGATATATCGGACCACTCCGTCAGAGATGAATTCAGCTGTGTCCGGAATGACAACATTTGTTTGTTGTGTAACGTCTTTCGGAGTTCAGATACATTAAATTATATCGTCGGAGATATATCCGACTGTGTCCGACAGCGGATGTATTTCCGAGGATATAACTATGTCCGGAGTTTCCCGTGCCTACGTATAAACGATACGCCTATAAACGATATGTTTATTAACGATACACCTATAAATGATACGCCTATAAACGGTATATTTATTAACCATTAATTTAAAAAAATTCACATTCAGATTTGTCTATCCTACACGCATATAAACTTTATGTTTTTTTGTGTTCAGGCATCGGACATAAATACAAATCGACCTAAGTGTTTTCCTTCGCATTATTTTCATTTATTAGTTTCTTACTCTAAAATCGTTAGCTCCCGTTAAAAGGAGCAATAATGTCGACCGATGTTGATCTAGATTATAAATTTCTATGCTCTAGTAATTGTGTAGTTTCAGTAGCAACGGGGTAATGTGTGAAAAGGTGACTAAACATCTGATGAAATAGGCGAAAGAACAAGGTTAGTAAAATTGTGATATCTTAAGATTGATACGCGGATTATTGTAATGGCAACGATGTTGAATCCGGAATATGCTTTTATTATATAGGTATATTTTTAGATTTTTAAAAATTGTTGATGGTCGCTATGAAATTCTTTTTAATGAAATTAAACCGGCAGTGTCGACGATGATTTGCCTTCTTTTTAATTATTATCTAAAGTTTTTGGTACATTTCTCGAAGGCTAAGCGTGTGATTACTTAGTAATTGTTCAAAATAGATAGGGATTTGTTTTATTTGTACTTTTCACACTTTTTATCGATTTTGTGTGCGGGTGACGCTAAATGGCGTGCGAATTAGCAGTAGTTGGCGCTGATCGGTGTAGTTGTAATTTGACACCGACAGTTGTTCCGGTGGTCCTGGTGATGTTGTTATCGAGCCATTGCCTTGAGAGTTTCTGGTCGCACTGTCAGACGAGTTCTATACTTGTACCTCAGAATGCACCCGTATAAACTCTGATAGTTTCTCAGAAATTAAGTGTGACAGACCGGGAAACCTGTAAAACATTATCGGAGAATGTTCTTCAACGTTCTCTTCTTCCGTAACTGGTTTGCGATGTAAGAATACTTCCAAACGTTTTTGGGAACCAGCAAAACTTCCGATATTAGAGTTATATCGAAAGATCATCCGGGCGCAGCTCTCGAGTCGCTGTTTAGTGCATGGTTGACCGTTTTAAAATCGGGAAAAGTCCGAAATTTCAATAATCAGGGGAAAATTGCGGGAAATTTGTTGAAAAGGAATTTGAGGAGGATGGCGCAGAAATACTTACATGATGTTTATAGAATTTGAAAGTATTGAAAATGATTTCGAAAATCTAGCAGTTAACTGGTCTTTGTAAGATGATATTGTCCCGTCACCGCCTTTTGAAGATACCTTAAAATATAAACCTTAAATCTGAAAACCATTTCAAGAACGTTTCTTTTGTGAGCTGTTTTTGCTATTTTTTCACAGCGATACGCTAAAATGGTGGTTGTAAATAGGTTCGACGATAAATCGCGAATAGTGGCTGACGCAATTTCCGAAATCTAGTGAAAGTATCTTTATAAATAGTTGTTTTTTCGTTTTTCTTCTATCGCTGTTTAATCTCAGCGTTGAGTCGGATGTTTTCACACTTTTTCGAACATATCGATTTCGCAATTCGGTAAGTGATGTTCATTTTTGTCGACCCCGGATCATATTTAATTGTTTATTTTTAAACTTTTATTCGAGTTTACTTATTTCGGAATATTCGAAATGTCGATAAATTTCTAGTCAGGCTATCATCATATTTGTTGGCAGGTGTGTCTGCGGAAATTCCTTTTACCTTTTATTTGCTTGTTAATATTTATATTATATCAGCATAGCGGTTTGGCGTAAAAGTGAATGTGATGTTTTTGTTTTATTTTTTGCTATTGTGCACTCTTCTTATTCACAGCCATAATTTACGATTTTCCATATTTTTGTTTCTTCCTCAACGCCTGCATTCCCTTTAGACACTTTTATTAGTAGATCAGTGCCTCCAGTAGATACTTGTCCCTTTTTCCTTTTCTTTTTTTATTTCGTCATCGTTTGCTGTTCATTTATTGTTTAGTTTTAATTTTATTTCTCTATCCAGTCTTTAATATCCGCATTCGCAACTATATTTCTGATGTCTTTTTACATTTTTTTGACTCAGTATCCGTGTTTCTGGATCAGCATTATAGCGAATTACTTTTTCTTTTAAATGCTTTCTTTACTCGTTCTTTTTTTTATTTGTATACTTTCAATTTCGGTTATTCTGTATCTTCAGTGGGGGGGGGGCATCGGCCAGCGATCTTTACCTAGAAGCAATTAAAAAAGGAAGGAGTCAGTTATATCTTGAAAATGTCAGATACTGTTAGTAGGAAAGAACAAACAATGAGAACGATATGTGATGAAGGAAAAGACAAGATATAAGGGTCACAATTCGGAGTAGGAAGACCAAGTCGCAGCAAACAGAAAGCAGAACGTCAGCAGAAAGAGATGAACACTCAAAGAACACATGGTCAGCATTGCAAACACGCTCTTCGTTTGAGTGGAGAGGACAATATGAAGAGGCAACCAATGAAAGACGAAAACGGGAGGAAAATAACAGAGAATGGTTTAAGCGTAGACAGATAATGGTGACAACAACAGAGCGACGAAGTGAAGGAAACAAAGAGAACTACGGATTAACAGGAAGACCAGGTTAAACAGACAGATAAGAAGAGTAATTGTTAGAAAAAGAGGAAACGTACATATCCGACCAAAACCTAAGATGAAAACGTTTACACAGCGGAAGGAGATTAGATGATGGGGTTCTTTAAAAAAATAAGTAAGAAGAAGCAGCAACGTGAGTACCAAAGGATCCGCCGCTTCATTATCAAAAAGGTGTCTAAATGGCTAGGAACCCACAGCAAATCAATTTGAAGGGAACGGGGGAAGAAAGAACGTAGATAAGTGAGCGTATACGCTTGAAAACGTACATTTCTTTACTTCCATTATTCTGATTTTTAAACTTACTAATTCATACCTGTTATTTTTGTCTTTGATATTTTTTTGTAATCTTTTTTTAGTCCCAGCACTTCTTCAAATGTTCGATTTTTTTTTTTTTTTTTGTAAAAGCACCAAATCAAATTTTTATACATGCAGTCTTTCCCCTTCTTTTTTTCTTTTTTTATACTTCTGTATTCATCTCTCTCTCTCTCTCTCTCTCTCTCTCTCTATATATATATATATATATATATATATATATATATATATATATATATATATATATATATGTTCTCAAACTTATTTCGCCCAACACCTACTTTAAGAATAAAAAATTTTTGCGCCCCCTACCATAAATTTTTTAACTGTTGCAGATTTTAAGATCATATATTTCAAACATTATTTTTTAACTACATTATTATATAAACAATATTCTATTTCTGAGCTGACAGAAGAATGTTTCAATGAGAACAATTAAGCCGCATAATTTATTATATTTGGAAGAATTTTTATTATTATTTAAAGAAATCTCTAAATAAAATCTTATCATTAATGCGAAGGATGAATCTGATGTACTTTAATGAGTTTCTTAATATCGGGATCGAATTTATTTAGAACAGCCGTATGTCACTGCGTTCAGTCACATGCAGCGAATTTCTTTTATTAAACTATGTTGCAACAGCGCTAAATTCACGTTCAGACAAATAAGATGATGGAAATGCGTTGAATAATCGATTGTAATTCAGGATACAGTTGCAAGAACGGCTTCTGCATTCAAAATTCTTGGTAGACTTTCTTGAATTGAATTTTTAATTCGTCGTTTGTTGTCAGTTCTGTAAGTTATTCAGTTAACTGGGATAACCCCGCTGTGTTTATATTTGAAAGAGGGATCGAGCACCCAGTCTGGTATGTCCATGTTTAAAATGTCCTGGAATCGTCCCTTGAAATCACCATGAAAATTTTCCAAGTGTTGACAGTAGTAAACAAACAAGTCGTTATTGTTGAAGAATACTCCTAGTAAATTAGGGAAGTAATCAAATTCACGTTTGCCTGTATTTCTTTTGTCTAGTAGCAGTTTGGCTATGAAACAGAAGTGATAGTTTTGGTTTTAATCAAATGTAATTATCGTCTTGAAGTTGGAAATTCACGTAGTAAACGATCTATACAAGTCCGTGAAGTGTGCAATATCATTCTTTCCGGTGTTAAGGTTGTCGCCAAATTCTGTATCTTTGTTTTCCAAAAACTCTAGGACAGAGTCAAACAGATTGTAAAACCGATTTAGACAAGCACCTTTTGATAGCCAGCGCACTTTTGTATGAAGTAGCAGGCGGTTGGATTCTTCATCATTGGCAACCTATAGCTGACTAAATAACTTGTCATTTAATGTGTTGCTTCTGATTTTATTAAGCGCTTTGAATAACATATTGCGGTGAAGTATGTAGGCGCGTTCACTCAGATTTTTTTCACAACCAAATGCTGACGAAGAACGACACGATGTACTGCTAGCACGTTTAGAACTTCTTTTTAAGTACGCAATGAAGCCTTTTTGACCCCGATCATAGCCGGACCGCTATCTGCAGCAGCTGACATAATATTATTTAAAGGAATTCCCTTTCCGTCACAAAGAGTTTCCAGTGTTTCTCCTTTGGTGTCTGTTTTTCTAAATTTCTAACAAATAATAGTTCTTGACGTATTTTTTCATCTGTAATGAACCTCACGCGTGACAACAACAACGATTGATTTGTTAGTAAAGTGGACTCATCCAACTGAATTGAACATTTACCAGTCTTCAGATGTTTGCACAATGATTCTTCACTATTTTCAGCCATCTCAAGAACTATTAAAGGATTTTTTTCGAATAATATCTGCGTTGGTTTATGGATTCTAACATTGCCGGTACAATTAAATCTTTCCCGATAGTGTATGGTTGGCCTGTTTTAGCAGTTAATGATGCGTTGTGAAGTTCGAAGTCCGTCATCGTCTTGTTTACAAGCTGCAGAAAATAGGTTTGATATAGTTGGTTGAGCTGCGTGCTTCTTTTTCAGGTTTTGAATAGAAGTGACATCTTTGTTTTTCTTATCCGAATATGCATTTTATTGAAATGAGCTTGAAGCCTAGAAGGTTTTAGCGTTATATTCGAAAATGTTTTATTACAAATAAGGACACGCCAGCGATGAGACGGGGATTTGTAAAATTTTCAATAAGTCCGTATTTAATATATTCCGCACAATATTGTCGCCTCTTCTTCTTTACTGCCGACATTAATTGATCCATATTTATCTTAAAATTTTTAAGGTGTTGCCTGGGTTCTAGAAAAATATTGAATTAATTAAAAGCCCATTATTCTAAGAAGAAAAAAAAAAGCTATTTTAATTTTTCGAAAGCTCACAGTATTCTAAGAATATTGTCCCAAAAAATTAGACACGGATCGTAAATATTTTGAAAATTACAGACTCCTGAAACGAACCCTCCCCGGTAACCAAGTATTTAGCAGTCAAAATTTTAAATGCGTTTTTCTCAACACCACATTTTCAAAAATGGCTACCACTTTAGCTCACTAACAGATTGACGGACTGATCTGAAATTTATTACAGTATATTCAAAACAAATTTCTACTTATCATAAACTGGGGATGTTTTCGATCCATTAAGAAATGTAATTTTGCGATGAAAAAAATGGAGGATTTTTTTAAAAATGAAATTCGAAATTTCTTTTTCAAAACCTCAAAACGCAGACGTCGATGAACCGAACACTTGCGGGTGAGATGATTGATTGTCTGATTTTGAAATTTGCTTGCCTTATATGTTAACATTGTTTCGCATTAAACGGGAATTAATAAATAAGCATGCTCCTACGCGAGTATAATTGTGCGTACGGACATCTAGGCTTTGTTTATGGTATCACTTACCGTTCCTGAATTTTTCTCTGAGCCTTCCTCCGCTCTCTTGGAAGTTTCTAGCGCCCACGCGGGGACGCTATCGTCCACACTTTAAGAACCACTGTTCTAGAGCTTTATAAAAATTGCTTATTTATTTATTTATTATATCGTCCTGGAGCGTTGGAAGAAAAGTGTTTTTTGTGTAGACGATTAATAAAGTATTAATTAAATGTTATTCTTTCTATTAAGCGATAAATGAGTTACAACACGAGTGACGCGGGGTAAGTTAATTGCTAAATAAATTATTGCATATAGTGCAGCTCGCGTATTAATATGGATGTCAAGGTTACGATGTGTCCGAGCATTAGAATAGTTAGCCAAATCGATGAATGACACCGAGTGCATTATTGGCACAACTAGTTTAATTGAATACTGCAAAAAAGGACCATGTACAATGATTGGTCCAAAAATTTTGGCCACACCCTTAAATAAGTCAGCGAAAACCGAATCACGTACGCTTATAGCGTGGGCACATTAATTCTGAAATTTTCAGTTCGATAGCTTCAAATGGATACACTCTTATACGCGCGGGGACATCTGCGCAATGTGGTATCGAATTCCGCCTACGAGATTTCGTGTTAGAATGAGAACGCAATTTCGTTCCAAATTTTTAATATACATTTCAGTCGTCGTTTACATTTTCATGTCTTTCCCAAAATACCGTCATCCCTTACATGTTACATACATTTGTTTTCTATCCATTTCACCTTTAAAATTTTCTCCAGCTCAACCTGGCAAGTCCTCATATGCTGCTCACGCCACGTAAGGCCTGTTCGAGTATTGGAAAGAGCCAAAAATCGCAGGGTGTGACGTCAGGACTGTACACGGAAGGGTGTTGCAACACCCCGCAATATTGTTTTCGTAATAATTCGCGGTTGTAAGTTTCGACGTATGCCTTACGTCGTGGTTCCCATTCTCACGAAAACACACCGGCATCAAAGATCTCACGTGAAAGTCATTTTTCTTAGTACAATACATGTGCATACGCAGAAAACGTTTAAACGGTACTGGTCTTTTTTCTCCATCTTCAGCTGAGAGTGTCTATTGATTAACCACGTTGTTCCCTTATCCACCACAGCGCAGTATTGTCGTGCGAGTTGCCACAAAGTTTCCATCACTCTTTGAATCCATAGGCGGATTTCGATATGACTTTACGCGGATAGTCCGTATACGAGTATCCATTTGAAGCTATCGAACTGAAATCTCTAGAATTAATGTAAAAAAATTCCACGCTACCAGCGTATGTAATTTAGTTTTCGCTGATTTATTTTTCCGCGCGATGCGAAGAGTTGTGACCAAAATTTTCGGACCAACCATTGTAATAAACGATTTTGACAAATTTAATCTGGAAATCGAAATTTTCGTATGGTAGTCGGTTACAAAATTATTTAAAATTAAAAAGTATCAAACCGACTACAGATAATTGTACTTCTCTGTGGCTTAGACAGCGGAAGAGTTCTGGGGATCTGGATCCATCGCGAAAAATAAAATAAAAGGTATTTTTTAAAATTACGGTAGTATTATGTTCAAAATGCTACACAGTCGACGAATAGCTCTGTAATACCCTTGGCTATTTTTTATCATATATTAAGACCATTGCGCCTCTTTATATAAGACTAAAATTTGTCGGATCGCAGAATTCGCTTCTGTGTCAGAGTATGTATTGGCGTATATAGTTTATTTTTAATGCGATTTGCGAATTGTCTATAAGAAAAAAAAATAAAATACGTCCGTGACGTGCGCACACAGTATTCAGCAATTTATAGCGTGATCATTTTCGTCACGTACTACGTTTGAAAGAATTTTTTTGTTGTTCGGTGCACGCATTGTTCGGTAGTAGGTATTATTTTACGATTGTGTTACTTTTAATAATTCTCATCTTTTAATTATTTGTTTCAAAATAATTGTTCACGATAAAATACTTTCTTTCATAATTGTATCAATTTTTCCTAGATGGCGCTATAGTAACGTAATTCATAGTGTTGTATTTAAAGAAGTTTTACAATAAGTTATTTAAATTTTTTTATTATAATCCAGGGGTTGGCGCGCGAAGCGAGCAATGATCCGAAACTTCCTAGTCCTTTAATAATTTACTTATTTAATATAATATTGCGTATCGGAAATCACGGAATCTACTAATTTCTTAAAAATTTCTTAAATTTGTAGATTAACATTATTTATTTATTTTTTCTTCACATCTAGAACTGACTATACAGTGTCATTTACTAGATTTTAATGGTAATAAGATTGTGAATTTCAAGATCATCAGCCGATCCCGAATTTATTTATCGAATAGCCACACTAGGTAGGGGTCAATAACGTTCCTCCTTTTCAACCTATTGCAACTTGCTGGTAGTTGCAGTAAATTCGTTAGCGTTTTCATTTCGACCTCGACAAGTGATAACTGCCAGTTTTATTTCTTCAGTAACATATTTCACTTGTAATAAATCTCGATGTAGTGTTTGGTTGGACACATACACCATGGTGTGCTCCTGATCATTGGATCGTAGCATCTTATTTTGATAGCGTCGTATTCTGTTCGCACTATATTTTTAGAAGTCCATCCCCATAATTCAGCTGCGTACAACCCTATATTGGTTTTACTACCATGCGATATAGCAATATTTTATTTGCAATGTGTAAATGGGAACGCGGTCCAAGCAACCGATTATGTTGTCTTGTTTTCAAATTTAGTTCTGTTATTTTTGTCTCGATATGATGAAGCCATGTAAGTGTTTCATCTAGGTATACTCCAAGATATTTTACGGATGAATATGTATTTGCTTGTTATTTATAGATGTATGATATTTGTTACGTACAATTTTTCTCTTTGTAAAAATAATGTGGTTACTTTTATTTTCATTTATTACTATTTTCCATTTATTCAGCGCCAATCAATGGTTTTATTTAGCACATCTTGTAAATTTTCTGTGGACTTTTCTGGGTTCTCATACGTTTCCCCGTGATTGTGCCATGTCGTCAGCGAATGTTTCTAGTAGTGCGTCATCTGTCCCTGACACATCATAAGTAAACAATAAATACAAGAGAAGACCACAAATACACTTC
Organism: Icerya purchasi; assembly: GCA_039619475.1. Taxonomy (NCBI): domain Eukaryota; kingdom Metazoa; phylum Arthropoda; class Insecta; order Hemiptera; family Monophlebidae; genus Icerya; species Icerya purchasi. The sequence goes on from CM077116.1 coordinate 484,714,820, forward strand.
CCTGAGGTACATCTGCCTTGATTTTATATATGGATGATTCTGTTCCATTTACTACAACTCGGAACAATATCTGTCTTGTAAGTAGGATTTCAAAATATTGTAATACTGAATTGGTAGTACTTTTTTGCACTTGTAATTCCCGGATGCCGTGCTTTATCAAATGCCTGTTGTGTACATCAAGGAAGTTAGCCGAAGTAACTTTTTTTTTTTAAAATGTTTCTTCAATTTTGTTAACCAGACGGTGCACTTGTACTGTTGAGTGCCTAATTCGGAAGCCAAATTGATGATTTCGTATTATTTCTTTCTTGTCTATGAATTTGTGTATTCTCTTTTTTAAGAGTTTTTCGAAAACTTTGGCCAGAATTGATAAAAGTGAAATTGGCCGATAAGAAGAGGCACTTTGAGGAGGTTTACCTGGTTTTAAAATCATCATAACATTGGCGAATTTCCACAATATAGGAACAACAACATATTGAAGCCGTAAAATCGCATTGTAAATACAAGTTAACATTACTGACGCTTTCCTTGATAACTCTTTCAGAATGCGTCCCGTTATGAGATCGTACCCTCTGGTGCCTTCTTGTTACTCAATTTCTTTGTTACTCCATTAATTTCGCCTGGCGAAGTTAAATTGATTTTATTTGATGGATTATTTGAACTTTGATTTAAATAATCATGAACGACGTTTTCGACAGGCGATATCGTATTGTGCGGTTTAAAAATTCCTGGTAAGTGTATAGCGAACATATCTGCTTTAGCAGCATCATCTATATACTCGTAGTTCAACTACCATCAACTATTAGCACGATTGAGAAAGGTTGTGTTGTGGACTGAAATGTTATAAATTAAATTATATATTTAAAATACGAAAATTTAAAAGGACAAACCTATAATATGAATTCCCTTTATTTGTATTGTTACTGTACCCGAACGATGAGAAACACGTGAATAGAGTTTTGATGGATAATTTTACGCACAAAATAAAGTAGCGTAGTAAAAATTAATCTTGTGAAACGATAAACGCGCTTTATGTATGTATTTTGCACACTTGAACCATCTACGCGACAAAAACGCACACGAAGACTGCGTCTCATGAGCATTCGACGCACGCGATATTTGCAACTCTACCTGTCGCAGACTTAAAAATCATGTCGTCTGAACAAAGACCGATGCCATCCCATAGAAAAATAGCTACCCATTTTTAATAATTTAATTTAATAGTATTAAGAATGAATAAAATAATTCAAATGCGAACGAATTTCGACGAACATTAAAAAGGAAGGAAAGAAATAGTACGAAATTTAATTTTACTAATTTGAAATAAGGGTAAAAAGTGAAGACAGGATAGGTTAAATGAACGTGAACTCAAGTGAAAGCGGAAAAATTATAAACCAAGATGAGGTATCAAGGAGAGGGTTTTGCGTGATTTCACTCATGGAAATTCTGTAATACACAACAACAGACCTTAAAACTTACCCTGTTATACTGGTATATTCATATTTTTACTACTAATTCTTATCTGCATTCTACAGATATAGGGGGGACCCCCTGGGGAAAAAAATTCTGACTGTTCTAACGTAAAACTTAAAAATAATTATTAAGCGAAAAGAGACAATTTTCGGCAAAAATAACTTTAGAAGTGCACATGGTGAAAATAATGACAGGTATCATCGAAACAAAACTATAATAATGATCGTGTATCTACTTTCAATTGCGTTGAATGTATAATAATATATTTGATGATTGTACACATGCGTTTGAGATATCATATGGAAATTTATATTACTCCTTATTTTAATATTGCAATGATCGTAACTCGGTTAAATTACTGATAGTTAATTGATTTTTTCGAGAACATGTTAATTTGTTGCTGGTTTCGCTTTGATGCTCATCGTTTGTATTATGAGGCGAAATTTTAATTTTCGATGAATAATATTATCATACGTTTAGCTTAATTATTTTTCGTTTTTTATCGAATTAAATTAACCTGTCCTATGAAGTGTTTCGGTCTGCACGAAATATGCTATTAGTTAGAAGATAAATTCGTCTTTATGTTCTTTTAAAATCAGTTACAAATAATCGCCGGTAGGAGATTCGTCGCAGAATTATAATTTATGTGTGTACATATTTATGTCGGTTTGCCGATGTTATCGGACCTGCGGTTAATATACAAAACACACCACATATGTATGCATGTTTTGTGTCGGGTTCTTAAATCATAAAATATATTTTAAATTCCGTTGTTTATAAACATCGTTCATTTTTACGTTCAAGTGCATTGCTAGTGTATAAATCAGGTTCTGCAATGTTTACAAAGTCAGCGATAACGAGAGAAAGAGGATTCCCCGTTTATATTAATTTCTTAAGCGGCTTGTAAAAATCATTCTTACAAGTGCTAATTGTTTTGTTTGACTCTGAGCGAACGAGGTTGGTTTTTTTTACGCGTTTATTATTTCAACTGTTCGTGAGTGGTGATTTTACTTTTCTTTTTTTTTTTTGATTATTCTGTTTCACTCATCATCCTGCGCGTTAATAATCAAAAATATTCTGCATAAGGGTGTGTTTTAATTCGACGCGTCTTTTTTGTTTGCTGGTATATGAGTATGAGCGAAAATGAAATTTACTCGGCAGCTATCGATTATAGGTAATCGCATTCTGTTATTTCATATATCTTTGTTATTATTACGCAATTTGATTTTTGTTTATTATTTTTTAATGATATCCTTAATTTTAAATTTCAAACAGTTCGAAAAATTGCTTAGTTATCTTTATAACATACATATATAATACCCTACCTGTTTTCAGTGATAGCGCATTAAGAAGTTTTCGAATCTGTACAATATGTTTAAAATCTGTTTTTTCACGGATTCGTATTTGGGAAGGAAAAAACCACCTTTTTTGATTACCACCAGCCTTCTTGATATTTTTCTCCCTTTTAATTATTTCGGAAAAATTTTTTTATTGTCTTTAATTTTGTTTCGAACCTTTATTGTTATATTATTATTATTTTTTATAGTGTTCGCCCACTTTGTCATGCTTCAACATATTTCGATATTAAATACCTTTTATTAATTCAGTTCACATTTTTATTTATTAATTATTCAAATAGGATTAGTATTTTTAGCGGTTTTGCCTTGTTACACTATTTTCTTCCAAGCGAAAAAACTAGCTTTTCATTTAGTGTAATAACCGTTGTGCTGTAATTGAATGGAATGAATTCGTCTTTCTTTTACTTTTAAATTCTTGAAGGGAGGAGCCTTAGTTTCAAAATAACCCTGGAACATGTTTACTTTCGAAAGGGAAAATACGGCCATGGTGCTTCGGGTCCATTTATTTAGATTATATTCTTTCCTGTTGATTATTTTCTACCTTTTTTTTTACGAATAATCGCGATCGAGCTGGCCGGCGGTCGATTAGTATTTACGAAAGGAAAAAAAAAACACGTTTGAAGTCACTTACATGTAATTATGTTGCTTTCAGATGACATGATTGAAACGGAAAATGACAGTTTAAGAGAAAGAGTTTCAGATCTGGAAAAGAAAGTTTTGGAACAAAATGACGAAATAATTTGTTTGCGATCGACGTTAGCTGACGCACTGCGAAGAATTACCCAGCTAGAAGGATCTCGATTTTTAAACACGCCTCCGACAAAAAATGGTTATTATCGCGGTAAGTGTTTAAAATGTGTAAATTAATCTACTAATGTTATTCGCGATATTCGGTAATTAAAAATAACTCTAAAAGTGTTGATTTTGTTGATAAGCTTTTCACGGTTTATAAGAAATTAAATTATTCACCATTACGAATTTTAATGAAAATGCCACATTCAATTTTTTTCCCCCCAGGTGTGCGATATATAATTTGATTCTTTTATTAATTTAACACTAAAAAAACGCTCTATGTATTAAAAATTCTTTTTTTTTTTTTTTTTTTTTGTTTTTCATTGCTAAAAAAATAATCCTCGATATATTGAATGTTATTTTAATTGGAAGTAAAAATTGAAGCAAATTACATATTAAATAAAAATTTTCGAGTAAAAAATTAAGCATAATTTAAAGTTGTTTTTTTTAATATATGTATATATATTATATATTGGTTACGCCTATTATTTGTGTTAAACTAGTAATTATAATCGGGTTTTATTGGAATATGGGATAAATTCTGGTAAATGCAGGTAATTTTTGGGTTCTTAATCTAGAATCTAGGTAAAAAAGTAGATATAATAATCGGTGTATTTTGTAAGTAAACTTTTTTTTTTTTATTGTTTTTATTATTTTTCAAAAATGATAATTTATAAGCTTTTTAAACTTAATTCCTTTTCGTTTTCTAAAAATTTAAAAGTTTTGATTAAACAGTTAGAAAATTCAGACAGTAACTTGCCCAAATCTTCCATTTCGATATATTTTTCAAATATTGAAACAACGATCTCTATTAGCTTAGTTTTGATCGAAATAACGACGGAGGAATAAGTGGAACGACACTACTTAAACCCCAGTTTTGGAGCTTTGTTGAGCTTTATAACGACGTATACTTGGATTCTTTTTTCTTCATAAAACTCACCACCACTTCCAGACTTTTATTTCTTAGCGAATATTTTCAAATGAAATTTCGATAATATTAAAAGTAATCAATATGTGTATTTTAACATTATGGACTAGCGCATCCGTGGCTGCAACAAGTTCGTATGTAGATTATAGATTTATTTCTTAAATCAAATATGGTTTTTTACATTTCTCTTTCGGACCGTATAAAGTTACATCTTTTTTTTTGTGTGAACTCCCATAATGGTGCAGACGCATGCATTAGAAATAAATTTGGAATAATATAAAACACGGGCCAGGGAACAAATGCGTATGTTTCCCGGTTTTAGCGAATTCCTTATTGCCGCTGTCTTTTTATCTGTTTTTATAAGTCCATTTTTAATTAATTTATATGACCAAGAAATTTAACTTTGTATTCGAAAAATTAACACATTTCTCGGGATTTAAGTGTAAATCTAATGTTTTGCTAATGTGTATCTAAACATGAATATAGAGAGACAACAGAATTCTTCAATGGGGTCTTACCATGAAAACAACTGCGTCATCAAGATGGATATCGTTTAAATTTGGTAATAATTGAATGCTCCGTGAAATTCATCCGACGCAACATTAACATTTCAGTTTTGTTGAATTTATTATACGTGACAGCAGTTTGAATTTTAGACGTTACTTCATTAACAGCAGCATGTAAATAAGCGCGACACGCGTCATCGAGCTTATAAAAATATTTGGGAGTCGTTTACATTATTAAATAATTCATCGAGTCGAGAGATTTAGTATCGATTTTCTTTAAACAGATAGTTAATAATAGGAACGTTGTAATCATTGCACATACGCTTATTTCCGTTGCTTCTAGAATACCAACTGGTATTGCTGGTGTTGTACTGCCCCATTAATCGATCCATTCGGTAACACCATCTTGTTCAAGGATGTCGTAATTCTTTATTTACACGTTCCCGTAGTGAATAATGGTGCTCTACGTATACAGGTTTCGCATTTGGTGGTAATCAAATGACAGTTGATCCACCTGAAATAGTGTCAATATTTAAATTCCGTAGTTTATCTGAAATATTCGGGATAATTGCTCGGGGTCGGTCTTCTTGAGGAGATGGATTCGGTTGATAATTTGAAATATACGTGTATTTCTGAACATTTTTTAAAAATAGATATTCGGTCTGTTTTAAAACATAGCGATGAAAAGTGAACTATTTTTTAATGTTACTTCGGCGGTAGGATGCAAGTAGCCGTAATGGAGGACTCCTAGGAAGATGTAAATATATTCTAAAACTGCTATTCATCTATTATTATTTAGGTAGTTGTAAAAGTGCTTTTTAGTTAATCGCGGTATTTTTCGGTCCGTTTGTCGAGGGACGGAGTAAGGATCACACGCGAATTTCGGATAGGTTTTGACCGGATGACTGTGACGGCGGGATGTTTTATTTCGATTGTTTAGATCTTTCAAAACCGCTTGATCGTGTTCACTTTTTACAAACTATATCATCTGTTTTTCCTCATCCTTCTTGTGTATCATTCTTCGTATTCGTTCGATTATCCATAACCTTTTCCAAACTTACCACATTCAGATTGAGTTCCTTTGGATTCCGGGCCATGTACCGGTATAGAAGGAAATGAAAGAGTTGATCAGTTGTCTCGCGGTGCAGCTGTTAAATTAATAAGTTCACTGCTAATAATTTTCTTGCATTATCTAAAAAATTCCATTATAGGTTTTGGTCAGACTCATATCCTCCTTTACTAACCAATTTTTGTCTTTATTATTCAGCCGTATCTTCCAGTTAATCTCTTTGGTTTCATGAATTTCCGTCTTTGTAGCGCTATTTTATTTCCTCCTTATGTGTCGGTTGCGTTTCGATCACAGCTTGCTTCATCTCGCTATCGATTTTCAGACTTTCCTTATTGTCCGCTACATCCTCCCAATGACATTCACGAATGTAACTCTAACCACATTCTTTTCGAATGTTCTGTCGTCTGAACGTTTACATCTCTACTCTCAACTTTTGAGACACTTAATATTCCTGTTCCCTATAGTGTTGCATCTGTTCTCTCCTTTCCTTCGTTAACTGTTGTCGCTTCCCTTGTATTCTTCATTGATGCGATATCTGACCGCATACGAATCTAAATAATTAATTCAGCAATACTTTTATTTCTTGTCGAACATGGGGGTCAATGCTTTTTGTCAGCGAGCCCCCCTAAAAAAAAAAAAAAACCCACTTGCAGTGTTAACGTAATGTTTGATTTTACTCAATTCTTATTTAATTTGAATATCATCGAATATTTGCTTTTTGAAAACGCCCAAGGAAAAAAATTGATTCGTATAAACGGCAATGCGAGTGACCGGCATTTTGTTTATTCTTCAGATCATTTATATTTTTCTCCGATCAACAAATTTTACCGCAAGTTAGCGAATCCTATTGATTACTTCGCCATTTGTTCGGACATTTTTATTTACTTAATAATATATTATACATCTCTTACATACTTGTCGGTAATGATAAATGACTTAAAGAAATTTTGAATTTCCCGTTAAGGACGGTTCATTTTCCGCATTACAAAAAAAATGCATGTAAAATTAGTAAAAAAAAAAATTCTCTAGAGAATTATTATATCTCGTTACTGAATGAAGGATATGAACAATAGGTGTTTTTCGAAATATCTTTTTGAATAATCTTTCATTATTTCAAGGCCGCAACGTAAATTCCATTTTCCTAACGTACATCAAATTATCGCATATACTTTTTATATTAAATGTAGATAAATCGATAACATGTTTTTGTTAATATTTATAAACAATAAATAATTCTCTTTATTAACAAGCGTAAAATAATTTATTTTAATAAATTAAAATAGCTTTAGAAACTTATTCGGGCATAGCCCATCATCAGCTAACAACATGTACATTTAAATAGAACTAAACCCACTTTTTCTATTGTTTTTTATAATTTAAAAATTATTTTTCGCTATTTTTAACACTTTTATAATAGTTACAAAATAAAAATCATTTTCTTCGATAAATACAGAGTTATAAATGATTACTAAGACGGAGTGTAACAAAATTTGAGGAAATCAAAGTACGTAATCATTTAAGTACTTCTATTTCTAACGATACTAACTTGAAGTAGTTTATTTTAAAAAATATCGAAATACGAAATTTTATTTAATTTAAAATTCGCCGCTGCAGCGATTTTTACTTCCTTTTACGAAGTGAAGGAATGTAATCGCGAAAAATGTTTAATGCCATATTTCAGCGAATATTTCGATCATCCCTGATTACTTCCCTTTATTCGGATAATAAAAGGGGGAAGTACTGTATTTGTGGAGTATTTCTCGAATCTCTCACGTTTCAACAAAAATAACCATTTTAACCATCCCTGGATCCATTTTAAGTCGATTTTTAGTGACGTCTGTACGTATGTATGTGTTTATCACGCAGAATTCAAAAACGGCTGGTCGTTAAAGATTGAAATTTTGTACGTAGGACCATCTTGGTATCTAGTTGAGCACCTCCCCCACCCTTTTTCGTCAGAATCGGTTGTGCGGAAGGGGTACTTCCCCTATAATAAGGCTGAAGCTTTTATCGCGCATATACTTTATGTATTTTATGATTTACCCTTTAAAATACTTGTTGTTTGTAATTTCAGGGCTTGGGGGGCGAAGCCCCCATCCCCTTTACATACTCGTACAGGGAAGTATTGTTCTTGGCCACAATAGATATTTAGATAAAGCGTTGCACGGTCTAGTGATGAATTTCGCTTGTACTTAAAAGTAAATCTACATTTTAAATTCGCATGTCGGTTGTATTATTTTTACATTTAGATTTGAGGGACCTCTCTTTATTTTGAGAACATTTGTTCGCTTTCATATGAAATAAAGTATAAATGTGTTTTTCGTGTTAAATTCAATTCCTCGAAGAAAAAAAAACAAACATTTATGAAAGTTTTATAACACAGCTTTTTCTAAGTTCCAAAAGTTCCATTTAAACTTTACAGACACACTTTCGACGTTTGTGATTGAAAATGGTAAAGAAAATAAATTCGGAAAAATATATTTTCTTTTTTCTTCAATTCCGAACGCGCTGTTCTTACAACATATTATCGGTCATGGTATTATTATTATTACTAATGTTCGCCCATTGGTTAAAATTTGACCATAATTATTATTCAAAATTTGAGGGAAACATTTATATGAATTTGCATATTTCAAAATTTTTTTTTCTACACTTACGCATTCGTTCATTGTATATCTGAGAACATACACTTTTATATGTACTTATCAGTAAATTACAATTGCTATTAAATGACGTCTTAAGATAAAGAAGCCGATAATGATGACTATTAAAAAAAAGTTAAAACATATTTTAATAAGAACAGATTTACTGGCTATAGCGGTTTTATTTTTTATTTATTGTATTAATTTTTTATTTCAATAAGAAAAAAAAAAAAAACAGTTTCCAATAAACATTGTCAATAGTTATTAAACAAACAAAAAAAAAAAAGAAAATCGGTTAATAAACAGAAGAGAAAAAGGAATGAACTGTTTTGTCTTTGCCTTTTTGTATATAGATTATTATTATTATTATTATTATTATTGGCTGATTTAAAATTTTTCTAAGAATGGCCGACGATCGCTCCGTTTTCTTACTTCCTCATTTCCACATATGTAAAAGTTGTATTACTTTAATTCTCTTAAGCATCAAATTCTCGTAATAGAACAACACGTCATTATGTAATTTTAATCCTTAATTATCAAAGTATTATTATTACTAATTTTAATTTGCTTTACATCAATTGGAAGGGTTTTTTTTTTAGTCTTACTGATATAATATATGAAGGGTCTCTCTCAAGCAATATTTGTATATATTGAATTATGACAGCGTACTTTGATATACAAATTGTATTAATGTCAGTAATTATATTTAATATTGTACACTAAATTTTCATTTAAAAAACAATAAAAACAATATTGCTGCTTTTATAAATGATGTTACAGACATTATTTATGAATTGAAATATGGGAGGTTTATAAAACTGAAAACCCGCTACGTTGCTTCTAGATGTAAATAAGCGGCTTATTTATTATGTTCTTATTACACAGCAGAAAATAAGAAAACCCGAAATAGAAAATTCGAAATATCCGAAACTTTTTCGAAAACAATTTTACACGATATTATTAATTTGTTCGCTTCACTCTCGACGCTTTCGGAGCCGGTGTTTGAATGGTTCACTGCCGACAGCGGCCGCATACGTTTAACAAGTTACCTATTATTCTCTTATTGTTCCGTGATTAAGCAGATTTCTCTGTCACTCTCCTCATTATTCATTCCGCACTATATCGTTCGTAAATGCTAATTAGAAGCTAATAGGTACATCATAATACGAGTGCTTATTTGCTTAGGATGATTTAGATGATCAGTTTTCAAATCATCAGATGGGGCTATTAGAGAATTTTTCGAAATTATAATGACGATGTTAAATTAAAATTTGTACACGTATTAAGATCTCGGGGAAGAAGCAAACAGTTGTAGATACGGTTTATCATTTAAATATTTAATTCGTAATTATCATTTGTGTGTTTCGCTACTACCATTATCGAAATTAACAGTGAGCTTTCTGTCGTTTACGGTGAAGGTGTGATGGTATGTGAAGTCGTAAATTTTCTCTATCGTCTACTTATATTGCATGCATAATTTTTATGGTGTTCTTACGTGACTAACTGTCGTAAAATAAAGCGATAAAGTTACCGCCAGACTTCGTCCCGGTAATCACTACAAATGAAAACCATTAAGATCTGATGGAGCGCAAGGTGAGTAAACCGTGACTTTCTGAGCGGAAAATGAAGAATCTGATTTTGAAGTTGTTTGTTTTTTTCTACCGCTGTTTTTTCATTTCTTCATTTGCTCTTTGAAGAATGGAATATACCGCGCATTATGATTGGAGCTGTTCCGCCGGGAATAACAGCGATTATTATGGAATGTCGGGCGGACATTTATGACATCCAGTGAAGAATAAACGATTAAGGGGTAGTGAAAGTATTGTTAGGAATACGTAACGACAAAAGTGTGCCATTACGCAATGTCGAACGCGCTCATCTATAATGAATATTGGTAATGAACGTGCATATACCGGACGCGCGAGTAGAGCGATAAATGTAACAACATATAAAGAGATTGTTTTAAAGGAAGAAATTATAAAGTAAGGAGGTTTTCTACTCGAATGAAATTCCCACGTCATAAATTGTATGTGCAGAGAAAGTACGTTGATCGTGAAATTATAAAATGAACTGGAGAGTTTAAACATTTTCCAGTTTTATATAACAACATTTATCTCGAGATTAGTTGAGAAGTTTACATTTGTCCAATATAATATCGTAGATGGCTTATCTTGCTTAAATTTATCTCTACCGACGTGTGTGGCCTTTTCAGCAAAACATTAACGGTTTCGGAACACTCTTCCTACCTATATTTTTGTTTACAAATTGAAAAATTTATATCGTTGGTGCGCCGTTTGTTAGCTGCCGTTAACAAAATCGTAATAATCGAAAATTAGGTTATTTTCACACTAAATCAACCATGTCGCATCGTGTAAAGCCAAATTAAATTTTCGTTATTCGGTTGCTTTCGTATTGAGGTTTTATTTTTTTTTTCTTTTATTAAATATTTTTTAAGATTTTTCTTGTAATCATATCGGATATTTTAAAATTATTTATTATTAGGCAGAAAAAAGAAGAAAACGTCAAACTAGCACAGTGGATTCATATAATCAATGAAAAATAAGTATTTTTTAGAAAACAGCGACATACTCAATCATTAATTTTCTTAAAATAAACAGAATAGCTAAAGTAATATAGTCACAAACCCCGCACAGTGTGTCGTGATAGCCACATCAGTTAAATATGACAGACTAAAGCCCTAGGATTCAAAAAAAAAAAAAAAAAAAAATCACCATTTTTTAAATAAAAGTTTTATAATTTTTTTTCTTCTTTTTTTTTTCTTTTTTCTGAGGATAGGTAAAGTACAGTTTGAAAATTTATTAAATGTAATTAATAAAACATATACAACCAAAAATAAAAAATAAAAAAAAATAAAAGAAATTCCACTATTACTTTTTATACATTTTTTGCGTGATATTCATTTGTATGTTTCTCATTTTGAAAGTCATACAATTCGTTTTATTTTCCAGGGATATTAATTTTTCCGCACCGTTATGTTTTTTTGGAAACACTAAAATTTTAACAAAGAATATAATAAACATTCGATAACTATTTCTCGTTTGTAAAGTAAATAACAACCCTAAATATGATCAGTTTTATCAGGGCCGAATCCAGAGAGATATTTTGGGGGAAGGAAATTATATGATTACGTAATGTCTTCTACGGCAGATAGTTGATTTGAGAAATACCCCTTGTTTCATAAAGAAAATCAAATAGCGACCAGCTTTTTAGAAATTTAAAAATACATAATTATTACAATTTTTAATTTAACTTTTGTTTTATTTTTTAGGAGGTGAAAAATAAAAAAATTATATAATTGTGTAGCTAAAAAGTGTGGTAGTTTAGAATTCGAATAGTAAACTACTAGAAAGAATAGAACGATAGTACTTTTATTTGACTTTACTTCTTTTTTATTTTTGTTAATAATCCGGTCCGAATTCTCTTTATTCGAGAGCAAGTTTAAATATGTACATATATTTCTCGTTGAATTATTTTTAATTAAAATTGCGAAATAAACATTAAAAGTAATTAAAAAAGGCAAAAGATCGGCGACAGTTGCGTTTAAAACAGAATAAAGACGTAACATTAATAGTTTTACTAGAAAACAGTATTAAATATTAGTTATATTAAATTTACGGGTAACATTTATACAAATCTTTTTTATAGTATAAATTAAGTTTCTCTGTTGTAACAAATATTTTTTATCCAGGTTTTGTTTTTTTGGTTGTTGTTTTTTTTTTGTGGTGAGGGGTTAATTCTATTTTACACTCCCGCGGATCCACCACTGGTTTTATATAAAATATCGATTTTGGTTTGACTGATGGAAACTTTAATATATCGCGGAGTTCTTACATAGACGTGACTGATTCGATATGAAACGAAATTCGTGCAAACACATACGCTTAAAGGTAATTTCAGTTGACTTGAATGATTCGGCGTGAAATGGCCCGTAAAGTTTATAGTTGGTGTAGCGAAAAAAAGACACATATCTCGGAGATAAGTTTGTTAAAAATGTTAAATTAAATTGCGGAGAGAAAAACACAAAAATATCGTCCTCACAGACTGCATATCTATGTCGTAATGTTTTCGAATGATAAAAAAAGCATAAGCTATGTAAACGATCGCGAGTGAATTTTTAGCACGGATTTCTTACACGAGAGTACATTTACCTGTATTTACTTTTTTGCCGATTACATGTTTTGTGATTATCATTGTAAAACGATAGTCTCTGATCAATTTTACTCGGGAAACATTCACCAGAGGCAGTTGATAAAATAAATTTCGCTTTTATATGTATTCATAATTAATTTCTTTCGAATAAAACGGTATTATACATCGGTTAAAGAAGGAGTGTTCGGTATAGGAGACGTTATGTAGAATAGAGAAATACTTTTCTATCATTTTATATACCTACAAAGGTTTAATAGTTGAAACGTATTTTTAGACGTAGAAAACGATACAATGTATTATGTTACTGATATTTGAAGTTTATTATAAAAATTGAAAAAAAATAAACAAACAAAACGCAATGTTGTATATTGTGTACATTATTTTTCTAGTAAAACATTGAAATTTTATAAATGAGAGAATATCGTTATAATTAAAACGAGGTTTTAGTCGAAATATGTCGATTATATTTTCAAAATGAACCTCTTTTCGTGCAAAAAAAACGTAACAGTCACATAATTATAGGGGAGTTCAACGGGTTTAACTCCCTCCTGGACGATTTATGTGAGAATTAAATGAAATAATTTTACAACAGCCAAAGTTTGAAATAAAAACAAAAATTCAAATTTTGAATTTGCGGATAATATATCATTACATAAAGAAGATTCTTTCTCGAGTTTTCATAATATTAAAAGCAGGAAAAAACCGGTAGATACATTCTTTCTTAATTATTATTATTATTATTATTATTATTATTATTATCTTTTTAAATTCGTTTTATAATTACTTTTCAAAATTCTACCGCTCCTTAAACCCCCTAAGTCTAGGGACAAAGTTAGTTGTTCTCGTAGCGAGCGAACACTTGCTGTAAAAAATTTACACCTGCGTGTTTGGTTATCGTTGTTTTTTTTTGGCCCCGCATCTAAAGGCACTTTTAATACAAAAAAAAAAAACAAAAAAAAAAACAAAAAAAAAACAACTCTGAACTGAAACTAACCTTTTTTAAATGTATGACAAAAAAAAAAACAAGGACGTACAACAATCGAGAAAACAGAAAAAAAGCAACAAAAAAACTCTAAATTACTACCATCTAAACACAATGTTACAATCTACTATGAACCTGAATAAGGCAACCAAAGCTTTAGAGTCCTCGCAGCAAAGCAAATACTCAATATTATAAGGTGAAAAATTAATTCCTTGAAAAATATATCTCTGCGTCTGTCAAATAATTTACAACAAAATCACAAATAAGACTGATGCCATCCGAGTAATTAATCGTGACTATTGCAAACTGAAAATTTTGTAAAATTCACGTATGTCTCATACGAAGATGATAGATTAACAAATTTCCTAATAAGCAGTTTGCGGGACATAGTATAAATACCATGGTCTTGACAGATGATTGGACTGTATTATAGTATCTACACCTAGGTGTTTCAGTTATTTTCTTTATATTTATCAAATTTTGTCGATGATCTCTTCTAATTTTCTGAAACAAATCAGTAGTATTAAGTCGAACGGTTCATGTAATCAGCTGTTTATATTACGATTAAGTTAATTGGAGAGTACTTGAAAGTATTAGATAAAAAAACGGGCGGAAGGGGGAATGAAATTGGTAAATATGTACATTTAATTAGCGAATGTTTCATTGAAAATTATTACTTCATTATTATTCATTGATATTCTCGTTAAAATAGCACAGACTTTTATTTACTTTTATAATTATATTTCGTATTATACAGTTTAATATGGTATATTCGATATATATATATATATATATATATATATATATATATTAGATTAACATTTACATATTTTCGATAAGTGAAAGCGCCTAGTTTTTGTCATGTTTTTATTACTCTTTGTTTCGATAAAAATTATATTGCTTATGAAGTTTCGTCACGGGATATTGTAATAACGATAGTTTTTCTCCGTAATAAATAATGGTGTTTCTCATTGCTGCCTGTAATCTCTAAAGTTTATGAAAAACTGCTCCTAAAACGGATGATGCCGGTTATCAACGATAAAGGTGTCTAAAATACCAGACCACCAGTTTGGATTCAGAGCCAAGCATAATATAGAACAAGTGCATCATCTAGTTACCACCATTGAAACATCTTTCGAAAAGAAAAAGTACTGCGACCACGTTGTGTTTCTGGATATAAGTTAGGCTTTCGACAAAGTCTGGCACGATGGTCTTTTACAGAAAATTAAACGACACATTTTCCTTATGAATTATATCAGTTGCTTCAGTCATACATGACTGAAAGATATATTTCTACGTTAAGTCATATGACTTATCAAATATATATCCAATAAAAGCAAGAGTTCCGCAGGGAGTTAGGGCCATTACTCTATCTCATTTACACATCAGATATTCCTATACCTCCTAATGTAGAGGTAGCAACCTTTGCTGACGACACCGCGATTTTATGTTCAAGCGCATGTCAAAGCGCAGAATACGATCCAAGAAGCGGTTACTGAAATTTCGTCATGGCTCAACTTATGGAAAATCAAAACCAATGAAAGTAAATCAGCGCGAGTAATCTTCACTAACAGAAAAATTAATCCGACAGAAGTCCTGAACAATGTTGTAATTCCGCGGAAAACAGATGTGAAATATGTGGGTGTATACCTTGATCAACGCTTAACATTGGAGAAGAAAATGGACCGAATTAAGTATAAAGTTAAGACTAGCTACTAAACAGGAAGTCGGAAAATTATCTGCCGAAAATAAAAACTACTAGTTTATAATCAGATTTTAAAGTCAGTTTGGCGTTACAGCTGCCCGCTATGGGGCTGTTCTAAAAAGAGTAACATAGCAATCGTACAACGGATGATCCAGAACAAAATGCTCCGGATGGTTGTAAACGCCTTGTGGTATATTACCAACTTAACACTTCACAAAGACCTCGGAATAAAGTTTGTTCAAGAAGTGATATACTCGACGACGCAAAAAAGTATGCCTACAGATTAGAAACGCACCCGAACAACATATTGCGTTGCTGGACAATTCACTTGAAGTTCACTTGATGGAATCAAGTTGATGGATCCAGTCTGAATTAAAAGTTCTAATAAAACTTCTTTTTTACTTCTTTTTTAGCACGAATCGCTGGGTAGGCTGATATTCGAGCTATGTGTACGAGATATTAAAAATAATTGCTAAATAGCTATCATCAGCTAGGTGCAGTTTAGCTATTAAAGAATTTAAAAAAAAAAAAAAAAATCATTTAATAAGTCTTATAAAATTTATAAACATACAAAATAAATAAATCCCCGTTGTTAACAAACGAAAATAAGCATTAAATTACTTTAATAAATTAAAATAAATATCTCAACTTAAGGAAACATTTTCATGGCGTAATAGCCCATCATCAGCTAACAAAAAATAGTGTACAATCAAATAGAACTAAAAACACAGTTTTAATAGAGAGTTATTTTAATTTATTAAAGTAAATTTATACTTTCATTTGTTTTTGTTAATAAGGGAAATTAATTTATATTTGTAAATATCAACAAACAGGTCATGTATTTACATTGAAGTGTTATAAAAGTTTGTACGATGATTATTTTTCTAATAATCTAAAATGTTCTTTGGAAATATTATCGGTGCTTTTCTCCGTTATATTTTTTTTCAGTTGAATTTTTGCATTATTCTCCGGTATTATTCTCGTATCAATAAGGGGGGGAATCTTAAAACTTTTTATAATTCTGTACATTCCAACTGCGTATCGCGTGTAAACTTCTTACATGGTATTTTGAACGTGTGTAGGTTTGCTTTTATTAGTGAACGTGCTAATTAATTATAACATTGTTCCTCTACAGTTACACACGATAGATACACACGTTCCACGGACAAAGCGCATGATAAAAGAGAGTTTGCGGCCGTTTATTTTAGCGGAATTGAAAATTAAAAATCTAGGTCACGGTTATTTTTTAATGAAAAAGTAATTTTTAAGTTTAAAGCATTACATAACGGCATTGTCACACAATGTTTTTAATTAAACGTACACTATCGATTTGTAATTATGCGGTTTCCTCTTTGCATAATTCGTATATTATAGTTTTCGATTTAGAAGTAGCGTCATAGATTGTTATTTAGTTTTTGGGTTTTTTATATATAACTTTATAATTTTTAATTCTAGCGATTTTTTTCGTTTTCGCGATAAAAATTTGGTAAACTTGTAGCGTTCGTTCTGTTTTTGGTAAATTAACGCAAAAAATAAATCGAAAAAATCCGTTTGTTATAAATAATAGGTACTACTAAAATTTCTTTTTGTATAGATGCTCAACAACAAGAGACTTTTCATATGCAACTGGTTAATAGTATGTATGCCAGGGGTAGCAATCTATGTTAGAGGGGGATAATTTTATTAAATGATTGCGCCGAATATTTTTGTATACATTGTCTAAAAACTTGAATATTAATTACGAATTTCAACGTTTTTCTTCGTTTATAATTTTCATTCTTATTTTAAAGGTGTTTTCTTTGCCAGACATGTAAGAAGGACTCGAAAAATTTTTGAAACGTCGAAATTGTTTATTTTCTCACCGGTGGTCCATCCGCAATATTATGTGATTTCTTTGAGGGAAGAAAAAAAGTCGAAAATTTCACATTTTGAGATTATTATACCACTTTTATTTTTGTTTTTTAAATGAATATTATCGCCATTCGTTAAATGACTAAAAAGTTAACGAAATCAAAGGAATAGTAAATTGAAGGTATATTTTACCGTTGCGTAATTCGCGTAACCTCTAGTAAAAGAGACAGATGGAAAAACAAATACATATAGCGGGGGATATTAAACCTCAGTGTTGTTTAGATAATGAATTTGAAAAAGGTAAGAAAAATCGTATAGCATTAGTTCTGAAAAATAATTTCACCTTCATTTAGGAGTATAGGTTATACACACTATGTAGTAGTATCAGTTGTCGAACATAATTCGGTTTACCCAATGGTGTGACGGAAAAGAGAATTTAATTTACCGTCAGGTGGATAGTTTTTTTATAATTCTTATAGGAGAGTCGGTTCTAATTGGTTACGCCATTTTTAAATATTGTATTTACTCGATATAAACATCTAATCAATGTGAAAACGTTACACGATTTTTCGTTCCATCTTCGGCGTTAAAAACTGTAGTTTAGGGAATATATTATTATTGTGTAGTGAAATATTAGACGATAATATAGACGAATAAACGGAAGATATACTCTTTATTTGTATAATTAATATCTTGCAACAACAACACGATCGTTAATGGAAATTGCGGACTGGAAGTTATTGATAGATTTAATTTAAAGTTTAAAAGAATAAGAAACAAATAACACACCGGAAGGGAAACGTGAGTTTTCTGTTTATCACATGCGATTCGTGAGCTCACTATATCATCATTCTGTACATTTTACTATATCATCATTCTGTACATCTTACTATATCATCATTCCGTATATTTTATTATGAAAATAGCTGGCGTCAATAAATACTATATTCAAAAAAAAAAAAGAAAGAAAGCTGTCAAAAACACCAAAGTCCGTACAACAGATTGAACGCTGTTCTTGTAATAATGACCGATATATCCGCAAAGTTCACTTCCAAGTATCGGGCATGTAAACGTTAAATATAATTCTTAAAAAAATAATATGAAATTAGGGAAACATAAAATTAATGGCCACGAATAATATATATAAAATTTAAGACGCAGAACGTGAACAATTAGAAAGTTGTAAAAAAAAGGCTAACCTCAAGAAGTTATAGGAATCTGAAAGAAAAATCAGTTTATCGTTCGTAACAGTTTTTTGTGTATAAATACGGCAGAAATCGGTTACAACGACTTTGAAGGGGATAAATAATTTGGCCGCTATATTTCATTATAATACGTCTCTAAATGTTACAGAACGAACTGAATGAATCTATTTATTAATCATTTTCCACTTTCTCCTGTTTGGTTGTAATATTTCAAATTTCCCACAAAGTGGTTTTAATCCGATTAAATGGATTTTTTTATGTGTTTTCGATAATTTCGGTTCTGAAACCATTAAGTGTTCCATGAAGTTTTAAGGTTTTTTTTAAGTTTCAAGTTTCAAGTTTCAAGGTAGCAGCAAAAGCGATCTAAAAAATGATTTAATTTTTTTTTGGCATCATTGCGAAACAGTTCTCATTCGATAAACTTTAAATTAGAAATCTAAGCAATTTTTTGTTTTCACTTGGGTTTTTAGTTAATATTATGGTTTTAAGTTATTTTAACTAATTAGTGTAATTCATCGGTAGATTAGTGTACACTTGGTCATTTCCATTCTGGTGTAGGATGAATTGACAAATTATCGAATTATTGCTGTCATTATTATTATTAAAAAAAGAGGGGGGGCTGATAGCTATACGTCTTTAAAAAATATAAATCGCTTAAAAATTGAAAAAAATTGAAAAAAATTGAAAAAAATTGCACTATGAATAATTAGTATAACGTTTATGTAACCACATTTTTAATAGACGAAATGTGTGTAAAATTTAATTTTTTTTTTTTTTTTTTAAAATTGTTATTGTATTACAAACTGGCCATCTAGGCCATTTAGCAATATTCTTAACAGGGAAATATTTAGCATGAAGGGAGAAGTACCCAATAGTACCTACCCGATAAACTTTACCTTAAACAAGGTCATGAGGTTTCTTACGCTTCAGCCGCCTTAAAATTTAAATGGAACACTAGTTTATTTTACTAACAGAACATAGTCACGGATTAATAATTACAGATTGCGCGGTCAAGTGAAAAACCTAAATCGTTAATACATATATACATAAATATATACTATAATATATATATATATGAACTCGGCCCTTAAGGTCCTGCAAGGGGGCAAGCCCCCTTGACAGTCGATCGATTTTTTTTTTCTAAATTGCTTTAATAGAAGAATCATTTTTACTGACTACGTCATTCTTAGCCGTCTTGCACAAAAAAATCTTTATTGTTCACTTATGCGCATTTTTTGTAGTGCCCCCTGGGCTAAGAATAGCGTAGTCATTAAAAACGGGTCGCTGCATAGTAATCTGTCAAATAATCTTAAGTTGCTAAGCGAACTGTCAGATTTATGCGTTTTATAAACGACAAAATTAAATAAACGAATAAAATTTTCTGAAGTGTAGACTACAAATATAAATAAATCGACACTTTTTTTCCTTTTTTTTTTCGTAGTTTTTGAAGTTTTTTAAACGGTTATTTAAGATACAGTAAGTAATTTTTACATCAATATAAAAGAATTATTTAATTTTGATTACATATCCGTCGACGTGTTTCGATGAAATTTATATATTATAATCACTCCCATGATCACATGAAGCTTTGTCTTCGAAATGCATCGGGTATTTAATAAAAAATTAAATAATTGTTTTATATTGGTGTAAAAATTACTTACTGTACAATAAACATAAACAATAAGTGTAATAAACAAATATATATATATATGGGTTATTTAAGAACTTAATTGTATACTTAGTGTTCAATAAATCGTCAAAATTTGGTTTAAGATCTTCATTATTGTTTTTAATGTACAGTACAGGAAGGAGAAAAGGAAAAAAAGGAATTGATTTCTTCCGTAACCCATCTAAAAGTTAACTCTTCGAGTGCCGTTAACGAGTGCCATTTAATGAAATACATGAAATTTCTAGCGATATTAAAATATTGTTCCCTTTTTCGTCTTAACAGCTCTAATAATCGTTAGCATTATAATATTCCGGTTTCTTTGGCGCGTAATCGTTAGTTATTTTTCAGAGATCAACTTGAAAAATTTCATTTGTAAGTACTGCGATATCGATAATATTCTTAAAATGTTTTCGATATAATGTCATCGTACAAGGGTACAAAGAAAATTAGTACTCGATAATAATTATCGCTTTTGTTTCGATGATACAGAATTAATTTGTGAAGGTACGAAGTTTTTGTCTTTATAATGTGTGTTGTTACAGTGCATTTTATAAACGTATTTCTTTTCTGCAGGAAATAATCATTCCACGTTGCTTCCTTCGCCGTCGAACGTAAAAGACGGTGTATTGCGTTATCGGCCAACTACACTGGATCATCATGGAACGGCTGTTAACAGCCGAGAACCGGTTCGTAGAGTTGCTAGTCATACCTCATCGCTGCCACAAAGGTGAATGTAATAATTAAATACTTCTAAGTCACTCTATGTAAAGAGTAAGAAATACATATCGTTAGGAATAATAAAAGAAAAAGAAAAGGGATTTATTCAGTCATTACGCGTTCTTTATTCACTTTTACTTCTGAAAGAATGTTCCAGATAAAATTAAATCACATTCGAAAAATAAAAAATGTCGCCCGATGTACCGATTAATATTATTATAAATTATATACTCTGCATTTTTAATAAACCTTTGTGCTACGAATTCATTTATTACATATTTAATTAATTGTGGACATTTTTGAGCATTAAAGAAAATAATTTTAAAAAAAAAACAACAAAAAACAAAAAAAATAACCTTAGAGATTTCACTTTTGAAGTTGTTATGATTGGAGTGATGGGGATGATTGTTTTTTACATTTCTGTATATGTAGTTTCATAGATTTCTAAAACCCGTGACAGTTAAATTTTAATAAACTTTCTCCGTGAATTTTTTGCGTGAATTAAAATAACTTTTTGTGTTAAACAATTTCAACGATCAGTTACACGCACGTATAATCAGAGATCTTTATCCCCGGTGATAAATCATCATGCAATGCAGCGGTTTTATAACCGTATTCTTGTTCTTCATATTTAATCTATCGATTTAATATTTTATCGTTGCGACTCTGTAATTTTTTCTAGTTTTTGGTTTACCGTATTACAAAAGTTTCCCAATCTTGTGATACTTTTTTCGTTAATTGTCCAGATTTCACGGGGTGTATATCGTGACCGACTATACAGTCTCGGAACCCGTTAATTTGTAGGCTGATAATACTGTTTTTCTCGAAACGTTTATTTGGCTTATGTTTGTAATTTCATTTTCTTCACGGATATCTTCATTTGTAATTTGCCTTATGAATTGTTAATTTTTGTCATTGCTATGTTATACTTTTTTTCAAATGTTGGCTTGATATTTTTGATTGTGTAAAAAAAAAAGTTGTTTATATCGATTACTAACGGTGAGTTTTCTCTCCAATTAAGCTGTATATTTTTCCTTTCAGGATCTTTAAATTTTGTGCAAGTAATATAAAGTTATTATTAGTGAATTTTTCACGATTCTTAATAACTTTTTTAGGTGCATTTTTTTACGAAGAGATTTAAAAAAATATCTTCAGCAATAAATGTTATGTTTATTCTTGAAAAAGAAGCTTGTCTTCCTTATTTTTCCAAATTTTCCCGTGTTTTTTGTAAAATTATCATGAAATTTATATACGCGAATTCGTCGCGAGAAATATAATTTTTTCTAGAAATTTTAATAATTTTATGTTATTATAATGAGAGGCCCGCGTAAAAAAGTATTGACACCAGCATCTGACATCCTTTTTTCATGAACTTCATGAAAAAACAGCGGCAAATGCTTCCATGTATTTTTACTGAAGTTAAATTTTCATCTAAATATTTTTCAGTTTGAATTTATTCGTTTATATTTTATCTGATGCGAAAAGAATAATAATACTTTTAAAGGCTTCTGATTTTAATACATATATATTGTTTTCTTTTGACGTTCAAAAGCCTTTTGGTCATTTACCTCTCTGTTGAGTATTTTAAATATTCGCCTGTAATTTTCCTACGATTTATAATTAATTCAAAAGAAGCGTTATTCCTACGAGCCAATTTGTTTTTCGTCATAGATTCAACAGTACGTTTACAGAAGAGTCGTATCTGCATTAGTTTTCGTCCGCATTCACCGTTTGCTGATTAAATGATTAGAGTTGTTTTTTACTGGAAATCTTTCACGTATCTCTTCCAAATATTACAGTGGTTGCTATTTCGATTTTTCAACTTTTACCTTTGTTATCACAAATTATCTTTTACGAAAACCTTTTTATTTCCTATTATCGTTTTGACTTTGCCTGTTTATTTCCCTGAATGATTCTATGTTATTGTAAGGTTTCTTTGACAATTTTTTTGCATTGCATTAATGGATACTAATAAATGATCAGAATTTATTTCGACGTTTGGATGTGTCACGAATTTTTTTTACCTGGTTTCTTTATTTCTGCTTAACAATATTGACTTCAATTTTCGGTTTTTCCGTGGTATATCTAGGTCTTTTGTGTGCTGTGTACCATTTAGATTTGTAGTAGTAAACTTTTCCCGGTTACCTAATTCTAGAAGACCTTGGTTTGAATTGTTCCAAATCACTAACTTTATCGATTATAATATTTTGATTTCCCGCCGTCACTAAATTTAAACTTTTGCAGTAGCTTTCGTTATTTTATCAGTAACGATTTTCTCGATATAATATATATATATATATTCAATAATCAAGCACTCAGATTCAGTTGCAGAACATGTTGCAATTGCGTTTTTTTCAATGAGTGCAGTATTCGTGAAGAATTAAAAAAAATATGGCCTAACATTAGACTAACTCTGCTTTGATTTTTGTTATTTTTCGGGGGTGTTCAATTTTGTAGTTTTTACCTTGCAGATTCATCTTTTATTCTGCATCAAATATTTGTTAATCTAGTATTGTAATGTCGTTCTAATTCTTATGACTCTACCTGTTTTTCTGTTTGAAAGCATTGTGGTATTGTTTGCTCATTCCAGTTCTAAAACAGGGATTTTGTTTGTTTGCGTTTGACTTAATTTCCTGTAGGAATGATTAGTCGTCAGTGTTACCACCATTAAAGTTGTTCGTACTGATATTCTAGCTCCTGCTGGTTAGTTGATGATTCCATAATTAGTAATTGTACATCTGTACCGATACAAGAATACACATATATATATAAAAAATATATAAAATATATAAAATATATATTGTTTATTTGTTTAATTTTTTTTTTTCTACCTTTTACTGGTGAGTTTTTAGATAGATCTTTTAGTCTCTGTGAAAGTTTATAATACGTTTCGCTTAATTTTCGTGTTTGTTAATGAAGTTTCTGTCTGCGAGGATAGGACATTCGACGTGATCCTGTTTAATGTTTCATTTTTCAGTCAAGGTTAATTTTCTGCTTTTATTTTTAATTTACTTATTTTTCTTCTTCGTAATGCATAAACGTTAAACTAGTAGTTGTGTCGGGAATGCAGTGGTGTTACAGAATATAAATTGGCAAACCAGTCGAAAAATCTGTTACGAGGGAAGCTATTCAGAGTACTGCTGTGCGATTGTATGTTTATGTTTGTTGATGTGAATCAGAAAAAATTCCTTGATTATTGTCAGGTTCTAGTTGTTGCGTCGTTTGTTGTTAAAATTTCATTACGTAAAACGGTTGCTTAATTTTGATGTTACTACACTGTATACTATTTAATGTGTGTAATAATGTTATCATTTTGAAAAATCGGAAGAAAAAAAAATTTATTTTTGATTTAATTATGATAAACGATAAATGTACTCGTTTGAAATATATTTCCTTACATAAAATAATGTAGAGAAGTGCAGTAGTATGTTATGCAGAATTAGATTAATTTTTTCATTTTTTTTTTTTTTTTTTTTTGTAATTATAAATCCACGCAACTAAAAAACCTTTGTACTTGCTTAAAATTTAAAGTTATTTATTTTCAATTATTTTTATTTACTTTTTTTCTTCTTCAATATTACATACTTTTAATACGAAATTAAAAATCAAAAATAAATGCTTTTTGCTTTACCTTAAATGTGTTATGTTTAACACATTTTATTTATTGAATATCAAAATATTGAAATTCGTCGGCGTCGATTTCGGAATGTGGGGTAAACTGCGATATTAACCTATTATTTTGCCTTTTAATTTTCCAGATTTGAAGATATCTTTTAGCAAATAAATAAATATATAATTTTTCTTTCATACGTACAATGAAATAGGATTAGTAGTTTTTAGTTCGTCTTATTTGTTCTTATTTATTTATAAATGTATTTTTTATGATTATTGTTGATTGTTGGAATTTTGATCTTGCATTAACACAGGTTCTCTCTTTTGTATCTCATCGTGACACAAATGGTTTTTTTTTTTTTTTTTTCCGATTTAACTAATCCTGTTTATACTTTACATATTTTTTAACAGAACTTAAAACGCATTAAAATTAAAATTGTTGAAGTGAATAAAATCTGTTATTAGTTAAAATCATAGATTACGAACTTTTTTGAATTGTTACATTTTGGAAAGCCTATAAATCGTGATTGAAGTTTTTCAATAAAAACTTTTCAAAAAATTACCTAGAAGAATCGAAGAAATATTTTAAGCTTTTACTATTTGTTTGATCAAGAAAGAAAAATGTTCGCTTTTTACGTAATATGATTACAAATTTGATCCAATTTCATCTTTTGTTACTAGTTAGAGCAAACAAAAAAAAAAAAAAAAAAAAACGGTTTACAATTCTTTAAAATGAAGAAGAAAAAATTATCGATTTTATCTGATTCGTTAAAAAACATATTAATAATTCCGAAACAGATTGGCGTTGAATTGTGTAATTTAAATATATTTGTATTTTCGTGAATTTTTATTTTATTTATATGACAATTTCTATCAAAATTTCAAATTCTAAAGTATCTAAAAACACGCTCTAAGTAATTAACCATATTATGGTAGTACTAATCTAGAACTGGTACTGATAATAGGCGGAATGTGTACTTTTTCGAGCGATTATGAGACTGTTTATAGAAAATTATATTGACTTGTAGAAAAGAATTGCTCTTGTTTTCTTTGTTTTTTTTTTTTGCAGTTATCGAAGATTGCATATTTTTTTTATTATTTTTGTAGTAAATTTAGAATTCCTGAGTTCAGTTTTTAAAAATGACTTATATTCGCAAGACTTTGCTGATACTTATGGCTGAGAATCTTATTAATATTTCTTTTTCTTTTTAAGCCGCCCGCCAAAAGACTATATATATATATATATATATATTTTTTTTTTTTTTCTTTCAGTCCATAATGTTTTTTTTTACTGAAAACATTGGAAATCCCGAACTTTTTTATTTCATAATAAATTATGTTTTCAGTTATTTCGAAGCTGTTGTTTCATTCATATCCTTTTCGGTTAGTACTTTTTTATGAATTCTTAAATTAAGAAAATTTAAAGTTTTAATTCTTTAAGTATATGTCTTTTACATCATTAAATTCAATTATTTTTAATGGTAGCGTTCTTTTTTTTTGACATTTTTTTTTTTTTTTTTTTTTGAATTAGAGAAAATTGGTTGTCTTTGTTTAAAATTGTAATTTACTCTAAACTAATTTTGTATTTTTAAGTTATATTATTGTGTTATTGCGAGATAGATGCTATATATTTAACATTTGCTCAGTAATTGCTAAATATCTAAAAAGTGAATAAGACCGTAGCGTTTATGTGATTAAATTTGATTTCGTATTTTTATGCACTAAGTAATTGGTATAGATTTAGCGATTTTTTATAATTATTTCGATAAAGTGATTTGTTACTGCGACATAACGAAATTATTAAAGTTATAATGTGTTTTGTTATTTGCAGACGCGGTGCTCAGTATCAGTCCACCGGATCTTTACATTCGGACTCTCATAGCTCAAATAGTGTGTCACCGATCCCGATGTCTCCTTCACCTTCTCCCACAAGACCACCAATAGGAAATAATCTTAAGAATTCGGTTTCTACCACTAATTTGTTTAATTCGAGACGATGGGGTTCCACCGGAGACTTCAATAATTCTACCTATATTAATGTCAACAGCGCAATCCCACCAACACCTACGAACAACAGGTGATTTATTTACTTTTTACAGTAGTTATTTAATAATGAAACTGTAGTGTGTTTGTAATTTAAGAATATTTACCATTTACTTGCTGCATTGCAATTACATAGAGTAGTAAACCTTATTGCAGATGGCTTCGAGCATAAAAAATACAACGAAGCGTTATTTATTGATATCATCAAAAGGCTTTCGATAAAATCTGGCACGACGGCTTGTTGTACAAAATAAACATTTTTTTTGAGAAAAGTACTATTTACTAATATGGTCATACTTAAGCAACAGGCAGTTCCAGATTAAGTATGATGATAATTGTTCAGATGTATATTCCATCCTAGCTGGAGTTCCACAGGGTAGCGTCCTGGGACCGCTGCTATACAATCTGTATACAGCATACTTGCCGACGAATGAAACTGTTCAAGTAGCAACGTTTGCCGATGATACTGCGATAATCGCATCAGATATAAATCCTGATGTTGCTGTCGCTAAATTGCAAAACAGTGTAGACCAGTTTTGCCAGTGGGCGCAGATATGGAAACTAGCTATAAACCCAGAGAAGTTTACACGTATTTCATTCTCCAACAGAAGGTCACACAACAAACGAGTACTAATTGATAATAAAGAGCTCCCAAAAAAAAACAAACGAAGTGAGATATACTTAAAAGTGTCTATTTAGATTAAAGATTAACATGGAGAACTCAAATCCAAAAGAAAAGAAGAGAACTCAATATCAGAATGAAACAACTTTACTGGCTAATAGGAGATATCACTCTAAATTGTCACTAAAAAATGGTTGCTAATATATAAAATTGTATTGCGACCAGTATGGACTTACGCAGCACAAAGACGTCTTATAAGTTAGTTATCCAGCGATTTCAGAACAAGGTTTTGCGTTTAATTTATCGAATGCCGTGGTACGTGTCCATTGAAGTCATCCATCGGGATCTAAAAATAAACACAGTGGAAGCAATTATCCGGAGGCCTGCACAAAAGTATCTGCCTCGGTTACGAAACCACCAAAACCAGCTGGCAGTTGCGCTTTTACACACGGATGCGTCATCTACATCACGACTTAAACTAACTAAAATAAGAAACTTATTTTCATAATATTTTTTGAGGGAGAAGCATCAATGGATGCATCTTCTACTTGTGATTTATTGAGAACATTTATTAGATAGCCTCACCATTTGGCTAGTTATAAATTAGCAATTAAAAAGAAAAGAAAAAAACTTGCTGCATTAGACTGTTTTATTTTTACTGAAAATAAAAGTATATTTTTTAAAGTTCCATCTTAATTTAAGAACTCTTTAAAATTATCGGCGACGAGACTTATGTAACTTAAAGCTTAGATTATCAAAAACCGTTTATGGTAATAAAAAGGGAAATTAATAAAACTGGATTGCTTGAGAAAAAGAATGAAATAAATTGAACTGAAAAAAAAAAAGGATTACAGAACGTCAATGAGAAATATGAGGAAATGAAACTGGGACCCATTGACTAGTGTTTAACATCCTTTTAAAATTTAGAGAATATAGGTTATATCAATAATAACATAGTCTTATCGAAAGTATTTACATATGGTTTTTTTATATTACTTGGGGTTTTTTCATTGTTACAAATGTTTTAATTTTTACATTTAAACCAGCTCTAATATTAATAAAAAAATTTCTTTTATTAGTTGTTATTCTCTGTTTAAATAATCACGTTTTTCACGATTTTGTGCTATGAAAACATCTGTTTTTTCTTGTTCTTACTCCTAGTGTACACATTTAATAAAAGTAGGTACGTATAGTCGGATTAGATCAACTCATTTGTTGTAAACAGAAAAAAAACAACAAATATAGGATTTTAGATTTTCGCAATTTTATTATTTTCGAATAATTATTCTAAAAATACGATCAGTTTAGACTATTTATGTTTACGTTTTTCTGTATTTGTCAGTTTCGCGTTTAGTTTCAAAATTATATTTTTGTTTACTTTCAAATTTTACAGTAATGTAGCCCGGTTTAATTGGTAGTAATTGTGTTAATTAAATATCTACCCACGTTTTTGCGGAAGAATTTTTATTGCCTTTTCATAGTATATATTAAATATGCGTTTTTGTTACATATAATTCCTTTTTTAAAATTTACCAACACTTATTTTTTCTTCTGAGTTTTATTTATATTATATGCTCAATTGACTAGGGGAAAACGATCAGGAATTTGAAAAATGAGGGGAATAGATATTACATATTCATGTATATACACGGGATACTTTTGTTGCTTTTCGTTATTTAAGGTTTTTGTCAAATATACAACAGATTGCATATTCGAAAGAAAGTAGCGGTTTTTCAAAATTATATTTCAAAATACGAGAATAATACAGTGTATAGAATTTTAATTTTTTTGTTCGGTTTATAATTTTTTTTTTATTGATCTATGCCGTTTAAGAGTAGCACGCGGCTAATATATTGAAGTATTATTGTCAAAAAAAATGCATATGTAAATATATTTAGAGACCGACTGTCCTTGTAACTTGTTCGACTTACATCTTAATAATACATACATGTACAATGATGAAAAAATTTTCTTTATAATTAGAAATAATTGAAGTTAATTGTAATCTTATAATTATTTAAAATACGATTTATATAAAATATCTTTATCTCATGTGTTTTGTTATAGAAATGACTTGTGTAATTTTTCGTATAAACGAGTAGTTTAAAGAGTTTTTCAAGTTGTGAAGTTAAACTAAGTTCCATGCAGTAGGGTAAACAATTAGAAAATCTATATCGTGCTGTATACTACATGGTAGAATTATATATATACCATGTTGGGTACCACCGTAGGTATATGTTAAATTACAATCGCTTTCAAATATTTCGTATATCTTAACTTCATAATTAGTCCATGTTATGAACTTATATATGTATAGATCGGTTCATTAAGGTCATTTTTTCTGCTAATGACCTATTCGAAGGTGCCAGCTCACACTGTTGACCGTTTAGTTGGTGGATGTTCATTTCTTTTTTTTTTTCTCAGTGACTAAGTAATTAATGTTTATATATGTGATTTAATTACATTTCAGTTTTTTCTTTTGCGGTTTTATTCGTTTTTCGTTTCCATTAATTTCATTATGTTTTATGCTTTTGTAAATTTAATTAGAGAGTCCACACTATATAGATTGAATATACACTTATAATATTTTATTGAGAATCATGCTAAAATTATTAAATTTCACGTAGCGATATTTAGTGAGTTCGATATTGAAAATGTATATTTCCGGAATTACTGATGAACAGAGGCGAACGTTTTTTTTTTCTTTTTCTTTTTCTTTTCGTATATATTGAAAATGATCGGGTTATTATTTGTTGCAAATACAACAGGCTGTTTTTTGTTAGTTTGTGGTAGACCTCTGTTTACCTTATTAGCTCTGTTTAGTAATCGATATTTGTAAATAAGTTAAAGTAACTGAAGGTGGAGTGACATCTTTGTTATGGAAAACAAATTCGTCTTAGTCTGTGATTGATTGTGGAAAATATTTTTAGTTCACTTGTTTTATAATAGCGTATTTTCGTGATATTACATTTTTTTTTTTTTGATTAATTCTAGCTTTTAAGTTCCATTACATCATTTATTTATTGTAAATAGATGAGAACGGTGTCACGTGTAAGTAACGTATTCTTAAAGACTGAAATTACTGTATTGATTTAATTGTTCTTTGTGATTTGAAAAATTTTGAAGTTAGACAAATATTTGAATTTTTTGTAAATAAAATTGTAGTTTAAAAAACTTGAAACAGATGCTTCATATGTAAGACGCGCTAAAAAGTGTCAAATAATTTAAATTCTTTTACAAAACTAACCTAAGAGTGCTGAGGTGGACATAAATAATTAATTTCAATTCAAAATAAAGCATGGGGTGATTTTATCACTAGTCATGTAGTCCCTCAACAAATGTAAATGAAATAAAATTACCCCATGCTTTATTTTGAATTGAAATTTTTTATTGCGAATTAAAATTAATTATTAATGTCCACATCTTCACCTTTAGATTAGTATTTTAAAATAATTTAAATTATTTTACGTTTTTTAGCGCATCTTACATATAAAGCATCTGTTTTTAGTTTTTTAAACTATAATTTTATTTTTAATTTTTTAGTCTTGAGTAAAATGTAACAAAAGGATCTTGATTATAATAATTTTCTGCGTTTAACTAAAGCTATACTTAATTCCGTTGCATCTACAGTTCCCCCTTTCCGTAAATTCAACGATACAATACAGCACTATAAATCCATTTTCACCTACTTCCCCCGACGTCCGAATGATTTGAAATTTTTACTAATGGTCAGAACGCGATGACAATGCAATATTACGCAGACAAAAAGCACCTTTTTTTCTTTTCTTATATTATTTGTTTCAAAAATAAATCGATCGTGTTAGTTATTCTATTCGGTTGGGTTTGATTTTATTTCGCGGGCGTCTGAAATTACTTGTTTTGATAGATAAAACTCTTGTTTAAACGATGAAACGAAGATTCCAGATTTTAAAAATATCCTTTTTTCTACCTTTTTTGGGGTCAAGTGTCCAAAAGTGTTGAAACAGGTATTTAAAAAATTCGTTTTTCACCAAATATTAAGAAACTTGACGTCAGTGTTATAGCCGAGAAAAGGCTCCTGGGGTCCGCCCCCTCATCTGAAAAATAAAATAAAAGGTTCTTTTTTAAATTACAAAAGTATTATTGGTAAATAGTTCTGCACTTGGCTATTTCTTATCATATATTAAAACGAGTAATAGTTACAGTTATTTTTATGTTGACTTACTCCTTTATATAACCAAGACTAATTACCTTGTTAGGTGGTTGGAGCGCAATAATGTATTTCTTACTAATATATTCAGCTTGCGGCCTGGTATTGGTCTTCTCTATTGTATTAATTTTTTTTGTCTTTCACATGTACAAATTTTTTATCCAAAAACATTATACATTGGCTTCCTTCATGGATGTATTTTGTGCTTTTGATAATGTTCATTTAACAACTTTAGAAATTAACATTCCGGTTCAGTTTACTTCCTTTATTATCAGAATCTCTTAACAAATCGCGTTTCTTTTCTTCATCTTTTCATGCTTCAAGAACGGGTTTTCAAGACCTTCCTTAAGCTTTCTCGGTCCTAATTTTTTCAATCTATCAATGTAGTATTAACTTATTCTTCTTTACTCTTTGTTGATGACATTCTGCTCTTTTTCTCATCTCGTGAAATTATATCAACCAATGAAGCACTTAATTCATCTCTTATGATGTTGGAACATTCCTTTTCCTCATTTAACCCCCTTCTGTCGCTTATACGAAAACGTGTTATGTCGTATTTACTTTTCGATTTTTTAATCCTGTTTTTGCCAATCTATCTCTTAACAACATATCTCTTTCTCGTGTTACTTGTTTTTGTTATCTTGCTATCTTCCTTGACAGTCGTTTACCTTCCTTTTCTGAACATACCGAATAGGCTAAAAGCCCCATCTCCAACCAAATGAGATAGTTATCCTTATATTTTTACTTCTCGTTTTCTGCCAAATGTCTTCCACTCATGCCCTCTAGTCTTATCCATTCTTACTTTTTAATTTCTAGAAACTTCCGTTTTACGCCTAGGAGAGCTCTATCTTATCTCCTATCTCTCTTCGTTTTAGTTCGTATTTTTACCTTACATAATCTTCTTTAATAATTTCTCCTATTTCTCTTTTAACTTTGCCGAACTCTACCATTCTCCTAAAATGTTTATTATACCTGTGTTCTCAAAATTTCTTCCGAAAGCCGTAATTAGACGAGAATCCCACCGTGCTGTTCATTTTTAATTTTCTTCTCATGTAACTGTGTCAACTAGCGAGGTTTGAAAAGGCCGGGTGGTGTCGTTGTCTTTTTTATCATTTCAGAATTTAACTTCTCGCAATCTTTTTGACTTCCTCTTTTTAGTTTTATAATTATAAACGAATTAATGACTATCTTACGTTCTTTTATTTTCATTTTCTCTTCCACCTTGCCTACAATTTTTTTATTATATTTGACTCTGTGAGCGCTCTTCAGGCGTTTTCCCCTACCTGATCACTCCTATGATTTTATTATTCTCTGTATACGTTCACTTATCCACGTTCTTTCTTCCCTCCATTCCATTTAAATTGATTTTCTGCGAGTTCCTAGCTATTTGGGAATCTTTGGTAATGAAGCGGCGGATTCTTGCTACTTCTTACCTTTTTTCTTTTTAAAAAAATCCCATATTTTAGTATTTTTCCGGTGTGTAAAAGTTTTCATCTTAAATTTACTTCGGATGTATACGTTACCTCTTTTTCTAACAATTACTCCTTTTATTTGTTTGTTCATTTGATCTTTCTGCTAATCCGTAGTTGGTTCCTTTTGTTTCTCTTATACATTATTAGCCATTCTCTACTATTTTCCTATCATTTTCGTTTTTCGTTGGTTTTTGTCCACTCCATTCGAATGAAACGCGTGTTTGCGACGCTGATCTTTGTTAAGTGATTATTTTTTTCTGTTGAGCGTTCCATTTTGTATTCCAATTTGTTGAGACTCGATCTTTCTACTCTGCATTGCCCCTTTTATATCTTGCTTTCCTTTAACACACATTGTTCTCAATATATTGATTACTTCCTAACAAAATCTCATGTTTCTGAGTCGTTGTTCGTGGTTGACGAGCCCAAAAAAAAAAATCGCCGATAATGTCTTATCGCAGAATTTGCTTTTATCTCGGAGTATGTGTCGGCGCGTATAGTATATTTTTTATACGTCAGCAATTCGTTACTTTTAATAAATTTTACCTTTTAATTATTTTTTCTTTTAATAATTTACTTATTTAGTGTAACATTGCATATCGGAAATTTTGGAATTCGCTTGAAAGAAATTTACTGATTTTTTAAATTTGCAGATTGACATTAAATTTGTTTAAATATATTTTTATTCGTTTCGAAGCTGTTAGAATCGGTTACAATTGAACGAATGTTCGGAACATTCTCTACCGCGTAAGAATTTTCCTATAATGAGCAAAGTGAAAACTGATAATAATACACGATAACAAATCTTCCTTTAAAATTACCCTACTTTATATTCATATTTTTACTGTTGGGGGTCTTATTTTTGCAGTGTATAGATGGGAACCCCTCCGGAAAAAAATTCCGGCTACACCACTACTTGACGCGCGAGTTTCTTACTCAAATAACTTCTAACGTCCTCTTGTAATTTCGAATTACTGGAATTTCTTTATTAGTAATTATTTAGGTGTTACTGAAATCGATATTATTTTTAGATTTAAAATTTTTTGTAGCCTACTTGGTTTTAATTTGTCGCTGATTAACGGGATAATGAGTGATTTTTGTTTTACGCGTTTGTAGATAGTTCGACTAATCAATGCGTAGTTTTCAGTTTATTCCAAGTTATGAACT
Source organism: Icerya purchasi (assembly GCA_039619475.1). Lineage (NCBI taxonomy): Eukaryota > Metazoa > Arthropoda > Insecta > Hemiptera > Monophlebidae > Icerya > Icerya purchasi. The sequence continues at coordinate 484,748,986 of CM077116.1, forward strand.
TGGAATAACGATTTTATAATGTAATTTTTCACGAAAAAAGGGATTTTAAAAATTTTATTTGTAAGAAAACGAAAGGAGGATTGTAAGATATCCTAACTTCTTGGAATTCCTTATATTCAAAAACGCGAAATTTGTTACCTAAAATTTCGATATAAAATAATTGGATATGTATTTTTCTTTCTTTTTTTTTTTTTTCGTTTTATTTAAATTTGAAAACGAAGAGAAAAGGGGGATTTTTATTTTAAAAGCTTACAATCACTGTTTCCTCGCTATCCAATTGGATTTTAAAAATCATTTCGGGTGTTGTTAATAGAACACCTATATATGATTTCAATTTATAGCATATAGGCTATTTAGTTTAGGCAATGATTTTTCTATTAACTATATATCAAAGTCATCTAATCTGCCGATAAATAAAAGTGAAGAAAAAATATAATATTTTATTCGAAAAAACAAAATTATTGTTTTATACCGAAATATTATTCGATAAAAAAGGAAAATTTTCAAATATCAGTTTCGAACATATCTGTAAAATGTTTCATATTTTAAAACTTAAACTATTTTGAGAACGGATTTAGTATGCTGGTGAAGTTACAGAAAAACTGTTAGCAATTTTATAATCGTCTTAGTTTATGTTCTTTGTATTATAACTAAAAAAATTATTTACTGATAAAATTAGACCGCTGGATATATGAACTGCAAATCATTTAATAAAGCTGTTTTTCATTTGAGGTACTTAACTAAGAGATAAGTGACGCGCTCATGAGGAGAAACCTTGTTATGCGTTGTTTTATTTATTTTTCGATTTTGATTTTTTTTTTCTTCGAGTTTGCCTATCTAACAGTCACGTAAAAAAATTTAAGTACGATTCAGCGCCTCCCTCTCCAGCCAATCTTCTTCATCCTTTGCTGGTGTTCTTCTTTTCTTTCCTTCGTTCATATTTTGCTAGTTTTCTGTTTCTGTTTTTCTCTAAAACTTTTGAACATTCTTATTTTTTTTTTTTTTTTAAATATTTGTCTACCTTGAATTTCTTCTATATTGTATTATTTTATTTTTTTGCTATTTTTGTAAAATATTCGTAAAACGAAAAAATATATATTTTTTTAATAATCCGTTTTTCTCAAATGGTTTATGTAATGGATTAAAAATTTTAAGTTCGTTTTTGAAGTATAAAAACCAAAACCGTATCATTAGGTGAAAAACAGAAACATTATTGGACTTCCGTAAGCCGGTTGTGGCATGGCCTAAATAAATGATATTTTTGTTTGTTTGCCGGTTCCAGTTGCGAATCTTACCTAAAATATGTTATTAACGCAGCCATTTATTTTTATGCAAATCCAGATAAACTGAAATAATCGTGTATTTGTTTTTTTTTTTTTTTTTTTTTTTTTTTTTTTTTATATACACGAACACTATTTAGTTTTCTTTCCGAATGAGTAAAAAATTTAAAAATCCTATTTTTTGGTAGTCTTGTTCGTCGTCACATCACTAGTTGAAGATGATTTTTCCTTTGGGTTTTTCTTGTTAAACGTGTACTTCTTGAGAACAGTGTTTCTACAGATCCCGTAATGTAAATATATAATTGTTGTGTACACTAGATACTGAAGTGCATTTAAAATGGTAAAACTTTTATACTGCTCGAATTTAAGGCTAGTTTTAGTTTATCTGTGAAAACCCGTAATTTACGTTGCGTTTTTAACATTTGTTAACTTTTATTGTTAAAACATGTATTGCATTTATAATTTATCGCGTTTATTTGTAAATGTCTTTACAAATCTGATTTATTTGAAATTCAAATAATAGTGAGTGTATATTAACACTATAGCACTTCCGTAGTTATGTAATCAGTGTAATTGCATACATCTAATATACTGTGATCTTTTAATTACATTTTATTAATAGTTGATTTATGGAAATTTATTTGTTACTTTAAATAAATGAAATGTTTTAGTTAATTTTAATTACATTTAAATGGGGAAATTTTAATGCATTTCAAAATTAGTATTGCGCTTTAAGAACATGTTAGAAAAGCAATTTTATAGTTATAACATTCCTAATCATCAACGGGTGTATCGTGATTATAATTTATCATTCAAAAAATACATTACAAACTGATTTTTTCCCTTCATCGGTTCTGATTTCGCTTAAACGTATTTCACGGCCGTTAAACTAGGCGCACTTAATTATATTCGTTCAATAGATGCCGTATTTTTTCCACTTTTCTTTCTGTAATTAGCGTCTCCATTCCATCGATGCAGTTGAACGACCGAAGTGTTTTAAGTACATAAACCATTACTCCAGAGATCAGGTAATTCTGCAAATTAAGCTTCGCTTAGGCAGTGTGATTCGTTAACTTTCCTGATCACGGGGTATACTGCAGACGTGGACTCTGGTTCTTGTCTTCGCAGTATTCACGTATCTACACCATTGAAAAAACACCGAGAAAGTTAATGTTTTCCATTCTCGTTATTTCGGACACATTCAATTCTCGATAATGTGACTATTTCCCTTTCAACTGTTTCTGTTTTCTGAATCATGAACAGCCACCGTTATTGGATATTTATAGGTTTAAGAGCGTGTACATCTGAATATTTTCAGTTTCCTTCATAACGGTGTATGATTTCTTCTCACGCGATCTGAAGTCGCTATCTTTATTTTAGAATGGTTAATAAATAATCTACATACTTAAGATTTCGTAAAAGTCGTATATTATATCTTTCGAGTTTGTTGCTACCGAAGTATGAGTCTGCGTAACGCAAATAATTCCTTAAGTTGGGATGGCGAAGAGTTTTTTTTCATAACGTATTCGCTGTGTAATTTAAAAAGAAGCGATATTATCCTCCTCTGACATCTCTCTCGATGGAAATTCTTAAACCATATTTTTCTGAAAATTTGGGTACTGTTAATTCAGCTTCATTATAAAAAAGATAAAATTCTTTTGACGTGTCTAATTTATATTTCCTGATTTTTTTTCGATTGAAGCAATTAAGCGGTATATGATAGTTAACGGAACAAATGATTATTAAGACGATTTCTCTAATTAATTTGTGGGGTTATTCGAAGAGTATATTTTTTTTAGTTCATCTCGTCCGTTCTTTTATTTATAGTATTATTAAGGTTTGAAAAATTATTTTAAAAAGATTGTTTTTATTTTTATTGTGACAAATAAATTTATTCGTGACGTTCCTTTGTGCGTGAATTTATTTTGCTGGTCTTTATTATAGTAATAATAAAACAACTCAAGGAATTGTGGTTTTTATAAATCACGTTCTTTTCTTCGTTGGTGTTTTTTGTTTTTTTTTTTTAAATTATAAGTTTCTATAATGTTGACAGTTTATTACTTCTTACAGCGTCAGCTGAAAATAAAATATTTGAATAAGGCAATTTCTTAAATCTTTTCTAATATTGCACTGATAGAGTAATTTAATTTTTTCCGTGAACTGTTGTGTTTATTATTTTATTTTACTACGTTAATTTTTCATATTCATTGCTGTAATTATGAATATATAAATATCTCGATCCGTTAACTCTAGTTTGGCTTTTCACTAATAATATGAGACTTTTTTTTTTTTTTTCGTTTCAAGCCGTTATTAATCTCTATTACAAGTGATGCATTTACCGATGATCTGATTTTAATATTAAAAATAGGTTTTTCTTATATAACTTTTTTTTTTTTTTTCATTTCAGAATTAACGCGAAGTCGTTTCATAATTACAATTCTCGTTCGTCACCTACATATGGTTATGGTTCGCAACTTAAACATGGGTAAGTAACATATATACTTTGATAAATGTAAGAAAAGAATTGTTTAAAAAAGAAAAATATGCAAAAAAAAAAAAAATAATGATGAACTATGAAACGAATGGTTAACGATGGAAAATATTAGTGGCGCATTGAATATTGGAAATAAATTATCTGTTTAGTTTCGCTATTAAATTAGTTACAATAATATTCCACGAGTTTATTAAATTACTTTACAGTTATTTGTCGCGATAAAGATGTAGTTCGAGCGCTTCAAATTCACGCGGGGTAATTTTATAGTATAGGTGACGGATCAGATTTTTATTGTATCAGCTAGGTAATATGGCTGTTACATATGTATTTTAAAAGTGTTTTTTGGTGTAGCGCAATTTGAATTTTAAAAAATTAACTTTTTTGCCCTTCAGGGTTTATTTCTCATTAATATATTGCTAAGTAATAATTTAGTAGCTGCATTATTTTTCGTAAAATTAATTCGAAGCTTTCTTTTTTTTCCTTTTTTTTTTTTTTTTTTTTTTTGCGAATAGAACTCGAAATGTTACGCATTTTCTGGAGTGTGTCGTGTTGTAATGTAGTTGTTCGGCTTTTGTTTATTAACTGTTTATTTTAGCGTTTGTGGGTTAATGTTTTACGCTTTATTAAAATTGTACGCCAATTAATTGGTATGCTATTTTGAATTTTCCTCGTTACTTCGCTGATGTCGATATAAATGCATAGTAGTGTACTAATATCAAGTGTGATAGTAAAAAAAAGAAAAAAACATTTGACTTAACGTGGCTCATAATAAAGTGTAACTTCTCGGTACGTCTAAACAGTCTGATTGAGACCTACTTAGTCAACATCTATGTATTTTTCTTGTCGGTGTACTGGTGATACAAATTTGACCAACGTAACTGCTACAGTTGAAACTTTGTACGAAAATGTCTTAGGTCTTTCCTTTTATCCGCGCACTTCTTTAGCAAGTTGTTTATTATAAATAGTGAAAAAATGAATTTTTATTTGAAATGTGACCTGTTCTAGTGTCTTTTTCGTAAATTAAAATTATCGGTTCTAAAATTTTTTTTGAATTTCGACGAAAGAAAAAACAAAAAAAAAATAAACGATATTATTTTACGAAAAATGACATAAACATTTGAAGCCGACTCTTCTATAAGAATTATACAAGACCATTACCTGAGGATTCTATATTTGTATATATGTAAATAAATGTTATGTTTAATTCGCTGATTTAATATGTTTGTTAACGCAACCAGCTCTATCATATACAAAATGGTTCCACAATTTTTTTAACACTGCCGTGCTACAAGTAAAAAGGAATCCGTTTTTTCGCCTACATGCAATTAGATCATAGGCAGCGACGTTTAATTGTTATATATTTTTAACCAGAATGAATATCACTTCTCTTTATTTTGCGTAATCATTTTTTATTTTTTTATTCGGATATTTTTTAAAAATTTTTAACTTGTATTCGTAATTTGGATATTATAATAGTACTGTAAAAAATCAGATTTATGTTTATGTTATTAAGTGTAACATTTATTTTGCATATGAAGACATTTGGTTAATTTCGGAAAACATTAGAAGTATACCGATTAATATAAAAAGCTGCTAAAAAGCAAGTTCTATTATCTAGATGATGTGTTACCAAAATAACATTTCGTTTTGGAAATGGGAGGGAAAATAACAATAACACAAATAGTAAATTACGTAATAATTAATAATAAAAAGTTGATATATATATATATATATATATATATATATATATATAAAGTAAAATGATTTGCCCGACGTTGTGTTTATGGCGATTTCTTCGAGATTCTTGGTTTATTTATTTTAAAAAAGAATTGATCAAATAAGGTGTTCTTCATGGTCACTAGTCTTCGTGTAATCGATAATACGGAATAACAAAATGTTACTTTAGATTGTAATGAAAGAAAAAAATATAATGCGATTATTAATAAAGTAGAACACACTGAAAAGGTTGAATCTATATTAAAGAATAAAAAAGTTGAAGTCATATTTTTAATGTTACCTTTCTGAAATAGTTTAACGTTCGTTTGTCCTTAATTTTTTTGATGATGGATTACGTAGATGTTTCTACAAAAGATGCATGAAAAATGGGAAAAACCCCAAATTATCTTATTTATTTTGGCTATGGTAGTAGAAAAAGTAAACATTTAGTTCGTTCATTTTCCAGAAAGGTCGTTAACTCAGTTATTTAGAATCAAGCTCTTGTTTTTCTTTTAATAGTTGGTAAGTGAAGCAGGACACATTAGATCGAGTTGAATGAAACGAAACTTGCAAGGAATCTTACGCTTCTGCTCACAAGGAAGTGCCGATAAAATTTTAGTGTACACTGCCAAAGATATATTCCAAGGATTAGAAGAGAAATTTAGAGTAAAATGCGCGATATATTAAGGTTATAGGGAAAGAAAATCCAATAAAGCTATTGTGGAATCGAAATACTACGACTATAAACTTCCTACTGCAAATAAATAAATAAATAAATAAATAAATAAATAATAATAATAATAATAATAATAATAATAATAATAATAATAATAATAATAATAATAATAATAATAAAGAGTGTATTGAGCACGTTAAGAAAAGAATATAAATTCTATCACGAGTTGTAAAAAGAAACGTAAAAGAATCTTAAGAGAGGGCTAAAGAAATTGCCAATTAGCACAATTGGCCGTATAACCGGATGTAATAATTTTACAATAAATAGAAGTAACGAATTTAGTGAAATCAATAAGTTTGCGATATCAGTTCTATCTAACAGATCCCAATAGGTGGTATAAAAAGGGTCAAATAGAAACTAACGATAATCTCAATGGATTTAATCATAATTCGTTTTTAATTGAAGAAGTTTTGCGCACATTAAAACCAAGTTATGACGCTGAACAATCGTTACGAAGATGTGTCAATGCAAATATTCAATTATTGATCACCTGAAATATGCTAGTCTAGTTTTTCACGTTAACTAAAAATTAATACTTATTTCGGTACAAGAAGTATTTTTAATAATAGTTTTAGAAGTATCTTCAAAAATTAAGTTGGTTCGAATTTCGCTAAAGTAACAGCGATATGGGATAATAAAATAATTCAATAATGCACACGCAGCTATTCAAAAGAGGCGAATTAGCCATATGGAAGAGAAAGGTAACTCTGAAGTCGATAGCGGCCCATAAAATAAAAAATAAGCGCGAGAAAGTTATTTAAAAATGTCGATCATGTTGTTCTCAAAATTACTTTTATTTTTTGACGCGATAGTCATTATTTTAAAGAACCGATGAACCGATTTTAATGATTAACCCCTTAATATGTTCGGAAATGGTGTTATTTAGTTCGGAGGTAAAGAAAGAATAATGAAGCATAACAAAATCTTAGTTTAGTTTCTGCATCATTATTGAGGAAAAAAATTAAATTTAATAGAGCAAGTTATCCTATTAAATTAGTTTTTATAACTATAGTCATTTCTTTTTTTTTTTACCTTCCCTGAAAGTTACTGTTAATTTTTATATAAAACACCGTATTCTTCCTTACTTCAGGTTAATAACTTTTGTGTATTTTTTTTTTATTTACTTTTTTTAATCCCTGTTAGGCCATATTTTTTTTTATAAAAACGCTTTTTTTTTTTTTTCTGCGTGATTTAGGAGTCGTCTGACGTGTCATAATATAACAATAATTAATCAAAATTTTGAATTTCAGTGTAATTAGATTTCATGTTCGCAATTTTTTTCGTTATTTCTAAATCGGCGTCTTCTTATTTATTTACGATGTGTTCGGCGTCTTCTTATTTATTTACGATGTGTTCGGCGTCTTCTTATTTATTTAAGATGTGTTGTTTAAATAGCATCTCCTTCATTCGCATGTTTTATTGTTATTTAGATTTTAGTTCGTTCATTTATTAGTGTTTTCCATTTTTTAAATTAATTAAAATTCAGAGTGTAAAATAGTAGTAAATTAATGAACTAAAATCTTGGCAAAAATGGTGGCACTTAAGTAAACTCTTACTCATAAATTAATCTGAATATTTCTTCGTTACTAACTTTTTCTGCCCATTTTATTTTCCCCGTTCTCCTCCAGCACCAGGTTTCGAACGCCTCAAACTGATTTTGCATATTTTTATTTATCGTCCAGGTTTCAGAGCCGTAAAGTAATAATGTTTTAATCAATTTTTTCTTGACTTCTGTATTCATATTTCTTGATGTTAACAATTTTTCCGTTTTCATAAATGCCAATTTCGCCAATCCTATTCTTTCTTTTATATTACGTATACTTCTTCCATCTTCTGTTATTATGCAGCCTAAATATTTTTGTCTTTTTATTTGTTTTATTATCTCTCCATCTATTTTTATCTTTATTTTCTTATCCATTCTTTTTTGACTACATCTTATAAACGATGTCTTTTTCTTATTTATTCTCATGTTATAGGATTTTAAAATTATATTCATTTGATTTAGGGAACGATCTACGTCTTGTTCATTTTTTGCTAATATAGCGATATCATCCGCAAACATAAATATGTTTATTTTTAATCCGCCTATTGTAATTCCCGTATTACATTCTTTCCATTGTTTTATCACCTGTTCTAGGTATATATTAAATAAGGCGGGTGACAACAGAGTACATCCCTATCTTAATCCTTTCCTTACTTTTGCTTCTTTTTCCGTATTGTTTATCTTTATTTTCATTATTTGGTTTTAATATAACGCATTTGTAAGCCTTATGTCTCTTTTATCAAGCGCAATAGATATAATAAAATGATTGATTCAATGACAGATTAATTATTTAGCAGTCAGCTTTTTTTGCTTGTTGAATTTGCTCGGAAATAGGTAATTTTGTATTACTTAGAGCTTTAGCGCTCAGATTCGTTCAGTATGATGTAGGACATGAAAAATTTATCATCTGTTTTTACAACAGCACGAGAGACGAAAGGAAATTGAAAATAATTCCCTCAATTTCAAGAATTTATTTATAATTTTCTGTAATTATCATTGAACATAATAAAGTATTTTTACCCTGTAAATTTATTCTTTTACATTAATACCGAATTAACTTTTGAAATAAACGATATTCAAATATCAGTGTTGCTGGAATCGTCGAGACAAATGTTAGTTTTATTTTTTAAATCGAAAGGTGTTTATTATTGTAATATGCAAATAAAACTATTTCGCATTTTAATTTATTTTGCAAATTCAAATGTTTATAGTTATTTTCTAATTACGAATTACGAACTAGATATTTTTTCAAATAAAGTCTATCGGAAATACTTGATACAATAATTTTTTTTAGAAAATGCGACTACTCTGATACTGTACAGGCCCAGATACAGAAGCTTTGAAATTACGTTAAATAACATTTCTCTTTTATATATTTATTTATTATTGCGTGTTTTTATTTAAAAATGAGCCTAAAATCTGTTTATAAACTGTTTGTAAATAATATATACCTGTATATATTTTTTTTTTCTCTATTTATAACTCGTATAAAACTAAAATTTACCATCTTAGACTACGAATATCTGCAATAGTAAGATTTTCACAATTCCGTTTTCATTTAATATTTAAAATCTATCGATGTTGCACATAAACGAGTCAATCTAACGATTTTTAAATTCATGTTTTTAAAAGAAACGGATAATTATGGAAGAGAAATTTTAAAATATTTATATGTGCCCGATGAAAGTTGTAATAGAATGCTACACGTTAGATGAAGCAATTTTTTAGTGCGACTATAACATTATATCAAATTTTGTAATAGTGGCGTGTAATGATAAAGTTTTTTTTTTTTTTTTTTTTTAGAATATGTCGATTTATTTTTGTTTATAAATTACATGTGATTTTTTAATTATGCATCTGTTCATAACCTTAATTTCGGGGATTTTAAAACTTCATTTTTCAGCTAAAAATTGTCTTACTTTCACCAATAAATTTTGTAAAATTAAAAAGAAACAACATTTTACATATTTTATATAGCATTTATTACTACATTTTTGTACACGTTGAGATGTAATTTTGATTTTCGAATACTTTGTTTTTTTAATAATTTGTTTTTGTAAACTTTGAGGTAATTGTTTGCGGTTTATTAATTTTGATTGACATTTAACTTAAATAACATCGAATGAACATGGAGTAACAAAAATATTATCTGTAACGCTCATAACTGGGCTTTTGCCCATATAGCCTCTGGTGTGAATGTGCTATTATTATATTTAGCCTCAGTGACATCTGTATTTTTTTCATTTGATTTTAGACTACTGATAGTGCTTAAGATACTTAAATTTTTAAGAAGTATACGCGACTCTTAAAAATAGATTAGAAATTACGTTCTAAAATGGTTTTTGAAATTAAAAAATATTTTTATGACATATAGATTTTCTGGAAAAACCAATAATCAAGATGTTTGGGATCCATTCGTGATTTTCAGGTCTCGTGAGACCAGTAATGTTTAAAAGAAAAAAGTGGAAAAGAAAAAAGAAACGAGTTTTGTGTGCTTTCTTGTACATTTCATCAACAGCTTATTTGTTGACACAGGAAAATTCCTTTTAGAACTCCAAGGAAAACTTATTTAATAATTTTTTAATTTTTATCAACTTTTACTAGTCGCCATTAAATATTTCATTATTTCGTGACCAACTTCCCCAAAATTAAATGTTTTGTGCATTATTAAATTTTTCGGTTTTTACAGAGCAAGTAGTGTTTTAAATTTTATAATTTTCATCGAATCCACAGGCTACTAATGTGTACTTAGTATTTTTATTTGAATTACAAGGCTGACGCTACTATAATAGTTTGCGTGTGAATTGCTGTTTGGCCTTGAGCAAACGACAGACCGTCACCGTCTGCTTCCTTCCTTCCTTCCTTCCTCCCCCGTTATTTCATTAGTCATTGCGTTATTTTCTTTCCTTACGGATTGATTTTTTTCCTTTTCGGTAGATGACATAATCTTCCAGAAATTATTTATTCTTTGTGTTGTTTATTCCTCCACTTACCGCAGTTCACGTTAAGTTGGTTTATTCTTTTTATTTCTATTTTTGAATAATAACTTGGGCCATCGTTATTCGTTTGTTCTAATGGAAGAAGAGGAATTGTAAGTTTTATTTTAAATTAATTGAAACATTAATAAACAGGTTAAATTGAAAAAAAAATGTCAATTTAGTAAACGGCAGGGTTAAATTAAAATATTAACGATATTTAAATTCTTTGTGAATTAACACAAGTTCATATTAATTAATTATTTAGTAATTTTACTGATGCAAATAAATTATTTTTTCAGAATATTAAATTATTTATTTGGTGATGCATACGCATTATTAATTTGAAAGGGAAAATTAGTATTAATTATACAATAATAGTGCAGGTAGTGAAAGATTTTTTATTCTCCTGTGTGTGGTTAGTGCGTCCTTCTTACGATGAAAATAAATTGTCACAGATTTGATAATTACATTTCCTGTTTTATTACTTTAAGCGTTGTTTATTCATTTTAAATTTTGCTACAGTTTTATCATGGTGATATATTGTAATTAAATCGTTAATTTGAACAATCAGTTGTATAATAAGAGTCATTTTTAAATAGTAAAATTTAATGTGGTAATCAGGTTTAAAAAAGAAAAATGAATTCAAATTGAAGAATTTTACCAGGTTTATTGCAGGAACAATATAAGATAAAAGAAATAGAAACAAGCCTTTGGTGGTGAAGTCACACCAATAACTTTTTCTATTATACGTGTGTGTATGTGCGTATGTTTATATATATACATACATACATACATATACATACACACACATGTGTATGTGTATCAGTGATGGGCATAATCGACAAACTAGCATTAGCAGGTTTTCGAATGATCAGTAGATTTTCAAATAATAAGGAAGTAGCATGTTTTTCTAGTGTTGCCAATTTAAAGATTACTTTTCCAAATTTACTGGAAAATTATTAAGAAAAGATCTATTCAATGACTAGTTTAATTACTTTATGTTTTGATATATAAACAAAAGTTATATAAAAATATTTTCCAGTGAAAATCTTAAATAACTGAATTTTATCAAAAATTGTATTAATTTCCGATAAAGTTCAGCTATTAAAAGTTCGTTCAAATCGAAACATCAGAAATAGAAATAATTATGAATTTCCACTAAGTTCGGTGTTAGTAGTATAAAATGTATAGTATGTTGAAAACATTGGATTCTTGTTATAGCTATTAAATTAAAATAACTAATTAAGTGCTTAACGTTATTTTTAAATAATGATCAGTTGAAATATTGCTTTTTTTGTTATATTTTTCACAACTTTGAACTATGAAAATAACTTAAATAAAGTGGTTTATTTTATGGACTTCTAAGCTAACTTAGGATCAATCATAAAGGAATTAAATTGGGTATATTACTTAATATTTAAACAATAGAACAACATATTTAACTAATTCATAAGAAAAGAATTATGTTTCCGCACTAAATATATCTTTTTGCACACATTTAGATGAAAGTTCTGTTGGATATTGTTAAATTAACCTTGTTGCGAAAGCATAGAACTAATTAGTCTATTTATTAAGCGAATTAGAAGCACATAGACAACAGTTTAATAATTCTCTTAATTGAAAAAGAATTATAAATTAAAAACTTGTAAATAGCTAGAACTTTTAAATATTACATATTCTAAAAAATAACATTTTAAATGAATCAATAATAATCAAGTTAATCAAGAACTAGTTTCCTTTCGATATTGTCAATTATTTTTATTTTTGACTTATTATTTAGGTATTTAAAGTGAAATTTTGGTATCTACTTTACTTGATTATTTAAAATATTTTAAAATATAAATTAAGAACAAATAAACTATGAGAACATTATTTAAAACTAACATTACTTTGTTTTACAATAAGACATAAAAAGTATAATAATGAAATTTTTTATTAAAATATTACTATTACAAATCTTTCATATTATGAAACAATAAATTTATAAATGTGTAATATGTATTTTAGATTGTAAGTAAACTATAATCTTATAAAAAAATAAAGTATTTAAAAATAATGTAACCATTCTCACTATATCATCAATGATAATTTATAATTATAGTTCATAAATGATATAAGTGTAGATAACATTAAATAAAAAGAATGCCCTTTTTTCTTATTTAAACCGCCTTCATACTCAAATAGAAAGACATATGAGTATAAAATATGAAGTGTAAAATATAAAATATAGGGTATGAACTATAACATTTACAATAAAATATCAACAGTTAGTTCTGACAGCTTAAATTATATTAAAAAATATCTAATAAATACTATAAATTACTATTTAAAAATAAAATTGGGTCTATATTTTTTGAATCTAATCGATTTCTTTGTTCCCATACTAACTGCCCTACTTTTGGAAATAATCTTTCTGATGGAACAGATGTGGCTGGGATACATCAATATTTTAATGCAATATCTGCCAGTTAGGGCATTATAAGTTTCGTAATAAGTAATAAAACAATTTATCCTTAATAGATTTGAATTTATTTAAACATTAAATTATATAATATAGGTAACTTATTCTTCTACATAATGAAGTAAAACAATTTTATTCGTTTTATATTTTCTCTTTTTATTTAAAACACAACTTTTTTATTTTTAAACAGTGATTTTTTCATATTTTCGATTTCTGTACTACTTTTATTTTTTTATTTGATCTTAAAATTATTCTACATTTCTGTATAAATATAACTATATCTTTATTTTATTTATTCATTACAATTATCACTCTGGTTTTATTATCCTATATAAAACCTTACAATTAGAATTACATATAACTATAACTGAAAAATATATATTTAAACAATTCAGAAACGAAAAACCTAATTATAAATAACTATTAATAAACATTACTAAACATAAATTCATAAACCGATTACTCTTATATTAAAAACTTAATTAATTGCCTTTTAATATAAATCATAAGTATAATAACAGCATAAGTAATACAGGAAGGTAAATTATTTTGATGTCGAAATGTATATCAAAGACTTACACAAAACATTTAAATTTAAATAAACTTCGAAGTATTCAGTAATTAAAGTTTATTAAAAAAATAAAAATCTACAATAGCAAAAAAAAACAAATTAAACACTAAAACTTTGATTGTAATAAAATTGGAAGCATTAATTATGGAAAAGCGACTTACAAAAACCAGCTGATAAGTGTCAGTCAGTTTTAGAATCGACTAATGCTAGTCGTTTTTAAAGGCAGCTTCTAAAAATGACCACTGAAATGATCAGTTTTTCAATTATTCAGATAATCGAAATATTCGCTTTGGAAAAAAAAATCGAATTAGCAGTTAGTCGTTAGTCGATTATGTCTATCACTAATATATATATATATATATATATATATATATATATAACATAAGCATGATTTTTCAGATTTCGTCATGGGGATGTGATAGTATTTCTGTAATACTTACAGAAGAGTAAATTTTGATTGACTATGTCATTCTTCGAAACAAAAAATACTGTTTGTGTAGAAATTTCTGTTACAACTTCAGTTACATTCCCAATGTTATTTCATAAGATTTTTTTTATATTATTCGGAACGTGAGAATGACGTCATTAATGTATATACATATGAAGATGAATGCGGTTTGGTTTCATCTCAAACTAAAGATAATTTTATATGCATTTCCATTGAAAATTTTATGAACACTTTAAAAAACTCGTTCTAAAAATTGTTGTTTTTTTTTATTGTATGGACGCGCCAGCGGCATTGACCCAACAACAGAAAAAGCTAAGCTATAAATCTAAATGTCAGAAATGGACACAACAAAGGACGGCAGTGCAGGCACCATAGAAGATAAAGGAAAGGAGAGGATAAAGGAAGCGCTATAGGGAATAGAGAGACCTAATGTCAAGAGCTGGCCGTATAAAAGGGAGTGTTCATTAAGAAGAGCAGGGCACTCGAAGAAAATGTGATCAGCATCACATATACGAGGAGGATCACAATCTTGAAGAGAACAATAAATAGACGGCGACAGAGCAAATCGAAAGCGAGAAGAGGGAAGGATAGAATGATTGATCCGGAGATGAATAGGGAGACAATAGAAGAGCGACGACCGAAAGAAATAGAATGAAACCAAGACAGGGAACGAGAAATCGGCTGAATAAAGCGGTAATGCGAATGACGATTAGAAAATAGGGAGGGATAAATGTTCCGCCAAAGTCTGGTGTGATTGGAGGTGGATAAGGAAAGGATGTCTGAAGAAGGGAAATAGTTGAAGAATGAATCAAGCAGTTGAAAAGAATTATGTTTTTGAGATATTCTTTGAGTGCTCATCTTTTTCGATTGAGCGTTCTACTTTCTATTCCAATTTGCTGCGAATTGGTGTTTCTACTCCCCTATTGTGCCTCCTATGTCCTGTTTTTTTCTTCTCCACATATCGTTTCCTTTGTTTGTTTCTTCCTACTAACAGTATTTTACCATATCAAAATATAACTGATTCATTTCCCTCTCTAATTGTTTCTGGGTAAAGGTCTCTGCCCCCCCCCCCCAAACAGAATCTTTTACCTTATTTGATTATCATTAACAGTAATTATATTTATTATGGATTTTCAACATTTCGGGTTAGAATAGCAACACCCTTTTTTTAGGGTAAAAAATATAGTTTTCTAAGCCGGCAGAGTATTTAAAATTAATTCGATGGCCAGATTATTAAATTGAAAGTATGCACCATTAACATTTTGCCCAGCTCCTTTTTTTTAAAACAATATTATAAATGTTGCTATCTTACTAACGATTACTTTTGTTCGAAAACATTTTACACATGCTGTTATGTAAAACATTTTTACTTTTCTGGAAGATATCAGTGTATTTTAGAACTTCCAAGGTAAAAATAAAATCGAATGAACGGATCGGAATATTCATTATAACAGATTAATTAATATTTTGCTATTAATGTTTACGATGGTAATTATGCATATCGAAACTGGTTAAAACTTATTTCGTTCAAACGTTAAAGATTGCAAATTAATTCTACAGAATATAGTACGTTATCGAAGTTCTTCGTGTACATATATTTGTGTCCTTAAATTTATTTTTTTTAATAAATGCATATATATATATATTATAAAACAATTGCTTCATTACAATCCAAGTGCGCAATATATCTAACTGATTAGTTGTAGTTTACTGGCGCATAAATGTACACATAAATATTTATCAAAATATCGATGTCTTTTTTACGTTGTTATTTCGTACATTTATTTTATATGAGGTATATACACATATTTCGTGTGTAAACTTTTTGCTATTGTAGATATGTAATATTCTATTTGTCATCTTCTTTCTTAAACACTCAGAGGGTGTTGTGACATTATGAAATGGCAAAATTTAACGTGATTTTTCAGATTTGTTCCTCCTGCGCGCTGTTATCTGAAAACTCAGTCGCAGTTCATTAGCCGCATTTTGCATCCACTTTTTCTGCTCTTTCCATTTATTTTTCCTGGTATCATGTGTCATTGTATATACAGTGGAAACCGTTTAACACGAAACTGAAGGGACCGAAATATTTCTTCTTCGTGTTAAAAGGATTTCGTGTTAATCGAAACATGCAAAAAAAAAAAAAAAAACGGAAATAAAAAATTAAAAACTCACCAATATTTTTAATGTCTGTAAAATGTATCAATTCGATTTTCCGCTAACATTAGCACTTGTAGGTAGTACATATATACACTTCAAATAATTACATTATAAAAAAAACAAAAAATTATCGTTTTTTTGGAAACTTGTCGATCGAAATTAAGTAGTATTGCATTCTCAGGGGGTAAATAATAGTAACCATTGTTAATTTTATTTATCTGTTAAGGGATGCGTCTGGAAAAGCAGGTATATTTGTCCTTCTGAGAAGCAAAATCTTTTCGTGTTAAGCGATTTTTGTTTCGTGTTGTTTCGTGATAAAAGAAAAATAATGTATGTAATTATATGGCATTTTGTCGGGACCGTAGTGTTGTTTCGTATTAAGCGATTTTTCAGGTTAACCGGTTTCGTGTTAAACAATTTTCACTGTATATGAGGTATTGTTATTTTTATGGAGTATTTTGATGTTAAATAATTAACTCGGCTCACAAAAAACACTAGTAAATTATTTATCGCACAATAGAACAGTTTAATTAAATAACTATTTAAATTAATGACATAAAGAAAATTTACTTCTCACGCCGTTCGCTTGTATTTTTAAACAAAAAGAGTAAGGTTCTATTGTTTTTTTTTATTTTTATTTTTATATATGCAATAATTTATTTAGATTTAAATAATTTGTAATGTAGTATATAAAACGTATCATTACTGGGTACGATGTAGGAACTGATGTTTGATGGTCCCAATGTTTTAACTTTTATATTTAACCTAATCTAAATAATACGGTTTATATATTTTAAACTCTTACGTAGAACATAAATCAGCAATGAGATATCTAGGAGTTTTACTGGGTAAAGTATTAATATTCACAAAACACATACATGAAAGAATTTCAGTAAAAGATACTTTATTTCCCGCCTTTAATAGATGGTTTAAATTAACAGTCGTGAATAAATTGATAATTTTCAAAAAAATAATACAACCTAAAATATTATTTGCTACACTAGTGTGCGGTCTTATATCAGCTAAAACTGTAAAGACTTCGATACTGTTACCTTGGGATAATACAAAATGAATCTCTTTAAACCAAAATAAAAGAAATACATAACAAACTAGAGGTATACCATATGTTTTAGATAAAATTAAAGAGAGAACCGTAATATTTTTCAATACATGCTCATTAAGTAATTTCCCAAATTAAATAATTTAGAAAATTATGCTTACCAATTTTGTTAAAACAGAGATGTACACAAACCGTACAGCTGTAGATAAAAGTTAATTTTAAAATCTAATTTATTATTATTATTTTTTTTACTACATTAATATACTAAGTAGTTTTTTTTTTTTAGTTGATTTTATTTAGAACTATTTTTATAATTTTTTCGTGTCAAATAAAATTTTCGTGTAAAAACAAAGCATATAAACCTATAAGTGTATGAAATGAAATTATTTTTTTTAAATGCATCTGCAAAGAAAAATAATGTTTTGGCTCAGATCGAAATTATATAAAATGTTATGAAACGTGCATATGTTTTACATATATGTATACTAATAAATACGGTTTTGGAATAAATTTTAAACTTGAATTAATTATAAGCTGAAGGTAGATTATAGACAATAATTATTGCGTCGTTGAGTACAAACCTATTGTTGCTTAATGTGTTGAATAATAATTATTATATTAAAATTAAGTTTCCTAAAATATAAATCTTATTTGTCATTAAGTTTTGTTCAGGCGCGAACAATAAAAACTGTTACAAAAGAAATGTTAAATTCATGTACTGAATAAGAAAGCATAAAACCATATTGAATTACAAAAACCGCTAGTAAAACCGCGGATTTTAGTAATACCGCATACGTTTTATTTTGAAATGGGGAAATCTGTTTATTCGCATATTTACAAAAATTAATCTTGTAATAATTTTCTGCAACGGTAAATTTTATCTCATTGAACGTTAAAATCTTGTTATCTACTTCAGTGGTTTTGATTATTTTAAATTTAGTTTTTTCTGAACTACAACATTCGCCTAATCATATCGTTTTAAGATTACGTGAACTTTAAAAGTGAGATTTAATTTTAAATTGATCTAGAGTAAGTTTCTCTTGTTTGAAACGTTGATTGTTTAAGAATTGATTTTATTCGATTTTGTCCGTTTTATATCTTCGTTGGCTTTTCCGTTTAGCCAAAAAAGCTTAATTGCCTGAATTAATAATTGTGTAGTAAGCCTATTACCGAAACGGATTTGCACGCAATTATTTCATAAGATTTTACGTAATTTATATTATTCGTTATTGGAAAAGTATGAAGGTTGACATAAAATCTTATGTTTTCTAGCAATTGTCAACCTTCATACTTTTCCAATAACGAATAATATAAATTACATAAAATCTTATGAAATAATTGCGTGCAAATCCGTTTCGGTAATAGGCTTACTACACAATTATTAATTCAGGCAATTAAGCTTTTTTGGCTAAACGGAAAAGCAAACGAAGATATAAAACGGACAAAATCGAATAAAATCAATTCTTAAACAATCAACGTTTCAAACAAGAGAAACTTATTCTAGATCAATTTAAAATTAAATCTCACTTTTAAAGTTCACGTAATCTTAAAACGATATGATTAGGCGAATGTTGTAGTTCAGAAAAAACTAAATTTAAAATAATCAAAACCACTGAAGTAGATAACAAGATTTTAACGTTCAATAAGATAAAATGTACTGTTGCAGAAAATTATTGTAAGATTAATTTCGGTAAATATGCGAATAAACAGATTTCTCCGTTCCAAAATAAAACGTATACGGTATCACTAAAATCCGCGATTTTATTAGCGACTTAACTTTGTATGATATTTTGAAAAATTATATGTAGGAAAGTGATGATTGATTACGTCAAATCATAAAATAATTCACAAAAGTAACGTACCTAAATTAAATTGTTTTCTTTGATAATTAAATTGTTTCATTAAATGACAATTTTAAAATAAATCAACTGCCAATATCTTTTTTAAAAAACATTACTTTTGATTATTTACGTGGAACAACTTTATATTTGTATTTCTAAATTACTGGAGAATAATTTACTGTTACCTAGGCAAAGCAAATCGAAAATGGACAAAATTTTTGTTTGTAAATATTTAATAAAATCTATCCATCCTACTATAATATACAGTAGTGCCCCGGTATTCGCGGGTAGTGGTTGCGAGCCTATCGTGGATAATAGCGAACATTGAACACATTGCGTTAACACACAAATACTATACCTACAGACATTTATAGTCTTGTATATAGATACGTAAATTGCATAAGTACACCATATATAATTTTAAAAATTACTACAATGATAGTACTAGAGTATTATGATTATGTACTCACCATTACGTACTGTATTCTATTTTCCTTGTTGCTACCAACATGAGATTATATGATAATGGTTGAACGGCACCGATGGAAATTTTTTGACGATATTTTTAAAAGTTATTCAATAGTACTGCACAGTATGTATGTACTGTACCACACGCATTTATACTTAGAAAAAAAAAAAAAAATTACTACGTATGATGAAAAGTTGAAAGTTAAAATTAAGAACAAGAAAACTTTAGTCGGACACATCTCCGTCTATGGAAAATTTACAGTTTTCAAAAAAGACTAGTTTGTTAAACTTCATGATGCAGATGACACCGATGGGACTGGATCTTCGGTAGTTGGCACTTTTTTTTCTACTTGAAAAAGCATTGTGATAGAGGGTTGTTTTCTTTTTTTTTTTTTCTTCATTTCGTTGAAGACTTGCTGGGGAGGCTGCGCATAGCATCCGTGATCATTCTGGTGACTTTAATTCCACGTTCCATAAGTGGGTCGTAATCTATTATTTTTTCTTTTAAACTTTGCGGACTATCCGGAAAACTTCTCTAAATTTTTCCAGTGTTCATTCGGTTTCTTTTGAATCAATTTATTCTTTTTTTTCTTCCTTTCTATCTTCCTCGGAAGATAACTTAATTATTTCCTCTAAATCACCGTTTGCCAATATTTCTTGACGTTCTTCTATATGCTCTTCTACTTCTGCAACATTCGAATCAACGAATCCCTCACCACCAACATCTCTTGCTGTTTGAATGATTGCCTTAACATTTCCATCGTTCCTTGGGAAGTTATTCATATCGTCGACAGACTCCCTCTAGAAATTTTTCCAGCAGGCTCTGGCTGTCTCTGGTTTCAGTTCATCCAACCCCGGTTTTTTGTAAGTTATCGCATCAGCGATGTCGAACAATTTTCAGCATTGCATGATTTCAAGTACAGCGTCTGAATCGCGATGGTTATCCTAATTATTTTAAACACTTGGCGCGTGTAGAAGGCCTTGACACATCTAATGACACCCTGGTCAAGTGTCTGAAGTATCGCAGTTGTGTCAAGTGACAGAAACAGCACTTGCATCCTCGGTGCAAAGGGTTTGAGGATGGCCAGGTGAAATTGTCTATTATTAATAAAATTCGAAACCGTAACCTTTCGTTCTCTAAATACTTCTTCACTTCAGGGATGAAACATCCGCGAAACCATTCAGTAAACAATACTGCCGTCATCCACGCTTTGCGATTATGCTACAGAAAACATGAAGAAAGTTTTTATTTTTATTTTTTAGAGCATGAGGATTTTTGGCACTGTAAATAACACTAGTCATGATCATCTGTGTTCAGCTGCATTGCCACATAGTAACAAAGTTAGTCGATCCTTCCGTACTTTAAATCCAAAAGCTTGTTTTGCCTTTTTCTGAATGTAAGTCCCATTGGACATTTTCTTTCAAAACAGGCCTGTCTTATCATAGTTGAAAACTTGCCTCAGTTCGTATTCTTCATTATCAATAATTTTCTCAAACTCGGTTGTAAACAAGGCTCTGTAGCTTCCTCTTCTACAATTTTAATGTTTATGAAATTGTATCTGTTCCGAAACCTATGCAACCATCCTCGTCTCGCAATAAAAAGCATGGTCTTCTTTTCTGTACCATCTTTTTCTTGAAAATCTTTGTATGAACTTAATGCTTTTTGGTGTAACACATTTTCGGCGTAGCGGTGAACTTCAGAACTGATGAAGCGTCACGATGAAATATTTTTTTTATATAAAAATAAACATGTGTAAAATTCGGTTAAATATAGAACAGAAAAAAAAATTAATTGAGAGGAACGAAATGTCTCATTTTTTTTGTAAATTAATTCGATTTTTCGGTTCTTGTTTGCGAAAGTGTCTATTATATCATCATGAAAAGATGGTCTTTTCCTGACGTTTTATAATAATTATTTTTCAATATCAAAAAAAAGCTAATGAAGGTAGTCACTGTCGACGTTGTTTATTTCCTAAATTCGTTTTTATCCGTTTCATTACTGAGAATGATCAATCTTTGCAGACGAAGTGATTGCTGTAATTGCGGTTATTAAATGAGAAAGCTTGAATACTTCTGGTGAAACACCTGTTAGATCTAAGCGGTCAAGTATAAGATGCATCGCAGTAGTGTCTTTGTATATGTTAGAATCTTGAAAGATAAAGTTTCCGTAATTCCGTTTTAAATTTAAAAAGTCTTTTTCCAGAAAATTTTATTGAAAATTTAAAATTTTTTTTTGTATTTAAGATATTTAAAAATTTTAACTCTGTTACATTATTAAACCTATTATTAGAGACATATTTGTTTACGTAACTTCGATAATTTTTAAAAATATCCTTTTTCATGACAGCTTTCTATCTTTTCCAAAAACTGAATCAAGTCAAAGTCATTTGCATTCCATACATTTTTTTTTCTTGCTTAAATAAAAGGCAAGCCCAACAGAACAATTTTTTTATCTTCTCACAACCGCATGACTATGGCACTGTTGTGCATAAATTTGTTTGAAAATGGCGGTTAAATATTTTACATACCTTTTGATTTTGTAATTAAATTTTCTAAATTAGGCATTGGTTTATCATTTTATCATTTCGAATACTATTCATTTTTTCTTGAAAACTTAATGAACTAAAAACTAATCAGCAGACGTTTTTCAATAATATAATTGTATGTAGCCCCAAATTTCGAAAATGCATTTTAACAGACTGAAACATTAGGTAGTTTTGGCGGCGAAAATACGATAAACGAGCCGGTATAGCTTCTGTTGTAGTAATATTACGGACTGAAAAACGCTACCGATCATCGCTTCCAGCTTCGCTGTTAGTAAACGACGGCGTATAAAAAATGATCCAAAGAAGAAAATGTACTGCAAATACCGCACTATTCTTTGCACACACACACACACACACTGACATGGATACAAATCACGCTGTTGATCGGTGCATGTGACCGTAAAGCGATTTGACTCAGCGCTTCCAGACTGAACATGCGCGCGCATTTTTTCTTCACTCCATACACATCACTCTGGAATCGCATGGATAAATATTCGCGCAAATTATATGATCTTGAAGCGACATAACGTGGCGCTTCCAAATTAAGTATGCGTGCGCAACCTTTTTTTTCATCGGTGCGCAGGAGAGATCGTTCAGAGGCAACTCTAGGCCTTAGGCACCGTAGAGTAGTAATGTGTGAAATAGTAAGTTATAGGTTGATTTTGTCATTCGTTGTTGCAGATGCCCTTTCATCTAGCGCTCCTTTTTTTCTAGTAATTTTTAATTTTGACATTTAAATTTAATAAGTTACTTAATTTTCTTTCTAAGGCTTGTATTCTTTTCACAAATACTAGGAAACAATTTCGTACTGAGGAAGCGGCGCTTCCATCGCTTTCATCGACGCTATGCTCCTGATCAACAGGTATCCTCTTCCTATTCATATCTTCCACCTAGATATTCAAGGCTTTTTCTACTTTCATTAATGTTTTATCACACATTGTAGCAGTAACCTTTGCAGTTTCTTGCGAAACAGAAAAACTTGAACGAATTTTATTTTTCAACATTTCATGAATAGATGATTCATTCTTGTTGTACAATCTCGCAATACAGTTGAACGGTTTTCTTTCAACCTCTATCGTATCCAAAAATTTTACTTTTTCCCTGAATGTAAAAACACTTCGGTTTTTCTTAAATTTAGCAATGGAGTGGAATTCAAGGAAAGGAAACACTTTCATGTTCTCGTTAGCTATTTTACGTACTACCCATTGTATTAAATGATTAGCGTAAAAGAGGAAACTTCATCTTGCAATGCGGCCGCAACTAACTGTTCTAGTGCTCATACTACCCGATGAAACGCAATGAATAAAAATAAAATTTTTTTCGATTAAGTCCCATCCAGCGATATGATCACAGTTCCATGGCAGTGCTCACATGCCCGATGAAGTGCTGCAGCAAACAAAGATTACAATATAAGAGAAAATAAGAAAGAAATAAATGGATGAAGAATAGAGTAAAATAAATCCAACCGCATACATTAACAAAATAATAAACTCCAATGAATGAGCAAAAAGAAGTTAAATAAGACAAAAATTAAATAATTTTGTCTCTTTCGATAAACTTTAAAAGAAAAAAGAAAACCGTATCACTGGAACGAAGTAGATAAAAAGGTACACAGATTCAAGTATAGAGCGCAGTGCGCCTTAAAATATAATGTAAGAAAATTGAAAATGAGACGAAAAAAAGTAGTTCATTTAGGAGATTCATTCCTTACAGGGAACAAGAGAATTTGTAGTTAGGTTAAGGTCTCGACTTAGATCGCGACGAGCGTAGGTCACAAAGAAGCCGAAATTTTTGAGCTAAACAGGAGCAGCGTTTATTGTTGACAGGTGTGTCGTCTCCTAGAGAGATCTCGGCGTAAATTTGTTTATTAAACAAAAGGGAAAAAAAATTATTAAGCCGAAGGAAGTAGGTAGGTCAATATACAGACAGTTTACGGAATAAGTGAATTATGCGAGGAAGATGAAATTATGAAAGAGTAAAAAGCAGATGATTGTATCGATGAAAACAATGGAGTTTTCAGAAATGAAGCTGAATTAATTTTAATAAAGATTTCGGCAAATAAGGCATAAATTTATGGTTAATTCTAAGAAAAACAGATTTATAATATATACAGAGACGCGCAGTATCGAATTACTGTATAATCGTAATGATTTACGTAAAAACGCTACATTATACATAATTCTTTATTATAATATTTATTAACCTTTTTATTTAAATACATTTAGGAGAATGTACAGTTAAGTAACACTGCGACGTGTATTAATAGTGTTCCATTTAAGAACACAGATTTCATTAGGATATTTTAGAAATTTAAATTACGGAGAAATTATTAAATTGCAGCGAAAGTTTCATTATTTCCCGATACCAGGAAATATTATTTATGTTCAAATTTTAAATGCTGTTCAACTGTTGTGGTTTGCTGTTTTAGGCTGTGCTTGGAGTTTGTTTTAATTATTATACAGTAAAATGGCTAAAGTAGTGGCAAATCTTGATTTCTTTCGTGGCACTTCTCTAAGACAGAAAAATGAAAAACAAATTTAGAAGATATTTTTTATTGAGTTTTAAAAATTAAAAAGTTTATGTAAAAGAAAATCGATATTTAAATTTCGATAAAGGAAATAACTTATGTGAACAACAAAAAAAGAAATAATTCAAAATGAATTTTAAAAATAAATAAGAAGGTGAAACAAATTGAAATTAAAAGTTCTATTGGCTTATCGGTCGGAAATCTATACTCGATATATCATGTGTCTTGTTATTGTATAAACAGATTATAAAACCGATTCTATGACATTCAACGTTGGGTTTGTGCCAAGAAATCAGTTCGTAATAAAATTTAAGACAAAACGTTAGAGTACGCACTGTAGTAGATGCCTACATATTCTCACGCAGTGATGACATTTACAACGATCTCCGGATGAAGTTTGTAGATGATATCATCAAGGGAGTAGATTCGTTGGAAACGGTTAAATCAACATACTAATGAGGAGGCGACTCGACTTATCGGGACGAAATGAGACATTAGGCGCTTTAAGCGTAACAGAATACAAGATTATTATAAATAAAAATGTAAGGGAGGTTTAACCATTGGTCTAATTCTTCCACATCCGTTATATCCACCATCGACAAGACATGTGCCGCTGTCCATTAATGGATATTTTTCACTTTAATGTAGTTACTTATTTAATATCTGGTTAAAATTGTAACATTTAAATATATATATAAATAAATAAATAAATAAATAAAAAACACGAATGAACTTTTCTAAAATGCCAATCTGCCGCTCCTGTACCACATTTTTCGTTTGTCACGGTAGACAGATTTTCGCGATATATTTTGCAAAGTATATTTACAACTTCGGTATGTGAACGTCATTTCGCTGTGATAAAATAGCGCTAAAGTAGTTAACTTGGGAGAAGTAATCATAGTGTCTGGCAAACAAAACATAAGATCATAAAATCGGAATTCACTATTACTTGATACTGATGAGCAACTGGTGTTTTGGACATGAAGTATTTTTCTTTACATTGACTTCTCGGATTTCTATTGGCAAATTAGGAACTGCCCCTGTAGCCGGGTTAATCTCTGCTGCCAGAGAAGTAATGCTAGATTTCTTTCTCTTTCAATTTGGTACTTCATTACATGATTGGAAGTACTCGAGGATTCGCCACTGCTCAAAGAAAGAAAGGAAAACTGAATAAAATAAATAAATCTTTACGGAAATATAGAGTTCACGTAAAAAGAGAGAAAAAATTTAAACAGGTTCTACTAATATGCGGGAAAAGGCACGAGATGTAGATATTTTCATGCTAACTGCAGGAGTCTGTAAGTACTACATGATGCATCAATAGTCATGAGTACCTTATTTTAAAATTGCCGAATCACAGTGAGATTACTTTTTTTTTTTTGCATAGACTCCAAGTTGAAACCTATACCTCCAGATTAGTTCGAGAATCAGTTTATATAATAAAATTTTATTCTCCGATGATATTTTGGACTTAATCCTGCTAATAAACAATATAACTTTCTGTGGCTTTAATACCCAATCCTTTACGTTTACTTATGGTATATACTTTTTCTACGTTAGCCTCCTGTCAAAATAAAGTCCAAGACGTTTAACATCGTCTTTGGCTGGGATTATTATTCACACGTACATCACGAGTACGGAGTCGCTTCATGATAAAGGTGACGTGAAACGACCTAGTGATCTATTTACGGCAGTTGTGTTTGAATCGATGTACAAAATTGCTGTTAGCGAAAGTAGCGAGCTCAGAACTAACGATCATTGGGATATCAGCTATTTATAGCAGATAGAGCACCGGGCTAAGAACGTTTCCTTAAGGAATATCAGCCGCAATAGTGTATATTTCAGATTTTACGAAAAACTACTTTTCAGTAAGGTGTGATTTTAGTAATTAAAACTGTTGAACTGGAAAATAACATTGAAGTTGGTTGATTAATCTATATTGTGCTACCTGATCGAGGACGCTTCTGTGGCGTAGGAATCACGATGAACTTGCTCAATAATTTCTTCACCTCTACGGAAATTAAATTGATGTTCAGATATTTAAATCAAGAAAAGATTCAGGTCAGTAGTAAATTCTTGTGGAGCTTATCGAGAACTGGTAAAACTGTAACTTGGTCTAAATTATGTCAACTCTGTGGTAGACTTAATACGATTTTTTGATGATAACAAATTTGGGATAATTTTAATCTAGGCATTGCGTTTAATATACACATGTCAGTAAAATAAAAATGTTTTTTAAGGAGTTTCTTTAGAGTTGTAGTTGTGATTAAGTAAAAGTCAGGAGTTATATTTTGTTCCATATATCACCAGATTTAATTCTTCATT
Organism: Icerya purchasi; assembly: GCA_039619475.1. Classification (NCBI taxonomy): domain Eukaryota; kingdom Metazoa; phylum Arthropoda; class Insecta; order Hemiptera; family Monophlebidae; genus Icerya; species Icerya purchasi. Next base: position 484,776,140 of record CM077116.1, read on the forward strand.
TTCTTTTCTTTTTTCTTTTAGAATTTTCATATCCATATTGGTCAATAATATTGCAGAAATACTATCCACCGGCATGTACTGATGTAGTGGTATACTCGGATTTTTTTTATTAATTGTTTAGCAGAAGTAAAAAACTTTATTCAATTTGTTCAAAAACGGATCATTTATTACAAGGTTTAAAGGATTCATAATTTGTTTTTATTCATTTTCGATCAGGAATCTTTAAATTAATAGAAAGAGAAAATATCAGAAGTAGAAAAAGGGGACTAGATAATTGGTAAAAATTGTGGGTATAATTAATTCATATACATGAGCTGTTTGCAAGGGAGTGAAGTAGGTTTCATCTTATTTTTCTTTTCAAAAACGGTGCAGGCTTCTTGATAAAATTGGTGACTATAGTATCAAATGTTATTCAGGCAATGAAATTTACTCATTGTATTCAACGATTACATAAAAATAACATGTGTTATATAAATTATGTAATCACTTTGTTTCAGTTATAATCAAAATGTGAAACAGTTTCCAAGAACTTGTATTATCGTTCATTTGTGGAAATATTGTAAAATAATAATAATAATAAAGTTTGATTTGATTATCTTAATATACCAAAAATAATTTGCATTAAGATGTTTTATTTTTATTTCAACAATTTTTTGTTGTTATTCAATTATTAATACCATCACTCGCGCAATTATGCGCATCGATGGAAACATTGTATAATAATAAATAAATATTTGATTTGATTTGATTTGATTTGATTACTATTATTATTATTATTACTATTACTATTACTATTACTATTATTATTTTTATCGTTTATCCGTAAGATTAGGAGGAAAAATTAATTTAATAATAGTGGTAATGTAAATTATATTTTACTTATATTTGACGTATGTTCCTATCTGGCATTAAAAAAAAAAAAAACGTTGAATACTGATATTTGAGTAGACAACATTTCTGGAAAACCGAGTAATCCTAATTTATCGGTTATTTTCTACATAAAATATTTTGAAAAATTATTTTCTTCAAGGAAATCTGTTAAATGCTAATATATTAATAATCTAAACTGCAAATTTATCAAACAAGTTTAAAATATTATTTCTCGAAACCGATTTATCCAAGCTTGCCATTAATAAGACCAAAATGCCAGAATTAGTAAAATCGAAATTTTAATTTTATTTAAAAAAAATGTTATGGTTGTACGAGTAATCCAAAAATGCTTATCTTATTGATCTGAAAGGATAAAAAATTATGGGAATTGGTATTTTTATTCAGTTAATCCAGCTTAAATCGTTGTGCAGACTACGACGATAAAATCCGATATGTACGTTACTTTTATTATACAGGTGTAATCAGTGAGGAAGGGTTTTGGACTATTTTATCCTTAAACAACTGAAAGAAGGGAAGCGGAAATTTTCAAATGTTGATTTCAATATTTCAGAAACTGTTTTATTCGAGAAAGATTTTAGTATACGAAAAATTGTATTACGTCAGAAGGACAAAAGAGGCAATATAATTTTAGTGAATATTGCAAAGATAAATAATTTTATTAAAAAGTGTAGCTCGATTTAAATATAATGGTTTACTGGCAGATGATTCTTAAACGATTTTATTATATTCAACATTATTTATCACCCTAAAGAAATGGAATTAAAATATACGGTCCATTGTGCAAGAAAGTACTGTACAGAAATGTGGGTGTCGTATTCTTTCGTGTAATAAGGGCTATTAGTTTACTTTTTGTCGTATTTGTTTCTTTTGATTCGCAACAATCGTGTTCTTGATATTTCTTATTTTTTTATCTTTGTTGTGTGTTATTACAGTTAGCTCAGTGAAGATTTTCTGTAGAGATACATGTTGTTTGTTAGACCTATTTTTATATTAATTATTAATGCAGAGTAGTGTTTTGAAATATTTATTAGCTTTCCAATAAATTTTTCAAATGTGCATTTTAAATTGGTTATGCCAAGTAGCTGCTACTATAATGATAAAAATACGTTTAATGCAATGGTATTTTATGTTTATATCTGCTTGAAATTGTGACTAATGTTAATGTTATTTTATTACGGGCAGAGTATTCGTTGAACATTTTAGCAAAAAATTAACAATACACTGTAATTTACGGCATGTTTTTGCACATACGTGTAAATTTTAATATTCTATGCTATCCACCGTTCCATTACACACTTCAAGTATTCGTTCTGTAAGGTTATTGTTTACTAAAACTGAAGTTAAATGTTCAATTCTACTAAGAGGGAACAGGGAACTAGACAAGTGGGGTGTTTTATAAGTATTTAATTATTTACGTTCAAGAACAGTAGATACGAATAATGCAGAAATTTTCAGTGTCGGGGATAATTTAGATTTTAATGACCTTTATTTATGATTGATTTAATTGAATTGTAATAATGAATGTTTACTGCTTTTATTGATTGAATAAATACTAATGTTGTATGCGTGATTTTTATGTTAAAATTTTTTTTGTATTCCGCATCACACGTTAGATGATACATCGAGATGAATAGTTATGTTTTGTTAAATATACGGCTTTACTTGCACATAATTAAAATTTTGTTAGTTATAACATTGGTCTAATGCGGAAGATAGATATGAGTCATAATAAAAGTTAAAAATTATTTTATGTTCTTATGACGGTTTTAAATTCGTTTTTATGAGTATTGCATATGTATTTGGTCTTAACACACATACACACACATGTGTATATATATATAAATAAATTTGACCTTGCGCGTGTGTCTGGAATTTGCTTCATACTTTTCGGAAATCAGAAGTACGTTTTTACGTGTACTTCGCGTTGTGAGATTATGTAGTGTATTTTTTGATTAGTGTATGATATATATATATGCGCACACATAAGTGTGTGGTGCAGAATCTAAAAAATAATGGTCCATATACTGCAGCACTAAGATGAGTAGTTGATATGTAACATACTACTATGTTATTGTCGCAATGCAGTTAGTGCTGGAGTTACTCAGTTACACAACGGAGAGTGTATTGGTGTAGTTTTATACGGTGACCATGAACTTACAGTGTAAACTGCTGACCGACTCTGTAGCCCATCTTTCCTTATCTACGTGTTTCTTCTTTTATTTAGGACAATCTCGCTCATCAAACCGCTATGTGCCGTTCTGTGTGAATTTTTACGGGTTCTCAGTGTTTGTCTTCGTAGGGTGTTGTCGTGTTATCTTGTGTTGGTTTCGCTACATTGTTTTTAACTAATAATTACTTTAAAAAAATATCTACTATGCAAACTACTAAGTAAGCATATGTTTTTTATATGGGTTTATTTATTTTTTACTATTTCATTTTTCGAATTTAACCGCTTATTTATTATCGAGGTACGTTTAGATTTTATTAAATTTTAGGAAGTTTTTTAAACAAAAAATTGATTGCATTTTTAGAAGAATAAATTTCGGTATAAATTTAACAAACTTTTGTGTTTTAACACTATTTAAGCCATGATTTATATTTATCCCCCCTCCCAGCATTTTACAATTTTATAACTAGAGTTCTCAGTAAATTTTATTCAGACCTTTTAATTGAACTTTTACGCTAGATGTTTAAACTGGCCAACGACGATTGCGTTTTCTTTACAGTTTTAAACATTTTTAAAAGTGAAAATTATTCTTTTAAAAACGCTGATCCGTTTTGGAAAGACTTATTGTAAAAAGTTTGAAGATTTTTAAAGAGTATTATCACAACGGCCGTTAACTAGTAGAATGTTTAATTTTCTGCATTGCAGTTTTTCATTTTAATATTTTTGAAATTGCCTGTAAAATAAAAATCCTTCGCGATTAATACTTGTCGATTTTGAATATTTTTAAAAGCAATTCGATTTTTGTTTCTTTTTTTATTTTCATTTCTAGTTTAACAATCGTACGTTTGAAATTAATTCAATTTTAAACATTTTTCAATACGCGAAAAAGCAGAAATGAATAATCATTATCCTACTTAATTTGTTTTTTAACTACAGAATCATTACGCGACCTAATTTTTATAGTTTTGCTGGTTTCAAAAACTAAAGAAAAAAAAAGTAAATGTCTATTAGTTTTAAGTTTTCAAATTTTTTCACGTAATTATTGTTGTTTTTATGAAATAATTAACTACCGTTCAATGAAATGCAGATATTTATCATGTTTCTAAACAAACATTTTATAATTTTTTTTTTTTATTATATACTCTTGAATTTTTAATTTAACAGAGCTGTATTTAATTTTTTTCAGTTTATTTCATGGAAGTAAATTTCTTGTGACAATATTAACTGTTCACTGTTTACAAATAGTTTGATCGTTGTCATATTTAACAGATTATTTTTGTGATTATAGACGATTCAGATTTTAGATTTTATAATATTAGACCTCTGTGAAAGAATTTTACATATGTTTTAACTTATTATTGAAGAATTTCGGAATCGAATTTCTATTCTTCTTTTTTTAAACATTTGAAGAATAATTGTTATTAGTATTTTTAGGGTATGCGTTCTATATATTTTTTGAAACTCCCCCGTAAAAAAATATATACTCGTATATAATTCCTTATTAGAAATTAATTTAATTATATAGGTTTTTTCGATTATCTTTTCTTAAATTTACATATTGCGGTATTATTAATACTTTTGGCAGGACGTTGAGTATTTTGAGTTTAAGGTTCACAACGTAATGAGCGTAGGGGGCTAAATATGTTTTCTTTTGATCGCCTTGACTTTCCTGGGTAGCTCTGGTTGCAATGCAATTTCAGTTTAAGTATATACTGGGAGCAATTCAAGCCCGGAACGGGGCGAATCTTGAACCCGCTACTTTCGGTTTGGTGGTCGCTTATCATAACTATTAGGCTATCACGACATTTAGTTTTTTTGTTTTAATTTTATTTCAAAAATATTTGGTTTTATCCTCGCTTAATTCATGCTGACAAATAATTTACAGTGTAGCATAGTCTGATTATTTTAACGACAGGTGTTTACTTTAATAACCTCTTAGAATTATCTAATCACGATAAACCGGGAATTGTCAGATGGTTGTGGCAAAGTTAAGTTTTGAAGCAACAGATGAAGTCACAAAGTTCCTCCGATTGTTGTATGTTTCCCTGAAGAGTTATTTGTTCACTACATTGCTTATTGGTCAGTTAGAAGTGTGGTCATGTTTTTGGGTTATAAAAGTATTTTTTACTGTTTGTTTGCGGATTAGAATCACCCGTTTCTTAAATTTTGGACACTTCAAGTACTCTATATATTTTACGTATACTTATGTTTCTAACGTTTATCCATTCCTCACAATTTTCGATTTCTCTTTTTTTTTTTTTTTTTTTTTTTTTTGGAAACTATAAAATAAAAATGGCCGTCACATTACTAGAATATAAGGGTATGTATTATTTTTTTGGTTAAAATTTAATTTCTTTTAGTATAAAATGTAACAAAATGAAAATGACAAAAGGAGGAAATGATAGATGTTTAAGGTATATTTAAAATCAGTGGCTTATTAAGAGTAATATAGATTCAAAACGATAGACTATCAAAAATGGTGATTTTAATTATACGACTTTAGTAAAAAAAATTATCAGAAGTAGACTTCGAGAATAGTGATGTTATTGTTGTTGCTGTATAAAATAATTGCATTTAGTGTAAGTCGTGGTCATATAGTTTATGTTCTAATGCAGGTAACTTTCGTGTTGCAACTATGTAAATTGAAAAATTATTTTTCCGAATGAAAGCAGCGTTTTGTATTTTGTGAATTTATTCGAGTATATTATCAATAAAAACCACGTTTTATTTTAATTCTAATTTTTTCAATAATTTTGAAGATATTTTTGAATTTTTTTAATATGTTCTTTTTAAGATTTTATTTTATAACTTTATCTGTAAAATACATATTTACATTTATTATGAAAACTCACTGTGACCTTTTTATTTATTCATAGCATTTTGGTAATTTTTTACAATATCTGCTGCATAATGTTTTTTAAACATATTTTTGGAGTGAATCGAAATGGTTGTAAATATTTCTAATAAAATTCAAATTAATTATGTTCCGTTTTTATTAATATGACTGAAATAAGAAGGGATTATTGCTTTTACTCCGTAAATAATATTGTTTTAAAAATTGATTTTTCCGACTTGGCGGCAGCCCAAAGTAAATAAAAATTGTAACCGCTGTTATTTAAATTTATGGGAACTCTAAACTGTCGGAGGATACTGAGCTATTAATGTATACGAAATAAAAGAAGAGTTAAATGCCGTTTCTTCCTATACGGCGCCGTTTGTAATAAGTTGTATCTATACTTTTTTTTGTTTTATGGTAGTGAGAGGTTCGCGTTATTGCTAGCAGATAATTCGATAAAATACAATTCAGTGTTTTCTCCGCTCGCTGAAGTGGATTTGGTAAATATTTTTGCTTCACTGAAACTAGGGTAATATTAATTAATCCTCGCCTTTCTTCACTGATTTCTAAGTAACATAATTAATCTTACAAGTTCACGCTCGGATGAGCAATTTTACTTTCTCAGTGGAGGATTTTTAGTTTCTTTCTTGATCTCAACTCCCATTTTATTTTTCTTCTTTCATTATGTTTTCTCGCTGTAAGACTAGGTTATGAAAAATTGCTAGTTAATACCGTTAATTGGAAAATCTCTGAAAGTTTTGGTGTATTTATTTAATAGTAAACTGAAATAGAATTAATGTTTACGATTATAAAGGCCGGGAATAAATTGTCACAAATATTTCAGATTGTTTTTCTAATCTTATCAGCGATTGATAAAAGTTGTTTTTTTGTTAAATGCCAATCAAGGAAGTAGTTTAAAAAACAACAGTAATCCGATATTAAGCGGAAAAAATAATTGTAGAAGTTAATTTACATATTTTTATCTATATCTATCTTTCTCTGCATGTATGTGTGTGTATAATATATGTGTATATCATTTCTTTAATTAGGAGGTAAAAACAAAATTACTCTTTATTATTCGCAATATTTGCAAATAAGCAAAAATTTCGCGTAGAGGAAAATATTTTTAAGCCGTTTATGTAATGGAAAAAAAAATAAATTTGTTTTCTTGATGTAATGTAAACAATTTATTAAAATATATCCGCACCGAACGTTAAATTCTTAGCAAATGTAATTAATCGAAAACAATCGATTAACCGGTGAACCATGCTTTAACTTTTCAGGACAAGAGATGCTTCGTTCAATCAGGAGGAGGGGTGTTTCCGGATGTATTTACGAGGCAGACCCATCGTCTTATACGCTCCATCAGATGTGGTTGATTCCTACGACATTACCAAGGTCGCTGTCGCACCGCATTCTAAGCTGAAATTAGATTGGGTGTATCCTTCCTTTATAGTGTATAATTAAGTGATTTTTATTTATTTCCCGTAGAAAATAATAAACTAACACAGCTTGTTGCGAAATGTTAATAATAATTAGTAAGGAATGACATAATGTGAGCAATACACATTTTAAACAACTCTTTCTGGTACAATTATGGTAATAAATTATTTTGAAAATCACGCGGAAGTAAAACTTTATTTTAAAACTGACAAAACGTTTTTTTTTTTTTCTTCTCTTTAAAGAAAATTATATATTTGTAATAGTTTTTTCCAATTTTAAGAGTGGAGATCAGATGAAAGAACGAAATGCGTGAACAGAATAGAAATCTACATTAATTCTCGCCCTTAATTATATCATTAAAAAATCGGCAACAAATAACACTTTTAGTTAAAATTATTAGATTGCGTGTTTTAGTTTATCTTCTTTTTTCATAGGGGTTGACATTTTAAAACGAAAATGTTTATTTATGCAGTTTTAAATTAATAATAATGGTTAACATTAAAATTGCCCTTCTGTAAAAAAAAAATGAATGGTATAACAAAAATGAATATAATATGAATAAAGAATTAATTTGGTTAATAAATTATGTAAAACATATTCAATTATGAATCAGTGATAAATTAAATATATAATTCTGTGGATTTTCGCATTTGCAACTCGAACGGTATAAAAATAAAGCGCAGTAAAGAATCACGAAAAAACGTTTTATGAAATCAAAAAAAATCATTTTAAAATCAGATAATCCACGAGACAAAAAGCCACCGTAAGATATACGTACTCATACAAAAGAATAACATTATTATATTTTTATAATGATAGTCTATGGAATAAATATGCATCATTCGACAAGAATGTCTTCTTTTTTTGTTACACCTTTTTGTAATTAGTAGAAACGTTTATTTTTAAATATGTTTCGATGTTTTAGAAAAGTTAACTGACTACATGATTTTTGTTTATTTTATTTTGGATTTGTCAAACGTGTTGTACCATAAATAAATTTAAAAATGCCTGTATAAAACTGTCGCCGGGTTTGACTGTGGGTGCTAAATAGCGGAATAACCGAACATTTTAAAATTCAATTCGATTCGGTCGTAAGCGTTTTGTTATTTATGATTAAATTTTTAAATGATGTTCCTTAACGTACGATCGCCAACAGATATGGATATCGCGGAAAAGATTGCCGTTCTAATCTGTATTTATTACCAACTGGTGAAATTGTGTATTTCGTTGCAGCCGTGGCTGTTTTGTATAATTCTGAAGAACAAAGTCAAAGACACTACTTAGGTCACACGGATGATATTAAATGGTACGAATTTTTGTATACGGAACAATCTTAATTTTTTCCGTTCATCTTGTTTGTAGATATTTTAGATGTAATTAACAATTTAATGAATATTTTTTTTTTTTTTTACATTACAACTAATAATAATATAGAGATGTGATTTGTTTCGGGAGAAATGATGTTAAATATTATAAAACATAATTAGTTTATTATGTGTTTGTTCTGGCGATATTAATTTTGCCGCGTAAGGAAAAATTTTCAGCGTTTTGCTTGTAATATTTTTCCGATATTTGCTCTTTTTATTTATTATACGTTTGATTTTCTGTTTTATGTGGAATTTTAGTCTAGCTATTCATCCGAATAAATTATTGGTTGCAACTGGCCAAACTGCGGGTCATGATTCTCGAGAGGGCAAGGTGTGTTTTAATTGAACGCATTATTTTAATATTTATTAATTTTCACGTTGTAAAACTATTTTTTGTAATAATTCAAGGAGTTGATAATTTTTCTGATCTGTTCACATTGGTAAAATATTGGGAGACCATAGCGTGTTAGTAGCTGATAATAAAATATACATGTAATTGATGTATGAAAAAGGTTTAAAATATGTAATATTTATAAATGCGGTGTACGAAAGCGAAATTTATTTTTTATAATTATATATTTGTTTTTTGTTTTTTTTTTTTAAATTTAGCCTCATATTCGTATTTGGAATTCGGTTAGCTTAGCTACGGTTAGCGTTATCGGATTGGGTGAATTTGAGCGATCGATTAGTTGTTTATCATTTTCAAAAGCGGTACGTTTTAACTTACATTTGATAGCAGTTATTATATTAGCCTTAAAAGATATTACAGTTTTTATCTTTTGAATAACTTACAAAATGTATGTGTACGCATTTTATGTATATTTTCGATAAACATTTTTTTTAAACACAATTCTCGATTATAATAGAAATAATAAAAATAGCAGGTTGTCGCACGAATTTAATATTATCATAGAATATAAATCTAACATTTCCAATTATTCGAAATAAAATTGCTACGAACTACACATGTTAAATTGGTTTATTCGCGTATAAATAGGAAGTAACATGTTTGTGAACACTTAACAAAGTTATTTGTTTAACTTCATATGTGAAAAAGAATTTATACTTTTTTATACAATAAAGTACAATTCCGCACAAAATTATATCGTTTCATTAATTAGTTCTGAAAATTTTTAAGGCCGTTGGCTGTCTATGTAGATATTTGTGAAATATTTTGTCTCGATCACATTTTATTTCCAGGCTTAAATTGTTTAGTATTCGATATTATAGCGAAATTATTGAATTTATTACTTTGGTTCAGTATTTTATTTTTTATTTTTTTTCGTTTTGCAGCTTAGGCTGCTGTGCATAATATATTATTAACTTCGTCTTCTATCATTGGATGTACATGAACTGCCAAACTTTTGTAGTTTTACGACTTGACTGAAATTATAACATACGTTAAAGTAGTTATTTCTAATAATTTATTACACGCTCGCAGTAGCGCAGTTAATGAAGAAGATGAAAATAACTTATTTTATAAAAATATTGTAATTAAAAAATAAATATGGTTTGGTTAAATTTGTATCGCATAGTTGTAGATGCGTAGTAAATTAATAGAAATTAATTTCGGTTCACTCGCAACTACAAAATGATTGTACTAGTCTACAGGATATTAATTATAGCGTAATTCTTAGGCCACCTCCATTAGTATGTATGTATATATATATGTATTACAACGTAATTCTTAGGACGGCCCCTGTTAGGTTTTGTAGCGAAAAATGTTACAATTTTATGTAATGAAAGTTAAATGTTAGGATAGGATTTTTGTGATTATGTTATTATATTCATATGGACCGATTTAGAATTAGTTGTAAATTTTGATCATTTTATACAAAGTATAGGGGAGAAAGAGACATAAATGTAAGCAAGAGGGATCAAGGGGATAGCTCTTTGCGAGGCCAAAATGGCCGAGTTACATATATATATAATAAAAAAAATCATTTGTGACGTCATAGATTTAAAAATGCCTGATGAAATTTTTGCTCGATAGATACTCGTCTTTTTAGAGCAACCGTCGGAAATCATTGGCATTACCGGTGAATCTATCGCACTGACCTTGAGTTTTTTTTTTGTCGAAATCGGGAGTATTCATTAATTTTAAGTTTCACCTTTTAAAGGTGATCGGAATTTAGTAATTTTCGAATTTCTTCTTAGATCTGTATGAAATCTGATCTGAATGAAGAATATTTGGAAATTTTAATAAACCCCGTATATAAATAAGTAAATACTGCTTAAAGTTAAGGAAATTAAGTTTCATTAAATATATACAATTCAACGATATTTTAAAATTTTTAGGATGGAGGTTCCTATTTATGTGCTATTGATGAAGCGAATGATCATAATATATCTATATGGGATTGGCAGCGGAATGAAAAAGGACACAAAATAACTGAAACTAAGGTAATTTTAAATTACACGTTTTGTTTATGTACTTATCAAAATTGTGATTTTTTTTTTGAGCTGTATATCAATAAATTCATACCCATGGCTCTTTACTTGTCATGTTCATTATCCAATGTGGAGATGAATATAAATTTCCAGCGAAGAATTATGTTTTAAACAACGTTAATACTTATTTCTGAGGCAATTATTCACGTTATTTATAAAATCTGAAGGTCATTCATTTTCCATCTTTTAGCGACAGTGATTGTTTTTTTGAAACTTGTTGCGTGAGACAGTTATTTAGTAAAAATTATTTTATGTTTAATGAACTCGTTTTCTTGTGTTCCAGTAGGTGAGTATTATTAAATTCTTACAGGAAGTAATTTCAAATAAAGTAACATAGCTCAGAACACAAAGTGATTTTGTTCAGTATTTGTCTTTAGGGATTTGTTGATCGGCGCGACATTTGACGGTTGCGCGAGGAGTTGTCAATAATTAAAAATGTGCAATAATAAATGGAATCTGGATACAACAAAACTTGGTCTTATCGATAACCTCCGGTAGTGATTTTTGATTTTATTGCCAATTAGAGATGATTTTTAAACAGTTTACATATCATTTGAGCACTGTTATATAAAACAGGAGTGGGATTTAGTTTTTTTTATAAACATTATTAGCATTCTGAACTTTGAAGAGGAAACGTGAGAAGAAATACTTCTTAAATTTGAACTGTTTAGGTTATTGTTGGACCTGATATTTATGATTATCAGTTAAATCTGCACCGAGGAATATTAAAAATCATTTAAATGTTTCAAAAGATCTTATTTTTCGAATCAACGTAAAGTTTTCGAGAGATAAAATGATTTCTTCAATAAAATCTATAAGTCATTGAAATTGTAACACATATATCAGGGAAATAGATATTTGATAAAATCATCGATGTTGGGAATTTCATTTTTTCCGACCTGAAGTTAATATTTAGTAAAATTTATTCTTTATGATTAGATTGCAATCAGCTTTTTTTCAAACTTCTTATATTTCCACACAAGAAATAAAAAGAGTAAAAAAAGAAGGATCTTTTAAATATTAAATTTCATTGGTGGTGGTTAGTAAGTGAACAGAAAACTAACAGAGAATTAAAGACCTTTGCATTATAATTAATGTGTTATTAAATGATAACGAGACAATATATTTTTTTTTTCATATTTAGTTATTATATACGTACCCATGGCCTTTTTAGAAAAAAGTGATGTATTTATAATTTTAATAAACGTGGCTAATTAGTTTCTGTAATGAATTGAACTAAAAAAAAAAAAAAAAAAAAAACGAAAAAAAAGTGATCAATAAAAATAAGTTTCGGGATTAACGAATTATTATACTACGTTAAACCTAATTCTTAGTACGAGATATATTTCTTTAATTTAAATCATCCGTTCATGAAGGTATCAAAAAGTCCGTTAAATTTTCCTATTCTGTAGGGCTTTGAAATTGAAAAACAAGTTTTCAGACAAGAATGTCATGTCATACAGTCAGGATTTCGCACGTATTTCAAAGTCAGTGTTGACTAGGCTTTACTTCTATTTTTTGAGGGTTTTAACATTTCAGATATCGGTGTAAAAAATTTAATTTAATCCGCATTCAAAATATTAAAGATACATTTTTTCTAAACTATTCTACATCACCTAAAATTCTGTTGTTGAATTTGTTTTTAAACTTTTGTATTTTCGTTGGAATATTTTAGCGTTGATGCGTCTTTTTATTTTCAAAACAGTTAGTAGTACCTTAGTTCTTCTGAAGAGCATTTGTATTTTTGATAAAACATTTTCTTTTTTACGATAAGTTTACTTGTTCATTTTACATTTGTTTTCCATCGGAAAGTTTCATATATTCACGCTAGGAGCAAAGTGACAAAAAAGCTTTGAAATGTAACTAAAATTGTAATAGAGACTGCCAAGCAAATCGTTTTTTTTTTTTTTTTTTTATAATACGTAGTTAATTGATATATTTATTTTGCTATTAGTATGTTATATAAAAACCATCATCTGGGCTCCTCGGAGGTATTCCCTCGGTGAGGTCCGACGGATTGAGTTTATACACATACACACACTTATACTTTTTTTACTGAAATCTCTTCATTATTTTAAGAAAAAAGTTAATCTTTTTGCGTATTCACATTTTTGATATTTTTGGGTGTTTCATTTGATGTATTTTGCTGAGAGTTGGTTTCTAAGCATGCCATTATAGTATTGCAAGAACTGGATGGATGTATTTTCATTGAAAACTTTTCGTTGAGATGCGTTTGAATTTTTAAATTTTACTTCCCGTTTGAAAATGAGCGAATACATTTTTAAAGAAAATAAATACTTTAATGACAGTTAAAATTTTTAAAATTATTGTAAATTTCAAATTTGAACGATAAAATATTATAGATTTGTAGAATTTCGAGCGCAATTTAAAATTTTTCGCTTCTATTCTGTATATTTTTGATGATTTTACGATGCTTTAGTTTCGAAAAATTTCTGTTATCGAGAATTTTTACATTGTATTGAAGTATTTTACTGATTATATTTGTTAATGTCAAATATAAAATTCACAAGCGGTATTGTTAAATTTAGTGAATTATAGATTTTTTTTTACAACAACTTTATAAAGATTCTGATTTATTTAATATATTAGGAATTTTAAAAATTGAAATGCAACGGAATATTTTTTAAATTATTGTTCTGTATACTATATGTAGTTCTTTCTTTTTCCAAAATATGTTACTTAGCATTTCACTTACTTTTTTTAATATTTTTGTATATAAATATGTTTAATAATAAATGACGTTTTATAGTGCTCTATGGATACAGTAGTAGCAGCTGAGTACCATCCGTTAGATAGAAATTGCATCGTAACGTGCGGTAAAAATCATATATACTTTTGGACACTAGATGCTGGTGGAGCTTTATACAAGAAACAAGGTATATTCGAAGGAAGAGATCGCCCGAAATATGTTACTTGTTTGGCATTTACACAGACTGGTGATGTTCTATCTGGCGACTCTAATGGAAATATCATCGTTTGGGGTCGAGGTAATATATAACCTTTAATGTTCTTTTTTTTTACTTGCATGAAATTTTAAATTTAACTGTTTTTTATACATACACACACGCGCGCGCGCCCGGTATGTGTCCCAAAAGTTTTGAAATGCTTGAGAAATCATGCCAGTAATGTGGTTTTCATAAAATTTTGGTAAATCGTTGTTATAATAACATTTTGCGTAGATCAATTACGGATAATATAGTAGCATTTCTCGTTCGTGACGTTAGTGATCACGATTTTGCTTTGGTAATAAAAACAAATTCCAAACAATGGTTAGCAGATACTTTTACTATCAAAACCGAAACAGATGCAGTAAAAGAAGCAGCGTTTTGCCTATTCTGCTAACAGGTTTTAGATCGTCTCTGTACAAGAATAGTTCATCTTGCACTCACGTTATTGGAAGATCACTACTTGTTCTTATTTCGTGACGTTCCGGTTCGCATTTAGCTGAGAAGTCCGATTTTTGTCTGGAAAGTAGTTTCAGTTTTTAATCATTCTACTTACTCACCAGATATCAGTTTTTTAGACCGAGAATTTGCAATTTAAGAAAGACCAATACGTAATCATCGTGAAAATCAAACTGACGGAGACCATTAATTTGCAAGAAACTGAAAACTGACTCTCCGCATGCGATTCGTTCGAATTATATAGACCTAAAAAAAGATTATTTTAAATAAAAATACGCCTTAAACTAAATTTCTGAATTTTTTTAAAAAAGTTTTGTAGCAACCGCATTTTAATTTTGTTAATATTTATACCGAAATCTGGACAGGTGTTCTTTTTTGTTCCTTTTAAGTTGCTACTACTAAAGGCGTTGTTTTAGGAAGACGACGATTCGTGGTTTAATATGTCCGATAGCAATTAAGGGACTTGGCCAATAAGTAGTCTTGAATAAATTCCAAAAATATTCAAGTACTTGGCATATTATTATTATTATTATTATTTTATTATAATTTAATGAAATAAATTTGAAGATAATGAAGCTATGTTTCGATTGTTTAACTAAACTTCTTAAGTTTTTGAAAACTTTCGGAAAAGAGCAGTAGTGACACAAACATTTTTAAGCACTGTAAAAGATACGCGAATGCTGCGTGAAAAATAAATATTATAATTTTAAAAATACGAATTGTTTTAAAAATTTAGTATTATGCAAATGTAAATTATGGTTATTTTTAACTTAGCATACGGAATCCGCAGCGCATAAAACATTATGGTTGACAGACTTTGTTTAATTAAACTTTGTTATCTTATAACATGGTGCTAATGGGAAATTTTAAGCCGGAATGAATATACTGTTTTGTCTTATCTTGCATATTATTTGTTTGATGCATTATTTAATAATCTTATTTTCTTTTCTCCTTATGGTTTTTTTTTTTTTTTTTTTTTTTTAATTCCAATATCGCAACCACAGTTTTTATTATACTTTTATTTATCACATGTTTTAATTATTTTAAAAATGGATGCCATAAAATCGAACGAAAGTTTTTTTTATGATTTAATTGGGTCTAAACAATTTAGTATAAATCCCTGCTCGAACATAAAGTTTGGTTTTATAGATAAACCCAGTTGAATTAAAGCAGAAGTTTGCTTTGTTTTATTTTCTTTGTCTTGCCATTTCAAGTAGATTATATAATTTATTATTTTAATTATTTCCTTACTTTAATTTACTCAATATAAAAACATTCTCAAGCCGTTAGAAGCCGGAATGGATTTGCTCGTAATAAAAGAAATGATAAAAAACTCTGCAGCAAAATTATAAAAATAGTACATGTTTAATATTTGCGAGCGTAATAGATTAATTTATTTGGAGAATTTATGAAGGATGTGTTTCTTTATACAGGCAAAAATACAATCCAAAAAATAGTGAAAAATGTGCATGAGGGTTCGATATTCTCTATTTGTGTATTAAAGGAAGGAAACATTATTACCGGAGGCGGTAAGGACGGCCGTATTGTGCAATTTGATTCTTCGTTACAGTCAACTGGTTTTGAAGCACAGGTAACGTGTTTTATACTGAAAATTTTAATTACAATAAAATAGAGTACGCACCACCGATTGAAATATAAAATAATTAAAGTAAGCTTTTCGTGTACAATTGTAAATTGTACAGTTAAAAAATTATGTTTCCCACTTGATTTAACGTTTTTAAGCTATGAAAGTATTTAATTTTTTACCGTATTTTGAATTGTATCATAAAAAAAAACGATTAAATTAAACGTATATTTAAAAAAAAGAACAATTCTTATTCTATAGAAATAGGAAGAAAAAAAATTTAGATAAAAAGTTTTTTTTTTTTTGTTTTTTTTGTTTTACTATTCATGAACTTTATTTTGAATTTCAGATAGCGGAGCATCTTGGCGGAATTAGAACATTGTCTGAGGGTAAAGGATCTCAGTTGCTGGTTGGATCAACGCGTAATTGTATCTTGATCGGTTCTTTACCGTTAGGATTCAGTCCAGCTGTTTTAGGTCATACCGATGAATTATGGGCTTTGACTGTGCATCCGGAATTACCACAGTTTTTGACAGCTGGCTATGATAGAATTGTTCAATTGTGGGACGCAATGTCACATTCGGTGGTTTGGAGTAAAGATATTGCCGTAAGTGATACGAAATGTGTATCATTCATAAATAATTTTTTTTTTCTTTTTTCGTCTAATTTGTTTGCTTTATTGCGTTCGAGACTATCGGTTTTATCGCGGATCAATTATTTTCGAACATTCTAGGAACAAGCTCAGTCTGCAGCGTTTTCGCATGACGGAGGAATTGTTATTATTGGTTGTGTTAATGGAAAGTGGCTGGTTATGGATGCAGAAACTAGAGAAATCTATTCCGCACATACAGACGGCGGAGAACCAATTCAGGTTAGTAAATTATTAATGTATTTTTATTGTATATTTTGATACTCAATTTAAGTTATAACAAATTCCCAAAAATAAAGTACTCTTATTTACCGTTGGTAAGCCATGAAAAATATCTGTTTTAAAATAAATCGGCAGAGATTTCTGTTTACTTTTATAGTAATGTAGGTTTAATTATATTTTTAATATTAAATAACTGTCGTTTAATTTTTAAGATTTTTTTTTTTTTCTCGAATTATTGAGAACAAAAACTAACTCAACGAATTGAAAGCGATATATTTAAGGTAGAAGTTACTTAACATTATGGACATTTGCAGGTTTTAGAATTGAAAATATTTTTTAGTCGCATATTATAAATATATTAATTTCGCTTCTAAATAAACGACATTTATCATAATTTATTACATAAATCCGGCTGTTATTTACAAATCTTATTGTTACGATCACCTCTATTACTCGAATTAATTTTACCTCGAAGTTACTATAATAATAAGTTTAGTAAAACTAAATGAAATAATTATCGATTAAGCACTTATAAAAGGCATATTTCATTTCTATGTCATCTCTTGACGTATTCAGCACCAGCTCAGTTTAAAACGTCGTAATATTAAATTTTTACGAAGTTTAGCTTGTCCTAGAATACTACTTAATATGTTTTAAAATAACATTTTAAAAAATAATAAAATTAATAAACTTAAACGTAGTATTCCGTAGTTTTAATTGTTGCCGCTACATTTATTATATTCAGTTTTGTCAAATTATGTAATTTTCTATTGAATAAATGGAAAATTTCTATTTATCCTGCCATCAGCTAATACTCGTGCTGCATACGCGTATAAATTTATTCATTTTAAGATTTACATTTCTCTTTTTTATTAAACATCCTGTTTACTTACTCTGTTTAAAATGAAGTAAAAGGAGGAGTGCCATAGGGTGTTACCGGGGATTGTAGAGGTTTACAATGTACCAAGCTCAACGACCTTACTGAGAGTAAGCGGGACAGTTCCGTTTTCTCGTCACGGCCTCGGTTTTTTAGATTTCTCCGATATCAAATTATTTCAGGCTAAGTAAAGCTAATGATTACTTAAGTCTGGAATGAGGCAAGTCTCGAACATTACAAAAATTGTTGTTTTGCGGTTAAAACAAAATACGTGTACTATAAAATTTTTCATTACGATGTGTTAATCTAATTGTGACTTTAATGTAACTATTGCCATTTAATATTAGACGCAACTTTTTATTGACACAATAAAAGATTTTAATTAAAAACATCGTGTAATGTAAGTGTTACGTTATTTCCAATTTTAATCGTGTCTGCAGTAAAATATTTTAATAATAATTATTTTCTTTAACATAGAGCAGTTGAAATCTACAATTGTTCTAAATTTTTTCTGATTTGCAAAGTGTTTTAGAAATTTAAAAAGCAACGAAAATTACAAAATTTAGCAAGTTATGCACTTAATGGTTATCATCGTATTTACTTATTTATATTTATAATTTAATAAGCCTAGTTATTATATATCGTATTTAATAATAAATTTTTCTACGCGATAGTCGTAGAAGAAAAAACAAGCTAGACAAGTTTAATGAAACAGATTTCGTCGGTTGAAAGAAATAGCCGTAAGAATTTTTTCTAATTACATAAAATGTATGCCGGATGTATTTGTTTTAGTTTTTATTTGTAGCTTTACAGTTTTCTCCTGTATCTAAAGTTTTAGTTTAATATTTAAAAAAAATAGATTGTCTCCTAAAAATATAATAAAAAAACTTCAAACTGCCATAAATTACTTTTGAAATAAAAGATGAAATAGCATGCCGTTCAAGATTCCGAGGGAAATTGATTTTTGGCCACCATTTTCGAAATTTCTATTTCAATACTTGTAATATTTTGTCAGGCACAGTAGCTGGATAATATTTAATTTTTCTGCCGAAACTCGGGTATTGAAGCTGTCTTAAATTTTTTCCGATTAAGGTGTCATTCGAGAGCCGACGGTTGAATAATAGACAGTACATTTTCGCAATAATTTTGCTTAAAAAAAAAAAAAAAAAACAAAACACGATCCATTACACCAGAGATAAGATTTTGAATTTTTTGTTCAATGGAGTGAAATAAAGAATGCCTAAATGAAACGTAATAGATATACCATTCTGTTAATACGACCTATTAAAATATTTTGAAATTTCGGTCAACTTTTAGAGCTTTAAAAGCAAGAATTCTTAATCTGTCGAACGAAATTTACACTTATTACCGCTCAAAAAGAGGGAGAAAAATGGAAAACACAACTGTTTCTCAATAACGGTACACAACTTTAGACTATCACGTTTAATAAGGTGTGAAACGCGATAAAGAAATATCCCTCTTAGGATGGAATCTTTTATGCCGGATAAAGAGATGTTTTAGTGTTAAAGTTCCTAATATATTCTATAATTATAATTTATAACGATTTTATTATTACTTCGAAAAAGAAAAACACCGTTTTCATAGGTACGACAAATTGTTAAATTTACTGAATGAGTTAAATTTTATTGATTTTGTAATTTTTGTAATCGTTTTATGTTTATTTTTATTATTATATTTTATTTCCTTAATATGTTGCTGCATACTTTCCGTACATTTTTAATTAATTCGTCCTACTAGGACGCTACCATAATTTTAAGGTTAATATTCTGTAAAACAAGAATATGTTTAATGTTAGCCTACTAAATCACCGGTCGGTCAGTCTTTTAGGTCTATTTTTAAACGATGATTACCTTATCGGATATTTTACGTATTTTTTTGAAGTATATTAGATGAAGAAAATTTTTGTGTCTCAATGTAGTCACTACTTCGGGCTAAGGCACGGTCGATCTTTTTGGATGGTATTATGGAATTTTTTATGCAATAGACTATTATTACGTTGCTGCTAATATCGATTTATGTCGTTTAGTAATATATTTTTATTTCACCATTTGATATACGAAGGCTTAATAAAAAAGTGTCGAAAATGTTAAAATTAAATTAAACCAGAAGAATGATGATCATAATAATATTAGAAAAATCATATCGTTTATAGCAGCGAACATTTATCGTTTGAAGGTGCATTAGAATTGTTTTAAAAATCACGTTGTACACGTTGGTCGAAGAAATGAACAACGGCTTTTGAAGTCATATGATCGATTGATCGATCACATTCGACAAGTTAAACGTCACTGCTATGTACTATTTAATGGATTCATTATTATTTTTCGATGGAGAAATATTAATAATAACTATTTTACCAGTCTTTAAATCATTTTTGGAATAAGTAGAAGGGTAAAATATAAATTACGTTGGGCGAAAAAAAATACTTATATCGTAACATTCTGATGAAGATTTTAATAAGAGCAATTAACGCGGCAATGTTGAATAGTGTTAATAAATCCGTATTACAAGACTTTTCTGATTTGTTCGAATGGAAGCGCGGAAATATTAATTTGCTTATGAGATCGAATTATTTTTTTAATTTAGTAATTTTTGACGCTTCTTAATATATTAATTTTCATCTTTGGTTTATCCGCATTCTTATACTTCTGTATAATTTTATAAAAAGAAAAGTGTAACTTAAGTAAAACACGAATGGTGCAATTTCATTTATCAAAATTTAGCTATTTTATTTTTTATATATATATTATGTGTGCGCTATAAAATTTTTAAATTAATAAGATTTGCATGTGGAACTGCTGTTAATTAATAGGTAATCAAATTTTCACCAAATGGTCAGCTTTTAGCTTTGGGATCCCGCGATAACTTTATCTATATTTATAAAGTAGGCGATGATTCACGTAAATATAGCAGAGTTGGGAAGTGTTCGGTAAGTATTAAAATTATTTTTACGGCGCAGTTTTTTTTGTTTTTTTTTTTTAATTAAAATTTTCTGATATTTTAAGCTTAGCTTTCTGAACCAAGGTGTATAATAATATATAACGCATTTTGAAATTTTTCGCTGTTAACATTAACGGTTCTTTTATTTGTGTATAGTTTTATTTAGCGAAGAAAAACGAAATTGTATAGTTATATTGTAATATTGTGTTTGTAGAGAAGTAGGGAGTGTATTTTTGTGCCTCTTTTTTATTTCTAGTTACCTACACAGAAGACCCCCTTAATAATGGTGAATGAAAACATAATGACCGGTTTTAATATTCAAGAAATGTAAAATGCTGAATATACGCGTATAGTTCAGTTGAAATACGGGGTGCTTTTTATTTTTGATTTCAACAAAAAAATATCATTAAATAAATAATTATTTAAAATTCTTAATTTAAACGCGATAACAAAATATTTAAGGTCTTACATTTTTTTGAATTAACGTCATGAAAAAAGTATTTACCTATTGTTTCTAAGCAATGTGGTATTGCCAAAGAAATAATTTTCTGGAGTATATCATAATTTTTATTTTGTCGACTCTTAATCGTGGTTCGGAGCTAAATATTTGTATGTACATCGTACTTAGATCGTTAAAATTTTGAAGTGTTCATCAGAAGCCCTTTGTTCACAAGAAAAGCAATTGCTGTGAAAATAACGCTTGTTGCATAAGCTTCTTCCAGATTCTGCAAGAAATTGCGAAAAAAAAAAACTCAAGTGCATCATCGTGTAAATTGTTATTAATATTGGAGGTGAAGGTTCCAAAAATATGAAAAATTAGAAAGGGGAGGAAATTATTTCATCAAATTTTGACGGACTCTAGATGATGGCCATATCGTAATTATTATTAAAAAAATTTCTTAAATAATAATAAAAAAAAAAAAAGGTAAATCGACCTTTGTGGAAAATAAATTTGCTGCGGTAACTGATTCTACAAAGATAGTTTATGTCAAAGGAGTTAAATTGTGATCTGAATATTAAACGATGTCTAACATTTTAACCAGCATTTCAGAAGGTAATTAAAAATTTACTAATGCAACTTTTACGAAGAGGAAAGAAAATGATCTTTTCAAAATAGCAGAATTGACGATTATTTATTCGAATGGGATTCTTTTAAATTAATTTTTATGCATATTTTTGTCAACTTGTCATTTATATTACGAGAAAACTCTTCAGGGTAATTTAATGATTTTTCTTTTTTTAAAAATTAATTTTCGAGTTCTTATAAATAAGTTAAAAATCAAAATTATCTTTTTCTTCGTCTTTGTCAGTTTTCCTATATTGTAGAAAATTAGACTTAACATTCTCGAAGAAATTTTGGAACGTAACGTTCGCGAATGTTATTATACTGTACAATAAAATTGTTGCGAACTTTTACTGTTCACGTATATATTTAAATTGCAAAATTGTTTTATTCTAAAACGAGATTTTCATCATTCATTCGGTATTTACCACAATAAGCGAAAAAGTGAATGTTGATTTTATAATACGATTTCTACAAGCCCATAATAATAAGTTTATTGTAAAATTAATATATATAGGATAATCAGAGATTATTCTGCCTTTATGCTTTTTTGTAAAAATTAAAATTGGAAAAAATACTAATGAATAAAAGGGATAAAGTATAAAATAACGAAGAATTAGAACTGTAAAGTTTGAGAATATCTGTTAATAATTTAATATTTTAGGTGGAAAAATGTTCAATCGTACGATGTTTAGGAAAATGTTATATTCGTTAATAAAGTCGAATGACCTAAAAATTAGATGGAAAAGTTATGTTGTAAGTAAAAAACAGTATGTTTTGTTGAGGACGAATTCCGAAGTTACAATTATGTTGTGTGTAATAAGTAGATGGGACGTACGACTAAAAGTTGTAAAACAGTACGTGTGTTGAAGGAGAGGATTTATTTCTGATGAAGCGATAGCAGTATTTTATTATTTCATTAAAATACATTCCGCGATTAATTATTTAATTACAAATCGTTTTTGTACAACTAATCGTGTGCCGTCAATTAAAATCTGTAATGTTGTGTATATGTATATTATTTTGTGTGTATTTCAATTTGTTCGTATATTTTTCACAATAATTTATCCTCCGTCTGCTTTAACCTAGTGTAACATGTTACTTGGTATAAAAAATTTGTACAATTTTTATTGTCCGTTTTCGTAGCTTAGACATTTTATAAATAAATATTAAAAAGAGCAGATAAGATTTTTGTTTTTGGTTCATTTTGTAATACGTAAATTTTTACAGAGACGTTAATTGAAACTAAAATTTTTGAAGCACGAGTAACTTGATAATTATAAGAAAAAAGACATCGTGTACGCAATTTAAAATTTTTTTTTATAGGGCGAACTTTTGTTTTTGAAAGAAAAAAAAGTTTTTTATTTTATTTATCTTATCCCGAGATTATTTCGTGTGTTATAGCGTGTAAATGGTTCTGAGAAGCATGCAAGAGTTCTAATTGTAAATATAAAAATTTTAATTCTGAAAGGTTATGAAATGTTTAAACCGTACGATGTATTTTTGTCACTTTAGAATAATAGTAAATTACAGTGCTATGTAAAAAGAGGTAACGGTTTGTTTTTTAACAAAAGGGTATTTGTAACTGCAAAATGTATTTTGTGCGCAATTTCGTAAATGCTACGCGTATAAAATTTTTCAATCTATTAACAAATTTTGTCCTCGAGATATTTAAAATACAACTTTCTGGCATATTTTTGAGATTAGATTTATAAAATTTTGCGAGAGCTTAAATCACTTTATAAATAGTATTCGTAAGAACAATCTTAGTCTAGGGTGTTAATGTATTTTTCACGTTTCATAATTCAATCTTTTTTGGAAGAATTTCTTTGAAGCTTTCATATTTAAATTAAAAATCGTATATCTCCGCGAAAGTTTACTTCTTAACAGCGGATTTTCAAATGAGTATCGAAAAACGTATGTTGACTTTAGAATGAGAGGCTAAATGAAATTTTGAAAAATGATATATTTACTTTTGTTCTCTGATTTTGTATTTATCGATGTTTGTATCGAGCCGGTATTTGTAAATGAAATATTTACATCTTTATATATCCGGAAAAAGTGATTTTTTTAAAACTATTGTAAACATTTTGTGTATAGATGATTCATATCCTAAAGTAATAAAAATATTAAAACGTTCAGTTGTAAAATTAAAGTGCACTGGAAGTTTCCACGTTACGGGATGGTTAAGATTTGTCATATTATGCATTTTAATAAATATCTAGACGTGCAAATTTAAATAGAATAAAGTGAGATTGAGGATGGTGATTCGAATGCCCGAGCTGTATTAGTGGTATGTAGCAAAACATGATCTAAAATTAGTGATATAAGGTAATTACGGAATTGTAAAAATATAACTATGTCTTAAATAGAATGAAGGAGAATTATAGTTACGTTTAAAATAATTAATACCGCTGTTTTGTAATTAATTATGTTGTATTTTATGTATAATAATTATTCGGGAAAAAATGTGTGCCGGGTGTTGTTTTATGTAACAGAAAAAAAGGGAAATATTAAAATCATGAGAACGTCAAAAAATTGCAAAACGAAGACATTTCCATATTTACCGAAACTGCATTTAACCGCTATTGGTTATACTTTTTTTGAGCGATCATGCATTTTTGTGCTTTTTGTTTCTCGTTCGTTTTCCTCTCTTGCTCATTTATTATTTATATAATTTGTTTTTGCTTTTTAATAAATATTACCGGCTTTATATTATCCGATGTTTCGTTTCTTATTTGTCTGAGCTGCTTTTTTAAATAAAACCGATTAGATGGACAGAAACTATAACGATGCTCCGTTTTATGTGTTATCGGTAAGAAGTGTTTGCTTTTCAATAGCTTTATTATTTGTTTTCTTTTGTAAGTTCTTTGCTTCTTACATTCGTTTGTTCTGTCACAATGATCACTTGCATTGCTTTGTTTGGTTTTATTATTATTGTTATTTTATATATATATATATATATATATATATATTTGTTTAATGTGCAATAAACTTTTCTAAACTTCTAATTGTAAAATATACCGACATTAGTAATAGCGTAGAAATTTATTTTTGACAACACAACTAGATTTATTAGTAGCTTTTAACGGAACGACTTTTGAGTTATGCGAGTATGTGCTGGTAGTGATCTATATATATATATTTTTTTTTTGTGCATATGTCACTTTGTTCAAATGCACAGAAATTGTTATATTGACCACTATTTTTGAATAATGTAATGAATGTTTTTGTAAGCAATCTTTTGTTAATTTTAACAGTAATATTTTGGTTTATCGTTCATATAAATATGTCACAATCATGTTCGCTTGAGGTACTGTTAACTTCATGTATAATGGTTTTAGATAATTCTGATTTTCATCACAGATTTTCATATACATTCCTTGTAGTTGATCATTTTAAAATTATTTGTAAGGAGTATTAAATTAATGTTTGAATTAATATTTTAGGAGTAAATAAAATCTTTATACGTGAATTTTATAATAAAACTTTCAAAAAAACAATACAAAATCGTAAAACAAAAAATTATTTGAATGAATATAAGGTGTGACTGTTTCTACTTCAGTCGGAATTTAGGTTTTAAATATCCGGTTGTGTTAGAAAAGCGAGCTTTACCTTTAGAGTTCGTATAAATAATTTTTATATTGTTTTTATTAAAAACATTATACAAATGTATTTTTTTATTTAAAATACGTTTATTATTTTTTAAAACTATTCTTCGTGATGGAAAGTTTAATCAGTTGTGTAAGTAATAAAACGAATCGGCAATATTCCAGAAAAATGAAAAGACACTTCTTAAAAAAGTATTAGTGAGATTATTTGCTAGACATTGAATTAAGTTACACTTATGAAAAGAGCAAGAAATTTACATATGTTGTATATGACAAACATTTTAAAATAAGCGAAAAATCCATTCTTTTAGTAAAAATATATATATTTATAATTATAGAACTTTTATATATGATATTAAATGTAATATTTATTTTTCAACAAATATAATATCGTATATTCAAATATCAGAGTATTACCTAATAGAAAAATTAAGAGTTTCTTCAATTTTTAAAGATGAATTTATTTTTACAGAAATTATATGTAGCAAAAAGAAGCCTTCGGGTCTTAATATATTTCCAAAATTTTTTTTTTTTTATGTTGTAGAGTAATTTTTACGATTTAAAATGGAATAAAAAAAAAAGCAAGATAAAATTAAATTAAGTAATGACATCATAGATAATATTAAGCATATATATATATATAATGGTTTATTACATTTTTTCTAGGGTCATTCCAGTTTTATAACTCATATTGATTGGTCCGTCGATAATCATTATTTAAGAAGTAATTCCGGTGATTACGAATTGCTTTACTGTAAGTAGTTTTTGGTTAATCGATATACGATGTATACGTGCATTTTCCGAAGATGAAAAAATGAAATATTCAAGACAATTCGAAAGATGTTTTTAATTAAGATAAAATTTAAAAATTAATTTGATAATTGAGTGAAAATTATTAATCGGGGACGGTTATTACCATACACACGCTTAAAAGCATATTCTGTAGACGGTTTGCTCGCTGAAAAGAACATTTCGGGTTACTTATACAATCTTAAAGTGGCGATTAATATCGCTTAATGTTATTATAAGTATGATTACTACGACAACGTTAATAATATAGTAAAAATTACGATAGCGCTAGAAATTGAAATGAAGGGAAAAAGGAAGAGTACACATACGGAGAAACTTAAATTGCGGAAAGTATTTATATGTAAATTGTTGCTGAAACAATTGACAAAACTAAAAAAAAATATTTTTAAATTGATCTAATGGTGGGCGATACTGCTTTTATATCACTTTTCAGTATTTTGTGCTTTAAAATCGTGTAATAAAATACCTTTACGAGTTTTTTAAGTGTAGAAAAAGTGGCTAGTGAGATTTTTGTGACAATTCCGCTGTTAACATTTCCACCAATTGTTTAAACGACATTTTGAAATTTATTCATTTTAAATCAAAACAGCTGTTTTTTCGAATTATAACATTTACGTAGAAAAATATTACAGAATAACATGTCCACATTTTAAATATATGCGTTGCGTACGATCAGTAAAAATGAATTCTTAAAACTCGCTTTTTCAAAACTTGAATGATTGTTTTTTTTTATTAAAATTGTATTCTGTCATACCACCACCGTCTGGTTATTTCTTTTTAACCGATATTTGTAACCTTGCATCACATTTTTTGAACCTCGTACATTATGAGACATACCATTAAAATTTAATTCATATTTTTTATCGATTCTTTTGATACTTTTTGCAATTTTTTTCATGCTTAGTTTATTTTTTTTGTAGAATCTTTTTACTTTTTTTTAAAATTTGAAACATGTATAAATAATACATTAATATGGTTGTAAGTTACTACTTGATCAAAATTTTAATTCGTAATAAATTACAATATTCTTTTTGCTAAAGTATGTCATTAATTCAGTATAGTAGGTTTTAATCCAAACGAATTAGTGAAAATTCAGCGTTTTCTTCATTACTATTTTTGCTTGAATTTTCAAACGTCCAGTCTATTTACCTGTATTTTTTGGAATTATATAATGTATTCTTCACAGTTGAATATGAATGGGGTAGTTTTATTCTTTGCTAAAACTCAATACCATATTTTCAGCAATTCCAGACGTTGTATTCGATTTTTAATCGGTGTAAGCTCGTAATTTGAAATATACTAAATAGGATGGCGTCTTAAAAATAGTGTTTTTCAACAATCTTCTCGTCAAAGTCGCTTTTTAAAAGAAATTCGTTTAGTGTGTTACCGTAACGTTTTAAATCCTCTTCTGAAAGCAAAAATTCTAAAATGTTAATTTTCTTCTCGAACATAATTGCGATGAGAAGGTTACGCACATCACCGACAATTTTATTTGGTAGTCTAGATTAAGTGATCAGGTAAGAATGCTCCGATAATAAATTAAACTTTATTAAATATGATGAAAATGATTATCAGCGGCCTGTTTTATTGTATTTTAATCTATAAGGAATATATTTCCTTTTGTGGTTCGTACGAGCAAAACATTCATATTCGGCAAGAAAAGTGAGTCGTATAACCGAGCATCAGGCGCACGATGTACTCCGGGCCCAATAGCGTCGATAAGAATAGTCAGTTACCTTTAAATAATGTATTTTAATCGTGTCATATAGTTTTTGACAGAAGTAAACGATATTATAAAATTGTGACCACCATGTGCGCGCACTATTTTTAATAGAGGAAATTTTATTTTAATTTGCTGTTTACCTAGGAAGTTATTTACGCGGCGTTAAAATGTGCACAGTCTGTCCGGATTCACTCGACATACAATTAAGCGTAGGATATTAATATTTTTAATTGTCTGGAGCACCGAAGCGATTTTTGAGCTTAACTTGTTAGCATTCAGAATAAGATCAGTTTATTTGTTCAGTTAAAATTATTTCTGTTTCTAAAAAAAAAATCGACTATTCGGAATTATTCGTTTATATAATCGTTTCGGTTTCATTAAATTTAATATTGATACGAGGAGCGTTTCGTAATTCTGTTTGGAAAACATTGCTACTAAAGTAAATTTCATTACGCAACCTAATTGGTTTTTCAAGGACAATTTTTATCCTAATAGGTTCTTTGTTTTAATTTTATTTATACCGTTTTGCGGATGATTTTGTCTATATAATCTCGTACATTTAGAGGAAGTAATTAGTGGAACGTTTAAGAAGTGCAGAATAAAAATGAATCAAAAAAAAAAAAAAAATTGGATGGGGCTTGCGAATGAAAATATATACTAAGTAAAATCGTCAACAAAAAATCAATATTTTTTTTACCATTTTTCAAGTTTGAAGCAAAATGTAATTATACTCCTTTTTAAAAATGTTATTATTTCGGTCGTATTTTATAAAAATAAAATATTTTTATTCTTGTGCTGATTGCTTTTAGGGAATGCGAGTGTTTGCCGACAAGTAACTCAAAGTTCCACTTTGAAAGATGTCGAATGGGCTGGTAATTCTTGTACTATCACTTTTGCTACTATCGGAATTTGGCCAGAAGGAGCAGATGGTACCGATGTCAATTCATGTTCGGTTTCAAATGATAAGAAACTATTAGCTTCTGCCGACGATTTTGGCAAAGTTAAATTATACAGCTATCCATCGTCGCAGCCTAAGGTTGGACTATTTATAATTTGTATACTACACGTGTTATAAAATTGATCAGAATTGATTATTTTCTTATAATTTTCTTTTTGTTTTAGATAAAGTTTGATGTACTGTAAAATGTTTGGAAATCACTTTTTTTTTATTTTATTTTTTTATAATAATAGATTTTTGTTTTATTTTGAAGACCGTTAATATAACTGTTTTATTTGGAATTTTTTATTACTTTATTGAAATTGATTATATATTGTAGTTGTTTGGTAGCGTAATGTGTAAATAATGTTTTTTTTACGTTGATTTTTTTTCAATTGTTTTAAATAACGTATTTTTATTATTTTTTTAATTTCAGTCTTTAAATCATGAATACAGAGGGCACAGCAGTCATGTTACAAATGTCGCATTTTTGCGCGATGATTCTAGACTCATTTCGCTTGGTGGAAATGATACAAGCGTCCTTCAATGGGAAATTATATCGTAAACTATTGACCAAATGACCCTCGCGTTTAAATCTTAATTACTACGCATTCCTTAATCATTCCGTAAGTATTTCTTCAGTCATTAATATCATTAATAAACTTAATGTTGCAACCGATTTTTATACAACAAAATTGAATTTAACTTATCGAAGCAATGTGTAAAAATTAGAAAACGTAGTAAAACGTATTATTTACTTGGAGTGTAATGTGTATAAATTATTCGCGGGCCTCTGTTTGTGATACGTGAAAAAAGTTGGTCTCAGGTTTATAGTAAGATATTCAATTTTATTAAAAATTAGTTTAGCTTTTATTTCTTATTATTTATGTATAATGTGGTTGATT
Organism: Icerya purchasi; assembly: GCA_039619475.1. NCBI lineage: Eukaryota > Metazoa > Arthropoda > Insecta > Hemiptera > Monophlebidae > Icerya > Icerya purchasi. Next base: position 484,806,063 of record CM077116.1, read on the forward strand.
TTAAATGGCAAATACGTTTCCCTCATCGAATGAAATTATCATAAATTTTCATACTTTTTTTTTTATATAATTTTTTGTTTCCAGTTCATAATTGTACTATATATAATTTCTAAGAAGTATTAGATTTCTTTTTTTTTAAAATGCTGCTGATGATGGTTTCATAGGATATAGAATTACGACATTGTTTGTCGTTAATGTATATTTCTTTTTTTCATTCGACAAAATGTTTTATTATATTTTTATAGAGAGAATTGTTTAAATTTATTCAGTTTTACCTTAGTTCATTTCAATTTTGATTAATTTTATATGTAATTGATAACATTATTTAATTATAATTTAAAGTTATTTCGATTTATTCGTTTAAGATTTTTTTTTGTTTGATCGTAAATAAATTAATGTAATGAAATATTAGCCTAATATGTAATCATGAAATTATAAATATTCTTATTTTTTATGAACTATATTTTATTTGCCCATTATAAGTTGTAAAATTTTTACATATATATTTTTTTAAAGGACTACTCTTATTCCACAGCATTTTCTTTCTGTGTGCGCTGCGTATTGTATTCTTACTAGAACCTTGTCAAGTGAAAGAAATGAAATAAAATGAGAATCAATGAAGGTTGCGAAGGGGCAGCCATTTTTTCCTCCTCAAGCTTTACTTAAATTAGTCAAGAGAAAGAGATTTTTGTAGATGTTGTACAAAAATTATAAAGATAATATATGCGTTTTATAAAAACTTTAAAATTCGTTATAACTTTTTTTTTGTTTTTTTCTTATTAAAGAGAAACCTTATACATTCAGAATTTTAGTGGATAGAGTAATTCTTTAAAAATAATTGTATAATGAAAACAGGGTATGATGAGCAGAATTAAAGATAACGTTCGTATTCGTAAAGCAATAGGAATCAAGTTATTTATGCGATGAGGAAAAAGAAGTAATAAATTCTATTTTATTATGACTGGCGAACATAAATAATTTAAAAATAAATTTTCTACGACGATTCAATATATCGATGATTTCGGAAATGTTACTAAATATTTAGTAAAAATAAAAATTATCAATCCGGAAACGATAAAAAGATAATAGGCGAAGAAAAATGAATAATTTCGAATTTTTTTAGGCATCATGTTTCTTTGATGGTACTGCTAATTTCATTGGAAATATAAACGGTATTCATTCTTTAGACGTGTTATATTTACTTCGATGAGTAGTACTGCTTGAAATATGAATACGAAATCTCTTAAACAGAATGTTCTAGAAAATTTAAAACATAAAAAAACTTCATGAGTAAAAAAATCTGAGGATGCAACATAGTAGGAATTATGTTAAAAGGTTCTCTATGATTTTGCGCGCGTTATATGAGAAGTGTATTTAATAAAACAAAAAATAATTATGTTAATTCATATTTTGAACATATGATCAGATTGAAAATTTATATAACATTTTGAACGTAAGTTCCCATCGACTATGAGGTAATCTTAGATACTTTGAATTTATAACATTGCCAAAATATATAGATTTACTTTGTTATATTATAAAAATTAACATTAAGTATTACAGTTTAAAATGATTACGCGTAATTATGTATGCTGGTAAAATATGTGACGTTCATCCCAGCATTAAGGGCCATATTTGAAGTGAAATTTGGAACAAAATAGAAAGAGAAACACTACTACGATAGAATAAATTTGAATGAAAAATTTATTAATTACTGAGGAAAAGCAGGCTTCGTATTCGTTTATTATAATAGTGATACAGTTGGTATTTTTTTTTAACAAATTTTTACCAGTAAATTTATTTTTAAATTGAAAATGTTTATTTTAACGAATAGTATGAACAAAATAAAGCTGACACGTACGTAGTATATAAAAATTTATTATAATTTTTGTTTCTCTTTATTTAAAATTATTATATTCTTTTAAAAAATTCATTTAATTTTCTTTTCTAAAAACTGTTTTTTCAGATTAAAGTGCTCGTAGATACTACCTCATATCCCTCAAATAAAGAATGAAAAAAAAACACGAAAAAAAAAGGAATGAATTGCACTTCTGGAGTCTAAATTTATCTCTGATCTACTAATAGAGAAATCTGTAAATAGAACAAATACAAACGCTGCATTATTTTTTTTCTTTTTAAATGAAAAAAATATGCTGTATTTTTATAAATGTTACTTTTTATTAAAAATTACCTTATTTACGGAGCTACTGTGTTTCTTTGGCATAAAATATGTTTTATTAATTTTTTATGTGCTGGGAATTGCAATTATTTTAATTTATTTTTATTCTAGGCGGGTTGTTTAGATTTTTTTTTTTTTAAATTATAAATTTTTCATTTCAAAAAGTATTATTTGTTGTTACTGTGCTTTGCTCAATAATTACTGGATATGAAACAAACTTAATTTACCGGATTATTCTGTTTTAGGAAATGCAATATTGATTTCGTTCCATGAATACGATCACATTTAATCAGTATTATGCACTTGTCAGTTTTTAAGACATATAAACAAAATATTACGCTTTAATTTCGACGACCCTGGCTCCACTTTTTTCTTTGCTTATTTGTATTTATATTTATTCGTTCATGTTGTGTTTATGTGCGTGTTTCTTTAATTTATTTTGTATTTATGTTTCTCGTTTATGTTCTATAAAACTGTAATAAGGTTACTTTCTCCACTGCGTTTTTAAATGTATTTGTATCGAATTCGTACGAAAGAATATATATATGTATGCCGCGTTCACTTACTGAAAATTATTTCGTTTCAAACAATAAAAGACTGCTGCCGTGTGTAGAATATTTTTAAATTGTTTTCTTCCTTAATATAATAATGTATTACGATTTTTTTCCATGTTTTTTTACGTTCATCGTACGTCCGCTCGTTTTTATTTCTAGCGTGCGGAATAGTTTTCATCAAAATTGGACTCGCAGTTTGTCTGATCTTTTTAAAAATTTAAATGAAGGATGTGTAGGCCTCAAAATACAGAATTAATTTATGTGATGATAATAATAATAATAGTGGCACTTAAAGTTAACGTTTTTAAATATAGTTCATAAGTGTTGTACTATTATAGTACGTATTTTATATACATACATGTGTGTATATATATATATATACATATATATAATGAACGTAGAATTACTTTTCTGATTGGTTCTTCCCGCGTGTAAATATCACAAACATGTGTATTCACAAAATTAAGTTTTTAATAAAGAAAAAGGCAATTTTTTTTAAAAAAGAAACTATGTAATTGAAATCAAAACGTTAATTCTTCGTGGAAGTCATTTAATGAGGTAAGTCAAGTAGAATTAGAGTAAGAGCTAGAAGGTAGAGAGAAATGTAATTGCAAGAAATTAAAAAAAAAAACATGTCTTAATAGTCTTTCTGGTGTTTACTTTCCATTTTCAAATATAAACCGTTTCTTCGAATTATTTTAGTAATTTTTAATGTAAATAACAGAAGATGGAAGGAAAAGACTTTCTTATCATAAAATACTATTTGAATGCTATTCTGTTAGATTTTATCTATTTTATGTTTACGCGTAGGTATGCGTGTTATTTCTACAACGCAAAACAGTGCAATGGCTCGTACAGAACCAGTTTTTTTGGGCGCTTTTAGATTTTTGTCTGGGACGGTTTTGGAATAGTTATTTTTTAAGCAGCCCCATAGAAAAGAGTCACGAAAGATCTCGGTGTTGAAATGTTCTTAAGGTGCCCGATGATTGTCGTGCAGTATGAACTGTAATTACGCCTTGTTGATGTTGGCGCCAAATTGTAAAACCAAAATAGTTACAAATTATTTCAAACATCGTGGACTACACGAATGTATGAATAAACGTCAGTTAGTAGCGGTTTAAAAGATGACGATGACTTTTCTATTATATAAAAGAAACATGCAAGCCTTTTTTACATTCTATTATTTATTGATAATCGATTTGGTGCATTCTGCGTGAGTCTTCTTCTTCATTCACGTGCCACTAACCGCTACAAAAGGTACGGAAAATTAAGATTTTATAAATGAGTTAGGAGATTAGTGGATTTGAGATATGCGAATAATTTCTTTATATTGTAATGATTTAGATGTTTCTCTATGCCCTCAGGGATGTCACCACCGAATTAATTCCACGAACATATACTTTTATATTTTTATTTATATTTTTCTTTTCTCTTGTTATCTTTTTTGTATTATAATTTTAAGAACAAGTTCAAATTATGAATGGAGCTATATTAAAGATAACCTACACTGATTTTTCTTCGACGGTCGACCGCTATAAAATACAGATATTATGCCGAATAATTAAGAAATTAATTATAATTTAAATTGTACGACTGCTATTTGTTTATCGATGATCCGGGATGCGGTGTTATATAATTCCAGGTATACGTTTGGTGACAGGTTACGGCTACAGAATAATTGAGAGATGACTTAATCTGTTAATTTAACATCGAAACAAACCGGACTTCCGAACAACTTTTTATACAAATTTTGATTGCGAAATGGTCTTAATACTAGTAATGACTTGACTCGCGGTTTCACTTCTCGCGCGGCAGGTTTATGAAAAACTATCAACTTCTGTTCTGAGGAAACGGTTTACGACGACCCTTGTAAGACAGACACTTGCTAGCGGAGCAATTACCAATGTTCGATCTCAGCTGTGACTGATCCTGTTCTTTTAGGTTTTGATTTCCTAGCTGTTTTTCCTTCCTTTTTTTGTTCTCCACGTGACCAATCACCATCATTTACCGGCGTGGGCCTTTCTACAGTCGAATCGCGTGATCGTGTATCCTCCTCTTGACCGACAAACAGGGTTTCAAGCATTCTCACATTTCCTCTCGCGTTACGTCTTTCAAATTTATATTATATATATATACTAAATTATTTATAATTTTATTATATACACGTAATGTACACATTGCAATATTAATTTCATTGTCACTCAGAAGTTCTTTCAAGGTAGATGGGGGAAAATGTATTGCGGATGTGATTATATATGTGTTGAACAGAGAGAGGGGAGAAGAACAGGTTTCAAAAATAGCTGGTGAGGATTTGTTGCGGAGGAGTGAGTGAGTAATTCAAATGCGCAGTTAGCACAGTGGTACTTGATCATTTTTGTTTGACCGATGATTGGCGCAGGTTAGTATTCCTCTTTGATGAAACGAAGTTTATTCGATGTTGGAGTATTAAGCCATGATTCGAACCATTCTTTTGATAGGTTGCTAGTAATTTCATGAACAGCGTTATTTGTGCAGGTATTCGATTGATCGGCGCAGGGAAGCACAACGCTGCTTTTCTCACGGCACGGTCGGCTGATTCGTTGTGTGAGATAACTTGTGTCCTGGTCATGGGCGCCGCCAGGATTACATTCAGGGAGGTGCGTCTGCATCTACACTAGGGTGGGTCAAAACAATCGACTATTTTTTTTTTGTTTATTTCCGATACTGAAATCAGAAAATTAAATAAATCTTCATTTTTAGATGTAGCAGAAGATATACAGAACCTTTATGGAGGTTTTCTACATAATTTTATTGCCGAGGCTACCGCGTGGTATGAAATATTGAAAACAAATGAAGCAAGTGATGCGGCTTTAAATAAATCCATTGTTGAATACGCAGATTTGATTGCTCGAGCCACTCCGTTTTACCCAGCGGTATGTGAGGCAATCAAAATTGGTTTAACTATTCCAGCAACAACATGTAGCATTAAACGTACATTTAGCACGTTACGACGTGTCAAGATTTGAAATCGATCAACGATGAGAGACGCAAGGCTAAGCGGCCTGTGCATGCTCAGTGTTCACAAGAAATAAGTAGAGGAGGACACTGAATTTATCGACAAGGTGATAAGAAAATTTTGACAGCAATCCAAGCGCCTTAAGTTTCATTCAAACGGCGACTTAATAAAAAAAAATTCTTGAATCTTTTTCTGTGTATTTTCTTTCACGACAGGGGGGATGCAAGTGCACCTCCTTGCACCCTCTTCCGGGGGCGCCCATGGTCCTGGTATCCAAACGAATACGATCTCATATTTTGCAATAGCTATTGTAGATATTATTTCTTTAGCTGTCGCGTGTTGGGGCTTACCATGGAACTTTTGTAAACAGATTAAAGCGTTCAAAGTATCGGTACAGATCAATCAGTTTTGTTTGGATTGTGTGCCAGTTTCAATCGCTAGTTAGATTGCAAATAATTCGGCAGAGAGAACGGAATAAATATGTGGGAGAACGGTGCGGATAGTACTTATCTGTTTAGAGATTACGGCATAACCTACGAGAGAGTTTGACTTGGCGCTGTCGGTAAATAGGTTTATGGTGGAAGGATATTTGAGGACAAGTCTTTGAAAAGCGCTCAGGATGGTATTAGTAGGAGAATGTTTGCTCAATTCTAAAAGGGAGAAATGTACATTTAAAGATGTGGTTTTCCATGGAAGGAGCTTTGAGGAGGCTGATTCGTAGATTTTTGGGTAAATCGGAAACATCTGATGTTAATGACTTCATAGCATGGGATAGGAAGGTGGTATATTTGAGGATTATTATTAGTAAGCAAAAGATAAACTGGAGTATCTGGAGAGGATAAGGTACGTATTAATAGCCTTGAGCTGAGGTATTGTCTTCTGATATCTAAGGACCATTCTGGTCATTCGTATAACATGCTAATTGTCGGTGAAGTTCTAAAAGCTCTAATGCTAATCTTGTCGCGGTGTGGTCTAAAGCGTTCAGCTTGTGTAGGATGGCGGGCTTCGCTGATTTGTAAATTGCTGCGCCGTAATCACACTTTGCTCCGATTAAACTTCTGTAGATATTATCACGTACTAGTCAAATAAACTGACTAGTTACGTAATAAATTATGTACTAAAATTTACAAATTTAAAATCCCAAATAAATCAGTCACAAAGATGCCATCGTGGTCGCTAATTATCACGTACTAGTCAAATGAATGACTAGTTACGTTATAAATTATATTCTTTAAAATCTACAAATCTTTATCGAAAACTCAAAGATCCACTCTAAGGAAAATTCTCAGAATAATCACAATTTCCTATTTATTTTTCAAATTATTATTATTTATATAAAACTACAAGATATGAAAATATTTTGGCAGCTGCTCAAGGAAATGAATTTTACAATTTATATACAAATTACAATTAAAAATTAAATTTATCGTACACACATACACAAAATACATAAAAATAATTATAATATTTTCATTATATAGCCTGCATTGTCTGACTATCCAAATTCTGCATCCCTCGCCGTTTATTCCTGGTTATATTAACTGATATTATTCGATCGCTTCTGAAACGTTGTGCAACTGATATCTTCGTTGGCGCTAAATCGTTAATTTCCGTAGTATTAATCTGAATTGACGTAATCTAAATTATTTACTATCGGTGTGAAGCATTGATGAAAATAAGCAATATACTGTTCGTGCTTTTGTTTTAACAACTAATCCATGTAAAAATACTAGCGAATTTATAACGGATTCGGTGAAAAAAATAAAATAAAAATTGACTCAGTAAAATATAAATGAAAATAAATGAATAGAATGAAAGCGTTTTAATAAAATGCTTTTTTACAACAAATTAATACCGACTTCAAGGTTTATTATAAAAATTTAAAAATGCACTAAAAAGTAAAAAGTAATTACTCCCGATAAAAAATATATATCAGAGTGATATAACTTAAGGTGATATCGTAATTCTTATACAACATTAACTTTTTGGAGTTGGCATTAAATTCATGTTACAACATCTAGGAACAATTTAATGAACATTTAATGCAGTTTTTAATTATTATTTTAATATGTAATGTGAATCCTACTCTAAATTAAAGTATTAATGTTATATAAGAATTACGATATCACCTTAAGTGTTATATCACTCTGATATATATTTTTTATCGGGAGTAATTATTTTTTACTTTTTAGTGCATTTTTAAATTTGTATAATAAACCTTGAAGTCGGTATTTATTTTTGTAAAAAAGCATTTTTACCTAGATTCTAGATTAAGAACCCAAAAATTATCTGATATAAATATTTCGAGTGTACATGTAAAAATTGTTTCACTAATTCATTAAGTTTTTGTGTCTGTCGTGTGTGTTTGTTTTTCACCAGGGACGTGCCAAATTAGTCTCGATTAAGAGATCTTGTATGCACCCGAAAGGGATTTTAAGATAATACTTAAATTTTCATTTCCGTCTGAAGTGTTCAGTTTTTGTTATAACAATATCGCAATAACTGTTACCTGTCATATTAAACGTATCATTTGGAGTCTTACTTAAAAGTTCCTAATCATGCAAAGCTCTGAAGATATATTGAAAGAAAACGCGGTAAATAGTTGGAAATTTTAGTAGAGATAAATGACCGGTTCGCTGAAAAATACATAGCGTCTCGTAATAGCGTTATTCGTCGTTAATTTCATCTGCGTTTAATATGATGTCCGCTAACCTTTTTTAGCTTTGCAGCACACACTAGAAAAGCCAGGTTTGGGTTGCGGTACACCAGATCAAGTTTCGAGAAGAATTCTATTATTAAAGGAAAAATAAAATTTTAAAATAGACGGCGATGATAAAGTATCGGTATTTCAGGAGGTATTATAAATAATTTTTTTAAGATTGATACTGGGAAATAATTATGCGAAAATACAAGGCTCTAATTAGGTAAACAAGCGCATAATTCTTTTTATTTATTGTGAGAAATTAATTTTTAAATATTTCTGTTACTGCTAAGACAGGTTGATTGCAATAACCCCTTCACCATTTAAATAGTTTCGACTTAAAAAGTTTATCTGACGTCTAATATTTACGTGGGCTGTTCAAAAAAATACCGAACTTTCGTCATAAAATCTTTTTTGTAATATTTACAATTTTACACAAGTTTGTCTCCTTCAAAGTACTCCCCCTTGCTTGCTATGTACCGATCCGATCGTTTTTTCCACTGTCCGTATGCTCCCTGGAACTCGTTTGGTATGATGTCTCATAGCTGTGCCCGCGATTTCTCTTAAATTTCTTCTATACTTCGAAAACGACGTCCTTTCAAGGTGGATTTTAATTTCGGAAATAGGAAAAAGTTTTCTGGAGCCATATCTGGAAAGAAGGGAGTATGGGGAAGTACAGCTGTTCCATTATTGGCCAAAAATTGGCCAACAAGCAGAGACGAGTGACTTAGCGCATTGTCGTGATTTTTGCTGAGACGCGATGCATGCCAAGTTTTTCTGTCAAAATTTCGTGACACTACCTAATGCTGATCGCGACTTCTGCAACCTCCGCACAGTTAAATGACGATTTCCACAAATCGCAGATTGAACGACATCAGTGTTTTCATCATTTGTTGACGTCGAGAGTCGTCCTGATCTTGCATTTTTGTCGGCCGATGATCTGCCAGATTTGAAACATGTAAACCACTCGTAACACTGTGTACGGCTCGTATAGCTCTGCTTATGGGCTTACTGAAGCAATGCCCATGTTTCGGAAAAAGATCTGCCGATGTTAAAGCGAAATTTAATGTTGTAGCGTTGCTCCACAAAGTCCTTCATTTTCGATTTCTCACTATTTCGCAGAGCGCTGACTGCCCCTATTCACTTGATCGCTCTATTCACTAACTAATCAAACTACCGTAATGCGGTAAGCGCCTCATTTTATTTCGAAAGAATGTCGCCACGTGTAACATACACCGTTAGGATGCAATTTCAAAAGTTCGGTCTTTTTTTGAATAGACCACATTTGTAATTAAACGTGCTGATCTCAAGGGGTTTGCGGAGCTCAAGTACCTCCAAAAGTTTTACTTGGGGAGGTTCAACCCTCTCAATAAACTAAAATACATAATAATTAAATTTTTTATGCGTTTCGTTAAAATTTTAACTAAAACGTACGAGCAATAAATATAACCATTATTCATCGTGAAAATATATTTGCCGTTATAGAAAAAGTCTTTTAATCGAAAAATGAGAGGCAAATTGTAAAATAAGAATGGCATTTTTTTTGTTACTATTGATAATGTTTGACAATCGCAGCATATTTTATACAAATAAAAAAAAAACTTCGTAATTTATTATTGAGTACAGTACATTAAAATATGTATTCATTTTTTGCCTCAAATGATTTCTTTTTATCAAAACTATGGTTTAGCTATTTTCACTTTTTTTCCAGTATGCAAAATTTCCGGCTTATTTTCAGTTTTCCTGGTTAGGTGGCCATTCTGCTAATTTATACATTATATTCTATTTAAATTTGTTCAACTCGTAGATTATACATACATATATATACATATTAATTACAACGTAATTCTTAGGCTACCCCCCATTAGGAAAAATGTCCCAAAAAGATGTCTGCATTTTATTTAACGTTTCTAATATTTTATAAGATTTTTGTGATTATGTTATTATATTCATATGGACCGATTTAGAATTACGTTGTAAATTTTGAAATATATGTATATATATATATAAAAACTCGGTTCTTTAGACCTTGTTAAAAAGTACGCTCCCTGAACCTACCACACTAATTTGTATGTAATGCTTATAGATGAGTTGTTTCCATCAGTTATGTCATTCTTACGTTTTTTAAAATCAGTAATAGTCAATAATTATTCTTTTTGCAAAAAATCGTTAAACTGAAAACTACTTACAAATACGTTATTATAACGGTGTTCTAATGTGTTAGATAAAGTTACAAAAGGTCAAGGGTAATTTCACATCTGTTCTTTACACATTACCTCTGAAGTAGGAATGAAGTTAGTAATATATATATAAAGTCTGGAGCACTGCTTATCATCTTTATTTCCAGATGACTCATCTAATTTCAACAGCAGGGAGCAGCAGAATATCCTTTGAGAGTCTTTCAATAACTACAGCATTCACATAAAAACGTAGTATAAAATCCACGAATTGGTCTAGAACAACTATCGTATATTATAAAAAACCTAAAAAACAATAAGGCTGCCGCCCTGGATAAAATCACAAATTATTAAAACTAATTTATAAAAATTTTTCAGATCTTATTTGTGCTATATATCCAAAAATATTTTCACTTGCATAATTTCCAAAAATTGGCGAGAGGCAAACGTAATCCTTCTTCCAAAAACCAGGAAAAAACCCAAACAATATCAAATCTTGTAGACCAATCTGCCTTCTTGACGTCTTTGGAAAAATATATAAAAAATTTCTAAAATATCGGATTTTAGGATATATACATAAGAAACGATACCTTGACAACAGACAATTTGGTTTTTTGGGGAAAGAGTATCAACAGAATATGCTGTCAACTACGTAACCTATAGAATCAAAAAGAGCCTGAATGAAGGAAAAAGGCACGGCGGTAACACTATTTAGAACAATTATATAAGATATTAATATAGGACTTTTTTTTCTTTTTTTTTTGGTTTTCCATTTAGGACGATCCTGATGGGGCAAGTTTATTAATAAATCCGTGTACAAATATATTCAGTGTACTTAATATGGCATGAATATCTTTATAACCGAAATCATAAAGTTTGTGTGTGGAGTGTATTGGGTGCTTATAAATTGAACACAGGATTATTATTTTTACGATATAGTGTATAATGAGTTGATAATAGTATTAAAAAATGTTTATATGAAATTGCATTGGTGATGTAGCACTTAGTCACCAGTTACCAATTAATCTTACATAAAAGAATAGGTAGAATAGTTATTGTTTATATACAAGATGAATTTGTTATTCATTATAACGTATAAAGTAGAATAAAATAGCAATATAACAATACAATTTGAAGATTAATATAGGACTAGCATTGGATGAACAATTTTTGTTAGTTTTTTTTTAAACAAGGATTTTGACTTAGTGGATCAAGAAATACTAATTGAAGACATAAGCAGAAGGAGTGTAAAGGGGAGGCTTTAAAATGGTTCAGTGGTTATGTAAGGGAAAGAAAATTTTTAGTAAAAATCGAAAATGAATATAGTAAGAAAGAAACAATGAATTATGGTACAGGACAAGGGATGATATTGGCACTGGTACTAGTCTTAATATATACTAATTTATTACATAGATATGTAAAAACCTATAAATTGAATGCTTATGTAGATGTTATTGCACAGGTTATTGAATACAATAACATAGAAAATACGACAAATTTGTTACAAGAAAACTTGCACATGACAAACGATTAATAATTAATGACAAAATAAAAAAAGTACTGCACATAAAAATATCAAGCAGATTTATGACATTCATTCCTAAAATATTAATACATAATACGAGGTATCTACACATGGTAAAGAAATATGTACCTACTTATGAAAATTTTACTGGTTTTAAATATCTCGGATTAATATTAGATAAAGTTCTAACATGGACGAACCAGGCAAATTATTTCGACAGCAATATACAAATTAAAACAATGTATGATATACAAAAGGTTAAAATTATACTCAGAAGCATTAATAATGTCTAGTGAAATTTAGAAAGAGGCAAAAATAACAAAAATAAAGAAAAATTAGCAGGTTGCAAAAGAAGTATTTAAAATTGGTGTTATCGCGCCCAATATCATTCTGTAGAACAAGAATAATAATTCTCCAAAAATGTTATATTTTAATTAAAACTGAAGATGATAATAAAACTTGCTAAATAAGATCCAGGGGAATTGATAGTAAAATAGATAATATGGAGGAAGAAGCATTAATAAAATTAATAGAAAGTATATCGAAAGAAAATCAAAATGGAAAAACTTTGAAGATATGGAGAAACACAATAAAAATTTGGTTGGTAATGTGAAACAAAGAGTAATAGAATTAATAACAAAAAAGTTATAATAATAATAAACTTCATGTTTTCTTTGTTTCGTTTTGTCTTTTCTTTCTTGTTTATTTTTTTCTTTCTTGTTTATTTTTTTCTTTCTTGTTTATTTTTTTCCGTTTATGATACCGTCTAAATTGTCATAAGACGCTATATTAACCTGAGATTTAGGTTGCTAATAGGAGAGTGGTTGGATTATTAGCTAAAACATTATATACTGCGCTTGTGGTTTAGAAGTAAAAACTTAAGAATATTGTAATATAAATTTTAACTTAATATGTAATATTTTATGAATAAATAATAAAATTGTGTGGGAAAGTCATGGACAAGTTTATTCCGGCGTGGAACTACAAATTATTTTAAAAAAAAGGGGTATTTCAAGTTAACGGAGGATATTAATTGCAAAGCAACCTTAAAAAATAATCATGATTTTCGCTTAGAATGGGGGTTTAGGGTATATGGGCGCAAGATCGATTAATTTTTCGTTTTTGCTGAAGTTGTGTATTTGCGTAAACGGATTAATAAGCAACTTGTAAGCAACTTGCAGTTTAATTGGCCAAATGGCTTGATGGTTAACTATAGCCGGGACATTAAAAAAAAAAAAAAAAAAAAAAAAACTTGTACTTTGAAATAATAATAAAAAACAACACAAAAAAAGGTTTTCCGTCCTTTTTTGTATTTATGAAAAAGTTTTAAATTTGTCTCGTTAAACTTTCATGTTCAGAAAAAGAACGTGCATCGAAGTTTTAATTTTTCTTCCAATCTACTGCCGGTATATATTGCCTATCTTCTGCAATAAAAAAAAAACTAAACTTGGAATATTAATATTAACACATCTTACCCCCAATTCATTTGGTTGCATAGGAGTGTTAATTTAAAAAAAAGGAATTAGAAATTATTTACATTTAACGCTCAAGAAAGAGGACAGATAAGTCGATAAACAGTTGTAGAATAAGTAAATGGTATGGGAAAAATGGATTGTCAGAAAATAATAAAAAAGAGATAATTGCGATGATTAAGGCAGAAGGACTTACAAAAATGATGCTGAGTTGACTGTAATAAGAATTTTGGCAAAGAAATATGAAAGGAAAGCTACCGGCGATAGTTGCTATTCCGTATGTATATATAAATATGTATATATATATATATATATATATATATATATATATATATATATATATATATATATATATGTGTGTATATGTATATGTATATGTAATGTATATATATTGCATTGACCGATTGGCTAAAACGATTGGACTTTTACATCGGAGTTATGAGTTCGGTAACTAGCGGTGATAAATGAAAATTATTAAAATAAATAATCAATAATAATTACGTGAATGGCAATGCTAAACTACCACGTGTATCATTATGTGCGTGCGGTAGGTCATACACAATTGAGACTGCATTTTGTATATCGATAAATCAAACATTTACAATCAGTTCCAAGTGTAGTCTTGTGTACGTTCGCTTTTTATGTAGAATTGATATGAACACTACACCCACATAATAACGGCAACAAGTAAAAATAGGTAGACATGTTGTTCGGGGTCGGGCGGTACTACTTAGGATATATAAAATATATATGTCTAAGCAAGTAGGTCAAAAAACAACGCGGTATTTAATTACTCTGTGAAGGAATGCGCCAACTACGGTACGGGGTGTAAACATGTAATTTTATTTTCAATCAATAATATTAAACTTTAAATATTATATATAGTTAATCGATCGAAGTTGATATCATTTGAAAATACATGTAATATTACGAATATCGATATTATGAAATTTTAGAATACGAATTTTTCTAATGTGAAACAACGCAAACATAAACGCAAAGAGCCACTGGCCAATATAAACGCAATCAACGTAAATTTATCGAGTTATAGTTTGCGGTTAACATCGGATCCAGGTACATACAACTCAAAATTTGAACGGTCGAATGAAAAGTGTGACTTTTTTGCATAGGCATTCCCAGGCAAGATTTTCGGGGGGGGGGGGGGGGATCGATCCATTAAAAAAAAAAAACACTTGGCAGATAAAAGGATTTTACTTAGTAATTATATTTTATTAATAATCTCTTGTATAATAGTTCTAAATGCGTAAGACTTCTGTTTGTTTTCATTTTGAGAATAATTTACACTAATACATGGTTAGTTGTACTGTCAGAATGCCTGGTACCAAAACATCTTACGACCCTAAAGCGATAATACAGCAACGTAAAAATCCATTTCGGGAGGGGTTTACGCCTATGCTTTTTTGTAATACATTTTTCTGTCGATTTTTGAATTACTAGTGCTAATTGACGTGTTCACGAGAGTAAAACTGAAAATTTCGATACTTTCTACATCTTAATTCTGTCCAGAGCCTGTTCTAAGGATTCATTTTAGTTTCCGAAAATTCACTTTTAAAAACATCTTTTTCGTTCTACCGTTAACAGTTTAAAGATCAAGAGAGGCAGAAACAGTTTTCAAAAAGAATCGCCAATTATTAAACCGTCATCGGTTGTAGTTTCCGATCAGGGTAATTCAAGCGAATTTTCAAATGTTTAAAGTAGTGAGTGTTGAAAAAGAAAAATTTAATAAAATAAACGGGCGTTTTTTTTTTTTTGGAAGGATTTATGCTGAATTTTGAGAAAAATGACATTTTTGAATTTTTTTTGCTTACCCCTTTTTTCTTTTCTCTTACGCTCTTTCTTTTTCTCTCTTTTGGTTTCTATTTAGTATTATTCACCAATTTTAATTTTAGATGATGCTGAACAATTTAATGCTTCATAATGAGAGGGGGGTTCTAGCCGAGTGGTTGATTTTTAGGTTTTCGTTCGAGATGTTTAAATATCTTAGATTTTTTCGTTAAAAAATCGTACAAAATCCTTTTTTAGAAAAATTATATTTTTACCAGGTGAATTTTTTTATTTTCGAAATCTTAAAAGCGGCTCGCGTCATCGTAAGATATTACGCGGAATACTTGTTATCTTCTTTTTGCATTTTTTCCAAAGAATCCAATATATATCTCATATATATGATATTGCTTTGGCCGTTCGATTGACGGGCGGAGACAATATTTTTCTTTTGGCTCAAGTTTGGTAGGGCGTAAGCGGCGGTTATATAATACTGCGCGGTTTCCTTCGGTTTGTGTACCGTGATGTAAATCATCTTTTTCACAAGACCTTCAGACGTAACCTGCTCGTAAAATATTATTTATGTTACGTCATTCCGGTCAGCTATAACAGAAATACGCAAAAAAAAAAAATAGATAAAAAATCGTTACGTACTTTAACGAAAAAGTTAAACTTTCGCGAAGGGGGTCTCGATGTAGCAGTATGAAAATTGTAACTTTTAGCTTATACGCGGTGCGCGTGGATGCCGATACCGGAAAAAAATGGAAAAACAAGATAAAAAAAAAAAAAAAAAAAAAAGAATAAACGCAGTAGAAATAATAACATTTTTCTTTAACGGGCTCTGCTACGCTTGCAGTGCAACTATCATTACATGTATATATATATATATATATATATATATATATATATAGGTGCATTAGATTAACTATGATTTACAAGGTCCGCAACGGTTAAGCTTGGAGTCTTCTGGGCCTGTGTAGGTGTACGCGACGAAGATCATTTTCAGAATGACCATTTGTGGAGTAGCTGGCGTTCGTTATGGTTGTCATTGAATATGTTTCAAGAGAAGGATGAGTCGGAAAAGCAGCGAAGTTGTTCGGCATTTCTGCGAAAAATACTTTTCTGCTAATGCATTATGGATGAGGTGCTAAAAGAAATCGTCTTTGGCATAGTCACTTGTTTATACAAGAGCGTTGCCAGCATCACAGTCATCGCGCAACATTATCTATTACTTTATGGTTTCTAACAGCCGTCCGCATCAACTCATTCGTAAATAATGGACCTTCCTACTCGATACAATACGTATCGCCCGACGAGCTGCCTTCTCCTTAGTTCAAAAGTAACTTTGCTGAAAAGTCAATTTATTTCATTCTCCATTCCCTCACTCCTCGTCCGCTGTCCCGGTCGTTGTTTGATATTTATTTTCCTCCAGTCATTCTTCTTTTTCATTTTTCCTTTACACGAAGTTTCCACTTCACCGACTGCACAGATATATTCTGCCTTACTAATTACGCCGGGGCCTATAGAATTATTTCCGTTTTAAGGCGTTTAAGTTGAAAATAATTTAACGGTTACTCGGTTAATTCCGTCTAAGTTTTGCGGGCTAATATGCTTTATTGTGTTTACTGTATTTGTCAATTAGATTAAATGTAAAAAATTTGTTACATAAATCGAAGACGAGCAAAAATGGTCGCGGTATATTATAATATAAAAATGGAGTAAAACATTTAAAAAAAAAAAGAAACACCCATTGCTTTTGAACGCTAACAAGATAAATAGAGGTATTAGCGTTTATGCATAGTTTCATTTAAATATTTCCCAGTCAAGGATTCGCAGTTTTCTTAGATCTGAAAAAAGGAAATTGTACCAAACACAGTATTTTTATCGATCGTGTGCATCGCTGGAGACGATTTTTAAAATTATTATAATTGCGTAAGATTCAAATGATTTTTAGAGACACTAAAAACCGGAAAAGAGAACTTTACACTTTCGCAAAGGGGACTTGTTTATTTATTTATTTATTTATTTATTTATTTATTTGGGAGGGGGGGGGGGATTAATTGTATTAAAATGTAGAGAACGTGGTTTCGGTTTATTATTGTTCGAAATTTTTAAAATTATATTTATGAGACTATATTTCGTACCGTCCCCGTTGAAGTGGGGAATAATATAATTGTATATTGCTTATGGAGGTTGAAAAACAGCGGAAAAGGTGGCGAGATAGTCCCAGTTTCCTACGAAAGGGTTAGACATTTGTAATTAAGAAAAAATAACGGCATAAGCATCGAATAAATAAAACTGGGGTTGGGGGAGGTGATAAAAAAGCTTATAATGTGGTATAAAAGAGTTTTTTTTTATCGGTAAAAATATCAAAAATAATGGATGTTCTGGAAAATTTTCATTAGACAACATTTTATTTGTAAAAATTTGAGACTTTTAATTTAAAAGGAGAAGTATAATATTTTAGATGTTCTTTTTAAGGTTTGGCTCGCCTTTTTTGTCAATTATAAGTGAATATCGCTTTGTTTTTTTTGTGTGCGTTTTTTTACAGCGTAAGTATTCACTATTTTCAGTAGTAGGAATAATTACCAATTTTTGGAAAATATGTAAAACATTAACTTATTCAGGGATTTTTTTTGGGGGGGGGGCGTCAATTACCGACATTAACCCAGCGCAAGTGAAATTTTTGGTTTCAATGTACGGTAGCGGAATATCAGGTCCTTTCAGAACGAAATACTATCGCCTAACCAACAACGTCAGGGATAGAGATTTTTGAGGCAGTAAGTTAATAAAATATTATAAAATCAAAAATATCATCAGATTAAATATTAAATAAGGTATACTAGGATTTCCGGAATGCCCTATCTTCAGCTGAGAAAGAGAAAGGAAAAATGTACTTTAGTAAAAATCAGTATATAGTAAAGTAAGTCCCATACCCTTGATAAGGTATCATGGATTATGAAGTTAAGGTTCACAATGTACTAAGCCCAACGACACTAATGAGAGTAGGGGGGCCAGTTCATTTCTCTCGTCCGTCTTTACTTTTCCCCAGATAATTCTCTGGTAGCCAATTATTATTTCAAGCTGGGTAAACTTGGGAGCGACCTGGATCCGGCACGAGACAAGTCTCGATAACCTATGATACCTCTGATTTGGTAGCCAAGCATCTTAACCACTAGACTACCACGCTGCCCAAAAGATTATACATATTATCGGAATCCTTACTAGTGTATTTTTTTCTCCTTTTTTCTTCTTCTTCTTCTTCTTCTTCTTCTTCATCCGCCGTCTCCCAATTGAAGGTTGGCGATCCACGATTGAAAATTTTCTTTTACAATGGCCGGTCGGAAGAGTTGTATATAGAAGGGCAGTCGAACCAGTTGATAAGCTCATTCATGAATTTTGATGTCTTCCTCTCGATCTCTTCCCATTTATCTTTCCCTCCAAAATGATTTTCAGAATTTCGTATTTGCTCGTATGATGTGTCCACTGCAGCTTCCAGCTCGGTATTTAAAATGCTCGGGGTTACCAAACTAGACGTGTGAAGTCCGGACTCAAGTCGCTGCTCTAGCGGTATTCAGATCTGAAAATGAGATAAACCAACGAAGTTTCATCTCCGGATGGAAGTAAGGTGAATTTCATAGGAAAGGATCGGGCATTGATTTTCTTCAGATCCCTACTGGAAATCCTTTAATTATGAAGAGAAATGTTAGATATGTGCCCTTTCCGACTGCCGATACTCGTTCTCATTTCCAACTGTGACACTTAAGTAACTCTCGCATCTGTGTAAAATCGTAATTTTGGGCCGTGTACAATCAACTCCAACTCCGTGCACTACTCCGAACGCACAGAGCAACAGAAATGTCTTTGGACAATTTTGATAATTGCGCGTGCAGAGCTATAAAGTCTTCCCCAGTTGAGACCTACTAAATCACATGTCGGAGATATTGTGCATCCGAAGACGGATATGTCCCCGGAGTTACTTACTACCCCCGTGTCTCTCTATTAATTACATAATCCGTAGTACCATTTATGAAGCATCTGTAGAGTACTCGTTTTAATTTTAGCTGGGGACATTCTTTCAAAACAATTTCTAGCCTATTGATTTGCGTTCAGTTTAAGTGTTGTTGTTATTGTGTTTTACAGAATATGTACATTAGACATAGAGTAATTTATTACGAGAGGAGAAGGTTATAAAAAACTCTCAATACTAGTTATTTTTTCTATATAGAATGTGTATATAGAAATATTTTAATATTTTTGCTCATGAAGTGGACAGTCAGAGCGTATATGCTACAAAAATGTCCTCCATCGGAGGCGCACAGTAGGGAAGATTAAAAGCAAAGCGTGTTTTTGATGATTTGAAACGCATCTACACATCGTCGATTACGCGACTGTAATAATTATACCGTATACAAGAGATGCCCATATCCCAATTTGTCTGGCCAGCACGGGGGGAGATTAGGTAAATTTATCCCATCAGAGAATTGCCTACGTTGTGCAGCAGTAGATCAAAATGGGCTTATCGTAATCGTGATAAAATTGGATTTTTTTTGTAATTCGTTTTTTAAAGAAAAAATCGAAAAGCGCGGTATTTTTATTTTTTAACAAAATGAAAATGTTTTAAATTTTTTTCTCTATTGGAAAGGTTTTACGTTGTTCCATATAGGCAGCTTGGTAAATACCGCAATCCATTACAATAATCTGACATTGCTGTTTCAAATTATTTTTCAAAAATCCGCGCCCAGCAAACCTATTCGTTTTTGCTGATTTTGAATTTGAAGTATCAAGGCGAGAAAGTACATTATTACTGTTTCATGCTGCTGCTGTTCCGTTACTAAATCATGTTTTGTATTTGAAGTTACCTCTGCGCTTAAAGCTAATCTCATATCTCTGTGGTGGAGGTAACTTGTTTTTTAAAGACGTTATTGGCGGTTGAATTTAGTTCGACTTGGTGTTATCGTTTTTGTTACGATTGAACATGAATAAAATGCGCAGAACTTTAAAGTTCAGTATTATATACATGGCAATAATGACCCCACCTAATTAGAGCAATACATGTTTGGGGCGTTTATGTTTATACTTTTTACATTTTAATTGAGGCGAGGTTCTCGTATAACTCTCAACATTTTCAACAAAGATCTGTTGTGTTTAAACAGCAGCCATCAAAAAAATAAAAAAATAAATAAATAAAATAATGTTTTTGTACGAGATTTTGTATAAATGTTGGTTTAAAAATAGTGTTAAACGGAATTTAGTCCACGGGGTTGATCAAAAAGAAACGAAACACTCTTATGAAAGCTCAACCTGCCCTTTTCAAAAATTACACGAACGTTTAGCAGTTTCAGACTATGGCCATTTGCATACGCGCAGATTCACTGAAGTATTTTTACAATGCGCGTTTATTGAAGAAAAAATATCTTAAAAGAGATTACCAAAAAAAGATATTATAACATGGCTGTTAAAGGACGATTGTAGCTTTCATTTAAGATGAAAATCGGTGGTGTTATCGGTTATTATCCGTTCGAAGGTGTAATTTAATTTCCTTAATGTCAGCTTTACTCGTAATATTCACCATCATCATTTAGTAACATTATTTTTTTTTCGTAACGAATTAGTATTAGCACTGTTGCATTTTATATGCATATCACGAAAATATTTCAACGAAGATACATACCATATTATTAAGAAAAAATTATAAAAAGCAAAAGCATTATAATAGAGTAAGCAGTTGCAATTTTATTTTCATATCTGTTAATTACTAGTTCGAGGGTTAGCCCATTTAAATTTCATTATTCATTTACTAAACGATGTAATTAATGATAAATTCGTGATGTTACTCGCCTAGAGCTATATGTTATATGCAACAGCTGCATGGTCAGACATATAAAATCCAGGTTATTTCAGAATAAATGTTGCAGGCCATTTTCAAAATTCCTAAATACGAGAGAGGGGCGATCAAAAGAAGAACTCTTTGTCGCCGTGTGAGTATACGAGCTAGCAAACTGATTTTCATCTTAAATGAAAGCTACAATCGTCCTTTAACAGCCATGTTATAATATCTTTTTTTGGTAATCTCTTTTAAGATATTTTTTCTTCAATAAACGCGCATTGTAAAAATACTTCAGTGAATCTGCGCGTATGCAAATGGCCATAGTCTGAAACTGCTAAACGTTCGTGTAATTTTTGAAAAGGGCAGGTTGAGCTTTCATAAGAGTGTTTCGTTTCTTTTTGATCAACCCCGTGGACTAAATTCCGTTTAACACTATTTTTAAACCAACATTTATACAAAATCTCGTACAAAAACATTATTTTATTTATTTATTTTTTTATTTTTTTGATGGCTGCTGTTTAAACACAACAGATCTTTGTTGAAAATGTTGAGAGTTATACGAGAACCTCGCCTCAATTAAAATGTAAAAAGTATAAACATAAACGCCCCAAACATGTATTGCTCTAATTAGGTGGGGTCATTATTGCCATGTATATAATACTGAACTTTAAAGTTCTGCGTATTTTATTCATGTTCAGTGTGTACATTTTCATTGTATATTTATCGTATATTGTACAGGTTCTACGTTTAACATTATTGCTTTTATTAACATCGCTGTTAATTTTATTTAATCATTTTTGTAATATTGCATATTTTTTTAAAATTTATTTTTAGGCTCGTCGCTAATTAACTCGACACAGGAGGAATTTATTTATAGGATGGAAAAGAACTAATGAACGAATTAAGTGTTTATATGATGGAGTGTTATTTAGCTATAATTAAAATGAATACTGTTGACTGTAAAGGAAGAATAGATATGTAGTATGGAGTAGGAACATTATCTGAAAGAGCAGCTTTAAGTATAGAAATGCCGTTTCACATTGAGGAGCACTTAAACAAGACATGATCAGAGGCGCATGTTCAAATGTGTGCTATCGAGAGACAGAGCGGATAAATAGTAGACAACACAGCGGAAAATTGACCGCATAAAGTAGGAACTCGAATCAGATAGGTGACGACAGATAATAGAAATAATAGAACGACGAAGGTGCGGGAAATCTAAATACCATGGTTGAGGAGGGGAACTCGGATGAATGGATATTTTAAACTTGAATTAAGGATTACCAGTTTGGATATTTTCTTTTTTTTTTTTTTTTTTTTGCTATATTTAAGGGAATCGTCTGACAGAGCATCAACATGCAGAAGTGATAGCGAGATAGTTTGTCTTTTCATTACCGGCAACCCAGATGTGATTAGGAATCCGAAGGAATAATGAACAATGACTGCGAACGGGAAAGACCGGTGATTAAAAATCGGATGTGCAAAGTGGTAGGATCAAAAAGGAAGGAAGAATATAAATGGAGAGAAAATACGCTCAGGGATATGTTTTTACAATCAGAAGTCGGAAAAAGCATTTTTTTGAGCAGTAGCAGAGAGAGAAAATTCAATAGTTTGCACATAGTAAACGGAACAAAACACGAAAGTAGTTTGAATAAGTCGGAATGATTAAGATCCGCCTTGCATTTCGAATTCATTCTTAAAATCTAAAGTATGGTTAAGAGAAAATGACGAAAAGTTTTATGTAAGAAGATAAACGAGTTTAGAGGAGAAATAATAGCTGAAAAATTAAAATGAAAGAATTGATACTTGTCGGAATATGACGAGGGGTGGTATGACATGGAATGGGAATACTATATTAGAAGAAAAGAATAATGCATAGTGGCGGCGAGGTTATTAGCGTAAATATGAAGACATTTAATGGCGGAACGATCTTCCGAATAGATAAAAGATTCTGCCGGGACCGCACACGAATAGAGGCGTTAACTTTAAGATTCCTAGATAGGAACATAGGGCTGCATTCTGAACCAAGTTTTAGTAAAGAGAGAGCGAGCAGTATTACAGAGAACGGCAAAAATAGAGTATTTGAAGACATTTGTCGTAAGGAGAGTGTTACAGGATCACTTGTCGCAATTAAGAATGAGATAAAGCCTTTAAGATATTTAGACGTTTAGCAGCAGTGGAGATGGTTCTTATACGCTCGGATGGATAAGCGGCCATTCAGAATGATATTCAAAACAATAGGCGTGTTAGATAACTACCTCGTGTGAGATTATAGGGACGGAATGTGAAAAAAAGGTGTGAAGATTTCGGAAGAGAGATCGATAGGTGAATCGGGGAATTCTGCAGAATAGATAAGGGGATTCTATATTAAGAGCAATTGTGCGAAGAAAAACATCGTTCGAAAACAATAAGGAGATATAGGCTTATAGTAGAGACAGTACTAGGAGGGTAAATATTGAAGAGAGTGAGGCTAAAAGACAAGAGTGCTGTAAATGACCACGAAAGACTCGCCGAGAAGTTGAAAAAGTAGATCTTAGGATAATAAATTCTTCTCTTTAGAAAAGAGTCATAACTAAGGATGTGAAATGGGAAATTAATAGCGTATCCTGTTTCTAACAGTTGGAAGGTGTACGGTACTACGTATAATATCGACAAAAGTAGCTGGGTATATTACTTTTTTTTGGATAAATAACTTGTAGACACGCGGGGGGACAGGAGAAGGAACACAGAACGAAAACCATACCACTGGACAAGGATATTATTCGAGCCGCCAAATTAAAAGCTTCTTGTTTAACACGGACTGAAAAAAAAGTTTTCTAAGAGAACTTGCGAGAGCGGTGCGACGAAAGAATTATCTTTAGGAACAATGGAAACGATGATAAACTGTTTTTAAACATTGGAACTGAGCTAAAGCGGAGAGTATAAGCTAAAGAGGATTTTATAAAGATATTTAGGGAGATGCTTCTAAAACTTCAATATATAAACCTAGAATTAGGATTCTTCGGAAAAGATGATAAAAGTTTGTTTAAAAGTGAATAGCGGAAACAACGTTAGGTAGAGACAATTTGTTTGCTTGGACATGGGAAATGCAAAAAACGGTTTTTCTTTGGAATGCTAATTTGTGAGACAGCAGTAGATGTGGAAAAGGAAGAACTCAAAGCAGCCAAAAATTTTTTCTTAGTCTTTTTAAATGATACATATCTGAACTTGGTATTAACTCGTTTGCGAGCTAGAAAATTGGCCAGAGGGGTGGGCCAAGTCGAAAAACCAGCTGAGTGAGCATTTAAACACTATTCCGTTCGTAGGTTTTTCTTTGGCAAGCTGATTTTCCCCCCACTAATTATTTAAAGGATTTCCCATTGTATCACTGTGCCTTCGCCGATAGAATTAGAAGTATTTTAACGTGGTTAGAGTGTAAATAACACTTGGAATACGCTTGTTTATTAACACTGCTACTTTCGAATTTATTATAATTACACGTAGTAGGCCTTTTCGTTTGTCCTTTTTCAACCTTTTCAGTTATTTATTTATTTACTGTGTTTCACTTCGTGCGTACAGGTAGCGTAATTAAATTTTTCATCCTGCTTATGACGAAACGGAAACCGTTTGCGAAACTACCTAATGTTCGTTGTTGCGCATGTGTGTTGTACAAAAGAGCATTAACTGGATTGCATATATATATATATGTATGCATATAGGGTGTTATGGTAATTGCGGTGAAATTGTAATGGGATAATTTTGTTTGGTGGAGTTAGGGCTGTTTTGTTTATATTCGTTTCAATGCGCGTATTGCAATTTAAATAAAAAGCATTTTTTGCATGATTTCGTTTTTATTAGTTTTCCTTTATTTCGATCCTGTCTATGTGTACGTGTGTGCGTGTGAAAGGAACGGGAGAACATTGTTTCCTTTGTTTCACGTTTTGTTTATAAAAGCAGTTTCCCACTCATCCTTCAGACGCGTTACAATTTGTTTGTTTTGTCGCCTATTTCATTTAAACTGAATATAAAATAGTTACAGAGTTGACAGTGGTTCCTACAAAAGAACATTACTGCATTTTAATATATTTCCATCTCGTCTTTTTTCAGAATTCATTTTCCGTTCTGCTCGATTTCTTTCAGACGCCCTTAGCTCGATTTCGCGCTTCTTTCGTCCGTCCGTGTGCGCGTGTGTATTCAGCATTTTCGGTCGACCGGCGTTACAAGTGACGCGAGAGAACCGAAACGAAGGGAAGCGCGCTTTGCAGAACAAGTCAATTTGGTTTTCATCGGTTAATGAACGTTTGCGACAGCGATGTAACAATCTATTGGCAAACAGGACGACGAAGCTGGTTAATCGTTTATTTCTTCGCCGGGAAATTGTCAGTCAGCTCGTTTGAAATCGACGAACGGTATTAGTGTGCGGCCATGTAGAAGCGGCATTGAGCGATTTGCGACTTAAACGTGCATTGTCGAGTTTTTTCGCTCGCTTAAATGTCAAAGCCGAATCGCTCAATGCCGTTTCGTTTGTTTAGCAAGATGGTTAAAAAAAACAACTTAAAAGTGAATTTGGAACATGCAGCCGATGGCGAATTTTTGAAAATACGAACACATTGTAAGCCGGTGGTGAAAATCAATTAATTAACGAGCAAAAAAAAAATTAAAATAAATGTGTGCGGCCATGGAACTCCAGTCAGGAACGAAATTCCTTACGAACATTATTTTAGTTAATTATCTAGGATTTACAATTTCTCTCTTTAACATTAAAGTTTTTAAGTGATACTTATTGAATAGATTGAGTTGTAGTTGTAAGTAAAAAAACGAATCAAATCAACGAGTGTAATATTACACGCATGGAAAATGAGCATTTTACATGTTGAGAAATGTGTGTTTTAGGCCTTTTACGTTATTTTCGCAACCGTTTTCTTGTGTTTTTAGCATATTTCACACAATTTTCCTCAATTTTTCACCATCTTTGTCAGGGTTGTACTAATTCGGCTCTTTCAACCAGTACGAATGCTGTATACTTCGCTATCGGAGCGTTCTATGGGATGGTCGGGGTTGGCTGGGATGACTAGGCGAGTGTTCAAAGGTCAAAGTGGCGAAATAACGGCGAGGGCATGGGTGACGTCATAAGATTGGTAGATTGGTTTTTATTACAAATTGCGCCTATTCGTCAATTTTTGCTATTTTCCACCGTTTTCTTGTGTTTTAGCACCTTTCACACAATTTTCATCAATTTTTCACCATCTTTGTCAAGTTTGTACTAATCCGGCTCTCTTAACTAGTATGGTGACGCCATAGGATGGCTTGGTTGTATTTTATTAAAAATTGCGCCTGCAACAAATGGGTATGCAACCTGCACACTGTGCTGAAACGAATCATTTCTATCTACTTTCGGGTATGATGTAGCCGAACTATGGCGGTTTTTGTCAATGAAGTGTGGAAATTTAAAAGGTAAAATACACTCGATGAAATAAAAATAAATCTGAATCAAACATTTTCTACAGTAAATATTTTAAATAAAATGACTACTATATGGTAATATGGAATCTTAATCAATTGTTTTCTATTATTTGTTACGCAGAAATAAAGAATCCAGCGTTACGTGCCGTTTAAAGAACTTCGTTCCAAAAAACGGATTTTTTTATTTCTGATTTCTATGAAACATGTTGTTTTTGTTTTTAACACGTTTCTGGTTATTGTTATTTCTATTCACTGTAAAAGTTTTTTTTTTTTTTTTTTTTTTTTAATATGGTGAAGAAAGCGGATAGGTCTTAGAAGCGACCGATCTTATTTTTTGTTTAAAGTGTCAGGGAGCATCGCGGAAACATTGCGTACTTGTCGCAGTTGTTTTCTAAACTAGATGTAATATTAGATGACGGTAGGGAATCTGTAACAAGCACAGAAATCCTCTCGCACAGAGACTAAGGAAAGTTCCGCAAAATTCGGTCTGTCCGAAATAGAGCAAAGAAGTGGTGTAAGATTTTGATTTTGTAAAAAGAGTCTTCCGTTTGTTTTTATGGTTTTCGAACAAAATTAAAGAAATGGTGCTACAATCTTGCGGGCCGGGTAAATCTTATTTTTGTTGGATTTGAGAAGCGCAATGAGCAGTAGAACTGATTTTCATTAAATTTTTTGCGGGAAATCATCTCGACCGAATTAAAATTTGGTGGGGTAGAGTTGTTGACGAGTGAGATAAATGAGAACACGCGGTTATCTGTGTAATTAAAATTTAATTCGGGCACACGGAAAGAGAATTTCGAAATTATTCGCTAATCTTACAATTCGGAAAAGGTGCGACAGGTGTGAAGAGAAATTCGTTGTTCGCAGCACTGCTAACGAACCATTTATGAGTAAAACAGGGTGTGGGGCAGGTAGCGGAGGAATCGAGGTTATCGTAATTTCCACATGAAGCTATCTGATATACACGTATGTCCAGAGGCGGAAGCGATACAGCACACCGGTGTTTTCTTTTTGGTTCGCATTTAATTATTTTTTCAACTTAAATCCGGAAGCGGTCCAGATAGTACTATCAATACCGAGCGTACGCGTTGCGAGATGGCTGTTTCGATTATCAAGGAAGGACACGGTCGTGTCATCTCTGACCGGATTTTCTCTTGGGCAGCTGCAATGTGACCGCGCTTCATTGGTTTCTTTCGTGCAATTTATTATAAACGAGCGGATTTATGCGAATTCTTCATGTGCCAGAACGAGGTGTGCGCGGATAAATGAAAATAGACACTATATGCCGAAATGTTGCGGAACAGTGAATTGTTCCGAATGTTTGGATACGCTGCTGCGACCAATACGTTTCACAGGGTGGAATATGAGCTGAAAATACACAAGGATCTGATTGGACTTGACGTTTACGGCAAAGGGGGAAAGAACAAAAAATTGTAGTGGGAGACGGCCTTTTAGCTACAGCACGGAGCTGCCGCCGATTAGACAAAGGATCGCCGCACCTGATTAGATGTTGTGCAAAAAGCAAAAAGGAGGAAAATTGTGCAACTTTTGATGATCAGTAGGTAAACGGAAGACCGGTTTTAGGTGAATTTCTTAAAGACACACGCTATCATTGGAGTTTATTTTCATCGCGATTAATTGATAACACCGAGGAATAAAAACACACTCGTTAAAACAACAATATGCTGTGTAACATAACGCGTCGAAATTACGCAATTAAGAAGTGTTTATTATTCGGTTTTGCGGATTCAGGTCGCTCCCAAGTTTATACCTAGTCTGAAATTGAACATCGGTTATACCGGAGAATTATCTGGCGGAGGGTAACCCAGTATTCTCATCAGATCCCCATTAGGGACCCTTAAGTACATTATGAAAAGCTTAACTTCACAATATCCGTTATACCTTATCAAGGAGATATATGGGACTTGCTTTACTTTTTACTCGATGGTAGATCAAGGTCAGATCCCGAGTTCGTCTCGTGTTTTTAAACCGTTTTTTTTAAAAAAGTTAATTGTCTAAAGACCTAATGTCGCAGCATCATCGAAGTAATTTCAATGTACATTTTAATTCGAGAACGATTTGATCCGAGAGATCTTGCACAGAGACTGCTATTTGAATTAGCTCGCATGGTTAAAGGTTGGTTCTAAAATGATTTTAACAAGTCTTACGAAATTCGTGCAAAATATTTGGACGTTTTTCGTTGCAGATTTTAACTGTTTCGATTAATATTTTGGGGGAATATTTTCTTAAATTCGGAATTTGACTAATTCCGCTTGAATTATTATATGTAGAGAAACTGGATGAGGTCTAAAGAGAATATTTGTGTGTCCGGTGTAATTTTCCCCAAGGTGAAGGTTAAAAATAATCTTGATGGTGCGCTATGATCAAGTAGCTTTTTCATCATATGCCGAACTGTGTGTAGCAGTACTAGTCGCTGTCGGAAGCCGTTCTTGTTTTGGTATCTTCCCAATTTTAATTTCCCTTCCGATTGTATTTTTCTTTTTTTTTTTTTTTGCCGGCTCGTCTTTGGCTTTGATCCAACTACTTGAATGTTTTATGCTAGGAAATTAGATTCTGAGGACAGATGGAAAGAGCAAAGGAATGAAGTAAGATTAATGGTGATGGGAAGGAAAAAGCATAAAGAGGAAAAGAGCAGGAAGGCCAATAGTTAAGATTTTCGAATATAAAAGGAGGAAACGTTCGTTAATAAGAGCGGAACGTTCGAAAAAAACACATGGTTTACATCGCGTTCAAAAGGAGAATCAGAGTTGTGGATCGGACAGAATGAAGAAGCAGATAAACGATCAATTCCTTAATCTGACTAAGGAGACAATAGTAGAACGACGACTGAACGGAATGGAAAGAAACCAAGGATGAAGACTAGCGGTGCCGGCTCTGTATGAGAAGGTAATCCACGAAGCGGGATTAGACAATAAGGATAATGCAGCCAAGGTCTGGAATGATTGATCGAGGAAAGGAGTAATTGCTAATTAAACTGAGCAACCGTGTATGTATTATCAGAAATAAATCGAAAATGTTGCTCTATACAGGTTAATTGTTCCGTATAAAGCTGTCCATGCTAAAACAAAAAATAGCGATATGGCCGAATTCATTGCGTGCCACAAGCATCATCCCATCGGAAAACAAGTTATCTACAATTGACAGTGACGTGCACTCCATCGGTTAGATAGGCTGACCAGTCCATCGGAAACTTTTCATTGCTATCCGCTGTCCCCGTGTTGTGATGCAAGAAAGAATTCAAAGTGACCATACACTGATTCGTGAAAGGGCACCTACGCCATGTAGTTTTCTAGTGCGCTACGAAATAACTAGTACGGCGAGATGTTCTCTACATAGCCGAATGATTTGTGAGAATAGTTGAAGGTGTATTCGCGTGAGGTCGCCGAAGATGAACAGTTTTATTTTGAATCCAAGAAGAAGAAGAGAATATGAATAGATGGAAGATTTAAGGATATAGATGAGATTGCGTTGTATGAAGAATAGGAATGTGAACTTCAGAATTCAGAATAGATGTTGGTTTTGTTGTTCGCTATTGGACCGCGTATTGGGTGTTTTCTAAGTTAACGGATCATCCTTTTTCGGCCGTTTTACGTGCATTGTACCTTGCTGGATTGAATTTCTCGTAATTTTCCGGTTAATTTGAAATTTAGATGATTGCTGAGAGAATGTCGGTTTCTTTGTAGGTAGATATGTAAATAATGTATATTATAATACTGGCTTACCATAAGTTTTAATTGAACGCAGTTAGATTTAAGAAGATTTAAAAACCTTTCAGAAAAAACGATAAAGATACGTTGGGAACCCACAGACGGGCTTTGGCCTTTTGGGGGTCCTGCAAATTATGTAAAAATAAAAAAAAAATTTTAAAAAATTAGCGGAATTACAATGTCGAATGTCAGATGCAATTCGGAAAGCTTTATTGAAAGCGACGCAAGGCGTCTATCAAATGTTACAATACATACGTACAAGAAGTACCTACTGGAAAAGGTAACTCGTAATTTACCCGTTTCGATACTTTTGTTATTTAAGTCCGAGTCTTTCCGTGAGTGCGTAGCTAGATTTGTAAAAGTTATGATATTTCGTAGCGGGAATTACAATTGAATATGGAAATAGGGGGAAAAAATTTAAAGGCCAAAAAGATAAAAATAAAATCGGCGCTGAGCGCCTCCCCGTTGGAGACCCCTGGACCCCCACCCCCAGTGCTCTTTATTTAGAGCCTACGACTAAAATTCAAAAAACACGGATTATGCTTTAGCCGGTATGCTGTCTGTTAATATCATCTCTGATACTTTTAATTGTTTCTGTACGATATGTTAAAATTCAAGATGCGATAATAGGAACGTCTTGAATTCCAAAGAAAATAATAACGATTTTATTTAAAATTTTTTTAAATTCTTGCGTCCACATGATCCTTAAAAGTGTAATGGACAATATGGGTTTTTGATATATGTAATTTTTAGAATCAATTTCGTCGATGTGACGAGCGCAGATCAAATTAATGTACGATCGCCCACGAGTAATTGCTAGAGCTGGATTTGTTTTGAGTTATAATCCAAATATGATAAGTTATATATTTTAAAACCTTAATTTACGTTACAAAAGTTATAGTTTTATATGTTACACGGACACAGAGTACCTTTCAATTCATTAAAACATATAACATTTATTTATATTAAATTATTACTTAAATGAAAATACAAGTTTTACAAACATTATTAATTCACAAAATATATATAAAAATTCCGGTAGGACGAATTATTTGGAAACTGTTTTTTCGAAAGATTTGCGTGATTTCTTTCATTTCCATAGATTTGCGTAACTTCAATGATTTGATTCATTTTTTTTATTTCGTACATTTCATCGAAAGCCTATTTTTCAATACTTTTACGTAATCACATTTCTTTCATTCGATTTGCACCAGTATATAATGCATAGTACATTTACATAGAGACGTCGATGAACGTCATCACCATGTCAGACGAACGTCGTCGGAGCGCGGTCTGAACACGACTGACTTAAGACAACGCTAGAAGAAAAGGCTGTATTCTTATTTACCTACCGCGTAACGTGACGTTCTCTGCTAGTTACGTCACGGTTAAAGCATGTTCCATGCTAAAATCGCGCCTGCTCCAGTAAAACCGGCCATTATGATTGAATTTATTGTCGGAATTCCACACAAACTACTCGATAGAAGGAGTCTTTCTTAATTAAGCGTCGACTGTGTGTAAGTTCGTTTGCCAACCGGCTGGAATCGCTGAGGCGTTTTCTTTTTTTTTTGAAAAAAGTTATGCCTGTGGCACAGAAAATCGGAGAAATATTTAGTCAGAACGTAAGAACAAAAGGGGAAAAGTGTGTGCGGCAAGAAAAAAAGCGAAAGAACAACGTGTTCGCGTTATTAGGTTAGAAGAGAAAGTCAAAAAAAATGTCCGCCCTCTATGCAAATTATCGCTATCGCGTCGAGATAACACGCAAAAGCTTTACGCGGTAAGTGCGGTTTCTTAAATTTACTCGGCTCCTTCGCCGATAGCGCTGTGTAAACACGGCGTACGCTGTACCGGACTAATAATAAAACACAGCCAGTTCCAGCAACGAAAATGAGTGACTCTGCTTGCCGCAAAATCAGGACCGGCAGACACGCTGGAACGGGAATTTTTCTTCGGAACGGTAACAGAAACTTTTACAAGCGCCGGAATACGAAATGAGCACTCCGTTGTCGACGGCTGGAGCGAGTGTTTAAAACAATTTACATTTTTTCGGCAGACCTAAGTGCTGGAAAATTCGAAATTCTTTTCCGCGCTCGCGGTTCTTTTTCTTCTTTTTTTCCAGCCACTTGCGTTAGAGTAGGTGCTGGAGCCGAAAAGGAAGCGAAGCCGCGCCATTAAATGGAAATAAGATTGGCGACGATATAGAGCAGTCGTCGCTGTTAGCAGGCAATTTAGTCGGCCGACCGGTAACCCGATTGCATTTATTAGGCCGAAAGCTTTCGCGGTTTACGTGTTTTCGCTAAAAATCTTTTAAAAGTATTTCTAGCCGCTCTCTAGTCAACGGACCAGCTATTAATCTTCGACTGACTCCGTCTTAAGAATTTGAATAAAACTATCGCTCGCTCTGCCAGCGAAAGCCGTTTTCAAAACTTTCAGTTTTTCGCTTTCACACTTTTACTTCGGTTAAGTGTTAAAAACGGCTTGATGGATTTTCAGTTTTAAAAAATTCGTACATTTTAATGCGTTCGTTACTCGCGCTTTACTTTTTCCTTGCCGCCAACCCCCGCTTTGAAGATTGAAGGACAAACATTGACACGAACACTGACGAGCAGACATTGACGAGCAAATATTGAAGGACAAACATACGAGTATGTTAATTGGAGAGAGAGCGAGAGGTACACTTAAGAAGTTGGACAGATTTTCATGCATTTCTTCTCGCGGTCCTCCTATATTGCGTGCTACTAGATCAGTTTAACGATGTTGAAAGTGTATAATTTACATTTTCACATCGATCTAAATTGATAATTTCTGTTAATATAGTATCGCAAAATTGTGGTTGCAAATAGTAGCCTATGTATGTCGCAATTTCACAACTGTTGGTAGCGGGTTGCCAAACCGTTTTTGCAGTGTAAACATTTCAGTCTAGCAGACTGTGAAAGAATGTTGTGAGAATGTTTCAGATTGGAGATTTGTTCGTAGAAAAAAACAGCATGCGCATTTAAAGATTACGTGAATGGTCTAATGCATACGCAAATAGAGTTACATATTTATTCGGTAGGGTTTTTGGTTTTAGGTGAATACCGTGTGACGTTCGATGTGAGGGGGGGGCACTGTGAGCTCGTTCGTCGCGGTTACAGAAATTTCGAAAGTGACGTGACAGAGGTTGCATGCGCATTTTGCAATCGGCTCATCGCAGTGCTAATTCTCGTTCTAATACGAGTAGGTACGCTAAAATGTGCATTCGGCTCCATAAAATACTACTTTTTTTTTTTGGTCCCCAATTCGGATGTACCGATGGGGCAAATATATTTGCAAAATATTATATATATATATAGTAATATAATAGTATAATATAGTATAATATAATAGTAATGGACTGGAGATCTCGTGCCATTATTAGCTTCTCAATGTTCTCCAGAGCTTCCCAATGTTCTCCGGGATGGAACCTCGTATATTATTTCCCATAGGACAGGACTCGTATTGTTGAAATATTAGTGGAAATATTAGTTGAAATATTAGTTGAAATATTAGTTGAAATAGGTAGGGAGGCAGTTTTGTATGAAATTAAATGATTCAGAATAAAGGTGAAATGTGTTTCAAGTTGCTTCTTTGAGGTGTCGTGAGGTGATAACTCATCGAAGATGCTCTCGGGTTAAATCTGTGATTGTAATGGTGTTTTGATTTATGTGTTACGAACAGAATCGCGCGCAATGTTTACAAGCTGAAACGTAGAAGTAAACGATTTGAAATATCACTGTGTAAATAACTATTAC
This sequence comes from Icerya purchasi, assembly GCA_039619475.1. Taxonomy (NCBI): domain Eukaryota; kingdom Metazoa; phylum Arthropoda; class Insecta; order Hemiptera; family Monophlebidae; genus Icerya; species Icerya purchasi. The sequence goes on from CM077116.1 coordinate 484,840,218, forward strand.
AGAGGCGTTTTTTTTGAGATTTTTTTTTTCTTCTGATACACACTGTGGTGCTATTATGTGGTAATATGTTTTTGTTTCCCGAGAATATACAAAATTTCATGTTTGTTGGACAAAATGCGGGTGAACATGTATTCAAAATCTGGACACGGAACACCGCTGCATAAGATTGCGGTATCGGCGGGGGAAATGTGCGACACATTTCGTTGCGTTTGTTTAAATTTACTTTTTTAATTGCAGGTAGCCTCAGTTGTAGCGACAAATTATGTATTTGTTTTATATTTTTTGAAAATAAATTTTTTTTTGAATATTAAAATATCATACTCTGTCCAAGTAATAAATTAAATTCTCCTCTTCGGTCGTTCCATTTGACCAGTCTACACCATTTTCTACCGTACTCCTTTGTCTGTCGTTGTTCTTATGAGCTAGGCCGCCTTTTTTCTAAATAGCATCGTATCGTAGGGGGATTCTCTATCGTCTTCTATTAACTTTACCTTAAAAGGTTTTTATGTTTCATTGCACCTCTTATTAACCGAAGAATTTAAGCGTGTTTTTATTTAATATATTATCTGCAATTGAATTACTTCCCCCCATGGAACAAGTGCGATAATTTGCCACCTCTTGAAATTTACAGTTCAGCACTGAAGCTATCTGTTAAAGACTAGCCTTTGAATTAGACGTCCTTAAGATCTTTCCAAATGAGTCCCGCTAACGCAGTCCTAATTCGTCTTCCAATTTCTCTTTTATTTTTTACCGGTTATATTAATGGCTTATCCCTTCTCTTCTATATTGCTGATTAGTTGAAATGCCTTTTATATGTTTCGTCGTAACCATTAAGAGCACCTTAATGTTTTGTTTCTTTTTTTTTGGCTAAACCTTTTCATATTTAAGAGCAATTCTGTTCGTTCACTGAAATCAGTTATAAGCGCGCTGTCATATTTATACATGGAAGATTTCAGTGAATCTAGTGCTCGCGATTTTATTTCGTTGTTACGACTTTTAAAAACAGCGGTTAGAACAACACAGGGGGGAAAATAATTTTATCGTCCTTTTCAAGAGAAATTAACCGGTTTGTTGCGTGCCGTTCAGGTTTATTAATGGCTCTTAGTGTTTTCTTCAAAATCTCCGTCATTCTGTCAAAAACGGTTTACTAGTCGGCCTTTTTTACTTGTTTCCGACACGTAATTAATTTTAAGGATGTTTTTAAATGGCAGCGACTTTATCACGTCCCCGATTTTCAAGGACTAACCGAGTAGTAAGTAGGCTTTATGAGTGTGGTTTGTCCACAATAGGTCGCGCACATATTTACAATACAGGGTGGACATATATTTGATGTTAACAGATCTTTTCAAGGCATTTTTTGTACGGTAGTGTTGTTTTTGGTATAAAATCGTAGTGTACACATTAGATTTTATCAATAATGCACTGAAAAAACAAAAAAAAAACAAAACAACTATAAATGAACTGATCGAAAACGAAAAAAAAAATGTATTATAGTAGGTGACTCATCGAGAAAAGCATTGCTGATTAGTTAAATTTAGTGATTCGGAGTAACAAGGAGTAATAAAATACGGGGATTACCAATGCACGGAGAGCATTCGAGGCTCAGAAAATGAATTATGAAATTGGGTAGTACAAAATGCGTTTTATTTTATTACTAACGTACAGGACTCAAAACTGGGCCCTAACTAAAGCGCGCATGCAACCATTCGAAACGGAATGCTTAGAAGTGTATTAAATATCTGATTAAAAGATAAAATTAAGAATGCAAATATAAAACCAAAAAAGTAAATCCGAAGACCGTGGAAAACAAATTTATTTAGCCACGTTCGTTGCTCGGCAAAGAAACCAAATCAGTGGGGACACTCGTTTAAAGTGAACTGGGAGGGGGATACGATAGTCCAAGAGCGGAGATGCAATGTGATCCAAAAGTTCAAAACAGATTCGTGAATAATGAAGGGGCTTATGTCCTAAAACAGTTGGGCATTAAACTTTTAATTAAAATTAAAAATTTTTAATTTAATTTTTATAAATATTAAATACTATATAGAAATATATGCATAAGTACGCGCCAGTAGCAATATATTTGAGCGTATAGTCCAATACAATAATGTACGAATTCACGTAACAAATTATACTACGATCTTATTATATAAACACAAAATAAGTAAACACTATTATTTAATTAAATATCAAACCGCTCAAGAACTTTTTAATAATTTTATATTTTTGTAATGATGTAGATGAAATATATATATGAAATCCGCTGTATTTTTTTTCTGCTCTTCGCCGATGGCAATTTCCTGTTGGTGCGGGGTCTGCCGTGCAAATTGACTGTTTCCAACTGTTTTACCGCTAGGCCTGAATCAATACCCCGGCTTCATTAAGATCCGCAGTGATTACATCGAGCCATCTTCGCCTTGGTCTTTCAACCGGTCTTATGAAATCCGCTGTAATAATAATAATAATAATTCATTTCAATTCAAATTTTATTTACAGTGTTAAAGTGTTGTTTTATATATGGAAATTCCTCCAGATCCTTGCTCTCCAAACTAGATCGTGTTCAAAATGTTTGTCTTCGTCTCTGTCTGGGAGCTAGAAAGTCTATTCCTATCCCCGCTCTACATGCCGAATCACTCATCCCTCCTCTTTTCGTTCGAAGGTCCTATCTGGGTTACCGCTTTTTAATCAAACGTCTTCCTATTTCTTCTTCCTCCCTTGTTAATTCCTATTCTTATATCCACCGCAACTGGCGATTTGCCACCAACAAAACGCCAATACTATCTCTCATTTCCACCCGACTCTCTCAGTTTTCTCCTTATATTTATTCATACGACAAGTTGCCATACTTTTCTTCCAATTTTTCCACACACCTACATCCTATTAATTGTTTATTTCTAACTTGCCCTACCAAACCTCTCCTTCATCATGTTGTCCAATCAGAATTCTTAAACACCGTTGGCTCTCTTTTCCCTAATCATTTTGCGATCTTCACTGACGGTTCCAAAGGACCCAATGGAGTTGGCTCGGCCTTCTTTTGTCCTTCCTCAAATTATTTCGAAACCTTCAAACTTCCTTCCTTTTGTTCAGTGTTCTATGCCGAGTCTACTGCCATCCTGCGTGCCGTCCTTTTTGTTGCTTCTTCCCTAGTTTCGCATAAAGTCCTTATTATATCGGATTCCCACAGTGTCCTTCAAGCCATCTCCTCTTCTTTTCCTTCTTCCTCTGTTGATTACATAATCCTTCTCATACGCTCTCTTATTCACAACATTTTCCTTTCTCACTCTATCCAAATTGACCTACTGTGGATTCCAGGCCATTCTGGAATCGAGGGTAACGAGTCGGCCGATACACTAGCTCGTTCATCCTCTTCTACCGGTGAATTCCTCAGTGTCTTTTCATCTCATAATATTAATCTCCTCTCCACTTCAGCTCATTCCAAACTATGGTTAAATTCGTATTCCTCCTCATTCTCAAATCCGGATTCCTTCTATCTCTTTATCCAGCCTAATCTACCGTCTTATCCATGGTTTTTCAATTTTCCCTCCATACGGCGTTCAACTCTCTCTGCAATCTGTCGCCTACGCTTTGGGCACAGTTTGCTTCCTGCTTCCCTATTTCGCTTTTCTCTGGTCCCCTCTCCTCACTGTCTCCTACACCCTTCCTCTCACAACTTTATAGGTGACGCTAATCACATTTTGTTTGAGTGCACCTATATCGCTTCCGAACGTTCTTCCTTTTACTCTTCTCTTTTGTCAATTGGTCTTCCAACTCCGTATAGCGCAGCTTTTGTCCTCTCCTTGCCATCACCCTCGGTCATTCCAGCACTTGAGTCTTTCCTATCTTCCATATCTGATCGCATAAACATCTGATTCCGCTTCTCATTCTTCTCCCTCTTCTTGGGCCAATGTCTTTATGACGAACCCCAAAAAAAAAAAAAAAAAAAAAAAAAAAAATATACAACTAGAAGCAACAACTATTATACTTAATTTTAAGCCGCATATGCGCAAAGGTAGCGCGAGTAATTAGTTTACATGGATTAAACCTCTGCAATGTGATACAATGGATTACGTTTTCCTCTTGCCTTAATTATTTTTATGCGGATTATGTTTAACCCATGTTTATTACAGGTTTATTTGGAGCTCATCAAACATAATACTATATAAAAGCGTAAACGTACATCTACTCTCTTCAAATTCCTCATATTCACACATACGCTCGCAGAATTACACATAACCAAGTATATTCCTTAATCATAAAAATCTTTCGAAAGAATCAATAAAAAATACTTAATGCCGAAGATAAAATATAAACGAATATAAAGATGTAACAGTAACTAGAGTAAAATAAACTATAAATAATATAAGATAAAATAAAAAAGGACGAAAGTATAAATTGGTATGAACTGCTACATTTGACACTCTGTTAACCCATAACGAAACGAATAAAATACTTATAATAATAATAATTATAATAGCAACTATTGTAGCAATATGTATAATAAGAAGAATACTGATACACACAAAATAAAATAAGAGGTACAAATTTAGGATTATACACAATAATAATAATAATAATAACACAATAATTAAAACAGTAAAACGCTCTTATTAAATATTTGAAAAGAAATCTGTATGATGTTTTACGATTTTCCGAATCGAATGGGATTTTCTTGAAAATTAAATTTTACATACCTTTTGTATTATTTTAATACGGTTTTAATTAAAGTATAATAATATCAACCTGTGAAACTAAACTTTTGCGTGTTTGCAGATTTCTGTGAAAATAACATCCTACATTCGAGCTTTTTTTTTGCTATTAATAATAAGATTATTACTAGAAAATAAAAATAACAATACTAATAATACCGTAGATTGTAATAATATTCGAATAAATCAATTTAATTTTTTCAATAAATAAAGTACAATTCTACATCGTATTAAACTGGTAAATACGCTCCTCAGTCGCGTTTATAATAGGCAAATAGTTCGCTTCAAATGAAGCGAATTCTCAAGCAGGTAGATTATTTGGTGTATTACTGTTTACATACTACCGATGTCAAGCTGGATCTAAAATTTAGGCATCGATGAGGAGGCCATCTTTAGCCGTATGAAAGAAGAGGAAGAATTATTAAAACTTAAAGTTCAGAGTTACATTCGCATTAATTTCATACGACTAGTACAGTAGAGTTTTTACATGTATAAATGGTTTTGCGTATATAATTTGTTTAACACATATACTTAAACATACCACAATAAAAAGGAGTATAAGAAAAATAAAAAAAAAAACTCCAATAGTCGGAAATGTATTATAACAACCATGATAATAAAGGAGCGTACTGAAGAAATATATCTTAAATCCCGTTTTGTATTTACATGGTCAACATTTGTCGCAGTTTCTAAGGCAAACCTTACTGGTATCTTTTTGTTTTGTTTTTTAAATAATTTTTGGGGTAAGCTTTGTAAGCTTTTACACATTCTCCGGTAAATAACTATGAAGGAATGACTCTGCATGTCGCGTGCTCGTATAATATTAAACAGAGGTGTTACAACTTTTTCTTCAATAGGTTTTCTATAAGTGTTTTCTCACTACTCAATGATCACACAATCAAAAAAGTATGTTTAAATATGAAATAAATAAATAAATCCTCTTTATTTTCGTTTGTTACTGAAGAAGAATTTATTTATTTTATATTTATCAAAAATATGTAGATGCGATTATCTTGATATGGCGTAAGAGCAATGATATGGAGAGAACATACGCAACAGTGAAAATCGAACTATTTCAACACGTTTCGAATTACAAAACTTTAAGGCACTACTTCGAAATCTTGATAACGTTTAGAATTAAATAGGGAACGGAATTGCGGAAAGAAGTGAAAAATCAATGAATTCCGAAGAGTTGCTTGAAAATACACAAATGTTACCAAACTGCAGAGATGGAGGTTATATACTAGCGGTGTGGAATAAAAAAAAACAGACGCTTCCAAAAATATTATCTTTGTTATTAGAAAATGATTAAGGTTCAAAGCGGAGGATATAAAATTATTAATCAGTTAGTAGGGAAATGTAGGAACAAGAAATGCCATATGCAATAAACGTACATCTTAGAGAGACGTAAATGATAAACCAGTTTTAAATGAAAATTAAGCGGCTAATAGGAAATATTAAAAGAAGCAGAGAGTACTTTGAAAAACGAAATAAAACATCGGTTAATAAAAAAAGGTGAAATATCATGCAGCCAAGGTATATTTCCTTTCTCCTTATCAACCGAAATTAAATAGTTTATTTTTGGAATGTGGCAGGCGATTAAAATTTTAATTTGCTGATAATAGATATAAGTAATATTACAACAAAAGCGACGTTATTAAGACTTAAACGTAATTACGAGTATATTAAAATCTAGATCAAACTGTATACGATATCATTTCCGAATTAACTTGCTCAACCGTCCACAGAGACAGGCATCTAAACATTACTAGAAAAAAAAACACGAATGAGAATTTTGTTTCTATAAAGTCGAGTAATTATTTTAAGATTAATAAATGAATTTTTATTCGATTTACAATTAATTCTATTTCTACGCCGATTGCGAAGTCCACCAAAAGTCGAAAACGCAGCCCCAGCCTATCAGAAAAGTGATAGATCGCATTAGAGAGGAATGGATCAGACCTGCAGAAAAAGTGCAAGCAGGAAAAAGCATTTGCACATGCAACCAACTTGAATTTAAAACTACAGGAACAATCATCGCAAATTCCTCTACAATAACAAGATCCAAAACTATTAGTGACGTTATGGCTATGCTTCACAGTATAGGCATAATTAATATTAACCAGCTAAATATACATGTTACTCAGTTAGAAACGAAAACCTCTAAGCCGGCACACAAAAATCCAAGGAAAACAAGTGAAATGACTGACTCCTCGTTTCGAATACTAATCTGGAATGCCAATGGCTTGAGTGAAAGAGCTCAAGAACTCGAGGCTTTTCTGAACACAAATCTTGTTAACGTCGCATTAATCTTGGAAACACACATTTTCTAACAAAAAGTTTTATTAGAATTCACGGCTACGCTACATATTGGACTAACTACCCGAAGTGGCAGAGGACGAGGAAGAACAGCGGTGATAATTAAACAGAATATCAAACATTACTTACAGGAAGAAATACAACTGAATTTCTTATAAGCCATTGTAGCAATAAACTGTAATGGTGCAGACCAAAATCTAGCTGCAGCATATACCGTTCGCCCAATAGAAAATTTGAAACAAGTCAATTTATCGATGTCTTCAACTAACATGATTCTCCCTTTTTATACTTGCAGCTGACTTTAATGTAAAACATACCATACGATGGGGGTCACATTTGACTATACCACAAAAAACGGGTGCTCTCAAAACTATCAATATATATGTTCGTGCAAGTTTTTTTCATTACGGACACCTACTTACTGGCCAACAGATAGCGCGAAGAATCCCGATTTCCTTGACTTTTTCATTACTAAAGGAATCGCTGCCAATTACTGGACTTACCGTCAGATTATACTCCCCGGTACTTATGACATTATAGTTCTGCGGTAATTTTAAATAAAAATTCCGCTAAATCTCGCTAATAAGTATGCTAATTAGAATGTGAATTTAAAGAAATCCTTGATTCTTCAATTGAACTTAAAAAATCAGGCTTAAAATTACTAGTGACTTAGAACAGTAAGCCCAGCACTTTATCAACTTGGTGCGAAGAGCTGCTAGCCAGGCCACTTCAGCTCGTAAAGAAAACGTTCCAAATGAAGTGCTGTATCCTACCGAAGTTAGGAAACTAATAAACGAGAGAAGACGTTTCAAACGCCCGTTAATTCAAATTCCTCCTTCCAAGGACGAACAAAGGCAGTGATCCGCGATGATAAGAGTAAAGTTGAACTATTTGCTTCTCATTTAGCTTCAGTCTTTACAACATGTAACAAAAATTCCCTGGTCGATATAACGAAAAATTACCAACCTTTCCAGCAAATAAAACCAGTAAAACTCCTCTTGAAATTGCAGAAGAGTTAGATAATAATATGAATCCTAAAAAAGTTCTTGGAATTGATGAAATTTCATCCGGAGCGCTTAGAGAATTACCACGTAAAGGAATTATCATGCCGACATATCTCTTTAATGCTTGTTTCAGAATGAGATATGTACTAAAATGTTTCAAAATCGCTCAAATCATTATGTTACCGAAACCTGGGAAACCAACGGGAGTAATAACTTCGTATCGACCAATCTCTTTATTACCTTCCATACTCGGAATTATTTGAAAAACTACCCCTCAAGTGGCTCAAGTCCCTATTAAAGGTACCAGATCATCAGTTTGGCTTCCACAATCAGCATTCTAAGATTGACCAAGTGCATCGTATAACTAAGTTAATTGGAACAACCTTTAAAGAAAAAAATTTATATACCTATATATTAGGAGTTATGTAATTGTATTATACATAGTTTCTACTCTGTTCATGTTACAAATTAGGTTAAGTTGTGACGCCGTTTCAAAAGTAGTGCTAATTTATTTACTGTAGTAAGATTGTACTTAAATATACGTGTAGAGGAAAAAATAAAAAAAAAAAAAATTGTTGACCCGATGATTCGTGACACACTAGAAACTCAGTCCATTAAGGGGATGTCAGAGATAAGTGCGTGTCCGGTAATAGCGGCAACATATTCTAAGGTGGGAAATTACATTCTTAAGAATATTTTCACTAGCTTGTGTTTGCCATAAATTTTTGTGATTTACATTTAGCACCAATAATGTTTTTTGACGCTGCACAAATTTTAGTTGCAGCCCTTATGTTTTAGGATGAATTAAAAATAAAACTGGTACCAGAGGTTCATGGAGTATCTGATACATGCCGGCCCGGTAGCAATTTACTTCACTGGATGAATAGGGCAAATTACAAAATGCGGTAGAAATTCAAAGACACAATACTGCTGACGAACTCTCGGAATCTATAGATTTCGAGCGAACTTGTGTCTCTATTGGATTTAGTTAATCGAAAATTCAGAATCATTTTTTCTAATATCTGAAAATTTTTGCATACTAACCGCTGAACGGTGTAATTTAATGCTTTGGCGAGAATAAACAATTTTTCATGCTAAACGAAAGCAATGACATGGCAGTTTAGATTAAGATACAGAATTTTGAGCGAATTAAATTCGACGGCATTCTTTACCAAAAATATACCATTCTTTTAAAAGTTAGCACTTTTTTTTTTTTGGGCTCGTCAACCGGGGACCTCCACCCAGAAACGATAGGAAGGAGAGTGAACTAATTAAAACTTAATTCGATCGAAAATAGCTGAAATAAGGAACCAATGGACAATAGACACCGAAAGAGAAAGGACAGGGTAGGGAGCAGGAAGCTTTAATTTTAAGAGGAGTAAATAGAGAGAAGAACGTTCCGCAGAAAGAGCAGAATACTCAAAGAAAATGTGATTAACATCACAGACACAACTGCTTAATAGTAGGGACAATAACAGAACGTGGAAGAAAAGAGAATTCTGGGAAGCAAGGATTAGCAGAAAAGTTAGGTTGAATTGAGCGGTAGAAGGAACGATTATATTGGTAAAGGAGAAATGGTACATACGCGACCAAAATTTAAAGCGAAATTTCTTACTTAAGGAGATTAGTACTTGGAATTTTCATGAAGTAAAAGCGTGAACGAGCAGTATCCTGAGCTAAAGCATCCGCCATTACCGATGACACCAGGAGGAACCCACAGCAGATGAACGTGGATAGAGTGATGAAAGGAAAGACTGTGCATGAGAGATCTTATACGAAGAATGATGAAGTTGGAAGCGAGGGGGAGAGAGGTAAACTGATAGCTTCAACACCGGGAAGATTTTTGCCCTTCTTCATCTTTTTTCGATTTTCATTTGTCTTTATTTAAATTAGCTTACCGTGTAATATAATTTTTTGTAATTTTTGTTGTAACGTGGTTAACGATGTGGTATAATCCGCATTTTAACGAATTATTTAAAAATTCGCCATTTTGCCAGCATGTTTTGTTTTTTTTTTTTCGTTATTGAAATTTTAGTTTCTTAGGGGAGGAGTGATATTCACTAACGACGGTAGGTCCTGCTGCGCGGGGTCACACAAGATCGGAACAACAAAAATCTGTAGTTTAACAAGTGAATCAGTCGTATATATTTTTGAGTGGAACACTTGACTTTTTGTACGTGAAAGAAATTATAACGTTAATCAGTATACGAAAAAATGTGTGAAAATAAGCCCGTTCAAAACTTATTATTATTGTAACGCAGATTATTATTTTTTTACATTTTTTTTATGTATTACTTTATTTATTATTAATTTATTACAAAAATAAATAATTAAATTAACCGCTAATAGAAAATCATATGGAAGGCAATGGCAAACATGCATAATATGCGTGCTGGCTTATGTATAGTAGACAGATATAAATAAATAGGACTGTGTTTGTATATCGATAAGTCAACCATTTACAATCAGTTCCGAGTGTAGTCTAGTTCTATATACACTTGCGTTGCATTTTACAATTGCCTGGAAAAGCAGCAACTATTGCTGCAACAACAAGGCACTTGCCTTAATAAAAGCAGAGAGAGTTGAAAGAAGAGAACTGGTCTTCCTGATTTTCTGAGCTTTTTCTCATCTCCTCTATATATTAAAACTGTTTTCCCTGATTTTTATTTACGCGATTAATCTCTTACGTTTCGTAATTTTGTTTAAAAAAAAAAAAAGAGTTGGATTAACCAGTCTGCGTAAAATTGTTGCTTACGTGCTAACTGATGTACCTTTAAAAATTGAACAGATGAGTCGAAATTAGGAGATATATTCAGAAACATAAGGCGATGTATGTTTTAGTCTGTACGAGATAAATGCCATTTAAAAGAATTACCGGAATGGTTAAGGAGGTGTAGTTTAGAAAACAAGTTTGAGTATGGCCGGTTTTTGCTGGCGAGTTCCCTCCAAAAAAAAAAAAAAGAAAAAATTCTATTTTTTTAATTTATCAAAATAATTAACAACGGTCGTCTCTAAAAATCGTATAACAGAGCTGCGGGATAAGCCAGGAAGTGTGGTGTTTTTTTGGTTTTTTTCTTTCTTTTTTTTGTTTGGGTGCGCCAACTCCGGACATTAACCAAGCGCGAGTAAAATTTCTGAAAGTATTTTTTTTTTTTTAAATATAAAATAATAATAATATTTATTTTATATATTTTCTTTTGGGCGCACCAGCGGCTCTGACCCAACAACGACAGAAATTATAGAAAGTGTTAAGTAGAGAGACTATTAGAAATAGAGTTTAGGAAAGATTGAAGTATAGGAATTATATCCGGAGATCGGAAGGAAATTTCTGAAAGAATCGAACCCGGTTCTAACACCCACTGCCCAACTAACGGCAGCGTGGTAGCCTGTTTCGTTCGGGTAGGATCCCATTCGGAATACGAAAATTTCATCTATATTGGGTTAATGTAGCTAGCGCGCCCCCAAAAAATATATCTGTATAAAAAAATTATATTTGCATGGATAAAATGTATCGGTATAAGAAAAACATATAACTGTATAAAAAAAAGAAAGCTTGAGTTCTCGTGTTATGAAATTTTATACCCATACCGATCGATCTCGACTTGAAAAGCGTGGTATACTTTTTTATTGTTTACTATTTACAATCCCCCCCCCCCCCCTAGAATAAGTCTGTACAGGTTCACTGATATGCTATTAGCTCGCTCAAATTTTATATTGCCGGGGGTTTTGTTGAAACTCCTTCCACATTTCGAAAATTGTATACGTTTTTTAGTAATTTGAGATATTGTGTCGTGCAGGTTAGGTGAAAAAATTTGCATAGGGAACCAACCGCGGTTTAAAAATGTCCATCGGAGCACCTCCACGCAATAGTGTCACAACATTCCACGTTCGCATAACTAACGGTAATATGTATTGCCCAAATCTTCTCCTCTGTAACTTGAATTTTTTAACGCACTAACACGACTATAACCGAGTAGTAATTTGCTGGTATTTGCTTGTCTCCTTCGTTCGGATTGACTGGCCCTCGGATCCGAACAAGATAATCTGAATAATTTTAAAAATCCGCTGGCTAAATAAATTAAAAACCGTAAAATGACTTTGAAACGAAATACTTTGTAATTGCATGGGAAATTACGGAAAATTACTGTAACGGTTCGGTGGTTAAGATGCAGTTGTGCGGATTTCAAGATTCGAGTTGTTATTTTAAACTTAACCTAGGTCACTGTGAACTTGGATTCGAATGTGGTATCGGAGAATTTAGAGGGTAGTACAAGACTAAGAGAAATCAACTTGTTTCCTACTTTCCATTGGTGTCTTTCGGTTACATATAATGTAAAACCCGCTGACTTCGTAACCTATACGTTATCAGGGATTCTTAAGACTTATTTGGCCTTTTGGTACGTTTTGCTGCTACGGTTTACTGTAGCGGGGAAAGTAATTGATGTGGTTGAAAGAATGGTTCAAAGATTAGGGAGTTTTGCTGCGTTCACTTTTCTATTTATTTTTATTGTTGCATTTTTTAGGGCTCTTTTAGACTATCTATTTACCAGTTTCCTTCCTTTTTCTTTCCTTTACATTAATATATGCGACGTCTAATATGTAAGCAGCCCTTATGTACGGATATATTATTATACTATATATATATATATATATATATATATATATATTTGCTTGATTGATATATATTTTTTGGTTTAATACGTTCGATTTAGGTAGTAAGAATGCTGTAATTTTGTTTACTAGAATAAACGATAATAAGAGTGTTGGGCACTTACGCAACGGGCATACTTGCCCAGTGAGGCTCCCAACTTATTTATTTATAGAAAGAAAAAAAAAAAAAAAAGAAAAAAAATATGGGTAAAAATGATATTTGTGATTTCAAAAATGTTGCGCGCCTTATTATGTGTAATACTGATTTTTAGGTTTTTTTTTTAAAACGCTCGTTTGTAAATTTATAATTTTAGTCCCATATTAAAAACTTAAAAAAAACCCGTTGGGGGTCTTTTTTTTTTAAAATAGTTTCAGTGGTTATCTAATGTTTTTTGATCCGTAAGCAATATGCAACTATATTCCTTAATTTCAGCGGAAGTTTGGAAATGTGGTTCCCACTAATCATAAATATGTGAATAAACATAATACAAAAAAAAAATTTAAACCAAATTGTAATTCAAAAAAAAAAAAAAAACAAAAAAAAACAAGCCCTGTTCACGAAAGGGTTAAATAACTTGAAGCGGTACATTTCGTCGCGTTATATTTTTCGGAAATAATATCTGTTCAAAACTTTAGCTATGTGGTTTCTTATAATGGTCAAGATGGACCATCGAAAAATGAAATTTAAAGAAACATATCGACTGGCTTGATATTTAATTTTTACGGTTCGTTGGCTTTACGTTTACAAAACTAAAAACTCATATATTTGATTTATCACGAAACTTTCTAAACTAGCAAGAGCAAATAAAATCGAAATGACAAAAAAAGGAGAATATATATTTTATATATATATATATATGTGTGTGTATATGTATATATTGATAAAGTTGAGTAAAAAGTATAACTCTGTTCACCTTAATTCACCCTATATGCTCAATCAAGTATCAAATTCAAACACATTTATCCTAAATACGCTCTCGTAAATACCCTAGAATGAGAGTGTACAGGAACGGAACATAGAAGGACTTTTATACCAGAAATATATACAGAAATAGCAATTTGCTACCTACTCGAATAAATAAATAATGTATTAACTTGAAAATACAAAAAAAAAACTAAAAGAAAATATCCATTTCCTCGTCCGTATATAGTTGTGTGTACGTGTGCACAGAGAATAACCGGATTTCTGTAAGGATGGCCTCGGCGAAGCAATCGAAAAAGTGCAGCCACGCCCCCTACTTGGTTCTGAAAAACTGCTATTGGCTCAAAGGAGGGTACGAAATTTTCTTTCCAGATGAAAAATACCGCCTTTTGCGTCATGGAAAAAATTGATGTTTTTTTCTTTTTCTTTTTCTTTTTCTTTTTCTTTTTCTTTTTGGTGTCCTGGTCGGATTTATGAAATTTTAAAAATAATAATTTTTTACCGTAAAAATTGTACGGAGATACAGAATTTTTTCTTTCGTTTGTTACGTTTTCTCGTTTATTTAAAGTTCTTCCGAACGCAATTAAAACGAAAAAAAAATCCACCAAGTTCAAATCAAAATTTTTAGTTCTCGCCGCTAGAATATTTTACACATTACCGCGTTTTAGGTTTTAACTTTGCAACTTTTATTTTTCTTTCTTTTCACCTGTTATATTATTATGGCCCTAAGCTACATTATGCTATAGTATATCTATGTTTATGACTGAAAAAATTTGAAAAAATGTTTTCAACCGGTACCTACGACAAAATGTTTTAAATTCTGTGACTCTGCACGGTGGTCGCCGAAATTATAATTGCGGAATCGTGCCTCGAAAAACACTTGAACATACCGCGTATCCAATGATGTGAGAGATTCGGGGATTTTCCCTTTTGTTAAGCTAAAACTCTGGAAAATTAGGTTGTTTTCTTATAAAGATGAGAAAATCGCTAAGCAGCATTTTTCTACATTTATAGGGGTTTTGAATAAACGTTAATAAGAGTGTCGGCACTCACACAACGGGTATCACTGTGAGACGCATAACTTATTTAAATTAAAAAAAAAAAAAGTATAAATATTTTACAAAAAATAGTTACATTATTACCTATAATAATTTTAGTTCAATATTTCTCGGAAGTGCGATCAAGGGGATACGCATTTTACTTTAAAATGCGTATATTCAGTAATACAGCGACTATATTCGATATTCCTTGCGACTACATCGAACAGACTTAATTATCCATTTTTACTTCTTCGAAAATTACATATATTAATTGTCACGTAAAAAGCTGTAGAATTACTATATCATTAATTTTATTTTATATTAAAAAAAAATATATATATACCATTAATCATGGGGAAAATAGCATACTATGAAATTTAGGTAGTTTGGTTGCTACATAGAGAAATCAATAAAGGAACAGATAAAAAAAACTTTTTTCGACATACTGCCAGAGTAGGGTTTTCAGTTTTAGAGACCTTTTCGTAGAAAACTACGAGTGAAGGAGTTTGTTTATCATGGATTTAAGTTATTATTAGTTTTGGGATAGCTTTTTTTTTTTTTTTTAGAATATGCGTATTTTATGGAGAATAATTTTAATTCCCGATCGAAATTGAAAGTTTTATGATATACTCATTTAAAAAAAAAAAAAAAAGTCTACATGTATGGTGTACGAAAAAATATATATATATATATATATAAATGTATAAACAGGTTATATGCAAAATTTCACGACAATAAACGGTGCCTCTTGCTGTTCATATCATTCAATTCGTATATGGGTGTTGCAAAAAATTGGGGTTCCGAGATTTTTGACTATGTCGCTCTGGGTAGCTGCCCTTGGTCGGCCAAGACCCCCCCCAAAAAAAAAATTGGTTATTTCGTAAAAACTAGATATTGAGTTAAACATGATTCAGATATAACGTTTAATTAAAAAAAAAAAAAAAAAATGGAACAATATAAAAAACATATAAACATACATCTTTAATAAATTTTTTAAATGTTTTGTAGTTATCTGTGACAGTTTATGGCGTATTCTCAGCGTAATAACAAAGTTCTGTAACGAAAAATATTTGTAAATGGCATTTGTTGGTGTAGCTTTTACAATGCGTTGCTAATATTTTTTTTTAATCGACACTCGGATTAGTTATTTATCTCGTGACTATTATTCCGGAATTTTAAATATCTCTAGGTACAATTTTAAATTTTCTGTGCCTCCAGAAATAGACTGCGGGAACAGAAATTTGTCGAGCGGTTTTTTGCTATTTGTATACTGCGAATTTTTAAATTTGATTTTTTTATTTTAAATGATTATAATTTATAATTAAGAATAAGATACATGTTTTTTATGGTGATGGTAATAATCTGTTCAGTTATAAACGTAAATTGTTTCGTATTAATTTATCAATTAGTGAAATTCGAACGCTGACAAAAAAATTGTGTTATAGCCGTTTAACTTTACATCACGTTTATAGGTTCTTTCATAACAAACTGTGCATCTATATGAGTATCATCTATTTAAATAAAACATATCAACCACAAACATAATTAATTAATATATAGTAATATTCCTGACTAGTTTCGGTTTATAAAAACCGTAATTATAGCGTCTAATTATTATACAATTAAAAATTAACTTGGAAACAATCATTTAATTATAATTAGGTGCTACAATTATGGTTTTTATACACCGAAACTAGTCAGCAATATTATTATATATTAATTAATTTTATTTGTGGTTTATATGTTTTATTAATATTGATTTAGTAATGTTATTTATTTATTTATTTTTTTCATTCTCACATATATCAATAAATTGTTTTTGTTATTATTTTTTAAATGTATTCAATTATTATTGTCAGAAAATTTGGTAAAAATGTTCGTGAATTTTATAAATCCAAATTAGATTTTAAATTTTTTGTAAATTTCTGACCATTGGGGTGGGTCCGGAAGGCAGAGGAGTTAAATGTTATTGACCTAAGATTACGTCTGCTTAATATTATAAACTCAGCTAGACTTATTTGAATAAAAATCTCGATAATTATAAAGTTACCGCTACAATTTGATGACCGCCCTTCAATTCATTCTTCTCTACCCGATCATACCTGTGATTTTATCATACTTCGCATACGTTAACTTATCCACGTTCTTTCTTCCCTTCATTCCATTTATATTGATATTTACTACGGGTTCCTAGTCATTCGGGCATCTTCGGTAACGAAGCGGTGGAATCCTTAGCCCGGGCTGCTGCCTCCTCCCACTTCTTCTTTAGAAAAATCCCATCGTCTAATCTCCTTCCGCTGTGCAAAGATTTTCATCTCAGACTTTGGTATCGGATGTATACATTTCCTCTTTCTCTAACATTCGTTCTTTCTATCTATCTGTTCAACCTAGTCTTCCTGCAAATCCGTGGTTCTCTTTGTTCCCTTCACTTCGTCGTTCTGTTGTTGTCTCCGTTATTCGTCTGCGCTCTTAAGCCATACTTTATTATCTTCCTCCCGTTTTCGTTTTTCGTTGATTGCCTCTCCATATTGTCCTCTCCACGCTAACGAAGAATATGTTTGCGATGCGCATTATGTGTTTATTAAGTGTTGATTTCTTTCTGCTGAGTGTTCTGCTTTCTATTCCATTTTATTGATATTCGGTCTTCCTATTCCATATTACGTTTCTTATATTCTATCTTTCCCCTCTCCACAGATTATTCCTATTATTTGTTCCTTTCTCTTAACAATATCCGACGATATCAAAATATAATTGACTCTTTCCTTTCCTAATTGTTTCTGGGTAGAGGTCCCCGGTTGACGAGCCAAAAAAAAAAAAAAAAAAAAAAAAAAAAAATTGATTTAATTCTTTTGTATCTATTGTTAACATATTTTTTTATACATATTACACAATTTTTATAATATGGTTCATACAGGTATATGTATATATTTTTAATGTTATGATATACACAATTCGTAATTTCTTATAATTTTTTTTTAGTAATTATTGACCTTTCGTCGTCGTCGTCGTCGCAGCTCTTGGAACAAGAGATCGCGTGCAACTCATATGATCCTATTTCTGGCATCCGTCACTGTTTTCTGAAATGTTTTGCTAATCAGATTTGATGTTACCATTTCCAGTCTTCTTCTCCCTCTGTAGGGTTTTCCTTGTATTTTTCCCTGTGCTGCCAACATGTAGATTCCGTTTTTTCGTATCTCATGAGCCATATATTTCGCTTTCCTTTTCTGGATGCTATCGACTATTACAGGTTTTCCTTCTTCTACTCTGGTTAAAACAATTTTATTACTGACTATTGACCTTTAGCTGCGTATATAACATATAAAAACACACCTTACACATATCTACGCACTCACAGCCGTATTTTAGGCACACAAATGATACGTAAAAGTTAAATTTAGATAAAGAATGGTTCTAAAAAATTACCATTTCTCTAAACTCGAAACCAAAAAACTCCAAAAAAATTAAAATAGCTATGTGTCTCCTTTACACTACCCAACGCAATAATCCATTACTTTGGAGATAGTTTAATTTCTCATAAATTGTTCGATGTTGTATTAATGTATTTTTTTTTGTGTATACTTTCCGTTTAGATAAAAAAATCTTTGGGAAATAACTCTAGAGAGCAAAAAGACGTCCTCAAGTGGCCGGGTGTTACATAATGATACACGCTTTTGCCTTTGTGATACATAAAATGTCGTGTTACAGTCGATTTAAAAACGTGGCCCACAGACGTCTTGGAGACATTTTCCAAAAGATGTCTTAAGGACATCTTTTTGTTCAGATTAGTTTAAGACAAAAAAAAATAAAAAAAACACACATCTCTTCAAGATGTCTTGTGTTATATTGTGATATACCCCTGTTAAATAATTAAAAGATGCGGTTAACATTAAAATTCATACGACAATGTTTTGTTTTATTTTTTTTAAAAAATAAGTTATGGGTCTCTTAGGGCAAATATGCCCGTTGTGTGGGTATTCCATAAACCATAATATCATTAAACCTAGCGTTGTTATGTTTAAGTGTAACACGCTCCGTAATACATATTTGCATACCGATACCTGCAGACAGCTTAATATTTTAAAATCGAAAACATGATCTTCTTTGAGCACTTAATATCAGGGAAAGACACTCAGAAACAAAATATATAAAGAAAGAAACATTAAAAGGTAGAGAGATTCAGGACGTAACTTGTTCTTCAATCTTTGTACAATTCCTTCAGCCATTTTTCTACTTCCTTTTTTCACACACCAAGATTTTTTTTTTCCTTTAATATATGATTAAGGATTGTACTTTTTAATTTAATTAAAACTGAATCATCAGTGTTATCAATGGGTAGATTTACATCGCGGGGATAGATGTAATATGTATTACTTTGGTTTCTTGTTAACCGAATCCTTTTTCTCTGAATGGTAGTTTTATATTATTGACTTTAAACTCCAGTAATCTATAATAGAAATAGTACGTATTAGGGTGGGACATTTCGTTGTTTTCCTTCCATACATAATTGATCTAAAGTTGATTTGCTTCCAATGGAGGAGTATAAGTTTCAAACAGCTCTTCTGTATTTTGCTTATTATATATATTTCCGTTTTATTAGCCTCACATAATATATTTGTATTCCATATAAAATTCTAGACATTATTATTGAATTATAGTATATTATACGTAATGTGCGATATGCTGAAACCTATTTTATTTTATGTAAAGCTGGAATTGACGGTCTTATTTTCGAATTCAAACTTTGAATGTGTTTTTTCCAGTTCAAGGATTTATCGATATATACATATATACCTAGATATTTAAAGTCATTTACGTTCTCTAACGGTGGACAAAAACATATATAGGTATTGATATTTACATGAAGCTCATGAAGGCAATCGTTATTACGAAGGACAATTCGCGGAGTGCATATCTTATGTTTAGAACGTTTACAGCGTATAAATACAATTTCAATAGGTAAAAAAATTATACATTACTAGAAATGTATGATAGAGAAAAGAAGTGATCAACAAAATGCATTACTTAACAAAATGTAAACGCTGTGTAATTTAAAAAATTGATTATCTGATGGCGCTACAGTCTTGGTCGTCGGTGGTCCGTTAAATGACGTTTTAAAGACGTTGTTTACAAGCGTTTGCTATCAGACGTTCAACACTAATTTAAGACCAGATCAAGCCATGCTATTAGACGGTACGACTAGTTAGGATTTCTCTATTACGTTCAGTTGGATTAATTTCAATTTATATTTTTAATGGAATTGTAAATTAATTTTCAATGGACAAATTTTATTAAAGATCTTCAGTTAAATATAATATTCGTCAAATACTTAAACATTATCTAATTCGGCGGTGCCTCGTTAGATAATGTTCCCTAACTTCGTATTTTAGAAACATTTTCAACGTGTAGTTTTTTTAACATTCTCTTTGATTATTATGAACCACTTACATTCCGGAGGTGCACTAGAATTATGTAAGAAAATATTTTTATTGCTAACTATAACGCCATATTTTTTTAAACGTTCGGATTACGCCGATTCATAAAGATTTAGTTGCTTTATAGATTGTCGAAATTAATTCGGTATAAGGACGCGGTTCAGCTGTAAAATTTCAGAGAAGGTAAACCAATACCTTAAAATAATTTATTCGAAAATTTTATTCGACAATAAAACAGAGAATTATGACTTACTGTATACCGTTTTTTTTTGCGTGGAAAATTGTGTTTGGGCAGGTTTGATCTTTTTCACGTTCTGAGGAAACTGTTAATAATTTTCCATTGCAAAGAATAGAATTTTTCGCATTATTCTGATTAGTGTTAAACACACATATATATATATATATATATATATATATATATATGTATCAAATATTTTTTATTATACTAATATAAATTAACCTGTTTGTAAAATGTTCAGGTATTTAGGTAATGTTTATCATGATATGCAATTGGTTAAGGAGTGATGTTTGGTTCGGGTAGAACTTCCCTGCCACACATTGAGGTTTTTAAAAATTTTACTTGCGCTGTGTTAATGTACCCATAATTAACGCGGTGCCCCCCCCCCCCCCCCCTAAATAAAAGAAGATAAATTTTTCGCAGAAATTAAAACGCAGATACAAAAACAATATGGGAATTCTGTTAGTAGAGTGAGGAGAATAGCAAAACAAGGAAACTATGTAAGAGAGGAAAGAAAGGTTTAAGGAGAATAATAATATCTTCGAGATTTTGAATGTACGCAGTGGATGATTAGGATAGAGACAGCAAAATTGACTAAAATGAAGGCTGTTAAATAGTTCTAAAAAGAAACACCAGGTAAAGAAATTAAGAAATAGACAATTAGAAGGGAGGAGTGTTATACAGACGAGAGCGGTGATTAGGAGGCAGCTAGAATTTTTCATTTAGTCTATTGGGTTTTAATAATTCGCGTGCTTTGGTCAGGTAGAAAGCGCGAGTGGGATTCGTCGAGTTTTAAAGAGGAAATTATATATTTATAGTGTTTTTTGTTTTAAATTATATAATTATAGTGTTTTTTGTTTTAAATTATATAATTATAGTGTTTTTTTTTTTGTTTTTTGTTTTAAATTATATAATTATAGTGTTTTTTTTTGTTTTTTCTTTTTAATTATACATTTATAGTGTTTTTTCTGTTTTCTTTTTGATTTGTGAAGAATATTTTATACAAATCATTTATTAACTTCATCAAAATAACTCCGTAGGTTAGTCCCCTTTTGATTATACTATATGTGCCAGTCGCCAATCGTTATTTTCGGGTAATATTATAGTTCCACTTTTATCCTCTACCGTCTAAGCAACAGATTGAATACACAAACTTCTTCTCCTTAAGGATGATTCTTTAATTAAAGTTGCACGGTCTCTGCAGAATTCGCGTCCTGGAAAATATGATTGAAGCCTCGCTTGATAATGAACCAGCACGGAATTAATCTTTTAGAAGCCTTCTCATCGCTTGATTTCTATCAAATAATTCAACCTTTTGCGCGAAATCATAATCGAAATATTAAAAAAGCTACGAAATCTAAAATTGCGCGAGGAAATGAAAAATCAGGGAAACAACAAAAATCACAAATAAATTAAAATAAGAATATAACGACGAAAGTAGGACAAGCTAAAATTGTAGCAAATACAGAAAGCAACAACAAAAAAACAAAAAAACCCATCTCTAAGCATCTAAAACTGCATTAGTGTTTTAATTTGGAAATGTACGCAGTGTACGAGAATAATTTGCTTAAGAATATACAGCGCCATCTGTTTCGGGGAAATGGGCTTGCGACGTGAAACATTTGCCGAAACATCGAACTTTCCGTAGCGTACACAGGGCTTAAGAGAATGCAATAAAAATTTGGTAGAGATGACAGCGCGATATTCTAAATAGAACTGAGGAAATAGCCTTTGGGAATCGAACGTAGCGCGGTAGCCTAGTGGTTAAGGCGCTTGGCTACTAAACCAGAGGACACGAGTTCGAGATTGGTCTCGTTCCAGATCCAAATCGCTCCCAGGTTTACCCAGCCTGAAATAATTGGATACCAGAGAAATCTGGGAAAGTAAAGGCGGATCCCAAGTAGAAAGGAACTGGCCCCAGTATTCTCCTTAGATCCATTAGAACCTTAAGTACATTGTGAACCTTAACTTCACAATCCATGATACCTTATCAAGGGTATGGGATTTACTTTACTTTAATCGAACTTTAAAAGTAACGAGTTATTTAATCTTTTTGAAAACATCAAGTTAAAGTATTTTTAATAATTCCGGGATCATATTATGATGGCGACTCGAATTATAAAAATTTACCGGTTATTTCATAATTTAATTAGATTTAATAATAGTGGCGTTCTAAAGGAATGGGGCTGCCTACCTTCGAGAATTAGACTTCTAGTGCAGTTCAATACAAAAAAAAATATTCGAGTCGCTTTTGTTTTTTTGTTTTTTAGCGTCAAGAGTTTGATGAAATACATTAAAATTACTCAAATATTAACGCGAATGAGGGGAGTAGGAGATATTACAAATGATAAAGGAAGTGGTGAAACATAGGGAGCATTATAGGGAGTGTAGGGAAATCGAATTATTCCAGAAGTTATTAAATCGGAAAGAAGATATCGAAAGAAGTGGACATCGATATACACACGGTTATATCCTCGGAAACATATCCGCGTTCGGACATAGTCGGATGATATAATACCTCGGATGATGTCACTTAATCTCAACTCCAAAAGACGTTAAACAACGAAGGACGGATGTTTTCGTTGTAATTTAATATATTTCAATTACTCCGAAAAATGTTGGCTGCGCGCAACAGTCAAATTTTACCGAGGGGACGTTCCGTCGCGTACAGAGTAGCGCGCGGAGCTAGAGTTAGGTTCACCCTAAATTACGATTGTACATCAGAGAGGTACGAATTATGTAACTCGTTTGGAATGTTGAGAAGCGGATGATCTCCAGAAAGAGGACTTGGCCGACATCACAAAAAAAAAAAAACACAGAGTCAATCGAATTGAAAGGATAAAGGATAAAAAGCGATGAGAAATAAATAAGTAAAATAGGAAACGACGTAGTAAGAAAAATTATGGGAAATATCAGTATCGGAGCGGTGGTTGTTAGGATTGCAGAAGAAGTATTTAATAAGATGAGTAGGAACATTTGAGGTGACGTTACTGCTCAAGGAGGCAAAGATACGAGCGCATTTTTATCAGTCACGCAGTATGTGTGTGGCATTCTTAATAGTCTCGTTTTGAACGAAACGGTATACTAAGAACGTAAAGGTCGAAAGAAATTAAAGAGAAAGAAAGAAGATCCCTTCCCACCAACAGGACACTTTTTTAGCGGGAAATATTAAAAAAAAAATACAATTACTGCGTAACTCTCTGAGCAACCGAGTTTTATGTCATTTCTTGATGTTATACTCTTTTCTGCCGTTCACGCTAATTCGACCTCTAGAAGAATGTTTTCGCTGATATTAACCGAGTTCAAATGTTTCGCCTCGAAATGAAATCCATTCTGTACGGTACCGCGGCCATCAATCAGGCGATGATGGTGAAGACTTGATTGTCGCTGTTATTGCCGAATCTGAAATCGAATGTGAGAAGTGATTTCTGAAAGTAAAGATGAAACTCACGGGGACAATCACTCCCCTACTTTTTCATCAGTGTCATTGGAACCTTCAGTACATTATGGAAAACTCCGCGGTCCACAACGCTTTCCCGGGAATGGAACACTCACTTTACTTTATCATCGTTTATTTCTGGCAATTTCGAAAATTTCCATTACGCCACCCGCGCTTTGCTTTGCGATTGCTATCCTTATCTTAATAACTATTTTCCAATTTATTCTCTATCGATTGTTTTTTTCTTTCATTAAAATATGTCGATTAATTCCAAGAGGTTCTGGATTATTTTTATCATTTCGTTTTTTTAAAAAATGGCGGTACTGATGTTCCTTGGTTTGATCTACTACCATCTCGGCGTGAGATTAGATAAAAGGCTGATTTTAATAAACATATCGATTACGTTATTGTCAAAACTAATCGTGCGCCATTTACCCAATGTTGTTTCATCGTAGGTTGTTTTTAAATATTCATAACTAATTCTATACAAAGCACTTATTAGGCCAATCTTAATATGCATCGCCTGTGTGGTTTTCAACATCTAACGCCCGGTATATACAGCTACAGCTCATACAAAACAGACTGATGTTCCAGATAATTCAATGCAGATATCGAGGTTTCGTAAAATAAAATGATTTCTCTTTTTTTTTGTATGGTATCATATCGGTTATTAATATTTTGTGTTTTCAAATTGCCTCTTTGTTTTCCATCGATATTTTTTAGCTACTCGATCGCAGCAACATAAAGCAGATTTCATTAATTATTCAGTATCGTATAGAAAAATAAAATCGCAGTTAATTATTTCTATGATGTTTACATTTTTTTTAGGGGATGGGGTTGCTTTAAAGTTTATACGGATAGCAATCCTTTAATATAAACGATTTTAATTTTTATTCTCTACGCGGATCCTTACAAGGGGGAAGACTCTATATATTTCCTAAGCAGAGCAATGCTACAACTGATTTAGTAAAGAAATATGTCGCTTTCAACGTAATCTTTTCTTTATTTATTGTGCCCCAATTTTTAATTCGGTACAATATAGAGAGAAGAAAATGTTTTTCCAAATAGGTATTCCTCAAGTATTTGAGATGAAAATAAAATATGAACAATGAGATATAAGTTTTCTTTAATACTTGTATGTTAGATGTACCGTAATGTATATATATATTTTTTTTGAGTATTCTCCAGGGAAGACGTGTTTTTTTTTTACTGTTATTTAAATTAGCAAGTATTTTATCACTTGGAAAAGGCGTAAAGATTTTTATGTAACAGAATTTCTAAACGATTTTTTTTTGGTTATTGTTTGAGGAATTATTTTAAAAATATCTTTAAAAATTACCTATCGTTTAGATTGAAGGTCGCATTTGAGCAACGATCGATTAAATTACTTTGGAAAGAAGAAGATCGATTAGCGAGAAGCAGCAACTATTCACTTTCTTTTTACTACGTTTAACTGATTATTATAAACATGTCTCGAGTGAACGCATGTAGAATTCGGAAGTCTCCTTCCATTGCAATAATTACGAAAAAACAGAATAATAAAAAAAAAAAAACGATATCGCGCCAAAAATCTTTGTCTTGAATCTGAACCGGAACTAACAACCAAGAAGGTAAAAACTTCGACACTAATAATCTTCGAGAAGGGGACTGGGCAACTATTGCAGTACTTTCCGGCCTTGTTATCATCATATCTACGAAAAATGCGGATAAAAAAGCTTCGACTAGCAACTGTTAATATCAAATTTCCGGTCATGATGATGTGGTATCTCGACCATGCAGCGGCTGCTAACGAGGCTAAGCGCGGAAATTGTGTCGCTCGGTACGGGTTTCCAAAGTTGAAGATATCGGAAGAATTAGCACTTCTGGAATGTTTTTATGCGTTGATACGCAGAGAAAAATGAACGAACGTATGCTATTTTACCGGATCTAGGAAATTTATTACAATAAGCAGCTCTAAAATATTTTTCGGTCATACGACATTTCTTTTTTTTTTAATGGGTTCGTTAATGAGGACATTAGTCCAAGAAATAGAAAGAGGGAAAAATAAAGTTTTTTAATCTTAAACGTTTATAAAACTAATTCAAGAGTGGGGGAATAACAGAAGCAGAAGGAAATGAAAGAAAATAAGAAGTACCGATAAGAAGGGGAGTAGGGATATCGAGTTTTAATAAAAAAGAATAGAGAGGGACGAGTGCCCATTAGGAAAGGCCGGACATTCAAATAAAACATGATATCGGGGTCACGAGAAGAAAAGTAATTAGAAGAGGATTGAAAAGATGGACGCGGTGCAGATGAAAACTGAAAAAATGATTCGGGAAGGAGACTATGGTTAAAGCGAAGGCGACAAATGGCCGTGATTGTGGAGCGTTAAGAAAGTGACAGTATCTAGAAAACCATGATTGAGGTTTGAGGCAGGATTAGAAAACGAAAAAGAGTAGGAGTTAAACTATAGTTTAGAATGGGTGTCATTTAAGGAAAGAAGAGCCGTATTATGAGCACGTGCCCAAAAATCTACCACTAGAAATGGAAGAACGGCCTAATCCACATATGTTGCGAGAATAGTTTTTATAATGACTCCTTGGCTCAGATTGTTGTGTTCTCTCGCTTTTATTTCACTAAAATGCCCGCTTCTAATTTGCTCCCCCGTCTAAAAAGTTTAGTATGAAAGATTTTCGTCAGATTTTTATACTTACGTCTCCTCCTTTTCCAATCAACCTTCTTTTTACCTTTCCATCCAACCTAATCTTCCTACCCGGCCTTGGTTTTAGAACTTTCTTTAGCTTAATTCCGTTATTGTCTCTATTATCCGTTTACGTCTTAATCATGCTCTTCTTTTTTCCTTACGTTTTCATTTTCGTCTCGCATCTAATTATCCCCTCCAATTAATGACGAAGCCGTCTGCGATCCTGACCATATCTTCTTTGAATGTTCATCCTCAATGAATAAACGTACTTCTTTGTACTCCGATCTGTTATCACTTAAGCTAATCCGTATTGCGCTTCGTATATCTTATCGTTTCTGTCGATCTCCGTTGTTCCGATTCTCAGTTCTTTTATTCTATATTAATATTTGACACCAACTCTACATCTAACTGATTCTTTTCCCTCATGTCGTTTCTGGGCGAAGGTCCGTTGCTGGCGTGCCCAAAGAAAAACCAAAAAAAATCTTGATATCATTCGTGAAACAGTGCAGGACAGCGAAGGAAAAGGGTCCGATTCATATTTGGGACAAAGTAAAATGTAGCTGAATACGTAGAGTTGTATTCGAATGGTCTATAGCGGAGGGCTGAGAGTAATTGTTCTACAGTTGTTCCATTGTCCAGTCACTATTCTACGAATGAAAAGAGAAAGTGTAACAAAAAGAGATAAAAAAAGGTACCCACACCGCGTCGTATTACTTAAATCGGTATTTTGACATTGATTGAAGTACCCTGTTGCTGATCGAGTGGTAAGCTGCCCGTTCTACTTGTGGAACACGCTAAACTATCGGCCCCACCAATGAAAGAACTCTGAAAAAAAAAAAATGTTTAACGAATTGCATTGCAAGCTAATGACAATGACAGTGTTTTTGGCCGCGTGCGTTATTGTTTACTTTTGGTTATTCGTTTTTTGTCGCATAATATTTTTTCGTTATTTCTTTCAATTTTAAGCATTTAAATCGTCTTGACTTTTTTTTTCATTTGCTATTTATTCCTGAAATAGCCCATTATGCACGTATGTATATATGAGAATCGCTCATTTGATTAACCGAGCTTTGCTAATTAAGCTCTCCTCATAATATGCTTTTAAAAGAAGAAGGGAGTTTCTAACGTGGATCTGAAGGTTGCTTTAGTTGGGGGTAGTGTTTCTTTCTTGTAGGTTCCGTTTTTACTTTCGGCGTCGTAACGGCTTATATTCAATTTCAGATACTAGCCTCTGTGTACCTGCGACAGCGATTTAAGTTATAATTAGTTCTTGTCGGTAATTAGAGAACATACTATGACGAAGTTCGAGTACCAACAGAGTAGCAAAATCAGAGAGGGAAAACTACTCACGAATAAAAAAGTATGTTCCTCGAGGATCACTTGGATTAAGGGAGTTAACAACTTTGAAAGCGGCTATATATGTAGTAACGATAACTAGACTGAGAACAGGACACAATAAAACCCCCGTTCACTTGGCTGAAATGAATACTGTTAATGGTGGAGTATGCAGTGGTTGTGGGCGCAGGGTGCAATGGATCATTTTGTTTGGTAGTGTATAGTTTACGAACAGGGTAGAGACAAACTTAGAACGGAAATCCTGTCAGATATCTTTCCAGTAACTGCAACTCATATAGTGGCAGATCCAACGTCAAATTTAGCTTTACTGGTATATAAATTTATAGAGCGCATTACAAGACAGAAGTATAGAAATTAAACATAAGAAAGTTTTACAAAATACCCTACATAAAGAATTAATCAAAAAGAAAAAAAAAAGCTGGCTAAATGGTGAAGGCTGAGCCAAAAAAAACAAAACCCGAAAATCTGTGCGCGGTAGCTTCCCATTATAAAACTATTGAAATACTTTCGAATGCAATAATTTCATAAATTAGTTGAATAAATAAAATTGGTTAAAACATATCACTGATTGCTCAGCTCGGCGTAGTGCTGAGATACAGTCTTAATGTACCGAAACATTTTTCCTTCGTTATTTTATTTAAAAAGTTTAAGCTTTTTGTACAGCTTCGTATATAGATGATGATTTCCTTTCGGTCGAATCTGAGATACGTCGATGTGTAGTTGGAAAACGACGAAATATTAATCGGCTTTTAGATGTAATTTTTGTTTCAGGTAGAACTTCCCTATTTTAGTCCCAAACTTTCGCCGTATTTTGGAAAGCGAAAGAACAATCGAAGTTTCAGTAGTTTTATTGATTGTAAAAAGTGACGAATAATCGATTTAAATTTTTCGAAAGTAAAAGTAAAGCAAGTTCCATATACTCTTGATATAAGGTATCATAGATTGAGTAATTAAGCTTTTCATAATGTACTTAAGGGTTCCTAATGGAGATCTGATGAGATAACCGGGGAGACAGTTCCTTTCTACTTTTCGATTATCATCCGCCTTTACTTTCCACCAGATAATTCTCCGGTATAACCAATATTCAATTTCAGATTAGGTACATACTTGGCGGAGCGATTAGCGAGCGACCTTAAAAAAAATGATATTTTACCGGAGACGGAATATGAAGAAGTTATCAAAATCACACTTCTGTACCAAACTATAAAAAGGATTTCGAAAATGCGTTCTCTAGTGGGGAAGAAGTTACCTTTCAAACGATGAAATGTTCAAAATTGAATGTACTTCACAGTTCGATTATAAAATGTGCTATACATTAAGCTGTCTGTTCGATTGATGTAATCCACGCGGCATATCCATGGGTTGCTTTGATTTTCAAATATGTTTTGGATTTTCTCCGGTCGAAATTGTTCGCGAAAAAATTGAGTAAATTATCTGTTGCAGCTTCCTGTAATTAATTTTGCCAGTTAAAAAAGGTCCTATTTGAAAAATACGTAACGATCGTGTAGAAGAACGTTTTCCGGGTTACGAAATGACTGGGAACAACTATCGAATATTAGAAGATTTTCTTTTTTTTTCTTTTATATTTTATTTTTATTCCTTTAAAATATATTATAAATATATAAAAATGCAATAATTTAATGAGAGGTTTATTTTTGTTAATAAAATTACGAATGCCGAGTAAAAATTATTGATTTTTTAAAATTTTCCCACTCTTAGGATTACAATAATAAAACTTGTATTGTTCTTCTGCGCTAGTGATCACCAATGCTATGTCATCCACAAATTTGAGGTGATTTAGATATTCGCTGTCTATTTTGATATCGGCTGTACCCTAATTTAACTTCTTGAATACAGTTTTCACTGCGCAGATAAATAATTTCGAGGAGGAGATTTCTCCAACATGACAGCAAGTAGGAGACTAAAAGCAAAAAAAAAAAAAAATACTGAACAAAAACGTTAGGTAATTGCAGAACAGGGAAAAGGGGATAAAGAAAAAAGGCTCAACTCTGACAACGAGCAATTTTTAAAATTGATAAAAAGCAAGAACTAACATATTCAAAAAAGAAGAAGAAAGCTTGTTTGATTTGGATGTCAAATAGACATATAATATATACAGATAAAAATTTGGTCATTTTGGCCTCACTAGGGGCTGCGCCCCTTGACCCCTCTTTCTTACATTTCTGTCTCTTTCTCTTTTATACTTCGTATGAAATGAGCAAAATTTACAACGTAATTCTTTTACCCGTTCG
Organism: Icerya purchasi; assembly: GCA_039619475.1. Taxonomy (NCBI): domain Eukaryota; kingdom Metazoa; phylum Arthropoda; class Insecta; order Hemiptera; family Monophlebidae; genus Icerya; species Icerya purchasi. Next base: position 484,870,259 of record CM077116.1, read on the forward strand.
TCCCGTATTTTTTCACGTTTTTTGACAAATACTCAGTTTACATTCACCAATTTTCACCGGGACTTACATGGTCAGTAAAGTAAAGGAAGTCTCAAACCCTTGATAGGGCGTCGGGAACACTTTCCAACGGATAAATAATTAGTAAAATCGGTCCACTTGAATATAGGTTGTGCGCAACGTGTAACCTCCTTCTTTTTGGAAGTCGGTAACAAAACTACATTTCCATGGTAATTTTTTTTTTGGGCTTGGCCGACTAAGGGCAGCTACCCAGGGCAATTGGACTAGATTAGAGATTAGATTTTGATCCGGTCAGAGATCGATGACAGGAAAGAGACAAGAATAGGAACCACATTGGATGACGGCAAAGCTAAGATATAGGAAGCACTATACGGAGTAGGATAATTCAGCTTCAACAGCTGAACGTACAGGATATTACGCTCAGAGGAAAGACTGGATCATTCAAACAGCACGTGGTCAGGATCACAAACGAAGGAACAGTCGCCAGAGTGCAAAGGATAATAAGGGGATGGGAAAAGAGCAAAACGATGCCGAGAGGATGGGAGTAAAGTATGATTGAACCGCAGACGGCAGATGGCAATGATGAAAAAACGTTTAAAAGTAGGAAAATGATAGAACCAAGAATAAGAAGGAGGTCTAGGCTGAATAGAAAGGTAAAATGAGTTAGGATTGGAAAAGGTAATTTTGTAAATTGATAGCATTTTAAGTCAACCACCTCTGTTACATTAATTAAAAATAAGAAAAAAAATTATCTTTTTTTTTTTTTTAATTTTATTTTACGGGCACAAAAAAAAAAATTATCCTAAGGGACCATATTATTTCACATTTTTTTGGCGAATATTTAATTCATGTTCACCGATTTTCGTCATTACTCACATGGTACTTGAATGCTTTCTAATGGACAATGAATCAGTAAAATCGGTCTATATAAATGTGAGTTATGTGCGGACAAAACATAAAAAAAAAAAGCAAAAAAAAAGCGATGAACGTATAACCTTTTTGGAAGTCAGTAAAAATTAAATATTACAAATGTTACATAAAATTGGGACATTTTTTGGACATTTTTTCGTTACATAACATTAGGACATTTTTTGGGACGTTTTTTTGTCACCTAAAATTGGGACATTTTATCTAATGGGGGTCGGCATAAGAATTACGTTAAATTAATATGTATGTATGTATATAACTGTAAGAAGAAAAGAAAAGAACTAGACGCGGAAATGATCGGAAGATTGACGCGATAACTAAACGGAAAACAGAGTACCGTAGGAGATGATGTGCATAAAGAAGAGGATAATTTCAGAGAGTTGTGGATTGATTAGAGGGTAATTAGCCGTTTTTTTTTTTATTATTATTTTTGGAAGGTATACGTCGTCGTCGTCGTCGGGGTCGCATCTCTTGCCTCAAGAGGTTGCGTACATCTATATTCTTCGATTCCTGGCGTATCTAATCGTGTCTTGTATACTTTTGCATGGAAAGTTGGCTGGTGCATTCGTAGTTGCTAGCTCCAATCTTCTTCTTCCTTTAATGGGTTTTCCCTGAACTCGTCCTTGCAATGCCAACATGAAAACACCGTTTTCCCGGATTTTATGCGCTATGTATTTCAGCTTTCGGTGCTTAATATTTTCAACTATCGTTTTGTTTTCTTCATTTACTTTTGTTAAGACTGATCATGCTTAAGGTTATGTTTTTTAAGACGTTGCTAAGGTTATTAAAGGCGGTCTTTGCCATACCGATTCTACTTTCGACTTCTTTTAGGTCTCTTCCGTCCTTACTTATGAGAGCACCTAAATATCTAAACTCAGTGACATTCTCGATTTTTTCATTGTCTATCATGATTACTGCTTTTTTGTTATTGGTTCTCGAAAATCTCATGACTTTCGTTTTTTCCGTGTGGAAGGTATACAAATACCTTTTTTTCCAAACAAAGGCAGTTTGTGTATCATCCGCGATTATGTTGATACGCGAAAAAGAGGAATTCATTTAAATATTACACATCGTAGAGGGAACAAATACCAAAGCTGAATTTGAGAATAGGAAAAAAGCGCGTGGAAAAGAATGTGTGTGATCGTGCGAATTAAATGGTAACGACTAATGAAACAGATGTCAGCTGAGATTCTTCTGCTGTGTTTGCGTTTACGTGGATATATGACGTGATCTTGTATCTGTTAAAAGTTCATTTCAAAAGTGCAACCCAATGAGGGAATTCTGGCGAACGGGAAAAAGTTGTAGAGTTTATGAAAATGAAACGAAGCTGGTATGAAGAATGGAAGGTTCGTCTACGGGCAACTTGTTCAGAACTTTCTCTTGTTGCATTGGAATGCACTATACGACACGTAATGAAGTTTCTGTTTCGTTCTTTTTCTACTCTTAATCTTTTAGTTCACTTTCATAAATGTGACTCCTCCATCGTCACACGTTGCTCAGAGATGATTAACTTGGTTCTTTTTTTTTTTTGTTTAAACTGTTGAACTAAATTTCACCACTTAATTAATTCATCCGTTATGTTGACGGATTTATAAAACATTTTTTTTTTTTCTCTTTACCCATTCGATTAAATATACTTTAGTAATTTGCCGAAATAAACAGTACGAGTATGTAGACATTTTTAAATGGTAATAATAAATCGGCAAAGTGTTTGCAATTATAGACTTTTTCTCGTGGTTACCTTTCTAGTTTATTTTTTATATGTATATCGAGCATGTACCTATTTGCAATTATATGGCAGTACCGTGAATTGGGGGGGGGGCAGAGCAGCAGTGCGGGACTTTTCTCTGCTTGTCGGAAATGTTGTATGAATAAAACATTTTCACCGATCTGTAAAATGTAAAAATTAAGCGATACTTTCGGTACGCGTAACGTCACTTTGATAAGCTTATCACGTCACAGCAAATACGCACGAGACGCGCTACAGTTCCCATTTTCTATCTTATTATAAGAAATAATTGCTTCTTTTGAACTGATCAAAGAAGACAAATGAACACGATCGGAAACGAAACACCGTCAGAGCCGAGCCGTCGAAAAGCAGATGTCAAAAATTATTCCCGCTCCCGTAAAACTGCAGTATCGTCGCGTATCGGACTTTCAAAAAAACCCGAAAGAAGAAAAAAAAGAATAAACAAAAAGAAGAACAAAATCGCACGAGAAAAACCGCAAAGAAAGAGGGAAAATTGCCTCTAAATTCCGGCTTGTAATAATCGATGTGGCCCTACTCATTGCATTTAGATGGAATTTTCAACGCGCAGTTCAATTTCGCTTCCATTCAATTCCTGCATCATATCGCGCAGATGAAGCACCTCTTTGTTACAAAGGCCAAAACGACCGAACTAAAAGAAACACAGCTCTCATAGAATACACTGTATGATACAGCCTTTTTCACGGAGTGCAAATACAAAGGCGGCTTGCGTTCTATTAATCGGTAGAATTCCGCCGAATAAGAGATATTATTGTACAAAAATCAGCAATTATCGCACAGTTCTTCGCTTAAATTGCGCACGCGAATAATGTAATTCTGGAGGTGTTTTTCTTAAGTTTTCCCTAATTCTCTCAAAATTTATGAAATTATTACCGACAAAGTATAAAGTTGAAAATAAATTTTCCATTTATTATTAATCCTTCGTCGTACTGTAACTTGTTCCGATATTTTAATTATAATAAAGTGTGAAATAAACGAATAAATCGGTATAAATAAGTACAATCATCATCATCATCATCATCATTTTGTTACATTTTCTTTCAGGAGGTTGCGCTTCAAAAACCATTGAACGTCTCATATTTTCCTACATCTGGCTGCATTTATTACGTCATATGTTTTGCCAATATTCGCCGCTACATATTCCAAGTACAATAAATAAGTTCAAAAATATATAAATAAATAAATAAATAAATAAATAAATAAATAATAGACACGTCTTTTCCTTTTTTTGTAGCTTTCATTTTAACTTTAATTTTGCTTACATTGGATTTTGTCCCCGTTACATAATTTTCGTCTCGCACACGTTTTCTTCATAGACGATAATGGAAAAAATATAATCTCGATTGGCGCCGCTAGGAAAAAATTTAATAATATTTTTAAGTCACAAGAATCGGAGACAGTTTATTTTAAAACATTTTTTCACAGCACCATATTAGAGAACTCCAGGAATTATAATAACAAATAGACCGATAACGAAAAAACCATGATTTATGTATAATGATTAAAAATAACTACGATATGTAAATATTAATGTAAACAAAAGATAGAAAATTTAAAACGGATGATTTTAAAAAATGAATAAATAACATAATAAAGCTTAAATATTATAAATTTAATCGCGGAGTTACTACAGGAATGTTATTATTGAAAATACTGCCACTATGTTTATTAATTCTTAATTCTATATTTCTGCGCAATTCAGTGAATTTGGGTTGCTTATAAAATAGCCATCTGTAATATCTGTGTTATAGAATGTTAAGCGATAGTGTAGATTGTGTTGCAATATTGAACTTAATTTTTCAATGAAATGTGCGTTGCACGTAATTTTGTATTTTATGATGTTAAATTCGATTAATTTTTCTTTATGTTGAAGTGGTGTACTATCCGTTTTATGTAAATTTATATATGTATTAATTACAACGTAATTCTTAGGCTACCCCTCATTCGAAAAAATGTCCCAATTTTATGTAACGTTTGTTATATTTTGTAGGATTTTTGTTATTGTTATTTAAAAAATGTCACAATTTTATGTAATGAAATATGTAACGAAAAATGTAACGAAAAAATGTAACGAAAAATGTAACGAAAAAATGTCTTAATTTTATATAACGGAAGGTAAATGTTAGAATAGGATTTTTGTGGTTATGTTATTTTTTGTGTGTGTTGATGCCAGTAAGAATTACGTTGTAAATTTCGATCATTTTATACAAAGTATAGAAGAGAAAGAGACAGGAATGAAAGCAGGAGGGGTCAAGGGTGTGTATTTTTATGCGTGTATATTACTTACTGATTGTAATACTAGGAATTGCATTTTTAGGATTGTAAGATATTTTAATATAGGTTAATTGTGTTAAATAAAAATATTTCAGTTTTTTATTACCCATTTTTTAATGCACGTATACTACACGTTTATGTGTACGGACTTTAGGAATTGAAGGAAATTATTTAATAGCATTATCAGAGGAATACTTTTATCAAGAATATAAATGTCGTCAACAAATCCGGAGTAAAGTATATGGTATTACAATTAGGTAGAGAGATGAACACCGTATGGAGGGAGAATTGAAGAAACAGGGAAAAAACGGTAGATTAGGCTGGATGAAGAGATAAAAGGGATCCGGATTTGAGAATGAGGAGGAATACGTGTTTAACCATAGTTTGAAATGAGCTGAAGTAGAGAGGAGATTAATATTGTGAGATGAAAAAACGCTGGGAAATTTATCGGTAGAAGAGGATGAATGAGCTAGTATATCGGCTGAGGCGTTTCTTTCGATTCCAGAGTGCCCGGGGATCCACAATAGGTCAATTTGGTTGGAGTGAGAAAGGAAAATGTTATGGATAAGAGAGCGTACGAGAAAGATTACGTAATCAGCAGAGGGAGAAGGAAAAGGAAGGAGTTAGCTTGTAGAACGCTGTGGGAGGGATCTGATATAATAGGACTTCGTGAGAAATTAGGAAAAAAGTAATAAAAAGGACGGAACGCAGGATAGCAGTAGACTCAGCATAGGAAACTGAGAAGGAGGAAGGAAGTTAGAAGGTTTCAGAATAATTTAAGGAAGGACAAAAGAAGGTTCAACCAACTCCATTGGGTTCTTTGGAGCTATCAGAGAAGATCGCAAAGTGATTAGGGAAAAAAGTATTTAAAAACTCTGATTTGACAACATGATGAAGGATAGGTTTGGTAGAACAAGTTAAGAATAGGCAATTAATAGTATGTAGGAGGGCGGAAAAATTGAAAGAAAAGTATGGCGGCTTGTCGTATGAATAAATATATGGAGAGAACTGTGAGAGACGGGTAGAAATGAGAAATAGTATAGGAGTTTCGTTGATGGAAAAATGATAGAAAAATAGGAATCAACAAGGGAGGAAGAAGAAATAGGTAGACGTTTGATTAAAAAGCAGTAACCTAGACAGGACCTTTCAACGAAAAGAGGAGGGATGAGTGATTCGGCATGTAAAGCGGAGATAGGAGTAGATAGGAGTAGACTTCCTAGCTCCCAGACAAAGGCGAAGACAAATATTCTGGACACGGTCTCGAGTTTTGAGAGCAAAGATTTGGAGGAATTTCCAGAGATAAAACAACAATAATCAATGATAGAGGGAATAAAGGATTTGTAGAGAATTAGTGGAATGCATGGGTTTTCACCCCAATTAGTATGGGAGAGAAACTTTATCAGGTTGAGCCTTTTGAGGGAAGACAGGTAGAGATGGTTGATTTGATTATGGAACGAAAGACGGCTGCCCAGAAAAATGCCTAAATAGCGGAAAGAGGAAGAAATTGAGATCTCATCGTTATTTATGACGAAACTAATTAGGGAGGGATTAAAAGGCACAACAATAGAGGATTTAATTGATGAAATTGAAAGATGGATATTCTTAATATTTACACGAATAAAAATTTCGTGGAAGCGGTTCATAGATTCAGCTTACAGATGTCAAACACTAATGAGGGGAAAAACAAACCTTTCCATCGTGTTCTAAGTCCTCGAAAATAGTACGACCGATGGATATGGGCAATTTAAAAATCGAAAATATTTAGAAAAAAGTAACAATTTTCCCGATTTCCTGTACGGCGGTTATCATTGAAAATGGTAGCGCGCAAACACCTTTTTTATCATTTTTATTTACTTTTTTCCAACGCCTCTAACTTTCCAGGGCCTCCATAAAATTTCTTCTTTTTGGATCGAACAAGGTTCAAAAATTTCCCTTATCTCTTTAAATTCCGCGGGGCATTCCATTTTTCAGTTAAATTTTATTTTCGTAATTTGATATTTCTATAAAATAGCAGCAGTACTTTTTTGAATAGTAATTTTATTTTTGCAATAAGAACTCATGATTTGTGACTTTATGAAAAGTTACTGGAAATGTATAAACACAAAGTGTAAATATTAAAGAGAAAACGTATTTAGTTTATTGCAAAGCTTTATACCACGTTTTTCGTTTTATTGCCTGGTGCATAAACAACGCTGTTTATATTTCAGATTTTAAATATTGAGATATTTAATTTTTAAACGCAACAACGTTTTGTAGCGATGAGCTTTCGTATTGCGGCATAACGTGTGGATATCAGCTGTGTGTTCATGTATGGGGGGATCGAACAACCTTTTTTGCATATTTTCGGCCATTTTTCCAATTTCTGAGTCTATATGAACCTGGCCAGAGGGCGATAGCGAGTATTTTTAAAAAAATTATCGAAATCGGTCCACCCGTTCTCGAGTTTTGCGCTTAGCAACAAACAACAATTCATTTTTATTCATATTAACCGTTTCAATCTGTAGTTGGAAATTCATAAAAAAATTTTTATTTTATCTGAAATTATATTTATGTAAAGATTCTTTTTCTCTTTGAGTGCATATTTATCGCCGTCCAACAAGAAATGCTCTTCATGTTCCACGTTTAGCTGAAGATTACCGATCTTTCTATAACCTGTCCGTCGTGACCTAACAAAAAAATTCGCTCAACTAAGTAGAACACACAGACATCATTTTGAAGCGGTCGAGTTTTATTTACACGGTGATCTCCCATAATTACACATTTAAAAGAACATCTTCTTCGCTCATACCTTCCGAATTGTTCGTCTCGAATATTTTATTAAAGTTAATTTATTACCGCAGAAGCAAACTACAATAATTAAGTAAGGATTTCAAATTTGAGTGTAAATAACATTCCTGCTAGCAAGTACTGACAATTCTGTTGCAGAATTTTTTATTTCTTTGTAAAGATAATAGAAAACACTGCTTTTTTAAAATTCTTCGCAAAGAATATAACAGCTAGGCTAGGAGTGCGACTTGTATGGTTTAGATCCTGCCATGGAGGTTTGATGATTTCAAAAACGCAAACAATGAAGTAATGGAATGCGGCGTATTTACTTACGCCAGAAAATAAAATGCTACCTAGAGTTTATCATTTATCATAGTATAATCATTTTATTTTTTACGTTTAATTTTTATTTACCATGTGGTAATCGTTTTATTTAAAATTTTATAAAAATTATTTTTTTTTCCACTCGTCTCGTATACATTACTGTACTGCTGATCTCATTTCAACTATTTGAAACTTCATATTTTGTGAAGGAGAACGGGTAAAACTTAGCTGCACCTTAAAATCTTCGTACGAACAACACGAGAATACACCCTGAAAATTTTAGCACGATCCGTTCAGCGGTACAGGAACGTAACATACACACACACATACCCCCTCCCCCCGAAATAAAGACACTATGCGGTTCTTTTATCTAGTTAGGTCTAGTTGCATTTAAAAAAAGAAACACCGAGTCAAAGATTAAAGAAATTCGATAAAATTTCCCAGCCAAATCATGAGAAATTTCTCTCTCTCTTTCTTTCGCTTTTTTCACAGCTCTCTTTCGCTCTCTCTCATGGCGTGCGCCTAATTGCGTCTCAAGCACTTCGATGTTTTTCAGTCCAAATCAGCTGCGACTCTAATAGTTTCGACTGAAAAAAAAATGCCAATCGGCGGATATCTGTTCTATATTTCTTTAATCTCTTTGCTGAGTATGATTTTCCTGTAATAGCAACATTTTAACTATCCGTGTCGTACCATATGTTTCTGTGCTTTAGGCAGGACTGCCACACGTATTTCAATTCTGAGAGAAACGCCAGTTGCAATGAAGTATTTAATATAAGCAAATAATCACTTAAAGTTATTTAAACAAAACCACGCAATTTCCTCGTGAAAATTTTCGCTTGTTTCTGTTTTTCATTTAGAGCAGTGTTGTCTGTTTTACTTCATTTTTTCTGAACATGCTGAAATGGTTAATGAAAAGTATGTCAGGTGTTTAAAAACATCGCTTAAATTTTGGTATTAATGATAGTGGAGAATGTATAAGTAGCAAATAACATTTTCAAAAAATAAAAATGGCAAAAGCGGAAACCCTAACAATCGATTTAACGCTAATTCGGCTTAAATGGATCTCTTTACCCCTTCGCAGAGTTCCTCTGATGACAACGGAAGACCGTCATCAGTTGCGAGCCGCAGCATCCAAACTTTTACGAGTACAGCGGCAACTCATCAACTACACGACCAGGTCCGCGCTACACTGCCTCCTCCCGCTGCTACAGTTGCACCGTCCTCGTCAGCTAAAACTGATAAGATATCGCCGATTCGGTTATCATTACGTGAAACCAAAGACGAGTGGCACATCGTCAAAAATAGAAAAAGAGGAAGATCAGTCATCAGAAATTATTCTGGCTCTTCTCCATCCCCTCCGGCTTCTACACCGCCGCCGCACAGACGGAATAGGTACGAATTCTTAGCGCTTGATGATGATGATGACAGTAAGTACGACAATACTAATGAAAATGAAACCAGCAAATCAAAGGTAAGCGATAAACCAATTATTCCGATGCCGAATTCAACACATATCGTCAATTCGTCACAGTTAAACGCGACCAATATTATTAATAGCGCAAACGAAAATCGAATTAATGACTCAAACTCGGTAAACATTTCAAATAAAACCAGCAAAACAATACCTCCCATATTAGTAAAAAATATTAGCAATATCTTAACTCTCCGAACCGATTTACTTTCCGATCAAAACATTACATTTGCATTGAAGTCAACAAACACTGGAGTCACTATAATCCCCCAAAATACGGACAGTTATCGTAAAATAATTAAACTGTTACAAGCGAAAAATTATTATTTTTTCACATATCAATTAATAGATGAAAAACCGTTTCGGGTCGTTATACGGAACCTGCATCCGTCTACGGACACAAACGAAATTAAAACCGAATTGGAAAAATTAGGTTTCAGCGTCCGAAACGTTGTGAACGTTATACATCCGAGAAACAAATCTCAGCTACCTATGCACTATGTCGATTTGAACCAGTCGGCCAAAAATGACGAAATCTTCATGTTAAATGGACTATTATACACGCGCGTAGAGGTTCAGGAATTTAATACCAAAAAACAACTTATGCAGTGTAAGAGATGTCAGTTGTATGGCCATTCGCACAATTATTGCAACCTGCCATTTAGGTGCGTGAAATGTGGTAACAAACATGATTCTAAATACTGCAAGAAAGACGTTACCGCGAAACCAACTTGTGCTCTGTGCCGGGGTGATCATCCAGCAAACTATAGAGGGTGTCCAGAACGCAAACGGGCAGTATATGAAAAACAAACACATCCTAGAAATCGCATTATAAAAAACCTAGAAGTAAACCAGCGGGACTTCCCTTCCTTACCAAGTAAATCTCCGACAAGCAGAAACCCATGGAATATAGGAATAAATACGTTTACGAAAACAGAAACCAGCAACAACATCGGCGACAATAAATTTAGTGAGAAGAGCTATCCCAGCAGTATTCTCAGAGATAGCAACCTAATGGACCAATTCTCAACTAAAATCATAGGTGCTTTAGATATAATGTTAAATGACTTCAAAGCGCTGATTAATCCATTATTTTCAATATTAAACAAGCTACTGGATAAGCTAGTGTAATGGCCAATAAAACTATAACAAATAAAACATTAACATTAATGCTATGGAATTCTAACGGAATAATATCAAAGAAAGCGGAATTCGAATTATTCATCCATCAACATAGATTAGATGTGGCATTAATCTGCGAGACGCATTTAATATCAACGATGAGTTTCAACATTGCTGGCTATAATACCTACTGTATCTCTCATCCTGATGGGAAAGCTCACGGAGGCGTGGCAGTGTTAGTAAGAACTGGGTTAAGCCATCATGTAGTTCATTCAGAAGCCTCCTTCGCTTATCAACTGATGGCAGTCAGCATCAGGGCTGTGGAATCAGAATTTACTATTGCAGCAATATATTGTCATCCAAACATAATCCTACCCAAGGAGAGAATAAGAGCAATTTTCCAAAACCTAGGAACCAGGGTAATATTAGGAGGAGATTTTAATGCCACCAGCACTTTATGGAAATGTCGGAAGGACAATTCCAGAGGTAGAATGCTGGTTAATTTAATTCGACAGCACAACTTGCAGGTAGTAGGACCAGATGAGCCGACCTATTGGCCTAAGCACCAAAACCGCATTCCGAACATACTTGACTTCTTTATAACAAAAAATTTACATCAGGTCTATTGGAACTGCAAATCCCTGCCTCTGCTCAGTTCAGACCACTCACCAGTCCTAGCATGCATCACCATCCAAACGATACCCAAACCAAGGCGAAGTTATTTAACAAATAATAGCACAAACTGGAGTGGATTCGCTAAACAAGTTGAACATAATACCAATTTAAATATTCCTCTAAAAACTTCAAGTGAAATAGAAAATGCAGTGATCAATTTGGTAAGCAGTATCCATGAGGCGTGTAAAACAAATACTTCATATCCCAAAGAGGATAGATTGTCGGAAACTCATTTATTTTATACTCCGTTTGAAATAAGGGAACTAATTCAATTAACGAGAAACGCAAGAGTTCAATGGCAGCAAAACAGAATCCCATCACTTAAAAGATTCTATAACGGGCTACAAAAACAGTTACGGAATAAAATAATTCGATATAAAAATTTCAGATACTCACAGTTTTTTGCACAACTAAATCCGGAAGACGGATCGATATGGAAATCTACAAAGTCCTTTATCAATAAACTTCCCAAACCCCAATCCATTAGGAAACCTAATGGGGATTGGGCTAAAACCGATGAGGACAAAGCTGAGACGTTTGGGAAGCACCTGTTCAATACATTTAAACCGTTTGAAATAAAGGGTCAGCTGCAACACGAAATATCAGTTAAAGAATTCCTTTTGGCACCTTTGCAATTAACATGGCCAACTAAATACATATCGCCGAAGGAGGTACAAAATAAAATTAAACGCTTAAAAAACAAAAAAGCTCCAGGCAAAGATCTTATAACCGCTGAAATAGCTAAAAATCTACCGAATAAAAGCCTAATATTATTGACATATATTTATAACGCTATCTTAAGAACAGGATATTTCCCCGAAACCTGGAAAGAATCCATTATCCAAATTATACCAAAACCTCATAAAGACTTATCAGCTCCTTCATCATATAGGCCAATTAGTTTGCTTAGTGTACTGTCAAAGATATTTGAGATGTTAATACAGGATCGAATTATAAAAGTAATTTCGAAAAACAAGATCTTGCCCAATCACCAGTTTGGATTTCGTGCAAAACATTCGGCCGTACAACAAATTCATCGGATTACCGATAAAATAGCTTCGACACTGGAAAGGGGACAATATTGTAGCGCGGTCTTTCTTGATGTCGAGCAGGCATTCGATCGGGTGTGGCATCAAGGCCTCCTGTACAAACTGAAGAACATTCTGCCAAATGATATTTATGCGGTAATACAATGCTTCTTGTCAAGAAGGAGTTTTGTAGTGAAGATAAATTCATCAATATCCGGAAAATACGGGATAAATGCATCCGTCCCGCAGGGAAGTATACTTGCGCCACTGTTATATTCCTTGTACTCGGCGGATTTTCCAGTGCTAAAAACCACGGTAACAGCGACTTTCGCTGATGACACCTGCATCTTAGCGGCAAATAGTGATCCTTCGCGTGCTTCACTACTGTTGCAGGAGCACTTGAACAAGATTGAAGCATGGGCAGAGAAATGGAAGATTAAAATAAACCATTCCAAAAGTTTACAGGTGACGTTTACGCTAAACCAACAGTCCTGTCCCCAGGTAGAAATAAATAAAAATGTTCTTCCGCAAAGCAACAGCGCTAAATACTTAGGATTAACAATGGACCGACGTCTAACATGGAGGATCCACGTCGCGTACACAAGGCAAAAAATTCGCTCGAGACTTCAAATCTTAAATAGCCTTATGGGAAGGAAGTCTGCCGTGAGCATGTCTTGCAAAAGACTAATCTATCTATCCGTACTGGCGCCAGTATGGCGGTATGGCATCGAAGTATATGGCGCAACATCCAAGAGCAATATCAACAGAATACAACAGCTTCAATCTAAAATACTCAGACAAGTTGCCAACGCTCCTTATTTCGTGTCCAATAGAACACTCCATCACGATCTGAAGATCCCATTCGTGCAAGACTATTACAAACTTCGATATGGTACGTTCTTTAGTAAACTTGAACTCAGTGAAAACATAGAAGCGTCCAGCATGTTCTGTTCATCTCTCCCTGGGAATCCGCGGAGAAGACTCAAGAGATACTGGTGTAGAGATGCATTACCCGGATAACCCCGAGAAAATTACAACAGCATCTACGGATTTAATTTCACTCGCTCAAACCTAATTTGTGTTGAACAATGTCATAAAATGGACTTAATTTGTAAAAGTTTTTTTTTTTTTTTTTTACTGTGATAAACTGTGTGTAACGTAAACTAATAGTAAGTTATTAGTATATTAGTTAAAAATCATGTCTTTTTCTAATGAGAAGAGATATGAGGAAGTAATTGCTTAACATAGAAAAGTCAAGATTTAGTTAACCAAACAGCAACGCCAATTGTGGTTCTAAGACCGGAGTGGTGAAAAAAAAAAAAAAAAAAAAATAGCCGATTTAACTTTTGTTGCTAATCCCTCAATACTCTTGGCTTTTTGGGAAATTTTTGGTGATTTATCCTGAAATCAGCTGTTAAAATCAGCTAAAAATGCCCCCGTATAAACTAAGTAACTGTCAGTGAGCTGTCAATGTCAACCACATTAGTTTCACGCAAGCGTCTTGTGTGTTTCGAGTTGTGTGTGTGCCATATAGCGAAATAATTCAAAGACTTTTTTAAGCAATTCGGCAAGTGATAGAGTTTGGTTAGATATTTAAATATTTTTAGCCGATAAAGATACAAATAACTATCATTTGAAAAGTGTGCTTTATTTGCTGTGCATTATTTTAAGGTGCTACATGAAATCGTTTTTCCTGTCGAGTGTTTTTTTTTCAAAAATGGCCTGGGTACGTCTATGACATATATATATATATATATATATATATATATCATATAGCTTCTGAATTGAAACGAAAAAAATTACAAAAAATAAACGCATAAATAAATTTTTTTACGCAAAATTACAAGAATTCTCGACTGATGAGTTGAATATGAAATTTACAACAGAACAGAAAAAAATAGGCAATTTTAGAGGCGTTAAATGTTTCAAGAGCAATTTCAGCGTCAGCATGCTGGGAGCCGTTGCATAGTACTGTATAGGGTCTTCTATTTTTTATCGAAAATTGACCACTGCTACAAATTAAACGGTGTCATTTCTCCTTTCAGCGCATATTTTTGCATCTTCACTTTCCCTTGTATCCCCGATCAAATTTAACAATCAATCTCGCATACGAATCCCTCTCCCTAATTAATAAAGTTCCCCCTCGAGGACTCTGTTCGCAAATGATTGAATCTAGCTCACGAGTCGTGCCTAGTATAATATAAAAAAAAAAAAAAGAAAAAAAAAGAAAAAAAGAAAAACCTTGGTGTTTTTTTCAAAACCATTACGCATTTTGCAAAAAGTCTCAGTGCGCTTGTGAGAAACTGTGTCTTTTAAACGTCAGCGACAAGAGAGCAAATGTGCTGATATGAGGTGTACCCTTACCCGCGGGGGAATTGAAAAAATGAAGAAAAACCGCAATTATTAACTTTTGGCAAAACACAAAAAGAAATAAAATAAAAAATTAAAATAAAATGCGAATTGCTCCCAGGTTTATACCTAATCTGAAATTGAATATTGGTTATACCAGAGAATTATCTGGTGGAAAGTAAAGGCGGATAATCCAAAAGTAGAAAGGAACTGGCCCCAGTATTCTCATCAGATCCTCATTAGGGACCCTTAAGTACCATTATGAAAAGCTAAACTTCACAATATCCGTTATACTTTATCAAGGGGCCATATATGGGACTTACTTTACTTTACTTAAGGGGAGGCCAAAATAGGAGAATTCCTAGGCTCGGCGTGTATGTGAAATTAAAAAATTTTCTGAACTATTTTAAAAAAGTATCGCAATCAATTAGTTGAATTATAAAATCTTTTTTTCGTACGTGAAATTTTCTTTTTCTTGTTTTTTTTCTGTTATATCCCAAGAACTACGGGCAAGATGAAGCTAGGCGTTTAGTGCAATGCGAAGCGATTTCTGATCACGTGTAAAGCTTTCGGAAAAATCGAATTGTTTTCAACGTAAACATTGAAAAATTTAACAGAGAACTTCGGTTATCGGCCGATTGAGAAGAAACACGAGAGACAGAAAAGATAAGGGAACTCAGTCAATCGCTAGAGTTATCGTAGGTAATAATTTTTGGTTCATATGCTCCCCCCATTATGGAGGGGTTCAAAAAAAAAAATAAATTATCATTACAATTTAAATAGGTCGACGATGAATATAGGTTTACAATCTGGCAATAGACGTACGTGCGCACTTCAAAGGTGATGTTGTTTTAAAAAATTACAAAAATCTGTATATTTCAATCAACACGAACACCATGAAAGATCTTTACGTATTTTTAAAATATGTAAACCTATTGTGCGAGTTGATTAATTGTGTGTTTCGTTCGGGTTGTCGCACACTGAAACTTCCAAAAAAGCAAATTCTATTCGCGCTCTGGGTTAATGTCCCATAGTTGACGTCTTCCCCCCCCAAAAAAAACCAAAAAAAACCCCAAAAAAACCAAAAACAAAACAAAAGAAAACTTATTACGCGCAAATTCGTTCTTTTCTTTTTTTTTTTTAAATAATCTAAAGATGCGAGAAGTGCAAATTAAATGAAGTGCAAATTACATAAAGTAAAAAGAGCGACTTGTTTCCCAGTTTTACACCTACTCGTTGGGGTTAATTACTGTTTTTTAAGTAATTTCAAGTGTGCAGTTCTCGCTACCGGCCGAACAACCCGGACTATTTTGCATAGAATTCGGCGCGAATGCGACATAGAGCCGATCTGGCCGAGCGGCAGATCGACTACGTCACAGAACTAATGCACGATATGTGTTTACTTTTCGGTGTATCTCGCGATGCGAAGCCGAACGCGAGCGATTCTCTGTTTGTAAAAGCCGGGCCGATTTCTGCTCGGCCGAGTAGCTATAAATGTTTCTCCATATTAAATTAGACGCGGCCGAATTATCTTGTTTGGACAACGGATCAACTTGTCCTCCATTTTCATCACGGTTCAATAATTTCCACCACAAATCATAATAGAGAACCACGACACGGAACGTAATAACCTACCGCCGCCGCTCCCGTCGCGAATCGCCTACGCATCCACACGCAGCGCGCGCGTGCCTACACAGATAAACGCGCGTGTGCGTGTCAAAGTGGATTCGAGAAGCGGCCGCCAGATATAATTTCGGTTTCGGTCCCGACTAAGCGGCCCTTATTTATTTTATAAACCGCATCGTCGCCCGGCACTGCCCTCCGCTTCGCTCGTGGATCGCGCTTCTTTGGCCGACAAAGTCTCGAGCTGCAACAACAAAATGCGCCCGCTTCATGCGTGTGTATTTCTTTCAGTCGACTGCTTCCGCAAAAAAAAGGCCAACTTCGCCTATTACGCGCCATTTTTACCTTGCTTCTTTTCGACGGATTTTCATGCAAAAAGCTATCTGCGTCCGGCAACTCGGCTATGTTCTTCGGCTCCATTATACGCCTCGTTTAATGGCCTTGGTTTTATTGTTCAATCCATGGCCGGTTTGGGGAGTTACGGCGCATACCGGGATGTATAATTCGATTGCTTGCGAACTAGAGCTGTATCCAGTAACTGAATTGCCGGAGCAGTTCTTCGAAACGAGCAGTGATTCTTGTCCGAAACAGAATTATTATTTTTTTTTCTCTGACAACTGACATGCGAAATGTTTTTGGTTAATAGGCGATAAAAATTAATATTTTTTACATAATTATGGATAGAAAAATGAAATAATATATGCTTTTTTCATTTTATAATAAAAATATACGTATATGAAAAAATATTAATAGTAGCCGTAAACATATTTAAAAACATAGGAAAAAAATGTAAAGTATCTGCACTACATGCAGATACAACATCGATACATGGATATGTCTTATTTTTCCTCAGCTAAAAAATGTTCAATGTAAAATTCCAGGAGGTCTTCAGTCTCCTGGTTACGAACCGATACTCCTTGATACTATGGTAGCAGCAGTTATTTTGATACTATGGTAGCGGCAGTTATTTTGATACTATGGTAGCGGCAGTTATTTCGATACTATGGTAGCAGCAGTTATTTTGATACTATGGTAGCAGCAGTTATTTTGATCACCCATATAATTCATATCACACGGTTCAGTTGACATAACTCATATATTATTTTAATTAAATAGCGTTACACAGTTTTTGCTCTTAAAAAAAGCGTGACGAACAATTTGGCTGACCCCCACCGGTAAGACATATCCATGTTAAAAAAGGAAAAATATTATATCGTTCATTGATTGTGGAGGAAATTACGCGACAGAAAAAAACATGCAACGCCAGCAGAGCCGCATGTTTCGTCTGGCTATGATGTTTTGATGGGTGTGTGCGTGTGCGGTGCTTCTAGGTGAGTAGAGGCAGTTTCAACAGAAGAGACCACGTCATTTTCTCACTGCTCCGGAGCAGTAGTCAGAACAACAGTCGCCGGAGCTCTGAGCAGTTCCATTTTAGTCACCGAATCGCAACTGTTCACTTGTCGGAGCAGCGAGAAAAGAGCGGCTATTTTTAGGCCATCACTAATGCGAGCATTTAAAGAGCAAGAGCGCCTCTGCGGCATTTCCCGGATACTTCCGATTGCATTTGTAGATCGGCAGTTTCGATTTTCGTTTTTACTCGGAAGAAAGAGCTTCGCTTTATTTCCGAAATTGTACTTTCCACCTTTTCTTGTTCTTCTTTCTTTAATGTTGATGATCGATTTATTTCTTTATTCCTTTAATGTAGTAGCTATTTTTTTTTTTTTTTCTTATGGCCCGGCTTTAGTTAACTATCAAGCTATTTAGTAGTCGCTATTATCGGAAAAGAGACATCTCGCTCTTTATCTTTCGTCCGCACAGTCTGCTTCTTAGCGATTCCATTGGTCAACTGCTTCTGTTGTTATCTTTAGCTTGATAGTCAATTTTCTACGATCGTATTTACGCCCCTTGCTTTGAAAGATCAAATCTGTTGAACGCTTTTTCTTCGCGCATATATCTTATTACCACCGGTGTTCTGAACTTGACCAGTGTTTTCTTCATAGACACGAAAAAAATGCTTCCAAATATCTCTTTTCCGCAACACTGAATTCGGAACTTCTGCCTTCGTCTATATTTCGGTTCTTACGAGGTTTTCTTCAATTCCTGCAATGCATTCTAGTATATCTTGCCTATTTATAATCCGTGCACTCTTCTTGGGATCGCCTTCTCGCAAAACACCTTTCGCTATCAATTCTTCCAAACTCATTTCATCCTACTTTTCCGTTTTGGAAAATTCTCCGAAACGACTCTTCAATTTTTTCCCCGTCATTTTTTCAAATAACAAACTGTTCTCTTATTTTATCAGCCAGTCGGAGTCTGCCATACTCTCTTGATACCAGCCAAAACTCTGCTATCCGCATCGCCACGAGCGCTTTTTTGAACAGTGAATCTGGTCTCCTTCCTCTTCACTATAGAAGACTAGTCTTATCATCCAATTTTCTTGCCTCTACTCTGTGCATTCCTAATCTCCCGCTTTTCATTATCTTATTTCAAAACAATCCTCCTGTTTCACAAAACTTCCCAAAATACACGAACCATCTCAAAATTGAATCTTTGTTTTCTCAATTCTCTCAAATTATTCCGACTCCTCTAATGATGCCACTCTTTACTAATCCATGGCTTCTATCCCCTGTAGATATAAATTTCAATTTGCTAAATTCTTCCATTCGCCAAAATTACTGCTTTGAAGTTTCAAAATATTCTAATCTTATCTGTTGTCTCACTGACGGTTCGAAATCTGATGATCGTGTAGGGATGTGCTTTTTCAGTCCTCAACTCCATACTAAAATTTCGTCTTCCCAAACGCTGTTCTATATTTACTGCTGAACTCTTCGCCATCCTAAAACGCCTCGAATTTTTAACTTCTTCCGATCCTCACTCCGAATATCTCATACATTTTGACTCATTCGGTAATTTTCTAGCATTACAGAATCCACATTCTTCCCATCCTATCGTACAACGTATTTTCCTTCTAACTCCCTCAAACTTGCTAATATCCTGATCAATTTCATATGGATCCCTAGTCAAGTAGGAATCTCTGGTAATGAAATTATTGATCAAGCAGACAGAGACGCCTCCTACCTTCCTGAAATTATCTCTTTGTCTACTTCCTTCGATATCAGATTTTATATGAAGTATTAACTGATTTCCCATTCCTGGCAACAATCTTGGTTATTTCAACTATCTAATCAACTTTTAACGATTAAATCTAATGCTGTAGTCCCTGCTTCCAGTCCATTCCGATCAAAAAAGAAGAACATCATTCTTACCCGACTTAGAATCTTCCATAGCGCCCTCACTCACTCTCACTTGATGTCTTGATCCTCCTGCTTATCCCTTCTGTCAAAACCACCTTCTTAACATATCGCACATCTTATTATCGTGTCCTTCACTTCAACCTCAAAGATCCTCTCTTAATTTTCCGCACTCAATTTCCGAAAATCTTTCTGAAAACTTAACTTACCTTGACAACCTCTTCCTCTTTTCAAAAAAACCTTGAATTTCTACACCTAATCTAATCCGCTCGTAGTTTCCGGTTGCATATATGGCCCGATGAGTAGCCGAAAGCGCCGTTTTTTTTTTTTTTTGTAATAATAAATACTAAATAAATAAAGATTTATTGATTAAAAAAAAAAAAAAAATTAAGCGTTTTTGCAGTATCGATAACCTACATAAAAAAGTAGAACATTCGCAAGAAATTTTGAAGCAATAAATATAAAATAAATATATTTCCCATATTAACAGGCAAAAATAAGTATAAATTACTATAATAAATTTAAATATCATCTCAATTTAAGGAAACGTTTTATAGTCCGTCATCAACCAACAGCACATAGTACATTTAAATAATAGAACTTCTTGGAGGAGTGCACTCTTAGTTGACGATGGACCATAAAGCGTTTCCTTAAATTGAGCCATTTATTTTAATTCGTTAAAGTGTAAATTTATTAATTCGGGGAATTTATTTATTTTATATTTATAAATATTAATAAACAGGTTATATTTGTCTACATTTAAACTTTGAAACGCTCGTGAATGTTTTAAGGGTTTGCTACGACTTTTACTTACAATTAGAGTTAGTGTGTTGATCATCTGTTTTGGTAATTTATTCGGAAGTTTTAGCTCGCATTCCTTTTCTTATTATTGTTCTTGAGTTGTTGCATGTTTGGTTTTATACTTTTGCGCGCTGTTTAGTTGTATAGATCCGTTTATCGGTAAATTTCAATAGTAGCCTTCGGATGATGAAAATGATTGCTATGTGAAATTACATAATTACAAAATCAGATACACATATATTTATGGATAAAGAGATCACTGCTTCGTACTTTACTCGGTTATTTATTTTAATGGTACACAAAACGGCAGTTCGATTATTAATGGGGGTTATTTATCACCAGATTCAAATATTTTTGTATTTTTCTACAGATTAAATATATGTAAGCAGTTATATATATATATATATATATCTATATATATAAAAATCCCGTGTCTTTATGTTTGTGCAGGATAAACTCGGAATTTACTTAACCGATTTTTATAAAATTTTGAAAGTACATGCAATTTAATCCAACTCTTAACAGATGGAATACTTTTTGTTTTAATTATTTACATAAATATTTGTTATATTAAATAAAACAAATTTTGACAATTTTATTATTTTTTGAGCACCAACTACTTTTCGTGGCGACTTTTGTGTATCGTGCGATGTTAATCGAAATGCAACCATCTTTATCGCTGCCGCATGACGTTTTTATCGATGAATGATTAAATAAACGTTTTTTCGCTCTGTCGTTTACAAAAAAGTTCAACGCGTATTACGGACTTGTTGTTTAGGGGAAAAAAAAAAAATATTGTGCGATATTGTGCGGCATTTAATTTATTTATATTTCAGTGTATTTAATAAACGCCCTGCCTTGATAAAAAAAAAAAAAAAAATTATTTTAATATTCCCACAACAATATTGCGGCAGTGATACAACTCTCTGACACTGTTGGGCATCTAAGTTGCTTTATATTTCAGTATAAGATAATGCCGCGGAGACAATCGAACCTCAACAATGCGTGTAGCAGAAATGCACGGCGTATGCGTGTTATGAGAGCTACTGAATCGGAAGAAGAAATTGCAAGAATAAACGCATGTTGCCTGCTGCTCACGTGTGGGGGAACACCATGAAATTTATTCGTGTTAGCAAAAGACAGGTTAACCAAGAACATTGTGCACAAATTAGTACTTAGATAATTTTCAATTTTATAAAATAATATAACTAATAGTTCGAAACCAATGATGTTATCTGCCTCATTTATAGCATTTAATTTTTATGTAACTAATTTATTTAGTATATTGTGTAAATAAGTCATTGATTACAGATTAAAGTTCAAGATTAGATAAATAAAATGTAAATTCAATAAGTGTATATTAGTTGGATAATTTCATTCTCTACATAAGATTCAAAATCGGCTAAATAATTTCAGGTTTATTAGTAAAAATTAATTTGGTTGCATCAAAATAATAAGTAAAAAATTAATTTAATCTATTATAACTACTAAGCCACAGCAACGCGTGGCTGAGTCAGCTAGTATATATATACATATATATATATATATATATATATATTTATAACTTAGCTATTTTGGCCTCGCAAAGGGGTTGTGTCCCTTGACCCCTTTTGCTTTTATTTATGCCTCTTTCTTTTCTTTACTTTGTATAAAATGATCAAAATTTACAACGTAATTCTTACTGACATCAACACAAAAAGAAAAACAAAACATAACCACAAAAATCCTATCCTAACATTTAACTTTCATTACATAAAATTAAGATATTGTTTCATTACATTTTGCGTTACATATTTCGTTACATAAAATTGTGACATTTTTTAAATAACAATAACACAAATTCTATAAAATATAACAAACGTTACATAAAATTGGGACATTTTTTTGGGACATTTTGCGTTACATAAAATTGAGACATTTTTTCGAATGGGGAGTAGCCTAAGAATTACGTTGTAATTAATATGTATATTATGGCGTTGTAGCCATAACTAGGCTGAAAGAAATTCAATAATAAATTATTTTGTAAAGCCGTAAGCTGGGAAGATTTAGAAGGTTAAAACGGAAAGAGTATGTATATTTATTAAATAAAAATTCCAAATACCAGTCGACAGGTAATGCATAAGCCGGGGAATTGCGGGATGAATTAAAATTAAGAAAGAAACCAGAAACGTGTATTATTAATAGTATTAAAGTCAGAATTAGCGGTAAAAAGGGAATTTTCAAAGTGTCGCGGACAATGACTTGTCAGAATGATAAGAGATCGAGGGAAGCCTGTGCTTCGGCCGAGGGCAGTATCGAAACAGATAACGTTCACGCTTGTTCGAAATCGCGTCATCTCGTAAGAGTCGTTATATTATTATCGTTAATTTTGTTACTTTACGTATGTGCCACGGCTCGTGTTGAAAGTAAGCTAGTCAGAGAAAAATAAACTAATAAAAAAAAATATATATATATATAATCATTTTAATAACACCGCGAAGAATCTAGTCCAGTCAAAAAACCCTAGTCTTCACGCGACCTACCATAAAATTAAAAACAACGGCTGAAAACCTGCCGGAATTAGGACGTTGATCAAGATCTACCGGAGGCAAATCATCGAAGGAGTACGGGTAGCGGAAACGATCCAAGGACAACATCGTCCGAGGCGGTGAAGATCTTGGAAGCCACAAGGATTAAACAGGCCAGATTTTTTTTATATTTTACTTAACGTTGTGATTATTTCGGTGTAGATGTGTATGTGTATGTTTTAATTTATGTGTGAGTAATAATTTGTGTTATTTGTTTCGTACATTTGTATTTGCGGTTTATTTGTCTTTTTGGTGCAGCTGCATTTCCTCCTCGATATTGTTTGCGGCAATTTAAAATAAAAATAAATGATAATAGTAATTCCAAAATAACCTTATTGAATAAGTGTGGATGTGAGAGGTTCTCGGCCGACTAGGCAATTCTTCTAAATTTACGTGTATAAAAAATAAATAAATAAATAAAAGAAACGAGATACTAAAAGAAAAAATATTTATCGCAGTTTTATTGGAACAGTTCCGACGGAGCTGCGATAATATATATAGATATAGGCTAAGAGGTTGCAGAATTTCATTTAAAATGAGAGTGAAAAAATTAAAAATTTTTCTATTTAAAAGGTTTTTTACAGACTTACCAGGCGGCTATTAAAGCAAAGTAAGTCTCATATATCTTTCGGAATATGCGAATGATATCGTGATTTCCTTTTAACTTGTTGACTAATATATTTTAACGTAGTTTTCTCAATTTTTATAATCGGAGTTCGCTTGCTTTACGATGATTTAGCAAACTCTGAGAGCTCGGAATAATTCATTTAATATAAATCCGCCCGGTCTTCATCCGAACGAAATTCATTGGACATTTACTATGTCTATTATAAAAGTAAGTATACCCTTAAAGTGCGAATTAAATGTACTAAAAATTACGCGCAAACAATATTACAAAAACGGAACAACGCCAGAGGTCAGCAATGGTGATGTCCGGTTTCCGACATTTTCAGGTAAAAGTATACACACATTCACTAATTCATTAACCGATGATTAATTTTGAAATTGTTTTCGCGTTATTTCATATATATATATGTTTCTATTTCGGATTTCGTCAACTCCAAACCTTCCTACCTACATGTATTTATAAAAAGAATAAAAAATTTGACGATTATCTGTGTCATACCTTATTTCCTTAGTTAAAACTTCTATTTCATTCTGGTAGATTTACCGGGATCACGAAGCTACCGGCTTCGAAACGCGTCGGGGTCAATGTTTAAATATATTATTTTATAAAAGTGTATCTATGTTAAATTTATAAGATTATCTTTCGTTGACTGTGTCAGAAAAGTATGTACCTCTGTATTTCCTCGTTGTGCAATACACATAGGTTTATATAGGCTGTCACGCCTTACGATAGTAGCAGTTTACAATGCCGTTAGTTAAATTTGTATTAGACGTTGTTGAATTTACGATGATATAACCCTCTTTAAGAATATAAACGATATAATTATGTTGGCAACCCACAGACCTGCTTTGGCCTTGTAGGACCCACAAATTATTTAAAAAAAAAAAGTATATATATATACGATTTAAGTTTTTTATAGGACAGTTCGTCCGGTTTTTCCGGTGCTGTGTAATTGACGCGGAAAAGAAAAGAAAAAAAAAATGAAGCGAATGTAAAATAAACATTATTATAATATTTATACAAATGTCGACTGAAAATTAATAAACGTAATAACATCTTTCATAGTTGACGTACCGAGAAAATTGGGAAGTAAAATGAATATAAATTAGCTCCGTACACTCGTGCGAAAACATTTCTTATTTCGAATTAAAAAAAAAAAAAAATTCAAGGTTCTATTCGAATCTTATATATGCGACATCTGAAGCTCTCTTTCCATGCTTCCAATTTTTTCTTTTTCCGCCACTGAGGGAGAACTGTTCATCAGTTGTTTCTCTCTTTTCGTTTCTATCTTCCTTTTTTTTCGACTTTTTACTTCTGTTTTTTATTGTCACTTTTCTGTGTACTCTATAAGGCGGCGCATGTGTGTCGGTAATTATTAGAAACGGACTGATTTTTTCAAAAAAAAAAAAAAAGCTCTTTGTGTAGAATGTGTATACATTTTATGAGATAATTTACTAAATTACATTCATCGGCGGAGAGCTATCGAGATAGATTGGTTTTCGTTGAATGCCTGTGATTTGGGTTTCAGCGTACAAAAAATTGTTCTTCGGCGCATTGAGAAAGTGGTTTAAGAGTGTACCTAGCATATTTAGAAGAAGAAAGAAAGATTTATTCGCATAAACAATAACATTACTACACTCATGAAATAATTACTAATATGTGTATCTTAATAACTAAATGAATGAAAATAAATACGACACATGATATGCGACGTTTAACACTTAGTAGGAAAAAGAAACGAAAACCTACTGCAAGAGGGGAGGACTTCTAGTGCCACATTACACGTAGATATTAGTGAAATGATTATCAAGTAAAATTAAAAATAAAACTAAAACTAAATAAAACTAGCATACTGACGTCATATAATTCAGAATAATACATTATGCTTAAGTGTCTACGACGTTTGTGTACTTGGTATACATATAGTTGCCTGGAATCATCAATAGAGCTGATTAATACGTTCTCATATGCATTTATCACCGGACTTAGTAGTTACATTTAGGACATAATCTCTGATTTACGGTAACTCTAAAATGTTACGCATAGATATGCTACTCTTGTGCATGTATTTGCCCCAAGAATACATCTTAAGCATAGATTTTGGATTAGCTGTAGTTTGTTATAATGCGTCCACTAACAGAAGACTAGACAAGAGTATGTGATAAAATGGGTGCTATAAGTAATTTGCAGATGACAAGTTTGTTATTTGCGCTTAAATAGGATTTGCGACTGAATAAGGAATATTACACTAGCGAGATAGCTCTGTTTGTTTTAACTGAGATGTACTCGATATGTTTACGGAAAGTTAGTTTGTTGTCTAATATCAAGTCAAGATATATTTTGATATGATTAGACCAGGGGCAATGTCAGCACCAGAAATGATAAGTTTTCTTGAAAATCGCCTGCGGGTGAAGAATATAGCTTGCTTTGATGGATTAATATTAATCTGCCATCTGGTAAAGTATAATTAAAAACGATCGTCGAGGCTCCCTGAAGTCTGTTACTCATGGAAATAGGTATTTAAGAACTACAATAGAGGGCAACATCGTCAGCATAAAAAACGACCAGCTCAGAAATTTTAGGAAATCCGCTGAGAAACAATATAGAGAGGAAGGGCGTCCAACTACCTTTACACCTGCAAGGTCAGTTTTCCTTGCAGATTGCTAGTTATTAAGAGTTACGTGAAAATTAAGTAAGTAGGAAATTTAATATTTATTACTTTACTATACAAGTCCTCGATGGCAGCTAATATCGAAAGCTTTAGCCACATCAAAGATTACTATACCTCGGAATGTTTATTTCGATTAAAATTGTTCGCGATAAATTCGGTTATTCTGGCCACTTGCTGTGTAGTGGAGTGACGAGGTTGGAATCCAAATTGACCTTTTAGGATTAAATTATTAATATTCGATTCATCTCTCGAACACTTTTAGTAATTTTACTCATATTAACATCATATGCGCGCTAGGTCAGAACACAGCAGACTCACACGGGACTGCATTTGTATATATATATATAAATCAAACGATTATACTAATCAGTTCCGAATGTAGTCTAGCGTGTGTGTACACATTCGTACTGCATATAAACAATTGCCTGGTACACAACCTATGCCGGTACAGCTAAAAATGTATGAACAGGTTGCGCCAACGCGCTATATAGCGTACGGTACCTGAAGAAGAGAAGACACAAGAGACTGATGGGTCTAATGTCAGCAATGTGTTTGACGCATCTTTACCCGGTTTGGGTATTGGAAATACTTTTGCAATTTTCCATGCTTGAGATAAGTAGCCAGTTTTAGGATGCCATTAGCCATATCTAGCAGCTGATGTTAGGCTATGGAAATGGATAGAATTTCTTCTTTGGAAAAAAATATTGTCTCGCTAAGAACTTGGCCAGAAGGTGCTCAATTAGGATAGGGAAAGCGACTAAAAAGGTAAAAAATAATAATAAACACCTTTCCCCTCTCTTCCGAGAGCATTTGCACGAGCATATCCGTTGTACATGTTCTTTGAGTAGTACATCATCTTTAAAACGTATTGCAATTTATCGTTTTTTTTTTTTTTTGGTCTTAACGAACTTTTTTATCCTCAAAAAAAAACCAAAACAAAACAAGCGAAAACCCTAAGAAACGACCCGACAAATATGTGTGCTAAGGAACCATTTTTTCTTCGATAAATCTTGCCTCTACCTGCTGATCCAGGGCGGCTGGTTTTTATCGCGCTCAGAGAACGAACCCATTAGAACGGTGTACTTTACCAAAGTTAATAATTAAGTTATCACATGACGTACCGGAACCGGTAATGGCCCCGTTAACTTTTGTGTCCGTTTTGGAGACGGTTAGCGTGATGATGGACGATTAGGAAATGTGGGGTGCGCGACGAGAAATGTTCGCTTCCAACCGAGTGACCAAATTCGTATCTGACACGGAACAACCGATGGAGCAGCAACGGTCGGCACTTGAGCATGGAGACCGGTTAGTCGGCGCTAACCCATCCGAACGATATTAGTGCGTTCTCTCCGATATTATTATATATCATCGGAGAGTGACTGCGCCGTGACAACCGTATCCGATGGGCGCGCAGATATCGCGCGCGCCAAGTTGAAATAATAATATTCGTTTCCATCGACTTGATCTTTAATGTGTTGGACGACGGAAGTTTCAGCATCATCCGGAGCGAAGCAGTCCAATAAAATCGGGCAACATCATTAGAGGGATCCTCTTTCTTCCTTTTTCTGTATGCCGTTTTCACTGTCTTTTTTAAATGAGAGCTTTCCGTTTTTAGGCCAACTTCACTATTTTACCAATGAGCAGCGACCGCCGCGCCAGGCCTCTCGTCATATCGGATATCGGCGCGGAGACATCGTTAACGCGCTCACATTAGTCTCCTCGCTGCCAAATATTATTAATAGCCCATTTGGTTCCGCTTTCATCGACACTGCCTGCTCCACGAATTTTTCGCTGCTGGTTGGTTTTTTTTTCATCTTCCGGCTTTCAGCGGCTGGTCTACAAGCGCTGCTTTGTTGTCGGCTCGGCAATCTATCTTCCCCGTGTCGAAAACAGTAGACAATATTTTCGGTAAATCTAGAACGATACCACCGAGAGATCGTTATTCGATTTGTCCGCACCAATTCCAACGGCCCCTTATCGTTTTTCCTTATCTATTTTAGCGATCGTTGTTAGAGAATTCGCGGTTGAAGTTTTTTCGAATCCCTTCTACTACGCAATTTTCAGAAAGACGCGTAATTACCAGTTCGACAATAATTACCTTACCGCCGGAAAAGCCGGTATCTCGCGAGTTACTGAAGAATCTCAAACCGATCGCTAATTCGGAATTCGTGGTCTTGTGGAAAATCGTTTTTATTTTCTTCGCATCTACCGCAATAATTGTTTGACTTCTACTTCGAATTGTGGCTGTACACAACTGAAAACGACGCAAAAAGTTAAATATTTAGCATTAATCATCGACAGAACATTATTTCGGAGCGAGCGTGTTTTAAATTTATCTAATAAAATCAGACAAATGCTACCGGCATTTTATAAATTGCCTCTTTTAAAATACCATATGGCAGTTTGCGTGTGTATATTATAACGCTATAGTATTGTCTAGAATCATATATGGGAGTATATCATAATGTAGGATGAAGCAAAAAGGACGATAATCAAAAAGATTAGTAGTCAGCAAAAGTAATACTTGGAGGCAATAATCCGCAATAAAGATCAGGTTTAATATTAGCTGGTGCAAAGAGAGAGAAATCAAATGTCTCTAAGGATAGTATCACCGGTTGTTTGAATATAAGACACCGCATATGACAAGAAGCAGGACAATAATAATGGGGAGGTGTATCTTATTGGAAACATTATTGAGTGGCATTAAGTTAGATAAATTTGGAACTGGCAATGGCGGAGAATCGATCATTCGTATTCGTCGAACATGTAGAAATTGTTTGTACGATGATAAGTCGTTCTTTTTTGTTTTGTTTTTCTCTCTTCCCGTCTTAATTATGAAAACTGAAAATTATAATGAAATATGATAACAGATTTTCTCGAATCGGTTTTGGTTACTGCACGCACACTAACCGTGCCGCGTTCAAACTAGGCAACGAAACTGCTTTCCAATATACGCTCGAAACTGCGCAGCGCAGCTCAATGTGCGCACGGCCTCAGGCTCGGCCACGCAACTTCAACGGACTTCTTTCGCTTGACAGACTATACTTATGCGAGGCCCTTCAAGATTTTTCATAGCGGAATAGGACGAATGAAATACACTCATTTTTATTCGGAATCATTACCAGTAAGTAAACAAACATCTTCTTCAAAATATGACGGTTAAACGTGCGTCCGTTCGTTCTTGCCATTTAATGAACTTTTTTAATAATTCACCCTCAGGTATTGCCATCAAAAACACTTACGTCGCTTGTGATAACTTCTTCATCCGTTGTGAACTTACGATCGCATAGAACGGCTTTAAGTTGCAGGAAGAGTTAAAAGTCGCACTACGATACATCTGGACTATATGACGGATGAGGCAGAATATATTTGATTACCTGCTGATAATGATTCTGAATAAAAATTGATATACTATTTCATTCATTTTTTTCAGTTATTAAAAATCTTGCAGGTGCTCGCATAAGTACTTATTTTTACACATCTGAACAGCAGTTCGTTTTCAACGAAATAATCTCCTCGAGTGCTCGATCGATAGATAATGAATAAAATATTTATCCCAACACGCTTCCAACCAATAGGTTGCGCCTGGCTATCTGTACTGTATTTAGTCTCACTTTCATTGCGACAGCCTATGTATATATATAAAAATATATACACATATATATACACTCGGCAATTCGGTACTTGGAAGGGGGCAAGCCCCCTTCACCACAAGGTCTAGTTCTTCTATAATTCTTACAGAAGAGTAAACTTTTTCATTGGCTACGCCGTTTTTAACTTTCATTACATAAAATTAAGATATTTTTTCGTTATATTTTTGTTACATATTTCATTATATAAAATTGTGACTGGGACAAATTTTGTAACAGGACACTTTTCCTGATGACCCCTGGTGTAAAAATGACATAGCCATTCATATATACTAATTATAACGTAATTCTTAGGCTATCCCCCCATTAGAAAAAATGTCCCAAAAAAATGTCTCAATTTTATGTAACGTTTGCTATATTTTATAGGATTTTTGTTATTGTTATTTAAAAAATGTCACAATTTTATGTAACGAAATAAGTAACAATAAATGTAATGAAACAATATCTTAATTTTATGTAATGAAAGTTAAATGTTAGGATAGGATTTTTGTGATTATGTTATTTTTTTTGTGTTGATGCTAGTAAGAATTGCGTTGTAAATTTTGATTATTTTATACAAAGTATAGAAGAGAAAGAGACATAAATAAAAGCAAACGGAGTCAAGGGGAACAACCCCTTGCGAGGCCAAAATAGCCAAGTTATATATATATATATATATATACAGTGAGTTTGAACAGTCGGGATAGGAACAAAAATACACAAAAAAATGAAAGAAAAATAGGTATATTTTGAATTTTTTTAGGCGAATAACAAAATGAAGAATCTCTTACACATGTACAGAAGTAAAAAAGTAGGAAAATAAAAATGAAACACAGCATCGGTTACGAGAACACAAAAATGGCGAAATCACGCGTTACATTAATCGTTGAACACATTCCAAATCATGGAAAAATTCTTCATTCTAGGACAGCAAGTGAGAATTTAATATTTTGTATGACCACCTTTGGCCTCCACAACGGCTTTAAGCTTTCGCGGCATGGAAAAAACCAACTTCTCTAGGTACTATACCGGAATCTTTGCCCAATGTTCTGGTAGACGATCTTTCAATTCATGCTTGTTCGAGACTGGCCTATCCCACAGGGGCTCAGTTGGACTTTACAACTTAGGGACTGTGTGGCGTTTTGAGGACCTTCAGGCAGTTTTATAAGAGCCACTCACGCTTACGATAAGCCGTGTGCTTTGGGTCATTATCTTAGTACAAGCGAAAGGAAGTTAGGATTTCCAATTTTTTCGCATTGGGGCGTAGATTCTTTTTCAGGATCTTTCCGTACACAGCAGCATCCATATTCCCTATGATAAACTCCAATGCACCTACGCTACTCGCGGTAAAACAACCCCATACTTTAATATTGCCGCCACCGTGTTTTATTGAGGTAGTTAAGTATTTACTTTCCAGTGCTGTATTGGGTTTACGCAATACTCCGACTTTCCCATCATTGCCAAACAGGTTGAACTTCGATTTATCCGTAAAAAAGGCATCACGCCAAAATGTTTCCGGTTTGAACTGATACTTTTTTACGAACTTGAGACGCTTTTGTTTGTTCGCTGCACTAATGTAGGGTTTTCTACGAGCCGTTCGCGAAAAGTAGCCCATCCTTTTCATCGCTAGGCGTACAGTTGTGGCCGAAATCATTACACCTGCTCTTAGGGCTAGTTCACGACATTTGCCGCCTGATCCAGCACTCATCGGTCTCAGTTAATTTTCTCGGTTTCCTTTTTGCGGAATTGAATGGATGCGATTTTCCTGTCCGAAGCGCCGTAAAATCGCGTATACGGTGGTTCGCCGAATATTTAGTAACTTCGATATTTGACCTCCCGATAAACCTCCCTCACAGTTTGAAATTACGAGTTCACAGACCACAAAGGGGGTATGTGTTGGCCTTTGCGCAACATTTTTCTGAATATCAAGTACACGTTTTTAAATCGTGACGAATCTGTACTATTTTACGGCGAAATCTTTTCCACCACCGGTTGTTCCTACGTAGGTACACTTGCTCTGTATGAATCTGACGCACTCCGGAAAAACCCATTACTTGCATCGCACTCGGCCTTTTTTACACGTGTTCAACGATTAATGTAACGCGTCATTTTGTCGCATTTTCATACGTACTACTCTAACTTCCGACCTATTGCATTGAACTCGCTCAAATTTTGGTGACTTAGACTTCGATATATTCTCCTTCGTTTGACACAACAGTCGCATATTTCATTCAGCCATTACTAACGTATAGGACTTTCTCCAACTTGGTGCGCGCTGTTCAACGATTAATGTTACTCACTGTATATATAGGTAGCGCGGTAGCCTAGTGGTTAAGATGCTTGACTACTAGATCAGAGGACACGGGTTCCAGACTTGTTTCATTCTAGTTCTGAATCGCTTCCACGTTTACCCAGCCAAAAATTATTGGGTACCAGAGAAATCTGAAAAGTAAAGGCGAATAAAAAAAAAAAGAAACCGTGCCAGCCACGGAAATTCGGCAGACTAGAAAGGCAAAAACTGGTAATAAAATTAACTAATTAAAAAAAAATTAATCGATGCCACGTGGCGATTAAAAAATTTACGAACGGTAACGCGATTAGTTAAAATCTGCAGCATTCGACGATGACGACTAGAATGGTATATACTCGTATAATGTGTCGACTGAACAATCGTTGATCGCTCGCACGATGTACGACACACGATGGGCTTTTTCGGACGATATAGCCCAATCGACAAAATTACCCGCTAACTTAACAATTAATAAAAGATAACGCCGTCCACCTTTCTAGAATACCTTTAATGATAATATCGTGTAAATTACCCTGTCTTGACGGGATTTTATAAAATTCCTTCTATTCAATGATTCTCGGCGTAGCTTCTACCCGACACGCACTCGTCCCGGATTCATAGAGTACTCTCCGCTATCGGCCACTACCAGCAATAGACACGCACACAGTCTCACGCTGACGAAACATTCAACCGGGCCCGAGAATTTTGGTTATAACCGATAAGCGTCTCTGATACCTACGACGATTCGCGATTACGTCAAATAAAACGGGCTGTTCGATAAATCCCGAAAAATAATGATTTTAACCAGAGAGAAATATATTTTTATAATTCGAACACCGCTGAAAGATAGCGCTGCAGGTATCGAATCCGTTTCTATATATATATATATATATATATGTATATATAAGTATATATAGGAACAAAATTGGGCCCAAAATACTTCCTCGCGTTACCCCATATTTGTTCACTGTGTAGTTCATTTATTTTTGTTTTTTCCTGTTAGTAAGGTATGACCTGAACCAACTAAATGTAAAATAAGGAAAATCGCAGTTGTTCATTTTTTGAAGTAAAAAATCATAATATTTGCGAAAGTCCAAATATAGAGCGGAAAAAGAAGGATTAACTGCTATATTTTAATCAATATGAGATAGATGGTCATGTAAAATGTTTCATCAATTCCTTTTCCTCTTATAAAGCCATATTGACTATTGCTGGATAATAATTTTATTTAGATAGTTTATTATTTTGGATTTTACACATTTCTTAAATATTTTCGAGAATGTTTGATAGTATGCAGATAGATCTGTACTTAGTGACATATTTTTGCCCCACCCCCCAATTTTTAATAGACTGGAGCGATGATGCCAAGGAAGTCGGGGAATTTTTACCTAATCTAAATGATTCGTTAAACAAAAAATAGTTAGTGGTTTTAAAAAAAAGAGACATACACTCCTTTACTAAAGAAACAGAGATCTGATCATGTCAAAGTGAGTTTGGAACAAATTCAAAGAACAAAGATATTCCAATGAAAAATGAGAAAGGTTTTACTTTTACAAAGCAAGACCTTAAGATATGAGTATGGGACTGCGCCCGCCACCCAATTTGATGCTATAAATCTGCTTTAAAAATACACGTCCGATATAAAAATACGCGATTTTATAGATTATTAAAAAGAAGTAAAAGTTTTTTTTACTTTTTTTTTTAATTTTTCGGAAATCGACGTTAGTCCAGCAAAATTACGAGATTATGAAAAAAAAAAAAGGAGAGGAAATATTAGAATCTAAAATTTGATTGGGGACACCAGGGAAATAAGGGAAGCAAGTGGAAACGAGGAAAGCGAGAGTATGAAAGAAGTACTGTACGGGATGGGGATTCTTAATTTTAATAGTTCGGAGTAAAAAAACAAACGCTCCGGCAAATGGCGGAAGAAGAACATTCGAATAGGATATGATTTCACATACCAAATGGCACAGTTATAAAAGAGTGTGCACAATCAGGAGATATACCGCGGGAGAGAATCTATGTAAGAGCGAAAGGCAATAAAGGGTGACTACTGGGGTAAGACGACAAATAACGGAAATCACTGAGCAACGAAGAAATGGACAAAAATTATAAAACATATGGATAGGTGAGTGTAAAAGTTGAGCTCCTTGATTTGTGAAATCCCTTTTTGTTTCAAACGATACCGATTGTTATTTTAAATACTGCGATTTGTCTTTTTAATCGGATACGTTAGCCGTTAAATTCGGCACTCCTTAACCGCTAAATCCTCTTTTCAATAATCGATTTTTACTGAGCAAACTTTCTTCGAATACTTTTCTCCGTTAAACGTTCTGTATTATATTCGGATTTATGCTTTGACTTTCATTCCCCACCTGTTAAGCTCGGCGTATAAAAACTTTTATATTTTATTCTCCCCCCCCCCCACCACGGTTTAAGGTGAATATAAAACCGACAAAAAAATATTGAAACAGTTCGCTTGAAACACTTCCGTTTTACGGATTAAAAAAATTCTGATCAGTTAATTGACAACTTTCAGTTTGAACCGGTTTCTTTCTCGGCAGTCGTTTACTAATGGCGGAAGTGGGCCGTTTTTAAAATGACCGTTATCAGTTTCTTTTTTTTTCCATCGTATTCCGTAGCGAGCTTCTTTATTTTTTTTTTTTTTTGTTCCAAGACGGGGACATTGCGATCTTTTGAACAACAAAGTCTCCTTCGTCATTTACGAAAAATTTCCGCATCACGTTCGGATCATTAGTTTCGGCGGTTCCTTTGTGAAGCGGCTTCTCGATGATGTTGTTCAAAGTGTTTCGTCGCCGCCGTCGACTTCTTCCAAGTATCCATCACGCGCGCCACGGAACGACAATGTCGGGGCTTTGTTGATTCCTAGCAAAGTCGCGGACGGTAGCGACACAGACTGTTTTATAGTTTTGTTTACATTTAATGTTTCGGAATCGCAGAAGGGACGATGAAAGCCCCACTCGGACTGCGCCGAAGAACGTTTCATCTATATATTTATTTTATTTATTTACGTTCGCCTTTGGGCGCCCGGGACGAGGTCGCGTGCAGTTTTTTCCGCTGTGTACGTTTTTTCCCGTTTTATTTATTTACTCGCTCGCTTTTTTTTTTTTGTTTTTTTTTTTTTTGTTCGTTTTGAATTCATCTTCATAACTACCCTCTTACGAGGTCGTCGAAGATACCGTCAAGGGGAGTGCAGCGCAATGCTCCCCGCTGCGACACTGGCCTATCTGTGTGGTGCTAGTACGCGGATACTGCGATATTCTTCGCCTAACGACGACGATAACGCAGCGGACTTTGATGTCGAACATTAACGACAACATCTTTACGATCATCGGTTCCGGGATTTAGTCGTCGCGGAAATATCAGTCCGGCGAAATTGAGCTTAAAATTCTCGAAATCGTCGCGTTCGCATGTCACGGGAGGGGTGCGCGCCTATTACCACCTCTGTCTCTGCTCCGATATCTGCGCGAATAACCTTTAATTGGTATATAGGCGTGCGATTATTATTATCGGTACGTCACGTCCGCCGTCGATGCTGCGAAAGGGTTGGAAAAGAATCGAATTAAGTAAAAATGATGCGAAGAGAGCGGGCTTTTTGAAGATTCTTTTTGTGTTCCGTTGTTACCGCTGCGAAGCGGTTGTTACGAAAATAATGACGTTGGCCGGCACTCGAAGAAGACCGCTGTTTCGTCAGACAACATTCGATTGCGAATGATTATCGATGATGTACATCATCCATCCTCTCGGCTCTCGCGATCCCGGTAATCATCGGAAATTCGCCGAACAAAAAATGTGCCATACCTCTCGAAACTGATTGTTCGCAATTTGAATTGCCAAGTCCTGTTTTCATCATCGAGTATCGCATCGTCGTATTTATTCAAATTCTACGCCGAGCCCTTATTATAACCCTGCCTCGTCAATTCTGGCGGCTTCTGCTGCTGCTGCTGCTACTAAAACCAGATGCGAAATCCCGTATTCGAAAAATATAACAAACGTTCGCTTTTTTCGTTTAATCACGAACTAATTTATTTCGTCATCATTACTATTATTTATTATTTCGGCTTACATCCTGCACTATATATTCGCGTTCGGAAATTCGCTACTATTATTCGCCCCGAATTTAAAATGCTGCTATCAGACAAGGTAGTAAAAAAGAACCTTTCGCTGACGAATGTGCGTGACGAATATTTAACTGACAAATAATAGGGCCGCCGAGAATAGAGAGTGCGAGAAACTTCACGATGTATTTTTAATAGAAACAACGATGGTTCAGTCGATTCGGTTTAATTATCAGTTTGATCCAATAATTCGTTTTCATTGATGATGGACCATCCGAAATGTCGTCAGCATAGGTGACTGCACGTATGAACTCTTGCAATTAGATTAATATTCTGCAGGAATTTTGGTGTGAAATATCGTATTCAAAAAAGTGATCCCCCCTACCCATTTTTGTCAGGAACATTTACGGACAGGTTATTTGTTGTTTTAAATTATGCGATTGCAACGTAAAATTCCCCTCATTATTGCATATATTCATTGTGGATATTTGGACTTGATAACGCGATGTACTTGTTATAATTATTAAATAATTTTGATACATCCGCACCGTTAATTATTCATTTTTTTACGAAATTCCGACTATAATTCCGAAAAGGGCGTTAAAAAAAAACAAACAACGATTATTAAGTAATAAAAGATTTTGCTTTTATAAATTAAATCAACTACAATAACAACCTTCTGTTACGACTCCTACCTTTTCACGAATTTTTTCGATATTAACGGACCCGCACATTCGTAACTATTAAATACACATAATTCGTTCGAACGTCAAAATTTACGTAATTGTTTAATGAAGATTTGCATTATTAAAAGAAGTTTTTTAATTTTTATTTCGGTTGCACATTTCTCTTTTATTACCCTTAATTGCATTTTTATATATTTAATTTCCATAATTTTCAATAATCCTCGCTTATTTTTCATTAATGATTCTCCTTCATTTTTCATTAATGATTCTCCTTCATTTTCCAGTGATAATTCTTGTTCATTTTCCAGTGATAATCATTCTTTATTTTCCAGTGATAATCCTTCTTTATTTTCCAGTGATAATCTTTCTTTATTTTCCAGTGATAATCCTCGTTTATTTTCCAGCAGCCTAGTAGTTAAGGTGCTTGGTTACCAAACCAGAAACGTCATAAGTTATCGAGACTTGTTTCGTCCCGGATCCAAGTCGCTCCCAAGTTTACCCAACCTGAAATAATTGGGTATCCGAAAAATTCGGGAAAGTAAAGGCGGATCCCAAGTAGAAAGGAATTGGCTTCCCTACTCTCAATAATGCCGTTGAGATTAGTACATTGTGAACCTTAACTTCACAATCCATGATACTCTATCAAAAGTATGGGACTTGCTTTACTTTTACTTTAATCCTCGTTCACTTTCCAGTGACCATCCCCGTTCATTTTTCAGTGACAATCCTCGTTTATTTTCCAACGATAATCCTTATTTATTTTTCAGTGATAATCCTAGTTTATTTTCCAGTGATAATCCTCGTTTATTTTCCAGTGATAATCCTCGTTTATTTTCCAGTGATAATCTATTTTTAAGTGATAATTCGTTATATACTTTAGTTATCTGTGCTGATCAGTATTTAATCGTTGCAGTATTAATAATGCCCGTTTTGACGTTGTTAATAATCGCCCGTTTTCGTTAATTTTATTATTCCTTGTCATTTCCGCTTAAAATTGTTTCAATAGTTCGTTGCCCTTTTACTAGTTTTTTTTCCAGTTACTGTTTTTCTTCGATCCTTTGATGCCCTCTTTTCGGGGTTTTCGATTATTTCTTAATTTACCGCTTATTTAAAAAAGACAGCTTCCTTTTTCCCATTTTCGCGTTACCTTAATTGTTCCTGGTACGACATTGTTTGATTATTCACTTTTTTTCATTAATCTAATCGTCTAAAATACCTCTGGTGTCTCATATAAATAATACACGCATGTCGACGAACATTCCGAAATGACACTAATACCTGACTTGTTATTAATATAAATATTTTTTCTGCTTTCAAATTTCGATATGTCGATTTGGCATGTGTAAATACTTTGGTCGGAATTGTCAATTACGCGGTTCTTCATGTCCGCAAAATCGGTGGCGATGCCGATTATTTCTTAGTTGCCTGGAATTCTTTTAAAAGCCTTCATTCGCTTTAATTACAATGAAGCAAATTTTTCGAAAAGTTCATCAAGTTCAGGAACGCGTCTTATTCCGGTATGTCTGAACGAAAAACAGTTCGCTTCGGATAAAATCTCTTTAAAGGCGTTATTTCCTGTTTTGTTTCGTTTTCTTGTAGGACATTAACAATACATCCTAGCGATAATTAGAAATGCCGTTATGATCACATCCTTTTCGGATGTTCTGGTATGTTATTTAAGCGCGTTCTTTCCTTGTAATTCTTTAATGCTTTATCGCCCCCCTACGACGACCTTTTTCACTTCCATTTCACTCTCTTATGTTTCTGTTTTTTTCAATATTTAAATCTAGTGAATTTTTCGTCAAAGTCCTCCTTCCGAAAAAAAAACAAATTTATTTTTTTAGTATTCGAAAAAATTTCTCTTCGCTAGAGATAAGTAAATAAAATTTAGAAGATAGCTTAAAAACAATTTATCGAAATTAGAAACGATTTTATATAACATGTCTTCATTACATCCCCAGCGACTGAGATACTAAAAAAAGATAACGTTTAAAGATCAAACGTGTGAGCGTATTTGTTTGAAAATAATATGCAATCTTTTCGCCTTTGTTTTAAAAATCGCCAATGAATTACTTTATTTAAAACAAGAGGAGACAAATGCAATAATTTTTCAATTCGTAATTTATATCGCGAAGTATCTGAAACGATTTTATGAAGAGGCCTTCGAAGGATAATTTTGATGTGTCGCCCCCCCCCCGCTCGAGGCAGTGTAAAATTGAATGAAATTTATAACGTCGCCCACAATCCCATAAATCTTGACTTATCGTTTCCTTATCGTAATCAGTGTCGATTCCACACAGCTGAGATTACACGAGAGATATTCGAAAAAAAAAAAAAACAGCGCAATACTCGAACCATGTTTATTGTTTTACAATTTGGCAACATTGATGTGATTTGATTAATGAGACTTTGTGATTCATCGTAGAAAGCGAAAAGATACGGAATTCATTTCCACTTAGTGGTCTGTTCTTGCATCTTCGTTCTAGGAAGTTTTCTTCAAGTTTCAAGTTCTCTGCGACCTATTAATTATCCGCTAGCAGTGAAATAAAAATTTCCTACAGGTTCCAGG
The DNA here is from genome assembly GCA_039619475.1 of Icerya purchasi. Classification (NCBI taxonomy): domain Eukaryota; kingdom Metazoa; phylum Arthropoda; class Insecta; order Hemiptera; family Monophlebidae; genus Icerya; species Icerya purchasi. The sequence continues at coordinate 484,909,778 of CM077116.1, forward strand.
TCGAAACGAACGAGTAAGTTTGGGAGCTAAGCGAGTGCTATTAATAGCAACATTCAAATCTGCCTATAGTGAATAATTTCGGTCTTTGGGGATACTCAAAAACTACGTGGCTTACATAGAGCCGAGATTTGAGTCGATTGTTCACTTCCCTAACACTCAGGCACTGACTCGACTGAGTGTGCATTCGCGTACTTTTGAGCGTTCTCACGCCAACTTCCGCGAATGTTCCATCCCACTGGTCTCACAGTTGTAGAAGAATGCGCCGGCAACTTGTTCGTTCTTATGCTCCATCAAAGTTCTTACTCATCAGGTTATCCTTAAATTCCGAAGCCAGTATAATGGCGTGTCTTTCGGAGAAGTTTAACAACGTATCCTTGAGAGCTTTGATGACGATTATTACATTGTTATATAATTACAAACTGGTAGTTTTAATTTTTGTAAACTCTATGAAACGTTATGATTCTAAAAACAGTTAGTAATCGAATAATTTGTCTTCTAAACCAACGTCAATAGCACACACATTTATCATATGGAACTAAACGGTTGCATTTATACCAAAAATTTCTGGCTTAAAGTTGTTTTTTTTGGGGTTTTTTTTCGATTAATTACTCGGGTTATCCTTAAACTCCGAATCAAGTATAACGGCGTGTGGTTGGAAGAAATTTAACAATCTATCCGTATGAGCTTTGATAACGATTATTACACTAGTATATAATTACAAAGTATAATTGGTAGTTTTAATTTTTGTAAACTCTATGAAATGTTACGATTCTAAAAACAGTTAGTAATGGAATAAATTGTCTTCTAAACCGACGTTAATAGCACACACATTTATCATATGAAACTATCTTAGGAAAAAATGGTTGCATTTACACCAAATAACTTCTGCCTTAAAGGCAGTTTTTTTAGATAAGTGCACGGCAATCGAATTGTATGGAAAATCTAACTGAACCATGAAAACGTCTTTTTTGCTTATATTTACAATTAAAACATCTTTTTGCTTAAAATAGATTTTTTTTTTTTTTTTTTACTACGATACGTGTATTATTTAATTGTATTCGAGAATCTGAGCACATCATGCCTTTTTATATAAAAACGCCTCCAATAAGAAGACAGCTTTGTTTATCTACTCGTAATAAGTGTGCGCAGGCTAGAGTTAAAACACATGGGGCTTCTAAAGCTTTCTCAAGGTGCGGTTGCCCGCCCTAAGCAGCTTTTGCGTACAGCAGTGTTCTCGAAAGTTCTTAAAAAAAATACAATTATACAACACTACTCTGCATTATTTTGTGCTTTCGTTAGAAATAACAATTGTAAGCCCTTCGCTGCTAAAACAATTACGTTTTGTAAACGGACCAGACCTTTTTTGTCGTGTTGGATCGTTGATTATGCGACCACCGAAAAGTATCAGGTAAACTGGGCGCAGTTGACAATTAACGCCTTAATCGTTATTTCTACTCTTTTCGCAAATACATACATCGGTAAAACAGATGATCGGCCTTGATTGTCGTCTTCGAACCTGCATCCTAAATAAAAACCAACTACGTTGAAGAAAATGATCGAAGACATCTTATTTTCGGTCGTATCTAGACCGACTACTGCAAATTTATATTCCGTCGATTGCCGTTCAACACCGTTTAGGCTCTTTCGAATTTCGGCGGTCGTTCGACGATGATCGAAACAGGCCGTGTTTTGGATATTAAAATTTTCATATTAAACGTATCGCAATCGGAATTCGTTAACGCGCTCGAATAAATTAATTGTTCCGTCAACGTTGGCGTATCCGTAATATTCGTTGATCCGTGCGAATCGCTAGTTGAGCAAACTTCATCACACCGATCGTTCTAGTGTTAATAATATTGTCAAATAAAGCGCCACTCTTTGTTTAAATAGGCACACACTCCGTCGCCGGGCTTCTCTTCCGAAAGATTCGACACGAGTTCAAGTTTGTATTTCTGCGCCAATGAATCGCAATCACGATAAATATTAAACCCCCCAACCCCCGCTCTTCTACGGTTACGCTCGTGCCACACCAGCTCCTCCCGGTAACTTAATCAACACCGGGGGATCGTTCAGACAAAATTTTGTATCCTCGGCGCATTTTGAATATTACTAAATTAAGCTCAGAGGCGCGAATGGGCCGCCGGATTAAGTTCCGACGACTCGTTTGCTAAACAATTTTTCCAGTTTAATAATAGAGAGTTATATTACCGAACGGAAGGTAGCCAAGGTCGGTCGATGGGAATAATTTGCGAGCTAGAGTTACCACCGGGTTCGTCTTCTAAAATGGTAATTTACAAAGTTGGGCCCGGTGCAAATGGCGAATTTTTTTTAAAAAATTCTTAAAAACGAATTTGTAAAAAAAAAGCTATTTTCGCCACGTGTCTGCAACTTGTGAAGGCGTGTAAAAGGTAAAAAAAGCGTAAAATTTGAGTAAAAAAAGTGGCCACGCGTAGCGTGCGAATGCGACACACCGTGAAGTTTTAAATTTTTTTCCATAAAAGTGATTTCTAACGTAAATATAAAATAAAATACCGATACTTAAAAATTTATTATGAAAATTTAATAATTCTTACGGGGAACATTTAAGATTCCCGATAAGAAAATATATTCCAGAATAATATATACCTCAGAGTGGTGAGATATTATCGTAATTCTTATACAACGTGAATACCTTAATTAGGGTAGGATTCGTATTACATATTTTACAGTAATAATCAAAACCGGCATTTAATATTTATTAAATTGTTTCCAGACGGTGTAATTTTAATTTAGTGTCGACTCTAATTAGGTTATTAATGTTTTGTGTAAGTATTACGATAATATCACCACTTAAGGTATATATCACTTTGAAATATATTTCCTTATCGGGAATAATAAGTATTATATAAGAATTACGATAATACCGCTCCAAGTTATGTCACTATTAAATATTTTTTTTTTATCCAATAATTATTTTTTACTTTTTAGTGTGTTTTTATTAAATTTTTATCATAAATGTTCGAGTATCGGTATCCTTTTTTTTTTTAACATTTTATTTTACAATTTTTATCATTATGCTTAAATTTTTTTTTTTAGATTATTCTCCATATATTTTTATACATTTTTATAATCTGGAAGTAGGTATTTATTTTTTTTAAAAAAATTTCAATTAAAAAATTTTAGCCTTATACTTAAATATTTTCTCTTGTTGAAAATCAAATTTATCGTCACATTATTCTCCATATTTTATGCTCAAGAAAAAAAAAAAAAAGAAAAACGATTTCTTTATTTTAACCTGTTTTTCCAGAGTAAAAATATCATTTTTTTTTTTTAGGCTCGGCTAACAAAGAGCACCCATGCTATGCTGATTCCTTTTGTTTTTTTGAGATAATTTAAATTTTGATACTAGTCGCTATTGAGCAACGGAAAGATGCAATTATTGGAAATTATGTTTGATTTTCTCCGTAACTGTGATTGTACACTTTTTTATAAATGTTTTTAATTAATAACCTTAATTACAGTTACACAGTTATGTATTCTATTACACGAAATTAATCACTATTACATAAAATACACAACGTCATTTATTGAACTGTTTTAAATAAAATCAAAATAAAATAAAATAAAGTAATTCATAAATATATAAATAACCGGTTTCGTCTGTTTTAGACATAATCAATTTTATTTTGATTTTATTTAAAACAGTTCAATAAATGACGTTGTGTATTTTATGTAATAGTGATTAATTTCATGTAATAGAATACATAACTGTGTAACTGTAATTAAGGTTATTAATTAAAAACATTTATAAATTATTGGAAAAATGAGAGGTTTTGGGAACGTAAGTATTGATGAAATATTATAAGGCGTATCCATCGTCGACAAAATAAAAATATAATTTCTATTCTATTCCATGCATCTATTCCTTTTTGCTGGGCTAATGCTCTCTGGTAGCAAACCCAAGGGGCGTAAAAAAAAAAAAAAAAAAATTATAAGGCGTAGAAACATTAAGTTGTAATAAATTAGAGTATAGCATTGATTGTTTATTTAATAAAGAGAAGCACTCAAAAAAGAACACATGGTTAGCGTCTCATATGTAATTATTCTTCGATAGGTGAAGGGGACAGAATGAAGATTATCAAAATATATAATCGCTTTTTTTATTCAAAACTACGTTTCCATGGAAATTTAGTAAATTGATAGTACTTTAAAAGTCAATCGCCTCTGTTATACTAATAAGAAAATAATAAGAAAATAAAATTATCTGAAGGGACCACATTTTTTAATGTCTTTTTTCTTTTTTTTTCAATGTTTGTTCGCGCATAGCTTATATTCCTATGACCCAATTTTACTGATTATTCATTACAAAGTATACCATGAGAGTAAAATAATGTTCACCGATTTTCATCAGTACTCTCATAGTACCACCGCCGAATGGTATATTTTCTAACGGACAAAGAATCAGTAAAATTGGGTCGTAGGAATATAAATTATGCGCGATAGACATTAAAAAAACAAAAAAAAACATACCCGACGAACGTATAACCTTCTCCTTTTTGGAAGTCGGTAATTTTTTTTTTTATCCCCCCCCCCCTTCGTGCACGTCAGCTAAGGACCTACATCCAGAAACAGAAAGAAAGAAAAGAGCCGTCAGTTAAATTTTGATTCGGTCAGATATGGACAATATACAAAGGAACTACTAATGGGTGAAATAATGGATAGCAAGGGGAAAGACAAAATATAAGATGTACAATAAGGAGTAGGTTGAGTTTCAGCAGACAAGAATATAGAATACAAAAAGGAATGGACGTGCAAAAAAGATGTGATTGGCGTCGCAAACCACCGTTTCATTGAGGCGCCGAGAGGACAATTTGGAGAGGAAACAGAGGAGTAGCGGAGACAGAGCAGAATGACCAAAACGCGAGCGAATCATAGAAATGACAACAGAACGGGGAAGTTTAACTGCAAGAGCACCAGGGATTAGAAGAAAGACTAGATTGTACAGACAGATAAAAGGATTAATCGTTACGAAAGGAAGAGGGGTAAATATCTGACCAAAGTTTGAGATGAAACTTAGCAAGTTAGAGGATGGAATTTTTGTTAATAAAGGAACGAGAAGAAACAGCAACCCGAGCCAGGGAATCAGCCGTCTTATTACCTTTAATGCCCATGTGGCTGGGAACCTACAGCGAATCAACACAGTTGGAGTAGGGAGAAGGAAGAAAACGGATAAGACAGCGTATGCGAAGAATGATGAAATCGGAAGAGGTGATCGTTTGAAAGTCAGAAATAACCAAATAATTGGAATACAGGCGTCTGGAGGAAATGAAAATAACAGAGTGCGGGATGGTCATTGATTTTCGTTTATAAAGGTAGAATAAAGAGAAGGAAAACGAAATGATTCAGATAAGTTGAAATGCGGAAGGACAAAAGAAGCTAGTCAGTACTACGACGTTGATAACTATCATGAACGAATTTTCATCCTCATTATGTAGTCCCTTAGATTGTTACTTTGTTTTATTTTATATCACTCCTCTTATTATACTTGTCCATGCTGATTGTTCACTATACCAACTCCGATTCACTTTTATTCAGCTCCCTCTTTAAGGCTCCAGTAGCTTCGACCTTCTTTCCTTTAGTATCCTTTGGACTCAGAATGAGCACGTATTTCATTTTACCTTTTCTCCTAAGTGATTCACAAGTTCAACATACTTCGGTGGAATTGTCGGAGTCTTAAAGCTAACAAACAATACTCCATCGACATTGCTCTGTTATCTGAAACCTGGCTTAGAGAATCCGCAAATGTATCTATTCGAGGCTTGCACCCCCCCCAACTTTGGTCTCAACTAGCATTGAAAAACCCTTGATAGTACCTTCGGCAGTGATCATATCCCTATTATTTTTTTTTTGAACGATTCTCCTACAGATCCCTCCCTCGATGCTCCTAAATGATCTCTATCTAAAGTCGACTGGGATAAATTCCGGTCAGTTGTTGATTCATCTCCCCAATCCTATGCATCAATACAATTCCTTCTACGACTCCATTTCCTCCGCACTTAACGCCTATTCCGAACCGGTTCGTCCCTCCAAAAAGAATTGACACCTTCTTGCTTTCTCGCTTTAGTGGAACAATGATTGTTCGTAGGCTATTAGCAAAAGCATGTTTTAGGCTCTTTCGGGCGTGACCCACTTTTGAGAACTTCTTAGCTTATAAGAAGGCTAATGCCAAGGCCAGACTTATTCTTAAAAAGGCCAAAAATAATTCACGGAAAAACTTTTGCTCTTCATTTTCTAGATCCACTCCTATTTTCCAGATTTGGAAAATGGCTATAGCTTTTAAAGCTCCTCATTCTGAACGTCCTTCATATTATAACCTTCCTTCGGAAAGACTTACTTCTTTCATTAATTCTATTGCTCCCGCTTATGTTCCATCTCTCAAAGAAACACTTACTCCTACATACATCCTTACAGCTTCTACACATATTCTTTCTTCTGACTTCAGAATTGGCGAACTTCGCATTTCTTTGGCTAATTCCTCCAATTCTAGTTCCGGATTAGACGGTATTTCATACCTTGCTCTTAGAAATCTTTCAGACTCTGCACTTAATATTCTTCTATTAATCTATAATCGTTTCCTATATACTCCGCTTCTCTGGAATTCCTTTATTGCTATTCCGATTCCGAAGAAAAATCCTAATTCCTTCCGTCCAATTTCCTCGGCTTCTTGCTTAGGGAAACTCTCCGAATACATGATCAATAAATGTCTGGTCTGATAGCTAGAACATCATAATATACTCCCTGACAATTTGGTTTCCGTCCGGGTCTGGGCGCCATGGACTGTCTATCTTTATTCCTTTCCGATATTTATAAATCTCTTATCCTCAAAAAATTTACTGCTGCCGCGTTCATCGATGCCATCTCCGCCTCTGCCTTTATGGTTTTCATATTCCGTTTTCATAACCGTTCTTTAGTTAATCTTTCCTTGCGCCACTTTCCCATCCCTTTAATCAATTTCTTCTGTTATCTTGGCATTATTCTTAATAGCACCTTATCCTTTCGGGAGCATATCAATTATATGTGTACGTCGGCTCTCAAAAGGCTTAATTTACTAAAAGCTCTTTTGTATCGTAAATGGGTCGATAATCCTTATATTTTACTTATGTCATATAGATCGATAATGCTTTCTAAATTCGAATACGGCCTATTCTTGTACGCAAGTGCTTCCAAAAAACTTCTTCGTGATCGTATCCAAAACTCATGTCTTTGTTTCTGTGTCGGGCACTTAATTCCTCTCCAATTTCAGCTATTTTGGCAGAGGCTGGATTACCTCCTCTTTTCATTTGAAGACTCTTGTTAGGTGAAAGATTTCCAATTAAACGCCTCCCTATTACTAATTCTAAACTCCTAAATTCTTATCAAAATTCCTATATTATCCTCGACTACTCCTTGGCTTACGCTCTTCTCGCCTTTTGTCCTCCCTTTCATCAAACCACCTTACTTCACGTATAATTTCTTTGAATTTATGTACTCTCTAAAGTTATTTGTGTTCTCCCTTCCGAAATTAGATCTCTTCCTCATACTGCCTTCCAAAATGAATTCAACCACGCTTTATCCGTATGTTTCCCTTCCCATACAATTATCTACATGGATGGTTCGAAGCCTGATGCTGGCGTAGGAGCTGTGTTCATCATTCTCGCGCTTACCTATTCTGAATCTTTTCAGTTGCCCTCCCGTTCTTCTATTTTTCTTGCCGAATCCATCGCTATCTTGCAGGCAGTCCTTTTTATATCCTCAACAAATAACATGTCTAGAGGCTCTTCCTATCCTCCGACTCGAAAAGTGTATCATTGGCCATCTCCTCTCCTTTTCCTACGCATGTCACTGATCCCATCGTTCTCTAAATTCGTTCCTTAATTTGTAATTTATTTTCATCCCGTTCTATCGTAATCCATCTACTATGGATTCCGGTCACTGCATCGTTGGTACGTTCGGCTGCGATCAATAGTCTATTCATTAGTAGATTTCTCACTCAAAGTCTTTACACAGTCTCTCTTATTGTTCTCATTATGATTTTTGGACCGAATTCTATTCTTCCTTCTTTACCAATCCTCGGCCTTTTTACCTTTCTGCGCAGCCTTTTCCTTCCTCTCGTCCCTTTAAATCTATTCCCCTACCTCAGCCGTTCGATTATTTCCTCTATAGTTCGTCTGCGGTTCAATCATAGTCCGCTTCTGGCTTCTCTATTCCGTTTTTTTCTTGCCCAATCACCTTCGTGTTGACCCTCCAGAGCTCAATTATACCTGCGATGCGAATCACATCTTGCTCGAGAGTGCCCCTTTATTTCCTCCGAACGTACTATTCTTTATTCTAATCTTCTGCGCCTCGTCCTCCCTACTCCTTATATTGCTCACGCCATTCTCGCAATCCTCTCTCTCAATATAGTTCTTTTGTTAGCCTTCTTTCTCTCCTCAATTTCTAATATTTTCCGTATGTAATGTGCAGTTCTCGCGTTGGGTATGTTTCACTTGTGCCCAAAGAAAAGAAGAAAAAAAAAAGAAAACAAACAAATCGTAGACATATTGAAAGTTTGTTCGCGTATTGCCACGTTCGGAAAGGGGAATCAAAATGTTGTGCGCTAGGAAACGTTTACTTGCCCCGCCAAATTCAGTGTGAAACACCGTCGAATGGAGACCGTAATAAATCCAAATATTTTCTAAATATGTTCCTGTTAATTACTGGTGTATTTCCAAGTGTATAAAATAACGCAAAGGACGTAATTTTTGAACGCGTCAGTTATGAACATTATAATCCAGTATAAGTGAAATACTTTTTTGGTAGTTTAAATGTGCGGTTGTGTCGGACGAACACAATTAACTAATCCACTAAGCCAGCTGACTCCAGGTATTTCTTAATTTTGTTCAGTTCCTTATGAAATAACGCATACAGAAAATGCACGTAAAGAGATGCGTGTACATTAACAGGTTTTTAAAATGCAAGCCTATTAAATATTTTTAGCACATATCTAAAAACAGACCACCGCCTCATTGGTCTGAAATTACTTTTATACAAGTTACAGAAATATTTTTACACCAAGAATTCCGAAGCGGTATTTTACAGAGTGTGTAATAGCGATCAGGTCGGTGTATTCGCGATTTTTGTAATGTTTGCCCACTGCTAATTTATTGTCCGATAAAATTCCAATCATGTTTAAAGGCGAAAATGTTACAATGGCCGTTTGAAAATGCTGCACAAAGACGCTTAGTGTACCGACACTACAGATGGCGGTACTCTGCGGCTAATATACCGCATCATGTAGGATGTGTTTTTTGCTCGGGCTTCGCAACTAAATTATCCTTATCTTCAGCTGTCGACAAATGAGCGGTTTAGAGCAGTCGGGAGGATAGTGATGAAAAAGCGGTAATTGGCAAAGAAAAATAGGAAGGAAGGAGAAAAAAAGAAATCGCATAATTGTATTATCGAGAGGGGATGTAAGTTTACAGTGCTGCGGCTACGGTAAAATTTGTCAAGGAAAAAGAGCAATTGGCGAGAGGGGACGGAGGTTTAAAGAGAGTGGCAAAAGTAAATTAATTTCTTATCGAAAAGCCGGTTTTCTTTTGTCTCGAGAATTGACCGCAAAATATATCGAAGCGAAGGGAAGTAGTGTAGTGTCGGACGAATGTGGTTAAATTAGCAGAAAATTGAGAAAGGGGTGCTAGCACGTTGGGGCTGCGAGCGCGGTCGTCGGTCATATCTTATTAATATGTAAATAGGAAGAGCCCCAAACAGACTAGAAAAGAAAGAGACAGTCATAACGAGTTATCGCCCAGAACCGGTCTCCATACAAAAGAGTGTAAGCGCTGTTTACCCGGCGGCCCATTTCTAAGCAGTTCTCATCTGTTTCACTTATAGTACTACTATACTTTGCGGCCCCCTAGCGATATTTTTCCTCCTGATTGAACACGAATAGAATCCCCCCTCCGCCCATTAGCTGAAAAAAATAAATACAAAAAATGTCTACGAGCGATTAAAAAAATCACGAGCCACCGCAGTCAAGATTGGCATCTAGCGTGGATTCTAATGACTCTTAATATTTTTTCATAATAATAATTCTAAAATCTAATGCAGGACAAAATGTATTTTCTTCTGTTTTGTTTTTTTCTCATTTTTTACGTTGACATACTTCTTTAGAACATAACTAGTGGCGGCTTGTAAAAGATCGGCATCGCGTACAGAAATTATAAAAGTAAAGTTTATTTGCGTTGTATTAATGTCGTAGTTGGCGGTCTCTATCATTTTGGCCTCAGCGATTCGGCCTCGTCCTTTTTCCAAGTAGTAAACCTACTTTAGTGTTAGTGAGTTTTTAAGTTTTTTTTTTCTTCAGTTAATATCAAATTTAAGGAGCAAAATAATCATTGAATCAAAAAAAAAAAAACCGTGTGAAATTAGATAATAATTTGTTTGGAAAATAAATCAACGGTTTTTAAAGGTTCTTTTTTCGTTCATATATCGCTTAAAAAATTATTTCCTCTTACAAAGACTCGAAATGCTGATTATACATATATTCATTTAGCGGATTATTCCAATAAAATATTTCGGAAAAAATTACTCAATCACGGCAATAATTTCCCATTACGACTGAATTTTTTCTTTTAATGAAAAACCATGCACTTTATAATAAATTTTTACATGCACAAAAAATGAAAAATAAATTAATTTGAATGATTATGAAAAACTACTAATTTGAAAAAATCAAAATCTATCTAGCATCTGAATTTTATTAAAAAAAATTGTTTGTTAGTCTTATGACATCCATTTTCATATTTGTTTTCAACACATGTACCTGTGAAGTCGAATATAATTTTCCATTTGAATAAGTTTTAACAGCGATTCTTTATTCTGACCTTCTGAATCTTCGCCTCCCGTTCCTATTCTTTCGTATTTCTCTTTTTCAAATTTTCTTCCGTTAGCTTCTTTTACTTTTACTATGTCGAAATTTTCCTCTATACAACTTCAATCGTTTTTTGATTATTGGGGTTTGGGTAAACGTCTACTGTTGACACTCTTCCTCACCAAAACAAAAAAAGTTTTAACATGTGGGATCGGGGTTTTTATTATTTTCCAAGAAATCATTTTAAGCAGTTTACATTATTCTTTATTAAATATTATTTTAAATGTACTATTTTTAGAAACTTCAGTTAATCACTTCTCTTGAAGAATGACGAATCAAAAGTATAGGCACGAATTTTCAAAAAGTCAGCCGTTCTGATTTAAAAGTAAATTCTGGTTTATGTAAGTCATATTTCACGCTAAAACAAGAATAACAGTTTCCAAGTGATTGAACTATGTTACATATTGTACGGGATTACATATCTAGTTCTAAACTATTTATTTTTCAGGTGACTATAGAGGAAAAAATAAAAAAAAATAAAAAATAATAATTGTTAAAGCAGTTAAAAAGCATGATGTGTCAGCCATCAAGGATTCTGTATAGAATTATCGTAATCTCAGTTTACATAATACTAAATTAAAAACAGATATTTTCTGTAAAGTTTTTTGAAATAATTTTCTCTAAAGCTAATCGACCAGGGCCAGTCAATTAAGCCCAAACGAATGTTTCCCGTTTAAAATAAACACGAAAATGAGAGAATAACTTCTTAAGACTGACAAACAAATTTTTTCAATAAAATTCAGATGCTTGATCGATTTTATTATTTTACAAATTAGTAGTTTTTTCATAATCATTAAATTTGATTTATTTTTAATTTTTTGTGCATGTAAAAATTTATTATAAAACACATGGTTTTTTTCCCTGAAAGAAATAAAATATGTCATAATAGGAAATTATTGCCTTGATTGAGTATTTTTTTTTTTAAATATTTCATTGAAATAACCCGTTAAATAAATGTATAATCAGCATTTCAAGTCTTTGTAAAAGGAAATAATTTTTTAAGCGATGTATGAACGAAAAAAGAACCTTTAAAAATCGTTGATTTATTTTCTAAGAAAATTGATTCCTAATTCCCGCGAATGTTTTTTTTATTTGATTTAATGATTATTTTACGCCTTAAATTTGATATTAACTGAAGAAAAAAAAACTTAAAAACTCACTAATACTAAACTAGGTCTACTTGGAAAAAGGACAAGGCCGAATCGTGTTGTGGCCGAAACGTATCGGGGCCGAATCGTTGAAGCCGAATTGTTGAGGCCGAAACGATACGACCACCGTAGTTGGCGCCCTCCTAAACAAAAAAAAAAAAAGACAAATGTTTGTTAAATTCTTTTGTAACATATAGAACACTTAAACAAATAAAGCGTTAAAAATGAAATAAAGAACACGAACTAATTATGCAAAAAGGAAAACGCCGCATTAATATTATTTTTGGATGTATAGAAAAATACGCGAATGGGAAGAGTAAAATAAAGGTGACATTGCACTTCTCGATGGTCGAGCATGAAAGTGGAAGAGTGTACTCGGCGAATGGAATCCATTCTGTTTATTTCAGGTGATTTCGGCCGGAAATAAGGTTTTAGGAAATTTTTCGGTTCAAATGCAATTCCGTAGACTTTCGACGGAGGTTATAGTCTAATAGCTGAGGCGGCTTCTAGAACTCCGCAAGATAAATGCGGTCATTTGTGTGTATTGTAATTTTATGTTTTTACTATCCTGTTGTTAAAATTTTTAAGGTGCTTAGTTTTTTGCCGTCCCATAAGTCTGTTTTCACGTTTTAGTTTGATAAATGTAAATGTCCCCTCTGCTTACTGAAGAACATAACATTTTACCATTCTATATTTTCAAATTAAATTCGTATTTTTATGGTTGGATTCAGAATTCGATTTTTTCCGTATAATATCTTTTTATTTCCGATTTCGATTACTCATTCAACGTCACTCCCTGATAAGTCATAAAATTGCACACCTTAAACTAAATTCTAAACACACTGCTTATATCGACGGAGCTTACTTCTGCTAAATTAGGCACAATTATTATACCCTTAATATTTTTAATCAATCGACGATTGGTTGTGAATGCTTAATCATCTCAGTAGCTGGTTTTGGCGCGCTTATCTTCGGATTTTCCATAACCATTTGCATGATAAACCGGTTGTCTTCAGGTTTTTTCCTTTTTGTCGAACATGCTAAATCTGACCTTTCTCTTTCGGAAAGAACTGAATAACATCGTCAACTGTCCTCTCCGAAATATGGAGTGAAAACGTTGTTTTATTATGTATATTTTCGCCGCCAGTATTTGTTATTATTTTTGTTTGACGTAGGTTTATGTATAGTTCTATTTGACTTCACTGTGTGATGCATTATTATTATTACGTCGTTCTTTTTTTTCTTTTTTTTATTTTATGGACACGTCAACACGGGACATTCACCCAACAAAAACACATCGTTCTTCGATGAGGGCTATTTTTGTTGTATTTATTATGCGTGGATACTAGTTGTTTTGTAATTCTGTTTTTAAGTAGACGTTTTATACGAGCTGTAGATAGAGAAAGGTATCTGGAATGTTTCTTGTGGAACTGCTGCGGCAACCGTTCGCCGGACATTAAATTAGCGCATCTTGTAAAGATACGTAAAAAGTTTGCAGATAGCTCGTAATTAAAATATATATCGATAACATTTATATTTTGGAACATTTCGTTAGTCCATTGTGCTAATCGGTAGTATGTCTAATACGAATTGTTAGGTAAAATTAATCTTGCTTGTTTATCGAAGTTACTAGTGGACATGACCAACGATGCTAGCGATTTGATTTTTGCGGTACAGTGCTCCCCTCCCCGTTATGTAATTAAATTACCTCTTCCGAAATTACATTATTCTAGACTTTTTCGTGTTTTAAAATTTTCGAAAGAGTGGAAATTGGAAATTAACCCGATTAAAACAGGTCAAGCCATATTATTCATTCCTAGACATCTCCCATTGCTCCGAGTCAGTTGATTTTTTTGTAAAAAGTACCGGGATTACACGGTCAGATCATGTCCGTTCTTTCAAGTAATTCCGGATAATGAGAAATTAACTTTTAATGAAAAACACACTGAAGTAAACGAAAATTCCAACCTTGTGGCTCATTATTAATCGAAAAAAACCTACTTAAGTATATAAACTCACCGTTTATAAAAATATCGTTCCACTAATAACATACTTATTTTCGGTTTGGTGGTTTGGTTTTCAAACTGTAGCTTTAAAAAACTCCAGAGAACTGATGGTTACCGTTATCTTGCTTAAAAGACTTTTTAATACGACGAAAAAATTACTCGAACGTTTATACTGGAATACAGAGACGATTACAAATCTGAGTAGCTAACACATGAAATATGAGCACCGTTGAATTAACCCATCTTTCGTTATATGATTATGATTTTTTTCTAAATCAGATTATTATTCCTTTCATACTTTTACATATTTCACCTATCTTCGTGCATATTTTAAACGTTTTTCATGCGCGCTATTCACATTTAGGTTTTTACTCGTATGTGTTGCATATAATCCGGACTTTAATTACGACACATCAGCGCAACTTTTTTATATTTCTATTGAAAATTTGCAAAAAGCGATTTTACCTCTGAAATATGATAATTTGTAATAATATTTCCGACTTACGAATTCTAAATTTGTTTTTATTTATCCCTTAAATATTGGTCGCATCCTCTCTTTATTACGGTGGCGCGTTTTGTAGAATTTTCTCCGCGATAAGACCTCGACCACTCGATTCTTCATAAATCCTAAAAACCTTTGAATTTTATCAAAATCATTACAACTGTTTCTGAGAACCCAATCCCCCCCTCCCATATATATATATATATACATATATATATATATATATAGGCGGTGTGTCGGAAAAGTTCCCGAACTTTTGAAATACATGTATAGTTGAATGTAAAGTAATTTATTCGAATTAACTTTCAACATAGTCACCTTCCCGAAGAATACACGTATTTGAGAGCTTGTACAGCGATTCGATCTGGTACTCCTCTGAAGTAATGGCTCTGAGGCGCTCGGTGCAAGAAGTTTCAGTGGCGGCTACATTTTTAAAAAATCGTCCTTTCAGGCGCATTTTAAGTTTCGGGAAGAGGAAAAAGTCGGCAGGTGCCAAACCAGGCGTATAGGGGGCGTGATTGATCCGTGGGATTTGATTTTTAGCGAGATAACGCGGGCGCATTGTCATCCAACAGACTCCACAATCCTGGCTCCTAGAACACACACCTTCCTACGGTGCATTTTTTCTTTTAAAATCGGTACTACCCTATCCTTACTCATATTCAGTTCGTCAGGTAACATTCGGAGAGATATGTGGCGATCTTTCATCAGCAGCACACGCACTCAAGCCTCGTTATTCACGGTCGGCCCATTCTGTCATCGTCTTCTAACGACTACCTATCGTTTTTGAACCGCTTATACTATATGTAAACAGTCGTATGTGATACTGCAACTTCACCGAAACCATCATCGATGAATTTTCGGGTTTCCGAAAACGTATTTTAAGAATTTAATCAGTGGCGTAGTTTGCCAAAAGAGTCAGTATAAATACTAAAAAAACGACAAAATTCATGGTAGTTGCAAGACAGCCTAATATCTAAATGAAAAATTATTTTTAGACAGCGAAGAAATTGAACGAACGGAAAAATATAAATATTTAGGTAGCTGGATAACACACAAAGTAATGATTCTGATATGGAAATACGTACTCGTATAGAGATGGCCAGAAACACATTTATGAAATTAAAAAACACCCTTTGCGATAGGAAATTAAGCCTAAGGATCAAGAACAAGATATTGCAATGTTACGTGTGGTCAGTGCTACTGTATGGAAGCGAGACATGGACCATAAAGGAAAATATGAGGAAGCGTATATCATCATTTGAAATGTGGTGCTACAGAAGAATGTGGAAAATACCGTGGACCAAAAAGTTAAAAAATGAGAAAGTACTGGAACTAATGGGAACTGGCCGAATATTAATGACTATAGTAAAAAGAAGGAAGATAAAATTTTTTGGACACTTCATGAGAGGTGAAAAATACAAATTGCTACAGACAATAATAATGGGCATGATAGAAGGAAGAAGAAATCCGGGAAGAAGAAAGACCGTTTGGATAGATAATATAAAAAAATGGACCGGAATTAAGAAAACAGAAGATCTAGTCAGAATAGCAAAAGATCGAAATCAATTCCAGCAGATAATCCAATCCATACATGATGATTAAGCAATACCCGAATCGGGTGGCACGAGAAGAAGAAGAAGTAGTTTGCCTTAGACGAGCTCTGTATCAAAATTTGTTGTGGGGCCCTAATAAAGTGTAAAGAATTTTCACAAAAGAAACAAAAACGCTCGTATTAAATTAAAATAATTATTTATTAATTAATTATCGATACTAAGTTATTACTTACAATAAATGCTCCTGGGAGCTAAGTTACAATTCAATGCAAACAATTCCACTTCAATCAAATACAAACTTTTCCCGCCCTTTTTTTTTGGGCAAACTTATTTATTAAATCATCCGTAGATGAAGACGATTTTAGCTTTCCTAGATTTCCTGCTTCTATGGAGTCCAAATAAAGACAAGTCTGAAAGCCGTTCCTATTGAGGTCCTAAGATAATTTTTTACTAGTTTTTCCACACTGATGATATGAAAGGGAGAGGATTTAAGGAAGCATGGCATGAAGATGATATTTGGTGGCTTTAACAATTTGGAATAGACGTGAGAAAACGTTACCAAATATGTAGAAAAATAATTAGAATAAGTATTTTTTAATATTTATTAATTAATTAATAATTTTAAAACTGATAATATAAAATCTCGTTAAACAAAGAAATTTTAATTTTATAACATAACTGATTTTTAATTTATTATGTTGCTATCCAACTATCTTTTAAAAAATTATTTCAAAATTCCGCGCGTAAACTAGCAACGTCGGAGTAAATTTTACATCGCAGGGGGGATTCCCTCACCGAGTGACCAACGACGTTTGGAAAGTGGCGTGCGACCAATGAAAGGTTAAAAATCATTGGAGAGATTTAAACCATTAAAATTTTCTGGTATATATTTACCGTTTTTTTTTTTTTTTTTTCCCTCTAGAACGCGGTTTGTGTTCGTAGAGCTGAACAAAAGAAAGAATTGTTCGCTTAAGGTTTGTGTTACAGAAATGGTGCACAGCAAACAACTTAGAGATGAGGACGCAGAAGGTGATTTTGGTCGATCGATGTTCTTCGAGAAAAGGTTATAAGTTCGTTGTGCCTGTTTTTTGTTTGTTTTTTTTTTTGTATATTTGTTCGCGCATAACTTTTGATTATTCAGACATCGATTTAATGGATACCCTTTGTTTATTCGAAAATATATCGACCAATGGTGCTAGCGTGTAAACACATATCGGTGAAAGTAGGCATTAAAATAAACGCTAAAAAAAGGGGGAGGAGTCTCTTTTGAGTAGTTTTTAACAATGTAGTAAGGGTTAATTTACTATGGCAGATTGGGGAAAAAAACTATGTTTTTTAATTTAGCCAAAGAAATGAACTTAAAACATTATCAATCTTAACTCCGACGGATATATTTTGAATAAAGAAAAGAAACATAAAAATACTTCAGCGGCATTCGTCTCATCGCTGACGGGAAAGTATTATTGGCGCATAACCTTTTTGATCATCTGGACTGATTTCCTTTTTTTTACCAAAAATTGTAAACCGGTCGTCAGCGGTAGTCTTATATAAGTACGTATCGGTAAGTATCGTTAACTGCCAATTAGCCATTAAAATAAACCTAAAAGAAAAGGGAGCCTGGCGCAATTTTTTTATTTTTTTTTATTAATTCATCATTATTAGTCCAAATTATTTCATCGAAGAAGAAGAGAAAAAGAGTCCTTCTCAATATATATACATATATATTTGCAGTTTTAATTTTTTTCTACTTTTTCAGTAAGATTTAATTTTCTCCGTGTAAGCGTTACTTTGCCCCGCGGGGCAAATGGTTGTTCCTGCTAGAGCTAGTACTCTAGTCAGTAGTCAATACTATCTTCTGGCCAGCCCCCATTAGAAGGTAGTATACGAATTGGAACAACCAGGAGAGTCTTGTACGTCCACGTCGTGCGGGGTGGTAATTCTCTTTTCGGTAGGCTTGGTACTGATGGAGAAGCTAAAGCAAGACTTTCCAACTAGTGGGTTGGTGGTGGGACTGTACCTGCCAAGTACAGATCTCATTAAATGCCACCCTTCGATCTCATCTGCAAGAAGAACAGCAGACCACTAGCAACTCACTCATAACCCTGGGCCCCAGGCAAGTATTAGTACTTGGAGTGAGTAGGCGAGTATCCAGCGCCTTAAAACTGGAATTGGCCGGCGCAAGGCAAGGAGAAACCACCGCTGTGTATACTTCTCGAACATTTACGATGGAAAACAAGAATAGAACAATGGCCCTTAGTCCGGGGCACCCCTTCAGTGGGGCGAGGGTGCGAAGAATATCCCCGTTGCTTCCCATTGTAAATCAGGAGAGAAAAAATCAAGAAAGAATAAATGTTTTTAACGATTCAATTAAAATTGCAACATGGAATGTCCGGAGTTTATTGCAAGTGGGAAAATTTGCAAATGCAGTGAAAGAATTGAATAGACTAAACATCAAAGTTCTGGGCCTGAGCGAAATTAGATGGCCGGAGACTGGAGTCCTGAAAGCTGAAGGAGTCCATACGTATTTTTCTGGCAGTACTGATGGCACAAATAAAAATGGAGTTGCAATTATTGTTCCAGATAAATTAGCACCTTCTGTTATCGACTTCATACCACTGAACAACCGCGTTGCAATACTTATTTTAGCAACATCTTATCATCGTATGAATATTATCCAAGTTTACGCTCCGACTGCAGATAAGTCAGATGATGAAACTGAAGAGTTCTACAACCACCTTCAAGAAGCTATCAATATTACAAAGCCTGGGGAAATTACAATTGTAATGGACGATTTCAATGCAAAGATTGGAAAAGGTGAGGAAGGTGATCTTATTGGCACAGACATGGGCTTGGCACCAGAAATGAAAGAGGAGATCGACTATCGCAATTCTGCACCGATACACAGCTTATGGTAGCAAACACCTTCATGAAACATCATCCAAGAAGATTGTATACCTGGAAATCTCCAGCTGATAGTGAAGATAATATTGTTCGCAATCAAATTGATTTCATACTCTTAAATCGCCCATTCAGGAAATTTGTTCAATCGGTCAAAACCTATCCTGGTGCAGACATTAACTCTGACCACAATCCTGTTGTTATGAAACTCAAAATGGAACGCCAATTTATTAAACAGAAAAAGGATTTCAAGGGGAAAACGGATGTAGGAAAGCTGAAAAATCAATCATTCAAATCTGAAATTGGACACGCTATTAAAGAAAAGATTGAAATCTTTGCAAGAGTCGAGTAAAAGCGAATGGGACAAAGTAAAAAAAGAGCTATTTTAGAGGTGCAAAAAGAAATCGGTTTGACGAAAAATGTCAAAAAACAGAAATGGATGACGGATGAGATTCTGGACTTAATGGAAAAACGAAGAAAGACAAAAAACAACCCTCCCCAATATAAAAACCTGAACAAATTCATCCGAAAATTGTGTAGAGAAGCAAAGGAACGTTACTGGAGTGAAAAATGTGCTGAAATTGAAGAGCACGAGAGGAATCACGACCTGTTCAACGTTCATAGATTAGTGAAGGCAGTTACAGGTACCTATCGAAAACAGGGTATGGGTTTTCTGCGCGATGAAAACTCAAACCCAGTCATTGGGACAGCGAACAAGCTAACTGTATGGAAAAATTACGTCGAGCTTCTGTTCAATGATACAAGGAGTACTACTCTGCTCCAAAAGAGTATCTCGAATTCAGCGATGAAGGACCACCAATCACGCAAGAAGAAGTACGATATGCAATCATGAGGCAGAAGAATGGTAGAGCAGTTGGGCCAGATAACGTACACGCTGAAATGCTAAAAATTATAGCTGAATATAGCGAAAAAGGGCTGCTGGAAATGACCAGGGCCTTTAATCAAATCTACACCTCCGGCTGTCTACCTGAAGAATGGGTCAAATCAACATTTGTACCAATCGAAAAAAAGAGTAATACTAATTGCTGTGATGAATATCGTTTAATTAGCTTGATGTCCCACGCCTTAAAAATCTTTCTTCGCGTTATATATAAAAGAATTTATAAGCGCTGCGAGGAACAATTGAGCAATACCCAGTTCGGCTTCAGAAACGGTTTTGGCACCCGCGAGGCCTTGTTTGCAATTCGAATACTAACTCAACGCTGTCGTGACATGAATGTTGATGTTTACGCATGCGCTATCGATTATCAAAAAGCATTTGACTGCGTAAACCACGAAAAACTGTTCGAAATTTTGAAAAGTATTCCTATTGATAGGAATGATCTGAGAATAATAAGTCACCTATACTGGAATCAAACTGCCGAAATTCGCGTTGAAAATACCATGTCAGAGGAAGTAGTGATCCAAAAAGGAGTGCGTCAGGGCTGTGTCATGTCTCCCTTACTCTTCAACGTATATGCGGAGGCAATATTTCAAGAAGCACTAAACGATAATATGGGAAATCTTAAAGTAAATGGAGTCACGCTGAATGATCTACGATATGCGGATGACAGTTTAATTCTTGCCTCTAGCGAGAAAGAACTACAACGGATGTTGAATAAAATTGTTGATAAAAGCCAAAGTTACGGATTAAAAGTGAACATATCCAAAACAAAAGTGATTGTTTTTTCAAAAATCAAAAACCAAATCAGATGCAAAATCAAGATAAAGGGAGAAACGATTGAACAAGTTCAGTGCATTAAATACCTAGGAAGTATACTAGAGGAAAACTGTACATCAACTCCGGAAATACGCAGCAGGATTGAGCAAGCTAGAAGAGCTCTCACCAAAATGAAAAGCTTATTCACCCATCAAGACCTGAGGCTCGAACTTCGAATCAGACTGCTAAGGTGTTACATCTTCTCTATTTTGCTTTATGGTTGCGAGAGCTGGACCCTGAATACATCATTGGAAAAAAAGTTTATCGCATTTGAAATGTACTGTTATCGGCGTATTCTGAAAATATCATGGGTGAAAAAAATTACTAATATCGAGGTACTTCAAAGAACGGGAAAGACCCTTGAATTAATGCTTACCATCAAGAAACGGAAGCTACAGTACCTCGGACACATCATACGAGGCCCCAAATACGAAATTCTGAAGGTCATTTTGGAAGGAAAGATAAATGGGAAGAGATCGAGAGGAAGACGACAAAATTCATGGATGGACAATCTTATCAACTGGTTCGACTGCCCTTCTATACAACTCCTCCGATCGGCCATTGTAAAAGAAAATTTTCAATCGTGGATCGCCAACCTTCAATTTGGAGACGGCGGATAAAGAAGAAGAAGAAGAAGCGTTACTTTGAGTATTTTCCGCATTTCTTGAAAATTTCTTATTGATCGACAGCCATTTACCTGGCGGCTGTTGAAAAGTACCTGTTCCTCGGTTCATAGATCAGAGCACATGTCCGAAATGTAATTAGTCTACGCGAGAAAACATTTATAATATTCCACGTAATTTAAAGGGAAGAAAGTTGACTTCTTACCGTCAAAATTTATGACCACTGTGACAAATTATGCAACAGCTATTTCGTTTACTGAAAGTGAAAAAGAGGCAAAAGGAACTTGTTGGATACACTTTTTAGTGTGGAATTCGTTCGTGTTAAAGTGATTTTTAAATCATGGCCTCCCGGTGATGAAAATTTAGCTAAACGAACAACAAACAAATAGTTTTTCCGCTTATTTGTCACCGGCGGATGATTACTGATTGACGCTAGATTTACTGAAAATTAAAAATAAGAAATACCCACGATAATTTACATTGAAAAAAATTATCAATGAACCGATGATAAATGCTCGTTTGATAGATAGCGAAACAAATTCGCGCGTTTTTTTAAAATTCCGACAGTACCCAAATTTTGGCGCGCCCGTGTGAATAATTGATTCAGTTCAACGATTTTCAAAAAATTACTGCGGCACATAAGGCTTTGCGCTTACATATAACCCCCCCTGTTAAGCGAGATTTTGTGTAGAATTTTCGGTTTCAATTAGAGGCTATTTACAGCTGCATGCATAGATCGCTGTTAAGGGAAAGAGGAACGTTGAACGAGAGTACTCGAAAACGTAAAAAAGAAACGAACGGACGAACTGAAAAGCGTGTTCTAATTATTATTTTTGTACCCTCTGATAAGGGGAATTTTTCGTTATGCACAAAGACCGCTGCATCGGTGATCCCTTGATCTTTAGTCTATTTTTAAATACAATCGCAGTGAAGTAAAAAATTTCCGGATCGACTGATTTACGAAATATGGACCGACGTTAATTATTAAAAGTGATCTTTCACGCGATGGCAAGATAAAAGATTATATTGAAAAACGAAGTACGAAAGAAATAATTAATAAAACAAGTCGTACGTAATCAAACTTTATTCGATTGTTTCGATAAATCAGCAAAAATAATGACCTAAAAATCGATTTTAAGGTCACTTCATTCGGTCCTCCTCCTCTTGTGATAATAAAATAATCGCCTGATCCGATAAATGCATCATTGCTTGCTCTAAGCACGCGGTGTCTAGTTTTTATTCGATTGTAACAGTTGTCGCCGTTTTTATCTTTACCGTTCTACTGCTGGTGGTAGGAACGTATTCGCTAAATAACGATACCGTTTTGATTCCGGATGCTTCCAAAATGGAGAAATCCGTTTGTATGGTTCATGAAAACATACAACGCCACGTCGTATTTGTTCACGGGTGAACTGCTACATTGCAACGGGTATCCGGATTTCAAGATCACTTACGATGTCCGGAAAAGAAGTTACCTGTTTGACAACAGCTACGTTATTGGTACGGATACCGAACTGTACAGTTGCGAAACGGTAGAACTGCCCGAAAAACCCTGAGAATGCGTCAAGCGGACCACTTAGTCGCAGATCGAACTGAAACTTTTGTTTCCGCCCGAAATCGCTAACATTTGCATCAGTGCCAATGTCGTGCACGAATGTAGTCCGGTAACATTGGAGTGTTACGTGACCGGTTACCCGGAACCAGTTGTTTACTCCGAAGCGAGAAGATAACGAGAAAATTAACAGTGCCGGAGTGACAAAGTACTCGAGGAACGTCTTAAAAATCTTCCCGGCTCTCAAGAAAGACTCCGGAGTTTACGAATGCGTTACAGAGAATGCGCTCGTAATCTCAACAGGTCCGTTAAATTGTCTGTATTCGCAAAGAAGCAGCTCCCAATAGAGAAATACGACGTGGTCGTGGACCTTGATGATGATGAAGAATAAACCAGTATGGAGAGGGAATGTATCGATATCGTCAATAATTGAAGTGAACATTTTCAGCGATCATCAGCGGTATTTACCTGATCTATTACCGTTATAGTTGTGAGTCGATATAAATAAAGCACGAGTAATAATTTCTAAATATAAATTTTTACTACTGAACATTTTTATATTTGTACCTTTTTTTTCTTTGAAAATGAGTGCATTAATACGTTAAAACACTGTTAAGCGTAAAATGTAAGAGAAAAATGTGGTTTTATTAAATACTAAAAAAAAAGGTTAAATAGATATATATGTATTTTTTTTTCACCGATTTTGATAACACTCGTAAAAAATTCTGCGTAGTATTTTAAACGTAAATTTAATTAAATAAAAAAAAAAAAAAAACAGAATAAATATGCACCGCTATAGTTTACAAAGAATTTTTCCAATTCAAAAAAACCTATTTTGTTAACGTAAAAAGGAACGAAATTTTCTGTTATACTTTATAGAAAAACTCTACTTATCGAGTATACCAACTAAAAAAAAAGAGAAAATACGAATCTCGTGGAATCGGAATGTATTGACATTTGTTTAGTGTTTCTTGATTTTACTCACCGGATAATATTATTGTTCCGCACACTTGTAATAGACACAAATACGTGACTTTGTAAGTAATAGTTAAAATTATTGTGACATTTAAAAATAACTTTTCGGCATATACATTGAGCGAAATAAGTTAAAATTAAATGAACGTAATTAGTATTAAGAAGATAGCGTGATAGCAATTAAAATGGGACTCGCCTGTCAAGTCGCAGTGGTTCATAGTCGCCCCAAGTGAGTCTGTGAATTCGCTACCAAAGACATCTGGGAGAAAGATCAGCCGAATATCCTCACGACATTACTTTTACAATCGACATAATGCTTACAGTAATAGTAAATAAATTTGTTATATGTTTTATTCTAAGCAAGGAAACGAATTACGAATTTGAAATAGTATCAGTGTTAATTACCTTTGAAATGTTTATTGAAATGTTTACGTTTTGTTATCATTTCAATTTCAGACACTACTATGCGCATAGTTGCGCGAGGCGTAATCACTAGAAACAATTTCCTAACTATAATACAAGACCGATTTGAATCCGTAATTTTAAAGAAATCGGTATGGTTAACACATAATTTTAAAGAGCATTGCATTTTAAATGTTTCTCTCTCGTATACGCCTGTCAACAGTTTTAATATTCAAAACATCTGAATCCAAAGATTATTCAATTGATGTACATATATCATTGTATAAAAAAAGAAAAAGAAAAGTAAACATTACGCGACCAGTGACGCCTCTTTCTACTTTATTAAAAATTCAAGAATTAAAACCATTAATAATCAGAAGAGTTGGACCACCGCAAATCGTCTAGTATATATGCGCAACTTAAAATTGTGTATAATTTGCTTTATAAAAATTCACGAATTAATAAAATCTAAGGCTTCTGAAAAACATTTTGTTCAGATTTTTACACAGTTTTCATAGGATAAAATATATTTCGGTAACTAAGAACAGAGACAGATTAATCAATTACTTAGAAATGGTGAACTTTTATTCAGGTTTATAAAAAAAAACCATCGATTAGCGGCAAACTATATAAATCCAGGTAATGAGCGCGTCAATCGAGCAGCTCAGGCGACACTATTCTCTCCAATGCCATGTAATCCCCCTCTTTCCCCCACAATGGCCCATTTATTTATGCACCAAACTGGAGAAGAATGGCAGCGGGAATGGAAATCCGCAAGTACATTCCTCCGAAGCATAAAATCAACCACTGAACCCTGGTGGCCCATAGACGAAATTTCTCGCAGAGATTTTTCTGTCTTGAATCGCCTCCGAACAGGTCACACAACCCTTTCGCACGGGTATATCTTCACGAGACAAGCACCCCCAAATGTCTGCTTCTTCTGTGGTCAACCAAGCGCCCCGTCTACATCTCACCTCCTTCTCGAATGTTTCTCTTTTGCGGCACCAAGATCCACCTATTTCACTACCACCTCTATCTCTAAGATCTTATCGAACGTTCCGTCTGCGGTCGCAGCTATGTTGGCTTTCGTGCGTAGCAGCGGCCTATACCATAGAGTTTAACCTTCCTAAGTAGGCTCCATGTGCTGTAATAGCCTCAGTAGTTAAACACAGCGCATGGAAATCCTCACTATTATTTTATTAAAAAAAAAAAAAAATAAAAAATAAATTTTAATGCGTGATAATAAAAAAAATTAAAAACATCGGAATAAATATAAAGCGTAATTTATTTTGAATTCAATTCGTCATCATTGTATTGTACTGTGATTGTGAACTAGTAAATTTAAAATTAGGCATACTTGCTTTCATTTATTTCAATACGTAATATATAATGTAATTTGGTAAAATTGGTATTTTATTTACATGAAATTATAACGTTAACCCCTTAAACCTATCCTGTTTATTCGCTAACGAAAATGTTACGTTTTAACATTATTATGCGTAGCTTTGTTCATTTGTTTATTTAATAGTGTATCGGTTAGTCGGGATCCTATATAAGTAACGAGTCTTGGTGTGTACTAATCGAGTAATTATCAATGGATAAATATAAATTCGAAGGCGGTTTATTAGGCTTGGATATTACTACTATTTTCGACAATTTTAACTGCGCGGTAGAGTAGGTTAATCTCAGCATAGCGTTGAATATATATGTTAATAGTAGTAACCCTTTGCGCGGTAATTCCTTTAGAACCTTAGCGGTTATTAGAGCGTAACTAGGCGTTTTTTTTGGGTTCATGGTTTTAATTGCAGCCTTAATCTCCCCTGGTGATGCTGACTTGATAGGTGGGTAGACATTAAAGTTGTTTTCATTTGTCGGTAATGTATCGTCGCCAGGATTTGGAGTAAAGACATTGGTAAGGTGTTTAGCGAATTCTTTCGCTTTTTCTTTGTAACTGCGAGACCAGCTGCCATCACATTTCCTAATAGGGTGAACTGGTTTTTTTGGTCTCTTTAAACTTTTCGTTGCTTTCCATAATGGTTTCTCATTATGAATAGGAGATAAGGAAGATACATATTGATTGAAAGTATCATTTTTTATCTTTTGAAGTGGCTGTTTAACTTTTTTCACTTGTCTATTCAATTTCCTCTTATCTCCTGGATGCCTACTTGTTTGTCGCTTTATTCTTAACTTACGCTTATATTTTACTTCATTCAGGATTTGTGTTGGATAACAAATAGCTGGAGAAGTTGTCCTAATTTGCTGTATGTTGTTCCAATTCTTGAATGGTTTTGATAAAATACTGCAATACGTTTTCTATGTCAAGTTTATTCCGGATTGATACGCCTAGTGTGATATTTTCTTCGACTTCTTTTCGGAACATTTGACAATTAGTGTGTTTATTATGAAGTTTTGGTTTGGTTTTTTTAGTTATAACAGTATTACTTATTAAAAGGATCACTGGGGGGAATGATCAGACGAAAGACCAAACTCTGATTCTGTTAGTATGTAGTTTGAAGCTAGTCCTTTGACTATGAAAAAATTTAGTAAGTCAGAAATTTTTTTTCTGTCGGTAGGCCAGTAAATTGGCGACCCACTGGTTGTAATGCTGCATCCGTTGGAATCCAATTATTTCTTGAGTTCTCTGCCTCTGGGTGTAGTCAGCCTCGATCCCCAGTACGTGTTTTTAGCATTACAGTCGCCTCCAACTACGTATGTATTACCAAGAGTACATAAGAAAGAGTTGAATTGATGATAAAGAATTTTATGTTTAGGTGGGCAGTACACCGCATTACTTATCCATAACTATTTAAGTATAAACCATTTAATATCTATCTATCTCATATCATCAGAAACAAAGTAAGGGAATATTTTAATTGATTTTTCCCTCGTTACCATCACGAAAGGCATTGGCGTTTTTGTGAATTGAATTTTGGTCTGTTTGTCTTGTAGCGACGGATAAACTAGTCAGAGTATTGTGCTGAGGTCTGATATGTCCATTTTGAGTTTTCTGGCTGCTTCGCAAGGCTTTGTTGATTTTCTCTTCTAAGAAGTCGATAATTTGATTTCTTGAAAGGAGTTTTCTAGGGTTTTTTAAAATTTCAGTAAATGGTGTTGGTTTTTCTTTTTTTTCCTTCTTTTTAGGTTGAACGTCAGCGGTTCTAGTTGAACTTTTAGACGGGATTTTGGGTACTGAAGCGTTGGAATTGGTTGAGGATGTTGTGGATACTGGGTGATTGCGTTTATTTGATGGGTTTTGGGTTGCTTTGTTGTTCGGAACTGGTTCATTGTTGATTTCTATTATTTTTACTTCGTTGGTTTTGGTGGTTACTGGCGTTGTCGAGGTTTCGAATTCCATATTATTTTCGTCGTCGAAGTTTCTGGTGATGTCATTGTAGTTATCAATTAGATCGTCCTCGTCATCATGGGTAAGGTGAGGAACTGTTTCCGTTGTGCCTTTAGCGTTTGTTACTGGAGATGATGTTGGTATATCATTATATTTTGATACGATATAGCCATTTTTTTTGCAGATGAAGCAAATAATTTCGTCTACGGTGAGAAAGATACAGTACAATTCGCCGTACATATCTATTTGTATAGATGAGGGAACGTTTTTTGTTTATTCATGGATATATACCCAGCGGCGAAAACTGTAAACGTTGTAGCTTACGTCATTTTGGTCCATCGATAGTTTCAAAGTCTCGATTTCAAAGGTGGTTTTGATATTTAGAAAATCGAGCGCCTCTTTTACACATTCGTTCGATATGTCTGGGTAAACTTGCGATAAGATAAGCTTTTTCGATGTTTGTAGCATTTTACGAGCTTCGAGTATGGTGATGGTGATATCAATTTCGCCGACGTTATTGATAAAGATATTAACGGTATCTTCATCTGATAGGACTATGCACGTGCGATCACGCGAAATTTTCGATGCATGCGTGATTTTATCCGGACCTATTTTGTCGCCGACTGCTCTGATGTATTGGTTGATGTGAATTTCTTTATACGATGGAAAGACAATGGATAATATGTTTTGCTATTGATTTTATTCAGTTTGTTTGCGTCAGATGTCTATTTTTTTGGTGCGAAGATTATGGTTTGATTACGGTTAGTTTGATTCGCATTTACGAGTACATTAGATGTAGACGGGGTGTCATTGTTATTCGGTAATGAAGGGAAATCGTTTGGGTTGAGCATTTTGCGCGAAACAACTGGTAAAGGCATGTCGCCTTTACCGAGCTGGCTGGGTTAGTTAATAATAATGCAATCACTTACCGTTTGGTGGATGAATAACAATAAATGTAAAGATAAATAAGGGCATACGAATGTTTCGATAAGATAAGATAAGAAGAACATATGAAAACCACGATAAAGTGAACACAGAAACACACGACTTCTTTGTAACACTCAAATTACGAATCTCCATAATGAGTTTTGTTTGTTCGCTATTTATATTAAGAATATATATATATTTTGTAATATTTGATTATTTTCATTGACTTCATTTTCATATAGTGTTATATTACATTTATGAATATTTTTATATACTTCTGTTGAAAAATAATTAGCAAAATTATTTACAATCTGAGTTAATGTTTGATTTTTAAAATGTGTTAATATAACGTCATCACTGGATCTATTTTTCCCTCTTCCTGTTATTCCATTTACTACTTCGCCAAATTTTTTAAAAATCTTGTGCTTTTTTTTGGAAGGGGCTTATATGCAAGACAACCCATCGGTCATTATATTAGAGCAAGGTTAAATTACAATTTTTGATGACATTATAAATGAATATAATATCCAATATAAGGGGCGATATTATTTGTAGCCAAGAGTGAACTTATTTTACATGGAAGGTCTACTCTAAATAAATTATATAATACTGTTTGAGTGTTTTTGTATCGGCTGCATTCGGGGAAAAATAAATGGTCCGCGTTTGCCTACTTATCTCTATCACCCGGATGGTGTGGACAAAAATGGGATTGACTATAAGCCCCTGCTAATACATAGAATATATTAACTCTGAATCGTAACCGACATATCGTCACTATAAATTTTCGAGTATTGTTAATCCCCCTCTATCCTCTGAAATTGGAACATATCTAGGAATGTACGGTTGAATAGATTTATGTAATTTTGATTTATATGGATTGTACCAAAGAAAATTCCAATATTCTTTGTGGGAAAACTTAATGAAATATAAAGCTAGGGAATTTTGGAATTAGTGAAACAACCTCATCAGCCATTGATTTTGATGCTTTATCCACTATTTCATTACCATATCTTTACCCACATGAGCCGGAATCCACATCAGTTTTATATTAACCCCCTTCCTCCCAAGCTTACCTAGCCTGAAGTAATTGGGTACCAGAGAAATCTGGGAAAGTAAAGGCGGATCCCAAGTAGAAAGGAACTGGCTCCGCTACTCTCATTAGTGCCGTTGGGCTTAGTGCATTGTGAACCTTAACTTCACAATCCCAACGTCCTCTCAAAGGGTATGGAACTCACTTTACTTTACTTTACCAATTCAATCAAGTATGATCTTATTTAGAGAATAAGCAGGGGTGCCTTAAAGTTAAGAGAAAGATCTTGAAGAGACATTAGGCAGCTTTTGGAGAATTCCCTGAAAAGTTATGCCTAATGGCGAATAATAAAGATTTAATAATTGCCATGCACTCAGCAGTGAAATTTATGGAGAAACGAGGCAGCGCAAAAAAATTTTTTATTATATTTAAGTGAGCGACATAAAAAGCAGAACCAACTTGATGTGAATTTCTTGACCCATCCGTAAATATGTACCTATATCCCGGCCAATTATGAGTCGCTATACTATAAAATAGATTATTTAAATTATAGTTGGGACTTAAGTTCTTTAAATAAGAGAAAGTGAAAACATCAACTTGTGGGGTAAAGAAATTATGACCAAAGGGCATGGAGAAATATGTTAAAAAAAACAGTAACCATTACAAAGTCCTGTAGTCTTAGAGCCGAGAAAGCCAACTGAGGAATTTTTTTTAAACTAAATCTCCAACTAACATTGATTTCTTTGAACTTACTAATTAGATTATAGTGATTTACCGGATTGTGTTTTAATAAGAATTTGTCCTTCAGAATGGAAAATCAATAGCTTCCTCCAGGTAAGTCCTGAATCTAGCACACATCCAAAGTACTTATATTCTGAGCGTAAAGGAATAACCACTCTATCTATTACAGTATTACATGAACCTGGGCCAATAGTTCTATAAGCGAAAACCATATTAACGAATTTTTCTGCCGAGATAGTAAGATTCAACTTTGTTAACATATCATGAACTTCCGCCAAACTATCGCTTAGCATATGGGAAGCTTCTCTTAAATTCCGATGACAGCTAAATAGCACCATATCATCTGCAAATGACAAGATTCGAATATTGCCAGTATTAACTTTTATAAGTTTCAATACATAAATATTAAAAGCACCAGACTCAGTAAGGAACCTTGGCACAACCCTGAGAAAATCGTTCGGGACATATCTACTTGTATGGGATGGGAAAAGATGATTTTTCTATCGGAGAACAAATAAAAAATGAATCTGGTAAATAATATAGGAATCTTTAATTCTATTAACGTGTAATATAAAGACGGTAAGTGAACACTATCAAAAGCATTAGAAATATTCAGAAAGTAAGAAACCAGATATTTCTTCTGAATAAACGATAGATAAATATCGCCTACTAATTTAGCTACGCAGTCCATACTGCCTACTATCCCGTTCCTGAATTCAAACATATTAGACGGAAGGACATTGCGATGTTCTAACTTGAATTATAAAAAGCAGGAAGCAGTCATGGGGCGATATATATTGAAATGTATGGTTTTAAGTTGGAGAAAATTTATCGCTTTGTTAAATAGGAATTGCCCGCTGAACACTGTTTGGTTAAAACTTAAAAGAATTAGTCGGAGATTTGATGAATAAGATGTGTGTTTTTTCACGTATTTTGTTTTTGATTATCTTATCGATCGAATAGCGTCTGCTTGTGTGCCTAATGCACAAGAAACAATGTTTGAAAGTTGCCAGTCTTCAGGTTTGAGTGTGCAGGACTTGACAGCGCCCATCATTTTACAGGAGGTGTAGCACTCGCTATCCTTTAAAAAAGATTTAAGCCCTGGCTTAGACAAAATATCTTATCGAAAATTCTAAATCATCTTCCTTTTACAGCTATAATGATATTACACAGGTGCGGTAACTATATTTTCAGGTCTTATGCCTAGTGGTTGGAAAGAATTTAAGGTCAAAGCTGTTAAAAAACCTAATAAACCCTTGAATGAAGCACGGTCATATCGGCCAATCTCGTTGACCTCTTACCTTCGAAAATAATTTGAAAGGATTATAAAGAATAGACTCACCTGGTGGTTGGAGCATCGCAATGTTCTTTACAAATAATAATGTAGTATGCATTGATAGAATCACATTTAAGATATGGAATTGAAGCACGGGGAACAGTCAGGAAAACTTATATGAGTAAAATAAATTACAAATGAAATGCATAAGACCGGTATCAAAAAAAGAGAGTAGTGATGAGACATTAAAAAAGGCAAATTTATTAAATGTAAGAGGTGTGTACTTGCTCTATCTTCTCGGCCGAGTCGATCTCAATTCTTCGTGCAATTCAATTCATATCCTCTACGAGTGGGGTTCACAAATTCCTGATTGTTTCTGATTCCAAAGGCGTTCTTCACATCTCCTCTCCTCCTTCTCATACTTCTGACGGTATCATCCTCTCTATTCGATCTCTTGTCTCCTCTTTGTTCTCGTTCCGCTCCATTCTCATAGACTTTCTATGGGTTCCTAGTCATTCCAATATTGAGGGCAATGACTCAGCTGACTCTTTAGCTCGCTCAGCCGCCCGTATTGGTCCTTTCCTCGACTCTTTCCTTTCCTAAGACATTCTTTCTCTATCACGCTTTAATCATTCTAGACTTTGGTCTGACATGTATCCACCTTTATTCTCAAATCGCTTTTCACAGTATCGTCTTATTCAACCGGTTCCTAGTTTCCTACCTTGGTTTCAATCTATTCCTACCTGTCGTCGTTCCACTGTTGTTTCCTTAATTAGGCTTAGAATCAATCATTCTCTACTCCCCTCTTCTCGCTTTCGATTCGCTTTGTCCCCTTCTCCTTTCTGCTCTCTTCGCGCTTCTCAGCCTTCTTGTACTTGTGACTCAAATCACATCCTATTCGAATGTTCTGCACTCTCTAACGAACGCTCCTTTCTTTACGCCCAACTTCTAGTTTTGTGTCTTCCTACTCCCTTTAACGGTACCTATATTCTTTCCTTCCCATTGCCTTCAGTTATTCCATTGCTGCTGTCCTTTGTCTTTTCCATTTCTGACCGCTTGGCTATTTAGTTATAACTCTTAATTTTTCACGTTGTTGGGTCAAGGCCGCTGGCGCGCCCAGGGTAAGAGAGAAAAAAAAAAAGGTGTGTACTTAAGTAGAAAAATCTGGGAACACTTAAAAATATATAAAAATACGAAGATAGAAAAAAGAACAGAATCGTAAAACTTAAGGGAAAAACAGAAGTTTAAACTTCCGACTACTAGAATTGACGCGTAGGTTGAATAAAATACCGGAAGAAATAATAAATGAAAAAACGGAAAGGAAACTTAAAGAGGAATTGATAAATCGGTTACAGATAGGAGCGGAGTAAGGATTTACGGGGGGACCGGGACTAATCTTGACTGAGAAACCGCCTAAAATGGTGAATAAAATGCGGTTTGATTGATTAAATTTTTCGAAATAAAATGAAATGTTTATAAAATCAGCAATCGATTAAAACTCGTTTTTATTTTAAATAATTTTTATACGGTTCAAAATATGAAGTAAAACATAAAATATTGTTAACATTAAGAATATTTCAACGTTCTTACATAGAAAAATTATCACAACCATTGCGTTGGTATCAACAGTACTCGAACAGAGAATTGTTATTAATCGATTAGTTGAATGTTTATTTATTATTCAATAGAAAACTCATTCATTTTTTTTTTTTTTTAAGACAATAAATTACATTTATCGCAGAAATTTCTATAAATATTCATTTTATGTAGAATTTAGTTTATTGGGAGAAAAGGAGAAAGTTTTTTAAAAAAAAGTGTAATTAATTAAACTCGTATATTTTTTTTTGTACGTATAAAAATTAACTGAATTCTTTTTAAGGTAAAAAACGAAAATTAAAAATATTGCATTTTTACAGTATTGAGTATTCTAGGAATAAATAATTCGTGTAGAAAATTAAATTTTTTTCCGTTCAATAGCGGGGGGCCCCCAGTGGCTCCGGGGCTATGGCCCCCTTCGATTTGGCTTTGGTTACAAATAGAAGGAAATATAAATAAAATAATAAAATGAAAAAAGAAAACAAAAAACAGGGGAAATACGTGGATTATGGTGTGATATACTTAATTTCAAACGGTGTATGGTAAAATTATATAATAAGAAATCCGAGTTGACAAGCTTAGACCGGACGAGTCTAAATTTAAGACAGTAATAATACTTATATGAAATATGGGTTTTTCAAAAAAAACCATTGTATGCAATATTGTACAAAATGGAAATTTACACAAAAATTTAGATGGATTAATTTAAAATGATGCGCAATTAATCGACTCTACTGTTACAATTATAGGAAACTGTTAGTCACCGAGTTCATTGTATTAAACTTTTTATCACTACAAAGTAGTAGAAAATTAGTATTCCCTAGAACACGTTACCCGACTACTCTGTTTAATATATATATATATATGTATTTTTAATTTTTTTCTACTTTAATGTTCTCGTTATTGTAAGCGTTTGTTCTAATTATTATTAATTATAATTTTTGTGCCCTCTGATAAGGGGAATTTTTCATTATGCACAGGTGATCCCTTGATCTTTAATCTATTTTCAAACATGATCGCAGTGAAATAAAACATTTCCGGATCGATTGATTTACGAAATGTGAACCGGCCTTAATTAAAAGTGATCTTTGCCGAGATAAACTATTATATTGAAAAACGAAGTACGAAAGAAATAATTAATAAAACAAATCGTACGCAATCAATCTCTATTCGGCTGTTTAGATAAATCAGCAAAAATAATGACCTAAAAATCGATTTTAGGGTCACTCTATTCGGTCCTCCTCCTCTTGTGATAATAAAATAATTGCCTGATCCGATAAATGCATCATTGCTTGCCCTAAGCCCGCGGTGTCTAGTTTTTATTCGGTTGCAACATTTGTCGCCCGGTTTCGTGTCGCAAAATGAAGACGAAAAATGAAAGTGGTATGTTACTGAAATCGTGCAGAACGGTTGTTGCCGTTTTTATCTTTACCGGTCCACTGCTGGTGGTAGGAGCGTCTCCGCTCAATAACGATACCGCTTCGATCCCGGAGGTGGTGCTCAGGGGAATAGGCGGTCAGTTTCAGATGGAATGCTTGCTTCCAAATACGACAAATTCCATGGTATGGTTCGTGAAAACGTCCAAAGGAACGTCATATTTGTTGACGAGCGATTTGCTACTCGCCCGCCCGTATCTGCACACGTCGATCACTTATGATAACAGGAAAAAAGCGTACGAGTTTAGCATCAGCAACGTTACCAGTGGGGATGAAGGACTGTACCGTTGCGAACTGGTGGAACTGCCCGAAAAACCCGGAGAGTGCGTCAAGCGGACCACTTCGTCGCAGATCGAATTGAAAGTTCTGTATCCGCCCGAAATCACTAACATTTCCATCAGTGCCAATGTCGTGCACGAAGGTAGTCCGGTAACATTGGAGTGTTACGCGACCGGTTACCCGGAACCAATTGTTTTCTGGAGGCGAGTAGATAACGAGAAAATTAACAGTGTCGGAGTGAAAAAGTACCCGAAGAACGTTTTGAAAATCTTCCCGGCTCTTAGGAATGACTCCGGAGTGTACGAATGCGTCGCTGACAATGCGCTCGTAGTCTCGCCCAACAGGTCCGTTAAATTGTCTGTATTCGCAAAGAAGCAGCTCCCGACAGAGAAATACGACGAGATCAAGTACTTTGATAGTGATGAAGAATAAACGAGTATGGAGAGGGAATGTATCGATACCGTTCAATGATGGAAGCGAACTTTTTCAGCGATCACCGGCGGCCTGATCTGTTACCATTATAGTTGTGAGTCGATGTAAATAAATCACAAGCAATAATTTCTAAATATAGATTTTTACTACTGTATATAATAATTATCGCTTTTCAAAAATAAGTGTATATTCGTTATTTTTTTATACAGCTATTAAAAAAAAAAGGAAAAAAAAAGAAAAAAAGAAAAAAAAAGAAAAAAGAGGAAAAAAAGGAAGGCCTTTTAGTGAAAGTGAAAGAAACATTTTTATATTTGTACCCTTTTTTTTCTTTGAAAATGAGTGCAATAATACGTTAAAACACTGTTAAGCGTAAAATGTAAGAGAAAAATGTGGTTTTATTAAATACTAAAAAAAAAGGTTAAATAGATATATATGTATTTTTTTTTCACCGATTTTGATAACACTCGTAAAAAATTCTGCGTAGTATTTTAAACGTAAATTTAATTAAATAAAAAAAAAAAAAAAACAGAATAAATATGCACCGCTATAGTTTACAAAGAATTTTTCCAATTCAAAAAAACCTACTTTGTTAACGTAAAAAGGAACGAAATTTTCTGTTATACTTTATAGAAAAACTCTACTTATCGAGTATACCAACTAAAAAAAAAGAGAAAATACGAATCTCGTGGAATCGGAATGTATTGACATTTGTTTAGTGTTTCTTGATTTTACTCACCGGATAATATTATTGTTCCGCACACTTGTAATAGACACAAATACGTGACTTTGTAAGTAATAGTTAAAATTATTGTGACATTTAAAAATAACTTTTCGGCATATACATTGAGCGAAATAAGTTAAAATTAAATGAACGTAATTAGTATTAAGAAGATAGCGTGATAGCAATTAAAATGGGACTCGCCTGTCAAGTCGCAGTGGTTCATAGTCGCCCCAAGTGAGTCTGTGAATTCGCTACCAAAGACATCTGGGAGAAAGATCAGCCGAATATCCTCACGACATTACTTTTACAATCGACATAATGCTTACAGTAATAGTAAATAAATTTGTTATATGTTTTATTCTAAGCAAGGAAACGAATTACGAATTTGAAATAGTATCAGTGTTAATTACCTTTGAAATGTTTATTGAAATGTTTACGTTTTGTTATCATTTCAATTTCAGACACTACTATGCGCATAGTTGCGCGAGGCGTAATCACTAGAAACAATTTCCTAACTATAATACAAGACCGATTTGAATCCGTAATTTTAAAGAAATCGGTATGGTTAACACATAATTTTAAAGAGCATTGCATTTTAAATGTTTCTCTCTCGTATACGCCTGTCAACAGTTTTAATATTCAAAACATCTGAATCCAAAGATTATTCAATTGATGTATATCATTGTATAAAAAAAGAAAAAGAAAAGTAAACATTACGCGACCAGTGACGCCTCTTTCTACTTTATTAAAAATTCAAGAATTAAAACCATTAATAATCAGAAGAGTTGGACCACCGCAAATCGTCTAGTATATATGCGCAACTTAAAATTGTGTATAATTTGCTTTATAAAAATTCACGAATTAATAAAATCTAAGGCTTCTGAAAAACATTTTGTTCAGATTTTTACACAGTTTTCATAGGATAAAATATATTTCGGTAACTAAGAACAGAGACAGATTAATCAATTACTTAGAAATGGTGAACTTTTATTCAGGTTTATAAAAAAAACCATCGATTAGCGGCAAACTATAGAAATTTTAATGCGTGATAATAAAAAAAATTAAAAACATCGGAATAAATATAAAGCGTAATTTATTTGAATTCAATTCGTCATCATTGTATTGTACTGTGATTGTGAACTAGTAAATTTAAAATTAGGCATACTTGCTTTCATTTATTTCAATACGTAATATATAATGTAATTTGGTAAAATTGGTATTTTATTTACATGAAATTATAACGTTAACCCCTTAAACCTATCCTGTTTATTCGCTAACGAAAATGTTACGTTTTAACATTATTATGCGTAGCTTTGTTCATTTGTTTATTCAATAGTGTATCGGTTAGTGGGGATCCTACATATATAAGTAACGAGTCTTGTGTTACATCACTTGTTATCCATTGTTTAATTCCTACATGTTTTTTAAATTCTGTGGATTATTGTTTTTTTTACATTTTTCATGGATTGTTTTAAATTTACTTTCAATTATGTGCTCTCTGGGTTTCCCCAATTTGCATTCCTTAGCATACTTTGCAGTTTGTTTGTAATTCGAATAGGTATAACTTATGACTTGAATACGACAACGAATATTCACGCGCCTCTTTCTTTAATTCATCATTCGAAATTTCTTCATTCGTAAATAAAACATGAAGTTATAGGTATAATAATGTTAAAGAGAATTTTAATGTTAATTTATGATCCAATTTCGAAGTTTATGAGTCAGTCCGTTCGTGAGTTATTGACTTTTATTCGATAGTTTCGTTGTTGCCGAGCCATCTTATTAGGATTCCCCGTACAATATATGTTTATGGAATCCTAATAACAGCTATAAATTAGCAAAATTTTTGCCAGTTTAATATGAAGCGTTTTGTCCCTGTTAATCGGTAGCGGTCAAAAGTATTTAATTTATTTCGGTAATTTTTTCGGTAGAATTTACATACATAGAGGGGGCAGTTAGCAGTGTCCTAAGAAAATAGCGTACACATTTACGATATTCACTGTCACGTTGAACTTTTCTTAAAGCTTATTATAGTAAAAAAAAAAAAAAACAAAAAGCGAGAATAATATGAAGTAACGATGGTAAAAATAAATAATTTATGTTTTTTTTTTCTTTCGAAGCTCTGCCAAGACCAATCGACGAGTAGGGAATTATTATTAATTATGACTCAGTGCCACTTACGGAAATTCGCTTCGGCCATTAATTATCGGAAAAGGGAGAACGTGTAGCAGAGGTAAACCGAAAATCTGCGCTGCCGAGTGGCCGGATTTTTGCACTCGGCCGATGATAACATGCACAGCGTAATCGGAGAATGTGCAACTGAAAGTTGAACTTAATAATGTCGGTCCAGCGCGCGAGGGAACATCAGTCATCGCATCTTATATCTGCGATCCTGGTCCAGCAGTAGTTCATGAATTATTCCGGGCGAAATTAAAAGGTTTCTCTGAGAGTGGCATTTTCTCGCCGCGGCTCTGAGATAACAGAAATAGCGCTAGGCTCGTTAATCAAACAGCAACTTTCTGCCGGTATCCATTAACCATATATAATTCCGAAGTACCGGACCATCCTTCTTAAGAGCAGATAACGTCTTAGACGAGAGAGAATTTTGCGAGCCGACCGGCTTAACAAGTGCATTTTCTCTTGACCGTTCGCGAGTTCGCTGTTGCCGAAATTTCAGCATTGCATTTCCTCTACCACGGACTCTAGAGGAAATGATGAAACGTTCTATTTGATAACATTTCCAGATGGATAATTGATTAACAAAAACTACATCATTCCGCAGTTTGCGGCCACCGCACGTCGCTCCTTAATGACGAAGTCCGATGCCGCCGTATATTATTTCACCATCGCTAAATATCTGCAGCCCAATTTTCCATTTCCACGTAGAGTACATGTTCGGAGTGTGTTGGATCTGGTCAACGATTAATGTTTCTGGCGCACTGGTTTGCTCGTGTCATACTTGAGAATCCGTAATCACCGGACAGAATCAAACGATTTCTCCGCTCGAGTAGTCCGCCTGTGTTACGATTTATAAATTAAATTTCGGCACACTTCCATAGCCTGTGCTCGTTAATATGAGTTAATGAATGGCGGTGGAATTAAAATGAATATAGACTGGTAATCGGAAGAGGAAACGGAAACCATGTATTAGTAAACAGACGAACGCAGTAGTGGAGCGCATTCGACTGACTATAATTTAACATTATTGTTGTATTTTTTTTTTTTTTTTTGGTCCCCGATTCGTAATACGACGGGGTAAATATATTTAGAAAATTTCTACGAATAATTTATATAAATAACAGGTCTACCCTGAGAGCCCGTCCATTTAAGTTTACGGAACCCTGACAGACTGTTTTACAATGTTAATAATAATTAGTATTCCTAAAATATTAATATTAATACAGGTGTACATGTACTTTACGGGGATTTGATTTATTTCGGCTATCGTAAAACTACTGAACATATTTTAAATAGCTTAGTTACTAATTGTCTAATATGGCTAAAATCTGTAGTACTAACAGCCGAAAAGGATATGCTTAATAGTATCAATAAAGAATTACACCCGTTATACGGTGTTATTTGAGTGTGCAATTTTATGTTTATGTAAATAATCTTTAAATAGGCCGTGTCCAGTAAGAAATTGTAGATTAAAAAAAAATTGGCGTAAATACTAGATTATATAGTCTATCATCTATGGTTGGAAAAAAATTCTTAGCTATACCGTTATTATATTCGTCCCACTGCGCCTGAAATTTATTATTATAATACTTATCTAATATTATAAGTTTTTAAACTGTTTTTAACGATTTTTGTTTATGTATAAAGTAAGGTTGATGATACTGTACGTTACGGAATTCATGATTTTTAATATTATTTTTGACTAAAAATATGTTAATATGTTTCTGTATTTCGTAACTTAATGGGGTTTAATACCTGCAATGACAGTGCTTGTAAATTATAGCTGGTAGTTCTACAAGCTTTATTCATTTTTATTGCAATAGTTCTCTGAAAACTTTTTAATATATTTTGAAACACTGCCATAAAGTATGTTAAGCAATATTACGCTTTTATGTTATGTTATTATTCCCTTCTTGTAATTTAATCGGTTATTATTATTATTATTATTATATAATTTGTTAAATATAATTAAAAATGTATTTATTTTTTTAGTGATATAGTGAAAATGATTATAAAATTTTAAGTTATTGTCTATTAATATACCTACAAAGTATTTGGTTTGACTAACCATACTAATATTTAATCCGTATTGAAGCAAATGTAATCTTTTACGCTTTAAGTTTTTGTTAAACAGCATGTAAGTTGACTTAGATTCGTTAATATTTAAATTGTATTGTTCTTACTGTTGTATTCGCGGCAATTTTATATGCACCGCGAGGAGGAGCCTAGAAACCATCGATTTATCCTAATTCTGTCTGTCTGTGGTATCCTTATGCGCGTGATGGTTTCCTATTTTCACGTGACTATTATAATTATTCATTACATATGTTTAATTATTTTTAGTGGTTTTTGAACTCCCGGTAGTCTAGTTAGCCACTATCGCGAGTTTTTTGTTTATTATCAATAAAAAAATTACGCATGAGCTGATTTCCGACATTCTTTCTTTTTTTTCCGTTCAACTTTTTTACAGTTGGACCTGAAAATTTTTAGGATACACGCATAATGTACGGAATAATCCTGTTAAGATGGTTTAGAAACGACAAAAGTATTCGATTAAAATATGTGATAGCTCGAAAACGGCTTGCCACTTTTAATTTCGAAATCTGAAACATAAATTACAATTGCCTATGACAATTTGTAACTTGAAGCTAATTGTATCCTCTGGCCGGCAACAACCCGTCAAGAATAAAATGTAATGTGGAATTTAAAAGATCCTTGAAAATCACTCTAAAAAAATTCGCAACTCATCACTAAATACCTCGTTTTATGGTGAAATTCAAAATATAATACAAAACGTAGAAGCTCTTTCATAAAAGCAAAAAATTACGGTTTTAATAAATTAATTAAACCTAATTTTTTGAGGCAAAAAAACAGTAAAAAAAAAGCATGTTTACGTAAGCTATAGCCCGAGTAAAATAGTTGAGGAAACTAAAACATATCCCAAATATATATACATAAACCACCCCTTTATAGGAAAACTATAGCCCAGTTTACAACTTTATATTTAGATTTTTCCAAAGCCGAAAGCTCGAAAGTTTTGAAAAAAATATCTTTTTTTCCGGTCATAGTGATATATCGATGGAAAAATCGCCATTTGTCTTCAACTAAACCGTATTATTTCATTTCCTTAACGAAACTTTCGAAGTTGGCGGAAAGTTCGAAAAAGCGCGAAAAATAGCGCGTCTCTCTTTCTTTGTGGCGGAAAAAATCAGATTTCTTTGTTTTGAAATTAACATTATACGTAAACAATAGTCTTACGTGCGGAATCCTCAGCGCATGAAACATCACGCTTGACTGAACTTTTAATTTATTCGTATTTTTATATATATATACATATGTATGTTATAAGTTGGTTAGGTAGTTCGTCCGAGTAGAACTAATTTTCCGCATATTGAAAACTGTTATCCTTGCATTAACTGACAAGCTGCAATAGAATAAAATAAAAGAATACTCACATATATACATATACATATACATATACATACATATATATATATATATATATATATAAAGTAAAGTAAGTCCCATACCCTTGATAGGGCGTCGGGATTGTGCAATTAAGGTTCACAATATACATACATATATACATATATCTTCTTCTTTAGGTGCCGTACGCTACATAGCGCGTTGTTGCAACCTAGTCGTACATTTTTAGCTATACGGTTGTGTACCAGGAAATTGTTATATGCAATGCAGGTGTACGCACGCAAGACTACATTCGGAACTGATTAGTAATCGTTTGATTTATCAATATACGAATGTAGTCCCTTGTGTGTCTGCTGTGTACTGACCGAGCGCGCATATGATGATATGCATGTTTGCCATTGCCTTCAACGTGATTATTAGCGAATATTTTAATTTTAACTCTTTGAAATAAGTTCTGTCGTTGCCCGGGATCCAACCCATTAGGCTATCGCGATGACACATATATATATATATATATACGTATACATACATATATACATATATACATACATATATACATACATATATGCATACATATATGCATACATATATACATACATATATACATACATATATACATACATATATAATATATATATATATGGACCGATTTAGAATTACGTTGTAAATTTTGATCATTTTATATAAAGTATAAAAGAAAAAGAGATAGAAGTGTAAGCAAGAGGGGTCAAGGGGCACAGCCCCTTCCGAGGTCAAAATGGCCGAGTTTACACATATATATATATATATATTGTTTCGACTTCCGATTGTTCCCGTTCCGTGAGCCAGTGTTTTGAATTCCAACTTACAGGGTTGCACCAATGAAACAAACTGGATTCCAAAAGGTTAATTCAGCCTGTAGCACGGTACCACACAGGGTAGAATTTCGATTGTTTTTTAGATTTGGACTGGATGATTCTGGAAGATTTATTTTTTCTTCATTTAACGATACATTTTTTCAACCTTAAAAATAAATAAACCCAAGGGCGCCAGTGACATCTATAGTGTCCACAGGTAATAGCTCGACTCGGTAGTACCTCCGGGATTTAATCGCGGCTATTCGTGTCGAAGCACTTCTCCCGGAGGTCCCACGGAGGATTCACGTGTTCAGTCGAAAAAAACATCAAATAAAATTACAGCTAACACATGTATTTTCGGGACTAGAACCAATTTTCACGCAAAACGAATACAATTTAGGTGCGTCTAGGTAAAGGAAAATAAAATTTTACAAAAAATTTCAACAAAACGAGACAGCGCTCAAAAATGCATATATCTATACAGCGATGCAGCGACCAGATGACGTGAAAAGCGACATATGGCGTTGCATACTTTCGCTAAACAAAACGGTATAATTCTGCTAACGAATATCCGAGACTTTATCTAGCCAGATCGGCCCGATATTAAACTTAGCAAAACTAACCGGAAATTACCGAAATCCTTGTCAATTAGTGCAATAGGCTATCCTATCGTACACACATTTATATGCTACTTCTTGTACAACCCTGCGGATCACCCTGCCCGTAGACGCTATCCCGTTGTCGCTGGACTTGTACACGCCAGCACACTTACACAACCCTTAACACTACACGTGTCGAAATTTCGACCGAAAAATAGAATTTACATACTGGCCGTATCTCTGCTGACAACGTCCAATAGGATGATGTCGAGAAATCGAGAAATGAATTACTCGTAATTTCAACTTAAGAATAATTTCCAGCTCGACATCATCGCGAGATAAAATACCGGATTCCCGTATCAATATATGTATATTACTGAATTTTTTGAAGCCAATAAGATTAGGGGTTTCCTTCAGATTCGGATAATTTATTTTGCACTCATCTTCACTAATATCTTATTTTAGTAGAAAATTAGCTTCAGGTGTTCAGCTTAAAGATTAATCTCTTTACTAATATGTATTCTTTTCTCTTTCTTGAAAGATGAGGAGCTTTATTTCTGAAAAAAAGTAAGTTCAGTTAACGCATCAGAAAACAAAAAAAAAAAAAAATACAAGCTTATTACATTACTGTATATTGACTAGATGGAGTGATTTGAATAATTCTATATTTATTAAAAGTTTTACCTGTCAGTCTTGGTCGATTATGAATAATTATATCGATGAATGTTGATATTTAGTAGTCATTAAAATAAGCATCAAAAAAATTTTTTTTTTTTTTTTTTTATTTTTAGAAGCCATTTCTAGCCTATTGGCTATCGGTAGCTGATATGATAAATGATTTTGACGTGAAGGGTTCGTAGTCCAGTGACTAGTCCCTGTATTAGTAACTTTGTGTTTGAATAATTATTGCAAAGGTGTTTTTTTTTTTTTTTTTTTTACACTAAACCAAGGTCTAA
The DNA here is from genome assembly GCA_039619475.1 of Icerya purchasi. NCBI lineage: Eukaryota > Metazoa > Arthropoda > Insecta > Hemiptera > Monophlebidae > Icerya > Icerya purchasi. The sequence goes on from CM077116.1 coordinate 484,953,863, forward strand.
AGGTTTTGTTCTTTTTAGTCTGCGCACTTGCGTTTGTGACGAATTATCCAGTAGACCAATTGCAGACCAGTTTGTGTGGTTATATAATCGCTCCTGATGTTTTATTGCCATCCTGTTGATAACGTCAGCTACATAATCCATGCGAAGATCATCGTGAATGGTTTTGTTCCTTACGTACCATGGGGCGCCGACGATTGACCTTAGAGTACTATTTTGGTATCTTTGAATTTTCATAACATTGCTCTTTGCACTGCAGCCCCACAATTCGCATCCATACTTCCATATTGGAGCGAGTAATTGGTTGTATAATAATAGTTTATTTTCCAAGGACAGTTGGGACCGTTTTCCTAATAGCCAGTGTAGTTTGTTAGTTTTGATTCTAAGTTCAGTTTTTTTTGTGTCAATGTGCTTACGCCATGTTAGCTTCTGGTCTAGGTACAAGCCTAGGTATTTAACGTCTTTTTTGATTGGGACTATCTTGTTGTCGATTTTTATATTTTCTGGCTCTATATGTCGATTTGTAAATATTATATGTGTTGATTTATTTTCATTTATTTTAATTCGCCATTTCTTGCACCACGACATAACTTTATTCACGGCTTTTTGTAATTTACTATTTGCTTTTGTTTGGCTTAAATCAGAGCATAGTAGTGCGGTGTCATCCGCAAAAGTTGCCATTAAGGAATTGTCTTCAACCGGTATATCTGCTGTAAAAATAAGGTATAATAACGGCCCCAAAACACTTCCCTGTGGAACTCCTGACTTAATTGGATATATGTCAGATACTTCATTTCCATACTTGATTTGATAGTACCTTTCGTCCAAGTACGATGAAAACAACTCGTAATAGTGATTTGGAAAACTTTTTTTTATTTTATACAATAAACCGTTATGCCATACTTTGTCAAAAGCCTGACTTACATCCAGAAATATGCCATCGCAAATCCTTTTCTCCTCTAAATCAGATTCAATCTGTTGTACCACTCTATGTACTTGTTGGACTGTAGAGTGTTTAGCTCTAAATCCGTACTGATGAAATGGTACTATTTGATATTCATTAACTAAAGGAAGTACAATAGAAGTAGGCTTAATGGTATGCTTTTATTAATTAATATAAACAGACAAAAATTATAGCTTATTACCAATCTTCTCTAAACTCTTCGAAAGAATCCTGCTCAGAAGAATAAAACCTATTCTCGAAGAAAATAAAGGGATAGCCGACTATCAGTTTGGTTTCAGGAATTAGCACAGTACAATAGAGCAAACACACAGAATAGTCGACATCATAAGCAAAAGCTTTGAAGGAAAGAAATATTGTACTGCGATTTTTCTCGACGTTGAGAAAGCTTTTGACAACGTTTGGCATACCGGATTACTATGTAAAACATCAACTGCCTCATCTCTATTACCTGTTAACAAAGTCCTACCTAGCAGAAAGACACTTTCGTGTTAATGTGTGTACTGGGACCCGTATTGTATCAGAGTTATACACAGGACTTCCCAGAAAATAATGATACAACCACAGCTACGCTAATGACGCGGTTATTTTATCAACTCACCGAGATAACATCATAACAGCTCCAAAATCATCTGCTATGTGTGGAGAAATGGCTTAAACAATGGAGAGTTGCAATTAACGAATCAAAGTCAAAACAGGTTTTGTTTACCTTAAACAAAGGGCAAAATTTGCTCCAGCTGAATGGGCGGACTATTCCCAACTCATGTGCTGTGAAATATCTCGGGTTACATCTTGACCTATGGCTCATCTTCAAGAATCATATTAATGGCAAAACGAAAGCAACTAGACATCAAATGCCGCAACATGTATCGGTTAATGAACAAAAGCTCATCTTTATCAGTTAAAAATAAAGTTTGCTATTATACGGGGCAATCTTAGAACCTGTGTGGACATACGGTATTCAAATCTGGGGAACCACGAGCATTTCAAATCTAAACATTATACAAAGATTTCAGTATCCTACGAGATATTTTGGCGGCACCATGGTTTGTCCGTAATGATGATATACAACACAAAGATCTCTGCATTCCAACGGTTAAAGAAGTAATTACGACCTTTGCTAGAAGATACTTTCATCGACTTGGAAACCACAAGCAGTCAATCTTTTGCAGAATAGCGTACCATTCAGACGATTGAAACGACACATCAGTTGAACTGGAATTTCGTCCGTAGACATTAATTTGTATAGCTCAACATAATCCAATAAATAACGTACATACAAATAAGGAATGGAAGCGTTCCTCTTTGGTTTACATCAAATAACATTGCTACTTATTGTTCAACTGAACAGATTGTATGCAGATAAAAAGGGGGAAAAAAAATATTTTAGGTACTGTGATCTATAATCGGTTAAAAATATTTACTCTTGAAACACTTCAAGATGTACTCTAAATGTTTAATAAAAATGTGCTAAAAAGTAAAAAAGAAAAATTACTCGATAAAAAAAAACTAATGTTGTATTTTACAGTAAAACGGAATAATTATTCATAATTAAAACCGGCATTAAATATTTTTGATATTTCCAGTACTTGGCTTAAAACGGACGATTGTGTTATTAAATTCATTTAATACGGGGTTTTAATTGTAATTTGAGTGTAGCGAGATTTTTAATGAAAGTATCGTAATTAGTTGTTGAAGAATAATCATAATATTCCTCCTTTAACGATATAAGATGTATTCTTATCGAGTAATTACTTTTTTACTTTACAGTGTATTTTTATTAAACTTTCATTACGAGAGTAAATCTCGTTTTTCATTTCTTCTTTAATTATATTTTTAATTATATTTTTAATTAAAATTATTTTCGTCCGGTACCTAACGATTAAGCTGAAGAAACATCTTCTCATCTCCGATTTCGATTAATTTTATTCCATCCGTATTGCCGAAGAGTTTTACGTATTTCGACACACTAAGGCTTAATTCAGCCGACTGTCTGTCTGTCGACACCCTGCACTCTCGAACTTGTTTATGTTGTCAAAGAAAATTCACCAAGAAAAATCTTAAGTAATCCAATTCCGACACACTGAGATCGAATTTGTTTACATCAGTCAACTAAAATGAACTCGACACATACAATAGCACTCGTACTATACAAGCAAAACCAAATTAAAGAGCCATATTTTTTTAGTGGTAAATTTTAAAAATTAAAAAATTAAATTCGCGTAAAATTGATATTTAAATTTCGATAAAGGAAGTAATTTATGTGAACAGCAAAAATGAATTAAAAAAAAAAAAGAGAAAATAAAATAAAATAAATAAAGAGAATAATATTAAGTAACTTTAATTTAAGAACTATAAAGTAATGTATATTACGCAACGCCTTTGCTTTATAATAAGAAAAAAAAAATTAAATATATTATTTAGAAGAGAATTATAACCGCATTAAGAAGTCTGTTTAAAAGTTAATATACACAGATCTACTCACATTTCTAAATTGCCGATCTGATACCGCTTTCCGCTTGTCACAGTCGATAGATTTTCGCTAAGAGCGTATTTATAAATCAGGCAAGGGAACGTCATTTCGCCGCGATAAAGTAGTGATTAGGAGTCGCGGATTCACAGTGAAAAATATGCGGTGCATAACGCGCACGTAAGGTACCCCCCGGGGCTCTGGTAATATGCTTCGACTTTCTTACCCGTGTATACGCTGTTATTGCAAGGCTTCTCAATGTGCTTAGTGACTAATGTCGTAGAAGTACAACGCCTGGCGAACAAAACATGAAAGGCTATCAAATCGAAATTCAATTAACTGCTTTATAAACTTAAAAAAATAGTGCCGCATCCTTTGTACCTTCTTTTAAAATCCTACCTTGAAGATCGCACATGCCAGGTTAAAATTCTAAATCAATATTCTGAAATCTATCCTGTATCTGCTGGCGTGCCACAAGGAAGTGTCTTGGGCCCGGTGCTTTACTTAATCTACTCTGCCGATTTTCCAGTTGATAATAGCGTGATAACAGCTACGTTTGCAGACGATACAGCACTATTAGCTACCGGTAAAGACAATAGTGAAACTTCGAATAAATTGAAAAAAACTTTATCGGAAGTGGAAAACTGGCTGAGTCGTTGGCGTATTAGAGTAAACGAAAGTAAATGTACGCAAGTAGATTTCACGTTGCGAAATTTTACGTATCAGCCGTTAGAAATAAATGGGGTGGTTATCAACCAGGATAAAGATGTAAAATACTTAGGCATTCATTTGGACCGCAAATTAACATGGCAAAAGCATATTACACAAAAAAGAAAACATCTAGATATAAGATTGCAAGAATTAAATTGGCTTCTTGGCAGGTACTCTAGTTTATCATTGGAAAATAAATTCTTAGTGTACAAAATAATTATAAAGCCCGTTTGGACATACGGTTTAATGTTGTGGGGTTGTGCAAAGGATACACACATAAACAAGATACAACGGTTCCAGAACAAGGCTATAAGGCTGATAGTCTCACCGCCCTGGTACGTATCTAACCACACTCTACATCAAGACTTAAATATCCCATATGTGAAAGACGAGATCAAGCGAGCTGCTAAGCGATACATAGGCCGCTTGGAGTCTCACACAAACGTTTTGGCGATCAATCTTCTTGATAATAGTCTTGATGTTCGAAGGTTAAAACGTAGTCGACCGTTTGATCTGGCCTAGTTTTATGTTACTAAAATTTCAGTGGGGTCCATCGCTAGATGCTAACCCCTAACAAGTTATTTTCGCGTTACAGTCCAATTGCTGGATGGCCTTCTGGCCAGTTGTAATTTGTATATATAAAAAAAAAAAAAAAAAAAAAAAATTATTATTCGACACCGAGATAAACCAACCGGCGGCCTGTACTAAGCATTTTTCTTTCTATCCACAAATAGGGCTTTTCACATCGCTATTGGCGAGCTAAAAATCATCTTTCCGGCTAAATTAACCTCAGCTGCTAGAGAGGTATTGGCAAATTTCTTTCTTTTTTCCTTTCGTACTACAACTGCATGACTTAAAGTGGTAAAAGTATACCGCAGAGCATTCGTCATTGCCAGGGCTTGAAAAGCCGAATGAAAATTTGATCTATTTGACAATGCTGTACGTTTATTTCATTAATGATAGTCTGAAAGAAGTAGGCACTTCAGCCAATGAATTTGAGAAATAAACGTACAGCATTGTCAAATAGATCACATTTTCATTCGGCTTTTCAAGACCTAGTCACTGCTGCTAACACACATGTCTGCGACGCAACTCGGATTGTCTCGCGATATTAACCGACAATATTAATTAAGATTGATTTCCTTTTTAACGTTTCTTTCGTGAATTTCTCTCATTACGTCTTTCACACCTACTTTCTTTTACCATTTAATTAGTTTTAATGAAAAAATCTAAGAGAAAAACACCGCCATTACGTATTTGGCGCGTCTTAACTTTAGAGCGTTTATTTTATTTCTAGCTTTTAAATTTGATGCGAAATTTTTTATGCTCGCTAGCGAACTTTTTAATGAAATGGCGCTATTTTAATATAACGAAACGGCGTCTAATTAAATTGTCTCTCGGTAAACAGGCTAGTTTGAACGGGATAAACGGACGGAAGCGGAAGCGGAATTATTAAAAAAGACCGGGCCGAGGGGAAGTGGCGGGAGGACGGTTAATGAAAGAAGAAGAAGAAATCGGATTTAAGAAGTAGAGGGGAAGGAGCGGTCGACGAAGAGGCGGATGAAGTTTTTCGAAGGAGAGGCCAGATCCGATGCTCTAAGATGATATTTCTTATGCAGATTTATCGTTGAGCGGCGAAAAAGGAAATTGTAGGCTTGGGCGACGGCTCTCGCTTGAAAATTCGCAGATGATACAAATAAAGATACTTAACTCGAGTTCAGTTAAATATTTAAGTCCGAAAATTGTGAACAGAACCGAAATTTAAGACTGGGCCCTGCTCGGGAAAGCTGCTGGCAGCGAAGATGATGATGACGACGCGCTAAGAAGAAGAAATGGCGAGAGACAGAAGGAGGCACAAATGAAGAAAACTGTGCTGCTAAAGTCGCAGACTGCGTGAAGGATCAACTAGTATGCTAATTATATGTAAATGAAGCGAGGCGGTCCACGGCGAAAATATCGGAGCGAATATCACGGAACGAGAGGCGAGAGTAAACGCCAAAAACAACAACGGGATCTGTTAGGATTTATTCGAGCCGGATTGAATGAATTTCGTTTATTTAAATAAAACGGACGACTGTCAGCCTGAACGAGATTGCAGCAGAAATAATATAAAAGGGTTGTGTTGGAAAGTTTGTTTATTTCTACTGATTGGTTCGAAGTTATATATAGAGTACTTTTTTTTTTCTTTTTTTTCTTTTTTTCGTCTTCCTTTAAATATTATTCTTGTTATCTTCCTTTAAATATTATTATTATTATTATTATTATTATTATTATTATTATTATTATTATTATTATTATTATTATTATTATTATTATTACTATTACTATTACTATTATTACTATTATTATTACTATTATTATTATTATAATATTTTGCATGTATATGTAAAACTTTATAAATATGTTTATATATATATATATATATATGTATTGTTTAAAACTGGTTACTAACTTTTAAGTTGGAGATTTACATATATATGTATGTGTGTGTGTATATAGTTATATATAATAAATGAAGTGTATAATCTTCACGTTTTCAACGTTACGGCTTTTAAGAAAATTGGTCTGGCTCGCAATTAAACCCTAGGTAGCGGTAAAGTTTTGGGTCAGTTCTCGTAACCGTCGAAATAATAAATATTTGCATTAAAAATTAGTTCTAGCAGCGTCCATCTTACGAAACAACCAATTTGAAGTAAAATGCTAAGTTTTTATTCAGATAAATATTATTATTTATAGATTGGCCAAAAGGCGAAAGCTGGGTCAAAAAAAAAAAAAAAAAATTGTTATTACTTTTTTTTTTTTTTTTTTTTGGGTTTTTCATGGCGTTTTATAAATCATTTAATCTCATACTCTCAAACTTTTGGAGCAACGAAGGCTTATGCGTTTTAACGTTTCCGTTGCATTCTTTTGTTTCATCACAATAACTACAGTGCGCTTTTTATATCGCAACCAGGCAACACGAACATTTTATTTATTATTTGATTAACAGTTTTTTAATTTAATAAGCCGTGAAAACAGACCGACGAAGATCATAGTCCTCGATGCTTGTCATATACGGGGCTTTGTTACCGCTTGACGCGGACACAAATCCGTCATTTCGTACCGGGATTATTACAGCATTATAGCGTGGCGGGTTTCGTTGTTTTACGTGCAGCATAGTTTCCGAAAAATATGCGGTTAACTATAATTTCGCCATCCCATTTAGTGACTGCAGTGTTAAAATACTACTAATATTAATAATTAATTAATAATTAATTAATAATTAATTAATAATTAATTAATAATAATTCAATTTCATTTCAATTCAATTTATTTATTATTATTATAACTGAATTTCACAAATGCGCTCAAAAGCGTTAACAGTGGATACAATAAAAAGATACGTAATTGAAGAAAATACAATAAACAAAATACTGAAATCTGCTAAAAATAAAACAGTATAGAATCCGATTTGGAAATCAAAATAGATAGGAAAAATACGACTAACCGACAAAAACACAAACACACACACACACACACATATATATATACATACACCCAGTCATACATACATGTACATCTGTACATACGTACACACAGACACACATACATACCTACGCATATATATATCATATGGTATACATAGTAGAGCGGTGCGTAATCTATATAAACATGCAAATAAAACTGATTATTACGGAATGAAATACATCAAAGCGAACAAACGGAAATATAGCGTTGCCGTTTTTAAACTGAATTTTTACACGATGAAAAATAAACTTCTATTTAATAATATAATAAACCAGACGAAGAAATTTGGTTAAAGTAATTGATAATGAATAAAACATTTAATTAATAATATAATTTGTAAATTAACGGCAAATTAGTTTTTGTTAGGTACATGCACATGCACTGCAGTTCATTGTTTATGTACTGAATTTAAAACTAATAAAAATATTATATACATGTTTTATGTATCTAGTTTATAACATTTTACTGAATAAAGCTATGTACATTTATAATCTATATTCTATATTACTTAAAACGATTATTCTTATTTTTTAAGTTAAATTTGGTATTTGTAACTTTTTTTTTTTTTTTTTTTAAGTTACCGGAAAGTTTTATAGTGAAATTATAGTTGTAGTTTAGTGGTAATACTGTGTCAGTTTATAGGGTTTATGGTGGTGCCAATTTATTTTATTCATGCACTCGAATATTAAATTTTCCTATTGTAGATTAAGCTGTATATATACCTGAATCGGACATTGAATACTGTTTTGTTTCTTAATGTGGCTGAAGATCATTCTTATGTGTTCAGTAATATATTTGCGCCTCTTTTTGTAATTCGTCAAATGATTCTTAACTGATTCAGGTAGTGAATTGTAAAAAACTGAATCTGCATAAAACGCTTGATTTCGCATATGTTGTTTATTTACTTTTGGCAACATGGCTCTTTAATAATAATAATAATAATAATAATAATAATAATAATAATAATAAGTAGGCAAATTAGGATTTACAAAAGTTTCGCGCCAAATTATTTTTTATCGACAGTTTCTGTATAAGGAAAAAAAAAAGTTTAACATTTGCAAAGTATACATATTGAAGCTTTTTCACGAATGTTAAGCCTACTCTCCTTTTTCCTTTTTTTCTCTTTTGCATGCCGATTAAGGGCCATCGATGCAATTGATCATTAGCTTTTTTAAGTTTCCTAAATAACGGTGCATCCCAATTGTTATATGTTATATGTTAGCATTTCATTATTTGATTATTTATATGTTACTATCAGTGTTTTATTATCCGTATTATAATTGGTGGCGGTAAGCGAATCTGTGCATTGCTTTTTCTTTAGTCTTCTGACAGCATTGTCTGGAAGTCCGGTAGTTTTCATAGGCGATATTAATGGGTTTAAATTATGATTGAATGCAGCATGTATTTTGTTATATTGCTGCTTATGTGGAAATTACGAGTGTAATATGGCGCATTTTGCTGTCATTATTCTCAGTATCTTCGATTGGAACGATTGTATTTTTTTGAGGTGCGTTTTTGCAGCTGATCCATATATTTCTAAGCTGTATTCCTAGACAGGAGCTACAATGGTGTTATACAGTAGAATTTTATCTTTCAGACTGAGTTTGGATTTTCTTCCAATCAGTGGATATAATTGCCTCAGTAGAGACTTTAAAATTGTTTCCTTCTATTAATTACATGCAGATTCTATACAATGCTCCGGCTATCATACTTTCCGAATAGATGGAAAAAATTGGTAACCATACTTATCCATAAACCCAGGAAGCTAGTTACAGATGTTCAATCCTATAGGCCGATAAGTTTAGAAAAGTGTTTGAAAAACTAATTCAACCATAAATTCCTAATATCACAAATGCACATCTTCCTAACCATCAATTTTTAGATTTAGGCCAAAACATTCAGCTATTCATCAGTGTCATAGACTCGTAACTGAGTCAGTCTTACAGCAGGGGAATGTATTGCTCGGTAGTGTTCCTCGATATAGCATTCGATCGCGTTTGGCATGACGGTTTATAAAATCCGGATGATATTCCCGGTTGAAATATACCATCTGCTGAGGTCTTATTTAAGCGATAGATCGCTTCGAGTAAAAATAAACGACATCATATCTAGCGAGCGTCAAATACTAGCGTCGTCGGTATCTCAAGGTAGTGTTCTCGGCCCGCTTCTTTATAATATGTCCGACGTATACTTTTACATTGTTTGCTTTGCAAGCTGCGTTTACGGATGACATTACTATACTAGCCACGCACGAAGATCGCCACGATTAAAGTACATTCAACATCACTTATCGTTACTACAGAACTGGACTCTCTCAAATTGGAGGATCGAAATCAATGAACAAAAATCATCGCATATCACGAAATAAACGTGTTATAAGTTCCGCCGCTTACTTACAACAGTTGTAAAATACTCCGCCAGCACAATCGGTAAAATATCCGGGATTAACTATTGATAGACGCCTACTATTCTATAAGTTATATCAAATATCCTTAAAGAACTATAAAAAGGTTGAAACTGGTTTATCAGGCACTAGCAAAAGACTCCCAGATATGGAATGTAGTCCCCGGGGAATAGCGGGAAAAGTACATTTAGCAATTGTAAATATATAAAATTGTTTAAAAGTAAAATATACCGTCTATTTAAATCACAATATTTTTGTATGCACTCTCGATCATAACCGATGATAGGAATGACATATTTGATTGTTTTTTTTATTTTTTTCGTTACGCTCCCGGGAGGGCGGAAATAACTCAATTAAATTTTTTCAATTGAAAAAAAATCTATTTGGAAAAACGCATTCGAGCCAAAATTAAAATTACATTTGTTTTTATCCAACGAATAATATAGTTATTTCATTTTTATATTCTAATTTACTTCGCTGACAGTTGATCGACAAATTGTGAATCAAGCCAATCGCGTGTATTATAAAAAGCATTATTGCAATGAAATGGTGATGTCGCAGCAAACCCCAATCAAAGCATTTTTTTTGTTTCGATTGTTTACACTTGAACATCGATATAGTCGAAATGTAAATAAAACGCCTTAAAATTCATTGCAATTTTAAATTTAATGGAAGAAAATAAATCATTTGGTTGACATGAAATTCCGACACTAATAATTCGATTGTGACTTAAATTTTGGAACAAAACCGCACCGTGTTCCAAGTCGACACGCATTTTCCAGCATTTCAGTGATGTACTGCCGATAGAATTCATCTCGCATACGAAATTTCCCATCGGCGTACGCACTCCTTCTCAAATAGAATATCCATGGTCGCAATCATTAATAGATAGTTCATTCTGAAATACGTTTGTTTCTCATTTTGACTTTGTATATTTCCAATAGTTTTTTTTTTTTTTTTTTTTGCAAATTTACCAAACGATCACCAAATACAAAAAAAAAAATTATTAAAATTTGGACAGGACAACGTCTGTGTCGGGTCGTCAGCTAGTGCTTAAGGTTTATTAATTATTACATAATTTTATCATTTTTACGAGAGATATAGGCAAATTTTTTCCAGCGCGAATCAATTAAATTCATTTTTAATAGGGGTTTGTAGCTAACTCTGCGACGTCTATTTGTATCCGTTTAATATAGGACATCGATATTATCTTTGAAATTACATACTGTACACTTTTCTCAAGATTTCATTTAAAAATATGCTTTAAAAATACCATGTTACTGCCGTAAATTATATGTTAAAATGTTAAATTTTATAAATATCCTTCAGAAATACCGTGTTATGATTGGGAGGCGCGTAAATTATTCGTTAAAATCTTAAATGTATTTATTTAAAAATTCTTTTAAACGACGCAGATTTTGTTCAGAAAAGCTTGTCTCAACTTAAAGTATATAGACTCGAAGTACCGCGACCCAGTTATAATACTTAATGCAGTTATCGACAACTAGATAATAATTTTATTTAAACAGTTTAGCGCGTCGGATATAATTAGCGAGTTCTGGATTTCGTTCGGCATTCCGGTTAATAATTACGTAATTAATTCGCGCGCACTAAATTGGTTACTTAATTAAAGAATAAGGTGAAAAAAAAACTGGTCGGTAGGATTTGAATTTTTTACATACGCGTTAACTGTTCGGAATTATTTTAAACACCTTTACCGTTAGATTCAATTTACACACAGGCGAAAGAAAATGCGAGTCAAACTCGTCAGATCAGACCGGAAATTAAAAGAATTAAAACTGTAATTGTTTTTTAGATGACGTTTCCGCTGTAGTTGACCAGTGCCTAAAACACACATTTTCCCCGGTTTCGAATTATTTTAAACGAATTTTTTCCGCTTCTTCTTTTTTTTTTTTTTTTAATTTTTTAATTTGACTTTCTAAAGCTCGCTAATAACAGGCTGTCGGCAGATAGACGCTGTTAAGAGTTAATTACTACAGACCGCTTATAGCCTCGTTAAGCGGCAGTACGTTTGTTTCTTTATAATCGCTATTTCTTCAATTATCGTTATCTCTCCGAAATAAGCGATCAACCGGTTCGCATTCGGAACAGGTTCTTTCGAACGCCAAAAAATCACCTTGTCCGTGTGCGACGCTGGTCAAAATTAATTTTTTCCGCTTATGCGTAATTTAACCTGCACTAGGTGACCGGTAGATTTCGGTGTCAGCTATCCTGAAAATTGGCAAAACCCGCCTCCGCTCTCCTTTTATCATTGACGTTCTTTTCGCGACCTAATAATTTTCCGTTTAATGACTTCCCCCTTCAAAAAATTTGCATAGCCCGGTTAATAAATAATGTTGGGTAACGCCCTCGACCCTTCGCCCCAAATATAAATAAAAAAAAATTTCAGACATTAAACTGTCGAGGTCGAAAGACGATAAACTCTACTCAGAGCCGATAGTGAGTAATGGGGTCACACATAGATTTAGAAATATGTAAGCACGCTGTTTTCAGTTAAAAAAGCAATATTGTTGGCCATTTTGTAATTAATACTGTCTTGATCAGAAAGTTTCAGGAACGATCACAGTCCCCGATTTAAGTTTTTTTTTTTTATGTTAGGTAGACACATCTGTCGTTAGCATTACCGTCTAATTTCAATAGTTTGACATTTGTAAAAGTTATGCCGTGTCGAGTCATATCAACCTTTGCGTTCGAATTTTTTTACGATTTCAAAAATGGAATTAACTTTGCATCAACGAGTTTTGAAACGGATTCAACGGAGCGAAGACCTTAGAAATGTTAGAGATACGCCATCGAAAATAAATGTGTTTATACGCGGCATGAAAGAAATGTCGGTGGATCTGTCGAGGACGAAGAACGCAGTGGTCGCCCGACGACATCAAAAACCGAGAGGAGAACATCGGTAAAATCAAAGGAATGTTGGCCCACTTGAACATCGTTTATATCCACGTATTGCTGCGAAGCCGGGGGGTACCGTAAGATCTGAATTTCACGCAAAAAAGGGACATCGTTATCAGTCATTTTTTGGCGAAGAATGGAATATCATTCAACAGCCACCACTCCTTCCTGTTCGTTCAGCTTAAGAAATCGCTCCTCCGGGGAAAGCATTTCAGTAGCCGGGGGGGGAGAGGAGATGATAGCAAAATCGAATACAGGAAACCCCGAGTGTATAATAGATGTTTCGAGAACTGGATGAACCGCCCTGCCGTAAGTACGTTGCAGTCAATGGAAAGTACTTTTTGAAGGAGACAAAATCAATTTTGACGAATAGACTTGTATTTTTAATTTTTTGGACAAATTCGTGAAACTTTCTTTAATCAAGCTAGAGTATTATGCGTGATACACTTTCGATAGTTACAAACAGGATGATTATTAAAGCGATCGTTAATTAGTATGACGCATAATCAACGTTAATTAGTATGACGCATAATCAGCGAAGCACAGTAGTCGGGGATTTGCCGATACTCTTCATCGAAATATACGGCGCTTTAATATTCAGATATTAATAATCCTTCGGCAGTACAGGTCTGCCTGAAAAGTATCCGGCCTTTGCTTATAGCAGGAAAACAAATTGCCCCAGCGTTGTAAACAATACGTCGTTGTGGAGGGGGAACCTTCGCCTATTAATCCTTGCATCGCGCAACTCGTTAAGCCCCGGTCTCAGTAGCAGTTTCATGTTTTTCGGTACCGGTCTAATGTTGAGCGCGTCGCATTTCTCGTGCTACAAAAGTGACGGAACGTGCCGCCGACCAAAGAATTTTTGCATTAAATTTTGCTTTAATCTTGGCCATATACGGCAACAGAATTACAATGATTAAAAAAGCTTTTGGAGACCAAGCCATGGGTAAGACGAAAATAAAAGAATGGTTTAATCGATTTAAAAATGGCCGCGAGTTGGTCGAAAGTCACCCTCGTACTGGAAGACCTGCGTCAACCGGAACACCAGAAAATGTTGACCGAGTTCGAGTAGCCATTGAAAGAGATCGTCATCAGAGAGCTCTTCCAGGTATTCGAAATTCCATTATTTCTGAAATATTAACCGAAGATTTAGGAATGAGTCGTGTTTCTACGAAATTCGTTCCACGATTGCTCACACAAGAACAGAAAGACCTTCGCGTTGGCGCAGGATAATTACCGCGAAAAACGATCCCGATTTTCTCAACACGCGAATAACCGGCGATGAAACGTCGTGGCTATATGGATACGACCCGGAAACAAAAAAATCAATCGTCCACATGGAAGCATGAACGAAAAAAGCACGGCAAAATATCGTGCAACATGAATATACTCCTAAAAGTAGTTAAACTATCAATAAAGAATATCATCTCGCAGCTTTAATTAACGCTGTGAAAAGAAAAAAGCGGCGATTGGATGCTTCAACATGATGACGCACCGGCTCGCATCTTGCTCAATATTATTTAACAAAACACGCTATGGTACCGGTTAGACAGGCATTATTCGGATGGTGCTCCGTATGATTTCTGACTCTTTCCTAAACTGAAAATTCCGTTGAAAGGAAAAAGATTTGACGCGATGTGGAGGACATAAAACAAGATGCCACACCGGAATATGCGTTGGGAGAAACGATGGCAGCGGGTTTTAGTCTCCTCAAGGGGGTACTGCTTTGAAGGCGATGCCCACCGGAAGACCCCAACTAGTTCGAATTCCGAACTATAAAGAACAGCCGGATACTTTCCGGGCAGACCTCGTACATATATTATCGCATAGAAATATGTTTCCAAGAAAATTAATAATTCATTGGAGCACTTATTACTATGATTGAAAGATTAAAACTATTAGCGGCGGATATTTGCGGCACCAATCTCTAATCGCCCGTATTGATTGATCTCCGTGAAGAATTCGATTCGTAAAATTACGCTTATTAATTAATTAATTAATTATTTCTGCGGTATAAAACTGTGCCATTTTCGTAATTGTACCCAACACACTTTGGTTCAGAATCAAAATTACTGACCCAACTTTGGTACGATTCACGAATTTAACAATGTAATACGGATAAGAAATTTATTTAGTCAGACTACATCGATGATATACCCAAAACGAGACATTCGTGACACGATGAACTGTTTCTACATTCAATCCTGTGAAGAAATATTCGACGAGGTGTTTCTCAAATGAACTTGTAGTAGCGCGAACATTATTTAAAGTTCATGGATAGTACCGGTGCAGTTAGATGTAATGGTGCAAAGGAATTTGAGACTGTAAAATAAATATTCAATTTACAGTATTAAAAAAGATATACCACTATTCTAAATTAAAATTGATAAAAACGTACTTGCGGTCTACAATGACTCAAACAGGATTAACCAGTTTAGACTTGCTGTCCATTGAAAATCGAGTTTCGGAAAACCTAGATTTTGACAGTCTTATCGGAGAGTTTACTAGCAAAAAGACTAGACAAATTTTTGATTTTCATTAAATGTTTAGCGACTAATTGTAAGTGACAGACGATGTGCATTGCATAGAGAACGAATCGGTAAAAAGTATTAATAATAATAGTAATAAATACATTTTTGCGTTTTGTATTATATTAAATTCAATAAAAAATATGGTACCAAATTCAATATATATATTTTTTTAAAATTATAATATAAAATAATAGACGACGCCAAATGAACGACTCGCCCGGGGCGCCTAGATGGTTAAGGCCCAACCTGCACTAGACAGTAGAATAACTTTTCACTGATTAAATATAAATAAAATTACCTACTTATAATCTCATAGCTGTATGTAGAGATATTTCTTAATAAATTGAGAAGCTCGAAGTCAAAAATTTTTCTTTATACAGAAAAAAAAAAAGAAGGATGGTGAGGGAATATTTAAAATCGATATAAGGCATAAAAGAGTAAATGCATAGGTAACAATGGTTTAAATTTACAAATAAAAAAAATTCGCGAAAACAGGTTAAATCGATTCAATACTTGTTTAGATTATAATTACAATACACTTATCTCATTTTATTTACTTCGTTTTACTTTATTTTTTTTAAATTCCATTTTACTTTATTTTTATCATCTTTTTATTTTTGCATAATTTTTTCATAATTTTTATTTAGAAATTTAAATAACCATTTGTAAGTAACAGTTGGCATCAAAGTTAATGAATTAACTATTTCTCAGATAATATAACAGACAATCAGTTTATTTGTGAAATCTTTTCTTCTTATTACGTATATACGCAATTTATCGTCTGTGACATGGTAGTTTTTAGTGGGGTCTGATGTTAAAGGGATTCAAAAAATGGCTGGAACAGATTACACGCGGTTTTACAGATAGTGCAAGGCTATAATATTTGATAGTACTGCTTTCATAGTTCGGAAGAGTATAGAAAATTTTTAATATATTTGATAAGTTAACAATCGAGGATAAATAATAATATTAAAAAAAAAAAAGAGTATATAATATCATTTATATCACGAAAATTAATTTAATTCTATCATAATCGATATCAGAATTATCAATGTCAGAATTATCGATGTTAGAATTATTGATTTAATCGTATAATTTAGTATGCAGGTGATTTAGATTTCTTTCGGACTTCAGGTATATTAACTTTACTAATTTTTCTCAGGCTTTCTCTGTATTAGGCGATAATCGGGTCCCTTCTAGGTATATTCACATATGTTCTATATTAATATTTGATCTACCTTTTTCTTACGGTATTAACGGTGCGATTATTCTCGAATAAACGTTATTTTTTATTATTATTTTTGTAATTTTCATTATTTTTATTTAGATTTAAAATGTAATTAATAAATAAATATAGCGTCCGCGAACGATTTTCTGTAACACTCTAAAACCGGCGCTACAAAAAAGAAACACCGAAATTTCTACGTTACTTGCAGCAGGGCCGTACGCAGAATTTTTAAAGGGGGGAGGGGGGTTGAAAATTTTCTTCGCATATTTATTTTATAAATAACAATACGTTTTTCACTAATATTTATACTATTAATTAATAATTTCCATAATTTTGATTTATATGTATTAATAATTTACATAAATGAATTACCCCGTATATGAACATTAATAAAAATTACACATATGTTATTGATTATACTTGTAATAACAAATTTTGTATAAAATATTAATGAAGTACTTAAAAATATGAAGCATATTTTTTCCTTTTTTTTTTTTCTCCCTAAAATATCATCAATATTTATTTTGAATTTTTGATTTTTTTTTTTCGTGTATTTATAACAACTATTTCAGTTTGAATGGGGGGTAACTCCCAAAACTCTCCCCTCGTGGCCGCGGCCTTGATGCGCAGTTAATCATCTTGGATACAATTGTTTTGTATTTAAAACGCAGTATTTTCGGTAAAATGTCGAATTTACAAAAACGTGAAATGGTCAAGTTCCATTATTGCCTTTAAATGGGCAATGATGACACACTTAATACTGTAACCACTAACCCGGGAAATGCAAAGTAAAATATCGTAAAAAATTGTAAAAAAAATAAAATAAATTAAACTTTTCCGAAAGAACATTAGGAATAGCAACGGTCTGTGATATGGGAAATATGGTACGTATTAATTAAATAATTTACACGCCCGCTAAGTACACAATCGATGGTCACTGGTAAATTTCTCTTAATCGGGAATCAAGTGATTTCTTCATAAATTCTGACGTTTAGAGTTATCGAATTCCAACTACTTGAGTGTGTCTTACGCTAGAAAATTAGATTCTGAAGCGATAGGAGATGGAAAGAATAAATGATTGAAGTAAAGGAATTATTGATGGGGATAAGAAGAGAAGTACTGTAATTTTCGAATATAAAAGGAAATATTTGCTCGAGCGATTAGATTAAAGCCAAGGGTGAGCCCTCCAAGAAAAAAGGATTATCGAATCTTTTGAGAGAAGCACTGAAGTAGGGTCAATTGAAGAAGAAAATGCGGACAAATTTTTCGGTAAAAGTATGAATTTAAATCGTTGATCACATGATCGTGACAGTTTTGCATCGAGAATGTGCACAATATAGCTCCAAGACATATCCGCGTCAAAATACAAAATAGAGTAAATCCTTTTTTAGTCGCAGTAAACCTTCCTGAGTAATTTAAAGCAATACTGATGACGTCATTGCGGTATAATTTTTATCACCACTTTTTAAAGCAAAAACATATTCACGCTAAATTCTTCTTTCACCGACGAAAACAACGTGTAGACCTGTTTGAAATTCCGGGTTATCCATGTCAGCGCTATGTTTAGTGGCGATGAACACATCCGCGGTGATCATAGATAAATTAACAGAAAAAAGAAAAAAATTTTAACATCACTTTGTTCGTTTTTATTTAATTTCAATTTCGGACATATTAACCGAGTAGTTTATTTTTATGTTTTTAGAGCGCGGGGATAGCGGAATTTGAATGCAGTTTGCCTAATTAATCTGTTACATTTTGACAGCCTTTCCACGAATCGCGTCTGTTAACGTTAGGTTGTAAAACCGGTGATTAGGGGCGATGTAATAATCTTCTTCCGGTTATGCGGCGAAAATAGAACGGCTTCGCACCTGGCCGCCACTGCCTTGCGCAAAAAGATGATGTAAAAAATTAATTTGCGGATAGAAGTTGAAAGTTGATCAAATCCGCGGACCAAAAAAAAAAAAAAATAAATAAAAAAAAATAAAAATAAAAATACAGCAACAACGAAATTAAAAAAAAAAAATACGCGGAGCAGGCGCGCATATCGCCGTTTTCATAATGTAAAAGTATCACATTCACGGCATATAAAATATATAGTTTAAGAGCTGTTAGAAGCGCATTTTTTACCTACGCCCGTTTAGTTTATTGACACGTATAGAACGGCTTGTGTAGTAAAAATTCTTTGGAGAGGCTCGGTGCACTTTTAAATATTAGCAACATCGTAAATAATCCTATTTTCTTCTTCCTGCAGGGCACCTGTTTCACCTGATTATTCCGCACCGCTTACCTTCATTCCGCCTTTCGTTAGTCGTTTCTTCGTCGGTTGACACACTCTAGTCCATTAGTTGAAAATAGATTTTCCGATTCGCATCAGCTGCCGCTTAAAATCTCTCGCGATACTTCTCTCCTTTCGAATATCTTCTAATTTTCGTCTACACGCAAAATTCTTCCATCTCTTAAAAAAGGAGGAAAAAGGCAAGGCCGAGTAGTGTTATCCTCGGCTTTCGGTATAATTGCCTTCTGAGAACACACTTGTCGGCAAGTGCGAAAATACTGCAAAACGAATCGTTAATCGGAATTTGAAACACATTTTTTTTTTTTTTTTTTTTTTTTTGTAGTACGGTAGATATTAAAACGATGTCGAGTATGTCAAAGTATACAAAGTATTTCGCTATTATTTCTGACTATATTTTACGTCGTCATTGCATATATAAATTTTTCTTTAATGTTTTTTTTCCCGCATAATTTCCACATCGGAAAGATATAAAAATAATCCATTCTTTCGATAAAATGTACGAATACAAAATGAACATTATTGATTCAAGTGTTTTTTTTTTTTTTTTTTTTTTATTTGTGTAAACTCCCCAAATTATAACATTTCCAGTGCGATCGGGATTTTTCGGAAAATTAAGATTATGTTGCGCAACAACCTCTATTTTATCATTCCCGTACAAGGAAAAATCTCTTCCGTCTTCCATGTAATATTAGCTGAAAATCGACAATTTCATTATTTCCTTTCTTGTATGTAAAATCTTTAAACACAACGTCATTTGCTTAATAGCCAGAAAGGTAATACAATGGGTTGGATTTTTATTTTTATCGAGCCAAAAAATGGTGGTTTTCTGATGCTAATTAAATTTATTGCTAGCTATCATTCGATCGTTTTATTTTACACACTCCAATAATTATGGTCCGCCGTATTATTCGCATTATGATTTCTCTTTCTATTAATATAAAGTCACGAACGGTCGAGCGAGAGAATTGATAGTCGTTCAGGGAGTTGAGTGGGCGAATCAAGCTTTTTAGTACAATTCGGGGGAAAAAAAAAAAGAAAAGAAAATAATCGATAACTCTTGATATAACTTAAATGTAAACGTTACGAATTTGAAATGTCATATTAAAGGGAATCGTTCGTTTTGAAGGCTGAAAACTTAGGCCGTGGACGACGATGGCCATTTTTCGAAAGCTTTTTTGGACTATTCCGGGGTTTTTGAATTTCGATATTTTTGCGTATTCCGAATCGTTGTACTCTATTTGCGTACGGAGTTCTCTAAAGATTACAGCGCGAAAAATGTCAGATGATACATTCAATTAAATATATAGGTTAAAGGTGGATTCTCCCTTTTTTTCGTTTATCGCTAAATTAAACCGATGTGCAAAAAGGAAATAGACACAGTGCGAGTAGTAGAACAAAACAGCAGGTAGTCTCATTCGAAATGTTTATCTTCGAGAGACGGTCACTCGATCGGCTGACAGTTTATCTGACGACGGCTAGTTCAACCCACAGCGAGGCGATTGCGGTCGGCCGATCTAACAATAATGACCCAAAAACGAGAGACTAAGCCATTGTAAACAGTAGCTAGCTCAGAGTGTAAACATAGTCACGACAATGTTACGCAAATTGTTCAGCAAAAGGTGGCATTTGAACCATGTAATCGACCGGCGACAGTGTTAATAGTGATTGTAAAATGTACTAGACCGAGAAAACCGAACAGATATAGATACCGGATCTATACAACCAGAGGGAAAAAGACCGTCACACAAAATGGATGTCGTATTCCCTCGAACAGCTATCATACAAGGAACTTTTTCTTTGTAGCACCATACTCAGTTCTGTCGCAGACGATCAGCTATTCGTACGTTTTAGCTGTACGGATCTAAAGTTTAATTATGCAGCGTTAGTGTAAACGACGCACGACTACACTTGGAACTGATTCTAAATGTTTTAGTTTCATGTGTATCTCTGCCTACTAAGAACAAACTAGCGTATATACATATATATACATATATACTGTCATGACATATTACCGATTATTTAATTATTCTGTAATAGTTTCTGTTGTCGCCTGGGACTGAACTCAAGACTTCAGTGCTCTAGTAACTTATCGCGACGATATGCAAATATATGCGAAAAAAATCAAAAATACGTGTATATGCCGCGATTATGTTAACTGAACAATTAAAGAGCTTAGACGACGTCGGACATGTTACGACAATCCCGGGGATGATACACATTGAGCTACCGACCAAATTCAATTGAACGTCCATTCATACCATTTAACGTTATACTCCGAACAGACCACTCTTCGTTTAAGCAAAGCCACTTATAGATCTCGTTGCATCAATGTTCGATCTTTTCGCTAATTGTTTGCGTCACTCTTACTGGACTGTTATGCGCCTGAGTTGGGTTTTCGGTAAATTATTGGCACCACCCCCTTCCGATGTCATTTTGAAAACAAGGTTTATATATTTTTTAGATGCTAGTTAGTGAGACCTCCTCGTAGGGGAGATATTTTGTAAGTTGCGAAGTTACATTCGTCGAACGTGTCTTGTACATTTATGTTTTAGAAAATGCTTTATTAGTGTCAGCCTGGCTCGGCTCGAATTTCATTGAGTCGTAAAAAAACTTCTTCAAATTCGCATCTGAAAGCGGTTACATTTGTTATTTATCTCGGTCGAGTATTGACTCGGGCAATCATCTTTTGCACTTACGTCTGCTCTGTTTAATGCTGCTTTTTATCATCTTGTTGACGACCTGGCCGTCTTCAGAGTTATCCGCCGAATACCGTTAAATATATCGACGCTTTTTGCCTTTTAAAAGCGCGACGAACGTTTACACTACCGTCGTCCTTTTCTTTGACAGCCTGTCGGTAATTAACCGGATAGTGGCGCAGACCCCAAAGAACAGACTAAACCCGAGAGCAGCCAAGTCCGGTCTCCCTTCGTAATGAGGAGCCCTCCATTACAACAAATGTCGAGCAAATATTATTTTACAGCCTAATAATAAAAGACCAAATCGGCGGTCTGTCGCGAATAAAACATGCGCTATTTCGTACACGTCAACATCGGCTAAGTAATAACTGTCGCGCAGATATTTCCTTGCACATAAATAGAAGTGCTAGGACTGCACGAATCGGTCGAGGGATAGTTCAGACTGGAAGCGCATTGTCTCTGTGAGCGACGTAAACAGAGAAATACCCTATTCGCGGTTGCACGTTCGCTGCGCCAATTGCGATGTGTTTTATTGTACAAGCGCCGATTGATATTAGAGGGAAAAAAGGAAAAAAATCAAAACGCGATAACAATAAAACGCGGCTACAAGGTACACTGGCGCAGTGCGTCCTGACACTAGTTTACCGGCTACAGTTGTAGCCGCCGACTCGCGGCTTTGTTTGAAAAACACGTCGCCGACTCTGATAAGGCTAGAAAGTTTGTTTAACTACGAATAAAAGCCGCTCTCGCACACGTCCGCTCTCTGCCGATACCTTTTTTTCTCGGCCGCAGTCGATCTATCGCCACATTAAATGCGCACCCTATTTTGACACCGTTTGAAGACACCCAAAATGCAAACAATGCCGCTTTCTCGCTAGAAGATAGAATGACCCCGGCTTTTCAAAAAAAAAAAAAAACCCCACCATCAAAAAAAGAACTATGAAAAAAGCAATATTATTTCAGATTGCGTTTTAAAATCCGTTAATCACCTTCTCTCGAAGAGATTGATAAAATCGTAAGTAGCCGACTCGGAACTCTTACAATAATAAGCTACATTTGTCTCTAATGCTACAATATTGTCACGGTGTACATATTAGACTGTAGCTCGTTTCAAAATGTGCCGGTCCATTTTTTTACAATCTTAAAATTACGCGAAACAACCTTCGTCGAAAGCATTTATTTATCGAACGGTTTTCTACGCAAACTATCGATTTTTCAACATATTACACCAGGTAAAATTTTCGTGAGGCATTTTGGAATCGTATGTCGTCGCGATAGCCTAGTTGCTAGAGCGCTTGACTTCCGATATTCACGGGTTCGACCCCGAGCGACGACAGAACTAATTACAAGAATTAAAATTTAAAATATTCGCTAATAATCACGTGGAAGGCAATGGCAAACATGCATATCATCATATGCGCGCTAGGTCAGCACATAGCAGACCCACGCGGGACTGCATTTGTATATGCCGATATAAATCAAACGATTACACTAATCAATTCCGAATGTAGTCTTGCGTGTGTACACATTCATACCGCATATAGCAATTGCTATGAACACTATGCCTATGTTTGTATAGCAGAGATATACGAATAGGTAGTACCCACCAATCATTAGGTTGAGGAGAGAAAGAAGAAGAAGAAGCATACACCTACTTTTCGTTTTGCTAGTCTTTTCTCTTTCGTTTTCATTCTGGTTGTTCCCGACAACTATATCTTTCTTCCACCTATCACATGCCCAGAAAAGAAAAAATTATTTATTTCAAAACTTTCGAGCTTTCGGCGTTACAAAGACCTAAATATAAAGTTGTAAGCTCGGCTATAAAATTCCTATAAAACCATGTCGGAGGTCACTGGTTCGAGACTTGTCTCGTCCCGGATCCAAGTCGCTCCCAGGTTTTTGTACCTAATCTGAAATTGAATCGGGTACCAGAGAAATCATCTGGTTAAGTAAAGGCGGATAATCCAAAAGTAGAAAGGAACTGGCCCCAGTATTCTCCTTAGATCCATTAGGCTTAATACCATTGTGGAAAGCTTAACTTCACAATCCATGATACTCTATCAACGATATATGGGACCTACTTTACTATAGTTTACGTAAGCATCCTCTTTTTTTTTTTTTTTTTTTTTTTTTACTGTTTTTTATTAGATTTAAATCATTTTTTAACCGTAATTTTTTGCTTTTATGAAAGAGCTTCTACGTTTCGTTTTATTATATTTTGAATTTCACCATAAGATGAGGTATTTAGTGACGAGTTGCGAATGTTTTAAGGGTGATTTTCGAGAACTTTTTAAATTCCATATTACATATATTCATGGTGGTTTTTTTAATCGGTTAGCTTCAAGTTATAGATTGTCATAGGCAATTGTAATTTATGTTTTTGAGATTTCGAAATTAAAAGTGTCAAGCCGTTTTCGAGCTATTGTATATTTTGATTGAATACTTTTGTCATTTTTGAACCATCTTTTTTTTTTTTTACTTTTTATTTTTTTAAAATTTTATTTAAAAAAATAAGCTGTGGTCTCACAGGTCAAAAATGTCCGTTGTGTCAATGCCCAACACTCTTATCAACGTTTATTGAAAAAAAATATACAAAGTACAAAAATTACAAAACTTATTCTATAAATAACAATACTAATCTAACATAATATTTAAGTAAGAGTATATATATACATATGACAATACATAACATATCGCGTAATATGCATCTGTACATCGCGACAGCTTAATATTTTAAGATCGAAAATCCTCTGAGAGAATTTAAAATCCAGGAAGGACAACAAACTCTAAATAATGAAGCATTAAAGAGTAGCGGGGTAAAGATTAATCTTCAATCTTTGCACCTTTCCTTCAGCCATTTTTGCACCCTCTTTTTCCACACACCAATTTTTTTCTTTCTTTAATATACATGATTAGAGATTGTACTTATTTAAATTGTAATTAAAACTGAATCATCAGTGTTATCAATTCTTGATGTAATATGTATTACTTTGGTTTCTTGTTGATCGAATTTTCTGCTTAGATGGTAATTTTATATTAATGACACATTAAATTCTAGTAATCTATAATAGAAATAGTACACATCTTGGGGGAACATTTCGTTGTTTTCCTTTCACACATAATTGATATCTAAAATCGATTTATTTCCAGGGGGGAGAATAGCGGTATTTTACTTATTTGATTTATTTCTGTTTTCTTAGCCTCGCATAATATTTTTGAATTCCATATAATATTCTGGACATTATTATAGAATTATAGTATATACGGAGTGTTCGATAGTATCTGCTGTATTTTATATAAAGCTAGAATTGTCTGTCTTATTTTCGAGTTTAAACTTTGAATGTGTTTTTTCCAGTTCAAGGATTTATCAATACATATTTATATACCGAGATATTTAAAGTTATGCTAGGATTATTCTGTGAATTATGCGTGTACGGAATCCTAAAAATTGGAATTGCAGATCCAACTTTAAAAAATTTGAACGGAAAAAAAGAAAGAATGTCGGAAATCAGCACATGCCTATTTTTTTTTTATCGATAATAAACAAAAAAAAAAAACAAAAAACAAAACATAACCGAATTAGGTCTTGTTCAAATTCGAACAATATAATTACAATGCTCTCCATAGCACAGTGTACGTTTTGTTTTTGGAAGTTTCTTGTGCAGTAAAAATCGGTTATAACGGCGCGTTGAAGGGCGTGGAAGAACCGGTTCGTCGTTACACCAAATAGAGTATCATGTAATTTTTCTCTAAAACTTACTGTTACCGAATAGAGTAGTTATTCCGTTATAAAAGTTCCGTGAAATATTGTGCAGATTTCACCGTAAGCTCGGCTATATTTTTTTTCCGGTAAAGTAGTCCTTTAAAAATATGTTTGAGGTACGTTTTGGTTTCCCTAACTTTTTTACTCGGGTTGTTACTTACGTGACATCCTTTTTTTTTTTGCTGCTTTTGACTCAAACAATTTTTTAATCGTAATTTTCTTAATTTTATAAAAGAGCTTCTGCGCTTTGTTTTACTATTTCACGTCTAAAGGGTTATCCGGTGGGGTGTCCTATGCATATTTTAAGGGTGAATTTTGAAATTGTTTTAAATTCCAGTTTATATTTTTTGCCGTCCAAGCTGATCAATTAGCCTGAAGTTATAGATATGTATTTAAAGAGAATTTTACTTGTAATTTATGATATGCAATTTTGAAGTTAATAAGTGTCAAACCGTTCCTGAGCTATTGTATATTTTAATTGGATATTTTTTTCGTTTCTGAACCATCTTATTAGGATTCTGCACATTATAAAAAAACAAACGAAGCCGATAAACGAGCGGTTCTTACATGCTTGCAAAATAAAAGAGTCTATTCGCAAGTTAGGAATAATTATAAAAAATGAACGTTTAAAATGTTTGAACAATTTTCCGGAATAAACGAGATCTTTAGTTGGAAAAGGAAATGTTGAAGACGAGCGCAGTACATCATACGGTTTGGATCTGAAGTAGTGATGTAATAATTCGGATTAAAACCTCGAATAATGCGAGTATGCGATTAATGAAGTTCCCAGAATGTGACAAAAATTTAATTCAAATAATAAACAATATAATTAGTATTTAAATGTTATAGGATTTTCTTTTGGAATTTTACAATTGAAAGTTAAATAATTCCCTTTATCCGTGGTTAATTTACTTAAAAACAATTATCCATTAAGTATCTCGGATATAAATTAATTAAATAATTAATTTTTTGAAAACGATTTTAAAATTAAAATTCATTTCTTTAGTGCAAAAAAAATTGTATTCACGTAACGTGCGGTTCAATCGGTTTCGGTCAAAATCAGAATGAACACGCACGTTTGCGTGATGCCAGTATTT
The DNA here is from genome assembly GCA_039619475.1 of Icerya purchasi. Lineage (NCBI taxonomy): Eukaryota > Metazoa > Arthropoda > Insecta > Hemiptera > Monophlebidae > Icerya > Icerya purchasi. Next base: position 484,980,443 of record CM077116.1, read on the forward strand.
ATATGAATGTAAGGATATTTTTAAAATAAATACGAGGAATACCTCGATAATGTGGTCATTTGTAAATCCGAAGGAAGGCTATAGCGTAATGCCTTAGAAAATAGGAATACTATAAATCTCGTTCAGATTCATACGTTATGACTGTGTTTTAGTCTTGTATTTTATTTTTTAGTTTAAAGATGGGATATTTCGCCATATTTAATTTAATATTCATTCTTAAGATGTCTCTGTTACTTATTCTTAGTAATTATTATTTCCTTGACTAACTAACAAAACAAGATACATATACGGATACATCTTATTTTTAGTTACTTGATGAAGGCCCTTTGGTTGATTATGCGATAACATCGGTTTATAAATAGTTGTCAGTTCAGTGGATCTTCTCTAGATATTGTATCAGTCAGAGAGAGAGAACCTGCAAAGACTGTAAGGAACGACACAGAGGATCACCGGGGTAATTAATTAACGTCTTCGGATCTATTTTTATTTCACGTAATATGCCGTGATACTTAGTTCTGATAATCGTCTTTCCTCTAAATCTTCGGCTATATCTGACTCTATGACCGCCTATATGGGTTTTCCCCTACCTGATCATTCCTATGATTCTATTACTCTCCGTATAATACGTTCAATTATTTCCTTTTTCACTCCATTCCGTTAAAATTGATTTACTGTGGGTTCCTAGCCATTCGAGTATTTTTGGTAATGAAGCGGCTAATTCTTTCGCACTCGGGTTTTTGCTTCTTCCCACTTTCTTTCTTAAGAAAAATCCCAGCCTCTAATCTCCTTCCGCTGTGTGTACGTTTTCATCTTAGATTTTGGCGTCGGATGTTTACCCTTCCTCCTTTTCTAATAATTATTAATTTCATCTGTTCAACCTAGTCTTCTTGCTAATCCGCGGTTCTTTTTGTTTCCTTCACTTCGTCGGTTTCCTCTTCGCGTTTTGTCCTCTCCACTCAAACGAAGCCCGTGTTTGCGATACCAATCACGTGTTTATTAAGTGTTCATCTCTGTCTGTTGAGCTTTCTATACTCTGCATTATAATCGGCTAAGACTCGATTTTTCTACTTATATTCTGTCCGTTCCTTTTCCATGCATTTTATTCCCTCTATTTGTTCCTTTCCACTAACATCACTTGATATCATATAAAGGTATAAGTGCTTCTTCTTTTTCTTTAATTGTTTTTAGATAAAGGTTCTTGCACAAAAAAAAAAAAGAAAAAAAATAGCACCGTTAAAAAAAGTGGAAGCAGTTTTAATATACTGTAAAGAAGAAATAAAAAAAAAAAATACATCAATCTATGCGGATAAGATTAAAATTTATTATAACTAAAAAAGTAGGTCCAACTCACAGCACACACATTCAGAATGTTAAAACAGCCGATACAATAAAAGTCAGTAAACGAAAATATTATTATTTACATATTTTTTTTTAGGGTAATATTAATCTCTACCGTTTTTTCAGATTAACTATAACCGACAAACGCAGAAATATAATTAAATTATAAATAAATTCGCAAATTTGATAATTTAGTTATATTTCTGTATTTGTCGGTTGATAACATTTTTATAATTTACACATTTACGCGCTGTTTTGAATAAAATCCCAAAGTTATTACAGTGATGTTTATAGCGGGGGTTCACAGAAATATAACGATCGCTGTTAATTACGAAAATAAATATGGTTTTTACCCTTTAACCTTATGATCCTGCTTTTAATCTATCCTTAATATGCATCTTGTTCGTGCTAATTACTTCTACTATCTCTCATTGTGCTTTTTTTGATAGTCGAGATTAACATGTTAAGTACCTTTTCTGTTCTGCTGTAAAAAGAGGAAATTTTTATGGAAACGATCTATATACTCATATTTTTATAATTATTCGTTCAAAATTTGAATAGATTTCATTTGTCTGTGGCTGTGTCTCCAAATCCTTTTTTTCTAAATTCCGGTACCCTTAAATCTTCTCATCTAACAATATACACTCGCTGAGTTCAATACTCTTTTTATTCGAAAGTTTTATTTAGGCTTTCGTTTTAAACGTCTACCTTTCATTTTTTCCAAACTTATTCCTACATTACTATCGCCAAATATAAAACTCCTATTTTAGCCTTTTTTTGTCATAGTTCATTTTATATAATTTCCGGTAAATTTCCTTTAACTATTTTGATCTCCCCCATAAGTATTTTTTCTTTCTAACTTTTCCAATTTTCTCTACCGGACCGTTATTAAATAAGAATTACGCAGCATTATTAGTCGCTTATTTTTCTCTCGTGGTGTATTCCTTTATTCTTCCTGATTCTAACTCTTTTCCTCTTCCTTCTTTCTTCGCTACATATTCACAAATGAATTAATGATTATCCTACTCTCTAATCGTAACTTCTTTGATTGCCTGATAACTTCCGATTCCCCTTGAGTGTTCAATTTTGCTCCTAGCTCTCACGCCTTCATCATTCTATCTCTCATTCGCAATCTTTTTGTTCATCGCTCCACATGCATATTGATTGGCTCTGGCTTCCTGGCCGTTACCACAGTTGTCGGATAATGGAATAGCGGGCACTGCTCCCGCATCTATATTAAGAAAATTTTAAGTTCCAATCTACCATCCTTATGTAACACATATTTCATTCTAGATTTTGGTCGGATGTGTGTGTTTACTTTAAAAATTTTCTTCTCTTTAATTCAACCTAATTCTCCGAATCTTTGCTTCTAAAAAGTTTCCCCTGTTCTTTCTATTATTGTCATACTTTATTGAATTCTTTTATCGACTCTTTTGGTGTTTTCTCTTTATCCCAATGAAATGCAATTATTTGTGATATCCTGAAGCCGCATTTTTTTTTTTTTTTTTTTGAATGATTTTCTCTATTAAACGTTCTGTTTTTTAATAATCGGTTAAATTCTGCTTCTTTATATTTGGTCCTTTCCTCTTGTCTGTTGTTCCTACCGTTGGTTCCTTCTTAATCTTCGATTGAATTAAAGCCTAATTAATTGCCATCGTTTCTGGGCGAAATGGTTGATGAGCCAAAAAAAACAACAAAATACTGATCTCTCGCGATACTCGTTAAATTATTCGGCCTTGGAAAAAGCGAAAAAGCTCTTAATGGCACTCCCTAGCGAAGTTCTATAGATTACTCTCGTGCTATTATCACATTCGACGTTATAGCGCTTTTACGAAATTATTAACCATTTTTTAATTACGCTACGCGACGGATTATTATAAACATTATCATTTTTTTTCCTCCCCTGGGCACGCCAGCGGCCTTGACCCAACAACAAGATAATTCAAGCGATAGAACTAAATAGCCAGGCGGTTAGAAATGGAACTTACAAAGGGCAGCAGCAGCAGCGGAACAATTGAAAGCAATGGGATGGAAAGGATAAAAGGGAGTAGGAAGAGCCAAAGCTAAAAGTTGAGCGTAAAGAAGGGAGCGTCCACTAAAGGAGTGCAGAACATTCGAAATGTATATGGTTTGAATCATAAATACAAGGAGGCTCAGAGGCATGAAGAGAGGAGCAGAAAGGAGAAGGAGACAAAGGTGAATCGAAATCGAGAAGAAGGGAGTAGAGAATAATTGATCCTGAGTCTAATTAAGGGCACAACAGTGGAACGACAACAGACAGGAATAGAATGAAACCAAGGGGCAGGAAAAATCGGTTGAGTAAGACGGTAGTAAGAATAATGATTAGAGAATAAAGATGGATACATGTTCAGCCAAAGTCTGGAATGATTAGAGCGTGATAGGGAAAGAATGTCCGAAGAAGGGGAAGAGTCGAGGAAAGGACCATTGCGGGCGACTGAGCGAGCTAAAGAGTCAGCTGAGTCATTGCCCTCTATATTGGAATGACTAGGAACCCACAGAAAGTCTATGAGGATGGAATGGGAAGAGAACAAAGAGGAGACGAACGATCGAATAGATACCGTCAGAGGAATGATGAGGAGGTGAGGAGATGGCTCGAAGAACGCCTTTTGAATCGAAAGCGATCAGGAATTTGCGAACCCCACTTGTAGAGGATATAAAATAGAAAGAATTGAGATCGATTTGGCCGAGAAGATAGAGCAGAAAGAAGGAAATCTGAAGGCCTTAGCGTAAACGCACCAACCACGTTCCCATCACTTTTGGAACCATCCGTGGAGATTAAGACATGGGAAGGAAACGAAGAGTTTGCCAGATGAAGGAATTCGTAGCTAAATACATTATGAGAGAAAAAATTAGCACGGACCCGGAGGGAGGAGAAATTGATATATGCTATTAAAATCAAAAGAAAAGTAATGAAGACTGAAAATTTGGAACACGATATGCGATAGAATCGGAATTCTATGAGGCGCCAAGCGGCAGTGATTTTTGACATGAAGATATAAGATTGGAAGAAAAAGTGAGTACCAGGAATGCTACCTGTTTTATTGTTTTTTTAAGGCTGCATAAATTGAGCTTCGAACATGACCTTCTGCTGCTGAGCCGCCATTTAAATAAAATAAACTTACATTACGCTTTTAATATAGATACCGAATGGAGATGGCAGTGCTCTCACCTCTACCACTCTTGGCTCCTTTTAGTGCTTCTATTGTCCTTTTCTTCCCAACTCCGTCTGTTATTCCTCTGTTACTTTCCTCCATTTCTGATTGCATAGCATTTTAACCTTCTAGATAGTCCCTCTTGCTTGTTTCCATTTTATTTGCTTCTCGGTTAAAGGGTCCTTGGTTGACAAGCCCAAGGGAGAGAATGAAACAAAAAAAAAGAAAAAAAAAGAACACTATTCCGAATTAGATTACGCTATGATAGACATTTTGAATAATTTTCTAATTATTAAAAACAAACCGCTTTGTATATACATATATGTTATATATATATATATATATATTATAAAGAACGGATTTTAGATTTTCGTTTTTTTTTTTTTGAAATTTAAGGTAACGTTAGAAATTAAATCCACGCTTGTCACATGCGAAATCCGAAGAAAGTATTTGATTAAATTAGCATAATTTCTCGCAGTGTTTTCATTCAAAGTGACCGTGATGATAAACGGTTAGTGGGAAAATACTGACGAATACGAGCAAAGTTAGCGTGTAGGGGCCGACGACAGCGGAAGTATTTTCTTTACTGACCGTATTCGGGAATACACGTACTTCCATTTCGGGCCAGCGATTAGCATATTTCACGGCGCGCGCCTAGCGATGGTAAGTACTGTGTGTGTGTGTGTTGATACGAGCAGGCTTATCTGCTGACTGGTAGACAATAATAAAACGGCAAAATCGACCTTCGAATACATTTCGCTTTTTAATAATATCGCATGTCGGCACATTACGTTACCGTTCTTTTTCCGCGATTTTCACCGAATATGAGAATCAGCCTACTGTCGCTTCCGTCTCCTCGTAAGAGGACATTCGAAATAGCCACTGTTACAAGTCGCCGTTGAGAGATGATAACTGTTAACTTCGGTTGGCCGAAAGAAAGGGTTTAAGTTGGCGCGGCGAATAAACGCTCGTCTCTCTGTTGACATAAACACATATCCTAATAAATAACGGGGCACGTATGATGATGTATCATCGGGAACTATAATGTGATAAATCACGGGTAAATAATAGCAGCAGAGCCAGTACAGATATTAATGGTCAACGGTCAGAATTATGACACGCCCAGGATCAATGTCTTTGTGCAGCGACAGTTTTTATTAGCGGAGCGACCTTAATAACTGGCTTCGGCGTCAGATAGATCGCGCATTCGGCTTAGATGGATATCGGACAGCCGTCGTCATTAAATCGGGTGTGAACTGAAAGTCGTTTACCTCTCTTTCATCATTTTTGATCGCGATTGTTCTGCGACTCTCGCCGCCGATCCGCTTCGTGGCGGCGTCGTGTCCGACTTTATCCGAGGGATGATCGGATGTAGGCTCGTCGTGGAAAATGAAAAAAAAAAAAAAAAATCGGATCATCTAGCAGTGCGTCCAGAAGACGAATATCGTCGTTCCGTCTTTATCATCTGCCGTTCGTGAGCAGCCAGTTTAACACGCCTACTTCAGCTGTCAAAGAGAATATGATGAATGCAGCCAGTCTTGCCGCGGCCCTTGCAGCTTAAGCGAAACACAATAGAGAAACGATTTCGAATCCCTCGGCAGTGGCGGCTTTATCAAGCGCAAAATTGGCCCTGTTGGCGCGTGTATCTGCGTGTCGACCGGGATGACGATCGAATTTACCAATAGAGGCAGCTAGAGACGGCCTGATAAGCAGATAAAACGGCGATCTGGTCGGATCGTGTACGGGGTCGGCGTTCGTGTGTGCGCGATCGTGTACGGACTGCGACCAACGATTGCGTATCGCGGCGGCTGTTTAGTCAGTCGGTGTGGTGGTATTACCATACCCTGAAACCGCTCCGTCACCTTAAATAACTCGCCAACTAGCAATTTCGCCTACATTCGACTCTACTTAATTTCAGTCCACCCCGTACACGGCAAACAAAAACATTACGATGATACGGCCGATCTGCATTACGCTCGTGCGCGCCACCTATCAGCCGACTTCTTTATACAGTTTACACTGCTAAACTCGACAGCGCTCCCCCTTCCGATTTAGTAAACAGTTTTGTTTTTTTCGCGATTTATCTCTTCCTCTTCCTCTTTTTTTTTTCTCCCTTTCTTTTCTATTTCCTTTTATTTTCTTTTTCGTCCTCCCGTCTCGTTCCTTTTTCACTCTTTTCTAAACACCCGTGACCCTCTCGCTATAAAATAAACCACCCTCTTTAAATATCGCCTTTCGTGATTCATTAACTCTTTAATGTACGAATACGGCCAATTAATAATTACTTTTCCTTTAATTTGCCTACCACTTCCTACACACTCTCGGTCGCATCGTTCTCAGTGCAGCGGTTCGTTTCGGACGCTAGTATCGAGAGAAATTTCAAGCCGATATTTGAGAAATTATTAAAATTGTACGCATCGATTTTATGCGCGATTTCACGATAATCGATAACGGCGTTTTGCCCAATTCGATATTATCTTCGAAATCTGGCTGATGTGAAAATCGAGAATAGTATACTACCTAACTAAAATGTGTATATTCGTAACGAATAAAATAAAATAATCTGCGGTTTATATAACATACATTATGTATATTATTTTCAAGCAGTAGTTGTGCGTCGGTCGACAGAATGTTATTATACTATTTTATAAAATTTTATTCCGGTAAACCAGAAGTTTATGCCTTTTCTCCTAATGGAAACCGTATCCTAATTTCTAATATTTCATTTATTCGTTTTTACTTTGCTGCAGCCATCTGCCTTGACCTTTAAGGGCGTCCTATCCTTTTTTATTCTATTATTACTTCTAGGATTCTGCTTGGCGTTTTCGAAAGCATATTTATTTCTTAAAGTAATTTTGTTCCGGTATTGGAATAATAATGTATTTAAGATTTAATAGAACATTTGTTCTTAATTTTTTACGAACCTCGTCACTTTCCCCTTAATATGTATTGTGATGGTACTTGTGTATCTTATACACTATACACCTCTTGAGCGTATTTTTTTCTTTCAGTACCTGTTAATTTCTTTATTGTTTCTTTTTTATCTACAGGTTTTTTTTTTTTTTTTTTTGATGGGTTCGTCAACCAGGGGTTTTCTATTTTAATTTATCTTTAGTATATGAACGGCTATGCCATTTTTACGCTGCGGGTGATTGAAAATTTTGTGTCGGTTAGGTGCAACATTTTTATGTAGTGGAAGTTTAACGAAATCGAAAATTTGTGCAAATCATAAATTAATAAAGAACGTAGTTCATTAACACCAACTCTTCTATAAGAATTATAATTATCCGGGGGATTTAGGGGGTGTTCGCGTAGTGGGGTCTAAAGGACAGGGTTATATTTACGCATATATATATGTATACATACATATATATATATATGTATATATATATATATATTTTTTTTTTTTTATTATTACTTTAATAAAGAAATATAACAAACTAGAGTAGCCTGCGAATTAGCTTATGGCTACCAGTAGCGATTATTTGTATATATGTTTAATTTTAAATAATTCAGAAATGAATACAGGAAATTGTTCTAGTAGAATAATTTCATTTAGTTGAAGTGCACAGTCAATCATATACAATTGTCCTAGGTAATTATACTTGCTACACGTGTATATTATGTGCTGAACATTTTCTACTTCATAACTTTCACAATTACAACATTTACTGTCTGCAATAATGATTAATTTATTTAAAAAGTATCTAATGGAACCATGACCAGTGAGTATTTGAGTCATATAATAATTTATTGTAATGTTTTTATTTTTAAAGCGTTTTATTACGTTAGGAAAGAACTTATTTATTAATTTACCATTTGATAGAGTATCGTATCTTATTTTAAATTCATTAAAAATTTGTAAATCAACTTGCTTGAGAAGTTCTTTACTTAAAATACCATTATTTTCTTTTTTAGCATTAAAAATTAGAGATCTCTTTTTTATGTAAAGATCGATAGGTAAGACCCGTGCTATGGTCTCAATTGCAATATTTGAAGCAGTTACATATGAAGAAGTTAAATCAATTAGAAATTTCCGACAGTTGGAGTTTACGTTATGTATTTGTTGTTTAGTTAACCGGTTATAGTAGACACCAGCACAATATGAGTATAATGACTGCACTAAACCTTTATAGAATATTATCTTAGATTTATAATTTAGTCCCCACAGCTTACCGCCAAGGGATTTAAAAATGTAATAATATTTATTAACCTTATTATTTATGTACTGCATATGCTTATTGTACTTTAATCTATCGTCTAAAATGAATCCTAAATATTTAATATGGTCAGTAGAACTGAACGTATGATTATTAATTTTAATATTATTGTAACAAATTTGGTCAAGGTTTTTGTCTCGACCAGGTATCACCATGATTTGAGATTTGGTAATCTCAAATTTGAGGTTTAAAGCATTTACTATTGTTTTAAGTTTACAAATAACTTCATTACAATTAGCAATGTGGGACGACAGAGTCGAGTTACTAGATAAATGTACGTTGTAGACCAAAAGTAAATCATCCGCATAGCTGTATAAACGTAGGCCTGCGTATATATTACTTAATTTTGAATGGATATATATATATATATATATATATATATATATAGGTAGCGCGGTAGCCTAGTGATTAAGGCGCTTGACTACCAAACCAGAGGTCACGGGTTCGAGACTTGTCTCGTTCTGGATTGAAGTCACTCCCAGGTTTACCCAGCCTGAAATAATTGGGTACCAGAGAAATCTGAGAAAGTAAAGGTGGATCCCAAGTAGAAAGGAACTGGCCCCCCTACTCTCATTAGTGCCGTTTGTGAACTATAACTTCACAATCCCTTGTGATGATAATAAAATGTTCCTATACTATTTTATAGAGGAAAATACATTATATATATATTAATAACTGTGTCGTTCTTAGCCTGAGGTATATTTCTTGTTCCGTTACTTTATATAAGAAAACAAAGGTTGAATGCAGTGTCAATTGGAACTAATTATTCTGAAAGAATTTTAGAAGAAAAAAGATTGGTGGACAAAGGGGTTTGCGCGAGACCCGAAGGGCTGAGTTACACATAAGTGTAATATATTTATTTATATATTTGTATCGGTGGAAAGTATTTCTGTAATACAAGCGAGAAATGTGATATGCTACCGGTAATTTTTAAAAATGCACAAGTGTGATCGAAAATTGATGCAGTGGTACACCCTTCTAAAAATGAAAACACAAACAAAAAACAATGTAAAAAGAAACATCCGAAACAAACAAAATAATAAACTTCATCTAGGTATTTCAATATTTCTGAAGCTCGCTTGTATTTTCTAAAAATCAACTTAAAACTAGTATTTAAAACTTTAAAAGTTTCCCCCATATAATTTAATAAGATTTAAGACACAGTCAGTGTAATAATTAAAAGACGCAATATAAAATAATGGTTAGTATCGTGCCCGTTTGCTAAAAATTATTAAATAAAAAAGGTATATCAGTAATAAACTAATAGAGTAACAATTAAGGTAACAAAGGTGCATGCACGGAATTACGTATAATAGGTGGCAACTACGGGGAGTTATCACTCGGGTTGCTTCGACTTTTAAAAAAAATATCGAAAAGGATTCAAGATTTGAAATCTTCAGCTGTTTACACAAGCCAGCACCCATGTACCTCAGCGCATGTTTATTTTGAATTTATTCAGGAAATATAAAACGCGTAAATTTAACAAATATAGACGCGAAGCTCGTTTCGACACCGTGAAGCAGCAAAATCGTTGCATTAAATAAAAACATAGCTCTCAAGTAATCCAAGTTACCTTAATTTTTTTTGGTTACATTGTAAAGGGGTTAAAATGAGGAGGAGATATAAAATATGATTTTTATCATAGTTATCATGTTTAACCGTCAAGGCTATTACAGTGTGTAATCATTATCTAAGAATGTTCAGAGGATGGGTATATCATGATTCAATGACTTTTCATCATTAGTGGTGTGCTGGTCATATCAATATTTACGATTTTTCACCCAGAAGATTCCTTTTTTCTGTGTGATGACAATCAATGTTTTCTTCGAATGTTCCTCACTTTCTTCGGAACGTTCTCTCTTCTATTTTCAGCTTTTGGATCTTAGTCTTCCTACTCCATACAATGACTCTTACGTTCTACCGTTTCCTTTCTTATCAATTGTTCCTATTCTAGCTTCTTTCATTCATTCTATCCCGCACCAGATTAAAATCTCATATGTTATGCTCCTTTTGAGCTATTATTTAGATTCCTAGATTGGGCTGTTGCTCTTTGTTAGCGACCCCCCCCCCCCCCCAAAAAAGCAAAAAAAAAAACAAAAAAAAAACGTGATTGGTGAAAGAGTTCGTGAGAGTGGATTGGAGAAAGAAGAGTTCCTCTGGTATTAGTTCGGTCAACTCGTTCATTTTCTAGTTCACCTGCGACATACGTATTTGGGAACCCTTAAAAATGTTTGCAGCTTACCGTGTAGAAAAGTTTTTGTTTTTAATTTAATTTTTCATATCAAGTCAACCTGTTCAAGACATCAAAAGCTTTCTGTTTGGCCGTACAGCCAGATATTCCAGAAGTTTTCAGTAGATCTGTTCCCACCATCCGCACAATCATCTCTTATCCGAGTTGCTAAAACGAATCATTACTCGATGGACCAGCAATGCCCGGCGGAATGGATTCGCCGAAAAGAAATTAAAACGATAATAGTTTACCAAAATATCCTATCCGCCGAACCCAACAAAATAAAGACAAGATCTATAGTTTCTCATCTTTTTATCTAATTACTTCAAAAACATCTGTTTACATCTAACAACAGTTCTTTTCCAAATAAAAAGCATTTTTGCAACTGTTTTTTTGTTCCAGCCAATGATTGAACTTTAAACCGTGTCCCTCTTGATTTCCTGCAATTGACATAGAAACAGAAGCTCGTTTAGATATCTTGCCCGCCAACATTTTTTTCCACCATATCCAATTTTGAAAATTCTCTCCAAAAAATTACTTACAGGAAATTTCGTCCGCAATCATCGAAAAATCTAACAGTAAGTGTAATTTCCATTTCACGGTTACTCTATGTTTCCAAATATGCTGTTTATACAAAAATTCTGTTTCTTTTCTCTATGTTTTACATATACATCTCTTCGTTTACATTCAATTCATTCTAACATTTTCGTTCGATTTATCTCTTTAGTTTCTCTATAAAGTGTCCAATCTCCTTTCAACATCTCCTAGCGGAATCGTTGCAGCATTCGTGGAAATGATTTGGCGTGTACAATACAGATATTGCCCTCTTTTCAGAAACCCGGTTATCATAATAATTTTTCCATTCGTGGCTATTATGTATTCTGTACGAATGGGGACGATGGCTATTCAGTTTGACGTTCATTTTACACAAATAAACCGATTAGGAGCAAATCAAGCACACGATTGAATAGATGTATATGCAGCTGGACCATTTAATATCCAAGAAGAAGATAAACTAAGTCAACGGGAATAACACCGATATTTAAATCTGGCGATCAAATTGTAATTAAAATTACAAGCCTATATTGATATCTTGACTTCTCCAGCTAAAAGATTTTTTTTTTTTTTATTGAGCATGTCAGCACATTTACCCAACACAAAAGATTAGAGGAATAGAAAGACATATGGAGCGACAGGTTATATCAAGAAACGATTAGAGACAGAAGATATGAAGGCGGCTAACAAGGGGGAACAACAGAAGGAGATGGAAAAGCGAGAATGAGCAGTAACTATAATGTATTTTAGATTAAATAAATATTTTGAAAATAACTTCAACAACGTGGATTTGTATCTAAGCAATCCACAGCATGAAATCTTGTTATCTATGTTCACAAGGTAACTGAAATAAAGTTGCCAGTATTTAGCTAGATCTTGTAAAGGCATTTGATAAGGCACTATACTATTGAATGTCCCTTTCTCTTCTATACTTTGTATAAAATGATCAAAATTTATAACATAATTCTTATCGGCATTGACACCAAAAAAAAAAAATAACATAATCACAAAAATCCTATCCTAACATTTAGCTTTTATTAGATAAAATTGGGACATTTTTTCGTTACATATAATTGTGACATTTTTCGTTACAAAATCTAATTATATATTATACTAGCTGTGCCCGCGGCGTTGCTCGCGTGAATTATGATTCTAAAAAATTACTTTTTTGTTAAATTACATCCATGCAGAATTCAGTTCATGACTGTGTAAGAGTATCAGTGAATGATTATATGTCAAAAGATTTTTTATTGGCTGTGGCGGCTCCTGAATATTGGGGAGACTAACTTTTCCAGAAGCACAGCACATACCATTAGGTTCATTGGCCCATTTTTTGGCAGAACACTTTAAAAAAATGGGTTTAGTTATGAAATTAACTTTTGTTTAGTTTTAAAAAATTTTTTGTTGGGTTTAATTACCTACTAAACAAATTTAAAGCGAATTTAAAATATTTTCAAGCCGCTGCGTAGGGAGCCGACCGCGCAAATGAGCAACGCGGCACTTTATTTATTAACATTGACTCCGCTCCCATACCCCAGTGACGTCTAGATTGCAAATTATTTCTTGAAATTGACTCCTCTCCCGTACCCCAGTGACGCCTACATCGCATATTATGGTGCTGGCTAGCTAGCCGAGCGGGATGAGTGGCGACCACACGACTTCTTTCTAATACTTACATTTTTAAACTCGTGATATCTTTCAAAGGAAATGTCCGAATTGAATAATTCAAAAAGTTATATAAAGGTATTGAAGCAGTCTTGAATATGAAGTAATTTATTTTGATAAGGATTAATACCCAGGTACAAATAAAGAGAGCATTTCAATTAAACTTTTAAAATAAAATAACACTTATTGTGATATAACTATAATAGTTAGACATATACTGACGCGACACTTTTTGTAGATAATGATGTGTTCTGCAAAGTCGTAGTACATTATTTTGTTCTATCATCAATAGTTTTTGCAGCGCACGCGATGTAAGGAATTGTTTAAGTCATTTTTTTACACCTTGGGTTACATTATTGGAGTTTTAGTAAGGATCCCTATTTTTTTTGAAAATATAATACAGAGCCTATGTCACCCGGAGATAATGTAGCTTCCCAACGGTGAAAGAATTTTTCAAATCGGTCCAGTAGTTTCGGAGCCTATTCAATGCAAACAAACAAACAATCAAATCGTTCCTCTTTATAATATCAGTTCTCAAATTTTGTTCATCAAGCTGCTGCGAACGCTCGATACTCGACTCTGGCACGCGATTGCGACACATATTCTCTCTGACTTGCAAGAGATTTTCAGTTTCTGATGAAGATTCTCCATTACGACGTATTTTTGATGCCCTCGCCTGGGAACTATTTCTAGAAAGTTGAGATCTTAATCTTTTGGGCATTTTGTACCTTTTACAGAAGATAACGGTAACGCTTGAAAATTTTCATTCCTTACGTTAACACACTATTTCCATTAGTGATGAGCTTGTAAACGATGCTAAGGAGATCTTTATCCGAATTTCCATTTCCATGGTAATTAACATCGATGTCTTAATGTTTTATAAAAAAAGTTTTTGCAGCGCACGCGATGTAAGGAATTGTTTAGGTCATTTTTTTACACCTTGAGTCACATTATTGGACTTTTAGTAAGGATCCTTAATTTTTTTGAAAATATAATATAGCCTATGTCACCCGCAGATAGTGCAGCTTCCCAACGGTGAAAGAATTTTTCAAATCGGTCCAGTGGATTCGGAGCCTATTCAATGTAAACAAACAAACAAACAAACAAAATCAAATCTTTCCTCTTTATAATATTAGTATAGATAAAGTCGGTAAAAATTGCAATATAATAAACGTTGCATAAAATTGAGACACACTTTTGGGAACATTCTTTAGGACATTTGTTTGGGATATTTTTTCTAATGGGGGTGGACTAAGAATTACGTTGTAATTAATATATAAACTCGGTCATTTTGGCCTCGCAAGGGGCTGTGTCCCTTGATTCCTCTTGCTTACATTTCTGTCTCTTTCTGTTCTACACTTTGTATAAAATGATCAAAATTTACAGCGTAATTTTAAATCGGTCCCCATATGAATATAAGTTTTGCGCGAACAAATATATAAAAACAAAAAAAACATAACCACAAAAATCCTATCCTAACATTTAATTTTTATTACATAAAATTAGGACACTCTTTCGTTACATAAAATGAGGCCATATGAATATGTGTTATGCGCGAACAAATATATGTATATATATAAAAAAAAAACAATCACGAAAATCCTATCGTAACATTTAACTTTTATTACATAAAATTAGGACATTTTTTCGTTACATAAAATTAGGATATTTTTTCGTTACATAAAATTGTTGCATTTTTTTGTTACAAAATCTGATAGAATAGTTTGAAACGTTAAAATATAACAAACGTTACATAAAATTGGGACATTTTTTGTAATGGGGGCCGGCATAAGAATTACGTTGTAATTAATATATACGCCATATTTTGGTGTTCCAATACAGCGGTTCGATCTAAGATCATTGCCGTTTTTGATATCTATTAACGATACTGGGAAAAATTTACGTTTAAAAATTCTTTTATTTGCTGATGATCTCAAAATATTTGAACTTGCACGTTCCATTTCAGATTGTGTGGTACTCCCTGATGATCTAAACGAAATAATTTCTTGTAGTGAAAAAAATTAAAAATCCTCTAATTTTAATAAAGGTTTAGCTTTTGTTCGTAATAAAATGAAATATATATTCGACTGTTAAATAATTTAAAATATAATTCGCCGCTACGAAACATGTTAGTATCTTATAATTTTATTTATTAAAATATATTTCTCCGTTTATAATATAATATTTAAATATATTAAGCAAATAAATTATATTGTTAGACAAGCATAAAGGAATTTTGGTTTTATTAAACGAATTCGAAAAGTTTCCGAAATCTATTAACGTTATAACTGTTTACACCAGTCTTGTTTGTTCAGTTTTGGAATACTGTTCCATAGTTTGCGATCCTTACTACAGCATTCAAATGAATAAAACTGGAACAAGCTCAAATCTGACGATCTTTTTATATATTGTTTTTCCAATAAATATACGCCCTAAAAACCAATAATTACATTACACTGTGTGACTAATAAAGTTTTAAAAACGTTTCAAAACAAAAGAAAGGTTAGTGAACTGAAATTTTTGCATGACTTTTGTAATGGAAGAATGAAAGAATCGACTATATCTCTAATTTCATGCGGTATACCTTGATATCGAATATTTTAGAATGTTTTTTTTTTGTTTTTTTTTCGGGGCTTATATGCGCATAGACAACCCCCATCGGCCATTATATAATTATTTTAGTGAATCAAAATCGCGGTCTAACCTACACCTTTTAACTTTCCTTTAGTGCCTACTTTCCTTCACTATAATTTAATTTTAAAATTTTTTTCCCGATTAGGTGTTTATTACGACAACGAGAATGTATATTATAGCGAGTTATTTTGACGAGTTTTGTATACATTTAATTAACATACAAGATTTATCCGAGAATAATGTAATAAATACGAATATATAAATGTAAATGTGTGAACAATATTATTATTATTATTTCCTAAAAAGGCGTATACAGTTAATTTGATAATTAACAGAAATAATACGTGTAACAAATTTTAACATGAATTACTTCGTCGACCTACTTGATCTGCAAATCTGCACAGAACACATCACTTCAGTGAAACCAACGAGCATGAGTAATTAGCCAAAGGAACCAAGGAATTAGTTTATTATACTATAAAGTTTTTTATTTATTTTTTACTCTTTTATTATTATTATTTTCATTTTAATTTACCATCCGCTTGTTATCAAAAGTTGCTCTTATTAATTTTATTGTGTACACTATAATGCATTTTTTGACTGTTGTGTGCGTTATGTAAATAAATAAATAAATATACCCGCGGTTGATGATGTTTAAGAAGAAATAAGTAATTGAAAATGATTTTGATTTAAGTAAAGCGATTAAACTG
This sequence comes from Icerya purchasi, assembly GCA_039619475.1. NCBI lineage: Eukaryota > Metazoa > Arthropoda > Insecta > Hemiptera > Monophlebidae > Icerya > Icerya purchasi. Next base: position 484,996,968 of record CM077116.1, read on the forward strand.
TTTTGTTTTTTTTTTTGTTTTTTTTTTTTGGCTTGACTATAAACCATTTGGTCACCATTAATTTGTAATACGAAATTATTTTTATGTTAATTAAAAAAAAAATACATCCGAACGCTGTAGGTAATTTATAGCATTTTCAGTGTGTTGAAGTAATAGGATATTCAGCCCCTTTGTACGAGATGTGCTGCCAAACAGATTACGCTACGAACAATAATGCCGAGTTACCTTTGCGACACTCCACACATTTACATATGTATCTTTATATGTATGTTTATATAAACATAAACATCAATCACTATGCCATGTTTGTACCGAAGATAGTAAGAAAAATCATGTATAATGTTTTGTGCAACACTTTTGCACTACTTAGAAATTAATTACGAGTTTATGTATAGTTTAAAAATGGCATGGTCAATTAAAACCGATTCCTTTATTGAGAATATATTTAGACGATTATTTAAGCATAATCCACATTGTGTTAGCCCAAGCAATTTTTTAATTTTAAATATTTAGAAACAATGCCGCTTTTACCTGTTAAAAAAATATGAATTTTAGTACTATTTTTTCTTTACTTTAATATTGAAAATTAATCGAATTACAAATTAATCGAATTAGAAATTCACATTTAATAGGCCGATAGTAGGGCTAAACATCGCACGATCGTGGGCCATAGTTTTCGTAGCAAAAACCCCAGGGGTCGCTGTTTAGAGTAAGAATGTTGCGTTATACAAATTCGATATGTTTCGCAGAATTAAAAGCGGCAAAACTGATGAAACGATCAATGTGTGGTTAAAATATTTCCGTTGCAGGACCGTGTTTTATTTCATTCCAAGCCGGGGAGGCTGTAAATTTTTTATTCGCATTATACAGGCGGCCCTATCTAGCCGTTGTCGGTTATTTATCTTTTTACAGTCCGTTCGCGAATTTTAATGTTTTGCTTCAATAAACAGACACTTTGCCCACTAGACAACTGGCTGAAGGCTGCCCTGAGTTGTCTGCATAGTGTGAATTCAACATGTCCTGCAAAGAGACGATATTGTTGTCTAGTGAAAATCGAATGATGATTGATGATGATTGAAAGCCTTGTCAGTTATTACACGCATAGTTTTTCCTACATTCTTCCATCTAGGGTGCTCGTTATCAATTCGGTGCACCGAAAATTCCTATCGGCCTATTGTCCATTTTCTTTTACGCGGAAAGACGTCGTGAACCGACCCCAAAATTCGCCCAAAATAAAATTGATAAAGTGAAATAGTATTATGTGCCCAACAGACGAACACGCTGTTTATATAAACGGCTACCTTATTCACATGATTGAAAGCCGGTCCAGTAAGCAAGGCTAAGTAACACGGCGCGCGAAATAGAATAACAAATGGGTAATAAACTGTTATTTTCTGGTTTCCGGTTACTGGCTATAATAATAATAATAATAATAATAATAATAATAACAACATATATTAATAATAAAAAGGAAAATTTGTATAATACATTCTGTCTTGTTGTTTACTAACGCGAGTTGATTAGAAGGGGTTAACTTGTTCAAACCTGATCTCGATTGAATAGATTAAAAATTTAAAAAATTGGATACAAATTTTTTAAAGTAAGAAAATAGTCATCAAATTTGTAGGGAATTACAAAATTTTCTAACCGAAATATCAAATTTTTGCGTACTATGAATTCGATTAAATACTATTCTAATTGAATTATTACTATTTTCTTATTTGCGATGAATAACAAAAAACTAAACTAAAGTAACACTAGCATAGAAAACTATCCAAGTGTTAACTATAGCTGCATTTTATTTTGAATCCTTCTTTTTATCTCCTTCTCTGTCCATCATTATTACTATTGCGACTTCTTCGTATTATCAATATACCTGACGAATGAAAGTTTTACTAATCGTTTCTCGGTGGAAATTCTCGTTTGATAGGGTGTCAACTATAGGATGAACACTTGAGATGTTACATTACTGAAGATCCAACAACCCTGGTAAAAGAGACGACCGGATGTGAACAAATTTCAATAAAACGGAAGCTCTGCTTAAAGATAAATTTTTAATCTATACTATCTGTAGAATGGAATATTTCATCAGTTATACGATACGGAAGCGATACCGTATACTGTAAGATACGTAAAATATTTGGAGTCCCGTGAAATACTGGGTCGCATAAGCGAATGTTTTACAACTCCCTTTCTTCGCCTTTTTTTTTTTTTTAGTGACGACATTTTCATCTATTCCTTTGATCGCAGTATCTCTATGGCTTCTTCAAAAGTTTCTAATAACATTAGAAAACGCTCTATCTACCTTTCCACCTCCCCTAATGCATCCTCTACTATTATTTTTACTCCCCGTTCTATTAGGTGTTTCTTTAATTAATCGCTTTTTAAGTGTAACAGTCTAATCATTCCCGCTGACTTCTACTCGCGTGATTTTTTAGATTAATCTAGATAGTTGTCTTTCGTTTAGCAGCACATTAATCACAAATACTTATTAGTGCTCAAAAAACGCAACCTAATAATGTTTTTTCCCAAACTGCGAGGCGACCTCTCTATCCGCTCTCTATTCTAGAATTTGGTTGTTTTATTTATGATAACTCTTTTAGTTTTTACTTTCTAAACTCGTTGGGAAAAACTTGTCTCCACTTTGGGCTTAGAGCCCGGAAGTTTACTCTTATTCTCGCTATCCAAATTGAAACCCTTATCGTTTCTTTTTTTTTTTTTTTAGTCGAAGATCAAGCAATCGTTTCTTCATTAAACGTTTGCCTATTTTTTCTTCCTCACTTGCTGTTCCCTGTCCGCTTACCTTCTGAAATATTGATTCCATAATTCCGTTCTCTTCATCCTTCGCAATACTTATACGTTATATACGATTTCAATCACGTCCTGTTTAAATGCTCTTTCCTTTTAGTTGAACACTCCTTTTTCTCTTCAATTTTCGCCACTATCTCACTATTTTATCTCTAAGCCGATACCGTATTTATATGTCGACTGGTAGAAAAAGCTTTATCTCCTTTTTTGTCCATTTTCTGTACCTGTTGTTTAGGTATACTCTTTTCCTTTGACCTACGTACGTTTGAGCCTTACACCTATTTTGATTATGAATACGCGTTTCTTCATCTTTAGCGATACAATTGATTTGAATTCTGGCCTATCTATCCGACGATTTTTACACAGTCTGAGTTTCGATAACACCCGGCACTGTTATCGATAAGAAAACCTTAGTGAAAGGAACTTCGTTTCTACCGGATGTCTAGACACCAATTCTCTTTTTCTTTTTTATATAATAAAATATTACAAAGTGTTTGAGCAAATAAATAGTCACTACGGTTATATAAGTTTAATTTCGTCATTACTACCTGATGTATTAAGTATGTTAATGTGAATGATTTAAATTTTTAATTCTTCATCATTCCAGTGCTTTCTTTAGTTTTCTCCCCCCCCCCCCCCCCATTAACGTACTGCACTACTATGAACACGTCAGAGGCGCAAAGAAAAATTTTAGATTAGTCGAAGAAGATTCGAATCTTGGAGGAAGGAAAAGATATTATCGATTGTTGGCCGTTTATCTTTCAGGAGGGATTCTAAGGTGGGTGGGAGGTTAAATTGTATGCGGAGAGCATGGCACTTAGGGCAATAAACTAGAAAATTTTCTATTGTAATGGGGACGGAGCAAACATATCGGTTGTGTGGGGATTTATTAAGAATATAAGAATGAGTTATTTGTGCATGACCATTATATACGTAGGCGGCAAAGTACAACTTCTTTTTTTTTTTTTTTTTTTTTTGGAACCGAACGGAGGAATGTATTTATTACTATTTATCCAAACGACGGTGTTGTCCTTTATAGCTCTCAGCTTGTTTGACGTTGGGATATTGAACCAAGAGTACTTGGGCACTTTTGCGCAAGAAACGATATTTTACGAAGGATAAAACATCCGACACCGGGGGAACCGAAGTAAACGGTAGTGGAAGACACGAAGGTGCCGCCTCCTTCTTAGTGGCGCGATCGGCCAGCTCATTACCCGTAACATCTCTGTGACTCTGGGTATCCATGCAAATGAGAGCCGACAATTTGAATTATTTAATAGATCAATAATTTGCATTGCTACAGGATGCTGGTGATTATCGTGCAATTTTTGTAAGGAAATTAGCAAATTCAAGGAGTCGGTGATGATGAGACTACATGAAAATTTCGGAGCCGTATGTTGGACCGCTAATTTGATTCCGAATAACTCGGCGGAGAGGATGGTGTAAAATGAAGATAGTAAATAGCGAATGGTGTTCATTCATAATGCACAAACAAAAGTGGAAAACTTTGATGAAAAGTCGGGCAAAATCTGGAGATATTTCGCCAGGAGTTTCTGGAAAGTTCCCTTCATGATACTAGAATGTACTTGTGTGTACCTAAGACCCTACAAAATCATAACAAATCCCGGTATATCCTGATTTAACAATAAAAATATTACGTACGATATGTGTAGAAGAATTTTTTTTTCATCCATCTTCACTAACGCAATCACATTGTGTGATGTTAAGTAAATTTTTAAATTCTAGAAACTCATTGGAGTAGAGATACTGGTGAGAGAAGAATCTGAACAAGAAATATTCAGTGTAATTAATTATAGATTAAGCAATCACTAAAAAAAAAAAAAAACAAAAAAAACAAACGCGGTCTTATCGTGAATCTGAAAAATTTCCGATTTCGGTTTAGCATCATCACAAAGGATCTCTTTAAACCAGTCACATTATCAGCCGGTTGCTGGTTAAACTTCGGCTAATTTTCTAATTCACGGCGCAAAACCTGGCTCTATTTTTATCCTTTTCCTAATTAATTATTCGTCGATAATTCACTCTCTTTTGTCTGTACAATTGGAAAATTACGGTTTATGTAGCGGTGTGTATAAATAAATGCGTCTACTTTCTCAGTAGAGGTTTCCCCTTGTTACACTTCCGAATTAAATATACACTCAACATAGTAATCTGTAATTGTTATGTGAATAAGTTTATTATTCCGTTTGATGGTTCACATCTACGCGTGTTTTAACTAGTTCATTTTTTCGAGCGTACGATCGTTGGCCCGTATTTTCCTTGTTTTCTTGTCCAGTACGTCACGCTCGTAACGCTTTTTCATAATGGGAAATTAGCATTTTCAATGTGCACATCTCCGTCAGTTATTGGCCGTACCAGTTCAGTTATAGATGAAAAAACGCACATTCAAACTTGTCATTCGTTACCTCCGATGACGAGCGACATTTACTCCAATAAAGCCCCACATGATCTACATTTTTTATTTTTCACTGCTCTGCCTCTTGCGCTTCTGCGGATTCGAATATTACACAGGTTTTTCCGGAAATAAAGCGGTCTTCCCGGTTGCTAAAGATTTCGTTGACTTGTCTTTAACCATTACATCCGAAACGGTTGATTAAATTAAAATTAAAATTAAAAATTAAAAATTAAAATTAAAAATTAAAAATTAAAATTAAAAATTAAAAATTAAAAATATGCAGTCATTTTTCCGATGTCAGGGCTATTAAAAATTCTAGCCAAATCGCATATTGCACGCGAAATACTTAATTTAAGAACCTCTAATACCCTCCCTGCATGGCCTGTAAATGTCTTTCCACCCTCGCAAACATTGCAGTACATCTCTACAAAGAAAATTAGCGGGTGACAATCTTGACGAAAGAGCGCGTCTAACATCGGTAAATAGAATTCGGTACAATATGTAAAAAAGAAAAATGCTATGAAGCTTCCCTATCGTTGGCGGTTGCGCTGTATAATATGAATGTGTGGCACCCAAAACTGTTCCTAGGAGCTCCACCGTCACATCAGTATCTATTTAAATATTCAACTTGTTTTTACTTTTTTTTTTTTTTTTTTTTTTTTTTTGTGGATATTTCCACTAAAAACTTATGTAAATGGAAAGCCGAAAAATGTATCTCTGTGTCTTACTGAGCGTACCAATCCCACGATCTGATTTTGTTCCGATTTTCACTCATTTCTGCGGAACTTTTGGGTGCATAATTTTTATAAGATTCCGATGTGATTTAGAACTGGGCGGAAAATAGAGAGGTGAAATACGTTCGATAAAAAAAAAGAAGAAAGTCGAATAAAACTTTTAATAAATGTAAATTCTAAATTTTTGGCCTGCATACCTGTCTCTTTTGAAAGCTGTAAAATCAATAACTGTCGTATTCGAGTTGCAGCATTAAACAAGGCAGTTACATATTTCAAGGAACAACACATCCCCTTCAGTCACATGCTCGTTGTATTCTGATTCTTCCGACCTCTTTAAAAATTACTTTTTATCGATATAATGATTTAGTAAAATTTTTCATCAAACTAGAACACTTTTTTTTCCTTTTTTACTTTCGCCATTACTAGAATTTATATTTATATTTACCAGACACACGTCTTATTCACTTTTTTAAACTACTTTATATTCGTGAGGGTAATGGTATTTAGATGAAGAAAATTTTTCAACATATTTTTTTCTTTGGTGTACTATAATGGAAGAAGCTAAAACCGAAACTTTTCCACTCCTATTTCAATTTTGTTGTGGGTGTCATTTTGAAGTTGATATTTTCCGATGTAGTCTCGATGGTGCCCGAATTTCGGATCAAACCTATCTTAGACACGCGGAATTACAAAAAAAACTGACGCCGAAATTTCGTTCAGATATCGAAAAGAGTGCGAGCTGGATAATAACATTGCAAAATCAATAGTTGCGACGTTTCCTCCCATAAAAGAACATGAAAAAAAGAAAAACTAATAGTAATAACACTACGTTTCGAAGAAACTTTCCATCGGTAATAATTATACCCCGTTATCACACGTTGTTGACAGTTCAAAAAATTATCATTGCGCCGAGGGGTTGTCCGCGTAAATAAATTAAAACAGAAAAAAATAAAATAAAATAAAAATTAATTATAACATACCGGGGAGGCTGTTTGAAGTTAGAACCTAAACCAAAGCAAAATGCGAGTGCTATTAAACGAATAAAACTTGTCAATATAGGCCAATGTTTTTTCCTTTTTAGGGTTTTTTTTTTTTTTTTTTTTTTTTTTTGGCTTACGACCGGTAAATAAATTGTAAAATTTATATAGTAAAAGGAGGTAAGGTGTTTAATAACGAAATAATAAAAAAATGGAAACTAATGTAAGAACTCGATGCAGAAACTTAATACTCGATGTTTGCACAATCCGAAAATGCGTAGTATACGTGCATACTTTCAACTTTGTTCAAAATTTTTAGCTAAAAGAATCGCGTCGCAGAGAAGGAGCTACATATTATATTTTACGCTTTTTTTAACTTTTCGTAAATTTCGAAAGTTTCATTAAAGAAATAAAATATGGTTTTGTTCTCGACAAATAGCGATCTTTCCAACGATATGCCCGAAAAAAAAAAAAAAAAAATTTTTCCCAAAATTTTGAGCTTTCGGCGCTCCGAGGATCTAATTTTAGAGTTGGAAGTCCAAATGTTGTATAATATTGTATTGCCATCTATAACAAGCATTTCTGCACAAAAGGACACTTTTTTAATTCATCGGGAAGTAGATGAAAAATCGTTTCCAAAATTCCCCCCATTTCGGCGTCCCGAGGGTCTAATTTTGAAGTTGGAAATCCGGATGTTGCATATTATTGTATATTGTCATCTATAACAATCATTTCTGCACAAACGGACACTTTTTTAATTCATCGGCAAGTTAGTGAAAAATCGTTCGCAAGATTCCCCGCAGACAGACAGACATCCCGACAAAGCGAGTTAACTAAAAGGCTATAAAAAAAGGTGTCATGAGGCACGAAACTTTGAGACTCCACTTCAAAACGTTAATAATGTCTAGAATCGCGGAAATGCAAGGCGAAACTTACCGCGACAAGAATTACTATCAGCGGAATAGCAAGATACTTTTTTAAAAAATAGGAAATTACCATGTAAATTAGATCGGAATTCTTAAAAAAACTTAACCACTTCACCATCTCCACGAACGGCTTTAAAGGACCAAACTGAGTTGGTGGTCCAATCTTCTTCCATCCTTCTCTAAATTATTCCCATCCCTCCTATTTAATTTTCTACGTCGAGTTCTCTTCATTGTCTTTGGTCTCCTAGAGGAAATCGCAAAATAAACGCATCTTATTTCCTTTCCCCTCTGCCGACACGTAATCCTTTTCATACGTGTTCGCTGAATCGTGACCGCTTTACATTGACCTCTTACGAATACCTGGGGGAACTCTGGAATCAATAGGCAATGGCTTAAAATCCCGTTTATTTTAATTTCTCCACGTTTTTGAATCCAGCAATATCGCAATTCTCTCTGTAGTCGCTCATTCTGAATTACGCTATTACATTTCATTCTCAAATGCTTATCTCCGTCTGTTCAACCTGTTTGTTTCTCTATTTTCTTTCTTTGCGGCATTTCAGCAACCTGTCACCTGCGCTCTGGACATCGTCTGCTTCTTACATAGCTTTTCCGTTTCTTACTTTTTTTTTTTTTGGCATTTAGCCACTGACGAAATTCTGTTCTTTTCCTTCAGCATTTTCCCGCTGGAGCGGAGTCTGCTTTTGAGTAGTAGCGACAGGTGAATGAACCAACCGGTCTGTCGGCCCGGGCCTGACGTTGTGGATAATCCATATAAAAAGGAAAATCGGATTTGTCAGGAAATTTTATGTATTTCTAACAAATATGGTCGCAATGCTTTAATGTAGCCCACGAATGCCGAAAGAAAATGAGTTGAAAATTCAAAACTGACCATATCCCAAGTGCAACAGACACTGAAGTGCGACTGAATAGCAAAAGTTAAGAAAGTCAGTAAAGCCGGCAAAAGAAAAGGGGAAGAAATTAAAAGGAAACAATTCAACTGTATTCCAACCCAGTCGGAGGAACAAACCTATTTTCGGGAAGCACATCAACTAAATAAGTATGCGGTTCATATTTACAAATTTGAACAAAACTACCAAGTAGTACGGTCATCAATACGTAGCAATGAATACATATCTGTTGTTTTATTGAAAGAAAATTTACTATTCTTCCGGAGACCTTTAACCTATCTATTCCATGAGTTCATTAAATTTGGTAAATTTCCAGACGTTTTGAAGATGGGAATACTCTTGTTTATAAGAATGGGAGTCGTGTGGATATGTCCAACTACAGGTCAATTTCTTCCTATTTTCTCTAAAGTGTTTGAGAAGTGTCTTAAAGTAAGAATGATAAATTTTCTCTCACATAACAACTTTTTCAGTTCTATGGAAGGAAAAAAGGAATAGATGTTATTTTACCACATTTCCTATATTGCTGAAAACTTAGAAGCTGGTCGTTCATCAGTCGCTTTGTATCTAGATTTCAGGAGGGCGTTTGATGCGGTTGATCATAATATTCTCCTTTGTAAACAACTGCACCTATGTGGCTTTCGTGGGAAAATTTTGGAATGGTTTGAAACATACTTATCGAATAGAAAATATGCTATCAAAATCAATGGTATTCTTAGTAGCTTCGTTATTCCAGCAGAGTGGTGTACCTCAGGGGAACGTATTGGGCTCCATTATGTTTTTAATATACATCAACAATTTGTGTAACCCCAAATATAGACGGGAAAATATACTGTTATGCTGGTGATGTAGTTTTGGCTCTAAGTTTTAAAAACGCATCTTTGTTAAAGCTAATGATGCAAAATAATGTATCGAAGGTTTCCAGCTGAGTTGAGGCGAATAAATTAATCATAAATTTAGAGAAATCAAAATATATATGATCTCCCTCAGTCTCATTGGATTAATTTAGAAATCAAGTGATAAGATAGTACACGATTACATCACGTTTATGAGATTCGGTATCTGGGTCTTTATCTTGACTGCAAACTTTCTTGGGGTAAACACACTTGACCACTACATCACATCTAAATTGCGAAGGTTAAATTACGTGTTTTATTATTTAAGGGAATTTTTCAATGATTATCAGAGTTATATAGAATATATTCCTCTCTTTATAAACTGGTATTATCCTACGGAATAATTCATTAGGGTGCCGCAGCACCGTCTTGTCAAATCAGGCAGCTAGTTCAGTTACAGAAATCTGTTTTTAAGATTATAATGAAGAATAAGAAGGAGTTTTATAAAAATAAGTTATTAAATATTAACAATTTTTATGAAGTTCAATTGTTACAATACGTTCTGAAAAATTATAATTATTTTCAAATTTCCAAAGGGCGGGGGGAATAACAAGAAGTGCAAATACTATAAATGCTAGAGTGCCGCGTGTAAATAAGTATCATATTAGAATCCAAGCCTTTGATATGAGTTCAAAATTATATAATAAACTACTCGAACATTTAAAAGTTCACCTATAAGAAAAGGCGTACATTTTTAATTGATTATACTAACAATCTTATTTAGTTTTAGTGTTTATTTGAATTTATCTTATTTATTTTTTTTTATTTTATTTTATTTTTTTTACCACCAATGAAACATAACTGTGGAGAGATTTTGTATTGTACATTTGTTTGCTTTGTTTATTCGTGCATGGGTGGGGATATCGCTGTCTAGGTGTATATGTGTATAAATGTGTGAATGTAGGTTGTACCTGTCCGTTGTTTACATGTATAATTTTGAAGTACAGGTATGTAAATATAGCCTTGTGTGGGTTGCGGGTCCGCTTATGGGTTAGTAATTGAATGATTAAATGAGTGATGATAGTAAGAAGGAATATATATATATATATATATATATATATATATATATATATATATATATATATATATATATGGTTTATATGTATAAATGATAAATGTTTTATTTTATTTTCGGCATTTATTGATTTAGTTTTAATTATAATTTACTTAATGAATAATTCGTCTTATTTTGCTCTCAGCGTACTGTTTTAATTTTATTTTTTATTTTTAATTTTATTTCGCCTATTTTTTTATATTACAATTGCTACATTCTTCGCTGTATACGCATTTTTCATTTTCTTTCCGTACACATATTTGTTCAACCACAGCTCGAGCACGATTGCAGATTCGTAGGTCATTCTTTTATAAATATATAATTCGAATATGTAATTTGGATTTGAATACATATAGTATGGCGGATATGTTCTAATAGCCATTAATTCATCACAACTAGGGTGATGTTCAAACTAACCACAACTAAAAAACGAGAATGATTTGAATAAAATGCCTTATTACCGTAGTGTAAATATAAATAAGGGTGTACCTGGGCGGCGGCGTACGAATTTTGCAAATTTTTCAGACATAGGACATGTCTGAAATCTTGAATACCACATTTTTAGTGTACCGGTACATAGAAAATTACCCCAACTTCCAAAATTAGCCCGGCTTCCAAAATTATTCCGGTTTATTTCCTTATCGAGAGCCCTTTTCAAAGAAGAAAATATAAATAACAAAAGTCATGAAAACGTCCGAAACATGATTTAAATCAATTTGATGCTACGAAAAAAAATTAGATGACGGGGTGATCGATTAATAAGAAGTAAGTATCGATAAATAAAAAGTAAGTATCGATAAATAAGAAGTAGGTATCGATAAATAAGAAGTAGGTATCGATAAATAAGAAGTAGGTATCGATAAATAAGAAGTAGGTATCGATAAATAAGAAGTAAGTATCGATAAATAAGAAGTAGGTATCGATAAATAAGAAGTAGGTATCGATAAATGAGAAGTAGGTATCCATAAATGGGAAGTAAGTATCGATAAATAAAAAGTAGGTATCGATAAATAAGAAGTAGGTACCGATAAATAAGAAGTAGGTATCGATAAAAGCGATAAATCGATGATAAAAATCTAGACTGTAATTTTAAAAAACCGAAAAAAAAAAAAAAAAAAAAATGATGCGTAAAAGTAACGAGCCAAACTGGTCGCGATATTTTAGTGATTTTAATTTTTCACGGTGGAAAATAATAATAACTAATAATAAGGTGGAAAACGGGGATGATGAGCACAGCTGCGTGCGGTGTTTCGGGGCAATGTGGAAGAGTCGGAAAGCATTTTAATTTCATTTTGTATTCTCAAAGAGAGAATTTTTTGCTCGGATGTATTTCTAATTTGAATAGGCGACTGCGGTGCCGACTGGACTGACGTAAGAAGAAAATCGTAATTCGGCTAAAGTTTATTTCTCTAATCATGGCGTGGTGCCGCGTCGCGCAGCAGTAGTAGCAATCTGTAACGGAGAAGGAACGGTTTAATTTATTCGTTTGCAGCGAATACTACCTGTGAATTAGCAGCGACGGCAGCGCAGAACGGTCTTTATGAAAAAGTTCGAATTGTAAAATTTGAATTTCAACGGCGACGACTGCGTGAGCCGCTAATTATCATAGAGCTCCGAATTTCAAAAGTCAACCATCGGAAAACAGTATACACCGCGTTCTGTTCGGCCTGCAGATCAAAAGATCGACTTACGTGCGCGCTTGTCTGGATAGCGAACGTTTTAATTTAAATTCGAATGAGGAATGAGAAGGGCACCCCATCCGAGCCGAGACTCAAAAGTCCAAATGATTATTAAAAAAATGTAAATTGACCTACTCAAATTACTTCCATCCACCACTTTTTTTCTTCTTGGTACCGCGCGCACGAACACAACCGCCGACAGCGGCCACAGTCTATAGGTTCTTTTCTTGAAAATTTCTCCTTCAGCCGCTCCCCCCCCCCTATGCTCCTCGGATGGAAAAACAAATATTTAAACTTCGTTAAAAATTCTTCGAGTCATCCCCCTTCCCGCCATCGTCGGATTATGAGAGAGATGGTTTTTCCGGGAGCGGGTAGGTGCCGGTCGTCGCAGCGGCGGGGGATAAAAATCAGCTTACAAATAAACTTTTAACCTCTTCTGTGTCGAGCCGCTTTCAGTCATTACCTCGCGCGGTTTTGGCTTTAGAAGGAAAGCCGTCGGCCGAATCGAAAAATATCTAAATTTATTCATAATTTCCTCGAATACATTAACGCGCGCCGCCGAAAGAATTATAGCGTGGCGACCGCTTTGACAATTATTTGCGAAAGCTCAACGCTTACCATCTTCTTCACGTTTACCATTACGCCTCGTTATTATTATCATTGCCAGACCCGCTCGCCCTGTTTCCCGGAAAGAGCAGATAGACCGTCCTAGAGAACCGAATTATTTTTTCCTTTGAAATGCCTTTCCTTTTCTACGTCCTTCTTTTTTCGGTTTTATTTTTCTTTCCAGTTTTCCTTCTTTGCTCCTTTATTTTTCACGTTTTTCTACGGTTTTTTCTTTTTTGTTCTTGTATATTGAACAGTTTTCCCTCTTTGAACTCGACAATTACTTGTTCATCGTGGCCGGATGAATAATAATATATCTTGCGCGGAATCAAAGCGCGCCGACAATACCGGCGCGCGCTGGGTGCCTCGCTAAAATGTTTTCCACACGGACGACGGGAGGAGCAAGTTAATAACTTTTTTTTTCTCTCCGCAAAATATGGAACGCCTTTGATTATTCGCGCAATTCCGTCAATTCGCTTGGCACACACACTCTCTTGCAATGGTCTGGAGCACACTCTAAAATCTACTTTCGGCTAGGCGACGCACCATCTTCACATTGTTGATTAACTTCACGCCAAAGATTGACGACAGAAGGAATGAGTAACAAAAAAAAAAGGTGAAGTAATAATATAAAATTTCGCTTATTTGAATTGCAAAATTTTTCCACATCTCACACACCGTAACGATAGCGAAAAAGTCCGTTTGGTATTCTTAATTTATCCGTTTTTAATTGAACGAGCCCGTTATATTATCTGATTTCCGATGTGGGTTCTAACGAAAATTTTAAACTTTATTCTAAAATATTCAATTGTGATGAAATTCACACGTTTCTATTCAGCTCGTCAAATTTGTTTTTGTGAACTCCGTTCTCTCTTATCCGATTAGACGTCTGCTCTAGCAAAGGTCATCACTGATGATGGGGGGTTTCGAGTGCAATTGAATTCAAGTTTTAAAGCCAGCCGCGTTGAATTTAAAAGAAATCGATTTCTTTTTATATAGATATATATATATATATATATATATATTTTTTTTTTTTGTTTTAATATTAATACGAAAAAAGAATCCACTGAATTATATTAACTTTTATTTCTTTATACCGGAGCAAGACAACCCGCCGAAAAGAAGATTAAAGGCAGACGTTTTACTCTTAGCTATTGATTGTTAAGACAATTACAAAAAAAAAAAAGAAAAAAAAATAGGTTACTACAAATATTATAAGAATTATATACAATTTCTAGTATATCAGGGACGGGTCCAGAGAAACATTTTGGTGAGGGAAATATTATATAATTACGTAATATCTGGTATTCCCAAACTTTGCATTATATTTATCAGGGAGGGTGACTCCGGAGAGACATTTTCGGGAGGAAAATTATATAATTACGTCATATCTTATACGCGGTGGGCAGTAGATTTGAGAAATACCAGCTTGTGTTTCATGAAGGAAATGAAATAGCGACCACCTCTTTAACGGATTTAAATCCGGAAAGAATATGATGGAGGAGAATCAGATATGAACTCGGTCAGCTATTGATAAAATAAAAGAACTAGAAGGATCGAAACAGTGACAATCGACGGCATAATAAGGATTGGGAAGCTTAAGTGACCAGAGATCAGAATATAGAGCGGCGCACGCTCATTCAAGAGAGAAGGAAATTCGAAAAAGATACGGTTAGGATCGTAGACGGCTTCGACGTTAATTGGAGAGAATGACTAGGGAAAAGTGCGAAAAGAAAACGAAAATGTAAGGTAGGAAGAAGAGTATGATTAAGACGTAAATGAATAACGGATACGATAACGGAAAGGCGAAGCAAATGAAAATCGTAAAACCAAGGTCGATTAGGAAGATGAAGTTGGATGGATACGTAGAAAGTTAGCTGGAAAAGGAAGAGACAACAATATCCGATCAGAATCTAGTATGAAACTTTTTACATAGTGGAAGTAAATTAGAGCAGGAATTTTTACGAAATAAAAGCGGAACGAAGACGCAGCAATCGGAGCCGAGGAATCTGCTATTTCATTATCTTCTATCGATACGGATAGAATGAAGCGAGAGAAGAGTATGAATAAGAGAGCGAATACGGAGGATAAAGGAATCGGAGGAGTGAGAGGGGGGAAATGTGAGGAAATAGCTTACACACGGAGTCAGAGATAATGTAACATTTGGAAGGAGATCGACGGAAAGAGATATAAATTATGGAACTTAGATGGTCGTTGGCTCGGCGGTAAAGATAGAAAAGAAAGAAAGGGAGACGAAAAGATTCGAAGAAATTTATGTCCGGAAGGATTTTCTTATTTTTACTAATGAGTTTTCGGTATTCAACTTTGATAGGTATCGTGCATGCGACGAGTAATATATTACTGTAGCGACATGTGCACAACAGCCAATGGGTATGCAAAACATCAGCACACACTCACAGTAATATCGTATAATACCACTACGCTCAATACCATTCGATTTATACTGTATGTAGCAGTTTCCGACTACTCACTTGAATTTTCATAATTTCTGGTGATTTCTTCAGGCGCTGAAGATTGATTTCTTCTGGATCGCCCATCATTTCAGCTAAATATGAAATTGCTAACTGTAATTGATAAGTGCCAGTAAAAAGTAATTCCAAATTTTTTTCCGTCAACACTCTAGAAAATCCATGACGTTATGTCAATTTTTGAAAAGGAACTTATCACCACTTCCAAATATAAAGAATTTTCTGTATTATCGAGATCCATTAGTTGAGATAAAACTTCATTGGTGCGCTTACACAGGAAACAATTCGTTAACCAAATTTATTGTGCAAGAAGCAAGCGATTTTACAGTACAATCCAATATCCTGAAGCAATTCATTATCAAACTGGTTTTGAAGCAATTTCCATTTTTGGCCTGCTACGCTGTGGACAACCAGCAGAAAAATGTGATTCAAATGTTTTGTTCCATATTCTTTGTGTCCAAAATACCGGAAGGTATTTATTATGCCATTTTGTATAAAACTAAGGTCAAAAATTTTTTTTTAACAGCTCATCCATCGGAACTAAATATGGCCAAAAATGCGAAAAAAAACGTTTTTTTTTTAGTTTTTAAGGGGTGTACAAAATTTCTAAAAATCTGAATGAATTCAATTGTGTAGTTTTTTTCGTAAAATACTTTGTTTCTAATATATTAAAAGATATTTATAAGTAATTTTAGTTGAAAATCAAGACGAATATGGATCAGTTCGGTATTTTGCGAGTCGTAAAAATAGAAAACCAGCAGAAAAATGAGATTTAAATGTTTTGTTCCATATTCTCTGCGTTCAAAATGCTGGAAAGTGCTTATTATACCATTTTGTATAAAACTGAGGTCAAAAATTTTTTTTTTATCAGCTCGTAGCAGCTAAATACGGCCGAAAATGTGAAAAGAACGGTGTTTATTTTTTTATAGTGCGTTCACCTTTTTAAAAAATTCGAAAAATTTCATGCGGGTAGTTTGGCATAAAATACGAGATATATAATTTTTCCAGCAAGGTGTTTGTTTTAAATTTATTTTTATAGCGGTTTGAAATATTTAAATAAAATTTTTAGGTTAAGTTTTATTGATATAAATAAGTCCAAAAATAGTTCTCCATTCTGGTTTTGAAATATGTTCAATTTGAGCCCAACTTGAAGAATATCGGCCAACTACAGGATAAAATCCGATTTTACATTTTCCCCTTAGGGGGCCGCCTGTTAAAGGCTAGCGGGCTGAAACTTTCAGGAAGATAGTATTTTCCGATGCCTGACACATGTTATAGTTTTTATAACCATTGGTTTGGGGACATTTTTTAATGCCCTTCTTGTTTATTATTTTCAGAGTTGCTTTGTTTCGTTTTTCTGATATTACATTTATATGATAGTTTAACTTTTTAGCGAAAAAAAAACCGGCACGATTTCTGTGTTCTTTCGAAATTCCACTAAAGTCGTCCATTTTATGGGCAAAGAAATCTGTAAAGTCTGTCAAGCGGCCACTTTCGCGTGCAATCCGGCCGGCTAGGATATAAACAGTGGGAACGGAAGAGAGGTGAGGATGATGGGCCTTGTAAATTTTTTCGATTTCATTTGCGGACAAGAAAAATTCAGTGGAGCGAAAGTAAGTAAAAAACGTGTGCGGAGCAACGAGAGGTTAGAAGTGAAGGCGCACAAGTCCGACTTAAAGTGGTAAATGGGAAAATGTTTGTTCATTTTCTAAAAAGCCGCACGCGAAACGGCAGCGAAATGGAAGCGCGATGGAAGCGGCTAGAGCGGAAGATTAAGATGAGGTCGAAAGGTTCGGTAATAAATTACCATCATCGTCAGGATGGATTGCGAGCACTCAAGTTAATTAAATGAGTAGAGCAGCTATTCGGTCGGCTCCGGAGAGGTGCCTTCACGAGCAGACCGTGTAAGGAACAAGCCGGTTGCCGAAACTGATACGGTAATTTCGTTTGCCGGAACGTCTCATTTGCAAAGAAGCATCTGTTAAAATCTGCACTCGGCCTAACCCTCAAAATAAATACTCTTCAAACCAACACAGATTTGCGGCTTTAATAAAACATTTTTCCGACCCCCTACTCGTCTCCCGTCCGGCGATCAGCTTTTTACAACATCCGATCGTCTCTCTTTCTCACTCTCTCTCTCTCTCTCTCTCTCCCTTGTCTTCGGTGAACTTTGATGCGATCTTCACGTCGTCACTTGCTCAAGTCGCGTGGCCAGTTCAAGGGACGTTACGTTCGAATTGCAGACCTCTCGGCTACTCGGCATTTTTATACCGCACTAAATGTATTAAATGCCTTCGCCCGGCTAATTAATTAACTGGATGTTTCCATCACCTGGATTCCATAGCCGTTCCCGGACCAATTTAATCAGGCATTTACGCTGAATTTTCGAAGTGTTACTTTTATCAGAAGTCGAAGGATAACGAAATTCGCCCGCTTTTAAGAAAGCTCGCGCGAATGTATTTCTGAGAAATAATGGAGTAGTCGCTTTCTTTCTATGCTGTATTTCTTGTAGTTTTACGTTAAATAAGGAGAAATACTTATTGAGAAAAAAAAAGTGACAAGGATTTAGATTTTTTTTTTTTTTTGGCCCCAGCTTATCTTTTAAAAATAAATGGAAAGGTTGTACAATTGACTTATCTGAAATCTTGCTTCTAGTGATAAGAATCTCAAAAAATCAATCACATTCTCCGGACTCTTTGTCCGACAATTTTGAACCTTACAACAAACCGTTCTCCCTAGAAAAACTCAGAGCAGCGGTAAATAATTTTAGACGCGTATATCTTTCACGTCAATAATTTGAAAAATATTATCGGGGAAATAAACAGTAGACCACAGTTAGAACTCGAATGCCGGAACCTCCTATTCCAGTTTTAATGTGGTCTCCACGCATATCAACGACAAATCAGAAGCATGAATCCGTTGCTTAAGCTGCAAAAAACAATCAGCAATTTTCAATACTACATTTGAGAAATACCTTATTTTATAAAGGCAATCGCAGAGAGCGCACAACACCTCTTAAAAGTTCCGAAATACGTATTTATTAGAATTAAATTTTTTTTTTTTAACGCTTTATCTTGTCTCACAAAACTGTACTAATCTTTTGCCTTAAAAACTTGGCTGAAACAAACTGACATTTTAGAAGAGAGACTTGAAAAAAAAAAAAAAAAAAAAAAAGGTGTTCCATTCCGCTTATGCGAGGAACTTTTTTAAAAAGTAGGTTCGATATACATTATCACGGTTGAAATGACTACTTCAAAAAAGGTTTTCAAGGAAAATGATAACTTTACTCGACATACATGGAATTTAATAGCGAACGCTTATAGTGTACGTAAAGAATAACGAATGATTTTAGTAAAGCCAGCGAAACGACACTGAGACGTGCGAAATTCATTCACAATGTACCAAGTGCAACGTCATTGAACCAATCAGCTATCTAAACGGAAATATCCCAGGTCTCCTCTTTAGAACCAATCTACTACCTTAACCGAAATGTCTCAGGTCCGCCCTTTAGAACTAATCAGCCATCTAAACCGAAATGTCCCGGGTACCTCCTTCAGAATAGACAGTTAGGACCATTTCACATAGAACGTTAAGTCGAGTCAAGTCAGACTAATTTCATTAAAATTACACCGCAATACTTACGTGTATTTTCTTTCACACTGGATTAGGTAAATCAATATAATTGATAAATGCATATGTTGCAATGTAATTTTAATCGAATTAATTTGACTAATCCGGTGTGAAATGCTCCTATATCTGAATACGTTTAAAACAATTATTTTTTACTGCGTGCTTTTAGATTCACTTTTCTCTGCTTTTTTTTTTTGTAAGATTACTTTTTGTTTAATCCGGTTAATATATTCTAAGTCAATAAGTTCTAAAGCTTATAAACATTCTAGCTTATATACATATATATACATATATACATATACATATACATCTGTATATATATATATACAGATATATATAAATTCGATCATTTTGGCCCCGAAATGGGCTGTTCCCACATTTTTGTCTCTTTCCCTTCTATACTTTGAATAAAATGATCAAAATTTACAACGTAATTCTTAGGTCGGTCCCCATTAGTTTTTATAACGAAAATATGTCCCAATTTTATATAATAAAAAAAAAATACAACTAATAATTTACATCATAAATTTTATTAAACTATCGAAACAACTTAATATACAAAAGTAAAGTAAAATGAGTCCCATACCCTTGACAAGGCGTCGGGGATTGTGAAATTAAGGTTCACAATGTACTAAGCCTTTCTCCCGGTCGCTTTTACCTTCCCAGATTTCTCCGGTACCCAATTATTTCAGGTTCAGTAAACCTTACTACAACAAATATAAATAATACTCTTTTTGCATTTCCATAGTATTATTAAATCAGCGATATAGTGTCTTTACATGATTTTCCTTATGGGGGCAATTCTTATTCATCAACCTGTACAGTAATATAAGACGTGTATTCATTATGTGTTTCCAAAAACGAAAACCGCCACCGAACGCAAACGTGAATTGTGGGAACAAAAATGGGACGACGAACAGTGTGCAATAATACGTAATACGCCCGTTTGGTTCGAAAGCGACAGATGTAGAAAAGTTTAAAGCGTTTGATAGCATTTTAAGTCAACCGCCTCCTCTGTTATACTAACAAAAAATAATAAGAAAAAAAAGTTATCCAAAGGGACCACATTTTTTCACATTTTTTGACGCGAATACTCGATTTATGTTCACCGATTTTCATCATTACTCACATGGTAGTTGAATTGGTACTCTTTCTAATTAAATAAGAATCAATAAAATCGGTCAATATAAATATGAGTTAAGCGCGAGTGAATATAGAAAAAAAAAAAAAAAATACACGACGAACGTATAAAACCTTCTTTTTGCAAGTCGGTAAAAATTAAATTTTTTTTGTTTTTTGGGCTTGGCCGATCGAGGGCAGCTACTCAGGACAATTGGACTACATTAGAGATTAAATTATAATCCGGTCAGAGATCGATGAAAGAAAAGAATAGGAACCACCTTTGAAGACGGCAAAGTTAGGATATAGGAAGCATTATAGGGAGTAAATTCAATAGTTGAGCGTAGAGCCTGAGGAAAAATTGCAACATTCAAATAGCACATGGTCAGGATCACAAACGAAAGTACAGCCACCAGAGTACAAAGGACAATAAGGGAACGGGGGAAAGAGCAAAACGATACCGTGAGGATGGGAGCAAAGTATGATTGAACCGCAGAGGCCAAATAGCAATAATGAGAAAAAGTTTAAGGGTAGGAAAATAATGGAATCAAGAATAGGAAGGGGATCTAGGCTGAATAGAAAGGTGAACTGAGTTAGGATTAGAAAAGGAGCGAGGGGTTATACATCCCATGACATGCATTCTTTAAAATATTACAAACGTTACATAAAATTGGGACATGTTTTGGGACAATTTTTGAAATGTGACAAATTTTTCGCTTTTGCACAGTTCATCGTCCCGTTTTCGTTTCCGCAATTCACGTTTGTGTTATTCGGTGGCTGCTTTCGTTTTTTGAGACACGTAATGAATACACTTCTTATTACTGGGAGGTTGATGAATAAGAAAAAGTCCCACCATCATTTGAAGCATGTAAAGACTATATATTGCTAATTTAATAATACCATCGAAGCGCAAAAAGAGTACTATTTACATATGTGTTATAGTATGTTAATTGTTTCGGTAGTTTAATAAAATTTATCGCATAAATTATTGGTTGTATTTTTTTTTATTATATAAAACTGGGACATTTTTTCGTTATAAAATCTAATGGGGATCGGCCTAAGAATTACGCTGTAAATTTTTATAATTTCACACAAAGTATAGAAAAGAAAGAGACAGAAATATAAGCAAGAAGGGTCAAGGGGCACGGCTCCTTGCGAGGTCAAAATGGCCGAGTTTAATTGATATATATATATACTTATATTTAATAATCTCAAAGATATTGATTATCATCTGTTTCGCGCCGCGTGCTGTGTACTAAATGATATTGAGTTCTAGCTAATACAAACGATTGAGTGTTGACATTTCGTACCATATTTAAGTTCCGGCTGTATTTAATCATTTAGCCGTAGCTTTGTACGTTACATTTACATTTTATTGACATATATATGTCTTTGGGCTGGGGTCAATCTAAAATCGTGTAACGCAACGTAACGCAATACGCAACGAAACGCAACGCAAAACGTAACGTTCTCTTTGTAATTTCTTAAAATATTTTAACATTACGCAGTTATTTCGTAAAACTTTTTCTTGCTGACTGAAGGTTTTACGCGACAATTCTCGAAATTTTGAATTAAAAACCCAGCACTTGGAATGGTACGTGGCGATTTAATGTTTGCTAGGCAATTCGATACGTAATTTTCACGTACTTGCGCGTCCACTCGATTTAATTTATATATAAATTATATTCAACTTCGTGACTCGTAAACAAATAAAATAATAATAGAAAACTAAAACCAATGGCCGATTCGACGCAGGAATCACATAAACGCAAGAGGGACGAGGAACTTCGGAACAGCCATGAATTCCTTCAGTTCATGAACGGAACACCTTTCGGTTCCAACACTACCGAAAATGAGAAGTTTGGAGCGTTTATTCGATTCATCGATTCGAAAAAACCGGCTTTGAAGAGTGGTGCCGAACGAAGCCGCGAATGGCGACAACGAAAATAAGATGTCTATGATGAAGCGGAAGAAATTCTTGTTGATCCTAATCGCAAAGTGCTGCAAAATATCTTTACCGACGACCGGATGACAACTGCTGCCGCTGACAACCAATTTGACATTCGGTTCAACCAAAATAAATTTGGTGTTTCATGTGCTGTCTATGATCGTCTTTGGTTTGATCGGGATATGAAACACGCGTTCCCTTCAAAGCAACCAGTTTAATCTGCGAAAAATATCCACATTTAAATTCTAACAATATAAAGCTACCTGTGACACCTGTTACAAATCACTGCTACAAGAAAAAATTCTCCGTATGGCTACGATTAACGGTTTCTGTTACCCTCCGGCTCCTTCTGATTTGCCGGCACTTGATCCCGTTACCGAGCGATTAGTATCACCACCACGTCTTCCATTTATGCAAATTTGTCGACTGCGTTTCGTGCACGGATCAAAATATATTGTTGGTCAAGTGATTAACATTCCTGTCGATCTAAATACGATGGTTTCGAACTGCCCCGTCAACTCGATGACGACAGAACGTTCAACATCCACATTAAACCACATTTGATTCATAAATCCACCTACTTGAAGGGCTACGTAAAGAAGTCAGTAGTGAAAGCGTGGCTCCGATTTCTCGTTACTAAACCATTGTATCGCGTCAACAGAACTCACGTTGATGAGTTATTATATCGCGAGCGCGATATTTTATCCGCATTAGCAGTCATTCCTGAGCCGGAACTAGATACATCCGCCGAACCGATGACAGAATCCATTTCCGAAGATTCAGCGCACCTTATATCGATGTCTTACTCGCGAAGCAGCACACATTAATGTGGACTGAAGAGAAACACCTTGAACTTGCGCCCGGAATGAACAAGCGTCAACTAACTAGCGATTTCGTAATTCCGCGATGTAAACTTTTTGCCTTGTCTGAAACGTGGATTGAAAACGATTGTTCTATTGAAATATCAGGATTTCGCACTATTGCTCAATTTATAAAAGGAATACGATTCGTTCTGGTGGTGTCGCCATTTGCGAAAACATAACTGTTTCCAACGCATTGCAGTCTAACAATATCAAAAACGATTTGCGGAAGTTTGATCAAGGTACGTATCTAACCATACTCTACATCAAGACTTAAATATCCCATATGTGAAAGACGAGATCAAGTGAGCTGCTAAGCGATACATAGGCCGCTTGGAGTCTCACACAAACGTTTTGGCGATCAATCTTCTTGATAATAGTCTTGATGTTCGAAGGTTAAAACGTAGTCGACCGTTTGATCTGGCCTAGTTTTATGTTACTAAAATTTCAGTGGGGTCCATCGCTAGATGCTAACCTCTAACAAGTTATTTTCGCGTTACAGTCCAATTGCTGGATGGCCTTCTGGCCAGTTGTAATTTATAAAAAAAAAAAAAAAAAAAAAGAAAATAATATGAGCGTGGATCAACTCGCGACATGTCATGACGGTGTTGGCGACTTTTGCTCGGTCAAGACAACAATCAATGCTAAAAGAACTATACTCGCATCAGTTTATATCTCACCGAATACATCGTTTGAGAAAATTCAGCAATTCATCGTCTTAAACCTTATAGCGTACAGTCCTAAATTAAAGGTACCTGAAAAACATAATTATCACGATATACCGATGCTCGTTAGTGGAGACTTTAATTTGGATTTAAGAGGACCGCACGGACCGGAATTTATTGGATTTATGCACACCGAGTTAGGATTACAACTAAACAACGATCTCGTCATATCTACTTCACGAAGAAGCAGAAAAATAATTGATGCTGTAATCGATTATCTCGAAACACGTGAATATATAGCATACTGCAGTAGCC
The DNA here is from genome assembly GCA_039619475.1 of Icerya purchasi. Classification (NCBI taxonomy): domain Eukaryota; kingdom Metazoa; phylum Arthropoda; class Insecta; order Hemiptera; family Monophlebidae; genus Icerya; species Icerya purchasi. The sequence goes on from CM077116.1 coordinate 485,020,995, forward strand.
ATCGTCCATTATTATCTATAACTTGCAATTCTGTTAATTCGAATGTTGTAAATGATGATAGATAATACGAAATAAAAATAAAATTTAAAAATTAACCGTACGTTTTGAGGTTTATTCTTTTTTACTTACAAAAACAATTCTGTAACTCTAGCTATTTTTTTGAATATATTAAATCTCAAAGACATATACATGTACTGATATTTCTGCGAGTAACGTGGAATTTAGCGTGTTTTTTTCTATCAATTACACGTCTTATCGCTATTCCTTTCCTACGACTAACCATTTCTCATTCTTTGCACCACGCAATCAACCATATTTTTTAAAATTTTTGCACCAGCTTTCGTTATCTGGCCAGTCCACCAAATTTACTTTATATAGATTCACCATTGCTGAACTTCGCAGTGCTTAGCAAGCACTCTTCACATATCATAATTGGTATCGTTTCTCTCTTTATTCTTCAGGTCTTTTTTTCTAGAAAATATACCAACGTCATCATTGCCAAATGTCGTAGTGCCACGGTGAAATTATATGCGGGTTTCAAAGGTTTTATACAAAAACAAGTAATTATTTTTAAATATTGTTTCACTATATAAATGACAAAAAAAAAAAAACTAAATACGAAAACACATTTTAATTTATCCGAACAGGAAACGAGACAAAAAAAAGGTCTAAAGCTATGACTTTTTGGTGTCTTTATAATTGTTAATTAATATTTCGTCTGTTTACTTTCATTTCTATCGATTAATCTTTTAGGTATGCTATCAGCTAAGCTAAGGAATAGTATTAATTATGGGGACTTTTTCTCCCGAATAGGGTAAACTTTTCTTGCCAGCACTGTTCGGACATTTCTAATCGAATTAAATACGAGCTATTGTAGTGCTGCTACGCCGAAGTGTTAAAATTACTTTTTTAAAATCGCATCGGGGCCATTTTTATTTTCAGTCAGATTAATAAGTAGTGTAAAAGATAATCTTTTGATAAAATTACAAGGTTCCATCACTAATCTTGTGCTTATATGATGAGTGATTACGCTGCAGATCACGATAACTCGACACGAGACATTTCTAAATCATGTCAGTAGTATTTGATACCTTTAATGTTTACTTCTGAAATCATGTTTATACTTATAAGTACTCGTAATTTCTCAGTTTATTTAATTTTTAATGTTTAAATTTGTGTCAGACCACTGCTCGCGCAGTATTGCGCATATGTGGTTTCATCTGTACATATTCCAAATATATTTGATATTTTATTTGATTATTATTATTATATACTTTCTGGTTAATATACGCTTATAAATCTTATATTATATATATATATATATCATATAAGAATTGTAAGCGTATATATATGTATTATTCAGAAAGTGTATATAATCACACAGGGAAGTATTTTCTTTTCTTTTCTTTTCTCTTTTTAAAAAAAAATAAAATTAGTAAATATATGCACATATACTAGGTTAATAAATACAAAAAATGAATTGTAAACATATTGTAAATTTTTAAACATTTTTTAATTTTTTCAAAGGATGCGTCGAAATTTCGTTTCCTTAAATTTATAACTTTTGCTTCATATTATTTGGGTCTGTTCTATTCACTTTCAATGCAGCTTGTTATTTTATTTTAAATTTGATACATTTTGTATATTTATATTTGTTATCTTAATTCATATATTTAATATATTTCCTGTAATGGTAAATTCTATTTTATGTATCAGGTATATTAGCGTACGAGTTTAATTTTATTTCTTTTGTATTTCCAATCGAGAAATTCGTGTAAATTTAACTTTTTCCACTACTCGCGTTATGCTGCGCATTTGCGGATTTTTTTTTGGAAATAATAATAATGAACTTTGATTTGATTTGATTTGATTGATATTATTATTATTATTACTATCGATATCATTATTATTATTACTATCGATATCATTATTATTATTACTATCGATATCATTATTTTTTTGCAGCATCGCATTTCAACTTTTGAAATATATAATTCGACTGCAAACGGTATTTCGAATCTCTCCTCAGATATCATGTAAATGTTCGTTGCTAGAAGCTCCACTGATGATGACGATTTATGCAGCGTCTGTTCGGAAGAATTTTTCGATAAAACTCATAAATCATCGACCGGTAACTTACACAGAGTATAGAATAGGACGAGAACTATTTTAGTAAGTCATTATTAATCTACATTATATCTCACGAATGTTTTTAAAGGAAAATATCGTATGCGCTTGTTTACGCATTTTCTCGACTTCCAACATCGCACATACATTGACGAATTTCATTACTTTTAATAATGATCCTTGTATGAGAGCTTCCCTTTATCCCCTTCAAGCTACTGCAAGTAAAAATTAGCTCAATATTATCAGGAGTCATTTCGAATTTTTTCAAAAAAAAACAAAACAAAAACGGTCATATCGCTAAGCAGACAATTTAATTTTTTTTGTGGTTGCGCTGTGCTTATACTGTGGTCGAAATCAATCGACTACTTTTGAACCACACAATATTAACAACAACATAACTGCGGAGTTGAGTAGTTAGAAAGTGACTAGTAGCTCGAATGTGTGTTGAATTCGACCATCGACGACCATTTTTTTATGGCGGCCGATACCAAGCACACAGAAGGGGCCCGTCTGATGAGTAGTATTGCGTTTTTTCCCATCATTTCTATGCTCCAAATAGTATTACCCACGACCGACTACTATTTTGTGGTTCTGTTGTAGTCGAAAAGTAGTCCGTGTGAGTTTAGCCTTATTATCTCGATACTTTTTTCATTAAGTATTTTATAAATTGAACTGTTCTGGGAACTTAAATTTCTAAAAAAAACCCTTCCAGTAATCCTTTTTTTTTTTTCCCCTTTGGGCACGTCAACTCAGGACATTTACCCGGCACAAAGGACTAACAAATAATGAAACGTAGGGACTTGAAAGTTAAATCAGGAAGCGCCTATATTGGCTATCTTTATTTCTTCTGTTTTTTTTTTTTTATATTAACGCATTAACTTTGAAAATCTTCTTGCGCATAATATACACATGAGAATACGCAATAAATGCAAGCACAAGATTTAGATGAGTATCAATTTGGTTCCGGCAAGGATTTGGAACCAGAGAAGCATTAGTCGCATTTAATGTACTATTACAGAAATGCTGGGACTACCAGAGACGCGATGTGTTTTTAACTGTTTTTTGGACTACGAAAAAGTTTTTGATCATGTTAAAAACATATGACAAATTAATACAAATATTAAAGCAAAAAGGCATAAATTAATATTATTCGAGGATGATACAAAATCTATACTGAGGACAAAGTGCTAAAATTTGCATAGACGATATGGAATCAGAATTAATATACCTTCGCAGAGGGGTAGACAGTGGTTTGTCACCGTTATTATTCAATGTATACGCTGACGCGATTTATAAAGGAGCATTACAAAACAGAAAGTTCGGATTTAAAATAAATGGCAAACGTATTAACAATATCCGATATGCGGATGATACTATTCTGTTAGCGAACTCCTGCAAAGAATTACATCAACTAGTGGAAAGAATTGGACTTGATAGGTAAACAATATGGACTTGCAATTAATGAAAAACGAAGTTTATAATAATATGCCACAGCGGGCATCACAATGTAACTATCACAATCAATGGAAAAGTATAGAAGAAGTTGTAGAATATATAGTAAATACTTAGGTAGAGCTATGTCGCAAACACTGTCGAAGTTAAGAAAAGATGTGGCTACGCTAAAACAGCTTTCGGAAGAATGTGCAAAATTACTCACGGACTCATCTTTAGGATAAGATAAGATTTTATTATAAGATGTTACATATATATATATATACCGCATTCTATTATATGGTGCAGAAGCATACACGAGTAAAACACTGAAATATTTGGAAGCGCGTGAAATGTGGCTGCACAAATGAGAGCTACGAAAATATTGTGGATGCAGAAGTTAACAAACGATGAAGTATTGCGAAAGCCGAGAGGCAAATATTGGACATAATTAAGAAAAGGAAATCGAGATATTTGAGCCATGTTATCAGAGGCAGGAAATACACATTATTGCGAATAATTATAGAAGGAAAAATCAACGGAAAAAGAGCACGAAGAAGAACATTATGGTCCAACAATATAAAACAGCGGACTACCAGAAAAACAACAATAAAAAACAACCTATTTGAAGCAGCGGATGGCAACAGGGAAATTTAGAAAATTAGTGATTGTCCACGCGCACATGTCTGCGTATGGTACCAGGAAGAAGAAGAAGTAGAAGAAGCATTAACTTATTTAATTACGAATTATTTTACGGGCTCGGAATTTAAAAATCTGACCATATCGAATACCATAAATAGGACGGAATAAATGTAAGATGTATATCCCCTTGATGATGGGGTATTATGGATTGTGTACTTAAGCGTTTCATAATGTAGTTCTACTGAAGAGTTCTATTGGGACCGGTTTCCCGTCGAGCATTTATTCGAAAACATTTTGAACGAGAATTTCGAGACTTTTTCGATCAGCGTCATTACTAACGGTCACCAGAATTTTTGCACCTGAAGAAGAAGAGGAAGACAACGTTTAATGGAAGATGAAAAGAAAATAATAAAGAAAAAGGCATAAAACGGCGGAGTCATCGTCTGATTCGCCAAATTACTAGTCGAATGGAAAATATCAGTTACTGAAAAGCGGCATTGTACGGGTAGATTAGAACAGGATTTCAAGATGATTTCTAACCGAGTCAAACACCGTTTTATTCGCCGATCATACTGAAAAGTGACATTTAAATGTCGGCCTCTGGAGGAGAAAAAGATTTCGGGTAAATAATTTCATTTTTTAACAAAACGCTTCTTCTTCTACTTCTTCTTCTTCTTCTTCTTCGTTAGCTATTATCAGTTCACTGCTGGACGAAGGGGTCCTCCAATTTTTTCCAAACGCTGCCATCTTGTGTATCTTCCCGCTAGTTTGCTCTGAATTTTTGAATTTTATCTGTCGTCCTAAGGAGAACCTTTCGCTTAGCGACACTTATATTATTTCGCGAACATGCAGAAAAACAAAAAAAAAAACAACAAACAAAACGAAAACGAATAAAATACATGAAAGGGCACTTAATCATTGTCTGATTCATCAAACCATATCTAGTACATATTATAACAATGTTCGAATTGAAAAATAATAAAAAACTCCAAAGGAGTATTGATTAGAAAACAGGATTTCGAACGGGGCTCTAATAAATTTTCTAAATTAAAAGACAAATGGAGAGATCTTTAGATGCTTCTGATTGAAGAAGATATTTTTTAGCCAAGATATTTTTTATTTTCGCGCATTTACGACTGGAGCTGCTAGTTTTTTTAAAAGAAGTTTAGAAAAATCGAGAACAGGACAACATTAAATAGGATTGCCTGTTAAGCGAGAAATTTCGGGCGAAACCTTTGCCAGCACTGGCCGAAGTTAATCTAGGGAGGAACGAAAACGGCGAAAATATCAATTTTTAACCAATGTCGCCGTCTCGGGAAAGCATTAGTCATAATTCAATCGGGAAGGCGAAATTCTGAAAAAAAAAGAGCGCCCGTCTTTCGGGAAGGGGTAGCAGCGGCAGTATTAGGAGAGGCAAACAAGTGCGATTTGTTGGCAGCAGTGGACAACTTTTGTTGGTTCATATGCGGTTTTTCGAATAATAACTTCGATAAACTGTGCCACACACGCACACACGCGCATGTAATATACGCGTATGTAGGTTTGGTTGTGCGCGCAGATTCGAAAAATGGGAAAATTTAATAGTATTAACGCGGTCAGAGAAGCGGTTTCGGTGTTGGTTTAATCTCCTACATATAAATGTTAATAACACCGATAGCCTTATGCGTCGATTCACCGTCTGCGCAAGTTCTAACAGATGGTCTCCGATTCAGGCCGAACTGAACTTATCATCGCAGCTGGACCGAGACGTGTAGAATACGCGCGTCACCCTTTATCGGAACCAGAAGCACAAGCAGAGACGACGGTGATAGCGCGCCTTTGAAAGGTTCATAAACGGAGCTGTGTACGCGTGGAGAGACCGTCATTTCGCCGAATACATCGACATATATTGGCGATAATAAATCTTTCCGTCGAATGTTCGGGGTTAAGGTTTCCGCTGATAATGAATAGAGAATAGTGGAACGCGTCGGCCGAACAAATTAGTTTTACGCGCAATCGGCGACATGACCGGCTCCAGCAGTCGCAGTTTTGAAGTATAAACGAGCGGTTAGAGGACGAATGGCGAATCCGAAATTGGCTTCTTGTTCCGGCTCACGGTCAAACGACGACAAGGTGCTTTTCACTTGTATACAAGTGGCTAAGTGGTCAAAACAAATTATGTCGATGATAAAATCATCGGCTCCGTTCGAGCGACCACGATGGTCAGTGCGCGCAAGGTGCGGTCATGCGCGCGGGTAATTCGCCACAGATACATCGAATGAAGATCCCTTTTACCGGAGACGCTTCCGATTTTCAAGATAATAATAGCCCATCAAAATCAGAGTACCGTTCCGGCCGCATATGCCATGTTGCGTGTGTTTTCATCCTTTAATTTCGCCAAAACTCCAGTTCGTTCCCCGAACCTCCCCCTTCCCCCCATCGCTGTAGTACAAGTCGCGCTAGTTCCTACACCGATGAGTGCGGATTTAAATAAACGACTAGCATAATTGCTATACTGAGCATCGCGCGAAGTGGAATCGGAAGCTGCGGCTGGCGATTGGTTGGAATAAATGTCCTTGTCCGACGCAACAGGACCGAAAAAGCCATTTTCTTTTCTCATTCGCTGGCAGTATCATTAATTTCTTTTATCATATTCCGGAGATGTACAAATATCTAGCAAATTGTTGTTTTATTTATTTTATTTTATTTTATACATATATATATATATATATATATTTAATGGGTTCGTTTAATAGGAAATTAGCCGAAGAAATGGAAAGAAAGAAAAAATAAAGTTCTTGATTTTAAATATTTAAAGAGATACACAGGGAATAAAAATAGCTCGGAGCAGGAATGGCAGAATTACAATAAAATGACAGAATATAAGAAGCGCCGATGATTATATAGATAGGGATAATATAAAGTTACAGTAAAGAGGAGTAGAAGGACGATTGTTGAGCGGGAAAGACCAAAATAAAAAACACGGATATCAGAAAAAAAGTGTAATTAAAGGAGGGATGAATAGGACGAAATGGTTGTTGATTGATATAATATAACGTATTTCATAGTTCTTCCTTCAGTATGGACGAAAAATGTAGATATACTAGCGTGATGTAATAAGTAATATTTTAATAATAAAAAAAAAAAAACAATAACTGAGACACACTCAACAAACTACGAGTTGCTTTTAATTTTTATTAAAATAATTTTTAAGCTTCGCAATAATTTGTAATTGAGTAAATAATTTGTAATTGAGTAAATAAAATATAAAATATAAATTAAACAGATTGATACGCATTAATTATGATAAACAAGAAGCAGTTACGATCCGCCCGTGATTACGTCGAAGAGCCGAAATTATTCGGCATTTATTATAATGCATTGCTGTTTTATTTATTTAATTATAGTTTATTGCATTATAATTACTTCAAAAATGGCCTATAATTTATTTAATAACCGTTTGTAAGCCTTTTCTTTTTTCATATATAAAGAAATGAAGGCTTTAAAGGCTATTAAAAATAATAAAGAAGTGTACATTCTGAAAGCGAATAAGGGAAATTCAACTGTGATTTCGAAAAGGGAGACGTATAGAGAAAAAATGGTAAGGTTGTTAAGATAAAAAAAGACCTGCTAAAAGGGATGTGCAAAAAGTGTTGAAGTAATTAAGCGTTCGAATTCGAATGGGTTTCTAGAGAACAGTATGGTGTCGCATGTTCCCACTATCCGGAGGTTGCATACTGTTTCAAAAATTTATAAGGAAGGGTGCCCCCCCCCCCCCTATGAGGCCTATTGTGTGTTCAATAAATAGTCCACACTATTCCATAGAAGGTTACATCGCCAAAATAGTTAAAGACCATGATTACCGATTCACACATATCAAATTCGGAAGAGTTTTTAATAAGGTGAAACAATCGGTTGTCACGGAAAATGATATTTAATGGCCAGCTTTGACGTTGTTTCATTATTTACAAATGTTTCGATCGAGTGCACGATCAAAATTATTAAAAAATATGGCATTAGTAATGAATTAGCCAATTTCATTGATGTATAATTACAAAAGCGAATATATTTTCATTTGATGGTAAACTGTACAAGCAAGAAGATAGCATGGCTATGGGGTCTAGATTGGCTCCGGTGTTTGCGAATATTTTTATGGAAGAGTAATGATAAGTATGCGCTGAACAGAAAAAAAACAAAGTGCTCGTTTCGGTATGTGGATGACACGTTTGTAGTGCGGTCCTTTAGGGAGGTTTAGTTACAGGAATTTTGGAACGACTTAAATAATTTTCACGAAAATATTTACATTCACAATGGCAAAAAGATGGACAATTGGCTTTTCTAGACGTTTTAGTTTAAAAAAATAATGGAGGAGGATTGACCATTCATTTCGTTGTTTCATAAACCGTCGCATTCGAGTAAATATCTACATAAAAGGTCTTATTACTGACCGAGTCAGAAATTAGGGAGTAGTTTTTGAAATATTGGTGATTAGAGCCATGCGTGTGTCTTCGGGACAGGATTTACCTAAGGAATTGGAAAGATTAATGGAGAAGATGCGGGTCAATGGTTACAGTAGGCGAAGTATTCGTATTGAAATTTGACAAAACGGAAATTTTTGGCGAAAATGGATAAGTTTAAAAACAGATTAGTTAGAAAAGCAATTGAGAAATTAATGAAACTTTTAAGAGAGCGGAGAGTGTGTGCAGCTTAATTCGGTATGGAGACTGTTTTTTTTGTGTTTTTTTTATGGCCTGGATTACTTTCTATTTAGCCATCCATTATTAGTTTACTGGAAAACAGCGTAATTGATAAGAAAGACAAAAAAAATTCTATAAAAAGTACCGTTATGTCCATTCGGGAGAGTCCCAATTCAACAAGTATTGATAACACGCCGGTTACGGAAAGTTTAGAAGTGATTAGTGGTAAGATTGACGTACACACAAGTATAAGTGACGACAATAATAATGATAGCGACCGTTTTTTTAAAAGCAAAACGATATAACTTACGAAGTCGTAGTCAGCTGAAACGAGTTAGATTTTAGTTTAGTTGCTGATTAGGACCGTGTAAACGCGTTCGAAACGTTAAATCGGTGTGTGTTAATGTTGATGTGGTGTCTACCAAAAATTGTGATTTTGATGTTAATATGGACCACGTAAACTCTTTGCGTATTTTGCCATTAAATAATTACACCTATATATTGCAACGGTAGCGGTAGTCAAGAGAGAGTTAACACTCTACACGTATGAAAGTAGTCGTACAGATTAAATCCTTTGGACGACCGTGTGTAGATTACATTCAAAGATGAGATGATCGGCATGCGCTATTTTATCCGAGTCCAGCGGATGTTGGCAGTAGGAAGAAGGGAGACTAGTTCCATATTATGCGTAGAAATAGAGAGGTGGTTTACACCTAATCGAAGGCGGCATAAGGATAAAAGACACCTGGTATACAATCGTAGAAATATAACTAAACTAGGGAACGTTAGGGCTGTTGAGAGTTTTATACTGTTGCTCGGCAAAGAAATTTGACCATATCGCTTTCCAGTATTCTTTGTGAGCAAATTTAATAAAGGTTAAGAAGATCTCTGGTGGGAAAGTTTGGAACTACTAAACCATAAAAATCCATGCGCCCTTGCAGTCGTATTGGCCACCTCGTCATCATAAATATGCCCCGAGACACAGAGTTCACCGTTACGCCAGCTGCAGCCAGCGACAGTACTAAGCTTCTGATTTTATAAATGTATGGATGTGATTTTGTACTGAACGATAAATATTTCAAAGTTGATAATGTTCTCGGAGAAATTCTGCGAATTTATAAAGGTCAGTGATAATTGCCAAGCATTCAGCGCTATAGATGAAAGAAGGCAGAGAGAATTTTCTGATTAAGTTAAAGTATGGCATGGAAAACAGCTGCACCTGCGGAATTGAAATTCAGAATAACGATAAGTTGAATGTTTGGCCAACGGTTTGAAATTATTCAGTTGAATGCCCCTTTTTTAACGTCTTTCCGATTATCAAGCTAAGAGAATTCTAGATCTACTTGTATATTGAAACAATTATGAATATATCAGCGATATTCTTCTATTACTGTAGAATAATATTGTTGAAGCCTAGCAGCACTTAAAGATAATAACGGTATTTTGGAGGTTTTAAATCTCCAATTATCTTTATCGATCCGCGTAAGATTGAAGTACGATTAAAGTAAACTGAGCTAGCAGGTGGGCGGTATTTCATGAGAAATCCATCTGCCAGGTATAGAAGGAGAATTTTGATTTCAGCTTCCAAAGAAAAGCAATAAAGGAAAGTGAACAAGCAATGACTATGTGTATTCTGTGTCCTCACTAATTTGTTAAGCTGTTGCGGAGCTATGGAATAACCATAATCTAGGACACTCCGATAATGTGCTATGTAACAATTACTCTCACAGTGACAAAATCGCTACTCAGTTAACATTGCAGAGAGTCTTACGTAAAGATAACTTTGCTATGCGTATAATCTGTATGTTTATTCAAATTTAATTTACGAGTCAAGAAAATCTGATTTACAAAGGGGTAGCAGAAAATCTCCTCGGAATATAAAAGATATTTCAAATCTGTCTATTGTTGTAAATTAGATTTAGAATTATAATGCATTTGAAATCGGAACTCCTTCAAGCGATAAAATCTCTAACAATCGGCTCGTCAACAATGAGAATTTTTGTAAATTCTTAATTTACAATGATCGGGATATCAGGTCTTACCTGAACGAAACATTAGTGTCCAAACAATTATGCTACGGTAGCGGATACAAAATTAAAAATAAATAAAATACAAGTTTTTGGCGCATTTGAATAAAAAATTAAATAATTTTATTTATTTTGACGTTGATAGTTTAAAAAAAAAAAAAGAATCGATTTGTATATAAACAACCGAATTTTTACGAGTGCATTTTCAGTTGAAGTAAAAATTCGTTGCCTGCAAAATTGTCACATATCGTGAATTTGACATGTTTAATTTAAAGAGAGAAAACATAATAATTCCATTAGGTTTCTTTATTAGATATTTCTACATATATATATATATATTTCGTTCCCGACACGTCTCGAAGACAGAAAAATGTTGAAATGGAATGAACTTGACATACACTTATATATATATTATTTATGTGCATGTATATGTGTATAGGGTGGACCAAGTACAAAAGAAGCTACACACTTTTTTTTAAATAGCAAAAACTTGAGAACAATGTTACGAAAATTAAAATTTCAACTACAGAAATTACTTCGATGGTTCTCAAAAATGATTTAGGCGATAGCCAGAAGTTCCCAGCACGTATGAAAGAGTTTACTTAAAAGCGAAAGATGTGTATAAATGACATTGCGAAGAGAGTTGTTTTTCTCTGTCCTTGAACAAAAGCCGGTTCAAATACTGCACTAACCATGTTGACGAGCATTCTAAAGGAAGTTTTGTAGCTCAGACTTTAACAAATCCAGTGATATCAAACATGTATACATTTCGTTCCATAGAAGCGCTACAAAAACCGGAACCAATAAAGGCTAATTTTTTCGAGTTGTGTTCGTCTAAATTTCAAGTTTTTTTTATACCGCATGTATAGATAATGTGTCGTTATCGGCAAAAAATTGGAAGTTTTTTTTTCCTATAAGTAAATGTGTTGTTTATTTTTCACGAGTTTTTATCTAATTTTAAGTTTTTTTTTCTACGTGCAATTGTGCCATTTTTGTCTAAATTTTTAAGTTTTTTTTTTTTTTTTTCTTTCTTGTCTAGAGACAGAAAAATATCTGAAATGTTGCTTACTTTACATGTCGTATGCATTTTTTCAGAATAAACGTTTAAAAAAGTGGTTTGCGCAGAATCGAGAACAAAATGTTACATTATTCATTCTGTAACGGTAAATAAAAAAATCGGTAATTTTTTCAGTTTTTATAAGAAATAAATAATGATAGAGCGGAGTATACAAAAATCTTAAAATCACTTGAAAAACTGGTCAATTGTCTAACAATAAAATAGGCTGGTAATATTTGTAGAGTTGCCATCTGATTTTTAAATCGTGTAAAAACTATTTGATTACAATCACTCCATCTCGCGTTAGGCCATCACTAGTGCACTGACCCCTCCCTAATGTTAATTCGGATTATGGACTTACGTAGAGACCGTAATTTTTTCTGTATTTAATTGTTTAAAATTTTCATTATTCAATTACTCGTTCAATGCTCTCGGGCTTAGTTGTAATCAAATGACCGCCGTAATCTTCTGTATAAATAAAAATTAAATGCTGTTTGTTGGTAAGCGCATCACTTGAGAACAGTTGGACGTATTTTTTTTTTTTTTTTTTTAATGTTTTCGTAATAGGGCTTGAATAAGATTTTTAGAGAAAAAAGAAAAATTAGAAAAGCCGTCCCCGGAAAATTGGAAAATTCAAGAAAACCGGATTTTTTCTATGTGGATTTTTGTACGAACTCAAGGCCATAACTCACGATTCGAACGATGAATATTTCTCTTTTTTTTCTTTTATTCACTATAATCCTGGAAAAGTTTTTAGGAAACTATGTCGGTAAATTCGAACAAATTGCGAAAATCGTAATTTTTGTACGCACTTTCGATCATCAACTGACGACAATTTGGTTGATTCTTTTTTTGTTTTGTTCGCTATGTTCCTGGAACAGAAAGAAAAATCCGGAAAAACGCATTCTAGCTTAAATTAAAATAAAATTACACTCGTTTTTACTTTTGCGTTGTTTCGCGATCTGCGAATGTAGTTGCTTTATTTTTATTTTCTGATTAATTTCGTTACGCGCGCAAATGCCGTTTGACAGCTGATTGTCAAATTGTAAATATCAAGTCAATCTTGCTTATGGTAGTTCCAGACTTCGCCGAGGTTTTGTTCCGGTTTTTATTAAAGCTTTAATGAAAGTTTCAACAAAAAAAACTTCGATAGGAAAGCAAAAAAAAAAAAACAGCCTAATTTTAAAACCAAATATTTTGGTTTTAAAAATATTTCCCTTTGAAATCAGGGATGCTTTTTTGCTCAAAAACTTTAAAAAGCATTATTGCAACGAACGAAATGGTGATGACACAGAGAACCGATCGAAACACTTGTTTACTTGAACATTGATCTTGCAATCGAAATCGAAACACTTTGAGATTCATTGTGATTTCGAATTAAACGGAAGATAATAAATCATTTGGTTCACATTAAATTCCGACACTTATAATAATTCGATTGTGACTTAAATTTTGGAACAAAACTGCACGATTCCCGCTTAATCATATTTCAGGAGTACATCACACATTTCCAGCATTTCAGAAGGGTGCACTGCCCCGATAGAGCTCATTTCGCACGAAAATAGAATTCCTTCTCAAATTAAATATCCACAGATAGAGTTACAACGATTATTCAAAAATACGTTTTTTTTTCCTTCTCATTCCGACTTTGTTTACACACTATTTCCAATAGCTTTTTACAAATTTTCGCAAAACGATTTCCAAAAAAATGTATTGAAATTTGCAAACGTCTGTCAGCTATATGCAATAATTTCGTCTCGATTTAAGATGTATTCGGAAAAATAGCGTAAGGGCGAACTTTTTAGAAATGTACAATTCATACGATTTTATATAAATATGCAAAAATTAGAAGAAAAAAAAGAAAATTCAAACGTTTTAGTTAACTTTTCGTCTCCGATGTAAAATTTTTAGTGCGCCTTCCAAAATGCGTCCGTGTTCCTTTACGCTTTTTGCACTCTCATCCGATTGAGCGATTTTATTATTGTCGAACAAACCTCCGTATATCTCCCGTGTTATTTAGATAAATCCTTCGAGTGTTCTTGTTATCCTAATCGTGAGGAACTAATAAAAAGTTCAGCCAGAGCCGCAAATGAGGCTGAAATTCTCGATATTATTAGCTTTAAATGACTTTTAAAGTCGCTTTGCGAGTGCAGCGTTAATAGCGGCTCAAGTAGTAGGCTTCAGATTACGAACGGTAGCGGCTAAGATAACGGGGAAATATTTAAATAAGGTCGAAAAAAGTAAAGAGGCAGAAGAAAAGGCATAAAAATGGAAATAGCGATAGCGTGAAATGTGAAACGAATTAGGATAATACAATCATTAGGGGTACTCACGTCATTAGGTATCTTGTAACTTGTAGCGCAGCAGTCGAATCTAATGGAATATAACGGAATGCGGAAATAAAATATGCCCAGCGATGCAAGGCAAGGAAAAAATTGGATATACAATTAAGTGGAGAGCACTGGGCAAAGAATAAAATGAAACAGAACGAGATAAACAGAAACAAAAAAGAAAAAATAGCCATTAAGAGAATAGAAAAAAAAACAAACTCGGGATTAACATATATAGGCTTGCGAAGTGAGTAGCATTAGTAGTGGCGTAAAACAGGCAAAGATAACAGGGACCGGCGTTATAGAAATGACGGAGACAGGGGAAACAGCATCGGATGAGACACTGTTTGACGTGGGTGGGTGGGGGGCAAGATGAAACGGGTGAGCGCGGAGGTTTTATGGCAATTCTATGGAAATCAAGAGAGCAAATTTAAGTAAAGACGAAATTATGTTAGCCTAAACTAATGGAGAAACGAGTGAGTTTTCTTGCATTTTACCTAATTTCGCGTCTGCTATGTTTTCTTTCTGTTTTTCCCTCGGAATAATACCACCAGTAGACAACTGTGCTCCTGCCGCTGAGTTGGGGCTCCGGTTTCTTCGGAAAAATCACCTGAACAACAACAATTACCTTCAGAGAAAATGAGTTTTAAATTCGACTTCTCCGGGTTTTTCAAAAATGTCTATTTAGTAACAGTTTGCCCGCTTTTTGTTGTCCCCTCCGCTCCTTAAACAGGCGGATGGAAATTAAATATTGAACGAACATTTGGTTAAACGATAAACTAATATCTTCCTTCGAGAGGGGGGCTTGTTTTGTATCCAGAGTCGAGTAATAATATATAATTCACGTCATCCGTCCATTTTTATTACAATACTGACATTTAACGCGGGAGTCAGTAATTAGTTTACCTTCAAACAAAAAAAAAAGTAAAGAATTAAGGAAGGAATTACTAAATGTGTCGAATCGCTTCGATTACTTCCCCAAGCGGTGCTACACTATGAACAGTTCAAATCCATTAACTTCAGTACAATGAAAAGCTAGTAGATAGGAATAGGAATAGGACCAGAACTGGAGTATGATTGTCATCGGTCAAATTTTATTTTGCAAAGAGCCCCACTTTCTATGAATTGCCCTTTCCGTTGCCAAGATGTTGCCCCCTCAACTTCCCACATACTGTGTGACTGTGCAGCACTCTCACTCCATCGGCTCCCTTTTATAAATAATAAAACAGTCACCGACATTCTTGAAAATTCCCCCAGTGCAATTTTCTCTGTGATAAAGTTTATCGGAATTAGTGGAATAAGCAGTTATCTATAAGAACAAACCGTGCATCTTTGTACTGATAGCCACATCAGTTAAACACGGTACAGGCAATATAAACGTATTTGATTTGATTTTACTCTATTAATAGCGAAACGATATTTTCGAATGCGTGTGCATATATTCATTTTCCCTTTCTTAATTTATCAGCTACTTGTTTTCTATTTTTCCTGCCTACACGTGCGTAGTCTCTCTCTCTCTCTCTCTTTCGTTCGCATAAATTTTTCAGCATATAGATATGATCGTTTTCTAAACGATCTGAAAAATTTGCCAAAAACCACTATAAAACCGAATTTCTATTACAGACTGCTCTCGATGAAGTTGTAAAAGAAGGTCTTTCTTCCGGAAGAAAATCAGCCTGAGCGCAGTGTTGCGATACTCTAGACAAATCCTTCCAGTTGCATGGAAGGAAACGATTATTATTTTTTTCACTTCAACGCGTTAATATTATCGCTCGAATTCTGTACCGTGAAACTTAATAGTTCGTATGGAATACAAATTCGATCGACGTTTATTTATTTATTTATTTATTTTTTTTGACACGGATATTATTAGACGCCAGTTTAACTGGAATACTTCAAGCTCCGCGTATCGATTCATTCTACTAATTATAAAAACAAGTAATATTTCACGCATCATAGACTCTAGGACCACCGTCTGAAAGTGTTATTTTTGATTCATCTCTATAAAATTGCCCCTCTTGCGTAGCCGGCAGCAACTCTGTTTCATTATATATTCAATGGGACTTGCACAACTCTGATATTCCATCTTGAAAATTTTTTTTTTGTTTCGATAAATCCGATCTGCGAAAAGGTGTGTTTATTGTCTTCTGACTCTAACCGAACACAGTACCTGTCATGTCGCTAAAATGAAAGTTTAGTCAACGTTGTTTTCCGCATATTACAATAGCGGCTTTCCTCGTTATTATTTACATTTTTTTTTTATCTTTAGTTCCTCACTTCGAGTGAGCATTGCTTAATCTCTCTTCCACGAGTGTTTATCATCAATCATAATGCTGAACCGATCGTGACAGATGCTTTCCTATTATGCCGCCTCTTTTATCCTGTGATTCCCATTTAAATATATCATTATTGCTCAATTTACCACAAATATTAATTATCACATTTAATTGTTTCACCATTAATTTTTTTTATTTGAAACACATTTTATCATTGCTTCTATCTAGTATTCCGCCTATAAATATATATATATATATATATATATATATATATATATATATATATATAGTAAGGGGCTTTAAATCTGCCTGGGGCATCCCCCCAGATCTATTACTTCTATGCTTTTCGTATAGAGCGAGGAAAATTGATAACGTCATTCTTTAAAACAGTATAAATCTTTATTTAATGTCACCTTTCTTGAAGACAAATTTTTGTGACGGAAAAAGTAGCGGAGGGGTCGGGCTAAAGAATGACGTTGTCATTAATATACGCGTATATGCGCATAGATATGTATATATCAGTTAGTGGTGTCATCATAACTACTAGGGATAATACAAAAAATAAACAAAAAAAAACGTTGTGTAACGTTTTTCCATTGCGGTTTTAATGGAAACCGCTAAAAGCGTCGTAAATTTCAATTATTTTTAAAGAAATTACGTAATCAGTTGAAAGTTACTTTTCTAAAGTATTATAGATCTATCTTGTGGCGCTGTTTGGTGAGGTCTGAACAATCTAGTTGGAGTTTCTGTCAGCGGAATTCTTCAAATATTTGTCAAAAAGGTAATTTTGAACCGACACACAAGGTTAAAATCATACGTCCATGCGGGTCTTGCATGTAGATCACACGAATTCTAAAATCCTCATTTTGTATGCTTAGTAGTTTAGCGCATCTATGAAAATAGCGTCGCTGTATTTTACACAAGTGCGTGGAAAAACCGCGCGAATAGATTATTTTTTAACGTGGTGAAGTCGCTGGATATTTTCATGTTTAGTTCGGGATTTAATGAAACAAACGCACAACAAGCTTATGATAATCTATCGATTAGCAATACCTTTAAAAACTAACATTTATACATAACAATTTTTAATTATTGTTGAAATTCAGGATATTACCTGTATTTTAACGTACGTACCGCCAAATGACGTGTATCTACTCAATATTTCCAGTTTATCGATATGTATTTAAAGAATAATAAATTAACGAAATTTATCTGGTTGGGAGACCTGAATTCTCGAAATTTACTATGGGATAATAATACGAGAGGAAAGAAATTATTGAATATATCAGAATTATATGACTTACGCAATATTTTACAAACAATAAAAATGTACAAAAATAAGAATTATCCCTACATGCTTACTTACTCTTGATATAATAAAGGCTTTCGACAGTTTAGATTCAAATAGATTACTTGTATTATTAATAGGATTACATAATGGCATTGTAAATCTCGAAAATCGCTTCACTGTATTACAAATCGGTAATTATTTTAAAAAAAAAAAAAAAAAAACAAAACAAGAAATCGTTGTACCGCAAGAGCCTGTTTTAGGGCCGTACTCGTGAGTTTTCTCTCAAATGTATAACATCAGATTACCCACTAATGTAAACATTTTCACTTTCATAGATGACATTGCAATAATACTAGCCCCGATAAGAATGAAAATGTATTGGAAAATAAATTTTACCAGGTTTATACAGAAATCGCGAAATGGTTAGAACAATTTAATTTAAATATTAACGAATCAAGTCAATTTAGAGGATTAAATTTGATGCAATACGGATTAAATATTGGCACGGTTAGTCAAACCAAATACTTAGGTATATTAAAAGACAATAACTTAAAATTTTATAATCATTTTCATTATATCGCTAAAAAAATAAATACATTTTTAATTGTATTTAACAAATTATATAATAATAATAATAACCGATTAAATTACAAGAAGAGAATAATAACATTATATAAAAGCGTAATATTGCTTAACATACTTTATGGCAGTGGAATTATACGTAGGCATTTTAAAATTTCAAAAATTTCAAAATATATTAAAAAGTTTTCAGAGAACTATTGCAATAAAAATGAATAAAGCTTGTAGAACTACCAGCTATAATTTACAAGCACTGTCATTGCAGGTATTAAACCCCATTAAGTTACGAAATACAGAAACATATTAACATATTTTTAGTCAAAAATAATATTAAAAATCATGAATTCCGTAACGTACAGTATCATCAACCTTACTTTATACATAAACAAAAATCGTTAAAAACAGTTTAAAAACTTATAATATTAGATAAGTATTATAATAATAAATTTCAGGCGCAGTGGGACGAATATAATAACGGTATAGCTAAGAATTTTTTTCCAACCATAGATGATAGACTATATAATCTAGTATTTACGCCAATTTTTTTTTAATCTACAATTTCTTACTGGACACGGCCTATTTAAAGATTATTTACATAAACATAAAATTGCACACTCAAATAACACCGTATAACGGGTGTAATTCTTTATTGATACTATTAAGCATATCCTTTTCGGCTGTTAGTACTACAGATTTTAGCCATATTAGACAATTAGTAACTAAGCTATTTAAAATATGTTCAGTAGTTTTACGATAGCCGAAATAAATCAAATCCCCGTAAAGTACATGTACACCTGTATTAATATTAATATTTTAGGAATACTAATTATTATTAACATTGTAAAACAGTCTGTCAGGGTTCCGTAAACTTAAATGGACGGGCTCTCAGGGTAGACCTGTTATTTATATAAATTATTCGTAGAAATTTTCTAAATATATTTACCCCGTCGTATTACGAATCGGGGACCAAAGAAAAAAATGAAACAGGTGGAATCGTCGGTTGGACAAGGTCTGACAGCCCGAGGATTGTGCGAACGAAAAATATTAACGTATTCGCTGACATCGTTTGCGAAAGCACAAAACCCTTTATTATCGTGAGATGAAAATTGTCCCCAAAAGGACTATTGAATTATGAAGAAAGATTTTAATCCATCTATAATGATTATTATTAACTGATAAATTTGAAGAAAGTCACTAATTACTCACGGGGGAAAACGTGTATTCTTCAATGAAAGCATCCATGCGTTGGGGACACCGTCATCTGTTACGGTCGGAATGCTTGTGACGTTTGTAATATGTGTATGCGAAGATTAAAAATTAGGTCGTGTGAGTATCGTCTGAACATGCCAAGAAAGATTCAAAATCTTCCGTTTTATGACCAAAAAAAAAAAAAAAAAAAACAAAAAAAAACTTACAACTTGAAAAACAAAAAAAAAATAGAGAATGAACTTCTCTAACAGACTAAATTTTCTTTTAGAGAAAAATAAGTTACTGAAGATCAAATTTCGTCCGCGCGTGGACATTTTATAGATGGAGGCGGTGCCATTTTGTCGGAGCTGCAATGTCCTGAGATTTAGGATGTCGGGCAGCATTACCCGATTAAGTTTACTCGGTAAAAACACTATCTTAAGCTTTCTTCCGTAGTAGCGTATTCAGTCTTGGCCCGTATGAAACAGAGGTCGGCGATAATCCGCTCGGTTGTATTAGTCATATGCTGAGCGCTGCGGCGAATAACATGTTGCGAGGAAGATGCGAATTGGAGGGAGGGGAATAAGAAAAAACCGGCGGCATAAAGAAGCGCAGAGGGCCCGAACAAATTGAATGGTGCAATAAAAATAAGCGTAGTGCGGATAGGAGCAGGCCTGGGGCCACTGCGCGGAGGTGGCAAAATACGCGGTCAATTCCCCAGGGTGGCGCGGACCGCTGCTAAAGCTTCTCGACGGCGAAGGGATGATCGTTTCCGATATATCGGCGATGTGCTGGTACACTGTTGGCGATATTATTAGCGGTGTAATTGACAATAAAAACCGTATGCGTCTGTCGATATATTTCCAACTTTGCACCGCCGAGTCAAGAGAAGTAGAAGAAAAAAACCGGCACATTACCAGCTCGCGCCGCGCTAATACAATTGCGAAACAATATGGGCCAGAGTAGTCTCTGATGAATAATAAAAGATAATATACCGTCAGCCCGATAATTTCCACGTCGTCAGCGGAAAAGGCCGCTTCCCATCCTTCCGTCGGAGAAATACATTTACCGAATCGGTGAAAAATTAACGAGCCTATGGCCCTGGAATTAAATGTAATTCCGAATATACATAACATGGTCGAAACCACTTTCGGCCACTGCCCCTCACCGAATGTTTTTTTTGCTACAACAACACTTTGGTTTGGAGCATAGAAAAATACATTAAAAATATTTCATTTACAATACATGCTATTTTAGTTTATCGGAAAAATGATTTCTTTTTATAATAACAATAATAATAATAAAAAAAAAAAATCAGAAACTTTATAAATTTGCGGCATACGCAGTAATAAGAGGAACTTTGATAAATACCTATTGGGTATCAGTAATTACAAAAGCTCCCGGGCTTTTTGTGAAAATTCGCAGACATTTGGCGATAGAGTTGCAATAATGAAACTCGTAAATAAAGGATACGAATATAACGAAAAACAATAAGCTCTTTAATGCATCAATCTTCCCGATCATATGCACCGGGAACAAATGTAATAAATGCTTTTGAGATGAAAAGTGCTCTGTATACGTCACGCCGAACTAACAAATCAGTTCTAGATGAGCTAAAAATCGATAGCTGCTAATTAGAATAAATGAAAAGGTGTACATATATTTCGGTCACATATGGCGATAAAAGACACGAGACTCTGCATATCGATAAATCCAACGATTACTAGTTCCGAATGTAGTCTTGCGTGTGTACGTACTGCATATAAACAATTGCCATGAGCACTATATGCCTATGTCTGTGCTACTAGAATGTACAGAATAGGTAGTACGATGCTCGGAATCGAGAAATATAGCAAGAAAAGTAAACTCGATGGAAAGAACTATTATACAAGGGAAGGTGGAACCTAGAGAGAGGATGTTTCCCATACGGCGATCAAGTTAATGGCACTAACTGGGTACGGCGCGTCGAAAGTATTTCATACCTGGCAACGGACCGGGATAAGTGGAAAAAAAATCGTAAAAGGAAGATGATGTCGCCTGCGCGTAGGGCAATGGACTAACTGTCACTTTTCTCGTTACATTATTCCCAGTTGTATTGCTCGATTCCGAGCGTCGTGACTACCTATTCGGTACATTCTAACTGTACAGACATAGGCATAATAGTGCTCATGGCAATTGTTTATATGCAGTACGTACACACGCAAGACTACATTCGGAACTAGTAATCGTTGGATTTATCGATATGCAGTCCCCCGTGTCGTTGCTCGCTATCTGTGACCGAAATATCTTACCATACACCTGTTCATTTATTCTAATTAGCGGCTATCAGAACTGATTTGTTAGTTCGGCGTGCCGTATGTAGAGCATTTATCTGTGTACCGCCACCTCGAAAGCATTTAAGTGGCTTAACTCACACGGACCACTTTTCAACCACAAAATAGTGGTCGGTTGTGGGTAATGCTATTTTAACAATATGGAAATGATGGGAAAAAACGCAATACTACTCAGACGGACCACTTTCTGTCGTTAGCTCTAACGGTAGTCGCAACGTGTAGCTCTTCAAACGACCACAAAATTGTGGTTCAAAAGTACACAGTATAACCCCAGCAGAACCACAAAATTGTGCTCGAAAAGTGGTCCAGGTGAGTTAAGCTTTAATGATGATGGAACAGTTCTAATATCGACCGGAAAAATATATTAATGCCTTACGGCTCCTAGCCTCGTAGTTAAGGTACTTGCCTACCAAACCTGAGGTGTCATAGGATTTCGGAAGTTGTCTCGTTCGAGATCCAAGCCGATCGCAAGTATATACCTAATATGAAATTGAATATTGGTTATTCCAGAGAATTGTCTGGTGGAAAGTAAAGGTGGCCGAGAAAAAGGAATTCTCATGGGATCCATTAGAACCGTAAGTCCGCTATGAAAAGTTTAACTTCACAATCCATGATACCTTATCAAGGAAGTGTGGGACTTGCTTTACTTTACTTATACGGCTTAGTCAAAAACTTGCGTCACGCTTTTTTTTTTCTGTTCTTTTGTGTGTACAAATGCGTACGATTAAATGAATTATTCAATCATCTCAATTGTACCTCGCACGGCTTTGCTCGCAGATAAATTCACGAGTTAAAAAACAAAAGAAAACCTACTTAATACGTAAGTTACAATATTGACCTTATTTTTTTCTCCTCTGTTGGTGCATTTTTTATTTTGCGTGATGATATTTTGAAGTTACGTCATGTAAATATATCGTGAAATTCTATTTTATCGCGAAGAAATTTCATATTTAATGTATAGTAAAAATAAGTGAATTGTTAAATTTACTAATAAACCCAAAATACAAGTCTAATTACTAACACGATCTTCCCCAGAACAATCGATTTCTAGACTTCGAATGAATTTGATCATAATCGAGCGATTGCCGAGAACCGAGTTCAGGAATTGCTCATATTTAAGAACACTTACTATTAGCTGATGAACTTGCAAATCAATCAATCTGGATTAATAAGTTTTACAATCACTGTTTGGTAATCTATACGCGCAAGGCTTTAATTTCTGTTTTTATGCTGAAGTGTATTATCGGGCGTTAGAAAATGTGAAAATCGACTTTTCATAAGCCGAAAATATCATTACGAATTATCTCTAACAAAGTCCAGCATGTTTAGGAATTAGCCTAATGTTCGTTGCGTATAAATAGGATGATACATCTTTCATCAAGAAACACAGGTTAATTATAATTTTTAATTAATTACTCAACGATATAATGAAGCGAATTGTTTAAATCAATCTTAAAAAGTATGATTAAACACATTGTGATCAGCTCCCTTTAAAGATTGCTTGTTTCGCGGAATTTTCTCAACGATGTCAACTCGATCAGTCAGTTCATCTAAATCCCGAGAAATCTCCAATACACGAATTTTTCATCGAAATCGTTAGACATACACAGTTTTTGCTGATATTACCGGATACGGTGATTGTCTGAGAAAGTAAAAAACCGTATACAATGATGCGGTAAATTCTTTTGCGCGTAAAAATTGAAACAGCAGTGAACGTTATTGAAGGAGTTATTAGAGAAAATTAAATCTCCTTTCGGGGTTACGCTAAGGAATAAAAGTGGTAGTATCCATTACATTAACAATCGTAATAAATGAAACCGTTTTTAATCACGAGGGGCATTTAATTAAGAAGGAGAAACTGCACACTTTCATACACCAAAAACCCGATTTACCTGAAAATCTTCACTATAGAATGGTTCGGCACATGTAAAAGCGCGAAATGCAAGAGTTATACTTAAAAAAATTACTAGCTTCATTTACGAGAGTCATTTGTATTTATGAATATTCCACACGATTCGACTATTTTACCATTAAGGAATTTTTTAGCCATTTTTATAAATAAACGTATTTTTTGAAGTTCATTTAAAATCAAATTTTGCGGTTTGAGCTACTTCCAAATTTGAGATAGAAGGCCAACATTTTTTTTTTCTTCTTAATTGGTCAGCGTAATATATAAATATATGTAATTAACTTCATTCTCGGTAAATAAATAATTGTTTTTTATTTTAAACGAATTTCGTGGTATACGCCTGTCTAATATCTGAATCGTTCAAATCTTTCAAATTTGGCAGAAAGATATTTTTTAATTCTTCATCTATTATACGAAAAAAAAAGTGTATTTCAATTTGTCAATATGTAAAGCATTGTTTCCTATTTTTTTTCATTAATAATTCGTTACGCCAACGATTCTGTGCTGCTGGCGACAGTTTACATTGTGCTCGATGAAACTATAATCAAAACGAGAAATATTTCTTAAAAAATGTTTATTTTTTAATTAAGAAATTCCTTTCGATTGCGTAAATTTCTAAGAAAAAAGCGAATTTACTAAACTATAATAAAAAACGCTTTAGTTTTACATTATGTTTATTAAATATATAAATTCGGCCATTTTTTGACCCCTCCTGCTTACATTTCTGTCTCTTTCTTTTCTATACTTTGTATAAAATTATCAAAATTTACAACGTAATTTTTAGGCCGGCCCGCGTTAGATTTTATAACGAAAATAATAAAAAAAAAAAAATACAACCAATAATTTATGCCGTAAATTTTATTAAACAACCGAAACAACTTAACATACTATAAAATATAGAAATAATACTCTTTTTGCATTTCCATAGTATTATTAAATCAGCGATATAGTGTCTTTACATGATTTTCCTTATGGGGGCAATTCTTATTCATCAACCTGTACAGTAATATAAGACGTGTATTCATTATGTGTTTCCAAAAACGAAAACCGCCACCGAACGCAAACGTGAATTGTGGGAACAAAAATGGGACGACGAACAGTGTGCAATAGCGAAGGATTTTCCACATTTGTACGTGATACGCCCGTTTGATTCGAAAACGACAGATGTAGAAAATTTCGAAGCGTTTGATAGCATTTTAAGTCAACTGCCTCTGTTATACTAATAAAAAATAATAAGAAAAAAAAGTTATCCAAAGGGACCACACATTTTTTTACGTTTTTTGACGAATAATCAATTTATGTGTTTATCGATTTTCATCATCAGTCACAGGTAGTTGAATTGGTATTCTTTCTAATTGTACTCTTAATCAATAAAATCGGTCTATATAAATATGAGTTTTGCGCGAACAAACGTAAAAAAAAACAAAAAAACATTACGCGACGAACGTATAACCTTCTTTTTTTTTGGAAGTCGGTAAAAATTAAAATATTACAAACGTTACATAACATTGGGACATTTTTTCTAATGGGAGTCGGCCTAAGAATTACGCTGTAATTAATATATGGTATACGTTCAGTGTATTTCTTATATCATCAACCGCGATTTTTAGACAACGACACTCGGGAAGAGTTCTTGTTTTTCATTAGTATATTCGGTAGATACATTTTTAGAGAAATATTTGTTACGACTGTACTTTATTATTAAGAAATAGCGCAATGTTGAATGAGAACGATTTTTTGAAATTCTTTTATCTGACCGAATTGCTATTTAATTGCTTGGTCTTTCCCCTCTGTATTACTTCTGGGCTCAGGATCTTTTTTATGGCGCCAATATAAAACATTCTTTTTCGCTTGTTTTTTCCCATTCGTTTTTAATGTCCCGAGATCGATTTATTTATTTATACTTTTTTTTTTTCATCACAATTTACCAACGTTAATGGTCATTATTTAGGGATGAATTTAAATATGATATAGAGAATGTTTTATGGAGGGGTAGTATAGTGCTTCCTTTAAACTTTATAACGGCTGGACAAGGTCCAAAATTTTGCCGCGGTCTACGTATTTCACCGGAATTATCCAGCAAACTGGTGGCAAGTAGATTCGTATGAGCGCTAAGTCGGACGACATGTTTATTTGCTTGTCTTTTGATTTCATCCTCCACAAACATGGCGTTTAAGTTATTATGGAGGATACAATTTGAGTCCGAGATCGATTAAATCAATAATGTAATAATAATGTTTAAACGGTTCCGTAATTTTTTCTTTCGATATATATTTTTAAAAGTTAAATGAAGATTTTCGATTTTTTTTTTAGTTTACGCATTTTACCCGGATTTATATACTTTTTCTTTTTTTTTAATAACATTATTAAAAAATTGCTTTTCGCCGGAAGTAACACCATTAGTGTAATTACATACTAGCGTATAACATCAGTCGCAGGAGAATAAAAAATTTTAAAAGTTCATCTGCCATAGATTTTTTACTAATTCTATCGCGCCATTATTTAATTGCCACTCGTGAACATTAAATCCCTAAGTAAAATGTTCATGATATATATATATATATATATATATATATATATATATATATATATGTAAAAACGGAATAATACTATTAACTAATACTAATAAAATGCTTTTTTACAAAAAATAAATACCGACTTCAAGGTTTATTATAAAAATTTAAAAATGCACTAAAAAGTAAAAAATAATTACTCCCGATAAAATATATATATCAGAGTGATATAACTTAAGGTGATATCGTAATTCTTATACAACATTAATTTTTTGGAGTTGGCATCAAATTCATATTAAAAGAATAATTAAAAACTGCATTAAATGTTGATTAAATTGTTCCTAACATGAATTTAATTCCAACTCCAAAAAATTCATGTTGTATAACAATTACGATATCACCTTAAGTTATATCACTCTGATATATATATTTTATCGGGAGTAATTATTTTTTACTTTTTAGTGCATTTTTAAATTTTTATAATAAACCTTGAAGTCGGTATTTATTTTTTGTAAAAAAGCATTTTATTTTTTACTTTTTAGTGCATTTTTATTCAATTAAATTAAAACATTTATTTCCACGGTAAAAACACCAAAAGCTACATTTCCATGGTAATTTGGCAAATTTATAGTATTTTAAGTCAAAAATCTAATCCGACGGTGAAAACAATCATGAATGAAAAATGCTTTTTTACAAAAAATAAATACCGACTTCAAGGTTTATTATAAAAATTTAAAAATGCACTAAAAAGTAAAAAATAATTACTCCCGATAAAATATATATATCAGAGTGATATAACTTAAGGTGATATCGTAATTCTTATACAACATTAATTTTTTGGAGTTGGCATCAAATTCATATTAAAAGAATAATTAAAAACTGCATTAAATGTTGATTAAATTGTTCCTAACATGAATTTAATTCCAACTCCAAAAAATTAATGTTGTATAACAATTACGATATCACCTTAAGTTATATCACTCTGATATATATATTTTATCGGGAGTAATTATTTTTTACTTTTTAGTGCATTTTTAAATTTTTATAATAAACCTTGAAGTCGGTATTTATTTTTTGTAAAAAAGCATTTTATTTTTTACTTTTTAGTGCATTTTTATTCAATTAAATTAAAACATTTATTTCCACGGTAAAAACACCAAAAGCTACATTTCCATGGTAATTTGGCAAATTTATAGTATTTTAAGTCAAAAATCTAATCCGACGGTGAAAACAATCATGAATGAAAAATGCTTTTTTACAAAAAATAAATACCGACTTCAAGGTTTATTATAAAAATTTAAAAATGCACTAAAAAGTAAAAAATAATTACTCCCGATAAAATATATATATCAGAGTGATATAACTTAAGGTGATATCGTAATTGTTATACAACATTAATTTTTTGGAGTTGGCATCAAATTCATATTAAAAGAATAATTAAAAACTGCATTAAATGTTGATTAAATTGTTCCTAACATGAATTTAATTCCAACTCCAAAAAATTCATGTTGTATAACAATTACGATATCACCTTAAGTTATATCACTCTGATATATATATTTTATCGGGAGTAATTATTTTTTACTTTTTAGTGCATTTTTAAATTTTTATAATAAACCTTGAAGTCGGTATTTATTTTTTGTAAAAAAGCATTTTATTTTTTACTTTTTAGTGCATTTTTATTCAATTAAATTAAAACATTTATTTCCACGGTAAAAACACCAAAAGCTACATTTCCATGGTAATTTGGCAAATTTATAGTATTTTAAGTCAAAAATCTAATCCGACGGTGAAAACAATCATGAATGAAAAGCATCCAAAAAGCTTCAATCTCCCGCATTATTAAGGATAACTCAAAAACTATCGGTCGGACCTTGATCAAATTTAAATGGGACCACATGACAAACGCCACCTTTCAAATAAAAGAAGAATCATCAAAATCGGTTCATCTAGAAGAAAGTTCTGTGGTAACACACATAAAAAAAAAAAAAATACAGTCGAATTGAATACCTCCTCCTTTTTTGAAGTCGGTTAAAAAGCATCCAAAAAGCTTCAATCTCCCGCATTATTAAGGATAACTCAAAAACTATCGGTCGGACCTTGATCAAATTTAAATGGGACCACATGACAAACGCCACCTTTCAAATAAAAGAAGAATCATCAAAATCGGTTCATCTAGAAGAAAGTTCTTTGGTAACACACATAAAAAAAAAAAAAAAAAAAAAAAAAAAATACAGTCGAATTGAATACCTCCTCCTTTTTTGAAGTCGGTTAAAAAATAATAGGAATTTTCGAAAAATTTTAAAAATTAAATATTAAAATTAAATGAATCGAAGAAATACATCTAATTTCGGAAATGAAAATAATTGAAGAACTTTTTTTTTTCTTAAATTTCATCGCAAAAACCGCTGCTAAATCCTCATCAAATTTTGCACTTTCTATATTTTTCTATTCATCTTTTATTAACGGACAAGTAAATAAAATTTGTATATGATCCAATTTTAAGTGATATCATGTCACCATATGGCGAAAAGATCCGATACGCCTTCTCAAGTAACGCCGAATTCGTATCAAAAGTTGTACGAAAAAAGTATTTATTTAAAATAGTGGAGACACAAAATTATAACTACCGTCAATAACTATTTTTACAAGAAATTCATCAAAAATATCAAAAATTTCTGGCGTCAAATTAAACACTGAAAAAGAAGTGTACAAATTAACGAAAGGGAAAACAACAACAAAAAACTGACACGTTTCGTATTTCCGTAGGGGCGGGCGACGCCAACTGTTAACTATTTTAGGGTACGTACGAAAATGCGTTTCCGTGTAATTCGCCAACTGGTAACTCTAATAGCCGATCATCATCCCCAACAAAGTGATTAATTTCGACCAGTAACATTTCTCAGTTATGCAACGGTGGTAAATTTTTCGTTAATTTTTTCCCGAGCCGGTAAAAAATCTGAAGTATGTACTAGAAAGAACGGATAGAATCCAAATTTTTATCCATAAACAAGAATTATATAACATATTATTTACTTTTACAGAAAAAATTTCAAATTATTAACCGCGTCGCGGCTATTCTACTTGTACCAGTGTTGGCCCATTGGTCGAAATTCGACTATAATTATCTATTAAAAATTTGAGGAAAACATTATATGAATTTGCATATTTCTAAATATTTTTTTCGTTCATTGTTACATCTGGGAACATACACTTTTATATGTACTTACAATATAAAACAGTTCAGTACCCCATTATAATTGAATGAAAAATAAAAGTAAATCATAATTTAAAAACCCTTATTCGTCGATATTAAATGACGTGTCTTAACAGATTTAGCACACCGTAAAAAAGCCGATAATGATGATTAATAAGAACAGATTTACTACTACTGGCTATAGCGATTTCATTTTTCCTCTTTTTTTTGTATTAATTTTTCATATAAATCAGAAAGAAAAAAAAACTTTTTTTAAAATTTTTCTACTGATAACACTAAAGACCGTCAATAATTACTAAACAAAAAAATAAAATCGGTTAATAAACAGAGGAAAAAAAAATGTACTCTTTACAAGAGAGAACATTTGTAAATTTAATTTATCCAAAATAGTAAATAATTAAAATATGAGAATTAGCCAATTAATTAAAACAAGGCCGGAACCGCGCTGAGGATTGCGTACGTTCTATTAAAAATTGACATAATAACAAATTCAGGACATTTCTATTTTGAACTTACAGTCGTGATGCTATTTATTCGCAGCGGCATTCTTCTAATTGTATGCGTACATGTGATAAGTGCTTGAAAACATTTGCGTCGTTATCGCTCTATTCCGAAATATTTTAAAAAAACGAACAAAAGCCCCTTCCACACCTTTTTTTGTTTATTAAATTGCTGATTTTTTACCTATCATGAATAAAATGAAATGAATTGTGTTGCACAATGGAGAAACTCAAAAAAAAAAAAAAAGAGAATGGGGTTTTTCTTTTCTTTTTTTTTTTCTAATTAAGTTACACATAAAACCGGCTTTGTCGGTTTCTACAACTGTATATACCTATATAAAAATGAATGTATGTTTGTCCATATGCGTTCCTGTTACACTGGACGGATCATACCAAAAAAATTTCATCTTGTATTCCTGTTATCCGAACGATGGTTTTAAGGTTACGGCTCAGTTTTCTATCCGGGGGGCTCCATCACGAAATACGAGGTTTTAAGTGGTTCAGATGCAACCAGCGATACGGAAATATACATATGGGACGAATAATTAATTTTTTAAAGTTTTAAATAAAATGATTACCACATGATAAATATAAATTAAACGTAAACATTTAAATAAAATGGTTATACCATGGCCGTAGGCAGGGGTTTAGGGGGTCCACCCCCCCCCCCCCCCCCCCTAAAATGTTTTGTATTTTATTTTTTCCTTTCCTATTGATTATAAATAATAGAAAATACAAAGGAAAGCGTTTTACCAATCGGCTGTTTTTCTGTACTCTTCTTAACCTCCTGTTTCAACTCATTTTCGCATTTATTAATTCTGTTTACGCAAAGGTAGGAGGAGACTTTTTTGCTTCATCATTACGTATTAGTATAGTTGTTAATAGTATTTCGAATATTGTTTCCGTCTTTAAACCAGTTTTCAAATGCACTGCTTGTCTCGAATAGTTACTTCGTACTTTTGTTTAAATGCTAAACATTCTAAACACGCTATGGTCCGGCGTATCTATTTTTTAATTTCATATACTTTGCAGTTATCATTGTTTGTTACTTTGAATCTTTTAAGGTACATCTGAAAATCTCCATGACCGATTATGAACTGTGTTAGGAAATATTTTGTATCTTATTAATGTATATTTATAGAAATAATTGAATAAAAAATATAAAAAATGTAATATTATGTTCGTTAATGTTACGTATTGCGTATTGTTCTGAATGCCCCTCCCCCCGAAACGAATTCCTGTCTGAAGCGGTGGTCCACATGCAAAACCCTCCGCTCGAAACGAATTCCTGGCTACGGTCCTGGGTTATACTATATATGGTAAATAAGAAACTCCACATAACATTTTATTAATTTTTGGCGTAAGTAAATATATCGCGTTCTGTTGCATCAAATCTCCACGATCTAAAAACATACCAGTCACGCTCCTAGCCTAGCTGCTGTACTCATTGCGGATAGTTAAAAAAACACTAGCGTCTTCTATTATTCCTTATACAGAGAAATAAAAACTCCCGTAATTGAATTTTTAATATTTGCTACCGCCGGGAGCGGTTATTTATACTCTCAAATTTGAAATGTTTATTCAACTACCGTAATTTACTGTTGTGATGATAAATTTTAGTTTTAGTAAAATGCTCGACTCGAACAATCCGGAAGACACGAGTGAAAAAGATGTTCTCTTAAATGTGTAATTACGGGAGATCAACTCGGTCCCTTCGAAATGATGACTGTGCTGTTTAGTTGAGCGAAACTTTTTGTTAGATCACAACAGACAAGTTCTAAAAAAAAAAAAAGAAAAAAAGAAAAAAAAATAGAAAGATCAATACTCTAATTAAACGTGAAACAGGAAGACACCATTTTTTGTTGAATGGCGATGAATATGTTTCCCCCTAAGAAGAGGGAAAGTATCTTTACAGAAATATCGGATAAAACAAGAATTTTTCTATGAATGTCCAAGTACAGGTTTAAACGACGGGTGAAGCCGTGGGTAACAACAACGCAGCTGGTTTATTATTATATAATTCACCGATTGGGCAACTTTTATTATAATCGAGAAAACTTTTTTGTTTTTTTAAATTGCTCACGCGGTACAGAGATGGTATAGAAGTTGGGCTTGTCGATATTGACGCGGTAAAAACAAATTCCGTTCGATTATCGACTCTAATTAAGGGTAATTTGTCGACTAACAACGGAAACGATTGATGGCAATTCGCGATCAGCTGGACGTGAATAAATGAATGTTGGTAGCATAAAAACAGATTAAGAGACGAACACTAAGCATGAAGCAGGACGGCCGAGTGGGTGATGGAAAAAAAATCGGCGAGGGATAAATTGGGTGGTGACAATCACGATTTCTATTCCAGCTGCAGCAGCATGCATCATTCATTTAATAGCATTTCCGCTTCTATTGCGCGAGATTTTTATTCCGTCAGCCGCTGCCAGCCCCTTCAGCCAGAGCACGTTGGGGTGGATGATATTTTTAACAGTTTCTCCCCCGAGCAAGGGTGCTTTGCGATTTTCCTTCAACGCGCGAACCCGTTCGAGGCGATTAGTGGCGAAATCGTTGTTGTTATAATAAAAGTTCCGTATGCTGCGAAGAAGAACACAGATTCGAACCTTAAACGTTGCCAACAACTACCGGATCCGAAATGGGCCTCTTAAAAATACTACGGAGCGCCTCCAGAATACCGCTTAATCTTGGCCGCTGTTCTTCGGTATTTTTTTCGGCCGATGATTTTCGTTCCTATCATTATTACGTTCATGTTGTTGTCCGCTGGACTAAGTATCGGCCACGTTCAGAATGGTATACGCTGCGAGTAATTCATTTTTTTTTCTCTCAAAGAGGCATTAACGAGACGACCTTGAAACTTTGAAAAACATTAATTTTTGCGACCTATGTTGGTTTTAATGTTTAGAAATGCATTTCGGAGGCAAAAGCGCTTGTTGGAAATTAAAAAAAAAAAGTGTTGGTCAAATAGACTCGTTGATTTCTGTTTTATACACCCTGTCAAGAAAGTATCGGGAATTGTTAAATAAAACGAACAATTTTTAATTTTCATCCAAATTTATTTTGTCACCTTCAAAATAACATCCATTCGAAGCGATGCACATATGCCAACGCTTTTTCCACTCGGCAAAGCACTTCTGATAGGCGGTTTCCGGGATGGCCTTTAGCTCTCGCGTCGCATTCGTCTTGATGTCATCAATCGATTCGAAGCGCATTCCCCGTAGCGGAAATTTGAGTTTTGAGAATAGGAAGAAGTCGCAGGGTGCTAAATCTGGTGAATACGGCGGTTGTTCGATGATATTTACCGAGTGTTTGGCCAAAAACTCATTCACAATTATGGCTTTGTGAGACGGCGCATTATCGTGATGGAGAATCCAAGAATTGTCGACCCACAAATCGTTACGTTTACGACGGATAGCCTCTCTCAAACGTCTCAAAACACTTAAGTAAAACTCTTTGGTGACTGTCTGTCCGGCTGGCACATATTCATAGTGTACCACGCCTCGAATATCGAAGAAAACAATCAACATGATCTTCACTTTCGATCGGCTTTGGCGAGGTTTTTTCGGCTTTGGCGCGCCAATTGGCCGCCATTCGGACGATTGCTGGTTCGTAAGCGTGTCGTACTCGTACACCCATGTCTCGTCACCAGTAATTATCTTTTCCAAGAAGGTAGGATCCAAATTGGCTCGATCCAGCATGTCTGCAGCTACCTGTTCTCGGTACTTTTTTTGAAAGAAATTCAGGTCTTTCGGAACAAGCCGAGCCGCAACGCGTTGCATACCCAATTTTTCGTGCACAATCGTACGTACGCTCTCGTGTGACATGCCCAATCCATGAGCCATCTCTCTCAAGCTCACATGACAATTTTCAGCAACGATTTCCTTGATTTTATCGACGTTATCATCGGTCACACTCGTTGAAGGCCGTCCAGAGCGAGGCATGTCTTCGACCGTCTCCCGACCATCCTTGAACGCTCTGTACCACTCGTAAACCCGCGTTTTTGATAAAGCAGATTCACCAAAAGCCTTCTGTAACATTTTCAGTGTATCGGCACAAGAAATTTCGTTCGAAACACAGAATTTAACACAAGTACGTTGTTCAATATTTTCACTCATTGTAAAACTTCGACAAAACACTTCAAGGTCGACTGATTTTAACAGCTGCTGTAAACACACTGGTTGACAGATCGCGCTAAAAATAGGCATCATAATACAAAACAGTTGTACCAACCTGGAAAAAAAAAATTATCTGCCTAGCTATTACCCGGGAGATTTAAATTGACAATTCCCGATACTTTCTTGACAGGGTGTAAGTACGCGCAATTAACTGGAAAACCGTGTAAGTGTTTGCAATAAATGTAGCAAATGTCTAAAAAAATTAAGAAAAAAATGAAAAAAAAAAAATATTTTACTTTTTGATTTTTCTTTCTTCGTTAATAATTCAACTTTAGTTTAATTACACACGGCGAACGACTCGCACCGAGAGACAAAGTATGTAATTTTTCCGTCATGTAACATAAACGAAACCGGTCATCAAAAGAGAGTTCAGCTTGACGACTGAAAATCCATCTGCATCCGAACTACAAAGTACTGACCGTTCGCACAGACACCTGCTTCATTAAATATCGTTATCGGCTACAAAATATCTTTCCGGTAAGTGGACCGCCGCTCCGCATTCGACAAATACCTATTTTCTCCGAGCACTTAACTCCATTAATTTTGACAGCAAAAAAAAGAAAAAATCAACCAATAAAAAATAATAAAAGCGAATTTTTCAAAAAAAAAAAAAAAAAAAAACAGTATAAAGAAATAAAAGACGTAGCTGCATACGCCGAATGCAGTTTTTTATGAAATACTGGTCAAATAATAACGGCAAAGATGATGATAATAATACTAATCGTAATAACCTGCTATCGATTGCTCGGCTCCATAAAACGTGACTATTTCACTCGTCTTCACGGTTATTTCTTTCTGCTTCGCTGTTCTTTTTCTTTCTTTTTTTTTCTTTTTCTTTCTTTTTTTAAAGGAAAACAAAAAAACGAAAACAGTTCTACAGGCGTTCTTTCTCTCTTTCGGTTAAATAAATCAATTACCGGTGACGGTGTAAGCGTGCGCTGTTTAAAGTTCACCTGCTTTGTCTTAAATTTCTGCACCTAATAAGAAAAATATTCCATCTACGCTCATTCTGAAACTCGCTCGCTGGTGACCGAAGCGCCTTAGAAACTGAAATTTTTTTTTAAAAATTATTTTCGATACGCGCGAATATTTTGTACCTGTACTCCACTTTTAGAAGTAATATAAAATCATCGAATTTTCTTTGGCTTTGTATTTTCCTCCGACTGTTTCAAAATATTACGGAATAGTCGTCGTAGTTCACCGGTTAATTATTTTATTGATAGTACATTTTGATTACGGTCGATTTCATTCTTTCCACGCTTAAAGGAGTTTGCGTATTACGTTATCAACCCCCCACCCCGGTTAGATTCATTTTTTTCGTTAAATTTTTTATCCGCAAATACTTTTAAATTAAAATGCACGACACAGCATTATTTATACGAGAATATTAAAAAAACAATTAAAAGTCCCTGCTGTATTTGAAAATAAAAGTCAAACAGTTGGTGCTCGCGAATAGGGAATTAATTTTTTTTGGAATGCCGCGTATATTAATTCAGATGTTTGAAATTAATACATATACCATAGTTAACAGTCCTTATAACGATCAGAATTGTTTTAATTTTTTTTTGTGTTGTAATAAGTGTGTGTTATTTCTAAGAACTAAGCCTTTTTTTTATAAATCGGCCGATTTCAAGAAAACCTAATATAGTACTTAAAACAGAGTTATCTAGTGGAGCCTAGAACATCTTTCTGCACAGTATGCTTTCAAATTCAAACCTGGCCTAATAGAGTTCCTGCTATATATAGTGCATATATATATATCCGTTATATTTGAGCTTAGCTATCTTTTGCGCGCTACCTTCTATCTTTTACGTTAGTATTGCAGTATTCAGCGGAATAAGCGCTTAAACCTGCAACTGCACCACATAGAACTGGTAACAACACCACGACTTGTGGAGTTTCGACCGCGAGATTATTAATTATCGGAATATTTTTAATTCATATTTTTCCGTCTAGTAGGATCTTCTTGCAATCCCTTATTTGAATAAGATAATCAAAATTTTGTCGAATGTTCTAAGTCAGTTGACAACGCAGAATACTATCGCATTGCTGTGTTCCAATAGAGTCTCTTTAGCAGTGATTTTTTTTTTTTTTTTTTTTTCTAAAGTGATTATTGCAGCCACGACAAAGTATCAATTAAAAAATGTTTGCCCTAATTCGCTTGAAAAGAGTACGACTTTGTTTTGTAAATGGTAATTTAGTTTGGATATCATCGCTTAAACATTTCGCAATGCTACAAAACTTTTCGATTGCATTTTCGAAGCCATTATTAGCGCTAAATTCATGACGGCATTAATTCGAACGCTCTGAACTTCCAGCAGCCGTATATGTTAAATCTGACGTTCAATTGACCATTCATAGGCTGATTCGATTGCTCGACATTCTGAATCGCGCTACCCAGCTGGGAGCTATCGGTCGAATTTCAGAGTTGCTTGCGTTTAATCTAGCCTGTTTGGTTTCACTACCTTCGCTGGCCCTTTTTTTTTTAGAGTCGCTGTCTCATTCATTATTTATTATTGTAAGCGTTCTTTTCAAAGTATAAATGGAAATTTCAAAGTGTAAAGTCTACGAAAAATAGTTTCCGATAAAGCGGAGAAAAAAGATTAACGTGAAATTCTGAAATTAAAGATTTTTAGGAAACAATCCGTAATTCATTTTAACATTAATCGAGCCCAATTAAAAGCAAAAAAAAAACAAATAAATAAAAACATCAATTTTTATAATGATTTGATATTTGATAGTAGTTACCGATATTTTTTTTATTCTATCCGATATTTGATATTGCTGCGCCCTTAATTTACGCGTTCCTATGATAGGAAATAACGATAAGGTAGTTTTTTAGCACTGCGATAGTATTTTGTGTTGTCAACCGACTTGTGACACTCGGCAAAAAAATTTGATTATCTTATACCGTCTAAAAGTGTGTTTATATAATAAGAAGGGGGTTTTTCATTAGAAGAAAAAATAGTGAAATAAGAACGTTACTTATTTGGAATATTTATGCAGGGTATATGTGGGGAATTTTAATGATCATTAATGTTTACAATTGCGTTCAAACGTTTTATATTATAAGAACACACAGTCTTAATGA
The DNA here is from genome assembly GCA_039619475.1 of Icerya purchasi. Classification (NCBI taxonomy): domain Eukaryota; kingdom Metazoa; phylum Arthropoda; class Insecta; order Hemiptera; family Monophlebidae; genus Icerya; species Icerya purchasi. The sequence continues at coordinate 485,058,366 of CM077116.1, forward strand.
TTATTAATGTTTATAATTGGCGTTCAAACGTTTTATATTATAAGAACACACAGTCTTAATGATTATTAATGTTTATAATTGCGTTCAATTTTTTATATAGGAATTTTATTAAAAATATATTAAATGCGAATACTAACGCTCTATTATTAAGTGAGCTTACACAAATCTTTTTTTTTTTTTTATTCGAGAATCGGAACATGGGGAATTCTTCTCTCCGATGGTACGGTTACAGCCTTCTCTTAGGGTCCAGGTGCATATGATAGCGCGCTTTTATTTGGGAAATTGAATGTAAACAGCTTCATGTTTAAATTCGAATGAGGCATTGGCTCCGTTTATCATGGCATGTTCTTTTTGAAGTCGTTTTGTTTGTCTGTATATCCCTTTCTTTCGGTTTACATCGCTGCAGAATCACCTTCAGCGGTTTCTCGAATTATCGAACCAATGAAATTGGTTGAGTTCAAAAGCAAAAAAAAAATAAAAATACTCTCGCATCTTTATGCTACACGGTGCCTTGTGCATGCTGCCCCTAATATAGTACATGATTTATTTTCTTAATATTTTGCTTTTTCCTTATAATTTTATTTCGATAATTTTAAAAAGTCATATTTTTGTTTTGACCGTAATTAATTTTTCGAAAAACTAATGATGAGCCGTGCCTGTTTTTCTAGTGGTAGCCGTGTAAAACTTATGTCAATGTAAAATGAAACAAAATACTTTGCTGTAATGATATTTCGAAAATGGTTAAATGACATAGTCAAAAGAAAGCTGCTCAAGAAGGTAATAAATAAAAATTCTTTTTATCTTATCTCGGAGGGGAGAAAAAATTGAGGGGACGTTTCTTTTTCAAACGATTAATGAAATATTTAAAAAAATTTCACTGCAGTGGATACTAAACATTTGCCACGATTCCTAATATGCTAATCCGCGATTTCTGTGTTTAATAATTCGTTTTTGCTTATTAATGAAATTGCCTTTTGCACGCCGTGTTATCAACTAAATTATAACTTTCAAGGTCAACTGATCAGCATGTTGCCTCCATCCGCTGTGCTCTAGAGCCTTTTATCACTTGTAGTCATGGCTTTGTATTGTGGAGAAATTCCACACAATCACCAGTTTTGTCAGTTCAACAGCGTGTGGTTTGATTTTCACTTTTACTTTTATTCCACACATTTCCCTAGAACGAAACAGGAATTAGTACGAAAAAAGGTATTCGAAGAATTCGTCTTCAACGGACCGCCGTTCAAAACGGACGAGTTTAGCCGACGACGATTGGTTCAACCAATGACGAGTCGACTACGACAAAAGGATAAAATGACCCACATATATTTACGCTGTCCTTCTTTTCCAACAATCATTCTCTGTTTACTTCCTTCCGATCTTTGATTATTCGCGGTTTTTCTTCGTCTTCGCTGGCATGTTAATCACGCTTTCATTATTTCCTACTACCTTCCACTTCCTTTTCCACGATGGCGTGCAATGTAGATCATGCGTTCTACGAATGTTTCTTCTTCTCGCTGAAAGTACCTGCGTTTTTACCGCTAAAAATTACCGGCTTCCGTCATTCGAGAAAATATGTGAACAAATTTTGAATTCTCTCATTTAAACGGGGTTGGTGTATAACACACATTTCGAAATAATTTTTCAAACAAGATTGTATGGGAGAATGACAGACAACTCATCTTTAGCAATTTTCTTCCGCGAGGTTAGGAACGGCGATGGTTATTAACAAGTGTGAAAACGGGAGTGGTTCAGCGGTTAGATCATACGCGCACAATACGTGACAAACAGTTCTCTCTCTCCTTCATAACTCGTTTATACCTAAATCACTGCCTATCAAAATTTACATTTCCCAAAATTAATTTAATAATTCTGTAAATGCTTTTTCTTTAATTTCTGATACCGCAAATACACTTTATGATAATTTTGATTTGAAAGAAACCGGTATGTAATTTCAAAATTTTTACACTAATTGGAAACATTCATCATTTCGGTAATTGAGTTATTATGGACAGACATCGTATCTCTAAACGTATACGCGAGAGATACCAATCGGTCGAGAATTTACGTGCAGAAGTAGCAAACAAACCAACACTCCTTATCATGGTTTATCATCAAGTGCTCTTTATTGCGCTTTGCAACAGAATCCTATTCACAACGTCCCGAAAAGATTCACATCTCGTTCTCTTCGATTAATTTTTTTTTTGTCTTAACATTTCGTGGTTTTTGTTTATCACGCTTAGGATTCTTGTCACAGTCGGATTCTACATATATATATTGTTCTCTCTTTTCGCTAAACATCATTGACAAGGTCGTGTCCAGGGGCGGTTAAACCCTCTCCCATGACAACTGAAATTGTTATTATAGATACACGAAAATTGGAAAAAAATCAAAAATTTAAAATAAATATAGATGACTTTTTAGGGGGTGTTCTTACCTTTAAAAGAAAAAAGAAAAAATTTTTAGGTATATACTTCATTAATATCTTAAGGAAAAACTTTTTATTACGAGTATAATCAATAACATATGTGTAATTTTTATTAATGTATTTATACACGGTAATTCATTTATGTAAATTACGAATATATAAATTAAAATGATGGGGAAATTGTTAATAGTACGAATATTAGCGAAAAATGTATTATTTATTAAAAATAAATATGGGAAGAAAATTTTTAAGACCTTTTTTTTTTCAAAATTCTGGGCACGGCCCTGTTGTAAAAGTCTATGTATGCACTTATTAAAATAACTCTTTACATAATTGTTTCTATAAAATGTGTTTTCAAAATTGTTCTAAATAAACTGTGTTTTTATATTCGTTCCTTCGTCATCTTCGATCATCAGCTGATATTCTCATTAGACACTGCGCTACCTTTGCAGTATAGCCATTGTAATATTGAGGTAGTGCAGTAACCCGGAGTGTAGTTACTCAGCTACCAAATTTCAATTGTGTTATTCGAGAGTTGTCTCGATCTGGACTAAATGTTCCATCTGAAATTGTATATTGGTTACATCAGAGAAATTCGCGGGAAAGCAAAGACGGCCGAAAGGAACTGCCCTTAAATATTCTCTTCAAATCCAATAAATTTTTTAGATTAAAGCTTAACTTCAAAATACGATCACACTACCCCCAGGGGGCATGCGATTCTCTCATAAATAATATACATTCATATACTATTTATAATTAGTACTATAATACAAGGTGTGATCGATGGAAAACAACCAACGGTTGAAATATTTTACCATGTACGAGTAAAAAGAGTAAAGAAAAAAAAAAAACGTAACACACTGAATTTGACTAAAGACGCAGTACATATTATATAGGCGTGCAATTTATTTAAAATTGTCGATTATTTTCCCGATGAAAATTTTACTCGCACACGAAAGTGAACATTGATTTCGAAATTTTGTAAATAATGAAACTTCTTATACTTTTTTTTATTTTTTCTGTCAGAGAACAGATTATTTGGACTTTAAAATGTGTATTTTTCTTTTTTAAACTTGGCCTGGTTGTAAATACCAGTTGGCCACTAACTATTCATTAAATTAAATCAGTCTATTTCTTTTTGGCCGCCGCTGGGAATCGAACTCTTGACCACTATCTCAACGATCAAGAGTTCACGCCACTAGAAATGTATATTAATAGCAAAAAGAAACCGGATATTCAGTTTTGCCTTTTTCGATTTTAAGTTGAAATAATATACCACGTATTTTTCTGAAATAATCTACACACATTACAGCAAACTGAAGTGATAAATAGAATTCTTTTCCCTCAGAAATAATTTCGAGCAAAGCCCATCCTTCAGCTGGAAAAATGGAAATTACGGACACAGAAGCGAATAAATGTTGCGGACATCAATGAAATAAACATAAAATCGTAGAAATACATTAATATAAAAACAACACTAGTGAAAAACAATGAAATGTTTATCCAACCGCAAATTAAATATCCACCCAAAGCTACTACTAAACATATATAAAACATTAATACTCAGTAAAATAAATTATGCATGTCACGTGTACTCATCAGCAAAGAAATCAGTATTAAAGATACTTGATCCAATACAAAACTCTGCACGCGCGCGTGTCGAATACACAACGATCAACCGGCTAAGAATAGGGCATACAGCTAAAAGGCATGACCACATACTGCAGAGAATAACTCTCCCTAATACATGTCCATACTGTGCTGAATTAAAATATCCGTCAGTACATCATAATTGAATTCCGCAGTTTTAATGCAGTCCGCCCAAGCACCTTCACAACGTTAACAGAAATATTGAACGACAAACAATCGTATAACACTTTGGAGAAGTTCATTCAAGATGGCGGACTGTTGGGTGGTTTTTAGGTAGCCTGGGCAGCTCTCACCGTGATAACCTTAGTAGTTAAAAACGGCAATTCAATTTAAAAAAAAAAAAAAAAAAAAACTAGTAAAAATCGACCGTGACATGATTAATGTAAAGATAGACCTGAGGAAATATACAAGTTGCCGAATATGTTTATATTTATCGCTTTAATTTGCTATTCTTCGTAAACAAATTATCTCCAATAATTATTTTAGCAAAAACAGGTATGATTTCAATGTTGCGCCTATTTCAAGATTAAATGTAGTAAATAAATGTCTATAACTGTGTTATTTAAACAAGTTATATGAAGCACCATGACGTTCATGTGGCCGAAAAACTTTTGCAAGAGGATGTTGATACTATTGATGAACGCCTAACGATTAATATAAAAAAATCAAAGGTTTTATACGCAAGGAGGTCCAGCAGATATAGAACACACAAACCTATTACAATGCATAATAATAGTTGCTTACATAACTGTTTGATTCCTATTTTCAATTGTAGTTGTACTCCGCTGGAAACACAACGGATGAGGTTAAATATCTCTTGGATTAACCTTTGAGAGAACATTATCTTGGGACAAGCATATTACAAATTTATCAAACAAAATTAGGCAAGCGCTACCATCATTATATTAACTCAATCAATACCATATGATGGTCTTCGCGTATACTTTAACGCTACGGTCTTGTCACGAATCTTATATGGAATTTCAATTTGGGGGAAAGCAAAGAGTACGATAATCAAAAGGATTAGTAATCAACAAAAGAGATGCTTAAAGATAATAATCCTTAATATAGATCAGGTTAGTAGTAACATTAGCTGGTGGATAAAGAAAAGAGAAATGTCCCTAAAGATGTTATATTATTATCATCGACTGCTTGAGTATCAGAAGACTAACAATACTCCATTATCTTCGACGAAAATAGGTAGAACAACTAGGAACCATAAGGAAGTATACCCGACATCAAAAGGTATCAATAATAGACAACATGGATGAGGAAGTTTTAATTAAATTGCTGGTACGAATTCCAGAAGATTTAATGAACACAGAGATAGGACCACTTTGGAAACTAATAATTAAGCAGTGTCCGGTTGAGAACATAAATGAGTGACAGTAAGCTAGTTTTTAATTGTATATAATGGTGGAGAATCGATCGTATGTATATAATTAAGACGGATGTTCGTCAAGTGTAAATAGTATGATACGTGTACTGTGTATAATGTAAAGTAGGCATTAAGAAGTTTTGTAATTAGATTTATGGAATAAACGATGACGGTGTTGGGCACCCACAAACTGCCCGTATGCCTTGTGGGACCCGCAACTTAAAAACAAAAAAAAAAAAGTTTTTTTATGAGCGCTTAACAAACTGCTCCGAGATTTTGTGTTAGACGTGTTAAAATTCACACGATACGAAATATCGGGATTTAATATTATTTTATAAATTAATGTTACAATTAAAATAGTGAAAGATAAAACTTTTTGTAATGGAGAGGTTATTTACGATCGGAATATTTATTCGGAAGGGGGTATCTTTGTAATTGATAAAGAATTATTTATTTGTATGGAATAAAAGTTACACCCCCATAGGAACACATGATCGGCGATCGCACCTAAAACGGATAGGTATAGAAAAGTAACCAGGTCAAATTTTGTTGATAAAGTCAGCGAGAAAAGACGGTAAAAGATGCACTTTTAGTCTAGGGTAATAATAAATTTCCTTACTTTTGACTTTTCTGTAATGTTTAGACGGATATTTAATCATTTAGATTTCCATGTGCCTATTTAGTAATGTTCAAAACTGCTTGGAAAACGGGCAAAGCAGCTTCATACCAGCACGGAAACTAGCGCTGTGCGTACAATTCTTTTCAGTTCATCTAAACCGATTAGCAGCCTAAATTATGAAATATTATAAGGAAGGGGTAAGATTTTTTTTTGAGTTTTGCCACGCCGATAAGCAACTTAGGAATATTAATATAATGGGAACTTTGATAAGAGTTTTAGAAATATATGCTGTGTATTCGACGGTTAACTATAGAAGGGAAACAAAAGCGAGAATATTTTTTGAACCAATTCAGAGAAGTTATACAAAAACAAATTTGTACCAAGTTATCGTGTTTGGGGAACCATATGTAAAAAGGAAACAGAAAACGGCAAGTATGCTCGCATCAGCAACAACATAATAACATGAGAGGAATTTCCTGAAAAGATCGGATTTGTAAAATTAATCTAGCATTTACAGCCAAGGGGTTAATTTTGAGGGTATAAATATCACGGTTCGTTTTAATTGTCAAAAAAATTGGAAACCGGTTTTTTCCTTTTTAGAATAAATTTATCTTATAAGAAGAAAAATCGAATAATTTCGGTTTCTAATGCCGTGATAAAGCGGGGGCTTATTCTAATAAGTAAAACCATGTCGTAGAAGGCCGTTATACTTTTAATCACGGACCTGTGTATGATAAATTCGTAGTAAGAGGGCGGGTTTCTTCCGCAAATTGGGTTGGATCCCTCTCGTTGATTTTGACGAGGAGATATTCAATGTGTGCTTATTCTAACTTCATTTAGTGCCTAATAATATATCTAAATATTTACAAGAGGATGATGGGCAGCAATAGTATTGACTATCCTACAGTACCCAGGGTTGACGTGATGAAATGCGAATGTAGTAACTTATTTATCTGGAGAAATATTTAGCCGTCCGAAAACTGTTTATCAAAATCGGAAATTTTCGCAAGACTCAAATTTAAAAAACCAAAAGCGTGTCGTAGAATTACAACCGAATACCACAAGAGACACTGGAAGGTTCAACTCGGGGACTTTTAACATGTATAAGTCAGAACATTATCGGGCTTAAAATTGGAGCTTGACTAATGGTAGTTGGATAGTTTGGTTTATAAAATCGAGGGCAGGGTGCAAAATAATGGTTTCTTTGTTAAAATATATTAAGTGCAATAATGCCCTCTACGTAAGAATGCAACTGCAATTATAATTATAAAGAAAATTCGCATATTGTCACGTGTTTAAGTAACTTTTGCATACGACGAATTGGACAATAAAGAATTTCAAAAAAGAATAAATTTACGAATCGTAAAGGATGTGGAATACCAATGCTGCAAACGGTTTAAGCTAAGAGGGAGGGAAAGAAAAAATGTACAGCCGAAACTAGCACCTCAGCGGAAAAAAGCTAATGCCTCTTTTTTTTTCTCTTTTTTTGGGTAATCCAAATAAATAATATTTTAGCGAATGAAAATTGCAAAATCAAAAATTTCGATATGTAAATATAACGAAGCCAAAGGCGAATTTTATTAGCCGACTTATAGCTAATTGCAACTATTTTACTGAGATTTTACGCTAGTGTTTACATTGATAATCGAAAATACAATTTCAGCTATAGCTGCGATTACACTACATCAGTCAAATAATGTGTGTGCATTCATATTTCATCTATATCTATATAATATACATACATACATACATACATACATATATATATATATGTGTGTGTGCATATATATATATATAAACACATTAATGACCACCATTCATGACTAAATCGTAAATTGAAAAATGAAGTTACCCATTAAAACTGATTTTTTTATAAAAAACTATAGAAGACTATTCTTCGGAGGTCTAAAAGGTGTCCATGGCGAGGTTCGAAGAATCCAACGCGCGCACAAACACACAACATAGTTCTTTATGATAATTCAAAAAGTCATCGTTCGATTATCAATGTAGTAAATAATGCCAAAAAATCTCGGCACACTGTTGTTAAACGGAAGTTATATGTAGAAGCCGATTTCTAGGTGTAAAAAAATGTCAGTTTCTGAAAAAAAACTTATTTTTAATTCGGAATTTTTAAAAACAGATTAATATATGTATATATATATGTATTATTTAGAAAAAGGTAATTCTAGAAGAATATGTGTCTTCCCTAAGAACTGAAATGGTTGCATTTGAAAACTCCGCATATTCACTTTTGTTTTCTCCTCTCTTTGTAAATGAGTTTTGTTGGGAAAATTGATGTTTATCTTATCGAAACTATAAAAAAAAACGAAGTTATGTAGATATTAAAAAAAAAAAACAAAAAAAAAACAAACACTGTTAATAAAAACTACAGAAGTTTACTAAAAATAGTTGTTTTTATTAAACATACATACATATGTGTATTGTAGGAAGACCAAACCGAAAATAAAATTTCGATGTTTCTACGCTTTCAATAGTCACGCCCACGAATGGAATGTCTTCAGTCCGGAGGAGCGGTGAAAGCATAGTTCAACGTTGATAGATGTATGTTTCAAATCTGTTAGTAACCGGGTAAGTGTACGCCTTCTTTTGAAACATAATTCGATGGATTTGAGCATTTTTCAAATATAACTGCTTCAATTTTTAGCGAAGTTACACACGTATATATAGAAAAAATAAAAAAAATTCTCGCACAGTACGGACCCTCCAATTCTGCTTGAAGTATCCTTCGCAATGATAATACGGTAATGACGATTATCATATTACTACTGCGTTTGCCATTCATTATTGCGGTTTTGAAAGATGTTTTTTAAAAATCGCGCAATTGGGCCAAGTAGCGAACGGTTTATATACGCGAACGATTCATATTCGCGAACGATTCATATTCGCGAACGATTCATATTCACGAACGATTCATATTCACGAACGATTTATATTCACGAAAGACATATATATATATATTCACGATACTCTGACCAATCAGGGATCGCTCTCAAACCGGTTTTCTGATCGCAACTACCCTCTCCCTTAATTCGATAACAGCGCCACCCCGGCGTCGCGAGTACACGCGCGTCCGACTATTCCGGTGAATTCCCGCGCAAAAATTCGCGCACACTTTCGCGAACTGCCTGTGGCCGGGCGACGAGGGAAAAACTTGAGCGCACAACGATCGAAGCGATCGAACAAGAACTGTAAACGATTCTGCAGAGGAAGAGTCGGCTGCAATTTTATTTATACACATACACTGATAAAGATATGTACATAAATCTATATAGGGCGATGGGAGCGGTGCGAGAAGAATTTTCCATCGAAGACGGATAGAGATAGTGTAGAAAGAGGGTGTTGCTGTTGGTTTTTTCTGACGTCTCCGATATAGAGATGTATATGTATAGAGAGGTCGTTATCACTGCAGCAGTAACATAATGTAGCGCGTTTATTATTCATCCTAAGCCTTGGCAGTGAATTTAGAGTAGGCCGAAGGAGCTTTTGTAGCAGAGAACCGACTCGGCTCATCTGCAAGTCGTATAAGATAGCTAATTATCAAGTTAATATGGCCATTCAAATATGGAACCGGAATAATGCGGCCGCGTTAGCCGCGTTATTCGCTCAGACGGAGACCGGCATCGCATTGATATTATAAGTTGCTTCAATCGCTGTATTCATTATCCGTTAAGTTAGCCGCGCCGCTGATCCTCCCCCCGTCCCTGGCGCGGCCGCGGCTGCAGCTTTCGCTCATGTAACTTTCATACAATTTAAAATCAACCGACAACAAAATGATGCGGAGCAGCCAAAATTCGCACAAACGACAGCCGAATAAAAGAAGAAGAAGAAGAAGAAGAAGAAGCGTTCGCTAGTCGAGCCAGTGAAACGGTTGGCAGTGGCAGTGGCGGTGGTGGAGGCGGAGGCGGGGGCGGCGGGGTGGTCTTCACCGAAAAACTGAATTATGCAAGAAGTCTCCTTAAAACCAGCCTCGCACAATCTGCCGGCCCGGCATCTTCGGCAGCTCGAAAAACTCATATTATTCCGTCTTTTTCTTTATGAATTTATTTTTTGCGCCCCCTCCCCCCCGGCGCCGCGGCCGATGCTTTCGTACGAGCACACGGCGCGCGATCGCTATGTCGGCGGGGACGAAGAAAAATTTCCGACCGTGTAGCGAAAGTCTGCGGTTTACGGGTTTCCTCTCGGTATATTTCGCAACATCAGCAGCTGAACTTTCGCACGATGTGCGTATGTCGCATCCATAACTGTCAATCCTTCAAAGAAGGACCTCACCCGTGTCAGAATAATATTATAGCAGCTAACCGGCAAGTCTATCGTAACGTAGAAGCTTGCGCGCGTATGCTCTTTACCGAATTTCAATAACTGTCTACGGTACATCCCCGCTTTTGCTGTGCAACATGGTCGTACACAGAGAGAGAGAGAGAGAGAATTTCAACGGTTGAAGAAGATCGTGGATTACCTAAACTGCGTGGCGACCTTTAGAAGTACTCGAGATAAATGTATGCAGGCAGGCGCGATTCCTTTACCGATGATAGCATGTCAGCGTGGCATATGACATCGTGTGTAGCCATTGCAGCAGCGGCCTCTTAAATTCCGACCGAAAAAATGTGTGCACCAAATGCGTGCGCATATTTTTCCATCGGTCGCCCGAAATTGCCGAAACGAATAATTAGGATTCCCTATCCCTTTGGTAAAAGGGGCATTCAGTTCAATGGATCTGGCCCACCATGCAAAGAAGCATCCGCTTACAGGTGTGATGCAACAAATTTGGTTTTTTCGTTTCTGATGGTGCTCAGCTATTTGGGAAGGGTTGCCGTGTGCGAGCAGTCCGGTGCCGATATTACCTATTGTCATCGATGAAAAAAAAAAAAAAAAAAGGAAAACTGTTTTTGTTGCAGCTCAAACTTGAGTGGGGAGGCTGCATTATTAAGCCAGTTTAAAAATGTATCGAAAACTTTTTCATATCTGTTCTGTTAATATATAGAATTAACCGTTTCGGAATGAGTATCGTTTTCTGCAAAAAAATTTAAACCGCCCTTACTTACCCCCTCTATTTACTTTCCAGCCATAATCGGCCTATAACTATATCTCATTCATCCCTTGGGGGCACGGTGTAGACCTCCACGAAGCGCGAAACAAACGAACAACAACAATAGTACGTTAATTTTATAGCGCGGGTGCCCCTGGAAACGTCTAGCACTAGTGTTAGACGGCTAACTACACCACTTCAATCGTCGGTTAAGAAAATACTTAAAAAGAAAAGTCATATAACCGACGATTATACGATAAGAAGAAGAAGATTCATCCCTTAATAAGTTGCCCTTTACCATAGTGTTCGTCCTAGTACCTTGGCGAACATTACATTTTACCTTGTTTTCGTATTTACATTATTGTCACTGACTAGTTAGAATTTAATTAACTGATAACTAATAGGTATGTACTTTTCGTGTTTTTATTAAATAATACCTTAGAGTTCTCCTCCGTTTTGTATACTATTCGAACGCGCAATAATATTGTTTCGAAACATAAAAAAAACAAAACAAGAAAACAAGTAAAATTCAGTAAGTCTACAATATATACCTAAGTATTTTACGTTTATTTTTTGGAAATTAATCCTTTCGAAAATCACATTAGGTTAACCCTTTCATTTAGAGAGCTATTTTTTGTTTTTTTTTTAATTCGAATTTTTTGCTCAACTATAAATCCATCTTCCGGTGCTGGGCTCTGCGCAGAAGTAAAACAAATCATTGAGACCGTTTTAAATAATACGTCTAAAAACACAGCGATAATAGCGCAGCCAAAAAAAGAAAAAAAAAACAAAACAAAACAAAAAAAACAAGTGCATTATTTTTTCTCTTTGAAAACATATTTTTCTTATAATCTTGAAAACGGACGTTTTTCCCCCATAATATATTTAATATTAATTATAAATCAAATCACAGGAGACCGATATTATTAGGAGTAATGGGGCGTACTACGAATTTCGGTGATGAACAATGGGATAAATTTAGGGTAGTTGAAAGTATGTGGTGAACATCAATGACTGCAAAATCAAAAAGAGCGGTTAAAAACGTTCTGCGAATAACGTAATCATGGAATTTGTGCTCGACTCTTTGATGCTCGTTTCACTCTCGGTTAATCATCAAGACGTAGTATAGTTAATCCAGTTGAAAAAAGTTTCCTGGAAGTGACTTTTTTACTTTCACAAGTCATATGCTATTAAAAACAAAAAAAAAAAAATAACACAATCAATTTTAAAAGTTTCACCATTAAATGTCAAAAATTCGCTTTTCGTAGTCTTTTATTATACTAAAAACATCAGAGTGTCCAATGGTGTTTTTGATTTTTAACAGATAAGCTTCCTCAACAAGTCGAAGAGAATCGTTCTTGTAACATAGTTGACCTTACAATGTTTTTATATTAGCTTCGGTAACTGGTATTGTTAGAAATATCCCCGCTGCAACTTGTGTACATTTGGTTGCACAAATTTTCATCATTTTAAGCTGTTTGATGAAAATCAGCGTGAAGAGTAGACTAATTTTATTTTCAGCTTTTCCACCAACTAAAGCTTTGATATTAACTCGTGCCGCTAGTGATGTCACATTTTAAATTTGCAGCGAGATTCTTATTCCGGCAACAGGTGAGAAGGCTTTCTCTCTCGTACGAACTATACAAATATTTTCACGTACTCATGGGCGTCGCCAGTGAAATCAACGGGTCATGATGAGTATTCATAAACGCGTAACCATGGACAACTTGGAAGACTTTTACAATAAAGTAGTAGAACAATTTGCCAGAAACACACGAAAATGATGTGTTTTAATTAAGATTTTATTCTTGTTTAACAAAATTTTATTTTTCCTATAACTCATATCCTCTTTCTATCATCTTGCATGCCCCTGGCGGCTGCTGGCAACTCATCTTGCCCCTCCTCTGGTTCATCGGTTGGCAACATCCTTGCACGTACTATACAAATATTCGCATATGGTTCTCTATCACTGAACTATTGAAATCTCTCCCCTCTCGAATGTTGAATCATCCGACAATGGAATTAAAAATTCAGTTTCTCAAACACTTTGTTTCAAGGCAAATAATAGTCCTGTCGATAGCGTATAAAATTAATATTTCCGATGCCTACACTGTGAACCTTAACTTCACAATCCCTGACCGACGCCCTGCTAAGGGTATAGGACTTGCTTTAATTTACTTAATCTTTTTCGTAAGTTTAGGGTTCAATCTTTAATTCTTCTGTCAATTTATTTGCTTTACTTACAGCTTGAATGAAACAATACGTTCCGTAATTTTCTACGAATAAAAATTTCTTTTTTAAAATATTTCGACGATTTTGTCTGAAATTGCTAACTGACTACTTCGATTCAAGATAGAACTTTGTATACAAAACGATTAAAGGACTATACGAAATCTTAAACTGCTAATATTACAGCCTTTTTGTTGCTCTTTTCGCCTAGTAGTCCTGGATATCGACTGCTCTTAATACCAGTCTCGGGCGGTTAGGAGAGATTTTATGCGATTGTTTCGATTGTCCAAATCTCTTTCGAGAACTATCGATTGTTAATTAACAACGCCTCTCGATTGTAAAAAATCGTCATTTCGATTGTAAGCAAACATCATTTTAATTGTAATTGTTATTTCGATTGCAAACAATCGTGAAGTGTGTAACATTAAAAGTTCGAATTTTCATCTTACGAATTTGATATATTACATATTATCAAAGGCGCACTCAGGATTTTTTTTTGGTCGGGGCTAGAATTTAGAAGATGAGTTAGAGGATGGTAACTCGGTTTAAAAAAAAAAAAAAAAGCTAATGAATTTTATCAAAAAAAAAAAAAAAAAAAAATACAAAATTAACGAATTTTATTTTTAAAAAAATAGGTGTATGTAACATTAATACAGGGTGCGGCAGCATAATTTCCTTTTTTAAAATGCGCCACTTTTTTTCTACTAAATTTTGTTAAAGAGAAATAATAACAGAAAATCGAAATAAAACTGCAAGGGAAGAATCATACATATTGCCAATTAGAAAAAAAGTGGCGCATTTTAAAAAAGGAAGTTATGCTGCCGCACCTTGTATAAGCCAAAAGTAAATATGTATGTTTTTTAACAAAAAATAAGTAAAACAAATGATTATAAAACAAAATTAAGTTTTCGAGGATTTTTTATAAATACATCTAATACCTCGTCGGCAATTATATTTATTTCACGGTGTATATTTAACATCGCAAGTCGATTAAGACGAACTTGACCGATGTGATTTAGCAAATACGTTTTCAATCTTCTCAACGTCGAGAATGATCTTTCTGCTGTGGCCGTAGTAATTGGGATGGTACAAAGGATGCGTAAGAGTGTATTTACACTGCCAAATGATGTCTCATCGCACAAGTTTAATGCCGTAATAGCGTTTTTCGGAATTGAAATATCCTTGATCGGAATCACAAAATTTGGTGTACCACAGCTGAATAGCTGACTTTAACGACGATTCCGAGTAATAGGGAAGGTCTTTTGTGTAAAATCGACATAATTCCAGAAATTGCTTCATTCGATTTTCATCGATTGGTAGTCCGGTAGGAAATAGACAAGAAAAACTGGAAAGAATAGTTTCATGCTTTAAAAAACGTACATTAAGTTGTTGGACAAAGGTATATAAATATTGCGACGAAAATATTATTCTGTATTTTCTGCTGAAACGTTACTTCTCAAAGTTTGCCGAGTAGTTGTGCGAGGAGCTTCGATCATAATATTCAACCTTTGTGCAATATTTTGAGCAGTCTGAAATATTTCTGCAAAACACGCTTCAGCATTTTCTCTTTCAGTCAAAACTGTTCACATTGCAATTTTGGCCAAATCAATAGCTTTCGATAAATCCGAGTCTTTTTCTTGTAACTTTTGGCTCAAAGGCAAAGTATAACTAAGCAGCTTTTCACCACAAAGTAGAGATATTATGAATTCCGATCGTTGAAGAGAATTGTAAAAACAATAGGCGCCACTTGAGGAATCTCTATCATCGCATCAAGGTAAACAATAATTGGATGAAATAACTGAACGAAAACTAAAATAGCGTCGTGTCGCTCGACCCATCTAGTTGGACATAGTTCTTTTAGATATTTCTGGTTCCCGCTATCGGTGATGAATTTTTCAATGTTTTGAGTCAAAACTTCTTTACGTTTAGGTGTATCAAAAAACGCGGCTATCTTTCCCACCACAGTGATGCAATTACGAATTGAAAGAATTTCAACGGCGTCTGAAATCGCAAGATTCAGACTATGTGACATGCAATGGACGTAAATCGCGGTCGGATATTCTTCAGATATAATGGCTTGAACGCCATTAAACTTACCACTCATGGCAGCTGCTCCATCATATCCTTGGCCACGAATATAATTAGGATCGATGTTATACTTGTGTAAAGTTGACAGAATCGCATCAGCCATATTTCTACCGGTTTGCACCACGATTTTTTTAAAGGAAAAAATTTTTTCGCAAATAGAGTATTTACTATCTACGTGCTTTACATATCGAAAACAAAGCGTGAATTGTTCGGTTGTTGTAATATCTTGTGACTCATCGGCTAAAACGGTAAAAAATTTCGCATCTCTGATTTCTAATGCAATTTTTCGTTTCATTATTTCATCACATGCATCTATAATTTGATTTTGAATATTCCAACTTATGTACGTTGCATTTTTACCGCAATTTTTGAAATGTTCTTTCAACACGACATCACAACCATTGATTTGTGACCTTAATAACGCTCTAAAATTTCCTTCGTTTTCTTTAGGCGGATTTTCTAAATCAAAATCTCCATAATCTCGATGGCCACGCAATGGGAGTCCCTGTCTTCCACATAGAATGATTGTATCTATAATAGGTTTGATTCTACGTCGATTTTCTTCAGCTTGAATTTTCTTAACCGTATCAACTGCCTTTTCAATCGAAATCAACTTTCCTGTCATCACATTTTTGAAATTACTCGCGTGTAAACAAGCAGTTTTATGATAGTCGAGATTTTCGTGAAAATTAAATCTTTCGAGAGCTTTTTTCCAATTATTGAAACCAACCTTTACCAAAAAATTAGATTTTTGCGTACCTGCGTGGCCAACTACTGACGGAGCAAATAATACACAATTCAAACAGAAACAGCTATCTTCGATTTTTGAGTACGTCAACCATCGGTATTTCAAAAACCAAGTGTACTGAGCACGTCGTTCGCGTCTTTGCTTTTGCTCATTTTTAAAAGGAAATAAAAATCTATGGAAGGCTTCCATACATTTGTCAAAGCGTTGAACTTTTCTTGATCGGTCAAACTTCGTTTTACAAACAGAGATATATCCATAGGATTAGTACTTACAGTTGGTGTTGGTGCTATTGCTATAGATTCTGCCGAAGACATTGATATACAGCCCGCTGCATATTTTGTACCTGTTTCATGTTGTAAATCATTTTGATGCTGGGGCTGAGTATCCGTATCTAAGCGTAATTGTTTATCAACAGATGTACCACTACTACAAATATCACTAGCTTTGGCTTTTTTCGATTGGAAAAAATGATCCAAGGTACCTTTACCTTTAGTTTTTCGGTCCATGCTTTATATCACATTTGAAAAAAACAAAAAGATTAAACAATTCGCTGTGGGTAACATAAGCACATAACCAATCAAACTGGAAAAGAGTTGATGATGCAATTGCCACGTAACAAATTCAAAATTGAACTGATGAATGTTATATCCAGATTCACACGGTTAAGCGATAGAAGCTAAAGTATGACAGAGAAGAATAAGCCGCCTGTCCTTTTCTGCGTTTCACAGGGAATGAATATCTGAGCAGAAATGTGCCTCATCAGCTAAAAAATGAGAAAACATCGGAATTCGAATGAAACGTTCCCGTCATTTTTTCTATGTCGTATTTAGCAATTTCTTTCTCTCTTTGTTTTTCTTTTTCTATTTACTTTCCATTTCACTCTGTTGCAATTTACTACTACATGCGCAATTCATGCAGCTTCGGGCTTCTCTAAGCAACTGACATGACGTAATTTAACCCAGCACTGGTAACAGTATGGTGTGTTGACAAACAGCACAAACTAGTGTAAGTTTCGAGTGTGAAATGTCCGATCCATTTGGGTCTACTGGATACTATCCGGGATGCAGTTCCCGAACCTGTGATTCAGTTCCAGGTCCGTATAAATAGCGAACTTACCTGTCACTACTATATACAACTCAACGAAGCAACGTAAAACAAAATTATTTCATATTTCTTCATCGAATTCTTTTTTCTGTACTATTCCGCTTTACGCTACAAAACTAATTTTGAAAAAAATTTCGAAGATTTTTTGGAGGGAGCAATGGCCCCGTGGCACCCCCCTTGAGTGCGCCAATGCATATTATTGGTTTTCTGATTGTCTTTTGAATAATTGATGTCTTGAAAAAAAAGGTGAAATTGCTGATCGGTGTAACCAAAAACTAAGTTCATTATTCTATGTGATTTATTACAGCTTAAGATACTTTGGTAGGTAAAATTTTATAATCACAATTGCACGAATGTAAATGTAATTTATAATAAAATATTAAACAAATAATAGTGAGATTTTTTTTATATGTTTCGATGTAATTGCTACATTTACATGCATTACTTCGCGTGGAGTAAAAGTGACTTCCTAATGGGAAAAATCATAAATAAAGAATTCAAACAGATGCTTTGCTCTGTTAACATACGTGTAACACGCAAAGAGGAATATTTATAAAAGTAACTACATTTTTGTTTTCGATCATGTAAGATACTTTAAAAACCTGAAAATGCTATTAAGGAAATCTCAATTGTTTACATATAGAACGAATTGTACTTTTTAAAAATTAAAATTTAATATAAAAACCAAAATATTTATAAGAATATATACCTATAATATCAGTTAAAAGTGAATAAATTCGGATTAACTTCAATATGTAAAATTTGAAATTAATGTCTTCAGTAATGAAACATACCTAAAAAAACCAAAAATTTTTATTATTTAGAAACGCAAAACTTTGGATTCATAGATGTTTCAAGCTATTATATATATATATATATATATATATATATATGTTTATATGTTTATATATAAGTTTATATATATAAATTGAACGGTACTATGTGTATAAATCGTATAATTACAAACATCAAATAATATTTTATTATTCAATACATAATTTTAATTTTACTGACAATTTATTAATCGTTTAATTTTAAATAAATCAGAATTTTTATGTTTTTTCATTTATCGACTGTTAACTTACTGCGATACATTTACATCTTTATTTGTTTTCGACTTCAATCTCGCACATACCGCGTCCTGAATAATTATCCGAAGCTAGTTCAAGTTTTTAATATGTATACGAATTTTTGTCATTTCATTTATGTAATTAATAAATTTCGTTAGTTTTTTTAAACATTAAAAAGAAAAAAAAAAAAAAAAGGAAGGAAGCAACAATAAAACTCTATATAATAGTATTCGCTCTTTTTGTTATGCCAGTCTGAACCATTATATTGGCATTGCTAGATTATACGCATTATGTAAATAGTACTGAGAGGAAAACTATTATCACTGGATTGATGCCGGTCGACGACACAATGAATAGTCCCCGATGATCACGACTTTTAAGAAAAGACGTTTCCAAACTTTTTTAAATATAATTATCTATTAACGGGAGAAAAAAGAAAAAAATGGGTAAAGGTCCTTTCAAAAAGACAAACAAATAACAAGGATCACTTTTTAATGTTCGCTTACGACGGAAAGAAAAAAGAAAATATCAAAAAAGAAAAAGAAATATCAGCCAACGCGGGTGTCATCAAGAGGGGTAGGGGGAAAAAGAATGAAGGAAGCCGAATTGTAGAGGAAATGATAGATCTTGCATTAAGTAACGGGACCGAGCTGAGAACTGAATAGGACGGTAAATGGAGCCGGCATTAGAAAAGAAATACGACTAGTAGTATTTGACACACCGTGATTTCGATTGCGAGCGGGAAATTTATCTTGGAAGTTTATCTACGATGCCGGGCAATATATCATTCGGAAGAGATCAATTTGTGATCACGAAATCTAGTGGGCTTCAGCCCAAGCTTGATGGAACGCGCGGACCACTCGAAATATCATGCGGCGTCAGTTGGCGATCAACGGCTTCTATTCGGACAGCGTTGGTCTTAAGCGCGATCGTCTTTCGAGGCAGACTGTTATAAATTGCGCCAGTTTCAGATGACGTCTGTACTTGGTGGCTGTCGTTTAACGAAATATATCATGGGCCGGCGAGGCCAAGAAGCGGGGCTTCGGGGCTTCGGGACGCAACGGAGGACGTAAAGTAAAAAGCTCTTTATTAAATCAAGGGCTTTCGAGTAAATGACGGTGCACATTTTTTCCTGAGCCGTTGCGCGAGACCAGCTAATGCGGTTATATGCGCTATAAAAATGTGTACAGTTTACGCGGGAAAATTTATTTATACATTCCGTCCCTCCGGTCCGGCCGAATTTGAAGCGTTGACGTTCGGCCGTTCGCTGGTGTTGGTTGATTTATACGGAAACGCAAAAAACAAAAGCGCCGCGTTGCCCCGTTTGCCGAGTTCCTGGAAAAATTTGAAATTTAAATGTTACACTTTAACCGTTTTACGAAAAATTATACAAAGTGTTACAACATCTGATGAGAAAAAACGGCCAAAAACGAATACAAGAAGCCGACACTCAAGATCCGCCCACTAGTTCAAAGGCGTGTTCTTCCTTGTTCGGTGCCCCTCCAACGGCAACTCGACTGCATTCGCCTCGCAGGAAATTCTCATCGAAATAAAAATTTCCCCGGATTCCTGCGCATCAAACAAATTTTATCTGCCGCGAAAATGGAGCGCAGTCTTCGCTCGGAACGACTCAACCGTACAAACAGACGGCAACAGCATCCGCTTCCGAAGAATCGATAACAACCGCGCGCGAGTATGTCTATACCATTGAGCACTTACTTTACGGCATCATATCTGTTTCCATCGATGATGGTACACTTCGGGACTGCAACACTAGTAGCGTTCGTTACGAATGCTGCGACAAAAAGAAAATCACCAGAACCGAGTCTACCTGTAAATTTACCAAACTCGATGCGTAATGAATTTAAAATAATAAAACGGCCATGTTATAGATGCGAATTAGCTCTTCGGATATATGTAAATATATTCTAGCACGAGAATATGTCTCAGATGTATTATATATATTAATATGAATTTGATGATAATCTCGACAAAAAGTCGGACACTAAAAGAATATGGTTGGTGTATAATGTGGTCCGCAGAAAATTTCAATAAGTAGTCCTTTTCCAAAAGCAATCATTTACGGTTTGAGGTAGCGATCTAAAAAGGTAACGGAAAAACGTTACGTGTATTTTCATTTTGCTCTCAGAATGCTCGTAATATTTCGGTCGGCACATTAAAAAACCGGGGGATTTAGGTGCAAAAGGAAATATTTCCTAGAAAGAGATTATAGAAAAAAATTCAAATTTTAATACATTTCGTAACGAAAAAAAATTACCTAGAATTCGCAGGCAATCATAAATCGTTGATATTATCGTTTTATTTCTTCTCCTTTTTTTCTAATGTTTTATCCATTAAATATAATCTTGGTTTTTGCGTTCGCACGGTTCAGCAAAACTCCATGAAAAATCGCGAAAAATGTTTTTCCTTTTATGTTTCTGCTTTAAAAAAAAGAAAACAAAAAAAAAAATTGCGCCGACAAAAATTATTAAGAGAAATCTTACTGGAACAAAAAAGAAGTATTTACTTTATTTTGTACTTTGATTTTTTTTTTTAAATTAACCTATAGTATAGTGATGGGTGCAGTAGAAGGTATTCGTGGTGTTGGCCGCGGAAGGACGTCAAGGATTTCCAACATCCAAAAATGGATGGCTGTTACTGAGACAGGAAGACTTTTTCATCTGGCGCGAGACCGGAAAGTATGCATCATCAAAGTAGTAAACGATGTGGACGCCAACCTTAAGACGGCTCAGGAAGAAGAAGAAGATCATGGGGAGACAGTGTGAGTTGGTTTACCCATCGCCCAAGTGCAAAATTTGATTTACGCTGGTGTGTTACTGATAGTAGTCTGGTCGGGTGGATTATTTTTATAACGAATATATATATATATATATATACATATAGACACGAAAATCGTAAGTTTTACAATTTTTACGGAAGAGAAAATGTATAGGACACGAATTGAAAAGTTCAAAAGCGGTTTTAGCAGTCACGATTTCGTAGCCTCAAGGATATACCTCGGACACTTGGCTGGGTCTTTTAGCTACATTTAATGCTCGGCAGTCTCATGACTTGTGTTTGATGCAACCAGCGATTTTCCGCATTGCCGAAATAGCTGGTATTACGATGCGGGGGGAGCAATACCTAGATAAATATAATGATGAACCCTGCGTTATTATCGTATCGCGTTTTAAAATAAAATCGCTGCGACGCACGTCGGAATAGTTCGAAAAGAAGACGCTCAGCTTTCCTCTAACAAACGAGAGTTATTTAAATCCGATTCGGAAAATGGTCTCAGATAACGATATAATTAATGATAAAAGAGCGTTGATAGTTTCAGTTTCTGTTTATTTCGTACACCAGGTGATACATCTTTTTTGCGAAAAAAAATATAATAAATTTTTGTTAGAAAATTTAACCGCATACCAAAACTTTCCGGAATTTTCAAAAAAAATTTAGACAAGTATCGCAGTTTAATTCTACGCGCCTGCAGAGTTCCCTTTAGGGCGACTTCAATGTTCCAAAAAATGCTACCGAATAGAATTTATGATGAAAAAATATTTCGCTTAAAATTAAATGACAATCCAGCAGCATTACTACACCAGAAATGTTTCTACCTGTTTAATGCGTATTTAGCAGATTACAACAGCACGCATCAGTATACGATATTTTTTTCATAGCTTGTAGACTGTTTTTCCCCATTACCGTATTTCCTTCTGAAAAATGAAATAATCATTTAATTGAAAAATCTTTATTCCACTTACATTTTATTTTATTATTATTATTATTATTATTATTATTATTATTATTATTATTATTATTATTTGGGGGGGGGGGGGGGGGGCTTGTAAATTACTGACATTTGCCAAACACGAAAGGAATATTTCTATTTTCAGTGTGCAATAGCGAGAATCAGAGTCGAGCGAAACACACCACTGCCTAAATTACGCTGGTTGGCTTACATAAAATTGTTATGTTACACGTATACTTACTTTTGTTCTCTTTAATTAATAAATGTACGAATTAATAAAAATTTTATTACACAACCGTTATGAAAAATCTGTGTTAAAGAAAACCGACATTAATTTGATTTGATAGTTTCATTTAAAATATGATCGTATTTTCTTTTTTCATGTCTATATAGTTTAAAACGGTTACGGAAAATAGGGTATAATCTAAAAGCAAGACAATTTTCCTCAGAAAAACAATATACAGGGTGTGCCAAAAGAAAGTTCGCATGTGCTAAAAAAGAAAGTACACACATATATTTTACAAATATTACCACTTACAAACTAAAAATATATATTCCTATACTATTTCAAATATTCAAATTGGGCTCCATCAGCATTTATGCAGTCCTCTAAACGATCTGGAATACTGTTGATGACATTTTTTCTTAAAGTTGAATTTATTTCCAATTCATTGAAAACATCATATCTTTTGGCACACCCTGTATGTTTCAGCAGGTAACGTAGAAAATGGAACATTTTTAATTAGCCATTTCTAAAACTTATCGAAATCGTCAAAAAGGGTGTGATCCTTAAACGGAGAGAAAAGCAAAAGTTAATAAAGGCACGCGCATCTTTCAATGTACGGGAATAATATTTAACGCCTATTACGAAATTCGGAAATTTCGATACGTGAAAAGGCTCAAATTTTGTTTAAGCCATCTGCAATTTCGATATATGTATATTTAAGAGTGTCAAATTTTGTTTAAGCCGTCCGTAACATTATGTCCATGTAAAAAGTCAGTTGGTTACGCCTTTTTTTTTTTTTTTTTTTCGGTTTTAGAAACTTGTAATTGATTTTAAAAATTTTAAATTTATTCTAATATTAAATAGCCAGAAGTAATTAAAAACTGGCAATACTCAAATAATAAACGCTGCTTTCGTTTTGCGCCCCGAATAATTTACTTTATCACGTCCTCGGGGAGGTTAGCAGGTGCAGCGACCTGGGGCAAAACCCCCAAGTATGTATATATATAAATATAGGTGCGTGTGTATGCGGGTGTATATATTAAAAAAGTTTAGGTGGTAGAGTTTTATCCGCACTGCTCTGATGATGATTGGTCGAATTAATTTGAATTTTGATAAATTAAGAAAATTGCGATTTTCAACTATTTCTAGCCGATTAATATGTCACTTGACGTGTAAATATCTGCAACTAGAGGTAGGAGGTAAACGTTTAGAATTGTCTGACGAAGAACGACAGATATCAAGCAATGACGTTGATATTATAAAACGCTAAGATACCACGAAGAGAAAATGTTAAAAAGAAACATACGCTGGCAAAGACAAAGGATCTAGAGGCAAACACGTTTATTATTTTGACTCTCTAGTGACTTGTTGGTTTAGAGATGTGAACACGTAGTGCCCCGCATTCTGCATTTCAAAGAGTACGATCTATCGTTTTTATAAAGCGCAGACGAATTAAAATGTTCTAATTGTGAAGGACTAAACATTTTAGAACATTCGCATTTACAGACATTTATTTGCATTTGCTTCATTTAACTGTAGATATCAAGGGCGCAGGAATATATTTGATTGTATCTGCGAACGTAAAAATTATTACGACACATTTCTTTTAACCCGGATCACTCGCGTATTGGATTTTTTCTAACAGTTTATTAATTTACTTAATTTCATAGAAATATGCGATGATTTTCATTTTTGTGCAGATTATATGCTATTGCATTATAAACTAGAGACTGTATGTGCGAGCTATAGCTTTGCGACCTCATTCTTCCTTTCCACCTGTCAGATTATTACTAACAATTCGTGTGTCGTAATCGCTCGCGCGCTAGATTATTACTAACAATTCACGTATCGTCGATTACAAAATGGGAAATAGTTGTTAATAAATTTAATTTTATCAGCCGTTATTACGCTGTTATCAGTCCCATTATTATGTAGATGAAGTATTCGTGGATGGTTCATTATTTATCATTCAATCTAATATACATAGTTGTTCTAAAAATTAGTTGTTTGTTAGATTTTTTCTAACAGCACGAGCTATCGCGGGTTAATGACGAATTCAAAGACCGTCAAAGGCAAAGACGTTTTAAAGATAACCAATCAATGCGTACGCCGCGAAATTTACATAGCTAGGCTCGAGGTACTCTATCGGTATCAAGTCAAAATCAAAAAGTACACCTTGAATTTCATAAAAGTTCGTCCTCTGCGAATATTCGAGAATACTTTATTAAGGCTGTATATGATAGCGGCGATCATTAATACGAAAATCGGTGGATAATATCGATTCGATGTACGAAAATGAACTGAACCGTATGTTCCTTCGTTTATTAATATTTTCTCTATAAGCGAAACCGGATAGTCGTATATGTTCGAGTACAACGGGTCTCTAGAACATTAATACTGCGGATATTCTGATTAGCTCATTGACGAAACGTGTTCAGCCGTTTACTGCGTTGTCAATATTTTACCCTTAACACGCTATCAGTCGAGCAGTCTTTTTTTTTTTTTTGGAGGGGGGTGGTCGAAAACTACGGACATTAATCTAGCGCAAGTGAAATTTTTGAATATTTTGCGGCAGGCGGATTCGAACCAGGACCTAAAGGAAATACCACTGCGGTCTGCCAGATCCCGTTTAATATAGTATTCACGCGAAGGAGGGGAGATGGGGAGTGAAGTTATCAAAGTCTCCCCTAGTATATATCTAGACACGCAGTAGCGTGTCAAGCCAAGTTCAAGCCAAGAAAAAGGAACCGGCGAAGCAGCAGCAGCCGTGTGTTATATTACACGAACCATTTAGAGCCACTTTTAACCCCCCCTTAATAACTCAAAATACACATGAAATTTGGTTTATTTATTAACCAGAACCTCAAATTTCATACATAAAACTCAAACGGTTATTGAGATATTAACGTTTAAAAATCGGCATTTTTATAGATCAAAAACCTAACCCACTTCCAGGTGA
The DNA here is from genome assembly GCA_039619475.1 of Icerya purchasi. Classification (NCBI taxonomy): domain Eukaryota; kingdom Metazoa; phylum Arthropoda; class Insecta; order Hemiptera; family Monophlebidae; genus Icerya; species Icerya purchasi. The sequence continues at coordinate 485,083,660 of CM077116.1, forward strand.
CCTGGAAAGTTGAAATTTGGCGCCCAGCCGGGTAATTGTGTACATACAACAAATGGGAAAAAATCAGAAAACAGTGAATTCTTACAATTTGAAATATTTTCCAAGCAATCGATTTTTATTAACAGCTAGCGCCTTTCGAAAGTATAATAGCAAAAACCTTTTCTTTCGCAGGAGAATAGGTTCCATGATGAAAAGTTGCCGTTATCATTTTATATACCGGATTATTTATAAATTTTAGACAACCAATCATAACACAAATTGCAACTGGCAGCGCTGGCTCAGCGATCTCACATGAAGTAACATGACATATTTCTAAGGGTTTCCTACCACTTCTTCCCCTCAGCCATACAGGTCCGAAGTGGCAGTAGATTAGAGTTGGGGGACAGACGGTCGATAATTTGACTTTTAAAAAGTGCTTACTTTGTAAGCCTATTTTGACAAATAAACGATTTGAATTTGAATTTGAATGAATAATAATAATTTCTTAACAAAAAGTAATTCAAATCCCATCTAAAACATAAATGTAAAAATGGGAGCCAAGTTCAATATTTAGAATATGCGTAGTTGTCGACTTTGCCGAAAAAAGAATTGAAACCTAAGTGGGTGCCAAGTTCTGCAGATAATCCTGAAATTTATTTATAAGAACATACAACATTCTAAAATAAATTTTTAAAAATACAATTTTTTGTTTTATTCTGTTTCGAAAATTTTTTTGCTATTTAAAAATATAACTTCTTCTTCCTCTTCTTCTTCTTTTTTTATTAGCGTGCCGTGTACTGTCGCCTAGGCCAGAGGCACGGATAAGACAAGAGTTAGATGGAGTGAATAGATTAGTGGTTTTGAGAAAACGTAGGAGACGTTCAATTTTGTTGTGGCGATCGGACAGGATTTCGGAAAGGTTGGAGAATTTGTGCTCGATATGAATTATAAGTGGGACAGCTGACGAGTAAATGTTGGATTGTGACAGGAGAATTGCAATTGGAACACAGTGGGATAGGTTTTTTTTAGACAGGAGGTGACTATGAGTGATTTTGGAGTGACCTAGGCGGAGTCTTGTGACAACGATTTCATTCCTTCGATTGCTAGATAATGAGGTTTTCCATGGTCGAATCTCGAATTGAGCGCAGCTTGTTCGTGTTTGGGATGTTGGTCCACTGTTTTTTCCATGTTTGAAGTGATTTTTGCACTATATAAGCCTTCAGATCCATTGGCGGAATTTCGATGTTCGGTACCGGAAAGAACAATGAGCCTTCTTGTGCCGCAGTATCCGCGTATGAATTCCCCGGGATCCCAACGTGTGATGGGATCTATGCGAACAAAACGCGGGTACATGTACTACAAAGTGCGCGAATAATTTCCTTGGCTATTGGCTGTTGGTGAGGAGAGCTGTATTTTTGAATTGATGTGATCGCGTTTAATGAGTGTCTGTATGTATGAGGTGTGAGGAGTGCGGATCGGAAAATATTACATTTTCTATTGCAAGTTTTATAGCAAATAGTTCCGCCGAAAGAATAGTGAATAGAGAGTAACGGAGAATAATTTTTTTGTCGGATGCTATTCCATGACCTGTGTTTTGGAGCCATCAGTAAAAACTATTTTGAAACTGTCATATTTGCTGCTGATCATGCATTGATATGCGGAACGTAAAATGTTTGGACATGTTTCTCTTTTTGAGAATTGCCGGAGTTGAAGATCCACGTCGAGATGCAGGCTTACCCATGGAGGTGTTGGTGCTATAGTTGGTTGATGTGTTGGCGGTAAAGTGAATTGCATCGAATCTAGGGTTTCAGTGACTTGCTTATAGAGAGTGGGCACCGGTGTATCAGATGATGGTCGAAGCGAGTTCAGCGAAGGAAGGTTGACCGACGACTTAAGACGAAATTTTTTAAATTCGAACAGTGTCAAATTATTTACACAAAGCGGGTTAATTTAGGATAAATTCTAACGATTTGACTTAGTTTTCCCATACAAGTTATCTCATATTTGGCTAATCAACTTATCTCCTTTAAGTTATACGCAAGTTACTTATATTGTAAGGTGTTAACATATCTTTCTAAAAATTTGTTTTGCTGGTAAAACTAGCCAAGTCAAACCGTTAGAACTTATCCTAAATTAACCCGTTTTGTGTAAATTATTCGACACTGTTCAAATTTAAGATATTATATTTTTAAATAGCAAAAAACTTTTCGTACCAGAAAAAAACAAGAAATTGTGTTTTAAACTTAACATTTTAGAACGTTGTATGTTCTTATAAATAAATTTCAGGATTATCTACACAAACGTGGCACCCATTTAGATCTCAATTCTTTTTTCGGCGGAGTCGACAACCACGCATATTCTAAATGAACTTGGCTCCCATTTTTACATTTATATTTTTTATGGGATATACACATACACACACACACATATATGTATATATACATATATATATATCTTCGGGCTTCAAAATGGGGCAAGTTCTCTTGATCTGGAATCTTATTTTTTTCTAAAATTCTTTGAGAAAAATCATTTTCAATTGACTACGGCATTCTTCTCCTTATCTTTTATTAAAAAAAAATCTTATCAATTGTACAATATAGTATTCAATGTTTGTTATCGTATGTAAAGTAACGAGACATAATTATGGGACAAAAAATATAGTGTATCACCCCGAGCTAACAATGACGCAGTAAAGGATCGCAACAATCTAACATTGTGGGTGGGTGCTCAGAGCACATGTCTATCGATCAATAATAATATATATATATATATATATATATATTAGAAAAAAAAGAATAACAATTTTTCCGAAATTACATATAATATTTTTCGTCAATTTACATAAAATTGTTCACTTTTCATTAAACTTTGCGCTAAACTGTCGAAATATGATTTTACGAAAATTTGGTTGCGTAGAATCAGTAGGTGTTAAATTAAAACGTTGGCTTTCGCTAAGGGTGCTTATCACAGTTGAGCGGGTGCCTCGGCACCTCTGGACCCCCCGTTGTTGCGCCTCTGACTTAGTAATTAATATACATATACATATTTATGCGACTAGGGCTCCGATGGATACACCATCTAACAGGATTCTCTGTATTTTGCCGAGTTAAACTGGAACAAAATCGCTAAGAAATTCTAATTATTCGTTTTAGCGGCAGAATTTGCAATATTTGAAATATTTCTTGTATTCAAAATATAAAGAGATAAGACCCAATTTTTCTCTCGCCCTTCTAGGAAGGAGCTGCACGATCGTATTTCGGATATCTAATATAATTCATATAATCATTACACGCATTGAAAGAGAAACACTACTATCGGAAGATCTATCAGCTTTAAACTATAGCGGAGTAAAAGGTTTGCATCATAAAAGAACTATCGGGTATTCAGTTTCTTTCTCTTAGCTACACTTTATCCGACACGTCTTCCATTACCACTTTCAGCTGGAAAGACTTATTCGGGAAACGATGCTTCGAAAAGCGTAAATTTTCATTATCATTTTCATAAACTGAAAAATTTCAGTTACAGCACCAAGCGTCGAAATAATATCAAGCTGTTTGGAGTAATCGTAAAAATATTGTCAAGACATCCGAATTAAATGTTACTTTTATTTTTAAAGGTGCGGAAAAAACCCTTAACAATATTTTAAGGTTTATCGCAGTTGCAAGAAAAACGAGTAACCCTCCATGCGGGCAAGGAAAAATTTTACGGGTAAATGAGTTCACTGTGTAGCAGGCTCTAGCTGGAAAACTTGACCCTTAATTCAAAAAAACTATTACGTAGAGAAAACGTCCGAGCGGAATACGAACTTTTTCCGGTTTTTCTTTTCGCCCTACAAAACTAATCCCAAATCAAAGCTCTGAACATGATGAAGCGTAGAATTCGAACGCAACGCCCCTACAAAGACTGAAATCGAACTGATAAACTAGTGTAAGAAAGGCGAAAACCGATTAGACACATAGCTTCTATCGTGATAAAAGTTTTGTACGTACGAAGAAAAGTTACCAACACAACGTACAATAAGTCGTACTATGAGGTTAGACTATTGTCATTGAAGAGTTAAAGATGAGCAAGTATGGTTTTGCGACAGAATCCGAGTGTCGAAATGCAGATGTGACGAAGACGTTACGAAGCAAATGGCAAGGCTGAAATTGTGGCCGAATATTTTAGCGATGAAGTATCGAGTGAACGGACTGAAAGAACCACGAGAGCGGTTTCTGTCATATGAAAACTTCTGGGGTTTCACCCTGTTGCTCAGACGAGACGCGGGCGTGACATTATCATAAACGGATACAGCTTATGCGTAACATTTACAATGCAGCAGAGGACCAATCTCATGATCGTGGATCGAAAATTCGAAACTTTGGCCGTTCTCCCTTTTTCGTGCGTGGCTCTGCTTTATCGAGTCTGTTCGAAGTGTTTTTCTTTTGATTCTTCTTTCTTGTGTTTTGACTATTGCTTTGAGAAGCGAATGAAATAAATGTCTGTCTTCTTTCGATTGATCGTAGGACAGCATTGACCGCATTTTCGAGACTTGCTGATTGACTAATGTCGAATTTTGCAGCTTCTTCCAACGTTGCTCCCTCGGTGTTCCATATTACATTGTTCACCGTGTTCGATTAAAAGAAAACAACGAACATTCAAACACACATGCACTGAATAGAGCTTATAAGTAATATTATTTTGTGCACAATACCGCTCAATAGCTGGCCAAATTCAAACTGATATTACAAAGGCTGTTCAGTAAAGCGCGCATAATTTTAATTATTCAAAGAAAAGAAGGTGGTCATTGAAAAGAGGGTTTTATTGCGATTTTAACGACATATATTAAACTTCGACGCAGTCACACAGTTTAACGACGAATCCAGCGGCCAACCAGTTTTTGGATGCTGGTTTCGAAGAAGTCGACCACCAGTGGTAAATGTAGCCATGATGCCACAGCGCCCTGTAATTCCTTGTTCGAGGCAAAGCGAGTTCCTTTCAAACTTTTTTTTTTTTTTTTGAAGGCGGCGGAATAAGTGATTACTTGATGCCAAATCGGGACTGTATGGGGAAGAACGTCGAAACCGAGAGACGAAAACACCTCTGTGCACGCGCTTACGTCAGCAACTTCGGAACACATTTGGCGCATATTCTACGGTACTCTAATTCTTTCACGAATTTGTTTACCGTCCCAAGAGTTACTGCTATCTGCACGGCTAATTCCCTTTGGATGACATTCCGATTTTATCCAATCTGCGCGTCAATCATGTTCTTTATAGTTACCTCATCTGACCTATAGTTTTGTGGTACCGTGCTGGTAGCCCAGTATCGCACCTTACTCGTATCTCCGTATCAAATACCGTTTGCAGACGTCGAAAAATCATGATAGGGGCGGCAAATTTTTTCGAGTTAGAAATTCAATAGTTCTTTCTGCTTGCACTGTTGCGCTCGGAAGTGCGTTTTACGTTTTCACTCACCGCGAGAAAACTCGATCACCTACCGCAAAACACAAAGTATACCACTGTATAGCTGTGCCCTTCTTCTTTCTAACTAGCACAGATATAATTCGGCGCGTTGCCTACAGAGCGCACTAGGAGCGATGCAGGTGTTAATGAACTACCTATGTATGTTTAATAAGCTGCAGAGATTCAGTCTAATTGCTCGGGCACTCTATCCGTAACATTCTATATATGTCACGAAGTCTAAGCGATACGTTTAAAACCCTACCACCTATGGAACCAACCCCGAAATTAAGATAACTGTATTCATTTTACGGTACCGTGGACTTTACTTAAACGCGTAGATGACCCCATCATCACTTTAGCGCAACCGTAAATTTTAGTGTACAAACCCATCACTACAAAAAAAAAAAGAAAAAAGAAAAATTATAACAAAGTAAACCTTATAACATTAAACAAATTTTTGAAAAAATCGTTTTCAGGCAGAGCCCGCATCTTCAGTTTAACGATATAAAATAACAAAACACACTGCCGGTTAGATAAACCTAGGTATATAAACTAAAATACCTCAAAAAAAAAATAACGACAGTAAAAGACAGTAAAATCTATTTACAGAGTATAAAAACGGTTTTTATATGAAAGTAACGCGAGAATGTACAAATATGACGAAGACGTTAAATTGTTTACAATGAAATGACCGTTAAGAATTTATGTTGAAAATATTAGAGAATTCGAAATAGGAAGTAGTTGAATTAAAAATTAATATTATATAGAGGACTTTGCTCTATTAATTCGTCTTTGTATATTTTCGTAGGAGTTTTCAGCCATATCCGTGATTTCCCCTTCATTGAAAGAGCCTAATATATTTACATTTTCTAAATTATCCGATTTATTTTTAATCGGAAATGTTCCGCACATGCGGATTTTTCATAATATCCATTTTTAATTTTTAAATTTATTTTAACTACTTTCCTTTTTAAATTGTCGTAATATTTTCAATGGAAATTTTTAACTACCATTTGATTGTAAATAATTTGCCGTCCCTTTATGATACTTTTTTTTTTGGGCTTTACTTTGATAAATCGCTTTTATATAAACATTTTTTACTTTTTTTTGAGGGAGTTGACCTGTTGTTGTTTTAACGTATTTTAGTGTATATAGTATATGTGTGTCATTCATATTTTCTAATCCACACGTGTTTTGTTATTTTATACCGTTAAGCTGCAGATGGGCTCCGCCTGAAAACGTTGCTTCCAAATTTGTTTGATATTTGTTACAATTTATTTTTGCAATAAATGTAAATTTTCATAGTATATTGTGTAGACTTTGTGCATAGCAGGGGCAAATGGGCGTTCCTAGATTAACCGGGATTTTTAGGAACGGCGCCAACGGTAGATAGATTTTATTGGGAGGTAACTGTTTCTCTCAACAAAATACATTTTTTCCTCGAATCACCTTTCCTCGAATTTTTAAATTATATATCTCAGACTCTTGGAGCGCCCTTCTGGCCATATCCTTTCCCCTTCCTGATCATTCGTATGACACTTTGTTATCCTTCGTATACGTTCATTCATTCATAATCTTTCCTCTCTCCACTCAATTAATACTGAATTGCTGTGGGTACCTCTCAGGCAAATTTGGTAATGAAGCGGCTGATATTCTTTGGTACTCGGGCTGCTGCAGCTTCCTCTCGTCTTTTTTTTTAAAAAATTCCATCTTCTAACCTCCTATCGGTATGTAAAAGCTTTCATATGAGATCATGGGGTATCGGATGTATTTACGTTCTCGCCTGTTTTTGATAATTATTCATTTCATCCGTCTGTTCAGCCTACTCTTCCTCCCTGTATTCATGGTTTCTTTTGCATCCCTCTCTTCGACGTTCTGATGTTGTTTCCGTTGTTCATATGCGTTTTGGCCATTCTCTGCTGTCTTTGTCCAAATTTCGCTTTTCCCTGATTTCCTTCCCACTCTTTCCTCTCCATCCTGATGATGCAGTTATTTGCGACGCCGATCATGTGTTCTTCCACAGTGTTTATCTTTTTCTGTGGAGCATTTTGTATTCCCATTGTCTACGAGCCTGTGCATATCTCTCTGTATACACATGTCCCTGAGTATATCTTGTAAGTTAGTTTTATTTATTTATCATTAAATAAAAAAAACTTAATAAGTACGTGTTATTATATTTGCGACCATCTATAAATGTGCATGTGAATGTATGCATTTAGATATTCATTTTAGTGGACTCATAGGAACTTATGCGGGTATATGTGTGTCAGTGTAGCCATATTTAGGGTGTGGTGTACATGGTTTTGTATGTATAGTCGGGTAAGTGTTTTGTGTTGGTGTGTATGTATGGGTGTACATACATGTCCATGGATTCCATGTGTATGTATAATAAATATGTGTATTATTTTATTCTTATTGATTTATTTATTCATCTATTTTATTTATTTTTTCTTCCCTTTTTCTTTCTTTTAGAATCACAGGTTGCGTTTTATTTTTCCGCTCATTATTTTTGTTCATTTATCTTACGTTTTTTTTTTTTCTCTCTTTAGTACGTACCTATTCATGTTTGCTTATATATATATTTCTTTAATTGTACTACTTTTCATTATTCACGCTCTATAGCGCATCTGTGGACCTCGTGTAACAATAATGATAATAAACATTGATTGATTGATTGATTGATTGATTGATTTTTTGTTGAGGTTTAGGCTGCCTACTCCTTATTGTGCTTCCTATTTCCTGTCTTTTCCTTTCCAAATTAATTATTCCTGCTATTTGTTCCTTTTTAGCAAAGATTTCTGCTCGGATTAAAGTATAACCGACTTCTTTTCTTACCTTTTTGTTTCTGGGTGAACTTTGGTTGCCCAGCCCAAGAAAAATAATAAAAAAACAAAAACGGTGTACATTAAAATCGATAAAACATTTTTTTCAATGTCTGTTAGTATGAGACTGAACAGCAAAAATTCTGCTTAAAAGTCGTACGTAGACACAGGTCTAACGCAGCTTAGAAAGTTGCGCTATTGTAATTTATGTTTTTTTTTTCTTTGCGCCGTGTACAGAATTTTGGCTAGAAGCGTGGGGAACACTATTTAGTTTAAATTTTTGGGCTAACGTTGAATAGTTTTTAGATCTTAGAATTTTGAATGTAGCTCTATCTGAGAGTAAGGATTCTGGTGCTTCGTTGAGGATGTATAGTTTGGTAAGGAATTTTGAACAATCCGATATTATTAAGTGTTGGATAGAAATAGGAACATTGCGTGAATCGCATAGCGGCCGAAGTTGAAACATATTTATGTGCTAATCCTATGTCTGAATGTGCAACTGTTAGAAGGCTATATTTTGGTAAGACGAGAAATTAAATCACATTTCACAAAATCAACGCAGTCTTCAGATTCCGAATCAGTTTCTCTATAACGTGTCAAAATTGTCTTTTAAATTTATTAACAATCATCAGTCATTGACATTAGGCATTTTTTTGTTTTTAATTTTCAGCGAAATTTAATAGTTCAGTTTTTAAATTTTGCGCCTTTAATTAACCTTTACAAAAAGGACATTAAAGGTGCATATGATTTCTACAGATAAAGATCTGCCATCGATTTCAGAAAAATTTTTGAGATCCACGAATACGCGATATACGCTTTTATCAGAACGTGTTATCGTTAATGCTCCTTACTACGGCCGTATATTCAATAACACGCATCGTAGATATATGTTTTTTTTCGTTATTTTATTTTTTTTTTTTTTATTTGGGCTTGCTGACAAAAAGCACCGACCCATGTTCGACAAGAAAGAAAAGTATTGCTGAATTAATTATTTAGATTCGTATGCGGTCAGATATTGCATCAATGAAGGATACACGGGGAGCGACAACAGTTAACGAAGGAAAGCAGAGAACAGATGCAGCACTATAGGGAGCAGGAATATTAAGTGTCTCAAAAGTTGAGAGTAGAGAAGTAAACGTTCAGACGACAGAACATTCGAAAAGAATGTGGTTAGAGTTAGATTCGTGGATGTCATTGGGAGGATGTAGCGGACAATAAGGAAAGTCTGAAAATCGATAGCGAGATGAAGCAAGCTGTGATCGAAACGCAACCGACACATAAGGAGGAAATAGAATAGCGCTGCAAAGACGGAAATTCATGAAACCAAGGGGATTAACTGGAAGATACGGCTGAATAATAAAGACAAAAATTGGTTAGAAAAGGAGGATATGAGTCTGACCAAAGTCTATAATGGAATTTTTTAGATAATGTAAGAAAATTATTAGCAGTGAACTTATTAATTTAACAGCTGCACCACGAGACAACTGATCAACTCTTTCATTTCCTTCTATACCGGTACATGGCCCGGAATCCAAAGGAACTCAATCTGAATGTGGTAAGTTTGGAAAAGGCTATGGATAATCGAGCGAATACGAAGAATGATAGGATCACAAGAAGGATGAGGAAAAACAGATGATATAGTTTGTAAAACACTTTTAGCATCAGAAATAATTTTGAACGTTTCATATTCATCTTTCGTTCTTAGCAAAGCTTTGTGGTTTTTCTCTTTTTAATCAATTTGATTGGCAGCTTCGACGACATTATTTACATTTTCCATTTCCAAGTTGGAATTTATTGTATTGACAAATATATATCGACCGCATTTTTCACTTCTGTAAAAAAATTTTTTCTTTCTTTCAGGGGTTTAATCGTATTACATTTAGTCAAATTTGAAAAAAATTCTCAAGTACATTCGCGGTCAGTTAGAGTGGTTTCAAATTTTTGATAAATTTTCTTCCAAATTACTGATTTCAAAATGCGCATCGGCCGAAAAGCGATTATTTCGTTTCGATTGCTACAAGAGTTTGGACTATAGAAATGTATTTTTGCCTTTTCCAAGGTATAATAACTGTTTCCTATACTTCTCGACTGAATGAATATCTCTATGCACGATTTCATTACGCGACGTGCTAGACTGATTTTTAAATTTCGATTTTTTTTTTTTTTTCAGTTTTGGGGAAACCGAATGGCGTACTCCGAAAAATCCCAGTCAATCTTATTGCCCATCGACCCATGTGCACGATCACAATAATAAAATACTCGTATCACTTCTAATTACAAATGTGTATGTCACCTTGAATCATTGTCGGGCCTACGAACTAAAACAGTGTCGCGGCTATATTCTGTAATATTAAACATATTTTTTTAATTTCAAAATATATTACACATCGGTCCAGCTGTTAGTTGAATGCTACACAAATAGAAATAGTAAAAATCAGAACTTGCCCGCGTTTACTAAAAGTTCGAATGCTGACACTAACACGTATTACTCGATTTTTTTTTTTTTTTGTTTACATGAGAATATTAACTGTAAAAAAGGAATAAAAATTATTTGTATTAAAAACCCAAGAAAATAGACGGATAAGCAGATGATTTATAGAATAAGCGAATGGTATAAGGAAAATGGAACAGCAAGGAAGGAATAAGGAGGAGATAATTGTAGGTTATTGAACCAAAGGGTCTTTTAAAAATGATGCTGAGTTGACTTTAATAAGTATTTTGGCGATGAAACGACAAATATTCACAGTCCAAGCCGCGAGAAACAGCTTTTTTTATTTATTTTTTTTTAAAATTTTACTGGATGGAAGGAGTGTACTAGTAGCAGAATCATCATGCAGTTGAGATTTGAGTTTAACGGGGTAGTTTAACGGGTTACAGAGATGGGCATAGCGGAGAAGCCAGATAAGGTTGTGTGCGTAGACCTTGTATTCTCGATAGGAGACGTCTGGTCTCTACAACACAAGTATATGATTCCATATGGTTTAATCAGGAGGTGTGACAGTCTCCAGTTAATCCGAGGTCCGGAAGAGTCTTATAATTAGATATTTATTGTCAGACGGCGGGGTCTTTACAGTTGGAGCAGGTTACTGCTTCTGTTGCTGTTTCCTTAGCAATTGTGTACCCTAGAATAGTGTTCCCCGGTATATTCATCTAAGCAATGGGAAAGAGATGTTTTTTTTTTTTATTTTTTTATTAGAATCATCCTACAGATATGGGTTACGGTGTTTTTTATATTTTTCATGCAGTAAGTTACAATAGCTATGTTTGTCTGATGCATATCATCTGACGCACATATCAAGGCTAAGAATATGGCATATATTGCTGAATAATCGTAAAAATTATGTATATGAACAAGGTTATAATATAAATAATTTTTCGTAATATTTAATAAAAAAACACGTGGCTAGGCAATTCAGTAATTACGCCCCGTGAATTAGTAGAGTAATATTTGATTTTTTTTTCTTTCTTTTTAATATTAAATTCAAGAATTATTCTAAAAATTGAATAAAAATTCGTTAAACTAAAAAAAAAAACGATAAAATTAATTTACAGTGTAAAATAGGATATTATGATTATTTTTAAACAATTAATACTTTAATTATGAGTCTCTTTACGCGAAATTCAAATAACAATTAAAAAAACCACATTAAATGTGTACAACCATAAATCAACAAGCCAAGTAAGTTGAAAACATCGGAAACAATTTAAGTTGGTTTCTAATAATTACTGTAATTTTTGAATTTGGCAATGTTGTTCGAGAGTAATCGTAATAGAGCTCTTTTTATAAGGGGCTACTATTATAATCATATTTTATTTAGTAATTATTATAGTGTGTTTTTATTAAATTTTTAGAGTACATTTTTAAATCGGTATTTTTATTTTTTAAAAACTAACAATTTTCACGGGTTTTCAGCGATAATACAGACGGATCAAATGCTACGAACTTCTTTATACTCTATAAAGAATTGGTCGAAAAGTATAATGTTAAAACACATTATTTCCGTCAGTCATAATCGCATTTTTTTCGAATTCGTTATCATTTTTATTCGAATCTACATTTGTATAAACTAACGTTGATTTACACCATCTGTCCATTATTTTTATTCGAATCCATTAACATTTCGAAAAATAGTACTTTATTCATCATCAGAACAAAACATACCGAGCTGGACTACAAATAATCCACTACTTAAATAGACACCGGATACTCAAAAACTTGCATCCGATTGGTTAACTGCTTGTGACGTGGTTTTTACCGAAAGTAAAAGATAAACGGAGAATCAAAAAAGTCACGAAAGTTGAAAATCTTTTCTAACTAACGTTGATACTTTAAGTCACTCGCATCCATCGCCCTTTTAAAAGTTGTTTTTCGTTAAATTTAAAAATTTTCGGGCTTTGTGTTTTCTCTATATTCTGTATTCTACTTTTTTTTCTTGGTTAATTTTTGTCCGCTTGTTTTAAGCAAGGAAAATACTTCTCTTAAGCGGAGTCGTTTTTTTAACGCTTATTTTAATCACTGCTATCGGCATTCACTGGTATTTATTGATACGTCCATGGGACTGCAACTAACCAGTAGCACAGTTTGAGGATATCACTAGAACCAGCACAAATGGTATCAAAAGTTATATATAGTAATATCAAGACGAACAATATTTCCGTCATCGATTAGTTGGTAAATAGATACATATATGGAAAGGTTAAAGATTCATTTTTACTTTATTCGAATCTACATTTCCGCGGTCGTTTTTTCTTTTTTTTTTTTTGAGGGGGCACCAACCAGGTACCTTCTCACTCGAAAACAATTGGTTATATCTTTATACGACATCAAATGTTGCTGTTGTAGAAAGGAATAAATAGTGGGAACAGTGTGTGAAGAAAAAAAATGATATAAGAAGCGCCATACGGAGTAGGAAGATCGAGTCTTAGCAGATTATGATACGGCGTAGAAAATTTAACAAAAAGATAAGAGCACTTAATAAACACATGATCGGTATCGCGAACACGCTTTTTGTTTGAGTAGAGAGGACAATACGAAGAAGAAACCAACAAAAAACGAAAACGGGAGGAAGATAACAGAGGATGGTTTTAGAACGTAGGTAAATAATGGAAACAACAGAACGACGAAGTGAAAAAAAAAACGGATTTCCAGGAAGACTAGGCTGTGAACAGATGAATTTAGTAATTATTAGGAAAAGAGAGAAACGGTAAATATCCTACACCAAAATCTAAGATGAAAACTTTTACACGGTGCAAGGAAATTGGTGAACGGGATTTTTTTTATGAAAAGAAATGGGAAGAAGCAGCAGTCCGAGTACCAAACAATCCGTCGCTTCATTACCAAAAAGATGGGCGAATGATCAGGAACCCACAGAAAATCGATTTGAATGGAATGGAGGGAAGAGAGAACATGGATAAGTGTATACGGAGAATAATAAAATCACAGGAATGATCACAGTTAGGGGAGAATAAATTGAAGGGGGGCCATGGAGCCGGATATAATTAAGAATTTAGAGAAAAGGCGATTGGAGGAAATAAACACAATGGAACGTAGGATAGTCATTAATTAACGAATGTAGACAAAAAGATTCTGAAAAGTTAAAATCTGGGAGGATAAAAGAGGCACCGATACAACCCGATCTCTTCCAACTATCCGTGAATACGATTACATGAGCTTTTTTTTTTTTTTTTTTTTTTTTTTTTTTTTTTTGGATACACTAACGAAGAGCAACAGCCCAATCAACAAAGGAATCTAAGTAATAGCTCAAAAGGAGAATAACATATTAGATTTTAATCTGGTGCGAAATAGAATGAATGAAAGAAGCTAGAATAGGAACAACTGACAAGGATGGAAATGAGAGAACATAAGAGTCATTGTATGGAGTGGGAAGACCAAGATCCAAAAGCTGAGAATAGAAGAGACGACGCTCCGAACAAAGTAAGCAACACTATCCTTTTTATCTCTTCCTATTCTTTTCCCTCGGATAAATTTCTTTTAACAGCTGACGCTGAAAGTGTCTTGCAGGCGATTTCTTCTCCCTAACCGTTGCCCTCGTTTGAACCTTTCGTTCTTCTTATTCGCAATCTAATTCACGAATTATTCCTGTTCCTTTCTATCCAAATAGATCTATTCTGATTTCCTAGTCAAGCTGGAATTGAGCATAGTGAGATGGCTGATTCTTTGGCTCGCTCAGGAACTTCCAATGGACATCCTCTTCATAAATTTCCTGCTCATAATATTAATCATATATCCAGGCAATTCCATATCACATTATGGAATGATATTTATTTCTCCCTTTTCTCCAATCAGAATTCCTTTTATTTTTCCGTCTAGCCTTTATCTTCTCTGACCAGTTTCCATCTCTTTGTCGTCTCCTGATCACTGCCATATGTCGTCTTCGTTTCGGTCATAGCTTTCTCCCTTTGTCACTTTTTCGTTTTTCCCTCGGCTCTTCCCGCGGTGTCCTCTGAACCCAGAATATTCCTTCTTTCTGTGTGATGTCAATCATGCTTTCTTCGAGGGATTGTGGAATTCCCGTTTAATTAGAGTCTGTGGAAGAAATTTGAAGAGCGTAGGTATAATAAACATTTTAGGAGGATGACAGAGTTCGGAGAAATTAAAAGAGAAATAGGGGGGATTGTCAAAGGAAATTGTGCAAGGCCAAAACGATCTAAGAGAGATAAAGGATAAAGTTCTAAGTGTGAAACGGCAATTTCTAGAAATGGATGAGTAGAAGACGTAAGTGGAAGACGTTTAGCAAAGTTCTTGTCTCTTTAACTTCGAAATTTTTGGGATTCGCAGTTGTCCTACATTCAAGAATAAACACCGCTAGAAAAGAAAAAAAAAAAAGAAACAATTCCATAGTTACTACATAAGCTTTGGATTTTTTTGGAAAAACTCTTATCTAGTTTTGGTTTGGTCGCATATAAATTTATTTCATATACGTTTCCACAGTAACTAATTCTGATAAAATTTTAAACGCGGTGGTTAATTCGTGAAAAGACCTTCTTAATAGGCCTACCGCTGTGACTGGTACATTTGCGATTAAATTAAAATCGATCTAAACAATCAAGTTACGCGATACTGACGAACACACATAACTGGCCTTTTTTGATGTCCGTAAAAAATAGATTTTATTAGAATATTTTTAATTCCTTTTTTTTTTTTTTTTGGACGCGCCAGCGACTTTGACCCAACAACTACAGAAATTATGAAAAGGGTTAAATAGAGACGATTAAAAATAGAGCTTAGGAAAGATTGGAGTACAGGGATTATATCTGGAGATGGAAAGGGAAGGACAAAGGAAGAATTATACGGAGCAGGAAGACCCAGTGCCCAGATTTTGGAGTACAAAACAGAGCGCTCAGAATCAAGGGCAGGGCATTCAAAGAAGATGTGGTTTGCACCACATATGAGAGGAGAGATGGAATTATGAAGGGGACAATCGGGAGAAGAGGACAGGGAAAAACGAAAACGTGAAGAGGGTAGAAGTGTGATTAATACGCAGTCTGATTAAGGAAATGATCGCGGAGCGTTGATAAGAATAGGATTGAAACCACGGCTGAGAAGAGGGAACCGGCTGAATTTGAAGATAATGAGAGTCGGGATTAGAAAATAGAGAAGGATAGATGTCCGACCACAGTCGGAAATGATTAGCTGAGGAAAGGACATCTGAGGTAGGAAAATTACAGAGTAAAGGACCATCGCGGGCGGTTTAAATTCCTAAGTCTCCGTGATCACCTATTTGTTCATTATTTAATTGTACACATCTAGTATTCATGACAAGTGTTATATTCGAAACGCTGGTGTCCACGCGCAAGACTACGCTTGAAACTGATTGTAATCGTTTGATTTATCGATATGCGATTCCCTTTTAGTGTATCTGCCTGTATGCTAACTAGCACGCAACACGCATGTTTGCCATTGTCTTTCGTATAATTCTATTAGAGATTATTTTATTTAATTTTGGTAATACTTTTTGTCGTCATCTGGAATCAAACTCACGACTTTCTTAACATAAGCCAAGTAGCAACTAAGCTATCGCGACGAAAGTTAAATTACAGGGAAATTAAAGAATCCTGTACAACGGCGGCTTCAATATATAGAAAAATCTTAAATCTTCGTTAACTATTATGATTCGTTGTCTTGGAGTGTACTTGAAGTTTTCTTTTAATTATTATATTATTGGGGGGAAAAAAACTGAATAGAGAAAATAAAGAAAACACGCAATGATTGAAGAAAATGGATCTTTAACAGGAAGATAGGAGAAAAAATTAGATTTAAATTAGTAATATGGGGGTAAAGTCGTGGGTGTTACACACATACCGGGCCGTATCTAGACCAAAATTTCCGAAGGGATTACGAAAATATTTTTATAAATATATATATATGTGTTATCATGAAATATATCTATGTATAAATAGTACACTAAAGCCTTGTAGTCAATTATTGTATGTGCAATATTTGAACACTGTAATAAAAACAAATAAAAAAAAGTCGTCTCTTTAGAATTCATAAAAATTTTAATTTTCTTTTCTATTGTCAAAAATTGAAAAGAAATAAATTTATTCTGAATTTCGGTCCATTTTATTCAAGCGGTTATTATTTCGCAGACATTTCATGGTGCTCTTGGGAAGATACTGCGGTGGTTTCCCCTTGCCTGCCGCAGGATTTTCTGTTAGGGTTTACTCCCTTAGCCGAAAGGTCCAGCTTGGAGGCGCTGGATACTCGCCTACCCGCTCTAGATTGATATTCATCAATCCGACTGGGACACCTACGTCACGAGCGGGTTGCTGATAGTCTGCTGCTGTAATGCAGTAAAAAGCTTAACGGTATTTATTAGTAGGAACACCTTCGGTAAGTGCTCCCCTTCCGTTTTCCTATCAGCGGTATATTGTGAGTTATGATTTAGCTTTTCTAATCAGCGCTAAGCCCGCCGAAATAGAAAATTACCACCCTGCACGACATGGACGTACAGAACTCACATGGTTGATGTTTCGTTTCTCCGCCAGTGGGGCTAGCACTATACAGCGGTCGAGTGACTACTTACTAGAGAAGGTTACTCTAGTTACATCAACCTGTGCCCCGCAGTATCTTCCCAAGAGCACCATGAAATGTCAAGAAAACGGATAGATTTTGTGCCATGCGATCCGACTAGCAATCGGCGTTCTGACGTCCGGGGTCAGAATGTGAACTATGCTACCGGGCCTTTTAAGATACGAAATATAAATAGATTCGGAACGTGGAATGTTCGTGGACTTTTGGCTCCAGGCAAACTGAGGATTGTGGAGAGCGAGCTTATGAGACACAACATTCCAATCTGCGGGCTTGCAGAAACTCATTATTACCAGACTGGTCATTTTGAAACAAAGGATTTTAATGTTTACGCTTCTAGTAACAGTAATTCACACAGAGAAGGAGTGGCTTTCTTGGTAATGAAAAGGTACAATTATATTGTAAAAGGATATAAAGCAATCAGCAATCGTATAATTATGTTGAATCTAAAAATAGAACCCATTAACATGAATCTGATACAGGTATACGCCCCAACAACTGACGCGGATGATACAGAAATTCAGTCTTTCTATGATGCACTGGCAGATACGCTAAACTCGCTTCCACGTAGAGAAATTGCAGTTGTGATGGGAGACTTTAATGCCAAGATAGGCGATACAAGAGCTGACGACCACATTCGTGATTTTGTTGGTAAGTTTGGAATCGGAAAGCGTAATGCAAGAGGGGAAGATCTAATTCAGTTTGCAGCTGACTCTCAGATGCCAATTATGAACACAATGTTCCAACATCATCCTCGTAGGAGAGTCACATGGGTATCACCTGGCGACAGATATAGGAATCAAATGGACTATATACTTGTGAACAAGAGATGGAAGTCATCGTGTAAAAATGTGAAAACGCTACCAGGCGCAGAATGTGGGTCAGACCATAGATTGCTGATGATGGAATTCCGGTTAAGACTCCACGCGCCAGAAAAATGCAAATTGAATCCCAGAATGAAAATTACAAAACCAGAAACTTTCAAACTAGCCTTGAACAGAATAGCGCAACCCCAAATACAACCTGTCGGAATATCACCTGATCAACAATGGACTGAGTTAAAACAGAAAATACAGCAAGCTTATTACACGCCACAACCGTGTAATTCAACCAAAACATGGAAGCATTGGTTCTCAGAGGATACGATAGCAGCCATTGAAGAACGACGAAATTTGCCTCATGGGTGTGACCACTACGAAGAAAAGAGAAAACACTTAAGCCGGATAATTAATAAATTAAGTCGCAGAGATAAAAATAAACATCTATCATCTATTTGCGAAGAGGTTCAATCGCACGCTGAGAAAAATGAAACAGGTTTCCTCTTTAAGAAAATACGTCTAGTAGTAAGGGAATTTAAAATGAGGAAGCTGATATTGCGTAACGAAAACAATGTGGTTAGGACTGGTTTCGAAGAAGTGGCTGAAGCATGGAGGAAGTACTGCGCCAAATTATACAGTGCCGCGGATGAAAATGAAATCGCTAACACTGCACTTCATAATTTTCCTGAACCGGAACCAGAAATTTTGGTAGAGGAGGTTGCGAACGCTATTGCATATCTGAAGATAAATAAGTTTCCTGGCCCAGACGGTATCCCCGCTGAAGTTTTCAAGGCTGCGGGAGAAAAAATTACAAAAACAATTTACCACATCTGTAACGCCATTTGGTTTTCAGGGGAGTGGCCGGAGGAATGGTGTCAGACGACCTATATTACTCTGCACAAGAAAGGATCACCCGAATAAACTATCGGACTATCTCACTGATACCGCATATAAGCAAAGTGATGATCAAAATTATTATATACGATCGTTTGTATGCTCTGATGCACATTCAAATTCCGCCAGAGCAGGCTGGCTTTACAAAAGGAAGAGGTACAAGAGAACAGATCCTCAATCTTAGATTACTTGTTGAAAAAGCGCGCGAATATAATATTCCAGCTGTGCTCTGTTTCGTAGATTATAAGAAGGCTTTCGACTGTGTGCATTGGTCGAAAATGTGGTCGATATTAATGGATTTGGGCGCGCCAGCACATTTAGTGTGGCCGATTAAGCAGCTATACGAAAAAACTTCAGCAAAAGTCCGGGTAAATAATGGGATTTACTCGAAAAAGTTTTACCCCGCGCGGGGTGTACGCCAGGGCTGTACCCTTTCACCGCTACTTTTTAACTTATATGGTGAATTCATAATGCGCAGAATACTGCAAATCGATACAGCAAATGGTACAGTCAACTGGGATGGAGGTATCTCGGTTGGTGGGATGTACATCTCTAATCTCCGATATGCGGATGACACTACGTTAGTAGCAAAAAACGTAGAGGAAATGTCATATATTCTGGATCGCCTGGTAAAAATCAGTGCAGAATATGGCCTCCGAGTTAACAAAGCCAAAACCAAAATAATAATGATCGTCGACCGTCTTGAGAATAACCGCCCAACAATACGTGAAATTGAGGGTATTGAAGTAGTAAGCCGCTTTACATATTTAGGCTCTATAGTGGAAAACAGCGGTGGATGTAAAAATGAGATACGCCACAGAGCACAGATTACACGAACCGCAATGAGCCGTTTAAAAAGAATTTGGGCTGACTCCGCTGTTAGTAAAGGTGTAAAGATTCAGTTAGTGAACTCCCTCGTCTTCTCAGTGTTCCTGTCTAGTGCAGAGACCTGGTCAATGACCAGCGCAGACAAAAAACGTATAGACGCACTCGAAATGTGGTGCTGGAGGCGTATGCTGCGTGTCCCATGGACAGCCAGGAGAACAAATGTCTCCATAATAAATGAGATTGGTAACCCGAAGAGGCTATCATCTGTAGTGCTCTGCAGGATACTGCGGTATTTTGGTCATGTGATCAGAGCGAACAATTTGGAAACGGTGCTCGTCCAAGGAAAGGTCAATGGAAAAAGGAGTCGAGGTCGTGCGCCGACTAGATGGACGGACGCAATGTGCACAGCTGCTGGTCGTACCTTTCAGGATTGTGTACACTTCGCAAGGGATCGGAATTGTTGGCGCAGTCTGAACAACCGGGTGACAGATCATGGTCACGATACACCTACATGGGGTGAAACGATTCGATAGATAGATTTCGCAGACATTTCGGGGGGGGGGGGGGGGGGGCTCGAACCCTGAAAACCCCCCTTAGATACGGCCCTGCACATATATATATTTTTATAAAGTGATGAAAAAATACGAACATTTAATTAGTCGTAAAGCTTCAAGTTTTGAGGCCTTCATGCAAAAAATTTATTAAATAAAAAGAAATTAAAAATTTCTCATTCATTTTTTTTTTTAACTTTCACTTTCGAATGCAATTGAGGGAATCAAGTTTATTCAGGAATTCAAATTTTATTTTCGAAGCAATTCTAAGAAGTAAATAATTTTAAGAGATCCATTATTCGAGCCGGCTGCGCAGTTAGATTTTCTTGTAAGATGAATAATTAAGCGTAAAAATAAATTTGCACTAATCATATTTGAATTCTCGCTACTTTGAAAAGTAGAAAGTTATCTTTTGTTATAATATATTTTTATAAGGTTCTAGCGCGAGAGGCAGTCGAAATTTCATTATTTAGACTGTAATTGAACACAACTTAGCGTAAATTATTTTTCGCTTTCGTAAAATCGGTTCTTTCATTTTTTTCCCCATCCATAGTGGCCACTCAAATATAATTTTTAAATCCTTCTGGCTTTCCTGGTCCAAATCCTCCCCGTTTCCTGATTACTAGAATTGTATAAAAACAAGAATGCATTCTTTTTTTGTTACTAGTTTGACAATATTTGACCGCCGCAGCATACTTGTTATATGAATAAAACAGAACTTGGTAGTTTATTCTTGAGTGTAAAGTACATTAAAAAATACATTCACTTTTTAACATTTCAAATGATTTTTTCTTATTAAAAATACTGTTTTTGGTTATTTTTACTTTTTTCCACTCGGTTTTACATTAAAATTCCCAGCTTATTCCCGGTTATATGAACACCCCTGTTGTTCACAGGTTTTTCGTATATTTTGACTCCTTTTACGGAGTTCGGTAAAATCGTTTTTTTTTCCATTTTCTGATTTCCGTATCTTCAAAACGTCTTTACTACCAATACTGACAAGGAAATTTTACTATAAGGTAGAATTTCTTTGCAATGGTGATCCGCAGCCCAGAAGACGTTGAAGGTATTTTTCTAATAGGCTCGAAGTGTTGACTCCATTTCCCGTTTTTTTTTTTGAACAGCATTTTCTATATCGTGAACACAGTCGAGAGCACAAAGAAGATCCAACAACATCATCAAAAGTCAACTAATAAAAATCGATGTATTCTAAAAAATAACTTACCCGACGGCACATTATCTGTAAAATACAATACACCGTGCCGTACTTTTGCTGTTGCTATAAAAAAAACTTATTATCATTACATCTACTAAATATTTCATTACCTCAACATAAATCGAGTATTTTAAATAATAATTTGTCAAGTGCTATTCTTCGCCATTAAAAAAAAAACAAAACAAAAAAACCTCTAATTCCACAATACACATGTTGCCAGATCTAGAGCATGGCATCCAGAATTTTACTCAAGAATCTATTGTGCAATAAAAAAATAAAAAAATCAATTGCGCGCTGGTGGTATAGTTGAATAAAAAAAAAAAAAAATGGTACAGCGTTACTAGATGTGTTTTCATTGTCGTATCGTATGCAGAACAATATCAGGTGGGGTCAATTTTAGCAATGTTTTTATATTTAAATTTTTTTGTTTTATTTTTGTTTTTTCTTCCGGTAAAATACGGAACTCTCGATCGGGCGAAATTTAAATTTAGAAAATTTCCTCTCCTCCTGGTGATTTGAAAAATCCAGGGTTCTCGAGAGCATACATTTAAAATGTTTTGAAAATTTTACAATTTGAATAAAAACATAAATGCGTATTGTAGTAATTATATTAAATAAGAAGAAACACTTATTTTTCAATTTTTTTTTTTTTGTTCAATATTTAGCTTTTTTTTTTCGAGTTTATGTTGACATAACATTATCAATTAAAATCAGTATTCCAAATTATGTTAGGAAGCACTTTGAATATTTGGATCTGCTACACTACATAATTTCATAACTTTTTTTTTAGGAAACTAGAGTGCAATGCTAAGAGCGGTTGCTTCCTGATAGCAACTAGAACCGGATAAAAAACCGGAAAAAGTAGAGAAAGAGAAGGAACAACTGCAAAAATTAGGTCAAAGAGCACAAAAAGATCATTCAACTGTCTTTTAAACAGAGCAAAGAGGATGAAAAATACAAAAACTGCACAGCAGATTTAACAGATAAAAGCTTACATGATTTAGCGCAATTTTGAATGGAAAACGTACGGGCTGCTACCTCAGCGTTATAATTTTGTCAAAATATTGTAATGTGATATTTATTGCAAAATAAAATTTGTATCAAACGACCCCTGTGTTAAGCGATCACGAACGCTCGTAAAATTTTCTCCCGGAACAGGTAAAATGTTCCTACACTAATATATTCCTTTATTTCACGTAGCGCGAGAAATGTAGAAATAAACGCCTCTCGCTCACACTAATTAATTTTCCTTATTTCAATTAACTTTACTTCACCTATTTTCAGACAGACGTATTAATTTTCTTTGCCGTTATTTGTTCGAGAATAGCCCTGCGCAGTCTGTTTCTTTTACAACTTCGCTACTATTTATCAAATTAAGATTTAAAATGAAAACCCCAGATCAGTTCGAAAAAAATATGAGCTTTACACACACACTGAAAGTTTCATCAGCATAGATCTAACAGTTTTTGACTTGAAATCGGATAAACAGGCAAACAGAAAAAAAAAAAAAATCTAAAAAACACCCACTTCCTCCAATACACAAAGAAGACAGTCTAATACGAATTGGATGGAAAATAGTTTTAAATCACGGACGGAACACAGGATTTTATTATTAGAATACGGGCGCATTCGATAATTTTAAAAAGTTATAACTTTATTCGAATCTTTCATTTTATTCAAATTCTCAGCGAGAACGACTTTCTCCTCTTTGTGGGCACCCACGTGACCCCGATGGTTTGTCTAAAATGTATATGGCAATTTACACCAATCATCAATGAAAACACGCACGCTCTACATCAAAATTCACTCTTAATTTGAAAACAAAATAGAAAGGAAACAATAAAAGCGAATTTTATTTCTACAAAGATATATAATATGTATAATTATAAAAAATATCGAAATAATTCGATGAAAAATAAACACATTTAACGCTAATAACTAATGACAACTTACAAACAAAAACTGTTAAGTATCGATAGTACTGAAGGGAGAAAAAAAAAAAAAATTACATAATGTACAAACTGCTAACTCGAAGAAAATAGATATTATTCCTTCGTGTATTAATATCTTTTTTTTACAAAAGTAAAGTGTTTTAACGAGTAATTTTTAAATTTAAAATACAATAAAAACGCTTAAAACACGAAACATTTACAATTTAAAGAAAAAGCATGAATATATTTACAAATATGGGTGTATATTTACACGTTTAGGTTACACATACGTCGGCCATAAGATTCTGTATAAATAATCCAACTTTTGTTCCCAATGCTATCGTGGAAGTAAATTACCGAGAACAATTAATAATCAAAACATGGTTTCAAAGCATATAAATCGTATGCTCATACGCTGATACCCCTATTATAGAGAAACTATATTAATATTTAAATGCTCAGTGAAATAATTAAAATAATTTTTAACATTTAATAATAATAAGAATAAAAAAAAAAAAAAAAAAACAAAAAAAATTGCTAAATATCAGTAATGCCAATTACGTGTAATTATCATTTTAAAATAATAAATGAGTACGAAGTTTTGTTTTAAATACAATGTAAAAAGCACTTGAAAAGTAAAAAGAAGAATTTGTTTAATTTTTTTTCGCAACCAGCACTTCTTTCACGCAAAAATTTATACATTATTGCTCGTTTGAAAATAAAAATTACTTAATGTTTAGAAAAAAAAAAACCACACAAGTTTCTTGATTACTTTCAAATTAATTTGTAAATAGAGTACTACTATACTTTTGTGTAATTATTTACGCCGTATTTATGTTTAATTTTTTGCGACAAGAAAATTTTTACACGACACATACACATATTCTCCGTAAGCGGTATTTCATAATTATTTTTAACGACGAATTAATGAGAATATTTATACGCAGCAGGCGATAAATTAAAAAACAATCATACGCCAATAATTTTTCATAGTGTTAGTTCAAATAATTTTTACGGTAAAGATTATTTCAATACAAGGTTATTCAAAAAAAAAAAAAAAAAAAAAACATCTTTACAATGGAAATTACATATTAAAACTATTTTTATATTAAAATTATTTTTGAAGTTAAATTACAACTATTTTAAACAAATGATTTATTTTTTTAGTAGTGCCGCTGGAGTTCCGTTAATTTTTCAATCAGTTAAATATCAAAAGTGGAATAGTATAAATTTATCAACATCAAAATATTTATCTGTGTTTTATTTAATATTTAATTAATATATTCCAAATTGAGATTTATTAGTTTGCAGAATTGAAATTACTGAAAAAAAAAATATATATTTAAAATATTATTTCAGTTTTTTTCCTTAAAAATTACAAAAATACAAAACACGTAATCCAGCACAAAGAGAAGAATTCCCTAATTATGTGATCTCAAATGGGAATTATAAAATATACTTAGAAATTTAAACATTAGTACGTACTTTACATATACTATTCAAAAGCGAAATAATAGAGGATGCTTAAAACGATAACGAAATAAACACTATATATATATATATATATATATATATATATATATATATATATATATATATAATATATTTACACCGAAAGGAATCTCTTGCGCCGCGATTAAAAACGATCAATTAAAAAAAAAAAAAAAAAAAAAAAAAACGAAACAAAAACAAAACGAGATAAAAGTACACTAAGCAGGATCAGTGGAATCAATCTCTTCATACCTGGAGCGCATCATTTTCTTCACGCATTCTTTGTACGATTCACCGGGACCCGGAGTCACTCCCTGACGACCTCCTAGACCGACCGTGGACGACCTAGCGTGAGCCTGAATTATATCCGTTCTGCCTTGATTTGACTTGCCCAAGCCAAGGCCATCTTGCCAGCCCATTTTTTGCAGCATCCTACTGCCGATGTTGTCAGAACTGATCTTTGTTTGATTCGGCTGCTCGTAGTTTATGGCCGGCTTCGACCTCACGTACGACTCCTTCGTCCGGTCTTGCAGCGGCACGTCCGGTTCGTTATACCTCGTCCTACGCTCTTTCGCACGATCTCTGTACTGACTTTTTGAGCTACCATCTTGCCCGGTATACTCGACACCGATCGACTTATAGTACATTTCTAAATTTTGCTTGTGCAAGTCGGAAAACTGCTGATGTTTCGTCAGCGTCTCCTTACTCGGGAACTGCCTCTTGCACAACAAACAGATCATCTTGTTCCAGTCGATTAGCGGCTTCTCGTTCCGCTGACCGCCGCTGAAAGAGCCGTTATCGTCATTGTTCGACTCATCCTCGCTCTCGCTGCCTCTGCCATACTCGGCCACTAAACTGTCCGACGGTCTGCTGACGCTCTCGAAAATGTTACTAGTGGCCAACACGTCGTTGGCCGGAGAGAGGAACGTAGATGAGCTGTTGTTCGGCTGCGCAACTGGCGAAGAAATGTCTTTTTTACCGCCGAGAACGGAGTAGCCGATGTCCGCCGCCGGATACTTGAGAATCGGAGTGGCCTGACTGACAATGTTCAGCTTGGCCACCTCTTTCTTTTGATTCAGCGTTTTCGCCCACCTCTCCATATCTTTCGCTATGCGCTTGGCCACCTTCACTTTGTCCTTATCCTCTACCGAGGACTTGCTCTGTTTTTTACCAGCCGACGCGGTGCTCAAATCTTCCTCGCCCTCTTTCGCCGTCGGTTTCTTGTTCTGTATGGCATCCGCCATCGACGACTGCTCCTCGTTCGTCATACCGGTACTATTGCCGCTATTGGTATTACTGACCCCGGTACCGCCGGTGCCGCTTCCGTCCCCGGTCGGAGCGGACAAGTACGTCTTTCGACTGCCGTCCCAGTAGAGGAATTTGTTCAGCTTCGAATTGTAATAATACTGCGAATTCGCGTCGTAGTACAACGTCGTGAACGGATCGTAATAGTAGCCGGAGGTTTTGTCGTACTGGTAGGTGCTTACGTCTGGCACCGGGTACGTTTGTTCGCCGTCGCCGAGCGGAGGTTCCGCGCAAGACATCATCACCGTACCGATCGAGCCGCCGTTGCCGTCGGCGCCGTTACTAGCCGAACAGGACGAATCGGATAGCGTACTGAAGCCGGTTTGCAACGGATTGGACGCGGACGTATCCAGCGAGGGCATCACTCCGCCCTCCGCTATGATCTTCGTGTAATAGTCGGTATAGTGTTTCAGGTAGGCTTCCTTTTCGTGCGTCGATTTCGCGTACAGGCTAGCGCTGTACTCGGCCAACTTGGGTACGTCGGACAGTTTGTACTGTTTCGCATCCAATTTCTGATGGCTCCATTGAGCAGCGGCCACGGCCGCGTCGCCCGCCTTCTGACCGACCACGTGAGACGGCGTGGAACTGTTCATCGTCGCCGACGAGCAGCCGCCTTTCGAATAGTACACGTCGACCTTCCGATCGTCGATGGTCAGCTTCTCCGAGCATAGCGTACTGTGCAGGTACATCGCGTCCGACACGTTATTCATCTCCAGATAGCAAACGCCGCGCGAAATGCTGGACAGTTTGTCGCGGCCTATGCGTACACTACGAATCGGCAACGAGGACAACGACTGTATCGCTTTCAGCACTCCTTCCTCGGTCGTCAGAACGTCCAGCCCGATCAGGATCACCGTATGCGTCGGTTGCGGACTGATCTCGTCCACTTCGTTGCATTCGCCCGACTTACGATCCGAGCCGCATTTGTAGCAGTGATCGCGACGTTTAAAGTTCAGCGCGGAACACTTGCACAACCAGTCTACCGACTTACCGACGCTGTTGGAACCGTCTTTATCCGGGTCCTTCTGAATGCTGTACTGCATACTGATCTTGTAGTCGTTCGGAAATTTCAGTTCGCCTTCGTACGCTTCCATCACCGTTTTCGCTTCGTCCACGTTGAAGAACTCGATGAAAGCGAAACCGCGTGACGAACCGGTTTTTTTCTTAATCAAACGGACGTCCTTCGGAATGACGCCGGTTTTGACTACTTCGTCGCGAATGTCGTTCTCCGATATATGTAACGCTAGGCCGCGTATGATGATGGTCCGATTCGGCGACTGCGTCCGGTACGAGTAACGGCAGCAATCGTAATGATGGTGATGATGCTCGGACGACGACGAACGAGGATGATCGGACGACGAGTCTAATATGTCCGGTCGATATCCTTCGCTCCAAACGTGCGACAGCCAATCGTCCTTTCGCGAACACCTGTCTCGATCGCTGTGCGAGCGTCTTTTATCGCGATCGTAATCGTCCGGGCTTCGACGTCTACCGGCGCTGTCCGACCTCCACGACCGACCTTCATCCCCGGAACGTCTACCGTATCCTCTGTCTCTGTAGTCGCGATCGTCCCTCGGAGATCGGCGACTTCGCGATAGACCTCTCGATCTGGACCGCGATCTAGATCGTGAACGACTATAACGACGTCGCCTGCGATCGCTCGAATGATAATAATCGTTACTGGGGGGACTCCGATCTCTGTGTCGGACGTTTCTACTACCGCCGCCGCCGCCGCCATACGGATTATCTAGAACGTGACTGCCGTAGTCGTCCGCTGCCGATGCCGGATGATGGTAACGAGCATTCGGCGGTACGCTTCTGCCGTATGAGTCAACTCTCCAAGCGGCTTCGTTCAATGGGTGCATATAATTCGCTGCTCTACCGGTATTGTTAGGGATCATATTAGTACCGATGTGACCGAGGGCAGCGCCGAGGAACGCTTCATCAGTCAGAATACGGACGTCTCTGTATTCTGGATTCGACTGCCACATAATTGGGACGGGTGATGAGCGTGTCTGATGAATGAAGAGAAAACAATAATCGAAAACACGATTAGTATTGTTAAAGACGTAGAAAACGATAGAGAAAATATATTCCTTAACTGTTCTTTTTCCATTTTTTCTACCATTTCATAAGATATATATAGTATTCCTTTTTTTTCCCCCCTATTCTTTAAATTTATATTATACATAAATTTATAAAACTATAACTGAGAAGAGCATTCGAATTAAAAACATGGTCAGCTGTTAGCGTTTAATAACTTAAACTAAGAAATCACATCCCCTTGTATTCCAACTTTATTTTATTTACTGTGTATGTAAACGATTATATATTTGGGTTTCATCGAACGGCAAAAATGTGGTTCGGTATTAAAACAACAATAACAAAAAAAAAAAAAAACAAATTAATTCCCGGCATTTCGATTACTTTTTCATTTAAGTACACAAAATCTCGGATTAAACAGAAACTTCGAAAAGAGCTTTCAAAACAAATATGCCGACAACTATTAGTATTTACGTTGCAAAAGTGAAAAACACTCGTTTATTAAAATTTAATTTCTTTTACAGCGGTTACGATTTTGTTTTTGTCTTTAGAAGGGGGAAACGGAAATATCGAAAATTAATAATAAAAAAAAAAAAAAAAAAAAAGGCCTTAAGTTTTAAATAAAAAGGATTTAATGTACATTGACTCTGTATTTTATCTAGCTTTTAAAAATTCGTTCGGGAAATTAAACTCTGTTAAAAGCTTGAAAAGTACACGTGCCATCCATGTAACGAATATAAAAATAAAAAATTATCTTTTATGCACTGCGCCATCTGCTCTTTTTATTCTCGGTGAATAGAGCTGACTAACTAAAAAGCGAATGAGAGAAATACAGATAACCGAGTATAATAAATTAAAGAAGGAAAAGCAAATATCAATTTTTTCACTTTTTTGCTTTCTTTTAATATTTCATCGGAAATGATTTATTGTATTTCAGAGGAAAGACAGAATTTTTATTATTTATTTACTTTATATTTACGGGAATAATCGCAGTTTTAAAAAATCTTGTGCAAAGAACCGTACGTTTTTTTTGCCTTTTTTTTTTTCAAAATAATTTCTGGGAACACTGAAATTTGCAAAATGTGAATAATCACGGACACCAACAAAATCCTGTTATCAACAGAACATGGAGCTTTAATTAAAACAATAAAATTTATCTTACCTGAGAACGAGATTAGTAATCCACAATAAAAGAAGAAATTTTCGCCTAATAATTTTTCAGTTGAAAATTTTTCGCGTTGTGAAAGGTTTCTTTTGCAATCTGTAATATTAGATCCATACAATTTAATCGTATCTACGTTAATTATCTCACTTTAGATTACAAAAAAATCCGACATTAAGTTGAAAAAACGCGAAATCGTTAAATTTACATCTTGCGAAAATAACACAGCAACTTCGTAGCGAAACATGTTTCTGCCAATATCACATAGATTCGCTAGCTTTGTCGGAATCGGTGCTTACCAAGACAGTATTGCATTCTAGAGATTAACAAACACAAATATGGCACCTGTCGACGATATTTACCTTGTAAGTTGATTGACGTTGCATTTTCTTTTCTTTTCTTTTTTTCTTTTTCGTTTTGTTTCGAATGAACATTTTCAACTAAAACCCAGAGTGCCTATTTCCGCATATGTGAATTCATATCGGAAAAATTTATGAAAGTAAAACTTCAGGAAGGTCTTCTCGATGGAAAGGAAAGAGGAATAACCCTAGCTCGTTATATTGCGAACACATACAACAACGTAAAATTTTTCCACGCGATTAAATTTCATTTCTAGACCTATATGATACGTCTTTTAGGCCAAAATTATAGGATAATAAAATAGTGAAGGAATCGGCTGGTATCCCCATATTTGTTACATAAATATTTCAACCGAATGTCGTCACACATTTGAGTTCAAATTCAAAGCCAATACAAGCTTGAAAATTAAATCTCGAATTTGTTTTTTAACCCATTACTGGGCTCGCGTGACAGCCCCTTACTGAATAACTTTTGGTAAGTAATCAACTTGGAAAGTCCGGAAGAACATAATATCGTGTTGCCGCATTTCTTTTACTCATACATTACACATAAAATCTCTATTATTATTATTATTATTATTATTATTATTATTATTATACAGTTCAATATTTCTCAAGGTCCAATCATTATCGATTTATGGTACTTCCTGAAAGATTTGCTCGAAATTTGTTGACAACAAAAAAAACAGCAATGATGATAAACATTTTCATCAGAATCATACAAAACTGTATATGAATTCTTCTCATCATACATACATATAAATACGTACATACATGGTAGCGCGGTGGCCTAATGGTTAAGGTGCTTGGTTACGAAACTAAAGGTGTCACAGGTTATCGAGACTTGTCTCATCCCGGGTTCAAGTCGCTCCCAAGTTTACCCAGCCTGGAATAATTGGGTACCAGAGAAATCTAGGAAAGTAAAGGCGGATCCCACGTAGAAATGAACTGACCCCAGTATTCTCCTTAGATCCATTAGGCTTAGTACATTGTAAACGTCAACTTCACAATCCCCGACGCTCTGTCAAGGGAAAGGGACCTAGTTTACTCTTTACATACATACATACGAGTATCCATATAAGGGGGAAACAAAAAGGAAGAGAAAAAAACGAACCGTACATTACTTTTAAATCCATTATTTTACCAACCCAACCTGTGTTCAAGAAAAATGTGTATCGTAGTCACAAAAACAGTCGAATTCAAGCAGTCCGGCTAAAGAATAGAATGGAAACCGCACTGTATATATTTTGAGTGTCGTCGTCACGATAGGTTAGTTGCTAGAGCGCTTGACTTCCGTTACGGAGTCGTTCGATCCCGAGCGACGACAGAACTTATTACAAAGAATTAAAATTAAAAATATTCGCTAATAATCACGTGGAAGGCAATGGCAAAAACATGCATATCGTCATATGCGCGCTAGTTAGTACACAGCAGACATACACGGGACTACACTTGTATATGCCGGTATGAATCAAATGATTACTAATCAGTTCCGAATGAAGTCTTGCGCGTGTACACATTCGTACTGCATATAACAATTGCTATGAACACTATATGCCTGTCTGTACAGCTGAGATGTACGAGGATAGGTAGTCGTCGACGCTCAGGAATTAAGTATGGCGCTATAAAGAAGATATTTCGAGTAACAAATTATAAAATTATCGGACAATTTGCAATTTTAAAAATGTATCGGAATGTGTTTTCAGTATTAGTTACAAATATTACATACAATGTTGAAACAATTGAAGGCGATCTTTGGAGCCATTCTATGCCGATAAAAGTAATATCACACAGAGTTTTTTATAACATCGAGTACATCGCGCCGATAACATTGTGAAATAATAGTTTCGAAGGTATCACTTAGTCCGCAGAAAATACCGCTACATACAGAAAGATCGAGATAATTCAGAACATAGGTCAACAGTTCCGGTGCATGTAAGCAATTACCGGAGTTGAGTTTCGCGTACTAATTGTACTATAGTTAATATTTTTTCCTGAAATAACAACAGTGTCGCATGTGTGTCAGCTTTGTTACTTCAAGTTGTTTAAATGGAGATCTCGAAATGAACTTGTACAACGGGATAGCCACATCATTTTCGTACAAAATCCGTACAACGTGACTGCTATATGCACAGAAACATACAGATAAGAGGAAAATCATTTCCGCTACAAATTATCCGGGAAATTCAATCTACCGAGAAATTAATATTTTCCGGATTTAACAGAACTTAAAAATTATAGTGTACCAGATGACGACGACGAAACAGAAACAGTGCAAAGACGTATTCTCGTAAGTGGGAGAAATTAAGTTTTTAAACAACTAACGTATTTTAAGGGCAATATTAGCGTAGATGATATAGAGTGCAAATAATTTTGAAAAAATTATACGTACGTTTTTCTAAAAAAAAAGTAATTGAAACCGCAAACGAAGGCCGGTTGATAAGTAACATTAATGATAAATAATGGTTTCAATGTACATGCAAAGAAAGGAAAAAATGAAAGCAACGAAACAATAAGCACGGCTTCGAACGGATAAAATCAAATTAAAGTTAAATAAATGGAATTCCAAGGGTGGAAGATATATATGCTGTGCCCATAAAAAAGAGAGGGAAACAACACATCTTTTAGTACAGAAAAAATAGTCCGCTTACAATAACGCAATGAGTAGTTTAAGAATATCGCTGGAAGATTAAAAAATTAGTACATTCTCAAAGTTCTAGAATACACTGAAGATAACAGCGTTCTGATCCTACTTTCTTACAATCTCTATCGAAATAAAAAAAAAAAAAAAAAAAACAACCAACGAAAGCTCGCTGCGTTTTAAAAATGTTTTTTCTTCTTTTTCTGAAAATGCAGAAATATATTTTGCAAGAGAATTAGTATCGAATGATATACAATTTCCGATCAGTTACAATTACAAGCATTTTTATTCAACTATAAATTGAAGGGACGATAAGACCAGGTAGAAGAAAAATGTCCTGGCTAGCAGATATGAGGGAGCGGTATGGATGTACCACAGCCGAACTACAAGAGGCGGTACAATCAAAATCAGCAATAGCCATGATGATCGCCCAACTTCGAACGGAGATGACGGAATGAAGATGAAGATAAGAAAAAATGTCCTAGTCTCCATAATGCCACAAACACACGAAAACCGTTACACATATTTCATATAGAAAATAGATGAATTGAAGCGGTTACGCTTGCTACTGCCGAAATTTATTCGGTTTGCGCTATTTAAACAGTACGGACAAGAATATATTTCTAACAAAGACCAGCGATTTAAAGAATGATACAATACGGCCAGGTAAACGGATAAGCTAGAGATTAATTGCCAATTAAATAAAATTAAAATTGTGTACAGGAGACTAAATGCTTCCACACTTATATCGGTGTAAAAATTAGACTGTTTTCACATTCAATATGTCTGAACATTTAACGACGATTTTAAACTCCTAACATACATGTAGTTCGCGCAACGAGTGTCAAACGGAGACCCATCTATTCCCACTTCGTCACAATGATTATATTTTGCTTACGATGTGAACTGGTTGAATTTCGGTTAGTCTTCTTTCTATTAGTCATAATTTTTCTGATTTTGTTTAGTAATTAAAAAATGTATACGTATTATAATTTAGTAGCGTAATTAAATTTCAAAACACTCAAAAACTCGAAATAAAGAATAATCGGCAGAAGCGTAAAAAGTCATTAGTCTGAATAATCCAAAACAATCATGAATTGTAACTCTTTACTATTTTAATTAAACAGAAATGTACCAATTTTCTCGAATTCAGCTACAATTCAACTATAAAACGGATATAAAAAGTTCATTGTAAGTCACAAATAATTAGCTGCAAAGTTTCGATTCAAATAATTTGTGTTCCTATTAATAGTCACTTATATACATACATATATGCGTATATATGTGCATTTGTAATTCATACGCTATATGCAAAGTGTGGTAAATTAATTTTTAATTCAGAAAAATCTACTAACATTATAATTGGTCAGTCCCACAAGCATGTCCGTCGTACCAAATGGAAGAATGATTTGAATGTGGAATCAGTCTTAATTGGGAGGGAGGGGGGAGGGATAAAATCGAACACTTCATTACAAACATTAATCTTGTTTTCTAAATTTCGTTTGCAACAATTTAAAAGAATGGATAACATTATGAACGAAATCAGTGATAGGTTTGGTAGTTTTAAAACATGCAGTTTACACCTTTCGTGATTTTATGATGTTTTTATAGAGTGTAAAAGCGTAAATATTTAATAAGCATACCGGTAATAAGAAAATTAAGTATTCTAAAATATAAGCCATTCGAAAGGAGTTTGTAGTTGTTGGACAATTGGTAAACATTCTCTAGTAAAGTTTAGATGAAAATGCCGAAAATAAAAAAGAAAGAAAAAACAAATTCTATTGGTACATTCAGAAGAAATTAGACTACCGCGAAATATTATGTGCTTTAAATTATATCGGGGGGGGGGGGGGGGGGGCAGAAATACTGCGACCTGAAGTCTTTAAAACAATTTTTGACAACAGCTTTATCTAAGTTCATCTAATGAAAATACAATTATGAACAAACTTGGTATGAAAGGCAACGTGTAAATATTAGTTATTAGTTTAGCCAATTATAAGTACGAGCTCGATATTATAAAGCTAATTAAAATAAGAAACATACGCTTTTATATTATTCTATAAATACGATTATATCAGGAGAAAGGGAATGAGAGAGAGAGAGAGAGAAAGTAAACTGATGCAGTCAGATTGATAACTCATAATACAGTGCTCAAAAGACTATTGATATAAATCACCAGGTCTTCGAAAACAAAAAAATCATCTTACCAGTAATAGCTTACAAATACACCATTTCTATCCACACTAATCCATTTGTATTAGGAACACGAAAAAACAAAAAGCAAACACATTACGAAGTTAAAGGCTAGAAAGAGGCATTAAGGTCGAGAAAAAGAACTATCTATCTATATGCGACCTTTAAAAGTTCATTAATTGTAGTAAGAATATATTACGGTCAAGTTACCTTTCTTAATGAAATAAAATCAATAACGCTCACACAACTGGAAATCACATCGCACAATTATGTACAAAAGACAAAAAGAATCTCTTCTTTCGAAGCTCCCTCGCTTTGAAAAAAAAAAACGCAAAAGTAGTCCACCTTTCGGTTTTAAGTTACTTTTTTAAAAATTACAAAACGAATATTTAAAAATGAGTTTAACAATTTAATATAATAACGGTAATCAGTTCGAAATCATTTATTTAAATAATTATACAGGTACGTTTATTTTATAGGAAATTCAAACTGGTTTTCGGAAGGGAGAGCATATCCCGAGTATAAAAGTTATACTATCAAAATAGCGCATCACTTTATTCTAAATCGATCAGGTATGTTTTTCGTTAAATGGTAACTAAGTACACCGTAAATATCGATGTGTAAATATGAACGTCAACTAAAGTACGTTATTATTAATTATATACAGATGTCGTCATGCGCCTATGAATTTTATATATAAACAAATTAGCAATATAAACCTGTCATATTCATTTTTCTTATAACTTACCTGGACTGATATAATAAAACGAATCACCCTCTTTATTTCATTGATAGAATTTGAACCGGAGACAAAGTCCTGTAATCAACAGATCTTATTTTCAATTACAAAATTTCGTATGATACACAAGTACTAATGCAAATCACAACAAAAATAACTATCCATGCTGAAGGAGTAAGGACAAAAGCTTTAAACGAAAACGATGCAGTGAACAAAATTTTTGAGAAATTCGAACTTTTCAACTATTCCACCGCTGGAAGAATTAAGATGTTTTACCACATAAGACAAATCAAATAATTGACACAATATAACCGAACTGCATTGCAGGCAACAGTTTTCATTCTTTCGATCAACTCCGCGAAGTATTTTAATTTCATTTTTTTTTTTTTTTTTTTTAATTCTTCGTATACGTATTTCAATTATCCGCAATGTTCTTCCGATGGATCTGAATAGTAGTTTCGGCGGAATATTCAGAATAACTATATTCCACGTTTTCGTCTTCAATTCGATTTCTTTTTAATTTAATTTAAATCAATTAATAAATTTTATCTCGTATCTGAGTCCCCAGAAACGAGTACCAATTTCGCGTAAAGTTACAAACGATTGCTAATAAAAATACCTTTAAAATATTTAAAATACAATAGTTTTAACTGTTGGGAACAGGTGCAAGCGAACTGAAACTATCAAAATGAACTGTTGCACAGTTAAACAAAGTATCATGATAGAATAAAACTTTTTCACTTTACGGAAATTACGATCAAATTTTAATTAATCATTAATACGATCAACATGCAAAAATGTTAAAATGTAATGATATAGCGAATTTTAATAAAACCATTAACGTTATTCAATCTGTATAAACAGCATGCAACATAAATCATTGCCCGAAATAATGTATGTTTTTAAAGTTTTAATTTAATTATTCAAATTAATTTAATTGCATGCATTGAATTGGAAAAGAGAAAACAAGTAAAATGTTTAATAACTTAATCGCGACATGCAGCTGCACTCATCGAATGTTATATTAATTCATTCGTTACATTAAGTCTTAACACGTTTCTAATTGTTTACGTTCATTCATGGTAATAATCAGCTCAATATATACATACTTTTTTAAATGAACTAACATTGTAATATACTTCACTTAATTGGCGCTCAGTTCATCGTCAGCGTTCATATATAGGCCGCATAACGTATTGTAATTTTACTTTTTAAGCAACGTTATGGTTAAAAATTTGATTACTTTGATAAAATAAAAAAGTTACTAATAGACATTATCGTTACCTACGTTAATTTTTAAATAAATTATCAAATTCATTTAATAATATAATTTTCATTTTATTTTATATTGAATACTAGTGATGAAATCATGCATTTATTATCAATTAAATGAACTTTATTAATTCGAACAAATTGATCATATTTATATAATGTCGAACTATAATAGCTTTTCAACTGGGTCTTGTTCTTGAAACGATATTAGCTTCCTCAAAAATAAACGTTTAGCTTTAAGTTAACTGGTTGTTCTTTCTTTTCTTCCAAATAATACAGCTTCTTTTTGCAGAAAGACGGTTTCGTCGGAAAAAAGGGATCGTTTTCAGCTCTACAAACTGCATTTACTCTTCAAATTAATCTGGCGCTTATTAAAAAGATTAACCTTTGGCATCAGCATTTATTTTTCAAAATCTTTCGTAAAAATTTCGCCATTCCTAATTTTAATTAAAAACATTACTAGTAAAAACGAAACCTCACTGACCTCTTAAAAATTACTGCAAATTTATAACTGTACTACAGTGATGTTGTTGCATACAAAAACTAAAATTTTTTGCGTTCAACAAAAAATAAAGAAACAAATTTAACTATATAAAAACTTACTTTAACATAATTAATTATAAATGCATGCATGCACAGTTCACAATAGGTCAAAATTTTTCAGTTCATAGTAATCGATAAAACACATCATAGCGATGAAATTTATAAAAAACCAAATGGTTTGTCGATTACCGTTGTTAGTAACAGTCACATTTATGCGAATACACATAGAACACAATACTGTACACAAATTAATTACATACGCTAAAAAAAAAAAAAAAAAAAAAAAAAGCACAATCTTCGATTTCATATGTTTGTTAAAATTTGAAATAAGCAATAGATGAAATTATCAACAATAAAATTAAACATAAGTAAACGATCAGCGAGGTAAAAATATGTAATATATAAATATACTTTCTTACGCATTAATTGTCTTCCTGGCACCTTCATGAGTTGATTATATGTACTATTTTTGTTAGTAATAAATAAACGGAAAACAATTTACATAACATTTTATTAACAAATAATTAATATATCTTTTAAAAGTTAAAAAACAAAAAAATTAAATGTTCTAAGATTTCAAACACTCTTTTTAAAAAAAAAAACATCCATTTAAAATTACGTATAATTTTGTATTATATAACATTCAAATCAAATTAAGAATGTATAAAGTATCCAAACCAAACATTGATTAAATTATTAAAATGAACATAAGTCAAAGAATAACATAAAGGTAAACGCCCTTTTTAAAAGTAAAACAGCTTAAAGAACCAAAATCATGTTTGCTCATAAACAATTTAGTGCGTACTAAGTTTATAATAGTTTTATTTTACAGTAAAATATAATTTTCTATTATTTCACAAATCAACCAACACATTTGATTTCAAAAAAGTTACAAAATAACGTACATATTATCAAAGTAAACAGAATGGCAATTCACTAACCATAATTTTTGGTAAAATATAATATTTTTCGGTGTTTTAATCGTACAATAAAACTTTTCTTGACGTGTAATTTTTTAATAACTTCAAATCTTACTATTATAAAATCCAGTTTTAACATATTATATTTAGAATAGAACTATATATATATATATATATATATATATATATATATATATATATATATATTATATAAATGTTATGCATACGTGTATGGAGAGAATATTAAATTTTATTTTTTCGCATACTATTTTTAAATCAAGTGTAACAAAAGAAAATCAAGTAAAAAACTTCCGACAATACTCCTGGTATACCGCATAGTTATTGTTACTTTAAAAGGACTATTAAAATGTATGTGTAAATTTTTTAATTCTAATGCCGTTGTATATTTAAAAAACATGATTTTAAATTTCTTTTGAAGTAACAGCCGATAATATAATTTTATTTACATTAAAATTTAGCATTATATATAAATTGAATATATTTTTTCAATAATTTGTTTATATTTTGTATTTGTATAATTTTACTTAAAAGTGTATTAATATAGTTTAGATTTAAGTCTATTAATACTTAAACTATATCTAGTTTAAATGCTACACAAATTAGTTGTTTTTAAATTTACCAATAAACACAAATAGAAACGAAGAATTTCTAGTTCACCACGTTAGTTCACTTTATGTGAGTATTTTCAGTTTCATATAATTCACTGTACGTTATCATATAAATTAATATAAAAAACGAGAAATTTTAAATTTAAATAATTAATTGTTGTTACTAAACATTCTTCAATAAATAAATTTACTAAAAAAAACTATTCTTCGAACTAAAAGCCAACCGGATGAACTAGTGTAAAGAACTAGACTGAGGAAAATGAACTAACGACACATTAATCTCAATTTGAACATATGTATGGTTTTACATTTATAATTTACAATGCAAGACCTAATTAACACTTCTGTTTACACTTAAGTTAATAAAAATAAAATGTTGTTCCTCATCGATTCATTGAGTATTGATTTCGCATGGAAATAAATTCCGCCTTTTTCTGGATGCATACATTATGTAATAAAATAACTTTAAGAATAATTTTCAATTGTACATGAAAAAAGAATTCTGCAACATTTTTACAATCAAAAACTACGTTTAAATTCTTTATTTCAAATTACAGTTTAACACATAGTTCATATATGTTTAACACAAACATGTTTATGTATACGAGATATGTAAAGTGCTTTATACTGAGCAAAAATATATACGTAATTACTGCTGGTAAATGTAAAATCTAAAACCGTATTTCTAATTATTTTAGCTTTCGTTTTTTTGTTTTCCAAATCATGTTATTTCATAACGCTGTTTCCCATATGTAACTGTGAAGTTAAAAATACAAGACTTGAAATTCCAGACTTACTTTTCACCAGCATGCTGATAAAATATATGAAACACGATTAAAAACAAATTTAGTATAACGAAATAATTAAAAATTTCAAATTATTCAACAACGAAAACTCACGCAACAAACCATCATTAATAATTATAGAGATCATTGCATTTAGTTGGTGCGCCTATTGACCATATAAAACAAAACTAAATACGACATTTAATTTTATAACGACTGAAATTTATTAATTTAAAAGATAGATAAAATTTTAATTTTTAATTTATATATCAACTAATTAAAACAATCGACAAATTTTACATATTTTATTATTGTAATTTATACATCATAAAATTTTTCCAGTACATTTTTAATGCGTCGGTAATATACTCGCTGTTGAATAGAATTAGCGATGTGCGGTTTAGAATAAAAAAAAATTGACCATTTGTGGAATTGTTAAATTTATATTTTATAAAAGTAATTTCAAAAATGTGCTGGTTTCATTTTATTTTATTACGTAATGACTAATAAATTTTTGTTTAATGGCAATTAAAATAATTAATAAATATAAATTATAATGGTTGAGTTGTATTCAAACCTAAATAGTGATTACATTAATCTAACTTATAATATTAATAGAGTTAACTTCAAATTAACTTGTTTTAGTAAATTAAACATTTATTGTTCAAAATTTTAAAGAAATACAAGTTTTCTGTTAAAAAACTTAATGTATGCTCTATGAAATATTTGAAAAAAACGGCAAAACAATGCTGAGTAAGTTAGAGTAGTACAGGTTTGTAATATAAACTTATTAATACTCGCTGATCAAGTACATTATCAATTTTTGGAGAAAATTGAGCGTTGCAGTTTATTAATTCTTTGTTTAATTTTAACGTTACATAATTTTTAATCGTTTTAAATCGGTTATGTGATATGTAAATGAGGGACATTCATATTGCCCCTGTTATATGCAATATGTATTACTTTTAAATAAGAAAGTCTGGTATTTTTATTTTTCGTTATAGAACTATTTTTAAAACTGGAGTATACTCCACTGTGAAGAGTAATAGTTTAGAGATAGGTATCGTTAAAAAAAAACAAAGCGTAACGTAGCATAGCTTACAATACATTTAATTTAGATTTTATACTTCGTAGTTATTTATTTTATCATGGCATATTATTTATACAATGTTCTACACAATTCACGTGAATGTCGAAAAATATCACTTGGGATAGAGCATCAAGGAAGGTTTGTAGATATTTTTCCACACGAGTAGTACAGCGTTTGGCCTGCCCTTTCGTTTCCAGACAAAGATATTTAAAAATAAACTTACATCTAACCACTGTGGAAATAGATTGTTAATTATTTTAAATAACTGTAATAGAAAAACGTTCAAAATATCATTGCATTACTAACAATAAGTACCAAAAGAAGAAATAATTAATTTCTATTTAAAATGGGTTATAAATTTTTTTGAAGTATTTAATAGAGATTCATAACGTTTTCTTGATTAAAGTCAAAATGTAAAAATCTTGTTCAGTCCTGGATAACGAATTGAACGAAACCTTGAAATAATAAAAAGTTTAAATTTGTACTTTTTTATGAATTTAATAATAAACTGTTTAATTGTGTAGCTTATAAATTATTTATCCCTCTATTGCCAGAAAGGAGAAATAAATGCAAATATTCGATTTTACATGAGCATAACTGATAATAAATTTTTCATCTTTAAGATTACCGACGACTAGCAGTGAAAGCGGAGTACAAATTTGAAGAAACTAAAGTTTTTTAAAT
The DNA here is from genome assembly GCA_039619475.1 of Icerya purchasi. Lineage (NCBI taxonomy): Eukaryota > Metazoa > Arthropoda > Insecta > Hemiptera > Monophlebidae > Icerya > Icerya purchasi. The sequence goes on from CM077116.1 coordinate 485,125,051, forward strand.
GGATTTAAGTTTTAAATTGATCAAAATAAAAAGAAGTGAACGAGTTTAAAAATGTAATTTAAGTATTTAACAATTCTTAATAAGTTGCAGTGGCGGATCCACAGGGGGGATAGCGGACATCCCCCTACTCACAAAAGAATCAAATCCTCGATGAAAAAATTTTTTACAACAGAGAAACTTAATTTATACTATAAGGGGATTAAACGGACACTGTTAATAATGGCCAAATTTGTTATTGGCAAAATTTTTGACAGTAACAATTAATATTTGATAAAAATATAAAGTGTTTTTAAATAATACATTTTACACAAAAATAAATGTATAAATTTTAGAAGAGAGAGATATATAGATATACCAAACATGTTAGACCTCCGCCTTTACATTTTTCTATATGCTACTCTTTTAATCCCCCCCCCCCCCCCGCTGGACAAATCCTAGATGCGCTATTGAAACAAGGTATTTCTCAAATTTACTGTTTAGTGTATAAGATATTACGTAATTATCTGGATCCGCCTCTGATAAGGTGTCATAAGATTTCTTGTACTGAACTAAGACATCTTCTTAGAGTTTTATGTTCACATATTAAGCTTATGCTGTTGATTGTTAAATTTTTATAGGTAAAAAAAAGCTTAAAATATAGATGAAAATGTAAATTTGAACTTCTAAATTTGTGCGTGATTACAAAAGTCTGCTAGACTATTTGTAAAGTCATGTACAGTTTTTACATTTGTTCAATATGCGTTCTGAATACAGTTGTCTTGGATAAAAAAAGAAATATATATATGTTCTCATCCTTAACTTTATTAAGTCCTTCGAAATAACATACAGATTGACCTTAAAATATAATTTTCAGTAGTGGTATCTGCATCAATTTAAGTTTCGAAAAATTTTCTTTTTAGGTGCTAGCTGTAAGTAAATTAAGGAGGATTGATAAACTTTTAAAAATATCGGGAAAATGCAATAAAACTCCTTTTCGTAATACAAGGTAATGGTTTTATTAGAGAATTTTCAGCGGGAAGAATGAATATCATGATCAAAATTTTGTTGTTCAGTTCCTATCAATAGCACATTGATAACTATCATTTGAAACTATTCGGAAAGTCTGTTTACGATTTATATTTTTTAAATATCTTATTTCTGGAAACTATGAATATCGCATAGAAAGATGAAGCGCCTTTACTGTAATTGTCCACAAGATTAAATCTTTCTTTTAATGATTTGATTATTTTATCTAGAATCAAAGGTAAAAATTCCTGATTCCTTTTTTAAACTTCTGTTTTACCCCTTTATTTTCGAATCATTATTATAGTCCTAACCTTGCATTCAAAGAAATCTAACGTTTTGTTAACTCAATCAGAAGAACAAGACTCTCGTCGATAATATCTGTAACTGAAATAAAATCAAGGAGATATTCTCAGTAATGATATGCGTCTGATCTATGGCAACTCTGCAACCAACTAAATTTGATTTAGAGCCTTCTGTAAATATTTTTATTTGATGGGGATAGTTTGATATCAAATTTTGAAAGCTGGAGTTAATTACAGCAGATGAGACATATTTACCAACTTCTTGGAGTAACAGATCAACGTGGATTACAGGTTTGACCATGGTGGAAGGATTGGATGTGTATTATCATACAATTTGTTGATGAATACAGAGTTTAACATTTTTATTGTGTAAGATACAAAATGAAAGTCTTTCAGCGAAGTAGGTATATGTTCGGGGCATTTGGAGAGGCAGGAATTAGCGGTGAGAATTTTAGATGAGTTAGAAAGTTAATACAGAGTTGTTCTCGCCGGGCCACTCGCCACTCTCACATATAAGCCTGATGGTTGGAAAAGTATAAAAAGCTCCAGTGGCCAATCGAATCGCACATGTTGAATAACATTCAGTTTGTTTAAAATGTTTTTTTTCGCGAACGTGTAAACCGCAGCTCTATAGCCATACCTAGATCGAATGAGTGAACGGTAAATGTAGAAGAGTTTGTTGATCTCTGAGCAGTGTAAGAGGTACGCGATAATTTTCTAAGCAGGTTAAGATTTTTAAAACATGATTTCTTGAGAGTATCTATATGGGGGGGATTCGATGATAGTTTTTGGTCGATTGTTAAGCCCAGGTACTTTACATTCTTAGATCTTGGTATCTGAGTGCCGTTAATATCGTCTTTAAGATCATGATTGCGGTTCTGCATACGACAAAAATTAACGGTTTTTGTACATAAAAATTTAAGGCCATTTTCAGTCGCCCATTGATGCAAACGATTTACTGAGTTTTGTATTGTTTGTTGTCCAAGTGTGACATTGTTGCATACAATAAATGTAACAAAATTGTGTCAGCAAACAGAGAACATCTCACTGGTGGAACGGTACTATCTGTGATATCGTTTACGGCTGGGTTAAAAAGGGTTCAGCTGAATATCGAACTGTGAGGAACTCCATTTCTTAATTGAAAAAGATCTGAATAATTTTGTCTTATTGAGGATATCTACTGTGTGCGTTTCTGTGGATAAAGATTCTCACCCCATAACTCGTCACTAATAATATCAGGAAATTGCGAATCTGTTTCGTTGCGTATAATTTGGTTTGTGAAATGAGGCCAAATGCAAATAATTCCTAATTCCGCTTACTGCGTAATTTACTCCCGAATATCGTACTGATTTAGTTTTAAAAATTTACTTGTGATTACCTATTACACAGTCATGTAGTCAAATGTTCATTAATTTTTCAAATATTTGCAATATACGGTGATTCCATCATGGCAGAGATAGAAATTACTCGGGGATCGATCGATAACGTGATGCTCTGTATATCGTCCTAAGAGTTTTTACTAAGTTATTCAGCATATTTCAGGTGCGTGTATGTGTGACTACATATATATATATGTATATATAAAACTCGGTCCTTCGTGCCTTTAAAGGGGGTCTGGGTCTTGACCCCACCTGGGGACAATCCCGGACCCCCAACTCTGTCACACTTTTATACTTCGTATACAACAAAAAAAATTGGCAATGTAAAGAAATCAATTTTGTCGGTATTTTATCTTCTTAAATAAGAATGAAGTTGTTATTTCCTTGCTATCCATTTTGTCGATACTTTGTCTTCTTACATACACATAATATATGTAACGTTTTGGGACAAAAAAAGCGATGGGGTCAGGCTAAGAATGAGGTTGTCATTAATATATGCACTAGAATAACTTTGAATAATGGAGAGGGATGCGATATTTTTTGCTAGGTTGACCACCAGAATACGGTCGCCTACAGCACTTTGTGTTTTCTTGTTTTAAACTTATATACCTTTGATAAGCTGTTAATATTTTTTTCCTGAAGATCTAAGTAAAACTGTCTGTTTATTATAAACAACGGAACCAGTATTAATAAAATTTAAAGTAATGTAATTAGAATAAGTAAAAAATAAATAAAAGTTAAATTTCGAGAGTTTAAAGTAAAACATGATGATAAAAAAATGAAGGAAAACGACAATTTCCCGCACCGGAAGGCCAGAACAGAAGTGATAGTACTGGATAACAAGCTTTTGTATTTACCATTCGGGGCCAATCAAACTGCAAATTGTAATCAAGATAAGTATAACTTGGTTATTCATTTCAATTACGAAATAAAGCCAGATATCTGGGCATGTGGCTTGATCGCCGCTTGACCTGGAAGGAGCATATTAAGATCAAAGCCAAGGAAATAAACTTGAAGCTGAGGGAGATCTACTGGCTCCTGGGCAAAACTTCCGTGTTATCGCTGAAGTCAAAATTGCTGTTATATAATGAAGCTATCAAACCGGTGTGGACCTACGGTATATCTTTTTGGGGAACAACATCAGCGTCTAATATTAAAATTATGCAGCGGTGCCAGTCAAAAACACTGAGAATAATAGCCAATGCACCGTGGTACATGCGCAGTGATAACTTACATCGGGATCAAAATGTACCGGAGGTAAGTAAAGTAATTAAGAATTATAGCGAGCGTTACCTGCGTAGGTTAGTAGGTCACCCTAACCCGCTGGCAGTTGATTTATTAGACTCAGGCAACGATAATCATAGACTAAATCGTTATACGCCCCTAGACCTTCCCCACCGGTTCCATTGACTGGTAAAGCAACGCGGAGTGTTATTGTTGAATGGCATCTCCCATCATGTCATAACCTCCATTCCAATATTAGCCAGATCACAATTTTAAACAAAAAAAAAAAAAACGCGATAAATATGTGAAATTTCTTATATTAGCGTTTCGTACGAATTAATTAAATGTTTGTCATTATCGTTTGTCGATTTTATATAAGTACACATATTTCTGTTACGTTCCATTCTGTTTAATTTTATTTTATGTATTTTTTTATAAATAATGTGCTGGTGAATACTGTAAATAAACGCTAGTTCGTAAATGAAACAGTCATTGTAGAAAGTACTAATGAATTTGTTCAACACCATACAAAAAAAAAAAAGTTTTTTTATACGGAAAACATATTAAGAATAATAAATTTTGAGGGGTAGGTATTGAATAATCGGAACCATTAGCACCTGGCGTACCGAGCAGTTGCTTGGTTCGCAAAATCATGCCGTCCTTAGAAATAAATATATATAAGTATTGAATATAAATTATTTATATGTAAAAATCTCAACTTTATTTTAATCTTCTACATATTTACAAAAAATAAAATGTTTTAAAACTAATTTATGAATTTAAAGCTTCTTTCCATACAATATCGCAGGCAAAGACAAAACAGTTCAATACCTTTCTCTCCTCTGTTTATTAACCGATTTTCTTTTTCTTTTTTTGTTTAGTAGCTATTAAAAAACAGTATTTTTTTTTCCTCATTTAAATATAAAATTAATACAAAAAAAAGAAAAAATTAACTGTTCTTACCAATAAATGATTGTTTTTAAAAATGAAAAAATGAAATCGCTATAGTCAATAAATCTCAATAAGCGATTGTTTTTGCGATTTACTACTGAATTCGTGAAAAACTCCTTAAACTCGCGAAAACGAATTTTTCGCCACTCGACAGACCGATTTATTGGTCCAAAATCCCGCTAGTGTGCAAATTTCGTGAAAATCGTTAGAGCCGTTTTCGAGTTCGAGGGACGTACAAATATATATGTAGACACTTCCTTTGCTCGTTTAATAATATTAAATATATATATTTTTTTGGATGACTAGAAAAGTCTTTTAGAATCCGAGATTATAAGCGCTATATGGGGAATTAGTGACGAGGAAACAAGAAAAACAGAGCGTCAGATAGTTTAAAAAATTCAAAATAATTTATAATTCAAGGCAAGACAAAAGAAGGTAGAACTAACTCCATTCGACCCTTTGGAACAGTAAAGATAATAATATGAATAAGAAAGAGAGAGTTTAAAGTATTAGAAAATTTAATTCTGGCCACATGCTGAGAAACTGATTTAGAATGGATCGGCAAAGTAAGATATTTAATAGGATGCAGGTAATTGGAAAAACTGAAAGAAAAATAAGGAAGATTATCATGATTGTCGATGTAACATTTGTTTTTAATTCACACGAATCGAGTTTGACGTACAAAAAATACAGAAAAAAAACGATCTGGTTACATGCAAAAGTATAAAATTTTGCAAAATTATTAATTTTATAATACGAATACGCAACATAAATGTAGACGTACGATATCCTGACGCGCGGTAAAAAATTGTAAAATTAAATAAAAGCTGTTAAACATCATATTCGATTATTTGGTGAACAGCAAAACATGTAGAAAACGGGAAAAAGTTCAAATTAATATATATATATATATATATATATATGTGTGTATTAATATATATATATATATATGTGTGTATTAATATATATATATATATGTGTGTATTAATATATATATATACTAGCTGACCCAGCCACGCGTTGCTGTGGCTTAGTAGTTATAATAGATTAAATTAATTTTTTACTTATTATTGTGATGCAACCAAATTAATTTTTACTAATAAACCTGAAATTATTTAGCCGATTTTGATTCATATGTAGAGAATGAAATTATCCAACTAATATAAACTTATTGAATTTATATTTTATTTATCTAACCTTTAACTTTAATCTGTAATCAATGACTTATTTACACAATATACTAAATAAATTAGTTACATAAAAATTAAATGTTATAAATGAGGCAGATAACATTGATTTCGAACTATTAGTTATATTATTTTATAAAATTGAAAATTATCTAAGCACTAATTTGTGCACAATGTTCTTGGTCAACCTGTCTTTTGCTAACACGAATAGGCACTTGATGGTGTTCCCACACGTGAGCAGGCAACATGCGTTTATTCTTGCAATTTCTTCTTCCGATTCAGTAGTTCTCATAGCACGCATACGCCGTGCATTTCTGCTATGCACATTGTTGAGGTTCGATTGCCTCCGCGGCATTATCTTATACTGAAATATAAAGCAACTTAGATGCCCAACAATGTCAGAGAGTTGTATCACTGCCACACTAATGTTGTGGGAATATTAAAATAATTTTTTTTTTTTTTTTTTTATCGAGGCAGAACGTTTATTAAATACACTGAAATATGAATAAATTAAATGCCGCACAATATCGCACAATATTTTTTTTTTTTCCTAAACAACAACTCCGTAATAACGCGAACTTTTTTGTAAACGACAGCGAAAAAATTGATTTTATCATTCATCGATAAAAACGCCATGCTCCAGCGATAAACATGGTTGCATTTCGATTAACATCGCACGATACACAAAAGTCGCCACGAAAAGTAGTTGGAGCTCAAAAAATAATAAAATTGTCAAAATTTATTTTATTTAATATAACAAATATTTATGTAAATAATTAAAACAAAAAGTAATAGCCAACAATTAAATTTGTTTTTTTTAATTGATTGATTAAATTATTTAATATAACAAATATTTATGTAAATAATTAAAACAAAAAGTATCCTATCTGTTAAGTTGGACCAAATTGCATGTACTTTCAAAATTTTATAAAAATCGGTTAAGTAAATTCCGAGTTTATCCTGCACAAACATAAAGACACGGGATTTTTATATATATAGATATATATATGTGTTTTAATATATATATATATGTGTGTATTAATATATATATATAATTCTTCTGTGGATGTATGTGTGACTGAACTCCTCCTAAACGGCTGGACCGATTTTGATCAAATTTTTTGTGTATTTAAGTGGATTCGAAAATGGTTTAGATTCACAATTCGGTCCACTACAAAATGTTTTTATGAATTTATGAATAAAATTCATTTTTTTTGCCGTTTTTGGTCTAAAAGGAGGGTTTAAATAATTTTTTATCCGTAATTTTTGAATTTCATGAAAGGGCTTCTGTGTTTTGTTTTATATTTTGAATTTCGCTTTTAAAGGGTTATCGGGTGATGAGTTATGAATTTTTAAGGGTGATTTTTGAGGTCGTTCTGAATTCCATATCTATATATATATATAAAACAAAGTCGGATTAGTTACACCACTTATAACTGAAGGATGGTTGGACCGATTTTTGTGACCTTTGATTTGTTGAATTTGTCTCCGCTCCGAATAGCAGAGTCCGAAGTAAAAAAAATATTTATGAAGAAAATTCATTTTTTTTGCTGTTTTTAGTCCAAAAGGGGGGTTTAAATAATTTTTTAATCGTAATTTTTGAGGTTCCATAAAGGGCTTCTGTGTTTTTTAAGGGTATTTTTGAGGTCGTTCTCAATTTCATATTATATATTCTAGACGGTTTTTTGCCGTCCAGGGTAATCGCTCAATTTAAAGTTGTAAATTGTCACAGATAGAAGTTTAATTATAATTTATGATCCAATTGCGGTAGGTCAAACCGTTTCCGAACTCTATTGTATAATTGAATATTTTTGTCGTTTCTGAACCATCTTATTCGGATTATTCCGTATTTTATAGTTTGTACGGAATCTTAAAAATCGGTATAAATTTACTTTAAGAAATTAGAGATCATTAGAAACACATTGTTTTTTCGCGTATAGCCCATCATCAGCTAACTGCACAGAGTACACTCTTTATTAAAAAGTATATAAATTGAGTGTGTGCTCTGTGTTGTTAGCTGATGATATAACCCGAAAAAACGTGTTTCCAAAGTAATTTACTTTAATTTTTAATATAAATTTATACTGATTTTTGTTATTAAGGTGAATAATGCCTTGCTGCCACGTGAATTACATTCATTTCAATGTAATTAAAATATTTGTCTTTTTGGTTTTTGCACATTTATTGAACTTAATTCATTTTGAGTATTTATCTTAATAAAAAACTAAATTTAATTCAGCTAATAAGTTAACACAAAATTTATTGTTTCTGTGGCGGTTCAAAGTTCGCCAGGTTAGCTAGTATATATATATGTATATATATATGTATATATATATGTATATATATATATATATTTTTGTAGGATTTTTGTTATTGTTATTTAAAAAATGTCACAATTTTATGTAATGAAATATGTAACGATGTAACGAAAAAATGTCTTAATTTTATATAACGGAAGGTAAATGTTAGAATAGGATTTTTGTGGTTATGTTATTTTTTGTGTGTGTTGATGCCAGTAAGAATTACGTTGTAAATTTTGATAATTTTATACAAAGTATAGAAGAGAAAGAAACAGAAATGAAAGCAGGAGGGGTCAAGGGGCACAGCCCCTTGCGAGGTCAAAGTGGCTTTTTTCTCATATTTTCCCGCTATTAGCAAAAAAATCCACGGTACTTTCGTAAAAACCCATAAAAGAATTCAAAATGTTTTTCTTATCGATTAAAAAAACAAAAAGATAAAAGGTTGGAACAGTCGGATTGCGCAAAAGTGGTAGAATTATGATTGGGTAATTGTTTTTTTGTTGTTTTTTTTGTTTTTCTTTTTTTTGATTTGGGCAAAGGAAGTTTGTTTTCCTAGGAAAAGAAGATGTTTTCGCCTTTTATTTATTTTTGATGCGAAAAATTAAAGAAAATAAATTACTATTATTCCTCAGTTTTTTTTTTTTTTTTTTGGTTTTGTCGTCTTCGCTTTAACCACAGTCTCCTTCCCGCATCATACGGTTTTCATCTACTTCTACTCCATTGTGTCCTTTTCTTCTCCCTTTTAATTACTTTCCTTGTGACCTTGATGTTATGTTTTATTTGAATGTCCAACCTTTCCTAATGGACAATCGTCCTTCTACTCTTCTCTACTAAAACTTGGTATTCCTACTCCCCTTATCCGGTGTTTCTTAATTCCTGCTCTTGAATTATTGTTATTCGCTGTATTTTTAAATGTTTAAAAATAAGAACTTTATTTTCTCCTTCTTTCCATTTCGCGTGGACTAATGTCCTTATTAACGAACCCATTGAGGGGAAATAAAAAAAAAAAAAATACTAATTCAGTACTATTTATTTATCTATTTTTACAGTTATTTTGAGTATCGATTAATGAAATACTAATAACGTAAGTAAAACCATGAAGATGGATTTCACGAAACTAGTCGGCGTTGTATTTTATATTATAAATTATATATCATTGTGGTTTTTGTGTGTTTAATTATTTTATTTACGGCAAAGTTATCATTATTTACCGACATTATAGCATCATTTAGCTCGCCCGTAAAAATACGGTGTCCAATTCTATTGAAAGAAGTACCTGTACATCATTAACGAGGTTTTGACGCGTTTATTTAATCTGCTATTGCACGATCAGACGGGAAAAGTATAATAATAAAAATAAAAAAATTACTGAATGTTATAAATGTCAAGTATACCGACAAGTCTCGTACAATTGTTTTCAGGTCCCCCTAAATGTCTTAGAGTTGTGGAGGTAAACGTTCACGTAAAGACTGTAAAAATGCAAGCATTAAGTGTATAAATTGCTTAGGCAATCATACGGGGCAAACTCTAAGGAATATCATTTCAAAATATTTTACAATTGAAGAAAAATATAAATATTACAATAACGCTAACATAAATGAAAGAAATCACATAAATAAAAATATAAGTGGAAATACTAAAAGTAATACTAGTATAAATAATGAAAAGAGTGATGAAAATAAACGTAAGTTACACTAGTACAAATTTGATAATTACTCTATAAACTTATCCTGTATAATTTCAATATGCAAATAAATAGGCCCGAGTAAAATTATAAACTGTGCAAAGCTTATTATTTATAGAATGCGGAACTCTAATAATTCCGATTTATTTTCTATAATCACTATAATGCTCGAAGCCATAATTGAAAATGTAAATATATGTACATGGAATTCGCTAAGACGCCAGCAGTTAGAACCGGGGAATTGTTTCTAAACAGAAATAATATATACGTATGGCAGGTATTTCTGAAACAAAAATTTATCAGAAAATAAATACAAAAATTCTAAATTTTAAAGTATTTAGATTGGATTTTCGAAATAACAGAAGTGTGAGCTCTTTACACAAAAACATTTAATTTGTTTATCACTCCTAATACTAAAGACAAAGCAAATTTAATCATTAGGCATAGCAGTCGAAGTAGGGAAAGTACCACTTCACATTTTTGTAGTATCTTACAAAAAAATCTTAATAATAAATTTAAACGGCTGCTAAACACTAATTCACTAGTTTTAATTATGAGAGATCTTAATGCGAATCACGCTGCCTGGAATATTTTCAATTCTAATGTGGCAGGAATAGTTCTACTAAACTTAGCTAATAACTTATCAGCTTCCCGCTGTAACCAATATTTTTTTGCTAGAAGCGTCGCTAATAAATTAAGCATCCTTGACGCATAGTTATTACAAAAAATTTTAATAAACTTACAACTGCGAAAATCAATAGAAAACTTATCCTCTGATCATAGTCCAAACACTTTTACAATAAATGGATCGAGTATAATTAACCCTCGCTAAAATTGAATTATAGTGAAGCAAAATGTAAAAACTATAAAAAGAAACAGATTCAAACGCGCATGAACACATACCTGTAACATTAAACGCTACTAATGAAATTTAAACATTGAATATCTGAACTATGTACTACTATCTACGGCAATAGATCGCATTCCGCTTAAATCCTCCAGAGTAATTTCAAAGAAGACAATAAGCTTAATTAAAATTGAAAACGGTCTCAAGTCTAAAAAAAGAAAAAAATAAATCAGCCTTATATAAAATGATGTACAATCGTCCATGTAAACTAGTCGGAAACAAATTAAGATTAGATATCGAAATAACCGGTGGAATAAATTTCCAAAAAAATTTAACATCCTGAAAGATAATTCTTTATGGAAGTTAAATATTGTTATAGAAACCATACTGAACTACCGCCGACGAAAATACCGAACACAGACAGCGATTTTGCGTACGATTCTGAAAATAAGGCAAAAGTTCTAGCAGGACATTTCAACAGGATACAAAATGAAAGGATATAGATACTCGTAATCATGTTAGGAACATTAAAAGATTATTTTATTGACAAACGTAAACTAATGAGCGTGTGCAGTGTTGGAATATACTTTCGGCATTCGATAGATATTGCGGTTTAAATATTTCCCATTTTTCATCTGTATGTATCGTTGACAACTACTGTATTATTTCGGTGTGTTTAGATGTATCATTTCTTTTATCGCGCTGGAATTTAATTAATTGTTCCGGTAGTTTATTTAAAATCTCAGATACGAAGTGATATTGCACATATTTAAATTTTCTTCCTTTGGTCGAAATGATTGTCGCACTTTATGAATATTGTAATTTATCGGTTTGAGAGCCGGGACGCCCCACAACTAGAACATTTTTCGCGGTAACATCGTTTTAGAAATTGTAAAATTGCACATTTTACATAGCGATTACTGTAGTTTTTTGCCCGTACCACTTCCGATTTTTCCGGTTAATTTCGTTGTCATCCGCTTTGAGAGTTCATTTAAGTCCGACTGAATCGGATAGCTCATTATATTATTATAGGCTGCTAATACATTAGTATGTAGCGATGATGAAAATGTTTTTTTGTATAAATAGCAGCGAGGGGCATAGTTTAGTTCTATGGATTCCACATTTTATGTGCGATATAGGCTTATACTGCTGTATGCATTCCCTTGTTTATACTTTGAATGTTCTAATAAAAATACCTTTCGAGCTATTTGAATGCGTTATTTTTAATATCTATCATCTTCGTTTTTATTAACTCTTCAGTGTAGGATATTTAAGCTTCAAATAAGTCGATGAATGAACGATGATTAATGATTGGCGAAATGCTGTTTTATATATTCTAAAAATAATCGCCGAGTTGGATCGAAATGAAAAAAAAAAAAACCAACATCGAAACGAATCGATTTCACTTCTATATTTTTTTCTTTTTTGAAGGAGGCGCTATAGAGGCTCTGTTTAATTCAATGCTATAGGTATTGTTTATAGTAGGTTCTGAATGCACCTGCAGAAAAGAGGTGTGCCGTTGAGGTATGCCTCAAAAAATGGGTTTTTAGAAAATTTCGAAATACTGACTCGGTTTTTGATATCAATGATTCGCTTATCAGTTTGGCTTTCGGCTCTTTGACACGCGACGAAATTTCGACTTCGGCTAAAAGATTTTCAGTTATTAGTTTTGATTGAAATACGAACGGGCGGAATTTAAGTGTAACACAGTAATTATCCGTAAACGTCTTGGAACGCCTCTGAGCCTAATAAACGAAATAATTTATATCGTACTTGCTGTAAAAAGCCAGTTACTTCTAATCTGTAATCTCTGGCGAGTAATAATTTTTAATTAACCATCCGTTTTCAGGTAGTCGAACGAAGACGTAACCAATTTTCGAAAAGTTTTACTATTCGGATTTTGCCGCTGACCGACCGGGCTTCGTTGAAAGTTTTCACACTATCGGGAAAAATTTCTTTTCTATCAAAATTCTACCGCTGATGAATAACTTTTGCTAGGAACCTTTTAGAAGTGGCCGTGTCTCTTCAGTCGGTTTAAAAGAAGTTTTTTTTCATTTGCTTTCTCGGGCGGTTCTTTTTATAAGAAAGTTCGATGTAACTCTGAGAAATTCCTTCATATCAAAACACACTGAAATAAAAACCGTATAAAAAAAGAAAAGAAAAAAAAAAGGATAACAAAAGAGAAGGAAAGAAACTGTGGAAGATTTTAGAGAAATGCTGTAACGGTAACGAGGAAGAAATTTTAAAATGGTGAATAATGAATCTCTGGGGGGAAACGGAAAAAAAAGAAAAGAAAAAGAAAGTAAGATGCAATGCAAGGTAATGAAAGGAAATAAATAATAACAGGACGGGGGAAGGGCGGGGGTCGGAGATAGGGTTTAGGAAAAATGGTGTGCATGGAGATGATGATGCGTGTTGAAAATGCGTGTAGATGTAACTTATGAATGCGCCGTTGATGAGTTAGCCTGAATCAAAGTAAAGCATACTGCGTCAAGTGGTTGTCATTGGCGCGCGCGTAATCCATTTTCCATCTTACCGAGTGGTGTCATTCTGAAGACGGCAGCTTACGTCAATTGCAATGCGAGCGGGCCAACTCTTTTCCCGGCCGAAAACGTTTGCACATTTCTTTTTCTCGGAAATAACAACAAACCATTTATCATTGCGTGGCGAGCAGGCCTATCTATCCGATGTTGCGCTCCTGCGTCAGTAACGCTCATCAACTAAATATTTACCGCCGCCTTATCATCGTTCTATGTTGATGAGAGAATGCGTCAGTACCAAATTCTTTCATACTGCATGATATACTTTCTCTAGCGGGCTGCGTAATGCTGCTGCCGCGAACTGGTGGCACTTCCATTATTCAAGCCGGTAGCGGAAGCTTAGAGTCACGGCGGGCGCGTGTGTTTCCGGAGTAAGTCGTACCGGATTTTTTCCAGAAGCGCTGACAGTAGTTATAATGATATTTCCATTTGCGTACCTGTAGATTAAGCGAAATTTATTCAGTTTCAGCACTGATACAGACGATCACCGGGTTGACACCCCGCCGATCGGCAAAGGTTTCGATACGATTGAAAAGGCCGAGGAAGTTCTCAGTGCAAGAGTGGACGTTTGTCAGCGGTCTAGTGATCTTCGGAGAGAGCTACAATTCTCACCGGCGTCAGCGGCACTCCTCCGTCCGAGTAAGAGTGATTTAGTTCACTGTTAAATTCCTTTTTTCTGTCCGAGTGATTTGCTTCAAAACTATCGATTAAAACGAAGCCTGGTGCCAGAGCCACCGTCTTCGGGTTCCCCTAAAGGGGAAGAAGCAGCGTAAGAAATTAAATATTCGACGATTTTTCTGCACACCTTTTCTTCGTTAAAAGACTCTTCGTAATATAGAGAAAAATTCCTAATTTTTCATTATTGCTTAGCGGTTTTGAAATTAATCTCTGCGCTTCAATAGATCGAGTAAAGTGGCGAATAGTAAATTGAGAAAATCGGATTTAAATTTTTATTTAATTTACAGAATTTTTAGTCATAGAAATAGATAGATTCGGCGTGAAAAAACCTAACAATGCGTTTGGAGAAAAAGGTTTTTTGTTTAGAAGCGGTACACGGAAAATTAGGCGATTGAGAAAATGTAGGAATTACTAAGAGGAAAACGATGGGCAATGAAGGAAATGACAAATTAAAAGTTCAATTAGGAGGTCCGCGGATTGGGGAGAATAAAAATTGAGACTATGACATTTGAAAAATAGGTCTAGAATGTGAAATAGGATTTTTTTTTTTTTAATTTTTTAAGCTCGTCTATTATATATATATATATGTGTGTATATATTTATTTTTTTTTGGTTTTTCCCATTTCGGATATAACCAGTGTGGGCAAGTATATTTGATATAATCTTTGGATAATCGGTTATAGTGTACTTATGAAAATATATGTTAATTACAAAATCTTTGTGTGCAGGTGTGGTGGGTGCTTAGCAATAAACACAGATTTTTCTTTTTGTATTATACATAGATTGTGAGAGAATGTGTAATGGTGATGTTGATATATAGTCACCGTAGTGCATAGTCACCGCGTCTATTACATTAACCCAGCAGCGCATTTGATCATTTTTTTACACTTTCAATGCTCATTCGAACTGTAGTATGAGACACTATTATTTCGATCTAAAGGATTTTAATAATAGGAAAAAGTTTTAAGGAAAAATAGGGCGACGAAAAATCAAATTATAAAATTACCGAGGAGTTAGAGGATTGTCATTGAGAAAGGCCCGTCTTTCTGCACATTGCCACCCCCCCCCCCCCCCACCAAAAAAAAGAAAAAGACATTTTGTACATTTTCTATTCTTTTTCTTCTTTTTCGTGCAACACGATTCGGGTATAGCTTAACCACTTTTCGTGGACTCCACCATTTGATGAAATGCGTCTCGACTTCTTGCGACCTGGAATCATTTTCCTAATTTTCTAGCTCCAGTAGTCCATGGATCTCAAAAATTTGGGAGCCAAGAAATCCTTCTTCTTTTTCCCTTCTACCGCTCCCATCGTTATTGTTTGCAGATTGGTCCTCTCATAAAATGTCTAACGAAATTTGTTGTTTTTCATTTTCTAATTGCGTCCATTATTTCATCAATTGTAACGCTTTTTTAGTCCATACTATGTTCCAGATCCGGTGATGACACCACTTTTCGAATGATGAAATACGCTTATCCGAATATATCCTTTTATATTGCCCACCTCTCGTATAGGAGTACACAATACATAACATTTTAACACCTTCTTCTTGATTTCCAGGTTTAATCTTCTGCCGTAAAGTACATTCTTCAGCTTCACAAATACATCCCGGGATATCTCGATGCGCGTTCTTATTTCCATGTCAGGGTCATTATCTTCCGTTAATGGCGGACAAGATAGCATTATCATCATGCGTCTGACGACAAAGGTGGATGGATTTTTTCTCGCTGGTCGGCAAGAAACCTTTCGGGGAGATCCATCAAATTAAATGTGTTGTTGAGTATTTGAAAAAGAGGAATTCCCCGCTCTCATTAGACTGTGTTTAGGCTACATGTCTATGATGATACCTTTGAGCGGTCGGTCCCTTCTCCGTTTACCTGGAAAATTTTTAGTGCAACAGTTGTTCCTACTGGTTATTAAACACTGCAGATCCGATTTAAACGAATCCCTGGATATACTCCTAAACCAACAGACCAAGTTAGGTTAGTCCCCTGACTTTCCTGACGTAGGCCACCTAATAAAATTGTTAAACATTTCTCTATTTTTTTGATTTATTTTTGAAACAAAAACTAGCAAATCTCTATTCGCTATTTTTTTATAATTCCATGGCTCATATACATTGCCAAATATTGAAAAACGTCGCTAAAATGTGTTAACACATTTTCCGGTACGTAATTTAATTTGTGAGTTCTTCGAAGGTGGATTTCAGTTTTGGTAAGTGAATAGTGGAAATTTAAATAGTAGTGTTCTCGCGCTTTTTGAAGGTGAATTTTGCTTAACATTGATTACATGCGATTTCGCTTCGTTTCGATTTTTTCACATTGTCATTTTCTCCAATTGAATGTTATTCACTGTCTTCATTAAAATTGGGCTCCACAATTTTTCTCCACTTTCAAAAAAAAAGATACCTCTTTATTTTTTGGAAATAAATATGTACATACTGTTGATTAAAATGTTAAAAATAGTTCATCCATAATGCAAAAAAACCGATTGTTTTTTTTTTTTTTTTTTTTTATAGTATATTACACGCGGCGTCCTTTCTAAACTACGGCTTTGGTTGGGCTGCGGCTCCACTTTCGTAACTGTCAAAACGCGTGTCTAATATCAGTTTTTTTTCTTCATCCGATGTTCGAGAAACAATTTTCCTGTTAGTTTAGATAATGTCGACAATATACAGAATTTCATCTAAATTCCAATTCCTCCACAAAACCGAATTCATTTTCGCTTCAAACAGGCATTGTTTAAGCCGGTTTTGCGGAAAAACTGGCGCAAACTGTTCTCCCGACCGAATAAACAACTTGAAATTTCAAAAGTACCGTGTCCAGAAAATCAAATTCTGGCCGTGTGCTTGTTACATTGCCGATTACTACAAATGTGCCGTCTTAAAAAATAATCACAAAAAATTGTTCAGCTCCGAAGGGGAAAAATCTTTGCGCAACTGAGATTTTATTAATTTCAAGCTCTATAGAAAAGAAAAAGACAAAAAAACAAATAACAAAAAACACGCACAGATAGATCACTTGACTAACCTCAGTGGTCGATTGTTTTTCGTTTTTGATTCATTTTGTCGCACTTCTAAACGCGTTGTTCGTTGGTTCTTTTCTGTCTCTCCATAGATTGAGCACTCTACTTTTTTTTAATTCTAATTTTTTTTTTGGCCTGCGGAGGAACCATTTGGCTAATACTTTATGTTTCGGAGCTTGGTATTTCACGAATGCCGTAGCGAAATCGCTCCGAATGATTTTCATTCGAGTTCGGAGATATTTCGGGGCTCCTTTTTTCCACCCGGAGATGGTCCACCGGAAATGTTATTCAGGGTTAACGTTTTTTTTTTTTTTTTTTAGATCTATTAGACTAGTCAGTTTATTATGAAAAGTTTTAATTTATGACACCTTGCCGTGGCACGATTTTACTTTAGTCCGCCAATAAGAAGAAAGGGTACTGTCGTCGTCTTTATTTGAAACTGTTCTTTTTTTTTTTTTTTTTTTTGCGTTATTTTAGTTTGTGGATTATCCCGTTTAACAAATAACCCTAAATTCCTTACGATAAATTCCCCTCCAGTTTTGGCGGCCACCGCTTTGTAAATTTGTTATTTTTATGTAAGTACTACGCCAAGTGTTCTCACGTTTAATCTTGCAACTACGATGCTAATGTCGACGACCCCTTGTTCGGCATCGAGTTGTTTTAAAACTAGTAGCCGCACAAGGCGGATACGAGTAAACATGCACGCACATTTTCGTACGAACAAAGCGATTGCAGGAAAAAGCCTTAGCGTGGAGCTACTGCAAACAAGCCGTTTCAAAGCAGACCTGTAACAAGTGAATAGCCATAAATAAATAGCAGCGATTAGGCGATCGCGCGCGCATTTGAATATGAACGCATACAAGAGCGCTGCTCTACAAGGGAATTAACAGCCTTTCTGATTGACAGATACTTCTGTCGCTGTTCTCCATTAAGCCGAACTTTGTTCTTTTTTTTCTTTTTTCTAAATAATTTACGAGCTTGTGAAATTTAACATTTGTCGCTAAGTATTATTCAAACGAACCAACTTGCAGGTTAAATATTTTTTCTACACGCACTTAAGTACATACATTAGGGGGTTATTGCTGTTTTATCGCTAGCCCACTGGAAAAATTTCGCACTATTCTCAGAGATCGATTTAATTAGATATAATTAAATATTATATGAAACTACAAAATGGCATTGATCGGATTTATTCTCAACTTGCAGATCAATTAGAGTGTATTTATGAGTTTCGTAAACATTTAAAAATCCGACAGTAATTACGTAATGTAGTTACCAGATTTACCATATTTTTCAACTTCGAAAGTGTATTTCAGTTTGCATAGAAGTAAATATCGCGAATAATTTTCGTTTCATCGCGGAATTTCAATTTTCCATTCAACATGGTCTGTAAATAAGACAATTGTTTTACCATTAAACAGAAAACACAAGTATTTCCGAGAATAATCGATTTCTAAACCCGAAAGTTCGTGCTTTTATCAAAATCGTGAGATTCATTTCCGAGAACTCTATATGAGCCATTCTAAAAAAATTGATATTTTCAGCGTTATAGGCTATACTTTTTTTCTTTTACATTTCAATTTAAAGACTCGCAATTTAGTATGGAACTATGATTATGTGATGTCAGCACTGTGAGACAAAATTTACAGATCCATTAATAGTATACTCATGGAAATTGTTAATGTGTAATCTCCGCGGTATCTTTTCGGTGTGATTTTTATAATTAATCGGTTTTCTTGTTATTTTTAACAATGAGAATGACTTTTTTTTTTTTTTTCCAATTTTAGGCCATGTCTCATATGAAAGATCTCTTCTCACGAACACTTTCATGTTTTGACAAAAAAGAAGTAGTTCTTTTTGAACTTGTGTAGAGTACACAGTTAGATGAGTGTGATGGTATTTCGTAAAAAAATACATAATTAAACATTTTCGCTTTTTTTGCATAACTTAAAGTTTTTTAATCAATTTTTAGGGCACGCCAACTTATAAAAACGTTCAAATTTATGTTCTAATACAATTTAATTAACGTAATTAATTACACTAAAAGTGACATGAAAAAAATAGTTTTTTGCGATTCGAGTGAAAATTCAATGTGATCTCCGTGTTGCCTCGTTATATTTGAACCATTATTATATTTTTTAATTCTACCGTCGCCAAAACGAAACTCTAGCAAAATACTTGAACCTGATATAATTTGTATAATATTAAATTTAATTGATTTTCTTAAAATAAAGAAATAATCAATTTTGTTGTAATCTCCATGACCATTTTCATATATTCTGGTAACATTTTTGTTTCAACAGTTCAAGAGAATCGCAAAAATCATTTCACAGCTGCTATATCTGAAGAAAGTATAACCGCGATGTCCATGATAAAATTTTGACATCTTTTACTGGAACGCTAAAAGTCGATCTATTTAAATAGTATAGAAGAGAAAAAGATTTGATGAGATTTAATGAAGTAAGACAGCCTTCAGAAAAATGTGAACATTCGCATTTATTACAAAACTCCAATTCCACTTCTTTCTTTTTTTTCTTTTCTTTGGGCGCGTCGTCAAAACAGGACATTTACCCAACACAAAGGACTAAATGATGAAACGTAGGGATTTGAAAGTTCTTCAAAGTAACCACGTTAAGATTCAGAGAAAGACTCAAAAAAGGTAAAAAAGAAGTAAAATTTTAAAAGTGACATGCCTACGAAGAGAGAGAGAGAGAGAGAGAAAAAAAAATTTCTTTTGATTTTTCTATTACTTTGAGCCATAATTTTGTATATTACTTCGAGTTTGTTACATTACTGCGACGAACTTTTAATTTGTGTGTTAATAATATTAACTGAAATAACAATTTATTTTTTTATTATTATTAAATTAAATTAACTCGCTGTGTGCAGCAACTAAGACTAGTAGCACGGTAGGAGAAGAGGGTTAGATCGAGCAATAGCAACCGGATTGATGAAGGGGAAAGTGAGTAGATTAGACATAGAGAAGAACTGTCGTCTTTGAAGAGGAGAGGAAACGAAGGAGAAAAGTTGAGTGACGCCCTGGGCAAGGATTATAAGGGACAGCTGATTTCATCCCGATGGAGAGAATAATGCCACACGCGGTACACGGTGGAGCAGGAGTTTTGTTGATTACGCATGAATGAGTCGCGCATGGCCCAACCGCAGTCTGCTGATGATAACGTGTTATCTTTGCGGTTTGGAAGCGAGACCATCCATGGTTCAACTGAGTGCTTGATTTGTCGAAGTTTGTTGTTTGGTGAAGTCGGCTGCTGGGATTGGAAAAAACGTAGCAGCCTTCTTAGTCGCTTTATCAGCCAGTTCATTCCCATGTATTCCAGCGTGAGCCGGGATCCACAGGTTATTTGTTTTGTAATATTAAAAATTGAAAAATATATTACTTTTTTCCTAAATTGTATTTTTTTATTAACTAAGTATTTTATTTAATTTAGTCTGTTCCCATTATTTTTAATCTACTAATTATTAGAGTAGTATAGAAAAATCTGGAAAAGTAAAAGCGACGGAGAGAAAGGAACTGACCCTAATGTTCTCATCAGATCCCCATTAGGGACCACCCTTAAGTACACTATGAAAAGCTTAATTACACAATATCCATTATACCTTATCCAGGATATGTGTAGAAGTTACTTTTACACCCAGTATTGCTTTAAAAAGGGAAAACAAAAAACAATTTTAATAAATTTAAGATTTTCAAAAGTTACTCAAAAAAAAGGACGAATATTACGATTATTGTATCGTAACTTAGGGCGTCTTTTTAACATATTTAATACAGATCTAAACATTAAAACCTACGGAGTAGTAAACAATTTTTTTTAAAATGTATTTAGAAAAAAGTATTAATTTTTCTAGAATTGCTCGTTTAATAATACATATTAGCTGAGCTTTGCTCTGTATTAGAAAATCAATCGGTATGGAGTAATAAGTTTCACAATCACTATATTCAGTAATCTATGTGTGTACACAAAAAGCTACATATTTTTATTGTATTATTTCCCGGTTTTTGTGCTGCTGAAGTGTATTATCGGGTGTTACAAAAAATAAAAAAATAAACTTTTCATAAGCCAGATATTTATTAATTATTCGCCATACGGGGACGTCCTGTATGTTTAGGAATTCGCGTAATATTTTAACCCGTTGTTGCGTGTAAATAAATATATTTCATTACGAAACAAAGATGTTATAATTTTTAATTAACAATATAAATTGAATATTTTTAAAATAAACTCTAAAATTCGGACAAGCACTTAAACATTGGTCGTCTCACTTTTAAAATTGCTCGTTACGTGAATCGTTTTGACGGTAACTTCGATCAGTCGATTTTTCTGAATCCCTAAAAATTTTTAATTCGTGAACTTCGTCATGAATTAAAACCGGATGGAAAGAAAGCCGAAATGAAGTCGTGATTAAAATTTTAGATTATAAGAACGGAGACTAACGTAGAAATATACAAGCCAAAGCCGTATCCACGGGAGGAGGGCGGTTAACTCCCCCCATGAGAACTGAAATAGCTATTATAAATAGACAAAAATCTGAAAAAAATGAAAAATTTAAAATAAATATTAATGATTTTTTAGGGTGTTCTTAGCTTTAAAAGAAAAAAGAAAAAATATGCTCCATATTTTCGGGTATTTTATGCAAAATTTTTTATTACCAGTATAATCAATAATATATGTAATTTTTATTAATATTTATTCGGTAATTCATTTATGTAAATTATTAATACACCTATATAAATCAAAGTAATGGAAATTATTAATGGTATGAATATTAGTGAAAAATGTATTGTTATTTATAAAATAAATATGTGAAGAAAATGCCCCCTCCCCTTTCCATCCCATTTCAAAATTTTGTGCACGGGCCTGATATAAGAGCTGACACGTTCATTACATCTACGATACCAGAAATGAGTAGTAGAAAAATCTGACGACGCTGCCGTTATTTATTATAGCTTCCAGAATTGTATGGAAGTAGTATTATTGCAGGACATTTGTAAGAATTACACCGGTAAATTAACAGGTGTGAAATTAAAATCACGATGAGCGACAGAATTAATGTAGGCCATTTCGATGTTACCGATGATGACAAAATAATTATACGTTTTTACCGATAGCGGTGTAGGCAGAGTTGTATGTTAAATATAAAGGTAATAACATAAACTGACTAGAAACAGGATTTATTAAATTAATAATTAAAATTAACACACCGATAACATGTTTCGGAGACACTGCTTCATAATCATGGTGAAAATCTTCATACGCTAGAACGAAACTGTAGCGTATGACAGCGTCCTTGGCAAACCAGCGACTTATCAGGCAGTTGGAAAAATCATACAAAAGTAGAGAAAATATATTACAGTGTGTACTTACCATAGATTTCCAGTTCTAGTCACGTTTCCGAAAGTACGGAAGCTCCCTTCATGAGTGAAAATGTACGGAAATAATTACAGGTACTGCAGAAGAAGAGCTGAATAATACTAGGAGTTTTTATGGAAGTGATCAAGTAATGAAGAGGAAATGAACGTGTGTTAACACGATTTTCAAAACGATTGGAAATATTCGATGGCATTTTGGCGAAACAGTTTTATTTTTGACTCCCTTTCCCTCACTACGCTAGATTATAATTAATCTAGCCGGGGAGGGGGGGGGGGGTTGAAAACAAATTTTTCGGCAAATATAAAGCTATCAGTTTTAATTGCAACGTTAATTCCTATTTATCTTTTGGACGATATTTCCGGTGTTACGGCGAATACATTTAACGCGAAATAATACACGGTCGTATTTAACAATTAATTTTGACCAGAAAGCGAGTTCGATTATTAACTTGAATTCGATTTATTTCCTTAGAAAGTAAAAGCAAAGCGATAAGCTATCACTATTAAGCTTTTCATAATGCTTAGTGGAGCATAATTACCGTACTATGCAATACACGTTTCAAATTACCCACCATCTATTTTTATTTATTAGTGCACGCGATCTTTTAGTAATAAATAATCGATTCGATTTACGATTTACGATTTACGATTTACGATTTATGATTTACGATTTACGATTTATGATTTACGATTTACAGCTTACATATTCGTTAACGTTTCGGACAGCGTTAATCCACATTGGGGAACGATAATTGACAGAAAAATTGAAAAAGTTGATACGAATGAAGGTGTAGCTTCAGTCAGCTGCTTCAGGACGAGTATTCCTCATCGTCACCATTACTCTTGTATCTCCCATATTCGCGAGGTTGCACCTCATGAACATTATAAATTCCTGCATCTGGCTAATTTGGTTAATAGGAAGAAGTCTTTACTCCCTGGGTGTATTTGTTTTTCGTCAATTCCAGTCTCCATCTTTCTCTTGCAACGTTTTTCTGTCATTTTTCCCTATGTGACCAGAGACTGATGAATAAGAAGCCTTCTTCTCCAATGTTCTGCGCGATGTATGCAATTTTTCAGTTTTTTTAAAATCATGTTATCATATAATTGTAACTACTTTACACTTATTCATTAGCTGACGTTTTGTTATCAAATCCGTCCACGAGATTTTTAGCATACGTCTCTGTACGCTCACATTTCAACGGCGACAATTATCTGCACTTATTGTCCAGGTTTCAGCGGAATATATTTCATTCCGGAATAGCACCGTAATATTCGTTTCTTCGCATCTATATTCATTTTTTTTATTTGCTATTATTTTTTCCAAATTTCCAAAGGTCTGTCTCTGGCCATTGCTATTCTGGATTCGAGTATTCCCGGCCAGCTGTTTTTTAGGATTCCGTATACATATAATGTACGGAATCCTTATAAGATGGTACACAAATGACAAAAATATCAAATAAAAATCAATAATTCACGAACGGCTTGACTTATAAACTTCAAATTTGGAACATAAATTACAATTAAAATTATCTTTAAAACGATCTATAACTTGAAGATGACCGATTACCCTGGGCGGCAAAAAACCCAAAAAACCGTCAAGAATATATAATATGGTACATAAAACGACCTCAAAAATCACTTAAAAAATCATAACTCGTCACTAGATAAACTTATAACGCTGAAATTCAAAATATAAACTACAATGCAGGAGTACTTTCATAAAATCAAAAAATTACGTTACAAAAGCTATGTAAAGTTGCCCAAAAGTTCAAAAAACAGCAAAAAATGACGTGTCCCCCCCCCTTAGCGCGCGAGTATTGTAGTTAAAAATTTTGAATGGGGCTAAAAATACGCACATACCCGTATATTTCTCTAGTTTGGAACATCCGGATTTCCAACTTTAAAACTGGACCCTCGGGGCGACAAAAGCTCAAAAGTTTGTAAAAAAATATTTTTTTTTATAGGCATGCGATATATCGATGGAAAGATCGCTATTTGTCGGGAACGAAACCGAATTTCATTTCCTTAACGAAACTTTCAAAGTTGCCGTAAAGTTCAAAAAAGCGCGAAAAATGACGTGTCCCCCCCCCCCTAGCGCCGCGAATATTACCGATAAAAATTTTGAACACGGTTAAAAATATGCGCTTCCACGTATATTTCTCTAGTTTGGAACATCCGAGTTTCCAGCTTTAAAATTGGACCCTCGGGGCACCGAAAGCTCGAGATTTTGGAAAAAAATATTTTTTTTCTTGGGCTTGTGATATATCATTAGAAAGATCTCTAGTAGTCGGGAACGAAACCGAATTTCATTTTCTTAACCAAACTTTCAAAGTTGCGATAAAGCTCAAAAAAGCTCAAAAAATTGCGCGTCCCCTAGCGCTGCGAGTATTATAGCTAAAAATTTAAAACATGGTTAAAAATATGTACTTCCACGTATATTTCTGTAATTTGGTACGTCCGGGTCTCGAGCTTTAAAAATAAAACTCCGGGGCTTCGAAAGCTCAAAATTTTGTAAAAAAATATTTTTTTTCCCGGTAATGTAATATATCGTTTGAAAGATCGCTATTTATCAGGAACAAAACCTTATATCATTTTCCTTACCAAAAAATTCAAAGTTGCCGTAAAGTTCAAAAAAGCGCGAAAAATGACGTGTCCCCCCCCCCTAGCGCCGCGAATATTACCGATAAAAATTTTGAACACGGTTAAAAATATGCTCTTCCACGTATATTTCTCTAGTTTGGAACATCCGAGTTTCCAGCTTTAAAATTGGACCCTCGGGGCACCGAAAGCTTGAGATTTTGGAAAAAAATATTTTTTTTCTTGGGCTTGTGATATATCATTAGAAAGATCTCTAGTAGTCGGGAACGAAACCGAATTTCATTTTCTTAACCAAACTTTCAAAGTTGCGATAAAGCTCAAAAAAGCTCAAAAAATTGCGCGTCCCCTAGCGCTGCGAGTATTATAGCTAAAAATTTAAAACATGGTTAAAAATATGTACTTCCACGTATATTTCTGTAATTTGGTACGTCCGGGTCTCGAGCTTTAAAAATAAAACTCCGGGGCTTCGAAAGCTCAAAATTTTGTAAAAAAATATTTTTTTTCCCGATAATGTAATATATCGTTTGAAAGATCGCTATTTATCAGGAACAAAACCTTATATCATTTTCCTTACCAAAAAATTCAAAGTTGCCGTAAAGTTCAAAAAAGCGCGAAAAATGACGTGTCCCCCCCCCTAGCGCCGCGAATATTACCGATAAAAATTTTGAACACGGTTAAAAATATGCTCTTCCACGTATATTTCTCTAGTTTGGAACATCCGAGTTTCCAGCTTTAAAATTGGACCCTCGGGGCACCGAAAGCTCGAGATTTTGGAAAAAAATATTTTTTTTCTTGGGCTTGTGATATATCATTAGAAAGATCTCTAGTAGTCGGGAACGAAACCGAATTTCATTTTCTTAACCAAACTTTCAAAGTTGCGATAAAGCTCAAAAAAGCTCAAAAAATTGCGCGTCCCCTAGCGCTGCGAGTATTATAGCTAAAAATTTAAAACATGGTTAAAAATATGTACTTCCACGTATATTTCTGTAATTTGGTACGTCCGGGTCTCGAGCTTTAAAAATAAAACTCCGGGGCTTCGAAAGCTCAAAATTTTGTAAAAAAATATTTTTTTTCCCGGTAATGTAATATATCGTTTGAAAGATCGCGATTTATCAGGAACAAAACCTTATATCATTTTCCTTACCAAAAAATTCAAAGTTGCCGTAAAGTTCAAAAAAGCGCGAAAAATGACGTGTCCCCCCCGCCCTAGCGCCGCGAATATTACCGATAAAAATTTTGAACACGGTTAAAAATATGCGCTTCCACGTATATTTCTCTAGTTTGGAACATCCGAGTTTCCAGCTTTAAAATTGGACCCTCGGGGCACCGAAAGCTCGAGATTTTGGAAAAAAATATTTTTTTTCTTGGGCTTGTGATATATCATTAGAAAGATCTCTAGTAGTCGGGAACGAAACCGAATTTCATTTTCTTAACCAAACTTTCAAAGTTGCGATAAAGCTCAAAAAAGCTCAAAAAATTGCGCGTCCCCTAGCGCTGCGAGTATTATAGCTAAAAATTTAAAACATGGTTAAAAATATGTACTTCCACGTATATTTCTGTAATTTGGTACGTCCGGGTCTCGAGCTTTAAAAATAAAACTCCGGGGCTTCGAAAGCTCAAAATTTTGTAAAAAAATATTTTTTTTCCCGGTAATGTAATATATCGTTTGAAAGATCGCTATTTATCAGGAACAAAACCTTATATCATTTTCCTTACCAAAAAATTCAAAGTTGCCGTAAAGTTCAAAAAAGCGCGAAAAATGACGTGTCCCCCCCCCCTAGCGCCGCGAATATTACCGATAAAAATTTTGAACACGGTTAAAAATATGCGCTTCCACGTATATTTCTCTAGTTTGGAACATCCGAGTTTCCAGCTTTAAAATTGGACCCTCGGGGCACCGAAAGCTCGAGATTTTGGAAAAAAATATTTTTTTTCTTGGGCTTGTGATATATCATTAGAAAGATCTCTAGTAGTCGGGAACGAAACCGAATTTCATTTTCTTAACCAAACTTTCAAAGTTGCGATAAAGCTCAAAAAAGCTCAAAAAATTGCGCGTCCCCTAGCGCTGCGAGTATTATAGCTAAAAATTTAAAACATGGTTAAAAATATGTACTTCCACGTATATTTCTGTAATTTGGTACGTCCGGGTCTCGAGCTTTAAAAATAAAACTCCGGGGCTTCGAAAGCTCAAAATTTTGTAAAAAAATATTTTTTTTCCCGGTAATGTAATATATCGTTTGAAAGATCGCTATTTATCAGGAACAAAACCTTATATCATTTTCCTTACCAAAAAATTCAAAGTTGCCGTAAAGTTCAAAAAAGCGCGAAAAATGACGTGTCCCCCCCCCCCCCTCCCCTAGCGCCGCGAATATTACCGATAAAAATTTTGAACACGGTTAAAAATATGCGCTTCCACGTATATTTCTCTAGTTTGGAACATCCGGATTTCCAACTTTAAAACTGGACCCTCGGGGCGACAAAAGCTCAAAAGTTTGTAAAAAAATATTTTTTTTTATAGGCATGCGATATATCGTTTGAAAGATCGCGATTTATCAGGTACAAAACCTTATATCATTTTCTTTACCAAAAAATTCAAAGTTGCCGTAAAGTTCAAAAAAGCGCGAAAAATGACGTGTCCCCCCTTCCTAGCGCCGCGAATATTACCGATAAAAATTTTGAACACGGTTAAAAATATGCGCTACCACGTATATTTCTCTAGTTTGGAACATCCGGATTTCCAACTTTAAAACTGGACCCTCGGGGCGACAAAAGCTCAAAAGTTTGTAAAAAAATATTTTTTTTTATAGGCATGCGATATATCGTTTGAAAGATCGCGATTTATCAGGAACAAAACCTTATATCATTTTCTTTACCAAAAAATTCAAAGTTGCCGTAAAGTTCAAAAAAGCGCGAAAAATGACGTGTCCCCCCTTCCTAGCGCCGCGAATATTACCGATAAAAATTTTGAACACGGTTAAAAATATGCGCTTCCACGTATATTTCTCTAGTTTGGAACATCCGAGTTTCCAGCTTTAAAATTGGACCCTCGGGGCACCGAAAGCTCGAGATTTTGGAAAAAAATATTTTTTTTCTTGGGCTTGTGATATATCATTAGAAAGATCTCTAGTAGCCGGGAGCGAAACCAAATTTCATTTTCTTAACCAAACTTTCAAAGTTGACGTAAAGTTCAAAAAAGCGTCAGCTCCAATTACCGGCCCCCTTCTTGCGACGCGAGTATTACAGCTATAAATTTGGAACATGGTAGAAAACACGCGACTCTACGTATATTTCTCTGATTTAAGACAATCGGACCCCAACTTTAGACTGAGACCTGTGGGGCACCAAAAATTCAAAATTTTGAAAAAAAATTTTTTTTTTTTTAGGTTTGTGATATATCATTAGAAATATCGCTATTCGTCGGGAACGAAACCGTATTTCATTTTTTTAAAGAAATTTTCAAAGTTCTGAAAAGTTCAAAAAAAAATAAATAATTATGTGTCTCTCCACTAGCTCCACGAATATTACAGCTGAAAATTTTGAACGCGGCTAAAAACGTGCTGATCCCCTTATATTTCTCAAGTTTATAACATTTGGATTTTCAGTTTTAAAATTGGACCCTTAAGGCGCCGAAAGTTCGAAATTTTGAAGAAAATTTTTTATTTTTCTGACGCATGTTATATACCGTTTGAAGGATCGCTATCTGTCGGGAAAGAAACCGTATTTCATTTTCTTAATTGAACTTTCAAAGTTTGCTGAAAAGTTTAAAAAATCGAGAGAATTGATTTGTGACGCGAGTATTATAGCTAAAAATTTTGAGGAAAGTAGTAAATATGGGCATCCATGTATATTTCTCTGGTTTGGAACATCTAAGTTTCCAATTTTAAAATTAGTGACTTGGGGCTCTGAAAGCTCGAAATTTTGTAAAAAAAAAATTTTTTTCAAGTGTATTATTATTGGAAAGAGCGCTATTTTTTGGGAACGGACCCGTATTTCGTTTTCTTAACAAAACTGTTTGAAATTTACTAAAAGTTCATAAAATTCTGAAAAATGACGTGTAGCCCCGCTTGTAATTTATGTATTGGTTCAAGATTTTGAACAAGGTTAAAAAAATGTGCGTCCCTGTTTATTTATTTACTTTGGAACATCTAGGTTTCCATCTTAAAATTCAGAACCTTAAGCGCCGAAAGCTCGAAAGTTTCAAAAATAATATTTTTTTTCCGGTCATGATCGATGGAAAGATCGTTATTTGTCAAGAACGAAACCATAAGTTATTTCCTTAACGAAACTTTCAAACCTTGATGTTCCAAACTTGAGAAATATATGTCGAAGCGCATATGTTTAACCCTGTTCAAAATTTTTAGCTGTAATACTCGCGGCGCTAGAGGGGAGGAACTGTTTGAAGTTTTTGGCAACTTTAAAAGTTTCTAAATACGGTTCGGAATTATGTTTAGAGACTCCCGTGGAACTGGCTTACGAATTTCGACTGTTACTGGTTGAATGTCGGATGGTAACATTATCTGTTGAAAGTTAATATCCGCACGAACGGATAATATTATTCCACCACGCGCACAACTAGCAAGCACCGGATTTGATTCGAGAACTTTATAGTTTTTTAGTTTTAAATGTTGGTTTTGTTTTAAGTGGGTTTTTTGAATGCACGAAATAAACAGGTTTGTTAATCGGTGTTATTTTTCTTTTGGCTTTATCGGAATACGAGATTGCAGCGGTTTTTAGAATTTGGTTCGGATTGTTATAATTTTCGTTAGTAGTGTTAGTACGAGGGATAAGAAACGAAACAGGATCGCAGGTTTTGGTTTGGTTATTTTCATTACGAGGTGTGTTAGTGTTGTTATGAACTGTAATGAAAGGAACGGACTCACCGCAACATTGTTTAGGTGGTACGTCCGCCTGATGAAAAACAGATGCGAATAGTATTTCGATTTGTTAAACAATTTAACGACCTATGCTAGTAAATAAATAAAAAAAAAAATATTTAATAATGGTCTAACATACTGAGAGAGTCGAAAGAAAATACCGAATTGTTAAAAAATCATCACAGTAGAACGACAGTCTTTTTCACATCGCGGAACTATATCGACCTTTTCTGGTAAAGTAACCAGTTCGTCTTGCAACCGAAAAAAGTTTAATAACAAAGTAACCAAATTGCCTCGAAATTCGGTTTTCCAATTAGTGACATTTACAAAATTCGTAAACTATAATTTCGATTACCGTGTCTCTCCCTCCCATTCGCCGAGAATCCAGGATGCAATCACCAACGTACACCAACCTGCCAGCAGGGAACACCAACATTCTAGCAGCCGCAGCAGAGTGATACGTAGCATCAATATTATTTCTAATTAATATTTTTTGCGTGTTTTCGTTTATATATTTATTAAATATCTTTGACGGTCGGCTATTCAAGAAAGATAGGTGTAGGAATTAACAAAATTACACATTTTAAAAAATCATAAAACCTTAATATTAGTTATTAAATCTAAACCAATAATTTAAAAAAATAAATAAAAAAAGGATTTAATTAATTTTTCTTCATAACCGTTACATTTCACTTCAAATTAGTCTAAGTCTTCGATTCAAATTAGTATTTTGCTTTACTGTTTTAAATTATTATTAGAAAAGATCTCTGAAATTTATTAAGATATTAAATTAAAATAGTAAAATAAAAATAGAAATTTATTCAAACAAATTTTCTTACATACTAAATAATTATAGTTATTGTTAACTTTCATACGGAATCCTCAGCGCATGAAACCTCATGCTTGACTGAACTTGTTTTTTTTTTATTTCTATTGACTAATCGCGGAATTTTCTATCCAATATAAGGCTGTCTTCTGAAAGTTTTTTTTTCTTCTTTTTCGCTTCTCTAATTTTTTTTCCCCTTTAAAAGTATCATTAAAAAGTGGGAACCTAAATTATAAATTTCGGTTACGGTATGTAAACGATACATTTGGCTATCCGAACTAAACCACTTCCACGGTAATATCCGAATTCACACAAGGGAAGAAGGACAAAAAACGGGGAGGACTTTGCAGATGCTTGGGTTAAAGAAATGTTAATGGGAAAACCCAGCCTGAAATAAACGGGTACCAGGGAATTATCTGGTGCAAAGTAAAGACAGATCGCAAATAGAAAGGAACTACTGTATTCTCATCAGATCCATTAGAACAAGTATGAAAAGCTTAAATTCACAATCTACGATACCTTGTCGAGGATATACCGGACTTATACTTTTACTAATGATGCGGAAATGAGAACGCATCAGAAAAAAAAATATCTTCATAAAGACTTTCGCCGTTGCGCCCAAAAGTCTTTCAGAGCATAAGTAAACAAGGCCGAAAAAGTATCATGTGCCATAAGACTAAAAGAAAAAACAAAAACCGGAACCATGGAATACCCGTCCTATCATAAGCCGGCCAGCTGATTGAAGTTGTTACGCGTTACTTATTCTTAGCGCATTTCAATTTTAGTGTTAGTTACATTTTAGTTTAGATGATGGATGGAGCAGAATACAGTCCGAGCCGTGAACGTAAACGGGGTTTTAATCGAACATTTTAATGATATACGATTTTGAGGTTTAGAATGTTGCGTGTTTTCTATTTGCATTAACCGCACGGATTGTTCTTGTCCGACACGGTAAAGTAACTTTTTCCAGTTCGTCACAGTTCGGACGTTCGTCGATAGATGGCGCTGGCTAATTCAACTCGAATACGACGCTTTTCCGTTTTCTTTACGACGTGCTTTTTTGTTAATGTTGAAAAATAAGATGCCCGAAATTAAGAGAACCTCCTCCTTCGGTGATAATACGTACCTGTTTTAAAAATGAATCAAACAGCAGGTTGCTGAAGAATCGGAGAATTTTTACAGGGAGAAAAGTATAAAAATAGGCATAAATAATTGAAAGGATTCGCGTAAGTTTAAAGCCATAGTTTACTTAGCGAAAAATCGGGACCACATTGTTGCAGAATCAGATTAGGTCACGTACGTTGTCCAGTTTATTTAACATGCTTCCGTTTAATAATGGCTGTTGTGAAAATTGAACGGAGCACGCGGTTCGCCGATCCATCTGTTCTGTGATAATGCGAAAAGTATAATGTACGGGAGAGTAACATTGATTAAAGCGTGTGTATAGAAATAGATAAAACGTTATCAAAGCTAATTAAAACGGTTGCAAATAGCACGGATTCATTGGCTCGAACATTATTATGACGTTAGAATTACAAATAGCGATGGACTTCCCGGCTCTGAATAACTGGCTAAATGGATAAAACCGGGCTTGGAAAACATTTCTTCTACGATACAAATTCTTCTCTTACGCAGTCAGAGTAAACTAACGTTTGACGTTATGAACAGTTAAAATATCGCGATAGAAATAATCTATGAGATTTCTTTTTGTTCTGATAAAGATTACAAATATAACGATCAGGAACTATGTTTGTGCACACAAACCGGTTATTACACTCTCGGATCTTATTTTTAAATAGATTTAAATTATTTTAGGCGTTGTATGTTCATGTGTTATATTACATTTAAATTAAGACATACATACAATATGTGGAGATGATATATGTGTATATACCCGTATTATTTCCGCAAATATTGCAAACAGATTGCTTTAACGCAATCTATATAAATAAAAATTAATTATTGTTTTGTTGCTAAGCACAAAACTCGGGAACGGGTACACCGATAATTTTTTTTTTTTAAATACTCGCCATCACCCTGGCCAGGTTCATACGGGCTCAAAAATTGGAAAAAAATGGCCGCAATATACAAAAAAGGTTGTTTAATCCCCTGTCATATATGAGAACACACAGTTGATTTATGCCGCAGTACGAAAGCTCATCGCTACAAAACGTTGTTACTCTTAAAAATTAAATAATTTAAATATCTAACATCTAAAAGCTGTAAACTGCGTTGTTTATTTATGCGCTGGGCAATCAAACCAAATAGGTTTTTTCTATAATAGCATAAGTATGTTTTTCCTCTAATGTTTACACTTTCTGTTTATACATTTCCTGTAACTCTATTCATAAATTCATAAATCGTGAGTTCGTATTGCAAAAATAAAGTTACTATTTGAAAAAGCACAGTTGCAATTTTATTTCCTTTGCTTTTCCACAGATTACGTCACAGCAAGGCGTGGCCGGGCCGGCTAGTTACAAATAAAATATATGTTCAGTAACCTAAGAAGATTAAATAAGAAAAAAAGTGGCATCATTATTTTGCATCGATGAACTATTTTTGTTTTATCGATCTTCATTATAGATAAATAAAAAAACTAAAACAATTATGAACATGCGTACGATAAAGAAATTTGTTTTGTTAATTAACAATTCCCTGGAAGTCCCATACTCTTGATAGGGTGTTGGAGATTGTGAAGTTAAGGTTCACAGTGTACTAGGTCCAACGGTGTTGATGAAAGTAGGGGGCTAGTTTCTTTCACTCGGCTATCTTTACTTTTCTAGATTTTTTTCTAGTACGCAATTATTTCAGACCGGATAAACCTGAGAGCTTCTTTGGGTAAGTTCCACTGTTGACGTGCCCAAAAAAAAAAAAAAAAAAAAAAAAAAATATTGGATACTAGACTACTGTATATATATATATATATTATAAATTTTGGTAAAGTGAAAAATTTGGACATGTTTTTTTTAAGCCTCCATCCGAACAAATGAAATCTTGATGGATATTGTTTAACCTGATAAGTCTGCGAGATAGTTACGGATGAACACAGCCCTGAGCGTTATAAAAACAAACATAATCTTACGCGTATAAGAATACACTATACGAGTATTAAACGATATATTCTTAGAATGTTTTTAGTGTATAACTGTTCATCGTCTTAGATTAAAGAATATATAACAAATGTACACCTAGTAGCGACGCACCCGTGAAACAATAATTTGTTTCATAATTTTACACACATAACAATACACAAATATTAAATGATATATTCTTGGAATGTTTGCAGGGTATAGTTCATCACCTTAGATTAAAGAATACATAGGAAATGTGCTACTAGGTGTAGCAACGAACCTATGAATCAATGATTCGTTTCATAGGGGTTCGTTGCTCCTAGGTGTTTTTGTCGTTTATTTTTTAATCCGAGCTGGTGGTGACGGTTTGTACTACCCGAAGGATGTACCGATTAATACCCTATATTAGTGTATTGGCCGTACGTTTAATTAAGTTTTAGTCAAAAGATTTCTTTACACATGTATTAACAATGTGCGTAAAATATACTGCACCTCTCTATACATTTATAACACATCGATTTAAGTGCTAACAATACAAAAATTGTCTTCTGAAAACTCTATCTGAAATTTTCTCATACGAATATATTTTTTATATACAATTACATTTATATATCGGTACGCTGATTAAAAGAATCAGTTCAAGCAAAATTAGTCGAGCATTAACAAATTATCATTTTGATTATTAGAGATCGAATGGATTAGGAAAGAAACCGGAAACGTATAGGAAAGGGAAGGAATATGGGAGCACACTGGAACCAGCGAGAAAACCAAGTTTTCAAATATCGGAGGAAAAAAGAAACATGTCGAAAAGCGAGTGCGGCGCATGATCAGGAATAGATGTTATAAGGGAAATCCGTAAAGAAAGAGCAGAACGTACAGAAAAAAATAGAAAAAGTTGAAATCGAAGAAGAAGGCGAAGATTAATAGTTTGAAGCGTGTAATTGCGTGGAGTAAAAATGGAAATATTAACAGTGGTCAGTTTTCGGGGAACAATGACCCCGCTGGCAGATTTGGTTGTCCGTTCGATCTCGATTACCAGAATGAGGCAGAAACGTTTTATGAATGCACAACTTATTCCATCAGGTGAGAGTACCGGTAAAAATAATGGCGTGACCGAGATGGAGTTTGTGTATTTAGGAGAATTGGGCAGCAGAAAAAGAACGATCGATAAGTGTTGGCCTGGAAAATAGATGTTTAAAAGATATATCAGATTGAAATTAAAGGAAAAAAAGTGGCCAGTTCATTCAAGGGAAAATATGGGCGCAAAAGTGAATAAGGGAACAGGGATGTAAATTGGAATTAGGGAACACATTTCAAAGAAGGTGGCTCTTAATCAGTCTACGATAGCGTCGAAATAGGATCTGCGAATGAACACGAAGGAGGTGGTTTGGATTGGAAAAAAAATTAATTCGGAATCTTTTGGTAAATATTTCATCGGGGCATTACGAAAAACACGAGAAAATCTAATGATCGCCTTCTTTTGAACCTTTCATTCTCTTTATTGCGCGATTTGTTTCTGTTATGCTCCGTTTAAATAGATATTTTTTTTACTGCAGATCCCTAGTCACCGAGATGGCTGATTCTTCGGTTCGGCTGTGGGCTTTCAACGGTCACCGCTTTCGAAAATTTCCTGCTCCTAATATGTATTAATCATCCGGCTAAACATTTCCACTTTAAACTTCCTTCTTCTCCCAACCTTAATTATTTTTATCTTTCTGTTCAGTCCTTACCTGCTCTACTTCTTTTGGTTTGGCAAGAGTTTCCCCTTCTTTTTGTCGTTTCCTGATTATTATATTTCGCCTTCCCTTCGGACATGGCTTGTTACTTTTCTGCGTCGTTCTTTTTTTATCCTAACGATTCACTTTTTCCACGCGATGCCAATCGTGTTTTTTTTTTTTTGCATGTTATCATCTCTCTTTTATTCTCAACTTTTATAATTTAATCGACTTCATGCGATACTGTGCCTATATTTATGCGTCCCTTCCTTGTCTGCCTGTTCCTATTTCGACCTTTTTTGTTTTTTCTATCTCTCTTCAAATTAAAATTTATTTTGGACTAGTCCATAGAGGTACCATGGTTGATTGGGCTCTTGCTAACGTGCTTAGAAAAAAAAAAAAAAAAAAAGACCTCATACTATTTAGTATTACGCCAATTTATAGCAACTTTCTCACGTTGTTTATTATACATAAAGAGAGTCTAATTACCTAAAGTGGTCATCATTATACTATCATACTAGGCTCCTGAGCGTCGGCGACTACCGCTACATTCCAGTTTTTTTTTTGTTTTTGCTATATTTTCAGATCGTCTTTTTACTCGCCTCAAAGGCGAAAAACACTAATTGTATTTTGACCATTTTTGTCATGATTTATTCTTTATTTAAGAAAGAATAAAAATGAAACGCAGTTAAATAGCCTAAGAATTTTGTTAATCAAATAAATCAAATAGCGCGAATACAGAAAAAGTCAAAAAGTAACGGCAGATCTAATCACAAACTTCCGTGTGCTAATCGCCAGGAAGAAATAAAAGTCGATTTACATGTTTCTGCGTAGTGATTGAACGATGGAGAAACTAGGAAGGATGGTACAAAATTTTTTATTATGACAGATTAGATGTCTTCCCCTTCTCTTCTTGTCCTATCCACGTGTGCACACACGCGCGCGTTGAATATAGATTTTTTTAACCGTCTCCGAAGACCATTCAATGTCACATTTTAACTCACTTCCCTCATTAATTTCCTCCAACGTTTTTTTTTTGTCGAGTCTACTCTTTTCTCGACACACATTTCTGAATTCGACTATTTCTGGTTTATTTAAGAACGACTTTCGCATCCATATTACAGAATACGTCGCTTTTTTTTCATTATTTAAACGAATTATTTTAATTGTTGTTTTCGAATATATTTTTTTTTGTCATTTCATGTAGAGTTTGTTTATTTGTAATTACCATTAACGGAATAACGAAATTCTTTAACTTGTAGAGTGCTATTTATTAATTTTTATGTTTACATTATTATCATTTCGCCTTATCACAGCTTTGGTATTCTTTTTTTTTTTTTTTTTTTTTACGGGTAATGCGAGATTTCGACTAGGAAATCGTCGTAAACCCGTTAAAGACTAGAAGAATGATGAGACGTAAGAAGTGGCAGGTTATGTGTCAGGAAGCGATTAGAGATAGAAGAAATGAAGGCGTAGCCAACATGAGGAGTCGGGAAGCCAAAGCCAAGCAGACTGGAATAAAAGATTGCGTGTTCTGTGGAAATACAGGAACATTCGAATAGAAAGTGATTTGCATCACAGGTCAAATTTAAGATAGAAGGATGATACAAAGGAGACTGAACAATAGAGAAAATCAGGAAGCAGACTATGATTAAAGCGAAGGTGAACTGCGGAAGTAGTAACAGAACGGCTGATGCAGAAAAAATTATTAAACTAGGAAGAAGAAGGGTCAGAGAAGATTGTAGGGCAAGGTAAAAGAAGTGTTAGGGTTTGAGAAAAGAGACGGATCTCTGTCCGCAAGTCACGGCCGTATATGCGGAGAATTGTTGCTTTTTGTTGCTATATTATGTTGATACCGAGAGATTTAAGATTTTTATAAATTTTTGGAATTTCCTTGATAATGTTCCAAGAGCCTCTATAACTGCCGAAATGGCACTGGTGTATTTCTTCGACAATTCATTTATTTCGATTGCCATTAAGTCTCTTTTTTACTTATTCTTCCGAACCCTTATCGGAATGATTTCTCTTCTTTCTGTTCTTCCTTATATTCTAGGTTCCATTGTGTTTTAATTCATTCTAATCCTTCTTTTCCAATTTTTTTTTATTTATTTATTTTCTTTTTGGCTTGGTTTTTCCTTTTAACCTTTTAGCCAGTTTATATGTTAAACGTAACATATATATTGCCAATTATTTAATTATTTCTGACTACATGTTCAAGCGACCGATTCCCCCCTTCCTTGTTACTCTTTGCGATTTTATCATTCTTTTCCTTATTTTTGTTTTCGTTATTCCAAGATTCCCAGCTATGCCAATATTGAGAATAATGAAATGAATCTTTAGCTCGAATTGTTGTTTTTTCCCGCCTCTTTATTTTAAAAATAAATGAAAAAAAAAAAAACGCATATATTACTCGTAATTTCACTTGCACAAATTCCGGTATCAAGTATTTACGCTTTCTTCTATCGTAAAAATCGGAATTTTTATCCATCCGCTCAACTCAATCTTCCTTTCTCATTCCTCTGGTTCCTCGACTATCCGTTCTGTTGCTGTTTTCGTTATCCGCCTGCGTCATTTTAACCATATTACCGCCTTCTCGATTTCACTTTTTCTCTGTTTCTCCTCCGTACTGCTCTTTATGGAGCCAAGTTGTCTGTTGACCGCAACCATTTCTTCTTTGAATGTTCCTGCCTTTTTGTCGAACCGTACCTTCCATATTATTCCTATTTATTAAAATTCGAGTTTCCTACTCATCCCATTTTTTCCTTCTCCCAACGATTGCTTCCTTTTTATTGTGTTAACATCCGATTAAATTAAAATTTAAACAAACGGTGTTACTTTTTTTATACTTAATAATCTGTTGGTTCGATTTTACTGCGATTTTTATTATTATAAATTATTGTAAACAGCGTGAAACAGAAAAAATATTAATAATTCCCAATATATATATATACATATATATATATATATATGTATATTAACAATTTTTAAATTCTTAACACATATTTTGTGAATTATATTAAATTTTCCGCTTTACGTTGTTTACACTAATTTTGTATTAATGCACAGGGAATGGACAATTTTAATATGAATATTAATTTAAAAATGTATATTATCATTATTATTAGTAGTATTTTTTTTATTTTGTAAAATACTGATAAAAATTGTTTAAAATTATTACGTTTTTCGATTAAAGCTAAATAGCTACACGTTTTTGTTTCTTTACAAACAATAAGAGGTGTGAAATTTTTTCATTTTTCCATTTATCGTCACGTCTCCGTAGATTAAATTTATCTTCTAGGAAACAACCTTTTTATTTTTAAATTCAATAACTGTTACTCGCTTTAATGCGGTATATCTTTATTACTTTTAAGTGGATGTGTATCATCGGTTAATAATTTCAAATGCTATCGGTAAACTTTTTAAAATTTTATTATTGCTGGAGCGTTCCGGCTCGCGCAATATTGGGTATCTATAGCCATAAACTATATAATTATAATTATAATAATAAATATTAGAAACTTCATTCTTGGAAGAAATTTTGATTCCATTACGTCAGAAGTAAAATTCAAAGATTTCAATACACTTAACATTTTATCAGCTTTACAATGATTATTACGTGTATGTCGAGTTTAACTTTATTTTTTTAAAATGTACCACTACACAAATTACATTAAAAAATCTTTTTAATGTTGAATGTCATCGACTGTTATCGTATCAAGATTTAAACTAAACTTTGTTGTGTGAAAGTTTAATAAGACGGAAATCACACAAAAACCATTATTGTTAAAACATTCCTTCTATCTTTCTATTCAACCTTCCATTCCTCGTAAACCATGGTTCCATAGCTGTCAAGTTCTTCAACGTAACTCCATTGTATCCATATGTCGTCTTCGATTTAACCATTCACTCCTTCCCGATTCACGACACCGGTTTTTTCCGTCTTTATCTCCTCTTTGTCCTCTTCACCCACCAGGGAATAATTACATCTGTGACGCTAATCATGTGTTTTTTGAGTGCTCGGCATTATTCAATGAACAATCCATACTATACTCTAATTTACTACAACTCAATGCTCCCGCACCTTACAATATTTCGTCGATACTGTCGTTCCCAAACCAGGCCATTTTTCCAATAATTGCATCCTTCCTTTACTCAATAGCGAATAGCATTAAAATTTAAGCTATTTAAAAAAAAAAAAAAAAATATATATATATATATAGACATGGGCCAATGCTCTTGGTTAGCCGAGCCCCCCCCCCCCCCCCAAAAAAAAAAACAAAAAACATTTCGAGAAGTTGTCTTTTCGTAACATAACGGAATTAAAATTTCTTCCAAGAATGAAACGTCTGTTAATAGATAAATAATCCGATTCGAACAATTATTATTACTATATATATTTTTTTTTTTCATTTCAAAATTCTTTTATCGTTCAATATTATTAATACCATCACTCGTACAGTTATGCTCATCGATAGGCTTATTGTATAATAATAATAATAAATAAATATTTAATTTAATTCGATTTGATTTGATTTAATTATTATTATTATTGTTTAGCTCTTTACCAAGAAATCTAAAAATAGACCTAGTTAAGTATAAAAAAAAGGGAAGCTACTGACCAACCACATTTTAAATAATAAGCCAATATAGCCATTACCTTCATGGGCGTCGCCAGGGGGCAGGGGAGAGCAGTTGCCCTTCCCTGGAGCTTTGAAACTTTTTAATCACCTGGCCATGATGAGTATTCATAGACGCGTAATCATGGACAATTTGGAAGATTTTTATAATAAAGTAGTAGAACAGTTTGCCAGAAACCCACGAAAATTATGTTTTAATTAAGATTTTATTCTTGTTTAATAAAATGTTAAGTCCCTTTACAACTTATAAATTTTATTTTTTCTATAACTCATATCCTCTTTTTATCATCTTGCCCCCCCCCCCCCTATTACTACTTCTAACAGTGTTATGTCTTTTGGTTGTTACAATTTTAAGTTCATAGGCGAGTTGCAGTTTTATTTGTTCATGTACATTGTATAATTTATATCTTTATTATG
Organism: Icerya purchasi; assembly: GCA_039619475.1. NCBI lineage: Eukaryota > Metazoa > Arthropoda > Insecta > Hemiptera > Monophlebidae > Icerya > Icerya purchasi. The sequence goes on from CM077116.1 coordinate 485,165,697, forward strand.
AAATAAAATAAAATAATAAAAATCTGTAACGTGTGCTAATTTAATATTCAAAATATTGTCTGTAATTATTGTGTAATTGGATATATATCTATATATATAAGTATGTAAATGTTTGTAATGAATGTGACGGGTGTATTTGTAAATGTATATGTGTATGTATACATGTTAATTTATTAATGTGTCTATGTGTATATGAATATACGTAACATATATATACACATTATATATATATATATATATATATATATACATATATTAGTTGTATATAGTTGTCTGGTGTATGCATGTATGAGTTAATACATTTGAGGTGTAATGAGTATATATGTATGTACGTATATGTATGCATAATATATGATAATAAAAAAAGTAATAAAAAGCAATAAGAAGAAAATAATTCAAAGAAAAAAATAAAAAATGGAAAATTAAGAAAAAAAAAATAGCGAAAAAATAATAAAAATTTAATTTAGAATAGCGTATACACTGCAAATTAGTACATGTAACCAATAATTTTTGTATACGTAGTGTTTGTATATATAATAAATTAAATCTTATCTGACGTATTTTTGTACTTTATTTATATTTTTAAATCAGATTCGTATCGGTTTTTATTATCATATCTACGCCAGGTTTTGTTTTGTTTATTTTCCCATAAAACTTTCTTTTTATATTTTAAATTGATTATAATTTTGTATGTTTTCTACCAATATTTGCGTTGTGTAACGCATTTGCGAGGTTTTATGTTAAACTAACAGTAATAATAATAATAATAATAATAATAATAAAGAGATCTGATTTGGTTTGATTAGTGCAGTAGTAATTTAATTTTTTGTTTTCATGTAATTTTTTATCGACACCGTTTAACGCGATAAAAAATTAATAAAATTTAAACGTCGTTGTCTAAGCGCTAATTTTCCTCTTGGGTTTTATTTTTTAAAGGGGGCGCTGATGGATGAGGGGCGAGTGGAGGGGGCAAAGCTGAAACGGAGTTCGTGAAATATTAATCGGCACACACGGAGTGGCCGTAGCAGTATAGCTTTAATTTCTTCGCGAAATACAAGCCTCTGTTGCTGACCATGTCGTCCCCTGGAGACTGCGCGCAAGGACTGTTCGCGCTTAACTGATAGCGCTAATGACCAGGACAGCGTTGCTGTTAACAACCGTTAATGATGGCGGACGCCTATGTGTTAGCAGCGCTGCGTGTATAATAGTGCAGTTGTTGAGCCCGATCATGACAGTCCGGTCGAGTTTTCGGTTTTTATTTGCTTTTTCGAATTTTTTTTGTACACCTTTGAGACGGATAGAATTTCCTCCATTATGCCGGACAAAATCACCATTGCAGAACGAATTGCCCAGGTCCGCGTCTTCATCGTCTGATGCGGAACAATGGATGCTTCAGTTCGTTGCTTCGAGGTTTTGTCTCTGGGAACGTCAATTGGTTATTTGCTGCTGGACTTGTTCTCTTAATGGATGACGAAGTCTACATCCTATCCTATTCTCTGTATCACCGCGTCGGCGTGCGTGCGTGTGTCCGTTCATTTGTTCATTGACTTTATTTTCTGGCTACACCGAATAGTCTAGTTGGTTCTTCGCATAATAGGCGATTATTATTGTACTGTTCTCCGCGGATGGTTTTTTTTCGATAATCGTCGAATTATGAAATATTTAAGCGGTTTTTAGAGGAAACGCGTTGAAGAAGAGGAATGAATAGGTGAAGTTTTAAAATATTGCCGCCGCTAATGACGATCGTTGGGTGCTTCTAGGAAATTAAAGCGTTCCCTGTTTTATTTTAATGAAACCCGATTGACTAATTAAAAGTGTTAAATAATTGAGTTTCTTAAAGATCGGCGCCCCTTAATTGACAAAAAAAAAAAAAAAAACAAAGAAAAATACATAGCGGTTAAATAAGAATGAAAACATGCAATTTTTAATTTATTTACATAACGATCTTTTTCAGTTAAAAATTCCTCGCCTCCCTACATTTATAAAATTCTATAAATTCTAAAAAAGGTTGGATCTACATTTTATTATTTGGCTTCTATTAACATAACCCATTGCCCTGATTATCTCTATTTATTTAATACACTGGAGATTGCAATATCAAAAAATAGCTAATGTCATTACAGCTTTTTTTTTTTTTTTTGAATAAAATGTACAATTTGCTCTCCAGCACATGTAGGCAGGAAAAACTTTTATAATATATAATACGCATACCTGTGTTTTTAGGAACAAAACAGTTTCGTTAAAGAAACATGCACTGTACAGATAATAATAGTCGATACTATGCCCCTTGTTTATGCGTCAATCGAGTACTTTAATTTTTCTCGAACTCAGCAATACCCGTTTTAGTATATTGTTTTTTAGAGAGATGCTGTTTCGATAAAAAAAAACAAAAAACAAATCGATAAAATAACTCCGTGTATCATAAAGAGAGATCGCGATCAAAAATTTTAGCAGAAACAAAAATTTGTTTAACTATTTAGACTTACTGATAACAACACGGGTTTCAATAGGCAGAATAGGAAAACACGCAGATGGGTGTATTTCTAAGAAGCCTGTTCTGACCGTTAGCTGATAATAGGTTTCCCAGGCCTAGAGTGATCGTTCGACTGAGAAGCGGACGCAAATTATGTTTTCCTAGAATGCTCTTACTGTATGTACTTGCGAATTACACCTTCATTTATTAGCTGGCACGTCCATTCAATACGGAGGATTTTACCCATTCTTTAATCGCGAAATTTTGCGATATTGAAGTAGTTCTGTGGTGTGCAGGTGATACCGCATTTACTAAACACCGTTAGCTATTTAGTGTGTTAAATAAATAGATGGAACCTTCCTTTTCACTCGTAGAATTTTGCTATTCTAATAATTTACGTACAAATAATACTGCTATCTCCAGTGTGGTGCGATCAGCTACTCGAACGTGATATCAGATGAAACGAGCTCAATATATACCTAGTATGTGTAAATACTGTGGGAAAGATGTTGTAGATAATATAAATCACATAATTTTTCATTGCACAGCGCTATCAAGTTTAAAGGAACAATATCAAATCAATTACCCAGCTAATAATAACCCAATAGTCACAGAATCTCCTTACATTTATATATGAGGCCATTAAAAAGAGATTCACTAGTTTTTAAGTAGTTGATCAAACCTCTTTTTGTAATAATAATCAGAGATACCTTGATGTAAAAATGGTAATAATACCATAAGTAGAACTAAGCAGATCTATTGAGCTTATTATATAAGGATTTTTATAAATAATCATAAGTATACTCAGACAAATCAGTGTCAAAATATATGTTATAACACATACACTTAGCATTAGGACGACATATTGAACATTATATTTAAGGATTTTTTTTTTGTAAATAAAATAGTTGTCATTGCGTAAATTAGAATGAGCTTTTACATTAAGGAATAATATTTAACAAGGTAGATATAGAGCAACTCAATTAGAATGTATATGTTTGCAGTTGGTGACTATGTTATAACATCACCATTGCCATATTTAATATATATATGTATCTTTAGATTCGTTTACATGTATGTACATATATATGTATTTATGAAAATAAACTTGCCCGGCCGGTATATCCGTATTTTTGGATCCCGTGAAAAAAAATAAAATAAATAAAAAAAAATGTATATATATACCTAATATGTATAAACAAAAATAAATCGCGTTATTACCAGTCAACAAAACTATTTTCTCTTTGAGATCACGTTTTAATATTATTGCTAAAGAGGGGCTTGTTTTTTTCTTTTTTTTTTAGTTAATAGGCATTTGCCCGGTTTCATCAAATATCGGGCATCAGTTATAATTGGATGCGCCTAATTAAATGCCGATAAAAGTAACAAAAATGCGCTAGCATACTGAAAAAAATGTCGCTTTTAGTTCTACTGGTAAAATTTGCCGGAACGATTCATCGTAATGAACTTTTCAACTACGTAAGTAATTTTATGATTACCCAAGCAATTCTACCAGAGCTGGCCTCTTTTCTAGGAACGCCAACTTTCAGAAACGCCGTTAGCAGGAATAGGCCTGGTACCAACTCCGTGTGGTCGCGTCACAATTGTAAATGGAGTGTTGAATCTTTTTCTAGTCTTATGTCGGAAAGTTATTACCGCAGCCATCAGATGAAGGTACCAACAGCAGGAGGCGGTGCTACAGATTTTCACATTTAAAAGTCTGGTGTGACGTGCGCTGGAAAGCAAAATTAAGCTGGTACGCTTGCTTTTAGTAGCTGATGTTCATACGAAGCATTAATTGGGTTGTTATTTATGATCCGAAAATAGCACACACTGGCAGGGCAGTTTAAGGTTTTAGTGGGTTTTTTTTTAGTTTAATCGTTTGTTGGTGTACAACATTCTTTTTCAAATCAAGCGAATTACTTCAAAAACAAAAGAAATGACATTACGCTTTTTTAAAAAAAACTTAATTTAGTTAATTCGGAGAAAATTACAAAGAATGTGTTTCACTCCGGCTTTAACTAAAGCAAAGGAACTGGCAAAAAAATTGGAGCCTAAACCAACTTTTAAAATTATCAAAAAGGTTAGCACACAATGTCAATGCATGTAATTGACCCGTTGATGTCAGAATTCACAGAGAAATTTTTTTTTAAATTTTTACAACAATCGGGAAGTTTTCCTCTTTTAGCTAAATCGTTTTTATTATAGGATAAAAATACCCGTATAGTAGTGTTTTGAATAGGCTTTTAAAATATTTCATTGATCAAAATCGTGTCGTCTAGTAAGAGATTAAAAATTTAGTATCAAATCTTATTTCTCTCTCTTTTTATTTTTTTTCGAAAATAAATAATAGGCTCTTTGTCTTAGTAAACCGAAACGTTTTGATAATATCGTATGTCTTATAATCTGAGTAAAAAGGGAAAACGGGACCTCTTCGAAATGATTCCGAAGATATCTTTATAAAGTTCACGAAAATTAAGGATTTTTAGCGATTTAATCGACTGATCCAGAAGTTATCATTGAAAAAGTTCTACGAAATGAGCAGTTTTTTAAGTGATCATCTTAATTTTAGAGTTTATTTTAAAAAACAATTTACTTATTCGTACTTCAAAATTAATTTATACCGTTAATTAAAAATTATAATACCTTTGTTTCGGAATGATATATATATATATATGTAACTCAGCTATTTTGGCATCGTAAGGGTCTGGCCCCTTGACCCCTCTTGCTTTCATTTCTGTCTCTTTCTCTTCTATACTTTGTATAAAATGATCAAAATTTACAACGTAATTCTTATTGGCATCAACACACACAAAAAATAACATAATCACAAAAATCCTATCCTAACATTTAACTTTCATTATATAAAATTGAAACATTTTTTCGTTACATTTTTCGTTACATATTTCGTTACATAAAATTGTGACATTTTATAAATAACAATAACAAAAATCCTATAAAATATAACAAACGTTATATAAAATTGGGACATTTTGCGTTACATAAAATTAATACATATTTTCTAATGGGGGGTAGTCTAAGAATTACGTTGTAATTAATATATATATATATATATATATGTTTATACGCAACAGATTTAAATGTTACGTCTATTCCTAAACGTGCAGAGCACGTCGCCGTATAGCGAAGGATCAATAATATTTTTGGCTCTTATGAAAAGTTGATTTTGTTATTTTTTTGTAACACCCGATAATACACTTCAGCGCAAAAACGGGGGAATAATGCAATAAAAATATGTACCTTTTTTTGTGTACTCACATAGATTACTGAATATAGTGCTTGTGAAACTTATTAATCCGGGGATTGATTGATCTGTTATTAAATGGACCGTATCTCTCTATAACTCGACTCTCGGGCAAATGGCGTTTTGTGATGGAGAGTTTTATCTAGAAATCCCGATTGTAGAACGATCAGAGGAATCATCTCAGGGGCTCTTGTATTTTGGGTTTAATAGTAAATCTAACAATTCGCCGTGTTATCTGAAAGTTGAACTTTCGAAGTTGAAATATAGGGCAATGCAATATTGTAACAACTTCACTATTATTATTACGTAATTATTATTGCATTTTTAAATCCGATCAATGCCAATCTACGCATGTAAGCGTGTAATACTGTTCCCGTTCTAATCTCTTTATTAACTTTTTGGCGAATTGGTTTTTTTTTCTACCCCGCGCGATTTTTCGGTAATTTTCGATATCTTAAAAACAAAACTATTCCGTAAATTTGAGTGTACCTTTTCCTTTTTCTTTTTTTTTCGTGTCCGAATTTGCCGTTTTCACCTTTTTCAGAATTTTCCATTTCGAGATACAATTTGTAACAGAATTTCTTCGACGAAAGCCACTCTCAGCTAATGTCGGAACGGGCGAGCTATCATTCAACAATTGAATTAGAACACAATGATGAGGGCTGTTGGTAGGCGCCCCGGATTCAATGTGGCGCAGTTGGGCACGCGGTCTATCTTTCAGCAGGGCGAGCGCCGATGGAGATATGTGATGTGCCCGTAATACGTCTGATGATGTCGGAGTGTCCTATTCGGCGCGCGATGAAAACTTTCTTAATTTTTCCCTTCCTTTTTATTTGATATTATTTATTATTAGTGTTTTAAATTTATTTCTCTTTTGACAGCTGAGGAAGTTGGGAAAAAAAGTAATACGAAACAACAACTGCACTTACTCTCACCGTAAGTGACTATGTCTGCTGTAAACGAATTTTCACCTGCAAACTGTTTGCCGATTCATGAATATGGATTAGGCTACCGAAAAACTGAATTCATTATCTGCCACTCGGGCGAGCACTGGCTGGCTGCAATGTCTGTACTAGGCGCACATTCGATAATAACAACAAACCTACCCCCTCCGGTACGTGCATGCTTCGTCCGCGTTTCCTATTATACCTTCTTGTTTTTGCTTTTGCTCTTTTTATGCACGCGTACTCGTCTCGTTAATAATATGTGTCCTCCTTCTATCGCTGCCGTTCAGGTGTTCAATACACGCTTCGAACTCCATTTCGGCCAGATAAGGTCACCATCGAAAACGAAAAGCGTAAATACCAGCGTAACATTTGTAACGATTTCCGTTTTATAGAAATTCCCGTTTTCTCAGCCAGCCCTCCATCCGTGAGTTCCGTCGACCGCGTCTTCTTCGTCAGGGCTGCAAAATTGGACGGATGAAAATTTGAAAAACCCTTCTAATTCTGCAATAGTGTACACATGTCCTTTCTTCTCTCTCGAGCCGTTGAGCCGCCCTCTAGAGACAGTTAAGATCGTTAAAAGTAAACTCATAAATAAGCCTCACCTGAAACGACATATAATTAGAAAATAAAATATAATTAATAAAAATAATAACGAGACTAAATATTAAATAAAACACGCTCTAAAACCGTTTGTTTGAAATTATAGTATCTCAGAACCAAGACCGTGTCCATGGGGGGGGGCTTAACCCCCCCCATGAGAACTGAAATAGTCATTATAAATACAAAAAAAACTGAAAAAAATCACAAATTTAAAATAAATATTGATGATTTTTAAGGGTGTTTTTACCTACTTTTAAAAGAAAAACGAAAAAATATGCTGCATATTTTTAGGTACTTCATTAATATTTTATGCAAAAAAATTTTTATTACGAGTATAATTAATAACATATGTAATTTTTATTAATGTTCATATACGGGGTAATTCTTTTACGTAAATTATTAATATATAAATCAAAATGATGGAAATTATTAATAGTACAAATATTAGTGAAAAATGTATTACGAAATAAATAGGCAAAGAAAATTTTCAAAACCCTCCCCTTTCCAAAATTCTGGGCACGGGCCTGCTCAGAACTAGGAAAGAGAGAAAATATTAATGAAATAATAAAATTATTATAATAGACATTTAAACTGAAATGCGCGCTTATTAAAATAATAGAAATATTTCATATAATTACGATATAGCAACATTCCGTAGCTTAAAATGTAACATTCTGTGATCATGAAATCTTAACGAACGTTTCGGAATTACGATAATAAATATTTTAATAAGTGCGTATTTCGGTATTATTAACATCGTAATGAACGAATGTGATCGTTTTGCCAAACACTTTAAGAATAAATTTTCAAATAGAATAAGGTAGAAACATTGTTTAGGGAAATCTTTCATTTTAATTACTAGAAACAGAAAATATATTAATAAGGATAAATTTAGCATTGGATAAGAATTAATTAGTTTTTATCTTCATTCGGAAAAAAAAATTGAAGAATATTACCAAAAACAAGTCCAAACATTTAATTTTTAACTAAAACAAAAACGTAGTAATATACATATACATGCATTCATATACACATATATATATATATATATATTAAAACTCGGCCATTTTGGCTTCGCAAGGGTCTGTGCCCCTTGTCCCTCTTGCTTTCATTTCTGTCTCTTTTTCTTCTATACTTTGTATAAAATGATCAAAATTTACAACGTAATTCTTACTGGCATCAACACACACAAAAAATAACATAACCACAAAAATCCTATTCTAACATTTACCTTCCGTTATATAAAATTAAGACATTATTTCATTACATTTTTCGTTACATATTTCATTAAATAAAATTGTGACATTTTTTAAATAACAATAACAAAAATCTTACAAAATATAACAAACGTTACATAAAATTGGGACATTTAGTGTTACATAAAATTGGAACATTTTTTCGAATGGGGGGTAGCCTAAGAGTTACGTTGTAATTAATTAAACGTAATTCTTAGGTTACCCCCCATTAGAAAAAATGTCACAGAAAAATGTCCCAATTTTATGTAACGCAAAAGGTCCCAAAAAAATGTCCCAATTTTATATAACGCAAAATGTCCCAAAAAAATGTCCCAATTTTATGTAACGTTTGTTATATTTTATAGGATTTTTATTATTGTTATTTAAAAAATGTCACAATTTTATGTAATGAAATATGTAACGAAAAAATGTTTTAATTTTATATAATGAAAGTTAAATGTTAGGATAGGATTTTTGTGGTTATGTTATTTTTTGTGTGTGTTGATGCCAGTAAGAATTACGTTGTAAATTTTGATCATTTTATACAAAGTATAGAAGAGAAAGAGACAGAAATGAAAGCAAGAGGGGTCAAGGGGCACAGCTTCTTGCGAGGCCAAAATGGCCGAGTTTATATATATATATATATATATATATATATATATATATGTATATATAAAAATATATATATATATGTATATATAAAAATATATATATATATATATATATATATTATAATGTTATTGGAGAAAAACAAACCGGACCAATTAACTGCTTACAATTATAAAAAAAAGGAAAACAGATGCCACTTCATGCGCATATTGTGCGCAATGAAAAGTGCAAGGCACATGATACTGGGAAGATAGAAGGCCAACGATCTAGAAGAAGAAGGATTTTTTCCTGGTTAAAGAGTATAACAATCGACATAGGGAAATCAACATATAAACCGATACATCTGTGAACAGAAACAAATATTCGGAAGTTGTAGAAAATTTTGGGAAACTGAAAAGGCACTCAAAGACAAGGAGATGACGCGCCTACAGATGTGGCTAATTGAGCACTAATTTAAAAATCAAATGACTATCAGTAATTAAATACTATCAATCCTAAATTAATATAATTCTGTTTTAGTTAAAAATCAATTATTTAGATTCATTTTTAATAGCACTCTCTGATTTTCTTTTCCAAATGAAGAACAAAATTATTTAGGTTTTCTCCGCAGTTTCGAATCAGACAATAATAAATTTATCTTTATTAATAATAAATTTCTTTTTTTGTTTCTTGTATACTAAAAAAAATACCTTTTCCAACACATTTTATTAAACATTTAATCGTGAGAAATTCCTTACTTATAATTTTATTATTTTATTAAATATATAGTGAACGAGATGCTACTTAGAGTTGCCATGTGCTACTATTCTTACATTACATTGCGCATCCTCTATTGCGTTTCTCCACCCTCCTTAGTAATTATTCCAATTGTAGCCGAATTCATTCCATATTCCGTTACATTAAGATTTAGTCTCGATATTTAGTTCCATTAAATCGTTTTTTAAATTTTGGACCCGTGCGCCGTGTTCCTTTAGTTCATTTTTTTCAAATAAATTTTTAGATTTGTTAGCCTTTTTCCACGAAAAAATAAACAAAAAGAAAAAAGAGTTATTTTAATAGTATAGTATGATTCAGCGTATTTAAATTATTTTTTGTTCGAATAAAATATTAAGTTTAAATTAGATGTTATATTTGATAATAAAGCTTTTAAAGTATTAAGAATGAAGATTAATCATAAGCAAGAAATATACTTATTAATATGTTTTTTATGCATATTAAAAATTGTAGCCGGTTTTTTCCATCTAATTAATTAATATACGTGCAAAAAAAAAAAAAAAAAAATGAATAATACATTTGTTCGTTTATATAATTTTATTTTTCTTTTTAATTTGAAATTTTTACATTGAATGTTTGTGAAAATTAATTACCACATTTTATACACGTTGAAATACTTAATCTGCATATGTTAGAAGAATTTTTTTTATGGGTAAAAATTTTATGAAATTTTAAACAGATTTTATTCAGATTATTTAAAATATTTAAAGCGTATTTTTTTCGTACGCTTTGAATTTATTTTAAAACAATTAAACTCTGTCGTGAAAAAAATGGCCATTTGTTGGAAATATTTTGCTTTATTTTCTTGTAAATTAAACTTGGCAGTTCCGAAAGAGACTTTAATTATTATTCAAAATTAAAGTAAAATTTGCGATAGCTGTTTTCATTTCGAAGGAATCGAAAAATTAATTTCACCGTAGTGTCGCGGTATTATTCGTTATCAGTATTTATAACTTAATAAATTATGACCATTGAAAGCACCCGGTGAAGAGTTAGAAATCAAATTAGTAAATTATGATTTTGGCGCTACCTGTGTAATTCATAATTTTAAAATTTACAATTAAAGGTTGAAAATATTTAATCGTATTAAAGACGAACAAATGAGTTTCGTAAAAAAGGTAGCGTAAAAATATTTTTCCCCTTTTTTCGAATATAATATTAATAAAAATGTGTCTCTATATAACAGTTTTTGAAAACGAAAGGAAACTGAATAAAATGCGTTATTGTGTAAAAAACTTGTATTTCTAAATTTTTTTTTTTAGGGCTCAACCTTGGCTTTGATCCAATTGTTTCGATGTATTATGCTAAGGAATTAGATTCGGAGCTGACAGGAGATGAACAAAATAAAGGATTGAAGTAAGGTGGAAGGGTAAAGGAAGCAGTGTAAGGAGCCGTAAGGCCAAAAGGGAATGTTCGCTAACGAAGAAAACATGGTTTGCGTCGCATTTAAAAGGAGAATCAGAGTGTTGTGGAGGAGACAGAAAGAAGAAGGAGATAGAAAAAGACTATAGCGTGAAGCGGGGAGGAGAAAATGATTTTTTAATCTTGTTGAAAAAGGTATAGTTTAAAAAAGAGAAGTTACCGAAAAGCATATTGAATGGGAACCAGATTTTAAGGAACGATAAAATTTGCACTTACAGCAGGGGGAGTATGATTTAAAAAAAATTTCTAATCAATTATGTTCGGCGTGTCTTAATTGAAGAAATAAAAAAAAATTGTCGACTTACTTTATAACTCACAATGATCACTTTAAACTGTTCTTATAAAAACTCATTTTTTAGGTAATCTTTATGTTTCACGCAGTTGTGGTTATTGAAGGCGGTTAATCCGTTAAAAATATATCAAAGGAAAACAGCATCGCGTTTAATTGTTTTAATTAACACGTTCGTAAAAGTACTTTTCTTTTATTCAATGTTTCGTTTGATGGCAATTTTTAAAAAGTATACTACGATTTTTCGCCGCCTCTCGTATTATACTTGCTTTTTGGTTCCTTTTTTTAGTTTTACTCCTATCGTGCTTTCGAGAAAACAAAATATATATTATCAACCAATTGACTTTTTGTAATTTTTCTGGCTCATCAATTAATTCATTTGACATGCGTAGACAACAAATTAATTTCGATTCATTTTGTATCGGATCACCTTTTGTAATAAAGTATTTTTATTCCTTATATGGGAGTCAAATCAATTTTTTCAAAACAATCGAAATTTGATTTATAATTTTGCGATGTTATTTTCTAATACGTAAAAACTGAATGTGAGGGTCGGGTAAAAAAATCTTGCTTACAGAATACGGTAATTTTAAAATATCATTCTGAAATATTATATTAAGAAAAAAAAACATAGATGAAAGTTTCACAAATTTAATTATGTCCAATTCTGAGATGCCTTTATTACCTTTTTTTTTTTTTTTTTTCTACATAATCGGCCATACATAGCTTTCTACATATCCATCGCGGCCTATTATTCGGATCTTTCCAGCAGAATATCCTTATTCTTGTAAACCTGTATGTCATTCTTTGCAAAATATAATAAATGTAGAATTCCCTAGGTTCTTTTCGGTTCCGTATCTCCGTTTCTTCGTTATAACTCTACATTAATCTAAATTCATTCTTAAAAAATGTTCATATCTAATCTGCCTAAAATAGTGGCCAAAAAAAAAAAAAACAAACCTGGCCACGATCACGTTGCTTTCATTTATAACTGTCATTTAAAAATAAACGTTTTCAATTGCAAAATCCGGCTTGATTAATCATGTAACTTCTTTTTTTTTTGCCAATATGGTTAGAAATTTTACCCTTTCTAAAAAAAAAAAAAAAAAAAAAAAGGCATGCTTTCAGTAGTAAAAATTTTTCAACTTAAGCGGAGAGTTTTTAGTAACGTATTTTATTTAACGGGTAACTGAATATGGTAATTTTATAAATTACAAAATTATCATGTACATTCTTTAAAACGAGTCACATATGTGCGGATGACGCGAGCGATATATTGACAGCTCAAACAGAGTTTTATATTTAAAAGGCTTAAGTATTCAGTATAAGGCAGCGAAGTGTTTACGTGTATTGGTGCGTCACTAAGACTGCCGGTGGGGGCTTACCAAATTAAATTTTACAGTTCAATTAAATTTACTTAATATATAATAAATATAAACAATAAGTATACTAAATAGATATATTGGGAAACTTTTTGTAATGTTTCATTGAATTATGAGCATCTGTAAGAAATCAGGACTACTCGTCATTAAGTTTCTAAAGAATATGTGATTTAGGCAACAGCATGATATTTCCTTTTTGATTCAATATTAACGTCTTTCCAACTTTTTAAGCTGACGTTTAATTATTTAATATATTATATATTATTTGAGGTATTATCAATGGTTATAGAAGCTAAACCATTATTGCAAGTAGTTATATCGAATTATTGTGGTATTATGTATGATTCGATCCGTTAATTCGTGTGTACATATAAATATAATGAAAGTATCTTTTCATTCTTTTTTTTTTTTAAATTTAGTGAATATTTCCTTAAATTTTAGAAAAATATACGTACCGCCACTTGTTAGACGTTTATGTTCAGTGAAAGGGTTGAGGTCGCCTAAACGTTTTCTAAGAATTTATTTGCCTCGAGTACCGAAATGGCTAGTTAGGACTTCAATTTAAAAAAAGCATCAAAGTTGCAGCTAAGATCTTGGTTCAGGTGTAAGGGTTTGAAAAGATGATGCGTATGGACTGTGATATAGAGCTTCAGTCATTGCCTAAGAGAAATCGAACGAATAATGAAAGATTTAATTAGATTTTACGGTAATTTATTACTCGATGCCCTTTACTGTAGACAACTTAATGGCTAAAAAGAAAATAGATTATTACAAAATTTTATTGTTTAGTGTTTTTTTTTTTGCGTTTCAAAATAATAATAGATTTATGCATTTTAAATTTATTTTTATATTAGCGGATTTTTTTTAAAGAAGAAAAAAATACACGAATTGTTAAATCCTTTTAAAAGAAGTAATTAAGAAACTATTCTCTTAAAAGAAATTTACGGTAAAATGTATTAGAGAATATAATTTGAAATAAATTATATTACAATATATTTTATTATTCGTAATATTTAAGTTACGTGACTGCAAATATAATAGAATACCGTTATAAAATTTTAGATATGTCTTTTATTTTTGTCTATGTGTTCAACTGAGTAAGATTAAAGAAAGCCAATGCTTAAGTATCAGCATCACTCTAAATATATATATATATATATATAATATAAAGAAAAAAAAATATAAATAATAGAATAATATTAAATATTATTCAGGACATACAGCATAATCTTTTGGGATTGTTTCCATATTGAAATATAAATTAAAGACTGATTACATTCATAATAATAAATTATACCACTACCCTCACTACAACAATTATGTACATATAATAAAATGATATCGAATAGTAATCATTAGATCCGTATCGCAGCGTACGGTTTTATTTACACTCATATTACTAAATCGAAAATTTACAAACGCCACCAAGTAGATTATCTTATTATTATTATTACTATTATTATTATTAAAACTGATTGTATCGATAAAAATATGTACGCAGTAAATTTTTACGCCATTTCGAAATAAAATAAAAATGGCCACGGTTTTTCTTGTCATTTTAATTATAACTTTACCACAAACGTAGAGAGTATGAGATTATTATCAAAGTCACTCATCGGAACTGTCTGCAGTTATGTTATGTAATTACAACTAAAATACAAAATGGCTACCTTTATCATCACTTGGTGGGATTGTTTCATGAACCCGTTCTTTCTATATTATGGACATATGATATTAATGGAACATGTCTAAAAGGAAACAAAAAGAAACGTATAAAAATTAAAATTAAAATTATTACAGTGACCGTCGGAACTTAGTTAGCCACGGTCACATATACTTTTTCAACCGCAGAAGTTGAATAATTATACGTCGTGTCCTATTCATTTGCATAATGTCGCCCTAAGGAATTCATTAAACTGAAAATTTATTTGTCTATTTTTCTTTTTAAATTCTGAAGGTAACCTTAAAAATTCCCTTACTTTTCCTCTGTGAAAGAGTTAGATCCGATTGTTAGCCGAGCGACATCGAAAAAAGTATAGTCCGATCGGTTATTTTTTGCTTTTTAGAATTTCGCTTCATCAAGGATTGAAAAATCTTCTTTCCTCGGAATTAAAACTGCGGTTTATATCTTTACACAATCGACCTTAAGGATTCAGTGGAAGTTGCCTTTAATAGTAAGTTTCGAATTCTCTTCGGCGAGTATATTTACTTGACTGAGAGAGCAAGAAATACCGTATCGCTCAAGGATTGGCGATTTTCAGTATTAACCGGAGCTGCCGACGTAAGAGATATGCGCTAGAAGACATCCGAAAGCATCGAAACACTGACCGTGATTGGTTAAAAGTTCTTCAAAAACAAATTGGAAAATAACTTCATTTGTGCCTGCCAAAAGTTTGTATCTCACCGGCATAGATTGGAGATGTGTGAGATCCTTTAACGGCTACCTGCATTATTTTTTTCTTTGTTTGTTAAATATACCAAAAACATTTTTATATGTAAACTACGACGCTTTGATTTTCATAGCAACCTTACAACTATACTATAGGTAGAAAATATTATCCAGTGTAATCACTTCATATCAGATTTAATAAATCGAT
Organism: Icerya purchasi; assembly: GCA_039619475.1. NCBI lineage: Eukaryota > Metazoa > Arthropoda > Insecta > Hemiptera > Monophlebidae > Icerya > Icerya purchasi. The sequence continues at coordinate 485,181,290 of CM077116.1, forward strand.
ATAGCCTGGACATAAAATTGATGATCACACTTTTGTATATCTAATAAAATTGATTTGCATAAATTATAGAATATAGAATTTATGTCTTTGACACTTTATCTGATAAAAGCGTTATGTAAAAGAGAAAAGCAAAGTTTATTTTCCAACAATAGGCATTAGCGGAAAAAAAAAACAGGAATTTCAAACAAAACAATTTCAAAAGAAACAAAAGTGTAATTCCCAAATTGCCATGTATGTTTAAATAACTATTTCTTCTCGTATGAAGTTACGGTTACATGTATCTTCAAAACTTAATCGTAGAAGGTTATAAGGTTATAAGTAAAATTTAAGTTATCGCTTGTCATGATTATTTATGTAAATTAAAAAGAAAAATATACATATTATTTGTTCGCATGTATACACATATACATATCCTACTTTTCTCTTGCACGGGAAAGGAACAAAAAAAAAAAGAAAAAAAAGAGATGTTCTATTTCTTCAGTTCTTAAATTTTATATAAAAATCCATTACGTTACTAGTTAAAAATACTTTTTTATATATATTTCTATTATTTTTATTTATAATCATTTTAGGCATTAAACGTTTTCGCGAAATATTCATTTATTAATTTTTTGTTTACCCTCGGGCATACTCTACGTTAGCGTCGGGGGGTGCCGAAAATTCAGATAATGGCGCGCGGACAATGAACTATTTTTACCGTTTTATGCGTGCCTTTAAGTCTGACGGAAATTTATTCTTTCTTTCATTCTTCCGTTCGTTTCGAGATTACCAGAACCATTTGCATTGTGCATCGTGAAAATAGATTCGTGAAAGTTCGAATTTAGCAGCCTTACGAGGTGAGGCTCCGTTGTCTGGTCGGTATAATGTATGCAATTTCATATAATGCGCCGCCAGTATATTACGTAATATCATCTCATCTACTTCATACAGAATAGTGTAATTTTTTCCGAGTAGATTATAAATTGTCAATCTTGAGAAATCAACAGTTTGTTTTGGTGTAGTATGAAAAAAAGTACAAAGCGAATCCTTCGCAGCATAGTAAGCCTGAAAAAAAAGAGTGACGTCTAATGGGCGGACATTTTTTTTGTGAACGGTAATGCTTAGTAATTTTTTGTATATTTTTCGTAGGAGAAGCAAAATTTCTTTTAAGCCTTAAAATTTATTAACCCCGGGATAGATCTGCTTACAGTTTGTGTGTGTGTGCTATTGATTTATTGCCGATAGGTGGGCGAGAGCAGTCTAGCTTTGTACGGAATTCGAAATTTTCAGCCAGGTCATTTGTAACTTATGTCTACAAAAGAACTAAGCCAAACGACACCGATGTTACCTATAAAACGGAGAAAGCGAGACAACTACGAGTGAGTTTTTACGTCGACGATTTTCATAGTAAGGTAACATTCATTTCTGTATTTTTGTATTTTTTTTTCTTTTCTTTTATTGTTATAATATTTTTACTCGAATATAAATAAATTCCTTATAATTCCCTCCTATCAAATAATACATATAATTCAAATCGAAATGAAGAACGTTTTCAACATTTATAATCACAATCGCACTCCATCTTTCAATTTGAATCGCCCAAATTTGTGCCATGATTAATGCCGATATTTCTCGGGAAACAGAAAAATTGCAATGTCGGAGAGATTGGTAACGAAGAAATTTCGTTTTTTATGCGATCTATAAACTATCTTACCCCTGGTTAGAATTAATATACTTCTGTTTAAGCATTTACGCTATCGGGGTATCTTTTAGAGCTCAGCTATGTTAAAGGTCGCTCTATTATTCTCCGCTGCACATAACTTACAAGTTAGTTGGGTAAGGTGGTTGTAATGCAAGCTTTTATTAATCGCGAATCAATAGGCAGGAATTTAATAACTTACAAGTCAGCTGGATGAGGTGGTTGTAATGTAAGCTTTTATCAATCGTGAACCAATAAGCACGAACTGGTTTTTACAGAGCGATGATGTATTTACAAAATTAATTAGCCCATTCAGACAGCAAACTCGTGTAAAATAATTGTTATATTGCATCGGAAAATTTTCTCTCAAGAGTAATTTCAGTTGCTGTAAGTCAGTAATTTTCGATATATTTTATCTGGTGGTCTATTTATATCGACTTTTTGAAAATTTGCCAAAAGTGCCGTTTTTGGACGGGAAAAATTCCCTTATTATTTCTTGTCTTTTTCAGAGCTCCAAAAAAATCGACACGCGTTTTAACATTTTCAATTAGCGACTGTATACGATATTGTCAAAAAAAAAGAGAAAGAAATAAGGCCAGTTCTGTAAAAACAGGCTAAAACCGTTAAAAACTACCTACCGATAGCAGTATGAAATATATATATATATATATATATATATGCGATCTTTCTGACCGGTTGTTATAATGCGTAAATTAAGGAGGATTTTAAACTTCCGAACAAGGGTAGACTGCGAAATGTTCTGCTGTAAAAGGTAACGGAAAAGGAATGTTTGCTTTGCGGTGAAGAACAACTTTGAGACGAGAGTGCAATTAAGCGGTTAGTAGAAAATGACTCTACACTTTATAGTAAGCATTTCGTGTATGAGAGTAGTCGACAAAAACAGGAAGAATGGGTAAAAATTTCTCTGCAGCCAGGTAGAGTATTTTAATGTGATTTCTCGTACTTCGTGTTTCGGGATATATCCAGGTGTAAAAAGTTTGCCACGATTTCACCTATTTTTGATATACACGTAATCTATCGTTCTTCTTTAACGTGTGATCTTTGCCTGTTATGCCGATTTTCACGGGAGCGGTGTTGTTTGTTCGAATTCCACCTCTTCAATGTGATTATTTGCAAATTGGTACTTTTGGCTATATTCTAATCAATATTATATTCCTATCTAAACGACATAAAGCTGCTCCGGAACTTTACACAAGTTTTAATGGTAACCGGTGATTTCGGGTTATTCAGTCAACAGCCTCCTTGCCTGCAGATAGATTCCCTACAACATTCATAGGCACGTGTAAATTTAAGAATAATCGCTGTTGCTGCTTTCGATTCTTCAACCGCGTTGCACGCTAACACACTGGTCTTCAGATGTTGTTACTGCTCATTCACATTCTTGATTCTGAAAGTTTTTTTCGTATCATTTTTGGGAAGTTCTGTAAATTTATGGTCATCGGCAATGAGATTTTGACACGCGAAGATCTATATTTCTTTGTCCATCCTAGTCCTTTTTTCTGTTCTTCTCACTCGCTCTGTGGTGGTGATCAGCTGTCTGAATGGTTCCAGTTCTCGTTATAATTTCTCACGTTAATGTCGAGTCGTCCGAATCGGTTACGTTGTTTTCCTTCCCATATTGATTTTCTCTGATCTGCTTTCGCTCGATATTCGGTCTTAAAAATTAAAAAACGCGTCTGACATCTCTTCTCGCTGAACCTATTTCAAAAGTGTTCAAATACCGTTTCAAATTTTCCTTTCTTATAACTCTCCTTCTTGTAACTAGCGCGGGTAAGTGAAGTCTTAACATTTTTCCTTTTTTTACAAAAAAATTAAAATTTTATTACTACGTTAAACGTTAAACGGGGCAAATTTGTGTCACTTGTTGTTTTTTTTCTTCTGAGTTCTCGCTTTGACTTTCAAACAGAAAAGTACACACATGTCTGGCATTTGCATAAATGATCGAATTTTATTCGGCAACGCTGTTTTTCGGCCGATGAAAATATTAATCGCGACGGTTTAGAAGAAAAAAGTTTATTGGAAGGCGCGATTAAAAGAAAGCGACAATATGTCAAACAAGGAGAGCTAAAGGAGAGGAATAAATAAATCGGAGATGGCGGCACGATGATATGGGAATGAGATAGTTTTGTAAGGTTTTAATGTATTCCGAAGTGTGCTCAGAATGCAAATAACCAGATGAGCGAGCTTCGGTTTCAAATGATACTCGTAATAGCACGTTTTCCTCAATGACGCACCCGCTATCCACTAGCGCACCGCCGTCGTCCCCGCTTAAATGTGTACCACAACATTTCGCATTTCCACTTACACGGCGGCTCGTGCGAAAAATATGCAAACAATGCGGCCAACTGACGGATCAACGGCCAACTTCATTAAAATAAACAGACGAGAAAAAAATTTCTTACAAGATATTTTTGGTGAAAATTGCTTGTAATTCAAGGTCTAAAAAGCAATATCGCCGAAAAAAAAAAAAAAAAAAAAAATTGCTTATAGATGTATTTACGAGAAAAATGTTTATTTCAACGTCATTTAAGATTATGTGAAGTAGTGTCACCCCCTCTAGTAAGGAGAGCCGAGGAGAAATTAGTGTTCTTGCAACACTGTTTAAACTCTACCGTATATATATAATATCAGCGGAAAAAAATTACAAGACATTCGTGAAAACTGCTTGTAATTCAAAGTCTAGAAATATCGGCAAAAAAACAAAGCTCTTAAATATATTCACGAGAAAAATGCTTCAGTTTGTTAACGTAATTTAAGATGATATAAAATATGGTATTGTTAATAAAATGCCGAGAGAAATTGGTAGAAAGTGTTTAGAATACAAAGTAGGTATATAATATCGGCAAAAGAAACAAATATTTACAAATACTTGCGCCATTTTAGTAGCTACATGATCAGTGTCGTTCGAAAATTGCTTAAAAGTGTTTTTACATTTCCCGGCGGACGCAATTTGAACTAGTATTGCTGATCAAAAGTGCTGATAAGAAATTACATGAAAAAAATGGGCTTATAACCTCACAGCTTCATTTATATAAGCTGATGCAGAAAGTAATAGTGCGGAAAATTGTTTAGAATAAACTCGTGAAAAGGCTTTAAAACCCTATTCATTGTTCTATGATAACGTATGGGCCATGCAGTGAAAAATGACAAATTGTTGCTCGCCAGTGATTTTCCCCCTTTTCCTTTTTTTGAACATCCTTAAATTTCATTTTTTCACAGACTAACAAAATAGGGCTAACGCAATCTTAACTGTTGAAGCAACGACATCAATAATTGAAATCGATACTTATGACACATTGTTCTGTTTTTTTTTTGTTTTTCTTACCACACCATTTATGTCCACTTAGAACCAGTATATGTATATATATATATTCGAAATTGTGGATTCACGAGAAAACGGCATTTATGGGAGTTGTTTTATTCTGGTTTTATGTAGCCACAGGAGGGGGGGGGGGCGTGATACGTACATTCAACAGTATTCGTTACAGTGACCGCTTTTCGTTTTATTTTGGCGTAACTTTTGTACGGTACATCTGTGAGTCGCGAATTTATGATGCAAAAATTTTTCCAAGTTCTCATAATATAAAGTATATTTCTATTTCTTTTTTTTTTTTTTGAGCATCCAAGGGTAGAGTGACCTAGCATCATTATCCAGGAATTAAGAAGATGTAGAGAGATTAAATATTAGTACATACGGGGAAATAGAGGATGTGAACTTTAACTAAGGCAGAAAGAGTATGTAAAAAGAACATTAAGAACTTTAAGAGATGTTTAGTCAATGTACAGAAGAGGAGCGCGCTCCTGAGACAGAAGAGACAAAAAACATAATCGTGATTTGAATACGATGACAGGATCCAATAGAAAAACGAAAAAAAGAAAAAAAAGGACACGAAGGAGAACAAGTGAGAAACCAAAAAAAAAAAAAATAAAGACATTAAAAGTCAAAGTTCTGATGGGGGCTGAAATACATAGTATGTAAAAAGAAGCGAGGATTAGAGAAATATCTATCCGACTATCGGCGAGTCGTCGAATACTAAATTGTCACCGCATCCAGTTTGTAAATTTGTCTTCGAACATTGTTGCTTTTCTTAAGATCGGCCACCGCACTATTGCCGCGTTAAACGGTGAAGGCTGTTCTCGATTTTATTTTCCGCACCTTCGCCCGGGCAGAGACCAATTAAATAAGAAGAGGAATGGAATGTTTCCGCATTACACACATTCGATCAACAATTGTACTTTTCAGACTGTAGTCTCATTAATTGCCCGCGAGGGTTAACTTTGAAACTTTTTGTTATTACACTTCGTCAAAATTTATGTAATTATTGAAAAACGTCGAAACGACCGTCGATTTTAACAGAGTCGACACAGTTGAATTAGTCTTAATCGCATGGGCCGGTTAATAAATACGGGACGCGAAAAATGGCTAGCTCGAACAATAATACTCTCGTAAAATAAATTTAAAAAAAAAAGGAAAAAAAATTAAATATTTGGGGCTGCGTTGTAATAACAAAAAAGGCGAGATTTTCCCAATTGTCCGATCTGCAAGGAAGCTTAGTATCAAATAATCTCTTTTGGATATTGTTCTCTATTTTTTTTTTATTTATTTATTTATTTATTTATTTATTTATTTATTTATTTTCATTTTATTTTATTTTTTTACATTACAGTTGTCCCAGAACTTTTGCAAAAAAACACTTCTCGCTCATCAACTGGATTTCGCTTAATATATATTTTGCAATATATTAGTTAAAATATATGACCAATTGGAAATATACATACCCCTAAAAATTTTAAATATCTATCCAATTTTTGTATGAAATTAACAGTGTACATGTATGTAATACAATAACTTAAAATTAATATATTTCATTTTTCGCCTTCAGTATTTCTCATACAAAAAACTGTTGGCCTTGAGATAGGTTCTTTCTTCTTGGAAACAATTCATAAGATCTTCTTCTTATATCATTGAATAGTTGGCCTATTTTGAATGTGTGGTCGGCTGTATCTTTATCGCATTTTCTACATAAACTGTTGCTTGTAATCTTGAATTTTTTCCGATAAGAAGCAAAATTACCGTGTCCTGTAAGATACACTCGGTAAGGTAGTAGTTTGAGATTCGTTTTTTGTTTTTCACTCTTTCCTTGATATTAGGAATTAACTGTTCGTCTTCCTGTTATTTGCGTTTCATACTGTTCTTGCCATATCTCTTTATTGTCTTGTCTTTTACTTGTTTAATTTTTGTCCTGTATGGCTGTTTTACTTAATTTCTTAATTGTTCTCTATATTTAGAGCGGTTTAAATTTTTTCCCAAAAACAGTTTTTTTTTTTTTTTCATTTATTTATTTATTTATTTTTATAGAGCTGTCACAGCTGATGAAGATAGAATGTAAGTACAAAAAAAAAAATAGAAAACCCATCAGGTGGAAGAATTTGTTTATTTTTGTAGCAGGACATTCGTCAAGTACGAGTTTTCAAATTAGTTAGTGATTTGTGATAATCACAGTATTTGTGACGACGCGCAGACTGATGGGAAAAGAGCAAAAAAACTGGTTTCGTTTATTTAGACTCGATATTTGAAAATCGCGGGCAGATCCGGATGTGTCAGCGAGTTTTTGGCCGGGGTTTTATCGAATTTGTTGTTCGTCGTCGCCAACCAACTCGAACACTTGTGCTGACTCAGGGCTAAAGCAGCGACGAAAAAAAATTGCCTAATTCCGGTTTTGGGGGGCAAAAACTCGGCTATAAATAAGCGCGTCAGACACAATAACGATGTTGTTACCGAAGTAAATTAACCGGGCGGAAAATTAGAAATTTTTTTTTTCGTTCCGCGTTTCGCTGCTGCCCATATTCTCTGACTCTGTGTCGGGGCTATTACTTGTAAACTAATTCCCATATACGTCGTCCCTGTCTCCTACGTCGGTTGGAGCCACTACGTGGGGCTAAGGAAAATTCCTTATTTACCTTTGGTCGGGACCGCGACGACGTTGTCGCGTGTAAAATAATTCTGGGGCGTCGGCGTGATAGGGCCGCGGATTCGAAATATAAAGAAAGAGCGGGATCAGGGATGCCGGGACGGTTTTGCAGGGCTCATTTTTTCTTTTCGGAAGTAGTAGCGTGAACGGGAAGAAAAAAATTCCGCGCCGAGATGATTCAATTCGTTTTTTTGGGGAGTGCGGGGTCGTTCGTTTTTTTGTCCGTTTTTTTTTTTTTGATTCGTTTCACTTTTTTTTTTTTTTTGCCTTTGTCACCAGCTCGTCGTATTGTTCTTGTTGTTCGGGACGGCTACTTTGCATAAGCGCTTCCGAAACAGCTCACCGTCACTAAGCGGATATAGACCGCTGCGAATATGCATCCGCCGAGTTAACTCATCACCGCGCGCCGTCGCTCAAGCTGACTACTCGAAGAAAGTTGGGAAAAAATAACAACATTAGTGGCAACGCGAGGCGGCAACAGCTTCGGTTCCGGATTTTTATTTAATCTTATATTCCAGGAATTTTCCGTACCTTACCACTGTCTGTTTCTTGTTATTGTTGTTCGATGAGATTTTCTTCTCTAAATCCTCGCACAAATCCGTTCAATTCCAGTTGCGAAGCGGAATTCGCGACCGCCGATGAAACGTTTTTAGTCTTAGCGAACAGTGCATCTCTCGATTTTCATCTCGCTCGTAATTGAAAACGAGAACGATACATGCGTAAATAGCTACACGTACGGCACACGGCTAACAGGCACATTAGTAAACATTTTTATTCGCGCTGGAATTAAGTATCGCCGGGACCCGGGGACCGAATTCGTTGCCGCTTAAAATGACGCCATATTTTGAGCGGAGGGGGCATTTATTTAGAAGTTGTCGACGCCCGTCGTGTGTAAACCGTGGTTTATTATTTTAAAAGAAGCGTAAGTCAGTTAAGAAGTTTTCAAATTCAAACAAACAACGCAAACTTCTTTAATATACAATAAAAAATTAAAATTATTTTATAAACCACGCCGACTAGTTTCGGATATTATAATCCATAATCATGATGCAATATAAACGTAAAATTAAAACTTCCCGTTTTAATACGGTAAAGATCGATAGTGAAATTTTCAATAAATCGTGATCGAGAAACAAACAAAATAAATTTAATTATCGATTATCTATATAATTAAAATTACCGTTAAAAAATGACTAAAACCGATTGAAAATTACTAGAAGTGATTGGAAATGACTGTAAAATGACAAAATAACTAAACTTTAAATAATGGGTAACGGCTTGGTAAGTTGTTGTTAATAATATTATTCAAATTACAACAAATTACCAAGCCATAACCCGTTATTTAAAGTTTAGTTTTTTTTTTTTTGGTTATTTTTTAGGCACTATTTGGTCTAATCTTTTCCAATTATTTTTAGTACTTTTCAATCGTTTTTAGTCATTTTTTAGCAGTAATTTTAGTTGTTATATAGATAATTAATAATTAAATATATTTTTATTTATAATTTTTTGTTTCTTGATCTACTATCGATCTTTACTGTACGATAATAATAGTTTTAATTTTTTTGATTATATTGCACCATGATTATGGATTAATATCCAAAACTAGTCTGGGTGGTTTACAAAAGAATTTTAAATTTTCTATTGTATATTAAGGTTTGCGTTGTTTGGTTTTTAAATTAATATCACACAATAAGTATGTTTTTAAATCGTATTAAAGTCGAAAAATTGAGCATATTATATCGAGGTTGCAATCTAAAAATAGATCCGAATAAAACGGCTCTTCATCGGGTACATTTCCAGATGAAGAGAGAGTAAACTCGTCGAGCTAACGCGAAATCCGTTAAACTACTTGTGTTAAATAATCTCCCATTTGTTCAACTATTTGCGTCCTTTTCTAATGCCCCTTCATTGGAACGTAGAGCGAGAGAGACAGAAAAAAGTATACGAAAAAAAATTAAATCAAATGTTTACTGGCGCATAGGTAAAAATAAAATGTTGGTTTTATAATAGAGGTGTACTCAACATTCGTGTTTTAATATGTACTAAATAAATAACACTGATACGAAACAATTAATTATATTTTGTATAAACTCAACGCGTTTCGAAATCAATGCTTCTTTATGATCACGGGATAATCTCAAAAAGGTTTGAAATTATGAGAAAAAAAAGAAGAAAGTAATTTGTAATAAAATTGGAAACTATTTATTATTTCCGGCGGTAGTGTATACTGTCGACAATTATTTAAAATGGCCGAAATTGCGAAAAAAAAAATTGATTTATGCTCGTAATTTATTCTGACGCCATTTTGAGCTTTGAAGACCGACGGAGTTTCGGAATTGTACGCGTTAATTGCGAAAAAAATTTTATTACGAAGAGAGAGCGCTCTTTACCTGTTTTCAGTTCGCTATTTACCGCGTTTATGTAACACGCACGTATAATATTAATTTATACGTTGCGAAATTGCGAACGTAAAAAAAATGTCGATGCAAAATTTAGAAAGTGAGCTTAATTTTCTAAATCCGCTGTTAATTTTTTTAAAAATAAAACAGCTTTCATTCCCGTTGATTTTTAGGGGACAGATGATAACTGTATAATTCTATATAAGATGTAACTGTTTTAAGAATTGCGAGAATTGCGAGAATGGTATAAATAGTACAATCGAATATTGTAAGCCGGTAGAATATTAGTAAATAGTGTACAATGCGCCTAAATGAAATGACAATAATCAGAAACACTTTTTAATATACATATAATCTTTTTCTTTTTTTTTTTATATATATAAGCGCATTGACCCAACACAACAGGAAAAGCCGAGCTATAAATCTAAATAGTTGGCGGTCAGAAACGGACGCAACAAAGGACAGCATTGCTGGCACCACAGAAGATGAAGGAAAGGAGAGGATAAAGGAACCGCTATAGGGAGTAGGGAGACCTGATGTCAATAGCTGCCGTATAAAAGAGAGCGTTCATTAAGAAGAGCAGGACACTCGAAGAAAATGTGATCAGCATTACATATATACGAGGAGGATCACAATCGTGAAGAGAACACAATAAGGAGACGGCGACAGAGCAAATCGAAAGCGGGAAGAGAGAAGGAGAGACGATTGATTCGGAGACGAAGTAGGGAGGCAATAGAGGAGCGACATAACCTTCGCACTAAAGAGTTTAAAATTTAAAAATTGTAACGTCGATGTTTACAATTCTCTGTCCATCTGTGATTATAATTACTACTTTTTTTTTATATACGGATGGTGAAATGTTCCGCTTACAAAACGGCGGGATTGATAAGTTCTTGCAAGGAGATCTCTCTCGTTATTTTTAATTTGATGGGAAAAAATAAAGTTGCGAAAAAGCATTACGAAACTTGGAATAGCAGTCAGGCAAACTGTCAATTATTATTATAATTTCTTATTCAAAAAAAGTTTTGAAATTTTTACTCTTCTATAACGGCTCTGCGGAGACTTATATCGGACACTTGAGTTCGGTCGAGTTTGTAACAAGACATACGAGTCCTTTCATGCACGCTCTCCTATTGCATTAAAGTAGTATGCAAGCGTTGTTAATTTTACCTTAATAATAATAATTTTTAGAACTGGAAAAACTATTATTATTATTACCATTAATTATCGAGCGTTGGTACCTCCTCCCTATGTATGTTAACAGTGGCGGATCCACGGGGGGAAATAGATCCCCCCCCCCAATCGCCAAAGAACCAAAGCCCCTATGAAAAAAATTGCTATAACAGAAAAACTTAATTTATGCTATAAAAGATTTATATAAATTTTACCTATGGATTTTAATAATTAATATTTTTAATACTGTTTTCTGGTAAAACTATTAATATTCCTTTTTTATTCTATTTTAAATGTCGTCAATCTTTTGCCTTTCTTATTTATTTTTAATTTTTATTTTGTAATTTTAATTAAAAATACGAGTTCAGTGAGAAATATATAAAATATTTAATCTTGCCCACGAACAAAGAGAATTCGGATCGGATTACTAAGAAAAATAAAAAAGAAGTAAAGTGTCTAATAAAGAAATACTATCTTTCTTATTATTTCTAAACTACCATTTTAAAGCTAGAATTTTATAATTTCGTTTTTTATTTTTCACCTCTAAATATAAGAAGTTAAATTAAAAATTGTAATAATTATGTATTTTTAAAACATTTTTAAATTTCTAAAGAGCTGGTCGTTATTTTATTTTCTTTATGAACCAAGGGAGGTATTTCATAAATACCTACTACTTACCGCAGAAGATTTTACGTAATTATATAATTTCCCCCTCCTAAAAAATATCTTTCTGGATCCGCCTCTGATGTTAATTATTGTAAAACGATAGATTCTTTACAGATGCGCTTTTTAAATTATTTTTCTTTCCTTCCTAAAAAAAAAAAAGGGTGTTTAACTGTCTCAATTAAAATAGAAATAATGGCATCTGATTAAAAAGGAATAGGCGAGCAATTGTGACGACCGAATGAAAAAAAGAATTACCGGAAATTCTAGCGGATTTTTCTTTAGAGCGGGAAAAATCGATGTGGCCAAAAGTCGGGGCACGAAAGAAAATGGAGCAAAAAAAAAAAGAGGAGAAAATGGTACTTACTCGGTTAAAAAATTTTAACAATAAAGGCCGTTTCAAACTTCCTTTTCGTGTTTTTTTGTCGTTTCCGATAATTAGAAGGAAACACGCGGAACGAGAATAACAAAAGGACATAAATCCGAACTTAGATCGGAGTCGGCATACACGTTTCCAGGAAACACTCGATAATGTTTCTGGTGACGCACGCCGAAATTGGCCTCGTTATAATGTTGTTTTACAATGTTTCACGATGTTTCATGTGTTTATTTTTGCCTTTTCCCGCGCAGTCGTGACAATTGTGCACTACGTTATCGTGTGACAATTAAACTGACTAAAACGCTTCTTTCTTCCGCGTCACGACATTTCGACTGCGCGATAAGGCGAATACCATTATAAGATGGGGCCGAAAATTATTCCGATTTCGACAGTGCAAATGACCACCGAACGACAAATGCCAGCAGCGCAAATGGGGGGCGGCGAGTAATTTAAAAATACTCGGCCAGGCCGCTGGGAAATAGGCAAAAGAAAATCCGAGATAAGGACGTTTCGAAATCGGAAAATTGCGTCGGTGCCGGGTGAAAATAAATATTAATGCAAAAACGATAACAGAGAAGAAACCATTTCGAAATATTATTATATTTTCACGTGCAAACAGAGCGGGCCGCGACGATGGCGCACAATGGGGGGGGGGCTTGTGCAGTGGGCGCGCGCTGAATTAAAAATGTAGCAGCAATTAGTGTAACGAACATCGAGAAGAACAAACAAACGTTAGAGGAGCAATTCGAGGTAGCGGCCAGAGTGATAAGGATGGAAGAAGTGCGGGGCCTGGAGGTGGGGCAGCAGCGACGAAACGTTATCAGATGTTTATGGAAATGAGTTTCCGTTATCATTTCCGTTGAACGGCGAATGTCGACACGTATAGGCGCGCGCGTCTGGCAGTCCGAGGAGAACGGTAGAATCAAGTCGATCCCCCGGGGGAAAGAATTTTAACGAAAACGGATGTGTAGTGCGCGTTTATGCTTCATCGAGTCCGATAACGCGGGCCCCGGTTCCGTTATCGCTGGACCTGCTGGTCACCAACGGTGCCCCTCCCGCCACTGACCCGGTAATGTCCGTTCGCTCTCGTCTTTTCTTATCAATTATCACCTAAACCGCTTTGGCTCGTTCGCTACCTGTCAATTATTCGCTACTAAGTTAATCGACTGAAAAGTAACGAACGCGCTGCTGTTCGGCTTAATTTTCAGCCGCCATCTTTAATAATTATTACCAACGCGGTAATAATCGAAGTCGATAATTTTCTTGGCGCCCTGAAAATGGAGAAGCTCTACGAATAAGAGATTTTAATGTTGTAGCGTAAAAAAATATAATCGTTTGCTTTTGCTTTTTTTTTTAATGGGAGGGGGTTATGACTGAATAACTAAAAAACTGTACATGCCCCGTGAGCGTCCTTCTGTCCATCACCCCTTCTTGATCATTGCGACTTATTCATTCTCTGTAAATGTTCATTAACGCTCTCTTCTCATTCAATTTGCGTTAATTGCTAAAGCCATTCGAGCAGTTCCCTTAATGAATCAAAACCTTTCGGGAGTCCAGTTACTTCTTCCCACTTCCTTTCTTCTCAAAAGCTCAGAATCTCACGTTCTAATGATTTTTTATCTCGGATTTTTCTCGGTATTTACACCGCCTTTTTTTTTTAACAATTATTCATTTATCCGTCTGTTCTACCTAGCCTTTCTGTGCTATAATTCGTGGTTCCTTTTAATTTCCTTTTAACTTCGCCGTTCTGTTGTTGTCTCCACTATTTGCCTCTATGTTCTGAAGCAGCATTCTTATCTTTCGCTCTCCACTCGTTCTTCTCTCTATTCAAATGGTGCAGTGTTCTGGGACGATTGTTTTTTGTCCATCATCTCTTTCTGCAGAATGCTCTGTACTATACTATGCTCAGACGTTTTATAGCGTTTCCTATATCCTTTTCGTGTCCTTTTCTCATTATTACCATATTAATTATTTCTTATTAACACATCGTGTCAAGATGTAATCGAATCTTTTTCCTCTTCTACTTGTTTCCGGGTAAGGTAAAAAAAACCAAAAAAAAAAAAAAATACGCGAAATTCGCTGGAAACGTATTTTAGAGACGTTTTGTTGATTGGAGCGTTTTACTAGTACGGCTGCCTTGGATATATTGAAGTGATTCTTGCAGACTTCGACAATACTCGCGGAAATATAAATCGAAAAGTTTGTGATCCGCTATCGAGTAAGATTCGTTCGATTGTTTAGATATATATGTATATTAGATAATGTAGGTTTTTTTGTTTCACTTTTTTCATTGGATTATGTGCGTTATATATTTCATATTTGATTTCAAAAAAGAAAAAAAATACGTACACGCCGAAACAACAGCTATGATGGTGACTATAATTAAAATGTAAATAAACAAGCAATCGCGAAAAAAAGTCGTCTAGATCATAGATAAATTGATAACAATATCCGTCAGTACGTCATAATTGAATGCCGCAGTTTTAATGCAGTTCGCCCAAGCAAAAAATATTAAACATGAAGAAGTTCATTCAGGATGGCGGACTATTGGCTAGTCTTTAAGTAGCCTAGGCAGCTCTCACCGTGATAACCACCTTAGTAGTTAAAAACGGTAATTCAATTTTAAAAAAATAAATAAATTGATAACATAACGAAACTCTTAACATTATTATAACGAAATATAAAATAATGAGACGCGTTTGTTTTTCTCTTTGAATTTTATATTTTATTTTTTAAGGAAAAATTATGGCCGATTAGATCTAATGTTTCATTCGTAACGTTTTCGTATATCATCCGGTAACTAAATTTGTACAAGCTTTTCTTTTTTCAACCGTATCCAAATCTTTATCTCGAAAAGTTCCGATGCAGCGATTCCATAACACTATTAATTTCCTCTATACATGAATAACTTTACTGTGGTGGCTCGAGGGGTGCTCTAGTGGAGTTGGAGCGTCCTTTCAGACTCCCTTCCTTTTGCTCTTTATATTTACAGCCGAATTCACGACTATCTTACGTTCTGTCCCATTTATGTTTTCTTCTATCGCTATTTCATAAAATATTTGATTAT
The DNA here is from genome assembly GCA_039619475.1 of Icerya purchasi. Classification (NCBI taxonomy): domain Eukaryota; kingdom Metazoa; phylum Arthropoda; class Insecta; order Hemiptera; family Monophlebidae; genus Icerya; species Icerya purchasi. The sequence goes on from CM077116.1 coordinate 485,196,642, forward strand.
TCTGAGTACCCCTCAGGCCACTTGTGATTTTATCATTCTTCAAATACGCGCTTTCATTCATGTTTTCTCTTCATTCAATCCATGTTTATTTGTTATGGGTTCCTAGTCGTGCAGGCATAGAAGGGAATGAATTGACGGATGTTCTGGCTCGAGCCTTCCTCGCTCACCTTTTTCACTAAAATTCCAGGTTCGAATCTACTACCTCTTTTCAAAAAACTTCATTCTAAGTGCTGGTCTGACTTTTGTAATATAGTCTATCCTACTTCCGGCTGTTTAACCAACGCTTCCTTCCAACCCGCGGTTCTTCGATTTCCCCTTACTTCCGTGTTCTGTCATTGTTTCCATTATTCGTTTATTTTTTTTAAACATTCACTGTCACCTTCTTCTGGTTTTTGTTTTTCCTTAACCTCTTCTCCATTTTGCTCTCTTCACCCGAACGATGAGATTTTCTGTGATTTTAACCATACTCTTCTTTTTCAGTGGGTCCGTCCCTTTCAAATGAACGACCTATTTTTTACTCTTAACAACTCCTAGCACTTGACGTCTCTGCTTCTTACTGTGCTTCGTATAGCCTGTCATTCTGTCCATCATTCCTCTACTTTCTTCCTTTATATTTTCTATCTTTGTTCGAATTGTTATTTAACTGTTGATTCTTTCCTCTCTATATTGATTCTGGGCGTAGGATCTTATCACGCCTAAAGAAAAAAAAAAACAAAAACAAATAAAAACTATTCAACTTTAAATTTATAAGTTATAAACAAAATTTGCTGTTTACGAAATAAAACTGACACAGTTCCGTAAGTTTTATAGAACATCTCGATGACGAACGAGTTTTCGCTATAGTGAATCCTAAAGGTTAAGTTTATATACCTATATATGTATCTTATTGTAATATACCTTATTTCCTAGAAAATTAGTTGTTCCGAAACATGTGGTATATTATTTCGGTGAATATATACTATATGTTTTACACAATAATTACGAATTTATAAAATTTATTTTATTGTTAATTTTAAAAATTTCTACTTTTTTATAAGCTAAAATTTGGTAAATCCGCTTTTCACTTCAACGACTATAAAGTTGGCTGCCGATATTTATCCTCGGGAAGCAAAAAAAAAAAGAATCTGAAAATAACCTAAATGGAGAAACGAAAAATAGAAGTTACTTACATTTCATTTTTTTTTCTTAAAGGGGAATATCAAGAAGTTTTATCATACAATATATATATTCTAGCAACAGGGATTTACAGAAATGTAAGATAGGCAAACCGCATATATTAATCCAAGAGAGTCCCACCAGTTTTACTAATCTTAACACACGTATTCAGCTTTTTTACTTTGAAAAGTAGAGAAGTAAAAAACAAATATCAAAATAAGGAAAAAATATTACGTTAATTTCGGAATTCGCCGCAATAGTAGTTCGCAAATAAACTTAGTTGGCCATTCATTAATAGTGGCGTAGCTGGAATAGAACATCCGTCACCTGGTACAGTATCTGGAGGGGAGGGGGATTGATGTTATAAAAATTTGGAATGAAATGTTTTCCATGAGAAAACTTCACATACACGGTGTCATCATTTCGTCACTGCGAGGATGTCCTTTTCTCGAGTTTTCGTTCCGTTTTGATATTGAAGCTTTGGTGGAGGCTGCGAGAATTTCTCTTTGCAGAAAATTATTAAATTTCTAAAATATTTTATATTAAACTGTCTTTTTTTTGTTTTTTTTTTTTTACACTATACCTATTTCAGGTGATTAATTATATCGAGTGTAATTAAAAGTTTTTACAAGGTTACAGTTGAATAATATTTTAGTATAATGTAAATTTCGAACCACCGTTCCTATTACTATTATTATTATTATTATTTTAGTTCGTTCTGTCTTCTAAAATTTAGTGAATCCTTTTCCTGATAAAAATCAAAAATAAATTAAAATCAATTCAGCGAATATTTTCCTACTTAAGGAATTTCCAAAATTCATTGTTTGTGAACTTTTTTTTTTCCAAAATTCTTTTTCTATTAATTTTTCAGGACTGTCTCGAATTTTGGTGTAGAAAAGTAGTAAGAATTAAACTACGATATAATATACATATTAAGAATTTTAAGGCGGTAAATTTTTTTCCGAAAAGCCGAAATTATTGTGCGTGCGGTTTTTCCGCATAGGTTGTCTGTGTTTCTAAATGATCATCGGCGAATAGAAACTTTTTCCTTGTCTATATTATACAATCGTGTTATTGTTGCATTTTTCTGAAGCCTTTTTTTTAGGCGTGTCATAGAAGAACGATTAAAACGGGAAAGAGTCGGTTAAATGCTGATCCGGCCAGTAAATTGAAAAAAAAAAATGAAGGAACTAAAAATTGAAATCACGTACAGGAGGGAAGTTAAGAGATGTAAGAGGCTCAATAGGGATTAGGAAGTCGTAAGAAATAATAGAATAGAGGAAATTGGCATTCGAAGAAGATAAGGATCAAAGACAACTTCTTAATTGCAATGACGATGGCGGTTTGTGGAAGAAGGCGTTAAATAAAAACAAAAACGTAAAGAAGGTGGCAGAATTAAGGCGTAATCGAACACAATAGAGAGAGCGGCGTAATGAAGGAAAATCATAAAACCGGAGGAGAGATTCGGATGGATAAGTAAAAAGAAAATTTGTGAGAACCTGACAGAGTCCATGCCATTTTTCACCTATAGGAGAAGCAAGTTAGAAACGGAAACTTTTGAGAGATAGAGATTTTGTGGTAGGAACTACGTAAAAATTTAAACCGTTTTCGTGAATACCTTAACATTGAGGGCCGCGCAGGTGGAAAAAAACCAAAACAACAAAAGGTTATAAAGTTTTAGCGAGTTTGTCCCCTATCGTAGGCAGAGTGTTGGGGATTGCGAAGTTAATGAGATGAGGATTTGAAGAGAATATTGCGAGCCACTTCCAAAAATCCTCTTGCGATGATCCGCTTTTACTTTTTCAGATTTACCGGTTTTAATCCTTAGCGTACCACATTCTCTTATACACACACACACACACACACACACACGCACACACACCGTTTTTACTTTTCCAACGTCTTCGAAATCGTTTCGAATGCTTTTTTGCTTCACTAATATTTTTTATTCGTAAGCGAGTCAAACAACTTGGGGCTTACTCGTGTGTGTTGATTGAAAAATTTTAACCCACAAAAAAAGAATTAAAAATAAAAAAATCGGCTTTTAACAAAACTTCTGGTATCACGATTTTTAACAAAAAATTCAGGTAAATTTTTCTTCGAAATTAGTTCAAACAGTTTACAGCGCGATTTATTAAATTTAATCAGATTTCAAGGTGTTTTTAAGCTAAATAAGTTCGGCTTTTTTGTGTAACATTGAGGTTAGATTGACCCCAGGAAAATGGTCCGAAAGGCCCGGGCGTGCAGCAAAATTTGCAGGTCGTCGAAAAAGCTTAGATATCTAAAAATTCACTACTGCAGTTTAACATTCGAAATCGTATTTTGTAACAAAATCATCCGAAAAGAGCTTTCGGCATCGGTGACATGTTCTACTTTCATGTCAAACAAAAAGTTCACAATTACATGAAGTATTGTATTTTTTCAATCTCTTTCTCTTCCTCTCTTGTTTTTAAAGATGCAACACGATAATAAATAATACGCTTGCAAAATAGAAAGTTTTAATCAGCGGCGATGCGTAAGCGTTCGACTATAATGTTATCGAAGAATTTTAGAATATTCGGAAGTATCCGGGTGATTTGAATGCGACGTCGTTTTCTTATCACGAAATTACTTTCTAATAAAGATGTAAAATGGCCTCTTCCTACTGTTTATGAATTTGCTTGAAACTGGCATTATGAGATTATTTTCTGAACGTATGAAATAGTTTTAGGCATGGCTTCTGCATGTATAACGCCCCCCCCCGGGAGGGGAGGGGGGTGTATTATTTCATTAGTTTACTACAGTGCGAGCATATTTTGTCGCCACTGCCACGGTCTCGTCGTCAAGAACACCAAAAGCCAAAGTTCGCCGATATAATAGCGGGTATTTCGTTTTAAAGCCGAGGGAAAATGTTATTCATTCGTTCGATTAGTGCTGATAATTATGGAATTAAAACAAATGATAAGAATATTTCGTGAATCGTTAGTAAAAGTTAATCTAGAATGCAGATATTTTAAAGCACGTTCGGGAAGGCGAATAAAACGCTTTTAGTTGTATTTACTTTTTTCCAGTAAACAATTTTTCTACTTTAAAATATCCGCATTCTAATCCTTGATTACGATTTTACCTTAAATTTAATGTTCTTATAAATTCCATAAGTATCAACATAAGTATTATTATTATTAATCGTACGAATGAATGAGCGGAGTTTAATAGCGAGATTGAAAATTATCTCTCGAGACATACACCTGTTTATTGTAACAACGCCGGTGGCGAATCGTGGCTTTTGGCGGGCAATGTTGCCAGCGGCGAATTGTGCCCGCGGCAAAACGTGCTGGTCGAACGCATTATTTATGCGTTTAAAACTGAAGGCAATTACCGTTATTACGTCATTAGCACATTGAGACAGCTGAAAACGTCGTCCACTTCGCGAAGAAGAACCAGCTATTTCGAAAGAACGTCACTGCGTAATAGGAGGTAAAAACTATTATTCTAAAGGGTTCATTTAACGAATGTGCACATCGGTAATTAATTGAGGTAATAAAAATTATGTTTTTTTTTTAAGGAAGATATAATAATATATCGGCCGAAAATTATTCGCTATAAAAGAATAAACATGGCCTACTAAAAACACTAATTATTCGAAAGTTTGTTTTTTTTTCGTCTTTTTTTTCCAGATGTTTCGGACAATTTCACTTAGTCGGAAATTATTATCGATAAATAAAAAGAGAAATTTATTATTAACGTTCTCGTACGATTTAGCGGCAAAACCCGAAATTGTGATTTAAGCGAAGTATTAATTAATAAATTCTGTTTGCAATTAATTATTCGATCGAGTTCCGAAATTAATTATCACGATTATTGTATGTACGGACGATCGTAAAGGTTCGGGTGGAGCGAGAAAAGCTACGTATATTTTATAATTCGCTAACAATACCTTTTTTCTTTTTTTCTTCTTTTTATTTAAAGTCACGATGGATTATTATTTAAATCGTGACACGAGACAAGATATCGAAGAAAGTAAGAGGTGAAACAACACAGAGCGATGGAAATGAACACAAGAAAACAATATTGCAAGGAGTTGAGAATATTACAAAAAAAGGGTAACGGAGCTTAAAAGATAAAATGGAACGCTGGAATCGGGATAATCCATTGCGGGGGATTAATGGTAAATGGAGTCTGTACGAAAAGGATGTGTGTCGGTTAAAGAGCGGCCGACATAAGAAAGAGATTGCGGTAGATGCACGGAAGTTCTGGAAAATAATAAACGTATCAATTGTGAAGTTATAAAATATGTTCCAGTTGTTGTCTTGCTTGTGACGCGATAGAAAAAAAGAAGAAAAAATTGCGATAACGTGACGAAAGCTAGCCGTCCAAGTTGGCCGAATTTTAAGACGTTCTTTTTTGTGGGGTATGCGTGATTAGTTGTTTTTCGATTACGTTTCGATTTTTCGTTCCACGGATATCTCTAAATAAATACGGTAAGTTAAAATTTAATTATGATTTCAGAACATTTCACCGTTATGGAAAAGGTTCTGCTAAAAATTCGTTAGAAATGTAGTTTCAGTTAGGTCGAATTTTTAAAATTTCACCTAATTCCTTAGAAAAAGAACGTAATTAGACAATATGCCAAGTCAAAATCACTAGACAGGACTTATTTTTAGACCGCTATGTGTTAGGAGACGATGCAGAAAAACGGGGGATGCTATTCGTAATTCCAACTCTAACGTTGAGATATACATATTTTTTTAATATTTCTTATTAATTCTCCAAAGATAGAACACGTTTGATAAAGTAAAATTACGCAGAAAACCGCGACGGAACAAAGTGACAATAGCATTCGATGTTTGTCTTCCTAAATATATGTCTGTTACATAAATAATACAGCTAGTAGTAACGAAGATTACCGCTTTGTAGAATTCAAAAAGACTGTTTTAATAATTATTGACCGGTTGACGCACCTGGTTCCGAGTTGAGTGAAGATCGAAAAGCAGATTACGTTTTCTGGTCATCGTGCATCCGTTTTAATTAGTTAACAGTTTCCAACGTCGCATCAACAGTGTCGATTTCATGCGCAGTTCAAAATTTATTGCTTTCGCCGGGATAAAAAAGGAGGGTCTAGCGCCAAATTTCAAAGTCATAAAAGCCCCTTGTTACTGGCTAATTCGGAAAAGAGGAATAAATCAATAGACTGGCCGAACAAATTATTAACGTGTTCGGTACTTATTCCTACACCAGCCATTCCCCAGAATTTAAGAATTATCGCTAGCGCTGGGCAATGTAAATTAAAATTATTTTCTATTTATATAATGTGAATATTTTACGATGAACGGAGAGTAATAAAAGCGAATTTAAATATACGATCATTTTTGTTAAATATATTGCTTCCTCGTCGCATATCCGATGCTGCGTAATTTTTTTCTTCTATAGGTTCGTGACATTAGCTTAAGAAGTGAAAAGAGAAAAAAAAAAAGACCTTATATAAATGCTTATGAAGGTATCACGGTAGCCTGGTGGTTAAGGTGCTTGGCTACTAAATCAGAGCTATCACGGATTTTCGAGACTTGTCTCGTTCCGGATCCAAATCGCTCCCAGGTTTATACCTAATCTGAAATTGAGTCTACCTATAATACCGATTGCCCCCTTAGTGAGGTACAGCAACTCTTGAAAAATATGAAACGGAAAAAGGAGCCCCGGATTTAACTTAATCACAGCGGAGCTTTTAAATGAATTACCACGTAAAAGTATTATATATTTATAATACAAAAATATGTAACGCCGTCCTTGGTAACCAATATTTTCCATTGGCTCGGAAGTTCTCGCGGATGAAAAAACCGTCTGAAGTCATCTCATCATATAGACACCTATCATCTCGTTGCTTCCGGTTCCCTCAAAGATACTGGAAAAATTAGAAAACGGTTGTTTCTAATATTATCTACTAATACACAATTATTCCCGATTTTCAATTTGGTTTTCGTAAGCACCACAACACTATAGTCACAGACTAACGAAGATTATTGAAAATAGCTTGGAAAACAAGAATATTTGTACGGCCGCGTTTCTGAATGTCCAGCAGGCTTTCGATAGAGTGTGCCATCAAGGATTATTGTATAAAATTCTGCTTCCGTATTCTATCTACTATATTTAAATCATATATACAAGAAAGATATTTTCGAGTGAAGATAGCTGATGAATACTCTGATATTTTTCTGGTAAGGGCCGGGGTCCCCCGCAGGGGAGCGTTCTGGGTCCAATATTGTACCTGATCTACACGACCGACTTCCCGATGCTGGATAATACAGAAGTAGCTTTGTACGCGGATGACGCAGCCATCCTGGCCGTTGATAAGTGTGAAAACAGAGCCACAGAAAAACTGCAGGAGTCACTTCGGCATGTGGAAACTTGGCTAAAACGATGGCGCATAGTAGTCAATGAAAGTAAGTCGACGCATATTTCATTCACAAATCGAAAAATTGAACGCCTGCCAATCAAAATAAATAACGTCGTAATACCACATGCCAATAACGTAAAATATTTAGGCATGCACTTGGACACTAGGCTGACCTGGGGTACTCACGTTCAAAAAAAAATGGAGCATTTGAGGTTTAAAACTAGAACAATGTCGTGGTTGTTGGCTAAGAGATCGGGCTTATCGTTAAACAATAAAACTCTATTATATAAAATAGCTCTAAAACCGATCTGGCTGTACGGTATACAGCTGTGGGGCTGCGCAAAAACATCGAATTTACAGAAAATACAACGATATCAAAATTACTGCAGCCCCCTAGTATGTCTCAAATTATACTCTCCACAATGACTTAAACGTGTCATGTTTGTGGAGGATGAAATCAAAAAACCCGTAAATAAACATGTCGCCCGATTTGGCATTCATATGAATCCACTTGCTACCAATTTACTGGATAACTTCGGTGAAATACGTAGACTGTGACGAAATAAGCCTTTAGACCTCTTGTCCATCCATTATAAAGTTCAGAGAGACTACTACTGAGTACTACCCCTCCACAAAACATTCTTTATCACATTAAATTAATCGCTAAATGACCACTAAAATTATTGGTCAGTTGTAATGAAATAATAATTTTTGAAAACAAAAAAAAAAATAATAATAATTATGTACCAGAAAATAATTATCTGGTGGAAAGTAAAGGCAGCCGAGAAAGAGGAACCGGTCCCCCAGTATTCTCATCAGATCTATTAGACTTAGTACAATATGAACAGCTTAACAATCCATGATACCTTATCAAATGGGGGGACACCTTCTTTACTTTATATACCTAAAAGAAATTCAAGAGTCGAATAATAGAAGTAGAACGAAGTGAAGGAATATATTAAAGAAATATAAGAAGCATCGATATGTAGCTAGTGGAATAAGGGGGGGGGGGGCAATTGAAAAAAAAATTAAAATAAAACACGACGTTGCAAAGAAAGCGAGTGGAAGAGCAATGAAAAGAACACAGGGAATTGGCTAGATGCGGATGAGAAGCGAAAAAGCGATGCAGGAATTATGACTGAAGTCGACAGATAGCCGAGGTTGAACATGAAAAAATGTCTCCACCGAGCAGGAATATTGCTCTGTTTTATTGAAAGTACTCCGCTCGCTTGTTTAATGAAGGAATCGCGCGCGATTTTAATTAAGGTGTTACTTTTTTTTCGTTTTTGCTGCACCTATTCTTGGCAATATTCGATAATACTTTAGATTGTCATTTTTGAATATCTGAAAGACGGTACTTTTACCAGAAAGGTTTATTTAAAAAAGAAGGCGTGTTACCCGTTTCGACGAAGCTATGAAGCAGAATGATTAATTAATTAGTCAGGGGGGCTCTTCGAAGAGTGGGAACGGTTTTTATTTATTTTCGAATTTATTTATTCGGAATATGGAATTAATCTTTTTAATTTTTACATTACGATTTCCCTTCAGCTTCCTCTCTCAGTTGCATTCTCTTACTAAAATTCCTCTATTCCGCTTTGATCATATAAAAAGTTTCATTCCCTAGTAGTCGGCTCCATCGTTTTCCTGTTCCCGTTCAACCTTCCGTCTTATCCCTGTTGCTCCGTTACTTTCCTGTCACTTCCGTTATTCGCTCGCGGACCAATTGGATGCTTTTCTCTCGTTTTCGTTTTTGCTTAACATCTCTTCAAATTATTCTCTTCATCCGCGAGTAATAAAGTCAAGCCACGTTTTTTTTTTTTTTTTTTTTTTTTGAGTGCCATCACCATATACCGAACGTTCTATTCCCTGTATATTGGTCTGCTCCTTATTTCATACATCTTACCTTTTCCTGCTCCCTGCAACACCAGCTCTCAGCGTATTTACAGCGTTAATCTGTCCGGCGCTGATATTGCTTCTAGGGGGCGGCGGTCTTTTGTTGACTTTTTCGGAAAAGAAAAGAGAAAAAAAACTTGCACATTTTTTGTGTAGCAGCAGTTCTCCGGAAAGACGACAGTTCCCCCCTGAAAGTATACAAGGCTAGTGGTTTTCCTTGATGACAGTTGACGAAGTTGACAGAAGCTTGTTTATTTTTTTGCGATGAATTTATCTCTACAACTTACGACTGTTTTACCGGTGTATAAATAATATGGTCATTATACAGTAAAAAAAGTAATTCGCACAACATATTCGATAAGTTTACTTGTTTTGATTATCGAGAATTTACTACATAGTTAGTTCGTTTTGTTGCAATTTCGGTCTAGTTCATTTTTAAAGTTCTCTTCCTTTTTCATTCTGTCTCCTTATTCTTGCGGGGTTTTTTCTTATTTCTCACATTATCTGTACAATGTAGTAAGTGAATTGCGCATAGTGCTTTTTCAGTTTTTGATATGAGTTGAAAAAGAAAAAGAAACAAACAATCGAAAATCCTTATGTAATATAGACACCTACACGATCTTTAGTTTTTTTTGGTTCGCTTCTTACATACAGATTTCTTCAGATCTGTTCGCGTTTCGAAAAACATGGTGAACACTATATTCTTACTTAGTTCACTTCGGTCGAATAGTAGTGCGCTGTTCTCATGTTCTAATTCTTAATCAGAAGTTCACGTTGAAATACGCGAACTGTTGCTGGCCGGAGCTCTTTACCGTGTATCTTAATTAGGATCTTTTATAAACTTTTTTTCTAGTAGCGTTTTAATTGCAAGAAGTGTGTAGATTTTTTTTTTTTTTTTTTTTTTTTTTTAAAATAATTTGCGGGTCCCACAAGGCACTAGCCCGTCTGTGGGTTCCCAACATAATTATATCGTTTATTTATACAATATAACATCAACTTAAGTTACATTACAAAGTTAATTATCTTATGCAATACTATACAACAAAATTCACACTCTCAATTATACATTTATCTTATATATTATTTGCTATTTAGATATCTTAATATATTAGCTTATATATTACAATGGTATAATAAAATTTTTATATAGTTACCACACTCTGAATAGCAGCTTAAAACTGAGGATCGTAGCCAATCGTGTATCAAAATTTTTATTATTATTATTATTGTTATTATTATTGTTATTATTATTATTATTGTTATTATTATTGTTATTATTATTTTTATTGCTATTATTATTGTTATTGTTATTATTATTGTTATTATTATTGTTATTATTATTATTACTATTATTTCTATTGTTCTTTATACCATGCTATCAGCCAAATTTTAATTTTGTTTTTCCATATCTCCAGTTTTTCCTCATTTTGGATTTCCTTTGGTATCTTCTCCATTAATTTTATTAATACTTCTTCATCCACATTATCTATTTTATTGTTAATTCCCCTGTGTCGTACATAATAAGGTCGGTCGCTATTTCTAGTTATGTACGTTCTCGTTTTAGTTGATAACTGACTATTTTCAAGTTTAGCACTAAGTAATTTGCTGTAATAATATAACATTTTTGCCGACATTTCATTATTTTTGTTCCACCAAGTGATATTATCTGATACGTCTGAATTATTCTTGTTGTGTAGGACCAGTTTTAAACATTTTTTTTGCAATTTGTTGATTTTCCTCATTTCTGTAATTTTCGCCTCACCCCAAATTCCGATTCCGTATTTAATTCTGGACATTATTACAGCTTCGAAATATAATCTTAGGCTTTTGTATGACATACATTGTTTTAATTTATATAATGCTGGGATAGTTTGTCTAACTTTTCCTGCGATTTTGTCTATATGATTTTTCCATGTTAGTCCTTTATCTAATATTACCCCAAGATATTTAAATTCATTCACATTTTCCAACTTTCCACAGCTACATTTTTCCTTACTGTGTAGACACTTTGTATCATGTAAAATTAATTTGGGGATGAACGTTCTAAACCGGCTTGGTGTTCTTATGTGTATCACTTTTGTTTTTTTAGGGTTAATTAATAATTTTTTGTCATGCGCCCATTTGCATAAATTATTGAGATCTTCTTGTAACATTTTTTCAGCACTTCCTATGTCGGAGTGTTCAATGACTAGAGCTATATCGTCTGCGTAGACATACACTTTAGAATTCTTTATATATCGATATAGCGAATTCGTATATATCAAGAAAAGTATTGGTGCCAGTATTGTCCCTTGTCCAACTCCGTGGTTCATTATTTCTTTTTTACTGTGTTCATTCCCAATCTTTACCAAAAATTCTCTTCCTTTTATATAACTTTGAAACCATTTTAGAAACCTCCCTTTTACTCCCATTTTTCTTAAGTCCTCAATCAGTATTTCAATATTATTGCATTGATATCATCAGTAACAGAAAACATATAAAAAATTACAAAACTACAACGAATAACGAATTCAAAATTTCAAGTTTTACCGATTTTTAGTGATGACGTATTCGCTGAAAGTTTCCTAATTGGGATGCTCACTTGTACTCGTATTTTCTTTCAAATAAATTAAAAAATTTCCGCTTCCGAACTTTTCGCAAACGTCACAAATCGAGCGCTAAAGCCGCTGATAACATGGACATGTGATTGTACTCTAATATCGATAACTAAGTTTAAAATTTGGACATTAATCTGCCCTTAAAACGAATTCCCGTCACTTTCTTATTGTTTCCATTATATTCGTTAGCGCTTTGACCCCTGTTGGCCCATCTCTTACTACTCATGACGTTAGTTGGAATTTTCGGCCTATTTTTATTTTCGTTATTTTCATGTTTTTGTTGTCCGTAAATTCTATGCTATTGAGTTTTTTTTGTTTTTTTTTCTTTTTCTGGACGCACCTTTGACTTTGACCCATACGCTACTAGTATGCTCGGCAACTACCGAATTAAAATCGAATTAATTTTTCTTCTTTCAGAAAGATCCCCCCCTTGACAGTCAAGTGAAGGAACACAATAAAAAAACGAAGTGGAACAAAAATGCGAGGAGATGGTGTATACCATTCTCCTTCTTTTTGAAGTTGAAAAAAAAAAAACGTGAAGCCGTCGTGAGAGAACTGGTTTAATTAGAAAAAAGATTACGCGAATTTCTCTACCGTTAGTATGAAGCGAAATTTTAAGAGGAAAAGTGGTTACAGGGAATTTCGATAGATGGCGCAAACGGTATTATTCAGTTCGGCACGGAAAACGAACGTTCGCTATAGCGAAGCAATCATTGCGTAGGGAATATTTTCGTTAGTCTATTGGCATCATTTTCGAGAGCTATAAAATTCGGAGTATTTCAATTTTTAATTATCGAAAATTCCGATCTAAAAGTCGATATCAGGATTTCGGGCGCCATTTTTGTACGATTACCGGCGAGTTCGGTAATAATCGGCACTTTAATGCGGCCAGTGTCGATTTTTTATAAAACATTATAAACACCGATATTAAACTTATTCGACATATTGGTTTACACATATTTTCGTTTAGCATTATCTAGGTCAGAATTTTACATTGAATAGGGGAGTTCCAATTCTATTTAATTTTTTAATCGGATTAAGTATATTTTTATGAGACCCGTGCATTTTAAAAATTGCGAGAAATACTTCATGGAATAGTTTTTTGTTTTTTTTTATGTACTTCATCAATTTATGACGTTGTTTCTTTTTTTTTACCGTAATTACACTGCACGATTAATTAAGGATTTATTTGAAATAAAATAATCATTTAGGAAGGTAACAATCGAAACAACGAAGAAAAGAAAAACCCTCAAAAAACCGGGCAGGATGTCTAATCGCGAATTTGTTGCTTTAGAATTAGAATCACGGAATGACCGGAATAGAAAAAAAAAAATTAAGAAAATTTAGACAATTTTTTAAATTTAAATTACAAAAATAGCGAATGAAATTTTTACTAGGTCTGTCTGAGAAGAGAGGACGACATTAGTCTCGTAACAAGCTGTCTTACGAAACTATAGTATTCATTTATTGGCTTCTTTTTGAGGCACGTGTCGACCGCGGACATTTTATTAGAACAGTGGTCAGCTAAGATTCTTAGTCAACAAAAAAACCGACTTTTGGGCGAAGGTGGGTGTGTTGTTATTTATATCGTTGTCGCACACTTTTGCGTAATTAAAATAACGAACAAGACCCAAGTGAAAATAATTAGAAGAGCGCGAGGAACATCGGAAAATCTTTCAGCTAAATAAAGTTCAGTTTTTTCCGTTAATATAACGAACGTACCGAGGAAAGAACTATTATTATTCGCTGTGGTGAAAACCATCGCATTACGGTTGTTTTTTTGTTTTTTTTCGGGTTTGGGAGAAATAGGGAAAACAACCATTTTCAGTCGAGAAATTGCATAAAAACACAAAAATACCAACTTTTTTTTTATTAAGTATGTATATTTTGGGCATTTTTTAAATTTCGAATCTATTTGAATTCGATTCATCGGAAGCCGGTTTACACTGGCGTTGTCGAATAATTAGATGACTTCGCGAGTGCATTAACCGCTGATCGGTACTAAGATGAAACGTAATATATATATAATAGATTAGTGGAAAATCTTAGTTATGTATTCTTTAAACGAAAATGATCAAAAAAATACCGTGTTTTTCATTAGCTTCGTGCAATAATTCAATAGTATTAAGGATGACAAAAAAAAAAAATTTAACAATGAGTTTAAATAATAAATACAGTATTAAGGATAACGGGATCGAATTATAATAATTACCTTTATCGATTTATTTATTTACAGATATATTTTGATCGTACATAATTTTGAATTTTTATCTTTTTTTTTCTTTCTCCGATACCGTATCAGTTCTATAAATATATACAATTAAAAAACTATCTCATGAATAACTGATAAGTTCTTTTTTGGGGGGGGGGGATTTTGGATATGTCAGTGTGTGTGTCAGTGTGTGATCCGAACTAGATCTTACCCGAACACGAAACACCACTAAATGGTATCTCTGAGATAAATAAGTCTAAATCTGAATCTAATTTAAAAAACAAACGTCAGTTTGCAATCAAAGGCCGACGACCCACCTTTGAATGAGGTGGCGTTACGTTTTTTTCTGCACCGTGATGATATAGTTCTTCCGTTCCAGTTTTAAAGTTGGTTTCTAAAGTAATCCAGAATATAACAGCAGCAGCAGAATGTGTGTGCGGAATCGCATTGTTGAACAATCAGTGCGTACATTCTACTGAAACTGCTTCAGTTTTAAGGGGGGGTTTATTAATTTAAATGAAAAATCCGGTGGTCGATCGTATATTTTAGAAATGTGTTTGATACGATTGGGAATTAAATTCTATCCGAAAAAGACAAATTAGCTTTTCTTAGATTTTTTCTTATTTTCGCTTATTTTTTCTCTCGGTCGAGTTTGAACATTTCGATATTATTTCAAATGAACATCATCGCGACTAACATAGTTAAAGTATGTTTTTCGCTGTTTTTTTTTGTTTTTTTCGGAGGTTTTCTAATAAACAAATGACGGACGATAAAGGACGTTTTCAGTTTTTGCTGAAAAAATCAAAAATCATCCGACCATACTACAACATGCGAAACTCATTCAAATCGGTTAATGTTGATTGTTTTTTTCTTAATTTTTGAGTTTCCTCAAATAACAAACGTGGCGCGGTACATCATTCGATTTGGGCATTATTACTATGCTATTTCGTTCAAGTACATCGTCAACGGTCTATTACAAATTTTCACATGATGACCGCTGTTAGTTGTCACTGTTTTTACTATACTACTTAAGCCGAAAAAGAAAATGAAAATCGTCCCTTCAAAGCAACCGAAGGCGCGAGTTTACATAATCGTTGAAACTAATAAGGGCTTCTCTAGAACCCCCATTATTTTAAAAAAGGTGTTAATTATTCTGTAATATTTCCGTAATAAAACTTCTATATGAAGTATAAAATATAATTTAGAGAAACACGTTATTATCATCGAGGAGGCTAGTACTTCTGATTTTCCGCATACGCCGTTATGTATGACCGAGATTATCTTCATATTTTATCATTGCGACTAGAAATTCTTTACCACATTGGTGGTCGATCATTGTCCAGTTTTCAGTTTCCATAGCTTTTTCTTTATTATCTTTTTAAATACCATTAATTCTTTTTTTTCACTTTGAAAGATACCCTTTGCAATATCAGCGCTTATTTAAATTGTTCATATCAATTTTATGCTATGACGAACGCTATCGTAATAGCGCCGCTACACGTATTAACATTCCCGGTTAAACGTTAATAATATGCGTTAATTTCCTATTATAAAATGCAGACAGCTCCGTGTTTATATACTTGTTTTTAAAAGCGATACCATAATCGAATTACAAGAATAATTTTTTTTGTATTTAAATGAAGATGAAACATCGGTATAGCGGAAAATGTTTGAAAATCAGTTGTGATGCATGTGAAATAATTAAAATGTTTCTTCTTCCGGAGTTCATAAAATTTGTTCGCGCGGAAATCATCAATCGCAGGTCAGTGTAAAAACATTTTAATCCGCCCCTCTTAAAGTGTTACCAGCGACGGTACAATCGAACTGCTTTAAATCCGTAATTAATTAAAATCGGGCGAAGGTCGTCCGTACTCGATTGAATAAGGAGTCGATTTAATTCTGTTGCTTCTAATTTTTTTGAGATCTTTGTAATTACTTTAATATCGTCATTTTTTTGTTGTTTTTTTTTCCTTTCGTGCTTACAATTAGTTTTTTTTTTATTTTTTATTCTTCGCTTAGTTGCTGCATCCTAAAAATATCGGAATATCAGAAATTTTAGAGACACATTGCCGGCAAAAATTAATAACTTCCGACCGAAAAATAATAAATTTGAAATAATTTAAAAAATAAAACAGGCAAAGGCAATAGAAAAATAACCGGTTGATGGAAAATTAGTAAAGTGCCGGAGGAGTACTTGAAATCGTTCTGAGATTATATTATTATTATTTTTTTTTTAAATGGGCTCGGTGTCAGCACTGACCCAACTACATGAGCTTAGATCACCTACTCAGATTGTGAGGCCATCGGCGATAGAGAGTACAAAGGAAAGAAGGAGGGAAATAACGGCTAGAGATGGAATGGAAAGGATAAAGGAAGCATTGGCAGGGGTAGGTAGATCCAAAGCCAAGAGTTCGGCGTAAAGATGAGAGCCCTCGGGAAAGATTATATTATTATTACGGCATCCGTTAATGATGTAATTAATCTGAGGTGAAGATAATGGCGTGAAAGGTGCTTATTAATTTAGAAAAAAAGAAAAAAAAAACGAATCGAATAATATTTCAATATATTTGGAGAGCTCCTCTTAGAGTAGTGGTCTGCGAGAATGAGTACTTGCGTAATTTCCGCGGATGCGTAAACGGACCGTGCTATGTTTCAAATGATCAATTTTTTAAAAAGTACCGATATATGTTCAGTGCGTACATTTTTTTCGAACAGCTGTCGTAACATTAAAATCAAATGTATACGTGAAGTTTTCATTGAACAAATACCTCGGTAACAATATTATTAAGCATAAAAGCGAAGTAATTGAATTAAGCGTTTCCGCCTCAAAAAAGTTGAATTCAACCTTCGTTTTTTCTTTTCTTTTTGGTTTTTTTTCTTTTTTTTTTTTTTTTTTGGACTCCGACAACATAACCAATTTCAGCTTAATAGACTAATACTAAAAAAATGTCCATTATGCGGTTTAACCGGTTGAGGTGACATGTTTTTACGCACACTTCTTATTTACATTTTTTTAGTTTATAAATTACGCTTATTTTCACCGAGTACAATTGATTCCCCACATTTTTGTTACTGTTCCTTAGATGCTTCAATTTGTTTTAGAATTTGCATACACATGTTTTGTCTTTTGGCCGGAAATGTGGAATAATTCTCAAAACCTCCGGACTAGTAGTGCTAAGTATTTCATATTTCGCTGCTTGTTGTGTTTATAATAATAACATTAATGTTATATATTAATATTCAATTTTAGCGGAAGGAAATATGATGTTAGCGATTATTCAAGGAAGCTGTTTTTAATTAAAATTTTTTTTCATCATTTCGACATCGGGAACCTACAATTTTGTCCACCTCGAAGAAGAAATACTTCCCTAAAAAATTTATTTAAATTAATTTGATTCTGTTAAGAAAAAATTGTGGGGTAGAAATGAAAAAATATGCTAGAGTTTTATAATGACTTTCTACTTTTTATAAGCTTTGAAAATGAAGAGGGTCATACGTTCGCCGGTAATGTTTTTTTTCTTTTTTTTTTTTATCAGCGAATAACGTTATTTATTTAATAAAAATGTATCGAATAAGTTTTCCAAAAAATAATAATGATTCGAATTTTATTGGCCGGTGTTTTTATTTACTTTTTTTGTTACTAGTATCATTCACGTTTGTTCGCTAATTTTTGTAAGAGTTAAATACTTAATAAATGTAGATTTTTTATTTCTTTTCTCGATTTCAGCCTCTGTGGACTACGCTAAACAACCAAGTCTTCATTTTACACCTTGTCTTTTTTCCTTCCTTAACATCCTTCCAATATTTCTTGAGTCTCTCCATCGAAGCATTTTTATGGCTTATCGAAAGCGATCTATTCCGATTTACTTGTTTTATTTCAAAGATTGACGTCGCAACTGCTTTATGAAACCATTCTTTATTAAATATTCGTGTTTCAGTAACATCCATTAATTTCATATCTTTTTCACACTTATCGAACCATGCGCAGGTCTTATTTTTTCTTCGTTTTCACGAATTCATAAATTCTCTTAGTTCACCTGTCGTCCTCCTGCATTCTGGTAATATGCCCGTAAAATAATAATCTTCTTTTCCTTATTGATATCGATTCAATCTTGCTATATAGTTTATCGTTCGAAACCCATTTAAACTGTCCATCATTCCATTTAACTCCTAGAATCTATCTTATATTTTATTAATCGCAAATTATTATGATTCCTAAGCCCGGAAAAGATTCACATAATGTATCTTCTTATCGGCCTATATCGCTACTACCAATGTTGTCTAAAGTAATGGAGAAATTAATATTAAATCGGTTACGGCCATATTTGCAACAAAATAATATAATTCCAAATCATCAATTTGGTTTTGTTAAACAACACTCCACAGTGGATCAGTTACATAGGGTAGTAAATATAATTGAAAATAGTCTAGAAACAAAGCAGGTATGTACGGCTGCGTTTATTGATGTTGCTCAGGCCTTTGACAAGGTGTGTCACGGAAGTTTACAGTACAAATTAAAAATACTTCTTCCGGAAAATTTATCACAATTGATGAATTCTTACATCAATGACCGATATTTTCAGGTACGCTTTGAACATGAACTTTCTGAGATTCATCCTGTGTTAGCCGGGGTGCCCCAGGGTTCAGTGTTGGGACCCCCGCTGTATTTACTATACACTGCCGACTTTCCGGTAATGGACAGTGTGTATGTAGCTACATTCACTGATGACACAGCCTTGCTTTCATGTAGCACGGATCCTGTCACTGCCAGTGGTCATCTACAGAATGCATTACACAAAGCGGAAGATTGGTTCAGAAAATGGAAAATAAAGATAAATGAAGAAAAATCGGTTAATGTCCACTTTACCAATAGAAAAGTTACGGTTTCATCTGTTAAAATCTGTAATACAACTATACCAATCCAAACCAGTGTGAAATATTTGGGTATGCATTTGGACAGGCGACTAACCTGGAGGCAACATATTGATAAGAAGAAAAAGGAAATTAACATTCGAGTTAGGACAATGAACTGGCTTATAGGTAGAAATAGCGTGTTGTCAATGGAAAATAAGCGCTTGCTGTACACCACTGTCATCAGACCAATATGGACGTACGGGCTGCAGCTTTGGGGCTGTGCTAAGCCAACAAATACAAAAAATAATTCAAACAGTACAGAATAAACTCTTAAGGACCCTAACAAATGCACCATGGTATGTAACCAATGATGCTCTGCACAAAGACTTGTGCATTTCGTACGTAAATGACGTTATTAAACATTGTGCTCAGAGACACGCATCCAGACTGGAAGGTCACCCAAATAACTTGGCTGTACAATTGCTGAATACCACCGGTAATATACGTAGATTAAGGCGTCATAAACCCCTAGACCTTTTGTAAGATTACAGATTGTGGGTGAGTGCCGGTGGGTGCTTTTCCCTTCACGTCAGTTCAGGGTCAAAAAATTCGCTAAATGGCCACTTTGGCCAGATCGTGATGGGAAAAAAAAAAAAAGAATATTTTATTAATTATTTTATTCGCAGAGATCGTTTTTAACAGCTAAAACTGTAGTCGCTATGTTGACACTTCATACTTTAATATACACTTTCAGTCGTCATCCTCCCTTTACTTAAACACATGTCAGAACAAACTATAATGCTGCATATTTCTTTACGCCACAGTATACTCATACTAGGTGAAAGACGTGTTCCTATGCACTTCCATTCAGAGGTACTAAAAAAGGTTTTTACCGATCTTATTACGGTAAAGTCATTAAAAAGTTCACAAGTGAAAGTTAATCAGATAAAAAAGCAATTAGTTTAATCTATCGTTCCGTATTTTTAGAGGCGAAATAAATTTTTAACACGTTCGGTTCAATCCTAGTTTACGGAGTATCACCAAAAGACAAATATTAAAAATTTGGTATTTTACGTAAGTGTATACATTAATTACATAAGTGTATACATTAATTATATAAGTGTGTAAATTAATTACATAAGTTTGTACATCAATTACATAAGTGTGTACATTAATCACGTAAGTGTGTACATTAATGACCGCGCCATTTTTGTGTCAGGCGTAATAATTCTGTAACGTACAATCTATACAAAATTCTGTAGATCTGTAACTTTTTTCTGTCACGTTTTTAAGACATTTCATTTTACGAAGAGCTCCATAGTCAATTAAGACTAACTGTTCTATAAGAATCATAGAAGACAATCATCGTCATCCGGTGGCGCAGGATAGTAGATCGAATGAATTTTCATACAAATTCACTCGTTTCGGGAGCATGCGAGAATTTTAGGAGATGAAAGTTTTATCCGGGAAAATGATTCTAGGGGCAGCCTGAACTATTTTCCTTCTTGAGATCACATTTGGAAATTGCTACCTGGGAAATTTCGCGTCCGGCTGAAATTTTAATTCGCTTCCTTTGTAACAGTCTTGAAAGTATCGCGAGAGTTGATTTTTGATCGCTGGGGGGGGGGGGGGTAACACTTGTAATATTACAAATATTGCGTGTTACACGTCAATATGTGCATACACACATCCGTTTATTAATGAGTTCATAGTAATGAAAAATTACAAGTCCGAATGAACATTAATGTTTTAGAGATGTTTCGAATATTCCGCATCTTTAATGCGAAATAAAAGAAAAAGGAAAAACGGACAGGTGTAAATAGATTACTTTTAGGTATTACTCTACATTTTGTTTCATTTTTTTCTGTAGCGTGCGAGAATTGCTGCATACCAAATAAAATGCGTTTCGATAGGTGTTTCCGTTAACTTTCAGGTTTTTGGTCAACTTTTACCACGTGCCCAAAACCGAGATATTATCATTATCTCCTTCGCTTGCTTTTTCTTATGTACACTGGAATATTTATTTCAGAAAATAACTTCTGAGACATGGTGGACGCGTATCAAAATTGTTCCGTGTGTTCCGTATGAGAGTAATTGAGAGAATAAAATCGCCCAGAATAAAATGTGATTAAAAAACTGCTAGTCTGCCAATTGCCAAAAAACAAATGAAAAAAATAAAAAAGAATTCGGACGATATGCTCAAAACCAGTCAGAACGAACGTGAAGTGTGCGATTTTGGTTCATTGCAGGTCTGTACCAGGTAGTACTCCAGACTTGGACGAATACGAATGTTTTTTTCTAATCGAACGATCATCGCTTTCGATAATCGATTACAATAATCGATTACGGTAATTGATTTCGATAATCGATTATGAAATTTGTAATCGAGTAGTCCGATGATTATTCATTAGCACATTAGTAACAGGATGATTGTGAACTACGTATTTATCGTTTGTTTTTTGTACACGATATTAGCAGTGTTTTAAAGTTGATTAGTTTCGAGTATAATGCTTAGTGAACTTGGTAGTGATGCATTTGATTTCTAATATTTTCTTAAATTACATCGTTTGTTATTGAATAAAACTTTAACTTTTGTGAATGTCGCGTGGTATAATATTAATCTATATGAGTATATCCTATAATTGAAATTTCACATCAATTTTGGAATAAGTTCAGTTGTCGTTTAAAATATACTTCAAAAGTACAACTTTTGTTTATTATTATTAGGTTTCTTTTTTTGTTTTAAATACATGTGGTACAAAAATACCATCGCGCCTAATATTGATCAAAGGCTTTAACGGCGAAAATAATAAAAATCCGAAAAGCGTTTTCGGACGAATATTTTTTCATGAACTTGCAATATTTATCGTCGAATTTTCCGTATACTTCGAAATTGTTAGTTACCAAGTTTTATTCTAAACTTTATTTCATTCTTTCTTAATTATTTGAAAGCGTCATCATCGGATTTGGGAGAAATGTAATTCTACATTTTACCGAATTATTCGTATAAAATCCGATAAAATCCGAGTTACATACTTCACATAACTATATAGCGCATTGTATAAATTTGTATAATATTTGACGTCCCTACGGTAATTACGATATTAGTCTCTGTCGAGAATTACTGTTTAAGTTAAAAGTATTAGAAAAGAATAAATTTTAAAAGTACCAACTTCAACTCTAAAAATTTAAAATAAAAATGATGCGGTAAAAATCACTCGATCAGAAGATGAGATATATTGCGGTGAAATGTACACCATCTTAAGGGAGGAATATTATGATTGAAAGAACATCATACCCTAATTGCAGTCTCGCTAAATTCATATTACAATAATTAAAAAACTAACAGGTGTGCTCGTTTAATGAGCTCGTTATAATTGTTATTGTAATTTTCAATTTCCGCGCCGATTATCGATTAAAAAAGGAATTATCATAATATTTATATCATTCTAAATTAATCTTTATCACTTCCAGAAAGAAGGAGGTTATACGTTCATCGATTATATGTTTTTTTTTTTTTTTTTTATGATTGTTCGCGCATAACACATATTTATGTGCACCGATTTTACTGATTATCCATTAGAAAGAGTACCATTCAACTTAGTACCGTGTGAGTAATGATGAAAATCGGTAAACATAAACTATGTATTCGTCAAAAAACGTAAAAAAAAATGTGGTGGTCCCTTCGGATAATTTTTTTTTTCTTGTTATTTTTTATTAGTATAACAGAAGCGATTGATTTAAAATGCTATCAATTTGTCAAATTACAATGGAATAGTAGCTTTTGATGTTTTTACCGTGTAAATGCCGTTCAAAATAAAGAGAAATCGATCTTTTTTTGTTGAGCATAAAATATGGAGAATAGTGTAACAAAAAAGTGATTTTTACCGAGAAAAAAATTGGAGTATAATGCTAAAAATTGTAAAATAAAATGTTTTTTTACAAAAAAAAAAAAAAAAAAAAAAAAAATACCGACTTCAAGAGATGTTATAAAAATTTAATAAAAATGCACTAAAAAGTAAAAAATACAATAAAAAAATATGTATTTCAGAGTGATATACCTTAAGCGGTGATATTATCGTAATACTTAAACAAAAAACATTAATACCTTAATTAGAATCTGCATCAAATTCATATTACAATATCTAGGAACAATTTAATGAATACTTAATGCAGTTTTTAATTATTATTTTAATATGAATTTTATGCCGACCACAAAAAGTTAATGTTGTATATAATTACCATAATATCACCATTTAAGGTATATCACTCTGAAATATATATTTTCTTATCGGGAGTAATTATTTTTTACTTTTTAACGCATTTTTGTTAAATTTTTATAATAAATCTTCAGGTATCGGTATCTTTTCTTTTCTTTTTTTTTTAAACATTTTTCAGTGCTTTTTTATTAAATTTGTAGAGGAAATCATCTTGACACGTTGTAACTTTTTTCTTTAAAGTAATTTATTGGCAACTTTTAAATATTTTCGACTGATAATACGGGGACCGAACAGTGTAAACTGATGCCGCTTTCGGTATACATTGGTTTAAGAATATGATGTTCAAATTCCGTTAATGACGAGTCTATGCTGTTCAATTACCCCTGTAATCAATCGCATTCTATACGGTGATAACGTTTTAAGTTGGTCGCGTTTAATGTTGAAATTTTTTTTTTGCTTAATTTTTCATTGGCTCTCTCTATATTAAGTGCGTCTCTAAGGGGGGAGACTCCATTTTTTGACTTTTAATGACTACCTAGTGTTAATACTTACCGATATGTAAATCAAGCTAAAGTAAAATTACATAGAAATTATAATTATTATATGTAATATTATTTATATAAACAACTCCGTGACATGTTCCGTAGTACAAACTACATCATCATGGTATAATATAACCAATTTAAATACTTATCGGTATTCCCACTCCGTACAGTGCTTTTCATTAATTTTCTCCTTTCCTTCTCCTTCTGTTGTCCAAGCTCTTGATTCTTTTTTGTCGACTATCCCTGATGGTGTAAAAATCTGAGTATCGTGCGACTATTTTTCTTCTTTTTTTTTTTTCTTTTTTCTGGGCCAATATCGTTGTAGACGAACCCACAAAAAAAAACGAAAAAAAACAAACTTATGTATCGTACACCTCCACTAACTGGTATAATTTCTAATGATACGTCAGTCCAGATGGTAATAAGCTATGCGCAGTATAGAACATGTGTTTTTTTTTTATTTTTTATTTTTTTCTCTCCTCCGGGGGCTCACCAACAATAGATCTGCACATTGACCCGCACGTAATATTTCAAATAGCGCTGTGAGGATTTCAGTTTTTCTTATTAAAATCGATATTTATCCGTCTCACAAGATTGATGATACTTTAATTTTTTGTCCTATTAAGAAATCAGTTTTTTTCAATAAGAGAAGACACCTTTAACATTTTGGTGACCACTGCGAATCTGTTTTCAGCTATGATACTCGACGATACACTTCTTCCGACCAGGATAAAATCGTTCTGAATAATTTAAAAAAAAATTATGCGCGAATGAACATTAAAAAAAACAAAGAAAGACGAAAAATAACATACCCAACGAACACTTCTCTTTAAAGTTAAAAAAAAAAAAGTTAAAATTACGTGATAAAAACAATTTTTTTAATTATTCACCCGCCGAACGATAACTTTAGTAAAAAGCGGCACAATAGTCGAGATATGTCGAGAAATATTCGTAATGTACTTACTACGCGGTTATACAGTATAATCTCGCAGCACTAAATAATATTCTCTCGCCTAAACAGTCATAAATTGGGATAAATTAAATATTAATTAATACCTTCTTAAAA
The DNA here is from genome assembly GCA_039619475.1 of Icerya purchasi. Taxonomy (NCBI): domain Eukaryota; kingdom Metazoa; phylum Arthropoda; class Insecta; order Hemiptera; family Monophlebidae; genus Icerya; species Icerya purchasi. Next base: position 485,221,554 of record CM077116.1, read on the forward strand.
TGGACGCGAGCCAAAAACTGTTTGTAAGAGAAATTTTCGGCGTGGTTGAAATTTTATTAATACGGCTGGAGGGTCACATTTTATTCCGGCCCGCCATACTCTCTTACGATGAATTTTTATAATATCGAACGTGTTAATATCTAAATCGTCACCATTTGATTTTTTTTCTCTATTGGGCGAGTTTTATTCCCCGACTTTTTTTATCAGTAATGCTCTTCGTTTTTACTCCGAACAAAATTCCACACTTTTATGGAGATAATCCGAGAAAGAAAAAAAAAAATGTAAAAAAAAAATCAACGAGGAAGATTACAGCGGATAATCTACAATTCCTCCCCGAGATGACACTCGCTCGACTACTCAATATCAGATGTTGGTCCATTAAAAAGGAAACCAGGGCAGATTACACCATAGTCATCATTAATTAACGTTTTCACGCGACATAGGGTCGGCAAGATGAAAAATTGCAAACGACCATGTTGACAAAAGTGCAGAAGGAAATGTTGCCACTTAGATAAATTATCGAACACGCTAGACTGTAGGCTTCGTACATTATCGGAAATTGTGATCCTCATTTCTTATCACTGATTCATTAGGACTCCCCATTATATAATACCCTTTCATCGTATGTGCACCTGGTATAACCTTATCTCCTTTTTAAGTGCCGATTATCTTCGCGAGTATTAATCCGAAATTGAACACGGGGGGGTACTAGAGGAGAAATTTTGCAAGCAGATCCCCCCCACCAATGATATTACCAGATTCATCGTCTATACACTATGAATTTCACGATGTTCCTTATCCGTAGAACTCGCTTTATTTTTAACTGGCTAACGCCGCACTTTAGATATTTCATGCATCGGAGTTATCGGAGTTATAGCAATAAAAAGCCTTTCAGTTTGCAGCGAAAGACCACTGACGGCTGCAGTGTACTGCGAAATGGTAGAATAAGCCGGGCTAAATTATTCACGCGTCATTGTCGTTGTTGGTTTTCTGATCTTTAACGATTATCGGGGCGATGATCGTGTCTATCTGTGAAAAGAACGAAGCGTATAGACGGGGCTCGGAAAAAGGAAAGAAATCAAAAGTGGCCGGGGGGGGGGACGCGGCGGAGGGGATAATTAATTTAGCCAAATGATGGGCGCTTTTGAGTTCTCGTCAATAGTATTTTTCTTGCATCAGCAGCGAATGCTCACGTCGATGTGTAAACATAAGAGCGAAGCGTCGGCGACAAGACAACGTGCTCAAACGGTGTACGCGATGCCTTTGCATATTCATGAGATGAGAACATTCGTCGATACGCCACCCTCCGAGTCAAGTAAAGCTGCTCCCACACCGTGCAGGATTACCGTCCTGCGAAGAGAGCCCTTTGCAAAGGAACGAAAACAAAAAAGATCATCTCTTATCTCGCGTGCCACAGAGACGGAATAAGGATCACGAATAACGTCGCTATATATACGTTTATTAATGTGCCTGTGTGTGTGCGTGTGTGTGTGTGTGTGTGTGTAGCAGGATACTTTGCAGTTCGAAGAAAAACTTACATAAAGCTAACAACACTGTCCTCGCCTTCGCTTCTATCGCTTTCCCATCGTTCAACATCTACAGATTATCTTGCACTGACGTAAGCGGTTGCTTTATTTTTCCCTTTTTTTCTTCTTCCTTTTTTCAGTTAATACTTGCCGTAGAGGAAATTGTTTATTCACTCCCTCCTCCCTCTAGTGTACCTGTTCCACTGGCAGCCGTCGTTAACGGTATTATTATTATCGCAATAACGACGAAAAAAGAAATGCCCCCCCCCACCCCCTTTATCCGCTAAGAAAAAGCTCAGATTTTTAATGTCGCTTTTTAATTACGAATACGTATACACACACTTGCAATTATTTCCTATCCTCAATTTCCGAACGTCCTCTCGACCGGTCCGGATCCATCTTTTTCTAATGGCACCGATTTCCAGATTTTCGACATCGTTTTGTTTTCCGTGGTTGCTTTTTTTTTTTTTTTTTCCCCGTTACAGCAATTATTTCGGATCGCGAAAAAATGTTACGAATTTTCGGTTTTTAAGGAAACGGAACGCAATTTTTCAAAATGTCGGACTGACGGTGAATATGTCTGAAAGTAGTTTTATTATACCTGTATTTATAAATGCAATTAATAGAGTTTTCCTAATTTTAGCAAGTTCCACTTTTTATATGCACGATTTTTTCCATGAAAAACGGAGGAAAAACGTAATTAGAAATATATTTAGGCGTAAAATTTAGAGAAAAAAAACGACGGCGTTTAATGCAACTATTAGCTAAAATTAACCGGAATTTTCTTTTTATTTTTTTAATTTTTCTTTTTTACAAAACTATTTCACATATTTCTTTAGATAAGATAGAAACTCTTTCGCGAAAATTTCAAATTGATTAAAAATTGCTAGGCAGGAGTTGAAAGTTTGACGTGTGGTGGTAATTTCCAGTAAATTAGATTAATAATTGAGTATAAAAAACGACGTTGAGCAGAAGTAGGATCCAGAGAGACATTTATGGGAGGGAAATTATTACGATTACGTAATATCTTATACGGGTGGCAATTTGAGAAATACCCCATTTTGTGTTTTATAAAAAAAAATCAAAACTTCTTGGAAATTTAAAAATGTTTTAAAAATACGTATTACCCCATTCAATGGAAATTCGCCTCCATAATAATGTTACAAAAACCAGGCAAACCGCAGGAAGAAGTATCATCATACAGACCTATCAGTCTCTTACCCATTACTTCTAAGCTATTTGAAAAACTTATCTTAAGAAGAATAAAGCCAATACTTGAAGAAAATAAGGTAATACCTGACTGGCAATTTGGGTTTAGAAAACAACATGGCACGACAGAACAAACTCATCGATTAGTTGAAGTTATCAACAGCAGTTTCGAACAAAAAAAATATTGCAATGCGCTATTCCTGGATATAGAAAAAGCGTTCGACAAAGTCTGGCATATAGGTCTACAATTTAAACTAAAGAAAAATCTACCACATCAATATTATACACTATTCAAATCTTACCTAACGGACAGATACTTTCAGGTGAATTTTAACGATGAGCACTCTGAAATATATAGTATACACTCCGGTGTGCCTCAGGGCAGTGTACTCGGTCCGGTACTATACCAGATTTACACTTCCGATTTCCCAGACAATGCTAACACTATAACTTCTATGTTCGCGGATGATACGGCGATATTATCAAGCCATCATGACCCTAATGTTGCTGTGGAGCATATTCAAACTCACATTACGCATATAGAGAATTGGTGTAAAGCATGGAAAATCAGAGTAAATGAATCTAAATCTACGCATGTCTTGTTTACGCTAAACAGAATTAAGGGAAATACACCAATCCGCTTTAACGACGAAATAATTCCTGAGTCCTGTTCCGTAAAATATTTAGGACTGCACCTGGATCAAAGGCTAACTTGGAAAAACCATATTTTAGCCAAAAGGAAACAACTTGAGCTCAAACTACGGAGTATGAACTGGCTAATGCATACAAATTCATTCTTATCAGTTAAAAGCAAACTGTTAATATATAAAGTTATTTTGAAGCCTATATGGACATATGGAATAGAAATCTGGGGAACCGCCAGCAACTCCAGACTGAAAACTATCCAGCGTTTCCAGTCTAAGGTATTGCGCAACATCGTTGGAGCACCGTGGTATATCTGTAATACTGATTTACATAAGGATCTCCACATGCCTGATGTAAAAGAAACGGTCAGAACACACAGTGGTAGATATATGCAGCGACTCCAGAAACATGTCAATCGACTGGCTGCCAACCTCAAGCGAAATCCCACAGAATTCAAACGTTTAAAAAGATATGGTCAAATGGATCTACAACATCGTTATTAATTAATATATACAGAGAATGGCTGCTAATGGGCAGCATCTAATGATAATACCGTAAAACATTAGTGCTACTTATTGACCCGTTCAGGGACAGATTGTACGCAAAAATAAAAAAAAAAAAAAAAAAAAAAAAAAAAAAAAAAAAATTATTACACTTTAATTAAAATTTTGCTTCAGGTGGAAAATAACGAAAAATTATAGCTAATAAAATGGTAGTTTAGAATTTGAACGGTAAATATTACTAGATTTTTATTAGACTTTACTTTTTTTTTACTTTTTTCGTTAGTAATCCGATCCGAATTCTTTGTCCCTGTGAGAAATTAAAAATAGGTGTACATACATATATTTCTCATTGAACTCTATTTTTAATTAAAATTGCAAAATTAAAATTAAAAATAAATAAAAAAAAAAACAAAAGAACGACGACAGTTGCATTTAAAACCGAATAATAAAAACGTAACATTAGTAGTTTTACTAGAAAACAGTATTAAATTAAATCCGTAGGTAGTATAACATTTATACAAAACTTCTATAATATGAAGTTTCCTTGTTGTAACAAATTTTTTCACATTGAGGTTTTGGTTGTTTAGGAGGGGTGTACCCTATTCCCCTCCCATCGTAGATCCGCCACTAGTAAAAGTGTATAAAGGGATACACCGCTTTTTTTTTTCTTTTTTTTTTTTTATGTGCAATATATAAATATTACAAATTATAAAGACTAAGCTTTAGTAGTCTGTTTTAATAATGCATATGAGTATTTCCGTCAAATATTATGTCACAGTAAATAGGCATTATCCGCTAGAACTGGCTGTAATCATGAGACATGGGAGTGTGCTTGTCCCATTCTCAGTGTCTGCCTAATTTCCGTGTGTCATTTCAAATGGCGATCAAACTCCATGTTTGTTTGCCTCAGCAATGTCGACTGCGATAAACCGAAGCGAATAAAGAAACGTGTAAGAGTGGGCATTTATGTTCATTACCCTGAGCAGCTAGATTCTGCCCTCCCTCGCTCATTACCGACATCTAGTATATAATAGTAGGGGTATTTTATAACCGGAAAGTTAGTTTCTTTGCTGCTGGTGATGCCTATGCTAGCTCGTATTTTCTTAAAGACAGTCAATTCCAGCTTTATATCAAATGAAACAGGTGGTGGTACCGTATGAAGCAATACTGCGCGTATACTATAATGCAATAATAATGTATAGAATTCTATATGGATTTCAAACATGGGAAGAGGCTAAAAAAAACGGAAATCAATAAAGTAGATAAAATTCAGAAAGGGTCTTTGATACACTACCCCGTTGGAAGCGAAATAGATCAACAGTTGGTGGATAGAAAACAATGAAATGTCTCTTCAAGATGTATACAATTACTGGTTATAATTACTTAAATATCAATATATAATAGAAAAATTACTATGCGAGCAAAAAACTACTCGAATAACAAGAAAGTAGAGTAATACATGTTACATTAATCCTATATGAATTGATAAGATACGAGTAGATGATTCAGTTTTAATTAAATTAATCAGTAAAATCCCGAATCATATTCTAAACGAAAAAGGAATTGAAAAAGGAAGTAGGGAAATGGCTGAAAGAATGACTCCGAATTTTCGCATCTTATGTTGCTCATTTGTGCATATTTTTGATTATGTATTTTCCTTTTTTGTTTTTGCTTTTTTTATTTTCGTTTTTGCTTTTTTGTTACTTGCCTGCTCGTACCTTTCAAAGAAGACCAAATATGCGAATTTGAATATACAAACTATCTTAATGTATTTTTGTGTTTATAGTGTGTTTATAGTGTGTATGTGCGTGCATGTTTTTATATATATATATATTTACTTAGACGGATATTAATTTAGGTTTATTACTATTATGATTTATATAATAATAAGCATGAATATCTATTGCAATTTGATTTGAATAAACGATGATGAGAGTGTCGGTCACTTACGCAACGTGCATACTTTGAGACCCGCAACTTATTTATAAAAAAAAAAAAAAAAAACACAAAAAATATCGTTGTAGGAAAAATTGCTTTGAAATATAATTTTATTATGCACAACTTTTTTTGTTTTTTTTTTTAAATTATATAATTTGTAATTTATGTAATAATTTAATATATAGATATGTAGGTGCTAGTTGAAAAAATACACTGTACTGACGATACATGCGCACATGGGCAATTAGTTGATGAGCCTGTTTAAAAAAAAAAAAAACAATTTTTATAATTCTTTCCTTATTCATTTAAATTTCCAAACTTCTACTTTTTTTTTTTTTTTTTTTTTTCCGTTTTATACGATAAGTTGACGTTTTATATTTAAAATATTTTTATCTTCATCGTAACTCGGAGGTTAAATAATAAGTATCGTTCGATTGTCAATATTAATAACAAAGAATTCTAATAATTTCGATTTTTTGAAAACTTTCTTTAATAAGAAGGCGCGTGTATCTTTAAAAAGGAAATATTAAAAATTCCTACCTGTTTTGTAATAATAAATAAAAGCAGCGATTTTTTTTTTAAATAACTGTTATTTCTTTGCCGTGAGGTAACAGCTACAGTGTAAAAAAAAGAAAAAAAATGTAATAATTTTTTTCCCCCCGTATCCTGTTGCTATATAATTCGATAAAAAATAATTGCTAATACGAGTATTATAATTTTTATCAATTGTTCTTTTTTTTCTCTTTTTTTCTTAATTTTTTTAAATTTAGGTTCATGACAACTTTTTAGCCTGAGTGTAAAATTCTCAGCGATTGATTGTCGACGGAAAATATACGAACGGGAAAAACCAGTACTGTCAATCGAAAAATTTTTTTTTTCATACGCCTAAGACATTTTTGAAAGACCTGCACAATCGAAATTCGGTGTAATGTGAAAATGTCAACTGGGAGAAAACAATAGTACCCATCACTCGCAAAAACCAGCTAAATTTATTTTCGGAAACTATAAAATTATTGCAAAAAAAAAAAAATTCAGAGATACTGAAACGTTTTGTATAGTCCTAATTATTATTATTTTTTAATTATTTTCGCTTAGAATAAAAGTATCACAAACATACTTTACGGAGATTATTACAGATTAAAAATTTCTCGAGATTGGATGTGTGCCAATACTGTACGTGATGGATATAACAGTTCGGATTTATTTGGAATCATTCCGGCTTTTGAAATTACCCCAATGGGAAAGATTAGTTTGATCTCGCTCATATCATTGGTGTTAGACCGTTGTATCGCCCTCTTTTTTTTCTTCTTTTCTCTAAGTTTATATTTCTACTACGTTTGTTATTAGCGTTTTCGTTTTTCTTTATTATCAGCGTTGAGTCTGTTATGGATGATAACTGTTTGTAGTCTTTATTTTTACTTTTTCGGTTTGTTAGATGTCGCGCCAAATATTACGCAGGTGTTAATTTCACGCGCATCCATATATTATGTGATCTATTGACGACGTTACGTTTTTATTACAGATTTATCCTAATCCTTCCATCGTACCTTGCATGGAAATCATTACTTCTCCGCTTCTGCAAACATTGCGATTTCATCATCAATAAATACCGGTAGTATTTTTTTTCCTAATTTAATTTTTTTTTTTTTTTTGTCTTTTTGAAAAATGAAAAAGTTCACTTTCCCAAAAAACAAATTTCGTCTTTTTAGAAAATATATATATTTTTTTTTTGGCGCCAGCTTTCGCTATTCAGTCAGTCTACCCGTTTATTAAGAAAATACCGTTTTATCGTGGATTCAACTAAAATATTGTTATGCTTGATTTTTTTTTCCTAATTATACCTCTATAATAGACATTCTGTCTGTGTTAATATTATGTTTTTTGTTTTATTGGGCCGCCACAAATTTCATGCAGAATGCATGAATAATTAAGTTTCCTTATTGTTCGCTAAATAATCAGTGTACGACACTTTTTGATACAATGAACGTCCACAGATTAGTTAAAGAGCATAATATTCATTCTCGGTGTAAAAGGGAAAAACACAGAAAAAAAAAAATACTTTTAGATGAACTATAATATAAATAGTTTTGGTTTCTCAGTGATCCACATGAACTTTATGAAAATGGTCAAATGGTTTTGAGCTGGACTAGAAAAAAAAAAAAACAAAAAAAAACGAAAAAGAAAGAAAAGATTATAGATTTTTAGCTCATTTGCTTCGTAGGCTTCTTCCCTATCTACTGCCAAGTGCGCTTTTGCGAGGCCATTATAACCAGTTCGTAAAAATAAAAATGATGTCCCCGTCGTGTATCTATATCGATGGGTTGTGATAATTTCTCGATATATATATATATATATGTATATATTACAGTTGTTTGCTTGATGGCAGAAACTTTGATAAAACAAAAAAAAAAAAAAAAAAAAAAAACTTTGATTAATTACGATTTCGACAGTCCATCGTTCGTCTAGTTGTTTTCGTCTGCGATTTTAGTGTGTTCTCGTAGAAGGGCATGAGGATCGCGCTTTGAAAGCGTTCCTTCAGATGGTCTTTAGAAGACAGATGCACCGCTACTATTAAAGCGGTCTTAGTATGTGCCACCCGTTCTTCAAAAACCGTACGGTATTTATCGAAAAATAGGCCGCGAGGTCCGGTTTGGAAAAGCCGCCTTAATAGCAATAGGCAATATACACACCTATGTAATCATGAATGGCGATATAACGAGGAGCTTATGGTGTGGAGCTTTGAGGTGCGTGCGTCGAGCGCGAACGACGTTTGCGGGCGTCGGGGAGAGGTCCGTTTGCTGGAATGCGCCCCAAGTCGGAGAGAGGCTGCAGGAAGTGGATGTTCGAACAAACGAGGCTGCATCGGCTGCTATAATAATTGCAGCGAGAGTCTGATCCGCGTTACGAATATATCATAGCGCTAATAAAACGATAATCTATAGGGTTCCATCAGTGCGGCAATCAGGTATTCCTATCTTAATTCAGTTCTGCGTTCTTCCGTTTCATGCATGTGCGCCTATGTGTACGTACAGACACATTAAATGAGATGCGATTCGAATGTAACAGAGGCGAGTAGCGTAATAAAGAATAATGATGATAATAAATAAAAAAAAAGGCGGGAAAATGTCTGCAGCAAAGCGGCAGCCAGAGTACTTCTTCGCTGCCATGCTGAGGCATCAGGCACATGATAAGCGTTGTAATGTAAATCTGTTTGTCATTATTGGGTGGAGTACACGGCTACTGGAATTGCCATCTCCCCTCGGCGGGCCCCGTCTGCTCGTCTTTAACTACTTAACCGGGCCGCAGCCCCGCCACCGCCACCGCGGCCGCCGTCGCCGCTGCCGCCGTTTGATGACTTCCAACCGATGAGACTTCGCTACGGTCGCGTCCTGGTCTCGACTAGTTTCTCCGAACGGACAGTAGCATAAAAAGCGCACTCGGAATTACATAGCTGTACGGGGCAGCGTTCGGCGCGCACCGGCTACATACGAGCGAGTGCGGACGCGCATCGGTCCTCCGGCCGGGACGAACGGCGACGACGTGAGATGAGGGACGTGAGACGTGAGCCGCGAGACGTGGCGTCGTAGCGCGAGAATCGAAGAGAAAATAAGAATCGAAAAAAGACGCGTCACGGGGTGCGTAAGAGCGGAGCAGCCGGCAAACATATCGGCCTCCGGTCTCATTATTATTCCGGTTGAGTACCAAGGATGGACCGTCCTTTCGTCGTCGTCCTAGTCGTCGTCGTCGTCGTCGTCCGGAGTGTCTTCTCGTGGAAGCCATCAGCAGCGGGCCGCAGAAGTTGGCCGGCCAGCGGCCGATATTATCGTCGTGTCTGTTCCTGCATAAGTCGTTCTCGTCTTTTTCGTCTACTGACGTATTATCTAATGCCATTACCGGCAGATTGATTTGGTGACCGTGTTCCTGCCGCCTCAGATAAAACCGTTCCTAAATTGAAAATTAACCGTTCTAACGTTGGCCAACTGATTAGTAGCCGCAGTAACGCGCGCACTGTCTAATATGTGTGGCGCTGTCCGTATACAGTAAGCGAAAGCGTAATGTGGCCGTGGCGAATGAATATTAAGGCCCGGCGACAGAACAAGTGGCCTCGCGACTACGATTTCGACAAAACGGGAAGAATTTTACCAGTGAAACCGGAGAACTACTTTTATTCTTTGCCGTTTACACACAACCTTTGAAAAATCACGGAGCTTTTCGAATGTAACAAGAAATTTTAATAAGTTCTCCGACGTCCTCTTGTCGGAAGAAATATTTTCCCGAAAAATAAAAACTTTTTTCAAATCGAAATTAGCGCGGCTCTTGAATATTTCAAAAAACAAAAAAATTTTCCCGCTTGCTAGTGAATTTTCAAATTTTTTTGCAAAATGTTTTGTCATTTTTTTTTGTTTTGTTTTTGTTATTACCACGATAATATTAAGTCTTTATAGCTTACGTGTAAATTTATAATCATTCGCTTAAACCGTTTGTTAATTCCGGTCAATAGTTAAATGAAGTGAAAAAATTGCCCATCTGAAAGGATATTCAGCTTGATTAGTTTTCCTGGCTAAGAACTAAAGAACGAGAAATAAATTCTAGTCTCGTGGTGGCTTTTAATGAATTTTTCGCTCGCGATTTATGACGAGAATTTTTTAATTTATAGTTTACAAATTTTGGAACGAGTTAAATATACATATTCGCGGGGTAACATAAAAACTGAAGAGAAATCGAACGATAATTTTAGCCGGAATTAAACAATATAGCCGAAGCCGTCTGGAATACACTTCTATAAAATGCTTATAGACGAGTTGTTTCAATTGACTACGTCATTTTGTATTTTAAAAAAAATAAAAGCCCTTCTCCGTTTCCGTTTTTTTTATTTATTATTATTATCATGTAAAAAAACGGATAAAAAAAAAAAAGTTATAGATCCATTAACCTTTTCTCAAATCTCTGAAAAAAGGATAAATGAAAATAAAATTCAACCGAAGAAAGACCGAGCGTAGGTTTTCAAAAAAGCATGGCCATTATAAGTAAAGCAAATACTAGAAAAACAGCAAATTTTCTCAAAGTGTAACAAAAAACAAAAATAAAAAAAACCTGGCATATTTCGTGACGGATTTATGTTCATATTATTATGTCCGGTGTAAGAATGGCATTATACTAAAACAGTAGGAAGTGTATAATCGCAAACAAAATTGAAATATGATTCATCATCATATATGTATGTATATAAGAAGAAGGGATAATGTAGGGACAAACAATTATTTCGGATTTCTCAGGCATCGTAGATGTTTCATCAGACACCTATCCTTTCAAAGAAATGGAGCAGACACTGGTGTCATGGGATTATAGGAATCAGGGGGCCGTATCTAGACCAAAATCTGGAGGGGGTTGTTCCAAAAATATTTTTATAATTATACACACACACACATATATATATATATATGTATCTGTGTGTGTATGTGTTATCATGAAATAGATTTATTTATAAATGGTACACTAAAGACTTGTAGTCAATTATTGTATGTGCAATATTTGGACACTACAATAAAAACAAATAAAAAACAGTCGCTTCCATGGAATTCATAAAAATTTTAAGTTTCTTTTCTTTTGTCAAAAATTGAAAAGAAATTAATTTATTTTGAATTTCGGTCCATTTAATTCGGGGGGGGGGGTGAACCTGGAAAACTTCTTCTCAGATATGGCTCTGATAGAAATGATACGTATTTCCACAATATCAAAATTTTCTGACGTCCAAAAACATGGTTGCATAATGCTCCGCCAAGTAGCAAAAAAAAGAAGCGGTAGATTACCATAAAAAGAATGCAATGATGCATATGCAAGTTAAATTGGAAGAAAAGAACAGTAGTGTAAAAACGAACTGTGTTTGTCGCGATGGATTTAACTAGACACGAGGAAGGTTCTACAGCCTTCGTGGTTTTTGAAGTGTGTTAATTTACATTGTAAACTGGTTCTTTAGTTTTAAAATTTAAATATCACCGGTGTTATTGAAAAAAGTTCAGAGCCGATAAGTTTGACAAAAATTCCTTTTTTTGCAAAAAAGATGAGCTTCGTCTTTGAAAGTGTCGGGATAATTTAATAATAAATTTAATAATAAATTTAATAATAAATTTAATAATAAATTAAATATATATATTATTTCATTGAAATTTCATCCATTATACATTAAGAAAGGGACTTTGAATGTTTTACAAAATTAATGAATGTAATGATGTAACTAACGAGCAATTGAATGGTGCGAGTTCGAACAGCAAATCGGATAACTTTAAAAATTCTCGGGCTATGTGTTGAATATAAAATGAGCTGATATTTAATGACATTATCACACACCAATTATCTCTAGCTTTTAGAAAAATCATTGTCCGAAAGAATTTTTTTCATTTCGCATTGAAAACATTTCTCATTTTAGTTGTTTTTCAAAAAAAAAAAAAACCGGCCTCGTTTTGTCGCCTGTCAAAATTTCTTCTCAAATCCGCGCCGCTGGAATTTTAATAATATAGAGAACTTGTTGCTTCTCCGAATGCTGGATAATTCAGGAAACATTTTTTTTTTGTGGCAGAGCCCGACCGCTTAGTCTAATGTCCCCGGTATTTAATTAGAACAATTTCGCAGACTCGTATTATTATAATGGCACAATCGGATTTCGAATGACCCCCCCCCCGATATATGTGCTCCTCAGAAACTTGGTTTTATCGACTGAAACTGAAAACACTTGTCTTATTATATTTTTAACGTTTGTATGCTTTGATTTTTTACCTTTTATGAATTCAGCGATAGAGAGACAAATAAGATTACCGCATAATTAACCCTAAAACATTATTACTTATGAGTTTTTTATGTATTGTCGCGAATATTTCGATGAAAGAAAAAAAAAAGGGTTATAATAAGAGGCGACTTTTTATAAATGGCAAATTTTCCCAACAAAGTACAATTTGCTTTTTGAAAACAGTATCTCATCCTTAGCACTAACCACTTTTATTTTTCATATTCTTACCGTACATACTAAGAAATGGATACTAGTATAGTTGAAATGTATATAGCGGTATAAAATCTGCAAACAATAAAACATCAGTTTATATTGCAGTTAACGCAACAACTAAAGAAAACAGGAATTTCACAGAACATAATACAATGGGTATGTATAATTGTAAACAACAATAGAAAAATCACAATTATATAATTTACTCTAGAAAAGGTATTGCGCAAAGTGGTAGAATATAAAGAGAGAAGGCCTTTTACATATACAAGGGTTAGAGAAAATACAGAATAAATATACTTCATTAGTATGCGGACGACGTAGTGATCTACACACACCTCTGCAGCCGCTTTTGATACTGCTATTGAAAAAATATAAAAGGCCTTAACGAAATTACAAAACGTACGTGCAAAGCTATCTCTACAGAAATAAAAATGTAAAAAAACATAGAAGGACTTTAAGCAATATTTGCTACGAAAATTCCATGGATATTAATATATATATACTACTAGCTGACCCAGCCACGCGTTGCTGTGGCTTAGTAGTTATAATAGATTAAATTAATTTTTTACTTATTATTTTGATGCAACCAAATTAATTTTTACTAATAAACCTGAAATTATTTAGCCGATTTTGAATCATATGTAAAGAATGAAATTATCCAACTAATATACACTTATTGAATTTACATTTTATTTATCTCATCTTTAACTTTAATTTGTAATCAATGACTTATTTACACAATATATTAAATAAATTAGTTACATAAAAATTAAATGTTATAAATAAGGCAGATAACATTGGTTTCGAACTATTAGTTATATTATTTTATAAAATTGAAAATTATCTAAGTACTAATTTGTGCACAATGTTCTTGGTTAACCTGTATTTTGCTAACACGAATAAATTTCATGGTGTTCCCACACGAATGAGCAGGCAAGATGCATTTATTCTTGCAATTTCTTCTTCCGATTCAGTAGTTCTCATAACACGCATACGCCGTGCATTTCTGCTACGCGCATTGTTGAGGTTCGATTGTCTCCGCGGCATTACCTTATACTGAAATATAAAGCAACTTAGATGCCCAACAATGTCACAGAGTTGTATCACTGCCACACTATTGTTGTCGGAATATTTAAATAGTTTTTTTTTTTTTTTTTTTATCAAGGCAGGGCGTTTATTAAATACACTGAAATATAAATAAATTAAATGCCGCACAATATCGCACAATATCGCACAATAATTTATTTTTTTTTCATAAACAACAACTTCGTAATAACACGAACTTTTTTGTAAACAATAGAGCGAAAAAACGTTTATTTAATCATTCATTGATAAAAACGTCATGCGCCAGCGATAAACATGGTTGCATTTCGATTAACATCGCATGATACACAAAAGTCGCCACGTAAAGTAGTTGGTGCTCAAAAAATAATAAAATCGGCAAAATTTGTTTTATTTAATATAACAAATACATTTATGTAAATAATTTAAAACAAAAAGTATCCTATCTCTTAAGAGTTGGACCAAATTGCATGTACTTTCAAAATTTTATAAAAATCGGTTAAGTAAATTCCGAGTTTATCCTGCACAAACATAAAGACACGGAATTTTTATATATATATATATACATATATATATATATATATATATATATATATATATATATATATATATATATATATATATATATATGTATGGTTCAATAATAAATTATTTTACGAACATACTGCCAGAATTCAGGATGATAGGTTAACCAAAAGAATATTTTATGAAAACTAAATAATGTAAGGCATAAATATGTTTCGATGAGTGCGAAATGATGAAATTAATAAATATTAGCGAAACGCAAGTGTTTTGACAAAAACTGATTCTGTAGAGCAGTAATTCAAAGTTTAAAAATTTGTAAAATAATAAACCGAAAAAGCCAGAAGAGATAATTTTATTGAAAGACATTATTAAAATTAATTTAATTTGAAGGACACGAAAGATGTTAGGGAAAAGGATAAGGTGTAATATGGTTTTGTTGTTTTTAGCGTAGTCCGTAGAGGCTGAAATCGAAAGTTACAAAAATGGATTACATCGGCCTTTTTATCAATTTCGATAAAAACTAAAAAAAAGCTAGAAATAATTCAAATCCATTAAGAATATGTTTAAGATCGATGAAAACTGCTCCTAACCACTGCGTCCTAGCACAGGTCAATTAAGGATGCAATATGTATATATATACATACGAGGGTAACCTGAAAAGTAAGGTTCTCACCTCTAGCCTTTACGAAATAATGAAGGAAAATTAAATCTGAAACTCGTATTTTATTACTTGAATATCTCATATTTTAATTTTTGATGTAAGGAAACCGTTTACATTTAAATGTTTGTCACATCTTGTAAAGTTAATTTTTCAACACTGTCTCTATAACATTTTCCGTCCTGTTCTTTGAAGATGTCGATGACTCGATTTTAAGCGATTGCCGTTTTCCGTCAGCTGATGTTTTAGCATGAAACATGCGTCAGCCGTTAACTAAAAGGTCACACTTACGTGGGAGGTAAATAAGAATACAGTCTTTTCTTCTAGTTGTCTTAAGTCAGTCGTCTTCAGACCATGATGATTGTCGTTCATCGATGTCTATATGTCAATATACTATAATGTTGCATCGACAAAAAAAGAAAAAGGATATAAAACTGTTGTCGAATGAATGAAAGAAATGTGATTACGTATAAGTATTGAAAAATCGGGTTTTAATGAAATGTACGAAATAAAGAAAACGAAAACCTTTGATAAATGAAATAAAGCATTGAAATTACACAAATCGATGGAAATAGGTATGCCATACAAAAGCTTAATATTTCGAAGCTGTAATAATGTCCAGAATTAAATACGGAATCGGAATTTGGGGTGAGGCGAAAATTACAGAAATGAGGAAAATCAGCAAATTGAAAAAAAAAAATGTTTAAAACTGGTCTTACACAACGAGAGAAAAACGCATTAGCTAACATCACTTGGTGGTGGAACAAAAATAACGAAATGTCAACAAAAATGCTTCATATTATTAGAGCAAATTACTGAGTATGCTAAACTCGAAGATAGGCAGTTGCCAACTAGAACAAGAACGTACAGGACTAGAAATTGCGATAAACCTTGCTATGTACGATCTAGGGAGATTAACAGTAAAATTGACACAATGTAGAGGAAGAGGTATTAATAAAATTAATGGGGAACATACCAAAGGAAATTCGAAATGAAAAAAATCTGGAGAGATGGAAAAACAAGGTTAAAATTTGGTTGATAGCATGGTGTAAAGAGCAATAGAAATAGTAACAAAAAAAAAAAAAAAAAAAAAAAAGGTATCGTAATACTAGTAATAACCACTTATAACATTGACACTACGTTGACATGAGACTTATTATCATCTCCAGTTTTAAGCTGTTAATGAGAGAGTGGTACTTGTATAAAAATTATATTGTATTATTGTAATATATAAGTGTTATCATATTAAGGTATTGTAATAGGAAATATTATTTTTTTAGATGATGGTATAATTGTAATATAAATGATAAATAATGAGAGTGTGGATTTTATAGTATAGTAATATATAAGTTAATACTTTCTATGCTGTAACTATTGTACAAATAAATGATATAATTATGTTGGGAACCCACAGACGGGCTAGTGCCTTGTGGGACCCGCAAATTATTTAAAAAAAAAAAAAAAAAATGAAATAAAGAATGGAAATTGTGCAATTCTCTGGAAAATACAGTTTCCAACGAAAGTTGTCTTATCGGTTTACAGTCCTATACATTTATATATACAGTCAGTCGAGTTCATACCGCGTTCCGATGCGGTTCGCTATCGATCTCAAGAAACCCGAAAATCGGCGATTATTTCTGTTCATGGAAGAAACCTTTGGATTAAAACTCAAAACGAATCCAGCTCTACCAACTACTTGTGGAGGATCGTGTATCGATTTGATCTTCGCTGGTCACAAATTGAATTACAAAAGTTTTTTTCTTTTTTTTCTTGGGCCTGTTAACCGGCGGGACCTTTACCTAGAAACAATTTTGATACAGTATCAAATGTTAGGAAAAAGGAACAAATAACAGGAGCAATCTATGGAGAGGGAAAGGATAGGACATAAGAGGTTACGTAAGTTATTTCAGCTACTATAAACCCATATTGATTGTCCATTACTTCTAAGGATCACGTGACACAAGAATAAAAAAAAATTAATAAAATCGTTAATTATTTTCTTTCGAATTGAAGATGTTCATTATCTCATCTTCAATTTTAACATACTCGTATCTTAAAGAAACAGTTGAAAGTATCAAAGATATTAACAGACACAGCAAACGGCTAAAGCATGTTCCATGTTTTTTGAATTTTAACCGTAGACTCTAAACAGAGAGCATTGGGGAGTTTGGGGATCTCCAACGAAAAGAAGCTCAGCGACGTTTTTTTTTTTTTTGTTTTTTTTTTTTATTGACAGAAAACAAAACATAATCACTTAGTAGAGCAGCGTCTGGATTATCGGGTGACAATTGACAATCCCCGAATTTGTCGAAAAGTTCTTGGGTAACCTGCGCTGAGAGCGGCTATGCGTTAACATGCAATTCCACGCGAAGTTTTTCTGGCCGCCAAAATTGTTATCACTTTCTTTAAATTGGCGAGTGTTTGTTTGTAGCTGTCACACCATTAATTTCCCACGCTCCATGAATTCCACTAAAATAAAATTCCTTCGTTGGCCGAAAACTCGGGACGGATCTTCTATGAGGTTAATCATTTTAAACATGTATTATAAACTCTAATAACGGTTTACTAAACCAGTATCGATCCGCTACACTTCAATGTATGACAAACGATTGCTATGGGAACCTTACTTTCCGGATTGTCCCGCAGGAAATGAGTTTATCATTAAATTAATAGAATAGAAGTTTCACCCTACAACCTCAAATACAAATATACAGATGAGTAATAAATATTGGAATAATAAATAGGTACTTTAATAGTTATAGTTATCCGGCAGTTAAAAATAGTTTCTAATCTAAGGGCACCGCTAAATATATATATATATTATCTGTGTGCTATTTATAATAGGAGGGGAATTGTGGGTCCTCTTAAATACGGGGAGATTAATGAAAATTCAGTTCAGCTGATAAGCGTTAAGCTAATAATGCTCAGTTCAATGAGAAAGTAACAATTTTAAAGACCAAGGTCTGACGTTTACGGATGTTAGGTAAAATTCCACGGAACTTTTTATCATAGAGATTTCACCTGAAATATGCAGCTTTGTCCTTTACTACGGAAAGTTAAACATGGCACTGGAATTCTTTAAGAATAGTATAAATAAAGAGGTATTAATTTTATCCGATTGAATAAATCGAGCAAAACATAAGATATGATATTTCGCCAACAAATGATCGTTAACGCGCACATATCTGTGTGTATGACACAAGAATAAGATCGTAAGCATAATGTTATAAATTAGGAGGAATGTATGTCGCACTGATCGAGAAAAAATTATAAGAAAACTGGAATAATGACACCTGCTAGAAGAAAAACTTATAGCAATGTTAAAAAATTAGTGGGAATTGATGTAGAAAAATGCAGAGATGGATTATGTAATAAAGATTTTAACAATGAGGCATCGTCTTGCTCGTTTGTTTAAAGTGAAAGTAATCAACAACAGTAAATGTTGCGGTACGGAGGATTGCTTAGATGTGGCGGAAATGTGAAAAGGAAGGAACAGTACCCCTCCTAAGCCGTTACCTAGATTTTATACTTTGCCGATGATATTCATCAACTGCACTTCGACAACAGAATGTATTTCCACGAATTTATTAAGGAAAATAAAAATAAAAATGTAGAAAAGCGAAGGAATAATTTAAATGTTAGTGAAAAATCGGAAGCTAGATGATCGAAAAAGAAGGAAATCGCTTGTCCAATCTGAACCATTTCTGAGAATTTATTTGACCAAGATGTTTTTTTACTGTTAGTAGATTCGATGAGTGTACAACTATGTGTATATATACAAATATGTTTGCGTATGTGCGAGGATATATATTTAAAAGGTGAGGATATAATATATGTTTAAAAAGTATTTAAATATATATTTAAAAATGCTTACAAGTTAAACGTCTGAAAGCTTTTGTGTTTTATACTAAATGTACGAATTAATGATTTAAGCGAACGTCTTTCTTTACCCCGGTTGAAAGGGATGTGAAGAATAAAGAATTTTCTTAAATGGCGCTGCTTGTAACGAAAATATAGTCATAGATAAATATTACGCGAGACCTCTCTGAAAGTTCTATATAAAATTCGATGCTCTAGTCTACCAGACGCCCGTCGAAGAAAATGCCGAGATTTACAGGATTTTTATCAGTTCTATGAATTCAGCGCATTGTCTCTCGGCCAACGGTAGGGCTGTCTTCTGAGCTGTATAATTTCATATCGTTTGTCCGTATTTATTCCCGAATAACACGAATAATATGAGTATCTTTTTTAGATGCTTTTAAACTTGTTCTATTTCCCATTGCGTTCAGTGCCAATTTGTTTTGAAAAACTTTTTTCAATTCCTTTACCACTTGCTGTTTTTCGTACCGAGCATAAATCTTTGGTAAAATCTGTCGGATGCATACATTTCCGTTTGTCCTGGTCTTTGTTTTTTTGTATTTTTTTGTTTTTTGGGATTGCCAGCCGAGGGAAGAACCCAGCATTAAATTGAGAGAGAAAAACGAATTAGAATTGAATACTATTAGAGATAGAAGCAATGAAAGACGTTGTTATAATAGGAATGATCGCCGGGGATGGAAGAAAAAGAATAAGCGAAGCATTGTATATAGTAGGCAAACCAAGATTCAGGAGTTGCCGATAGAAGTGAGAGCGTTCTACAAATATAGACGCGCATTCGAAGAAGATGTGATTTGTATTGTAAAGTAAATCAAAATTATCCGGATGGGAAGAACAAGAAAAACGAAAAGAGGATACAGAAAGTCGACTATGGTTAAAACGAAGCCTGCAGATAGAAGAGATAAGAAATCACAAAAGATGAGGCTAGTCCTACCACCAACGACAAGGAGGAGAATCAGTTTGGATATTAAGATAAAAGGATTCAGGATTAGACAATAAAAAGAAATAGATATCGTGTCATCATCTACGATGACGATTCCTGGAAAGAACATTAAGATTAGAAGAAAATTTGAATAGAAATTAACCAGTCTGAACGGTAGATCGAGCTAATGAATCAGCTAGTTCATTGCCCTCAATGCCAACACGGCTGGGGGACTGTAAGAAATCGATTTGTATGGAACAAGCGTTATACAATCTAGTGACAAGAGAATGAATCAGGAGAATTAGGAAGTTTGAGGAATGACGAGGAAGGGGAGTGGCGGTAGAGACAGTAGTACATCTTTAGAACCTGAGACTTACGGAAATTTAATTAAATACCATTTGTGGAAATGACGGTATTGGATAGCACGAAATATAGCTGTGGACTTTGCAGTAAATATGGAGCAGAAGGAAGGCAGTTTATAAGATTCAAAGTAGTTGAGTGATGGAACCAAACAGGCAACTCTCCTGGTACCGCCCGATGTCCTGGAGCTATTAGTAAAAATAACAGTGTGGACAGGAAATAAAGATTGAATGACAGAGTGATATTCTTGTCGGACTATATATGAGCCGGCAGGTTCTTGTGAAAGGCGGAAAGAGAGTATAGCTTTAGGGGGATGCAGAAAATTGGAATAATTAAATGTGAAGTAAGGGAGAAAATTTAAAGAGCGAATTGATTAAGTCGTTTAGATATATGAGAAAGAACAGGGGTTTTCTTGGTAGAGAAGCGCCAGTTGTGTAATGTGGAAATATAAGAGTTAATAAGATTGAACGAGGAAATAGGAAGTCGCTTTATCAAGAAACGGTAGCTATGATAAGATTGACGAATATATAAGGGAATCATATTGGTTTTCGAAAGAACTGCAGCAGTGAACGACTTCAAAGTTCCAAGGCCCCGGCGGAGACAAAGGTTCTGCGCACTATCCAGTTCTGAATGAGCTGTGTTGGAAGCAATACTGTATAAGAAGGAACAATAATCTAACTTCCAACGTATAATAAATTTATACCGGATAATATGGTTACAAGGATCTCCCCTTAACGGCACGGGGAAAGAGGTTTAAGAAAGTTTAGCGTATTAGAAACAGATTTGCATAAGTATTTTATATGTTCCTGAAAAGTAAGACAACTGTTAAGAAAGATGTTTAAGTAGCAGAAGGATGAGACAAGAGGGATAGCGCACTTATTTACGGACAGGATTATTGAAGATGGATTATAAGGACTCAAAGCGAAAGCAATACATGAAGACTTGGCGGGAGAGCTGGAGAGATAAATATTGGAAAGAGCGGTTTCTAAAGAAATCAGAGAGTCGTTAAGGTCACCATTAGCTTCTAAAATAGACTTAGAAGTGGAATATAGAACGATATCGTCCGCGAAGTGTAAGGAAGATGATTTAAAAGGAAGTCGAACTACGCTGGAGATATAAATATTAAAAAAAGTAGGGGTAAGGTAGGAGCCCTACGGTAGACCCTGAAATACTTTCCGTGAAGCGGAGTAGACAGGAGTACATATAGGTGCACAGTCCTATTTTGAAAAGGTTTAACAATAAGTGAGGTAAACTGGGGGGAGAGCATCTTGTCTTGAAGAGTAGGAAGGTATACGTTATCGAATGCATTGGAGACACCAACGAAGGAGGCCATAGTGTAATTTTTGTTTATGAAAGATTTATAGATATCTGCAAGAAGAAAACTAATGGAATCAAGAGGTCCTAATCCAGGACGAAAACTAAACATTTTATTGGAAGATAGGTTGTTGCGCTCCAGCCAATAAACAAGTCGCCTGTTTAGCATTAGAAGGATTTCCACAAAAACGGAGCAAGGGAAACTGTTCGGAAGGCGGAAAAATTTCGCTTGGGAATAGGAATAATCATAAAGGAATTCCAGGATTATGGAACATAACCTGAATACATAAAGGAGTTAAAAATATTAAGAAGGGTGTTAAGAATCGGAAAGGTTTTTGATGATTATGAAAGAGATACGATCAATACCAAGAGGAAAGTTGGATGATTTGTTTAAAGAGCCGCTAAGCTCGCTAATGTTCAAGACGAAAGTTAGAAAATGAGGACCAGTGATATGTGTAGTAAGGGCAGAAAAGATTTCATTAAAGTCTGTAAACGAGGCAAGTCGATCTTTAGAGAGATTGGGGCTGAATGGGAAATTGTACTGTGGGTCTCTGAACGACTTAGCAATTTCCCAAGTGGTTCGCGAAAGTGACGAACAAAATTTCCTCGAGGAATTTTTCTTGGCAGTTTTTGTAGATATACCTGGCTCTAGCGTTGCCCCTTTTGTGAGCGAGGAAATTAGTCATAGATGGACAAGAGTGAAAGATTTTATAGGATGCCATGCATTAGTCTTGAGCTATTTTACAGTCATTATTCTACCATAAGGAAGAAGTATTGCGATGCTTCTTTCTTGAGAAAGTATGAGCTGGAGGAGATGACAGAGGAAGTGTTGAAAGAATAGCATTAGAAAATGAATTGGATTAATCGATTGGACTTGAATTAGATTGAATATGTGTTAGAGAAGAATCGACTGAAGAGCGGTATTTAGCCAATCAGTTTTTGAGAGCAACCATAATGGGGCATATAAAGGTCTGAAGTATTGTTGAGAAGAGGGATTGCCGATGGAAATAATTATGAAGACATGATCGTTCCCAAAAGTGCCACTTAAAGTTTCCTAGGAGCAGGGAAGACTAATATTAGGAGAAACAATAGATAGGTCGAGAGAACTGGATATTGATGGACTTTTAAAATATGTTTAAGAGCCGTCATTAAGTAGAATGAGATTGTTAAGTGAAATTGTGTCTTCAAGAATTGCTCCATTTCGGTTGTGTCTGGCACAAGCTCAGAAAGGAGAATGTGAATTCCAATCCCCACCAATTATGAATGGGTTTGGAATAGAATTGAAGAAGGCAGTAAAGGGAAAATTCTTAAGATCAAAGTTTGGTGGAACATAAATAGAGACTAAGTTTATAGGATGAGAAAGTAAGTTAGGAATGGAGATTTAGAGGACATAGAAAGATTATGGGAGATGAAAGCAATGCCATTCCTAATTAGGACTGTAATTCCTGCATATCCGTCTTCCAATATTATAACCTCTGATTTTAAGATTAATGCTATTTTTAAGCCAGATTTCCGAGATTAACGCCCGTTAATATTATGCTACTGCAATATATTATCAAGGGCGTTTAAATTAGCCCCCATGTTTCGACCGTTCCATTGTAAGATTTTACATTTCTGAACTGAGATAAAGAACGAAAGGGGATGAACAATAAACCGTCATGGAAAAGATGAGAAGGGAAGCAGTTTTGAAGGAAAACAACCATCAACATGCGCGAAATAGATGATAATCCATATCTTTGAGATTATTAAATATAAGTATATATATATATATATACACATATATACATTTATATTAATTACAATGTAATTCTTAGGCTAACCCCCATTCGAAAAAATGTCCCAATTTTATGTAACGCTAAATGTCCCCAAAAAATGTCCCAGAAAAATGTCCCAATTTTATGTAACGTTTGTTATATTTTGTAGGATTTTTGTTATTGTTATTTAAAAAATGTCACAATTTTATGTAATGAAATATGTAACGAAAAATGTAACGAAAAAATGTTTTAATTTTATATAACGGAAGGTAAATGTTAGAATAGGATTTTTGTGGTTATGTTATTTTTTGTGTGTGTTGATGCCAGTAAGAATTACGTTGTAAATTTTGATCATTTTATACAAAGTATAGAAGAGAAAGAGACAGGAATGAAAGCAGGAGGGGTCAAGGGGCACAGCCCCTTGCGAGGCCAAAGTGGCTGAGTTTATATATATACACACATATATACATACATATATATATATATATATATATATATACATATATACATATATATATGTGTATATATCAATTAAACTTGGCCATTTTGGCCTCGCAACTTGCTTTCTCTTTCTCTTCTATACTTTGTATAAAATGATCAAAATTTACAACGTAATTTTTACTGACATCAACACAAAAAAAAATAATATAATCACAAAAATCCTATCCTAACATTTAAGTTACATATTTTGCTCTATAAAATTGTGACATTTTTTAAATAACAATCACAAAAATCCTATAAAATATAACAAACGATACATAAAATTGTGACATTTTTTCTAATGTGGGTAGCCTAAGAATTACGTTGTAATTAATATATATGTATATAGTTCTGTGTGAAGTATATTCGTTATTACTCAAAGTTCGTGCATTATAAAAAAAGAATTGTTTGTTCGCTGGACAAAATGTAACGGTACTTTTTCGTTTGAGATTTGGGAAACGCTGTCGACTCGGGCTGAATACCTAAGACGAGAATTTGAAAATTGCGAGCGTGCCCAAAGTTCAATAAGTAGAAAAAAAGATAGAACGACTTTTTTGTGAAACAGCATGAAATGTTTAGGTTGCGGCGAGTGCTTTCAGTGACTGCAAGTAACTTGAAACTCAGCTAGCTACCCTGACGTAGTTGGTTAGGTAGTGGTGTCCCGTCTAGGTAAGACTTTTGCGCAGGTTCGCCTCTTGGAGAAAAATAATTACGTTTTTTTGATTGATATGGAATTCTGTGCAGTTTGCTGAGTTAGTTTTATCTCTGGAACCGCTTCATCGCAGGATGATGTTATTTTTTTTGCTTCTTATGTTCTCTGCAAATTTTTATAAAGCAGTTGTACTTTTTTCTTTTTCGATAGTTTACTGAAGAGGCCCGTTTTGAATGTATTTCCATACTGATCAAGGTCTGGAATAAATGAAAAAAGATCAAAAATCACAAAGAGCGCGCGGGCACATGGTCGGGGAGCTGTTTCCGAGCTGTCAGATGAATCCTCGCGCTCTCATCATAATAATGGATAGCGCTTGTGGCTCATTACAATGAACGAATAATTCCGAGAACATAGAGATACCTTTTTCGGTTAGTCGCCTCCGCTTGTTGCATCTCCGGATCGAGCGAAGAAATAAATTGTTCGTCATTAAATAAACTACTTTCAGCTACCGGAGTCGACTTTAGAACTTGTAACATGTGCCTTTTTCTTAGCGGTGTACTCTGTAAGTGTCTCCAACTACAGACTATGAATGAAAAGCTATTTTCGAAGATGAATTAAATTCATCCAACGCGATGGAAAGAACATACGGTATAATCTGTTCTTGAAAAATGTGATCTGCCGTTTAGTTAGAGAGCCCGTACCGCCTAGTTGTCGAAGTCGAACGAAACGGTGGTAAACGAGTTTAATTTGATGTAGTTTCAAATAATCGGAATTGGTTTCGATAAGTCATTTTCGAAGTCGGTTGACCAAACTAGTTTGTTTTAAAATGACCGTCCCATTAAACAGCTAAGTGCATATAAATCTTCCGAAATCTGTAATGTAAAACTGACTCAAGAAACCAACAAAAAGTCTGTAACGATCGCGAAGCAAGGGGGCGGTCTTGATGCTGTCGCATTTTACGAATGATGCGATCGTTTAAAAAATCCAGATAATTCGTAAAAATATTCGTTAATACGGAATTTTTTTTCCCGCTTTTCCTCAGCAGTCCGTGTATATAGTCTTTTTGGGTTTATGTAATTGTTACATGCTTTCCCCTATTATGTCTTTTTAAATATAATTTTTAATTATTAATTATTAATTTTACGAATTTACAAATTTTTAAATTCGTATTTTCATCTATAAATAGGCTCGAAGACTTTTTTCATTTGGTATTTCCTTTGTTTGATTTTTTACACGGCAGCTTCGAAGAATTCGATTCGTGCTATTAAGCAAAATGTTGAAGTTTTTCGAAATTACGACTTACGACTGAGAGTTGCTCCCCGGAATTCGTACATCATGCAAAAATGCGTACGTGGGCGTTATCGTTAATTATATTTCCGCAGTATGGTGTGAACGATTCATTTGATACGTAGTTTCAGTTCATTTTTTTACTAAAATGAAATAGATAGTCATAGTTTACGCGCCATCCGAAATACGCACGAATACTTCTGTAAAGTACGGAGGTACTGGTTTAATTGTCTTTTATCGAAACCAGTTTATTCTCTATTCGCAATTTTCGTCATGAATTATTTTCTAAATATCTGCAACCATAGGCGTACCCAGGGTGGATTTAGGGGTTCAAACCCCACCCGAAATTTATTTTTACGTTGCTGCATTGTCGCTTTAGGATCGTAACATGTCTTGGTACCAGGCATTCTGACAGTACAACTAACTATGTATTAGTGTAAATTATTCTCAAAATGAAAATGAATAGAAGTCTTACGCATTTAGAACTATTATACAAGAGATTATTAATAAAATATAATTACTAAGTAAAATCCTTTTTTCTGTCAAGTGTTTTTTTTTAAAATGGATATCGACCCTCCCCCGGGGGGGGGGGGGGGAACTTGCCTGGATACGCCTATGTCTCCAACTGTTTTCACTTGTTGTTTAGCATTTCCAATTCATTTTTATGTTTATTGGTTATCTTTTTCCATCGCATTTCATTTTATTTTAGTGTTTCATTTACTTTCTTAGCGAGATGTATTGATTTTCTATTTTTTTTTACCGATTATTCATCAATTATATTAATTGATCGGAAAGTTCATGTACAAAAAAATAATTTTTTCTTTGGCTTAGTGTAAAACAATCTGGGTGCGGTTGTGCTTGGGCACAGGGCCGTTGATTTAACCTAAAACGCCTACATCAGTTTAAGTATTTATATAAATTTATATATATATATATATTAAGTTTTATTCATAATATATTTTTAACAATATTATTTTTTGACTCATCTATTCATTCTTTGAGCTATATTTAGTCACCTTTTCCTTCTCCTGTACTTCCAAATTGCATTCGCCATATATGTATATGCGTTTAAAAAGCTGAGTGTGTATTATCATATATAACTTCGTCCCAGTTATAATTAATTATCTTATTTTGTAACCTTTTTTCATCAAAGACATATTCCAAGGAGTTTTTAAGAGGTTGACATTTCGGATTCAATATACTAAATGCACAACAGAAGACGTAGAGTGGTCAGATATTTTCGTATTAATTATTCCCGAAGTAATTTCATTTGAATTATACTTCATAAATATATTATCTATGAGGCACCGAGTATTTCTATCTATCCTATTTTCTTCTCTTATAATTCCACCTGTAATACTCTACCTGCCCTGTAAATTACATTTAAAAAGTTCTCCGCCTACGCATTACAAAGCAATAAGTCAATATTAATAAAATCACCACAAATCAGGAAATTATCTTTATTAATTTAATTTCTTTAAAAATGTTGCGGTTTCTTTTATGAATTCGCCTACGTTTTTGCTCGGTGATCTATATACAGCAATTAATCGTAATGGATTGTTTTTACAAATATCTATATCAACTATCACATACTTGGCGCGTTATTAACTTCACGAATGTGAAATTTAAATTTATTATTTACAAACACAAGTATACAATATTCGTGAAACCCGCTACATTATCTTACATTTATTTCGGTTAATACGATGACACTTACAGGTACGGCCCATGAATGAGAGTTATAAATTCATCCCAGTTGCGTCTCACAGTTTTTATATATTTAAGTGCAGCGCATGAACGTTCATTTTTAGAGTATTGTTCACCCTCTTAATATGCTGCTTATATTATCAGCCCATTGTTTTAAACAATATGAATTAGAATATTGGTCATATAAAAATAATTAAGAAACTGAATTAAATATTCCGCGTGCTTTATTTAGTTGAGTTGTTACACTCATTTAGCTTGTAATATTAATTTGGCGTCCCGAGACTTTAATGAAAGTATGAATGTTGTTTAAGAATAATCCTATAATTACTTTTTAAATATCTTTTATCGAGTAATTAATTTTTATTTCTTAGTGCATTTCTATTAAATTATCGGAGTAAACCTTGAAGTCGGCATTTTATTTTTTTTTAAACTGTTTTGTGAATAAGAATTTTTGGTTAAACCATTTAGGTGTCGGATAAAAAAAAAAAAAAAAAAAAAACTGAAATAAGAATTTATACTTTTAATTTAATTTGATTTCATTTGAATAGATCGCATTTAATAGAACGATTTCCATTTTTGAACAACCTTTTAGATAGATCTTTTGCTACCCTTTTCGTTCGAAACATGTTTTATTTATTTTTTCCATTTTCACTTATTCCTGTGTCTCGATTTTGCAGACAAGTGTGCGGGGGCAATTGTCGTAATGTAAAAATTAAAATGATTAATGTTGCAACGAAGTTTGTCGGCTTTGTTTTTTGTTTTTTTTATGCCGTTTGAAAATACAGCGGGTTCACTGTTAATTATTATGGTAATGCAATTCAGATGTTTATAAACTGTCGACCATCACACCGGTTATTTTTCATAATTCACGTTACGTCATTTCATTGTTATAACGGCTACATAGTTTTGAAATTACATTTTTTTTTTTTTATTTATTTTTTATTATATAAATATTGTTCCGGAAAAATATTGAAGAATATTTTATTGGCACTGTTATGAAATGATCGTGACATAATAAGGGAGAATAAGTAAAATTACAATAACCCCGATGCTCTAGAATCAGTGACTCGAATCTTCCTTTGAAAGACACGAGAGATCTGTCCTCATTTCTGCATCATTTTCTCGGTTTTCATCTGCATCTATTCCATTTTTTCTTTTCATCCCCCTTCTAATTACTTTCTTTGTAAAAATTAATAGCCGTGTTTTATTTGAATGTGTGGCCTTTCCTAATGGACAATCGTCCTTCTACTCTACTAAAACTCGCTATCCTTACTAACCCTCATTATTATTATTATTATTATTATTATTATTATTATTATTATTATTATTATTATTATTATCGGTGCTTCTTATATGTTCTATTATTTTATTTTAATTCTGTCATCACTGCCCTCGAATTATTTTTATTCTCTATCCTAATCGTTAAGACTATCAATTTATTATCTCCTTCTTCCCATTTCTTTGGCTGATTTGGTCGTCGACAAATTCAGTAAGTATTAAAACTACAACAATTTGCGTCACAGATGTGATCGAATAGAATGGGATCATAGATTCTCTTGAAGAAGGGACGACGAAACATGTGTGTGTATCTATAATCTTGAAGTATGTTAAGAAGTATGAAAGTCGCTAAAATTTCAAACAGAGAATTTCTGCGCAGGTTATAGATGCTGCAAATTTACGTATTTTATCGTGAAATGTATTTCAAATACAGAAATAACACAAAAAATAAGTTCTGCTGCTAATTGGGCAGTTGTACCTGTGCGAGGTTATTACGTAATTTTCGATAAAAATTCCCAATATTGATGTGTAGATACGAGTTGCAAGTGCGTTAATAACATTTCCAAATCACCGTACAAAATTTTATTACGAAAAAGTCACTTTTATTTTTAATTTTTATTTTTTTTCAAACTATTAATTTCTTCCGAACGAATTCACCGCATGTTTATTTCGATACGTGATATTGTAAAATAAGTATTTCTCACTTTTTTGGTGATGGTCGAAAAATATACTAAAAAAAATAGGCTTTCGACGTAAAAATCTCTGCCTTAGACCGTGTAGAGGCAGTACAATGAAGCGTGTAAATATTTTTACAGATTACAGACCTCAGATCGGTGTATAGAGTCACCTGAACAAACAAACGGAGAACTCTATTTTTTTTTTTTTTTATATTATTAATTAAAACATTTATTCTACAGTGACGCCTGGTGGTGGTAAAACAGAAGGAAGGTAAATTTTATGAACATGGTCGAGAGCGGTTCGCTTTGCAGCTTAATGTGTGCCGAAAATGTCGACGATAGAGTGGAGAAAAATTTGCAGGGGGATTGATTTTTATGAAGTTAATAAGTGACATCGAGTCTGGTGTCGGGCGGTTTATATAGGTCTAGGTCTGAGGAGATGGAATTTAAAATAGCTGCGTTTATGCAGAGAATCCACGGAACATAGTCGACAACTTATAGTTACAATGTTGGGATAGGAACCGTATGCGGCTTCGCGATTCGCGATATTCATTCCGCTCATTCAAGACCATCATCTCATGAAACATTCATGAAATATGCAAAAGAGTTGCTACGCCCCATCTCCGTCCATTCATCTGCAGTTGGCTGTGTCGCCTTTCTGTGGCATAGTTTTTCTCGGCTCCTCCGAATTAGCCTACTAAAACACAAAGTGCAACGTGCGCACAACATTACTACTCCTATCTATCCGTCTAATCAGGTAATTCCGGTGTCGCTCGTGTCGCACTAAGTGCTGCTTATAATAATAACCGTGTGTGTCGTGTATGTGTCGTCGCCGTGTTGCCGGGGAAAATCCTTTCGCCAGTGTGCGTGTCGTGTGCGACATTTGTTGCCCGGCCGACCGAATATGCGATTCTTCACGCGTCCGTCGACACCTTATCATTGTTATGGGCCGCGTCTAGACACGTTGCCGAAGTACGTCGCGTTCCCAGCGATCGAATAAATTTCACAAGCGCCCCCAATTCCCGCACCGTTTTTCAATATTTATTATCAACACCGTTTAAAGAGGCGCTCTTTTCGCTCGATTTTCCCGCTTTGTCGCGATAGTTCAATTTCTGTTGAGCCGAATATTTCAGTCTTCCCATTCGCTGTGATTTCTTCCGTTCATATAAATTCGTAATGACCAAAATTCGCTCATCTTTTGAGTTTCCCCTGACAGTTTACCGGCACGTCCCGTCGCAGCTTATATTTGATATTATCAAAGTTTACACCTGATTTAGTTAGTATGACATGACTTTACAATATTCCGGGTAATTCATAAATGAAAATATTTTTAATTCCGTCTTAATACACAATTAATTTTTGAAAGTTTAAAAGTAAATAAATGAATGAATGTACGAATAAATGAGTAAATAAATAAGTTAAATTATAAATTAATTAATAAACGAAGAAACAAATAAATAAACGAACGAACGAATGAACAAATGAATAAAAAATATAATCAATTAATGAATAAAAGAGTAAATAAATGAATAAGTGAGTAAATTAATAAATGAATAGATAAGTAAATAAATTAACGAATGAGTGTAAATTAATGAATGAGTGTAATTAAATGAATGGGTGTAATTAAATGAATGAATGAATAAATAAATGAACAAATGTACGAATGGATGAGTAAATAAATAAAAAAATTTATAAATTAATTACGGAATGAAGAAACAATTAAATAAATGAATGAATGAATAAGTAAATAAAGTGAGTAAATTAATCAATGAATAAAATAACATAAATGAATAAAAGAATGAATAAACAACTAAATTAATTGATAAGTATAAGTGAATAAATAAACTAACAAAAAAATATATAAATGAATAAAGAAATAAATAAATAAATAAATAAATAAATAAATAAAAAAATAAATAAATAAATAAATAAACAAACTACTAAAAAAATTTAAATTAAAAAAAAAAGATAATGAATATTGAAAGTATAAGAAATAAAATACATAAAAATGTTTAGCATATAATATGCGCACACATACATAAAGTAAAGTGGTTCTCATGTAATTACTCGATAAGGTATAATGGATATTGCGGAATTAAGCGTTTCATAATCTACTTAAGATATAAAGAGTATGTTGTTGGTCACTTCCTTTCTTACTTTTTAGATTTATCCGGTAATATTCGATTTCAGATTAGGTATACACCCCCGGACAGCAGCGACTTGAGTTCTAAGCGAAATTATGAAATCCTGTGACATCGGATTTAGTTGTTAAGCATCTTAACTTGTAGGCTATCGCGATACATATAACTCGATCTTACTTCGTTATAGAGACACCAGACCTCTTTTTATAGTTTTTCTATATAATTCTTATAACTGATGGCAATTTTTTTGATTTATTGTTTGTGTAGCGATTTTTAAACGTCATTGATCAGATATCATTTGGTGGTCATTGGTAGTCTATTCCCCAAATTTTTGGTAGCGAACGGTTCAGTTTTTGAAGACCTAAGAAAAAATAATGTTAAACCGACCGGCGTGAAAATCGCCTTGATACATTATTTTATTTGATTATATGAAGTATTTAAATTTATTTTATAGTTACAAATTCGGCAAGTAGTGCTGATATTCACTGTAAATTTAATTAAGAATATTGTATAAAATTCTGCTAAATAGTTCGAGGTAATTTTACTTTTAGTGTGTAATGTGCGTCTTTTATCATACTGTATAAATTGCCTAGTTGAAAAAAAAGGATTATTTTCATACAATGCCAGTTGTATAAAATTATAACTGAATATTTAATTAATAGGACGTAAAACAATTACTAATTATAGTTATGCAAAAAATCAGTTCGTTTAATGATTATAAAATATTAACTTTTAAATTTAAAAAAAAAAAAAGAATTACATAATAGTATACTACTGTTCAGATTTGACATAAAGAACGGACATATATAATGTACTATTTCACTGTTTTGATTTTCGTTCTAAGTCATTGTAACGTTCTCAACTGTCATTTTTCCGGCGACAATAAGCTATATAATGATATTTAATATATAATAACTCCGGTTAATCTAAAAACGAACGAGTAATGTAATATTTAATTATGTTAAGTTGTGACAAACCTTGTAAAAGTGATATAGCGAATTTGAAAACAAATGTATACACGGAAACAAATAAAAAATTATAGACACTAAAAGTTAAGAAGACAAATGATCACTTTAATATATTTATTTAAGAATATTTTATAATACGGTGGGAAGAAAAAATAAAGAATTGCGAATTATTATAAAATTAAACAAACAATGAAAATAGTCAAAGTAAAATACTTTTTGTTATCCTGTTTTGATGACTGTAATTTCAATTACGGTTTTCTTCTTTTTTGACTAGGTCGAAGTTTATAAGCGTTACGTTTCTGATTTAGACTATTATTTATTTTAAATACCTCTGTCATTTCGAAAAGCTAAGAATGAAATCGTTGTCACAAGACTCCGCCTAGGTCACTCCAAAATTACTCATAGTCACCTCTTGTCCAGACAACCTATTCCACTGTGTTCCAATTGCAATTCTCCTGTCACAATCCAACATTTACTCGTCAGCTGTCCAACCTATAATTCATACCGAGTACAAATTCTCCAGTCGTCCAACCTTTCCGAAATCCTATCTGACCGCCACGACAAAGTTGAACGCCTCCTACGTTTTCTCAAGACCACTAATCTATTCCACTCCATCTAACTCTTATCTTATCCGTGCCTCGGGCCTAGGCGGCAGTACACGGCACGTTAATCAAAGAATAAGAAGAAGAAGAAGAAGAAGAAGAAAAGCTAAAGATTGATGGAATTTCTTACCGGTTGCGAAGTTTTTATTGTAACACTTGAAAGTACGTAGTTTTTTATGTAAAATAAAGCCGATTGAAGAATTAAAAAGGAGGAGGGGATAAAAATTTCACTTTCCAGTTAGTTGCTTTTATAGCAAAAAGAATTTTGGTCGAATCAAGTTTATAATTTCATTACGATTCATATTAGTTACAAATAAAAGATTATAAATGTTATGATTTCCGTGAAAAAATAAATTACAAGTACATTTAGAAAATTGAAAATTTTACGAAAAAGATCGTTTGTTTTTAGATTTTTATTATTAGTTGATGTAAAAAAAGATATTTAGCATTTTTTTTCCATTCAGCATCAAATCAATTTTTTTAACATTATAACCGCAGGCCAAAAAAAGAACCCACCAAATTCGTCATTGTTCTGCTGTAATTTTGTCGCGTTCGTTTATATTCTGCTTATTTTAAATTTCTGGTTTCATCTTTCACACTTATTTCTCTTCGACTTTCTGATTTATTTGTTTTTGTTTCGTCGTTATTCTTATTTCAAGAAAACAATTTGTGCTCAATTTTGACTTTTACAGTAGACAAGAGCGGAAATACCAAACTACGCGACGGTTGGTTGACCATGGACGGTTAATGGCAGGGTAGGTATCATCGTTTACTGGGTACACTATAGTCATGCCATGGAAGATGTACGTATACGAACTGTGCTTTTGCCTTATCTGATTTTGTTTGCGCACAACGAACGACAGTGTGCATTATCATCATGATGGTTTGGCGCATTTTTCGAGCCACGAATTTTGTTCGCCATGGTCACAGCCGGCACGATCTTAATGCAAAAGTAGGAGGCGGTTCTGTATATGCGCACTAGCGGTAAATATTTCCCGATGATGAAAAGGCGTGTAAATTACGTCATACGTAATCGTAAGATTCTTAGCGTATTTTTGATATTACACCATACATGCATATAGTACCTCGAGATCTTTAATATTTACAAACACCTATATTTTAATGGTCGCGAGGTGCGAATATTATTAAAAGGGGAAAAATTCTATATTTTAATCTTTTTTTCTAGAATTCTGAAAAATATATACCGTTAATCCTGCAACATTTTTCTATCAATTGAAAACTGATTAGTATGAAATATGTTTTACATAAACTAGAATACACTTTTGAACCATGGGAGTAGACAGCTTAGTAATAGAACTTAATTAACAAAATAAATTAATAAGAATTTTTTGACTTTTAAATGATTATTCGGCCTTGCCTAAGGTATAAATTTCTTCAAAAAACCCCATTATTATTATGTTACTTTAGAAAATAAGTAAATATTACTGAGTATACCTTAAAAAAAAAAAAAAAAAAATAAATAAATAAATAAAATAGCACTTCAAAATATGTATATATATATATATATGAATAGAAATTGTATCTTTAGTTTTGGTTGAGTTCACTCTGTATTGATAATTAATGATGGGCTATGCCCGAAAACGTTTCTTTAAATTGAGGTATTTATTTTAATTTATTAAAGTGAAAATTATTTTACACTTATTTATCGAGGTATTTATGAAAATAATATAATCGACTAGTGTAATTAAAAATTTGCATATTAGTGTAAACCTTTTTTTTTTCTTTGTTTTTTCTTATCGGGGGGAAAAATATTTTATTCGCAATTTGTTAGGAGACATGTAATAATATTTGCTGGTAGCGAGTATATTAACTTTTGAAATAATGTACATTTTAAAATGTATTTAATATTATTAACATTAAAAGAAATGACTATCCCCGGAATAAAACAATATAAAAATATCGAGACTGTTTTATTTTAGTATAATCCTAGTTAACTGTTTAACTACGGTTGATTTGAAAAAGAACTGTTCTTTTTATTTTACGTGGACCTCTTTTTTTTTTTTTTTTTTTTTTTTTTTTTTTGTATCTCTTATTGAGTATACTTTTTAATATTTGTTATTTTTTTTTTTTTTTTTCTTGGGCACGTCTATGGCGGATTTTAGCCCAGAAACAATGTATGAGGGAGAAGAATCAATTATAGACTCGGTCAGATATTGATAAAATAAAAGAACTAAAGATGGTAACAGTGGAAATCGATGGGAATGATAAAGCATATATATGAGAAGCACAATAAAGATTGGGGATCTTCAATAGATCGGAATATACAATCAAGAGGGATGGGCATTCGAAGAAGATATGATCCGGACCGCGGACGGTTTCATCGTTAATTGGAGGATTAGGGAAAAGCGCGAAAAGAAAACGGAAACGCACGGAAGGAAGGGAAGTCTGATTAAGGCGTAAACAAATAACAGAGACGATAGCCGAACGAAGCGAAGGAAAATTGTAAAACCAAGGCCCGCTAGGAAGATTAGGATGAATAGGTAGAAGAAAAGTTGGTTAGAAAAGGAAGGGTCATAAATATCTGACCGGAATTTAGTATGAAAATTTTTACATAGTGGATTCGCTTTTTGCGAAATAAAAGCCTAGGAGGAAGACGGAGCAATTTGAGCCGTGGAATCTACCATTTCATTATCTTCTAATAC
Organism: Icerya purchasi; assembly: GCA_039619475.1. Lineage (NCBI taxonomy): Eukaryota > Metazoa > Arthropoda > Insecta > Hemiptera > Monophlebidae > Icerya > Icerya purchasi. The sequence goes on from CM077116.1 coordinate 485,257,298, forward strand.
GGCTAGGGACCCCGAGCAAATCGATGTGAATAAAATAAAGTGAGAGAAGAGTGTAAATAAGCGAATACCGAGAGGATAACAAATTGGAAGAGTAAGAGGGGAAATGCGGGAAAGCAGCTTTAATAGCACGCATGGAGCTAGAGATAATCATATATTTGGAAGAAGATCGATGGAAATTATGGAACGGAAGATGGCCCACCATTAGCTCGGCGGTAAAGATTAGAAGGGAGACGAAAAGACTCGGAGAAATTACTTTTTAATACAAAATACAGGCGGTCCAGCAAATGATTAAATGTTTCTCCAGAATTGTTTATCGATTAAGCGTCATTTGTGTTTGGCCATTCGTGTTTATTGTACTAACGCTTACCTAAATTCTGAAAAATAAACACCTTCTCGACTACTTAAATGTAATTATTAATCTTCTTTGCCTATTTGCTATAACTGATATCAGCGAGAACGGAAACCAATCATTTCGACATATATTTTTAAAATTTATTTATGTTTTTTTTTTGATCTTCGACTTTCATCCTTAGACTAGTTCACTCTGGGTTTGTTAAGACTGGTCGAAAAACGACAATGAGCGCTACCGGATATTTTGTAATGGTGAGTTTATAGGAACGAAGAAAAATTACACATTTCTTATTAATTTATAATCCGACAATTTAATCTAGATATCTTCTCATACCGCTGGCAGAATGATTAAGACAATTCGCATATAGAATACTGAGGATAATGAAATGCTGTAACGTATTCCTTTAAAATTTCATCGTTCTCTATTTAAAATTCTCTCGACAAAAGAATGAGAGAGATAATAATTTTTTACCTGAAAATTAACATAAACACGGGAAGAGGGATAATTTCGAGTTATTCGAATTTAACCGTCGTTAGTTTTCAAATTAGGTCGGCCCTCCTCCGAAGAGCGTATAACTTGTCGTCGCCTTTTTATTGCGAGGTATATAGTTCTTTCGTTTTGCGAACTTGCGCAGAAAGACTGGAAATGTTTCATAGTGAGTTGATTAATTTTTTGTTAGGTGTATTATTAAGAAAAGAAAAAATATTCGCGTTTTCTAAGTTTCTGCAAACATTTTTTTTTTTTTTTAATGGATACGCTAACGAAGAGCAACAATCCAATCAACTAAGGAATCTAAGTAATAGATCAAAAGGAAAGTAACATATTAGATTTTAATCTGATGCGAGATTGAATGAATGAAAGAAACTAGAATAGGAACAACTGACAAGGAAGGAAATGAGACGAACATAAGAGTCATTGTACGGAGTAGGAAGACCAATCCTCCTTCTTTCCTCAGCTAATCATTCTCGACTATGGTTGGACCTCTATCCTTCTCTATTTTCTAATCCCGCCTCTCATTATCTTCGAAATTCAGCCGGTTCCCTGTTCTCAGCCGTGGTTTCAATCCTATTCTTATCAACGCTCCACGATCATTTCCTTAATCAGACTGCGTTTTAATCACTCCCTTTCTTCACGTTTTCGTTTTCCTCTGTCCTCCTCTGCCGATTGTCGTCCCCTTCATAGTTCCATCTCTCCTTTCGTATGTGATGCAAACCACATCTTCTTTGAATGCCCTGCCCTTGATTTTGAGCGCTCTGTTTTGTACTCCAAAATCTTGGCACTGGGTCTTCCTGCTCCGTATAATTCTTTCCTTTCCATCTCCAGATATAATCCCTGTACTCCAATCTTTCCTAAGCTCTATTTCTAATCGTTTTTCTATTTAACCCTTTCCATAATTTCTGTAGTTGTTGGGTCAAAGCCGCTGGCGTGTCCAAAAGAAAAAAAAAAAAAAAGACCAAGATCCCCAAAGGCTGAGAATAGAAGAGAGAACGTTCTGAAGAAAGTGAGGTTCTGTAAACATTCTCGGCATGTACGTGAGGCCAAATCAAGTTCTGCTCAAACACCAGAAACGGTACAATAGAAAATCGGCCACCTGCTTCCAATTGTACTTTTTTTCTTTTTTTTTGTTGTTTAATGGCGATGATCCGCTCATTTTAATGCGACATAAAAGAAATTTGAAAATTTCAATTCAATATCGTGCCCAGTTTCCCATTTGCTGATCACTCATAGCTCTACCTTCCTGATAAATCCAGTTTTCTCCTGAAAAGTTTGCAATGCGCGATCGCCTAACCGCCTAAGGAAACTTGTGTTTATTCAATATGTTGTCACGTGCGGTAATGTCGCGAAGTGAAAAATCTTTATCGGAATATGGAAATCTTCCGCTACATGTGCCGAAATGACTTTATGCGATATCTGTCGTAATTCTCGGCGCTAATTCCGGTTGTAGTTCTTTTCTTCTAACTTCATTTAATTCTTTTTAATATTTTTGTTTTCGTTTTTTTGAATTTTTTAAAATATAATTTACTCGGTTTCGCCCGAAACACGGTTAGTACGTTGTTGTATTTGATTCGATCTATCTGAAAATAAGTGTGTCAAATTAAGTAAGACTTGTTTACGGTAGAGTAGAGAACATTTCGGTTAAATTTAAGCCGATGATTATTAGTCGAAAGATTTAACGTATACGAAGAAAATCGTTTGATTTTTCGAAATTCGAAAAATAATCGGAATCGTGCTTGCCGTTAACGCAGATACATGTCTAAATACATCGGGATTTTATTCTCTAAGAACGCTTGTATTTATCCGAGAAAATATAATTTTAATAATCTTATTGATTACTCTAATTTGTCCTAATGAGTTTTAACGTGATTAAAGATGTCGTTGTAAATAATACTTTTTTTTATTAAACTTTATACTTTCGCATTAAACACTTCTGTCTACTGCCGGTTCGAACCCCATCAAAAATTGTTCACACCCAAAAAAAGAGGCGAATGGTTAATTTTTTTTTTTTTTTTTTTTTTTTTTTAATTGAAATTTTTATTTTAAATTTCACTTTTTTAAATGGGCATATTTAATTTTTTTTTGGTACAGACCCGATTAAAATTACTTTTCGAGAATATTGTTATTTGATAAAAAGTTTTTTTCTAAATACAGAATATTATATATGTAACAAAATTACGTATTAACTAATGAAATAAGTCTTTCGGGGGGTTTCGGTCGACATTCGGACGTTATTTATCAGCTGGAAATGGATTTTCATCGATCACGGGGCCACCCGTGGAGAATAATCTCGGAGGTGTTCTGGAGATTATTATTCTTTGGTTTAGGAGAATATTCCCGGTCGTTTTAACAGCATTCTTCTATTTTCGCCGATAAAGAAGCTGGATTATGGAGATTTTACTAAAAATATAATAAGTTAATACTAACTGATATAATAAACAATTATAACAAACAACTATAACAAACAATATATGTAAGAAATAAATTTCTTACTTAGAAATTTATTTTGTTCTTATATTGTTTGTTGTAATTGTTTATTATATGTCGGTTATCATTGACTTATTATATTTAACAAACAGAATGAAAAAATGAAAAAAGATTCTTTATTATGAGATTTTATTATTCGCTTTCTTTATAATTAAGAGCTGTTTTTCCTACATTTCGGTTCTCTAACTCCCCCCCCCCCCCCGAATTAATTTCGGTTATTTCGATAATTTGATTTGGAGATTTTAATGAGAATTCAACGATTGAATGATTAATATGTCGAAACGGTGACGATGATACAAAAACACCAGAATGTATGTTTTTTGTATTTCGTATCGATTTTCGAAATAATATATCGAAAACCGGAAAACGATTAATTTGTTATAATGAGAAAACAGTTTTTGACACCGATATAAATAGAAAAGTGTGTCGAAATACCGGGCTAAAACGAAGGCCAACAAAAAGGAGGTGGGGGGAATCTCGAAATTTTTATACAATCCGTTAGAATTTTGTTCTGAACATTCATAAATTTTAGCTGATCACCGATGTCCGAAAACGTCTCGATGTAGTATATAATACATTTATAAATTGGTCTGTTTTAATATATTTTTAAATCTTAACAAATAGTATGTGTTGTTAAAGGGTTCCATATGAAATCCGTGTTTTGTTATAACGGCGTAAAGTTAGGATTCGGCGATATGGAATTTTGCAAGGAGCCAGACTGATGGAAATAGGTTTTCCTGATACGGCCAATCAGAATGCGACCTGCCGAACACTTAAGAATGCTCGCGCGAGATCTGATTACAGAGATGAAAATTCTTTTCTTTACCGTCGAATAATAATTCCATGACGCTGCTGCTGCTGCTGCTGCTGGTCGATAAGAAGTCGAAAAGCGCCCCGGACGTTTATCGGAGCACATTGTCCGCGAGATTTTTTTTCACCCTTTCCTCCTGTTACGAGGAAATAAGAAAAGAAAAAATCGGCAAAATACGGCGAAATCGGAAATCGTTGTATAACGCATATGGAATAGGGAATAAAAATTTATCGTCGTAATATTCAAATGCCGCGGACGAATAAGAAGAAAAAATACGAGGAACCGTTCGAACGAGTGGAGTAGTTTATCATAAAAAGAAAACGAAAAGAATAGGGAGAAGAAGAAAAAAATTGAGCCAGAAAATAAAAACGGCTGCGGTGGCGAAAGGAAACGCGAAAGGAGAAAAGGAGGAAAAGGGAGCAAAGGACGAATGGAGGAAAGAAAAAATCTTTGGCGCGACTAATTGACTAATGATGTAGCTAAATAAAAACCTGTAATTGTCGTTTCGCGCTCGGACAAGTCAGCGCTGCGTGCAGCAAGGGTGCTAAGTTGCGAGAGAGCGGCGCTGGAGCTTAATTTAATAAACCTTCTCCCTGAGAGAACTAACGAACGCGACCGGTCGACGAAGCGCCGCGGCGGAAGGGCAGGACGCCGAGGGTCGAGCGCGCGCAAGTTTCGGGCCCTCGCGGGGAGGTGCCCAGCGTCGACGCCGTAGCTCGCTAGGTATAGGTCGACGACGGCAGCATCTGAGCGGAGTCGGCTCTGCTCCATCGTATCGATTACTCCGCGCCCGTTCGGTCTCTCTCTGGAGCGCTTCCAGCGCGCACTCGGAACTTTTCCCGTCCTCGCTTCGACTCTTAAAGTTTCCCTCCGGAAGCCCCCTACTCATTATCCCGTTTGCCCGTCCATTCAGTCTGATTGCAGAGCATGGCGCCGAATGCAAATCAGAATGGCGTCCGTTTTTGAAGGGTACTATAGCTGGAAAAAAAAATATAACTTACCGATACGGAGCGGCGCAGCAGCCGAGCCAACGTCGTTCAACTCGGCGTTGTGTTTATCATCAGAAAGAAGCCGATGGAGGGGGCGGGTAAAATTTGACTAGAGGTCGGACGGGGCCCTAAGCACCTTATTGTCACGAACAATATGAACATCGTAAATTTTCTCTTTTACTTAAACACTATTTCCTCCTTTCCGCAGCTTACGCTTTTCAGTTTCCATTTTAAAACTTGCTCCTTTTTTCCCTGCTGTTACATACACACGCACACACACACATATATATATATATATATACCTATATTACTTCTAGCCGGCAACTTTGTCTCTTCATTTTCTTCTTCTTGCGCACCTTCTATGTATATAATCTGCGTCGAACAGCTACAGAAAATGCTTTTGACATTATCAACAACCTCTTATTTTCACCATTCCGAGAAAACCCTTCTCTTATATCGACGATTAATAATCCGCCGAATGTTCATTAGTCAGTCGCGTGTGAGAAGAAGTTGGTTAACTGTTTTTATTTCCCCCCGCAGGGGCAGGAGGCAGCAAACAGATGAAAAAAACGAAAAAACCCCGTTCCGGAAATCGGCAATTCGATATTTGTTCAGCTTGTTCCGTACCAAAGATGTAAAGTCGCTGGCAGACAGGTTCACGACTTGAAATTTGGAACACACAATGCGATTCATTAGGATCATTGCGTTTACGCTCCAGCAGAGATTTAGAAGAAAATAACGAAGGTTGGTTAAAAAACAATGCGATAATGAAGATTCTACGTTCTATAAATACCATGCATTTAAGTAAATAAAAGAGAAATGATATCAGAGTACCTAAAATATGAAAAAAAAATTTAGCTCCTACAAAACAGCTGTTGTTATATTCTTCCCGTTGTATCAAAACTGATAATATTCATAGTTGCTTACAATTAGTTTATTTAAAGAATTTAATAGTTTCTAATCCGTCTTCTACCATAACAGTTATATTGCTATCAATTTGGATTAATACGCACTAAAAATATATGCAAAAAAATATGTGCTATAAAAACTTCATAATATTTAATGTGTACATATCATAAAAAAATAATGTATACTTATCACCCTAAATTTTTATTATCATGCGGAATTTTCTGTCGGTAAATAAATTTTTATTAGCAACATTATAAGTCTGGAATTTCCTCGAGCTTAAGATAAGAGATTTTTTTTAAATTTTTAAAATCCCCCCCCCCTGTCACTATAGCAACTTTTAGTATAGAAAACGACGGTAGGACCTCCTGGTTCGAATCCCGCTGCCACATATTGAAACTCTTGCAAAAGTTCAATGTGCGTACATATATAATATATACATAAGTTCTTTACCTGTAAGGAGGTTTTTTCTCTTTTTTTAAATCCTGGCAAGAGACATCAGAAATAAACATGTTGAGGTCTATAGAATTACTAGAAGAAGATCAGAAAATTAATTATTCCGTTTCATTTTCTTTCATTTATAAGGAAAAGAAAATATAAAAGATGAGTTCGTTTTATTTGAATAGAGATATTCTCTATGTGTAATAAGACAACGAATTCAATAATTTATTTGTCATTAGTTGTACACTCTGTAATGCGCAGTTCGAGTAAAAACATTTACGCCTTATCTTTGCTAATCACCATGCAAATCAAATTGCTAGATTTTTTTTCTTTTTTTGCTGCCATGGGAATGATACAAAAGATACTGTCATCTATAACGAGAGACTTGCACAAAAATTGAAAAAAAAAAACAGTGTAACCTTTCTCATATACGCGAGTTTGTACAATTTTGTCTCATTTATATAAAAAATAATGCGAAAATACGTAATATCCTCTTTCAAAATATGAAAAAAAAAAGGTCTGCGACATGCATCTATATGCAATAACGTCTGAAATATACCTTTATATGTATTATTAAATTGCTGTGTTTCGAATCGGCAGCTCTTGAAACGCATAGATATGAAAATCGCGTCAGCCAGAAGTAAAGAAAGTATGTGTTATATGCAAAATCCAAACTTCACAGCCAATTCCGAACAAGTTACAGTATTGATATTATAAGCTTATCGTTTGTTTTGTTTATAAATATTACAAGTCCGTAATTTTAATTAATCATTAAATTTTTTCCCCCATTCTATATAAATTCTTTAATAATATTTAACTGTTCTACAATTGCGATAATACGATTAGATCTTGTTGTTGGAGTTGGTTCGCCCGTTCATGTTTTGTATAATTTTGCTGAATCTTGTCTTTTTATACGGGGGGAAAAAAAACATCGACCAGTTTCCGCTTAACCCGTAATCGTCTCGAACGATCAAGTATCATCGTGAAGTTTTTGTCAGAATTTTCATTATATTTCTACGTGGTTTTTGTTCTTCAACGATGAACGCGGTCTTGGCATATTTTACTCTATCGCTATCAACTAACGTCACGCATCTCATTGTTCAAATATTGTTTCGGTATTTGTCTGAATTTTGGAGAATACTGGAAATACTGGAGTTTAAGTGTTTTTCACGAATGTGTTCTATAGTCTCCATTTAGCTATGCAGCGTAGAGTCCGACTTTGAAAATTCCTGCGCGGTATTATTATATAAAGAATGTCGGAGACAAACGATTATCATCGCTCGTCGGTTGAAAAATTTATTATTTCCTTAGCGGATTTTTTAACGAATTTTTCCAGCCAAGCCGCTTCCGTCCATCAAAACTATTCAAGTATAGATCTTGACTAATAAAACTGTTATCGGTTCTCGCTGAAGTTTCTTGTATTTAATTTTTATATTTTGTATTTAATTTTTATATTTTGTACTTAATTTTTATATTTTGTATTTAATTTTTATATTTTGTACTTAATTTTTATATTTTGTATTTAATTTTTATATTTTGTATTTAATTTTTATATTTTGTATTTAATTTTTATATTTTGTATTTAATTTTTTAACTCGCTTCGCAAATTATCTAAGCAGACTTTAAACCATTTTCTTAACCACCGACAGCGGACCACTGAAAAAAAAAACGCGGAATTTATTAAATAAGTAACAATTTTTCTTGTTCGAATTCCGAATGATTTACACTTAATATGTTCTCCAAAAAAAAAAAAAAAAAAAAAAAAAAAAAAAGAAATAAGCTTTTTTCGAAACGCCTGCATGTTAATTAATTTTAAATGTGGAAATTTTTTAAATACGGAAGGTTTTTTGCATATATTTTACAAAGTTCAATTCCGCCACACTTATTATACCACTGTTTTGTACGCGCACTTGGTAAATTGTTGTTCCGGTTTCGGATTTAAGTTTTTAAATTGAATTAAATATGGAAACTTTAAAAATAGAAGGTGTTTTAATTTATACAACGGTGCTTCCCCCCCCCCCCCCCTTGTAAGTTTGTCACAGCGTGATTAATGAAAAACAAAAAAAAAAAAAAACCCTATCGCAATGGTTTTTCAAGTAAAACAAAAGATGTCAGCCATCGCGAAGGTACTTAAAAACTGTTATTAAAAAAAAAATTGAATACCGATACTTGAAGGTTTATTTTAAGAATTTAATAAAATTGCGCTGAAAAGTAAAAAATGTAATTATTTCGATAAGAAGATAATCTTGTTATACAGTAAAATATTAAACTTAACGGAGGGAATATTATCTTATACATTTTCATACCTTAATTGGAGTCGGCACGGAAAAATTGCATTATATTTAGAAACAATTTAACGAATATTTTAATTATTATTGCGCAATATTTCCGTGCCGACTCTGATTAAGGTATGAAAATGTATAAGATAACATTCCCTCCGTTAAGTTTTATATTTTACTCTATATAAGATTATCTTTTATCGAATAATTTTTACTTTTTGGCGCATTTTTATTTTAAATTCCTAATGGAACCTTCTGGTATCGGTATTATTTTAAATAACAATTTTCGTTTATTGGTTTGGATTATTTTCATTAAATCATTTTTCTATTTTTAGTTGAAGTATTATCATTATTATCGTTATTATCATTATTATCATTATTATCATTGTAGCCCATACAAAAAAAACTCTTGAATTATATAAAATTTGTCATCATCCAGAGTTACCTTCTTCGAGGCTTGTGCACTTCCACCATCCGCTGCAGCGTGTTCAATATACTGATCTATTTAACTTAGCGCCAACGCGTCTACTTTTTTTTCTTTGATCTAAAAAGTTCACCTCTGACGAAAGTTTGTTCTGTTTCTCTTCTGTGTTCAGCATATTTGAATTTTATTTACGACAAAAAAGCGAAACGAAACAAAATCAAAAAGAAACAGGTCTTTTGATCTTCTTAGCGTTCTGAGTTTTTCACTTCAATGCTCTAGATACTTTTTAGCATTCTGCTGCAAAAAACTTTCAGTTTTTCCCGGAAATTTGTTTTTATAGAGTCGTGTTTGAGTCTCATTTGAGAAGGAACGGATACAGCTTTTTTATTCTATTTAACCCCGGTAGAATTTGAAAAATTAACCCGGAAAATTATTATATCGCTAAGAAAAAATGATTAACTATAATACAGGAGTCATATTAAGGAAATTAAAAACGGGTTACAGCGGAAGGCTAGCTAAATTTACGCATTTCGTTGGTATGAATTTTATTATTGAGATATTCATTGTTTCACGTTCAGCAGATCCGTTCATCACCCCGGGCTAGTCTATAGGCGTAACGTTGAACTTGTCTAAATGTTGAAAATAAAATATGCTTTTTGATGGCTGAATTCATTTAATAATTTCGGGAAGCGTTAAATAAGAGCAATTCTGTCGGAATTTTTAATTTAGTCGTCCGGTCGATAAGGTAAATACCAATGAACGAATTAGTTACGCGATTAAAACAGTACATATAAAATGTAGGTGCCAAGACAAGGACGCGAGAAAAAGTTGAAGTATATATGTATAAATACGGAGGAAAAGTTTAGAATTGTAGTTTTAATTACGAACTAAAAAATAAAAAAAGCCGCATCTAAAAAAAAGAGAGTTAATCCTACAAACAAACAATAAGTTTTTTCTTTTTTTTAAATTATTTAGCTGGAACAAAAAAAGAGAAGGCGTTTAAGATGATTATTCCTACAAGCTGGTGTGTGTAACGGCGCGTTTAAAATAAAATCCCGAAGCCGTTATTATTTCGTATTGCTTCGAGTTTAATAAAATTACGCGGTACACTGGACGGGCATGGAGAAAAATCGGTCTCGGATTAAATTTTTATAATTAGCTTTCGATAGGTGAACGGTGAAAATTTGTTCGCAAACGAAGAGAAGAAAGAGTTTATATTAGCTTTCGATAGAAAAATTTTTTAATTTTTTACTGGCGATAAAGAAGAATTTTCTTTTTTAAAAAGTTTTATCGAGACACAATATATGCCCGCAAAATATTAAGGACCCGTTCTAAGAGTCTGGAGATGCTTTAACTTTTTATTAAAAAAAAAAAAAATTAAAATTTAGAGCATTGGTAAATAAAATATTTTTCGAGTTCCCTTATGATTTTTCTTAATCTTCAGTTTGTGAAGATATTTCTCAATCGTAATGAAAAGAGAATACGATTTTATTACAGGCACGAAACGGGGGGAGGACTGATTAAATTCCGATAATTGGTAATTGTGTACGGAACGAAAGAGACCAGCTAGAGCTCCAACGATATCTCATTTACACACTTACAATTAGTTCCAGTAACAGTTTGGACAACTTTATAGCGATACAGTTTTCGGGCGAATCCCTCCGGATTGGTTATTATCGGAAATTTCGAATCATTCGTAAGATCAAAGATAATTTTGTAGTTCCGGAAATCACAGTAATAGGTACTTGATCGTTATCTGGTCTATGCTTCTTTCATCGATTATTTAGAAATACAATAGGGCTTTTTATCTAAAACTGAAGCTTTTAATATGAGCGAAGCAGTTGACGAGCTCATTAAAAAGAAAAAAAAAAAAAAAAAGTAATCTCGTTCGGAGAAGTATACGCGTGTGTCCATGTGTAAAGTTGCGGGATACGGAGTTTTCAGTTTATAGAGTAATGAGTGAGATTGAAAGAAATTCTTCTAGAAAAAGTCGAAATAACCGTGAACATTTTCTTTTTTTTTTTTTTTTCATTTTTAAGGCGTATTTTACAATTTGTTTATTTATCTATTTATTTATTTATTTTTTTTTTTTTAATAAAATTGTATTGTGTTACATGATCTTTATATCTTCCTTCGAGTAGGTTGTGTCTTTCCTTATTTTTTTCCCAAAAAAAAATATCTAATTATAAATAGGAGTAAAATCTCCTTATTTCAATCCATTATGCTTTCCATCTGCAGTAGAGTCCAAATTTTTAATTATTAATTTTCCAAGTTGTTGGGTCTGGTGCGCTGTTCCCCCCAAAAAAAGACAAAAAAAAAAAAAGAAAGAGCGAAGAGAAAAAGAAGAAAAAAGAATTTATTAATAAATTTTTGATTTTTTACGTAAGATATTGCCAGTACACAGGGAATTGTATGCGGGAAAAAAAAACCCGATACTTTAGATAAAAACTATCCCGTTACAGTGGCGTAATTTTAAATTTCAACATAGTATAAAACCCGGTAAACTAAGAAATGCCGCTGTACTTATATTACACGTGTCTGTGTTGAAAATTTATGGATAATTTGTCGGCCAACTTTTTTTTTTGCCATTTCAAAAGGAATAAAAAACAAACGAAGGATATGTGTACTAATAAATTTAATCGAATTGTGGCCTTTTTTTAATGATTACCAAATACTATCGACATTCTGAACAACGAGTTTGATGAAAGCAGCTAAAAAAAAACAAAATTAAATAGTATAATAAAAAGTAAAAAAGAAGCAAAACCGTATATATTGTTTGCGAACGTGTGGATTTATTTTATTTATTAAATGACCCGAAATTTGAAATAACATCATAAAATGTGTTAAAATCATCTCAAAAAGTTTTAGATTTTTTTCAAACTGTTGAACAGAAATTATTCGCCATTTTAATATCAGTTCGAAGCTAGTTGGCAACTTTGCCAAAATAATTCGCAAACTACGATCAAACTTTCTACTGATGATTTTTAGGATTAGTGCAGAGTGTGGTAAAATGTCAGCGGTGGAAATTTAGTTTCGATATAATTTTTGTAGTCTTTGAAACTAATAATGTACGACGCAAACAGATTTAATTTTCATTCCTTTAAAGTGCGCAGGACACTGAAACGCGTATGTTGCATTTAAATGAATTATCTTGAATATATAAAAATTAAGTTCCGGAAAAATTTATTATAATTTGTCAAATAAAAATATGTATAACTTTTTCGATGAACTTCTTTTAATGCGATGATAGGCTACATACACTGGCGTTTTTACCTATTTTTTTTTTTTTTTTTATCTAAGCGGAAGAAGGCTTAACTTGCGAGTATTTGAACTATTTTCATTTTAAAAAAAAAAACACATATGAAATGGTCTTTTTAAAAAACTTTTTAATTTCGTTATGTTTCATAATTAAAACCGAACTGCCCTAAATAGCCCCGTACTGAATGCTCCGATTATTAATTATTACAAGGTAGCGCGGTAGCCTAGTGGTTAAGGCGCTTGGCTACCAAATCAAAGGTGGCACATATCGAGACTTGTATCGTTCCGGATCCAAGATGCTCTCTCAAGTTTATACCTTATCTGAAATTGAATTATACCAGAGAAATTTGGGACGGTAAAAAAGGAACTGGCCCCCTAGTATTCTCATCAGATCCATTAGGCTTAGTACACACTATGAAAAGTTTTATTTCACAATCCATGGTACCTTATCAAGGGTATGGGACTTACTTACGTAATTATTACAAACACCGAAATATTTTTAAGGAGAACACGAAATTAAAAATCCTTACGCTTAATAACCTTTTCAATTTTTTTTCGTTGTGCCATGATAAAATCGTGAATTAGTTTCCGGCCTTGCCTGTACGGATGCATGATTAATAATTGTCAATCTATCGAAAATAAATCTTCTCGAACAAATCTTACGTTCGGACCATATCCGGTTTCCAATTGGATCGTGTATTTTTTTTTTTTTTTTCATATAGCGGTATTACATATTTCGCAATGATTTTTCGTAAGTTTTTTTTTCCCCGTTGTCATTTAAGCATTTTCTACTTTACCTTCTCACAAGCAAGATTGATTTTGGTGCGCGATGCCTGCGTACTTATTATAAAAATACACGGTATTCAAATATTCAGTTGCAATACGAGAGAACGTGTATGCGAGACTACACATTTGTCACATTGATTTTGCAAGTGTCTCATTTTTAATGCAAGTGCAACGTACGAAAGTGCATCTATGTTTGCACATCGATATAATGACACTGTATACACATGTTTTTCATTGGCCTCCATGCAACTGTTAGCAGTTTTTCTTTTGAATAATTTACACTCTTGCTGTTAATGTTGTTTTATTTTACTTATTTATCTACTTCTTCCTAGCTTAAATTTTAGTTCGTTTACTGTTCGCTCGTTCTGATACGTAATCTTATCCATGATGGTGATACTGTAAAATTGTCCGGAAGAAAATCAAATGGTACGAATTCCGATACCTCGATTGGGTCACTTTTGTGTTCGGCTAATGAAACGCTAAAAAACCAATTGAAAGCGTCTGTTTCTCGGATTTTTGTTCAATTGCACTGATCAGACGAATAATGGTGCAATATTTTATAATAGGAGTGAATAATACGGCAAACGAAGTGATGAACAGTTTTTCTAGCCGCTGCAATTATTAATTAAAAATTACAGTATTCGCTATCTATCGGCGTATTATGACTTTGTCGATAAACTTGAAATCTCAGGCTGAAGACACTGGTTTGTGCTCAAGTTTAAATTCTAAATTTTTATTCCCCAGTCTGAAATGGAATGGGTAGCAGCGGGAAAATCTAGAAATCTAAAGGTAGAGCAGTCTCTCGAGAAACAAGCGAGCCTTACTTTTCTCTTTCAATTTGGCACGGTCTAAAAACACTCTAAACCTAAACTTGCATCCTGCGGTTCTCATCGTAGACCGCTTTGAACTATTTCCACAACACTCGTATGTCCGCATGGATGAAGTAGTTTACCTACTCGTTTGCCTTAGGAACATAATATTATGCGTATCAATGTTTTAACGATGAAAAAAAAAAAAAAAAAAAAAGACTAGTTTTAATTAGTGACTTTTTTTTTAAACATGTGTATTGCGTTTGAGGATCCCGCCATTACGTCTTGTCGGCAGGGTCCTAAAAATTACACATGTCTCCATTCTCTTTATTTTATAAATACCATATAAAGTTATTTAAAATTATTTACGGAAACACGAATACGGTTATCGATAAATACTTTTATAACCTTAATTTGTGTACTCTGCACCTGATTTTATTTTTAATTTACATTATTACTTATAATTACTCATAATATTTTCCAAGTATTCCATACGCATTTATATCTTCACGCATACCCGCGTAGATTTTATTATCTTATGTTAACATTGTTGCTGTCTATGATCCATTTTTTTACTGGTTGCTTTCTTGTTAGATGTTGTTTTCTTAAAAAATTCTCTGGTAATATTATATTTAGTAATTTGTATAACAGATTTCTTTTTGTATATTTTCATCATGCTTGTTTAAGTTGCTGAATTCCTGGTTTTTATAAATTTGAAATTTCCGAAGATTATTATAAGCTTATTGCATTTCTTTTTCTTTTTTGCCTAGCCAATTCATTGTAGTTAAGAAAAATATCGTTTCGGGTTCATAATATGGCATTTTTTTAATATGTTTCCCCCACTAGCCCGGTTGGCTGCATTATTCCCCCTAAATTTTGTGAAACGAAGAGAAATTGCAATATCTGCATTCCGAAGTTTACCAGTTTCACACGTAAAATGCTGCAAATTAGGAAAGTTGCGTCTGATGGCTGCGTAATAAACAGAGTTCAAAAATTATCAGAACTGCGAGGGACAATTAATCAGTTTTTGATCTGATCCATTTTTAACAGCGATCATCAATAAGAATCATCAGCGGCTTTAAATCGTATTGAGTCTAAAATCTGGTTTTTGATGAATTACAGAAAACGATTATTATAAAGGCGCGTTTTTAATTTTCCTGTACACGCTTTGTCGCTAATTTAAATTTCGCGGTAAAGTCGTCAATAGTGTAAATTTTGGTAATTAATGTTTACTATAACCTAGTTAACGTGTTTATATGGACACTCGCGTGATTTACATTAATCAAATTTACCGTTTTAGAAAGTTTGGAATCCGTAACTTTTTTCAAGTGCGTCAATATTTTTGATATTATTTTGAGACGTTTAAATAAAAAATCATTAATGCGTAGAATTAGTTAGGGTGTAACTCCAATTGTGCGACAATTTACGTGTTACGCTTAGATTTTTACACGGCTTCTTTATTAAAAATTTTGGGAACCGTAATTGCAAACCATACATTCGAACGGAGAAATAAATTTTCTTCATATTATCAATTTAGATGTTCGTTGCATCATTTATTATGTTTTAATTATTAGTATGTTTTAACATTATTAATTAAAGATTTATTAAAATTCCGCATAAAACGTTCAAGGTAAGCGCGTAGATGATGGTAAGTTGCGAGCCCCTTATAAGTACTAATATATATATATATATATATACATGTATAAATGAATGTTTCTTGGTTTGTATATTTTTGTATGCTTTTTCCTTTATTTTAGCCCGTATATATTTCTGCACCGTTATCATGTTGAAATTTTCAGTGTGTATTCTAAACGAAGGTTTCAAGGTAAGGCTAAGTTTTCTACCTCCTCCCTTTCACAAAATATGAGGTTGCACAAAAACGCATATGAGACGTATAAAAAAAAAAAAAAATGAATTTTTATACAATTTTAAATAAAATGATTGCAATGGTAAATATAAATTAAACATAAAAATTTAAATAAAATGATTACTACGGTAAATAACTAGGTAACATCAGTAAACACACGGCGCTCTGTTACTTCCAAACCTCCGTGATATGATCTAAAAATATGAGTCACGTTCCTAGCCTAGCTGCTGTAATCATTGCGAAAAGTTAAAAAAAAAAAAGAGTGTTCTTTATTATTTATCATAGAGAAATAAAAAAACCTGCAACGGGATTTTTAATATCTGCTATCGAGAATGTTGTTTGTACTCAAATTCGAAACCCTTATTCATGATACTGTAGTTTGCTGTTGTGGTAACCAAAAAAAAATTTTCAAAAGAATTTGATACATTAATATTTTTTTTTATGTTATTACGTATAAACGTGTTATTATTATTGGCGTATAATAAAATTATGATTTCCCAAAACACATATTACTACCTACCTATCTGTAATAAGTTTATAATTCTACGGACACATCTCGCGGGCGAAGCCGTGATGGACCAAGCTCCTCCAGAAATGTCACTGAGTTGGCTCTAATGAATATTTTGCAAAGGATGAACAAATTTTAAAAAAGTCTGATAAAATAAATTAAAGATTTAAAACAATGTTCACTGTAACATGTCATCATCATTATCTCCTCAACCATTCGGTTGGTGGGTAACCTATTCGTACATTTTTAGTGTTGTACCGATATAAGTTGTGTACCCCAGGCAATTTTTATATGCAGTACGAATGTATACACATGCAAGACTACATTCGGAACTGATTAGTAATCGCTTATATCGGCATATACAAATGCAGTCCTATTTATGTCTGCTGTGTACTGACCTAGCGCGCATATAATGCTGTACGTGGTGGTTTGCCATTGCCTTCCACATGATTATTAGCGAATATTTTTAATTTTAATTTTTCGTTAATAAGTTCTGTCGTAGCCCGGGATCGAGTCTGTGACCTCTGTAATGGAAGTCAAGCGCTCTAGCAACTAGGCTATCGCGACGACATATATAAATTCCAGGTGTAACAAAATTATTTCTTTAATTTGCAAGTACAGATTTAAAACACGGGCGAAGCCGTGGATGCTTTAATTAATTTTTTCCTTACGACACTGAGATGAAGGGAATTATTGAAAAAAAATTTCATTCGTTAGAAATGAAATTGTAGCCTATATATCGCGACGGATGAAGGAACAGCGAATAAATAAACATTACACAATAAGGACGGCAATAAACGTTTTGTTTTTTAAGTTCTTCTTTATCTTTTCGTTGCTTTTATTGAAATGTAACGAAACGGAATAATGCGTCGGTTAATGCGACAATTTTGGTCGGCAAAACAAGAAACGATAATAAAAATGGGAAAGACAGACGCTAAACCGACGGTACTCCGCAACAGCGACGAGTACGGTAAAGTCAATCGTTCGTACATCGTCCCGGTAATCCGTTCCTTGTCCGCCGGTTTGGTTGCAGTGTGTTGCTGTGTTGAAGATGTTATGATAAGTTAAACTTGTTTGTCGTAGTTTACAGATCGGTTCGGAATCGAATAGCCACAGAGACGGAGTTTAGGAAGTAAATAACTCTTTAACTAGGGTTGCAAACCATCGAACGGGGTGCGCACGCTTTCTCTACCGAACGGCCCCTGATTACAACCAACAAATAGACAAAGTCCATCTCCTTCCACGTTTTATATACACCCACACGACCGCACACAATCTACTAATATATTAATACATTAGCTAACTAGTGTTTGCACACATGACTTTATCACTATTTATTTCCGCACACACTTTTGTCAACCGTATCGCGCGACATACGCACACGCGCGCTCGCACATACACACATATACACGCCTAATAGCAGATATGGATCCCGGGGCCGCATCATTCATTATGAATTCTATAACTATCTCTCTCCCCCTCTCCCCTCGCTCTCTCGCACTCTGTTTACGAAGGCGCAATCCTTTCTTTCGTCGAAGCTTTTTACCGTCGGCGGTCGACCCTTACGGATACTTTAAAATACACCCGTTCGCGGATCTCACCGCTGCAGATCATCCACTTTATCACGCTTTTCTTATACACCCTCGTGCATGCCATTCATCTGGCTTAAAGAGAAATTAATTTTCCTTTTTAAACCCTCCTGTCCTCAATGAGGCTATCCTATTACAATTACTAGTCCACACGTAACGTACACACTTATATACTTACGTAAATATTCTATACACTTTACATAACGTGCGCTTATATACTATACTATACTGTACGCTACATCATTACACGGAGACTGGTCTCTTCTACAGCGGCGCAGTGCCGCACACAAGGTAATCCGCCCTGCGTCTACGCATGCATACGGAACGATTACACCATTACGGAGACAACTGTCGCATGTACGCGTCTATCAATTATGTTTGTTTCTGGACTTGTAGGCCGCGCGACGCGTCTCGGTCCGTACGCGCGCCATTCGTAATAATGAAATCGACTGCGGAAATATTTAAATCTCGCATTTCATCGAAGATTTAGACGGAACACACTGGGGATATCGGAAGTTCCCCTAGTTTACAGGCGCCGATGAAGGGTTAAACGGTGCACGGTGGCGTTACAACTTAAATAACTGTCAACACAGTCGTCTGAGAGTAAATTAATGGCTGCAGAAATTTCGAGTGGCCGAAAATACGCCGTAATTAATGAACCGAGCCGTTTATTAGCCGAACAGAAGTGGATATCTCGTGAGCAGACGATGGTAAGGCGCGAATGAGAAAGCACGAAATTCGCGCCTACAAAATGATCGACTATCGAATGGATCAGATCGATCAGTTCTGCGCAAGAGCCATTTGATCAGATCGAACAGTTCTACGTAAGAGCCATTTGTGATTAAGTTTCTGCCGTCTCTGAACACATTCTGATGCATTACAGTCGACGTGAACTTCTAGCCGAAGAGCTCCGCCGTCTACCTTGACTGTTGCAATTTTTTTCAAACCCATCTACATCACTCTGACTACGTGTAGAATTTTAACCATGGCCTTTTCGAAGACATCGTGCTCGAATCCTTTTCGCCGGCCGTGCAAACGTCTACTGCCAGATTTCGCAATCTCTACGTCGAATTGTATTTATGAAGCATTTGCAATAAACAATTTTATAACGTATACACGGATATGTACTAGTATAATTTTGCTAAATTAAAAAAGTCGAAGCAAAACTAGTGTGAGCTTTCCATTGCTTTCCTTATCACACTTGTGGAACAATTTGGTGCAGAACGTTCTTCTCATCGTAGTAAATAAATAAGGTTTCTCGCACTTTTTGCAATTATACATGCTTTAATCATTGCTTCGAAGTATAGGCATGGGTAACTCGAGATATATCCTCGGAAATATATCCGCGTTCGGACACAGCCGGATATTATATCTTCGAAGATACGTGGATTAATCGTAACTCCGGCAGACGTCACACGACGAACACAAATGTCATTCCGGACATAGTCGAATATACCTCTAGTGGCGGGGTGATTTAATCGAAAAGCGTTAGCTGCGCGCATGCGCACTATGTTCAAGACCGTTCTGTTACTTTGTATGTTTAGTGTGCTATGCGAAGTTAGAGTTAAATGCGCAGATCGCGATTATACGCTAGATATATGAAATAGAAAACTCGATCGGAGTTGGAAATAAGAAGCGGATCAGTCGGAAAGAACACATATATGTACCTACAAAACTGCTCTAGCGGAGTTGATTATTTGCGCATTTCTACTTTGAATTACAAATCTGTCGCATTTTTTTTTTTTTTAACGTTGCCATCGCGGTTTCCTGTTTTGTTTTTCAATGCTCCGAGAGGGGTTTTGAGATTATCCTTGAGGTTTTCATATCAATCCCGAAGAAGCATATTCTCCCCCGCGGATTTCGTTGAAAACCCGTCTGTGAGATAAGTGCTTTAAAAATATTTTTCCTCTTACTATTCCCGATCACATATAACGTTTGAATATGCTCGATTCAACTGAACAGATTTGTTTTTATTCCAAGTTCTCGTTTCTATTCGAAAATCTCGGCTCTTGGCCTTCCGGCTCCTTACAGAGTGTGCTTCCTTTATCCTTTCCTTTCAATCTCCAGCAATAATTCCCTTAGTCCTTTGTTCTTTTCATCTTCTACCGCTTCGGAATCTAATTTCCTAACACGCAATACAATCAAGCAGTTTGGTCAAAGCCAAGGTCGAGCCCCAAAAAATAATGATAATAAAAAATAATGATAATATATTGGAAGACACCAAAGAGGATAATTACCAGTTAATGAAAATTATAGCGCAAGCTAGAGATTTAAAAGCATCGCGATTCTAAGCATAGTACTTGCAAGAAGATTGACCACCAATCGAAAGATGGAGGAATAGAAGAAGAAGAGAAAATAATGATAAAAATATCGTTTCGATTTCTACTTCTTAACGCAATGTCCATTTCGATACTGGCTAAATGAATTCCTTCTGTTATTTTATAAATTATGTTAAAACATTTGTGACCATAGACTTATCTTCCGGCTGCAGTCTTGTAAGCGGTGTAAGCAGAATATTTGAGCATTGACGAGGACACGAAATGCACCATATCTAATATCTGTGCTAGACTTACTGTAGTATTGCCCGCGCAGTCATATCGCCCCCGAAACTCTTCTTGTTTTTTGTCAATTTTAAATGTTCTCTGCTAAGCAATAATACCGCGATTTTCTACGAATTTTTCAAATACTTTCGGAATAGCGCCCCTTCTTATTTATTCGTTATATTCGACTAGGGTGGCGTAGAATAGATTTAAAACATTTCATATTATCAAAAACGAAATCTTTCGATTCCGTCGGAGAAATTTTTTAAGTTTGTGTTACTACTTTGGCGAACTCTAAAATGTGTCTGTAAAAGTTCTCGATAATTTAAACTTTATACAAAGATGTTTCAACGCTCCCGATATATATATACATATTCTCCTAAATATATACGGTATAATGCTGTTTTTTTTGTTTTTTTTTTTTTTTTTGAAAAGCTACCACCAATCCGTAATGCGCGAATGAATATTTAACATTGAGGTCATACAACGCCTTGGAACTTTCGTCTTTCGCTGAAGTATCAATTGTTTTTTTGTAAACTCGTGCCGAGTTATTGCTTTTATGGTGAAAATCGCAAATCGGTTTAATATCAGTCAAAACCTCGCGACGAACTACTTTTCGAGTTTTAGCAGCTTCTATAATGAAATCTATACGGCTTTTTGCGACTTGATAGCGGCAGTGTAAAAGCTCCTGACACCACAGGGAGGGTACCTAGGAGTTTACGGAAATCTCATCTTGTTGATAAAAAAAAATTATGTAAATTTTTGGTTACCGAATTTCGTCATATTTCGCGGTATTTCTGATATCGAATTTTATACCTCACGCGTACAGTTTAAAATCTTTTTATAATTTTCCCTATTTTCCGTACACTCCTAGGTGGTGCCCTCTCTACGGTGTCAGGAGGTTTTACACTATCGCTATCAAGTCGCTAAAAGCCAAATAAATTTTATTACACACGTTCTCGGCCGTGTTTGGTTGTAGTAAACCTCTCTCTATATCTATAAGCTCTGTGCAGCTCGCCTTATTAAGTACAAATACTAAAGTTTTGATTTCGATGATATCAAATTTTATTTATTTAATTTTTTTTTTGTGTCAAAAGTGTGTAGATGATACAAAAATATTATCAATACATGCTTGAGAAACTCGACCAGATGCGTTTCTTGCTACTTATTAACTTGACTGCTTACAATATCTAGGAAGTAGTTATCAACGAGGCCATGAAGTCGGGAAGTAAATCAATGGTAAAGTCGCCGCATATTATAAAGATCTTTTTGGTTCCGGCTAGATTAATCGGTCGGTTTAAGTTATCTAAAAATTCCGGCGCATCTCTACCTGAGCCTGGCGTGATTCACTTAGATTTAAATGTATTCGATTATAATACCGCCGTTGCATTTTGAGGGTTTGATAATTACACATAACCCGTTTATTTTAAGTATGTGTTCGATTCGGTCGTTAGTTATTTCAGTTAGCGCTGCTGTATTAATACGTTTCTTACAAATGTATAAAAAATCAACAGAATCTCAGAAATGCATATCGTGCGATTTTCATTACATTATTTAAGTCGAATAAACTGGTAATCGTCTTACGCGCTAGTGTCTATTATACCAGTATATAAAGCTAAGGAGTCTGATTACTGGGCGAAAGGAACCTCTTTCGATAAAATAAGCCTCTGAATATCCTTGTATTTCTTGGCGGTACACGATGAACCGCATCGCGCTATCTTCTGCCTATATATATATGTTTCGGTATGTCTAATTTCTTCCCTATCCGCATTAAACATTTATGTAGATTTCCGTTTGAACAAAAACTCCGTTCATCCGCTCCCATATTGTTCCGGCTCTCGAATATTAACTTTTAATTCTGTTATTTTTCTTTTACGAACTTCTCATTCGGGATTGTTTAAACGGATTATTACTGTTCTCCGACGAGAAATCGAACCATTTTTTCAATTCCGCTGTTTTTCTCGTTCTTCGGTTGAGGTTCCATTGCTGACGACACACGAGAATTTGTCGTTTAGTTTTTTTTTTCGGTTTAGTCATTTTAGCGAAAATGTTACTTAATAAATAATGAAATCAAATACAATATATTCAGGAAAGAAACCATGCAGGTGTAACCATTAATTCATTAATCATCCAAAATCTTACAGGCTATCAACATTCCGCGTTTATTTATATAGAATACGTGATACACCACTATTATAATGTAGATAAAAAAAAAAAACAAAAAAAAAAAACGAAACAAAAATGAACATAATAAAATTAATAGCGAAAAATAATATTACGATCCGATTTTACTTGATCACTTTAATAATGAAAAATAATACATATTAGGAAAATAAATAATTATAAATACAAAAACAATTAAATAATAACAATACCACCTGTCTTTGGACAAAATTTACATTTACAAAATCCATCCATTTGTAAATATTCTTAATAATAAATTTAAAATAGTATACCGAACTAATAATAGTTACATTATTTTCTAAATTATTAAACACTAACGCACTTTCCAGTTCAAATAACAAACACGATAGATCAGATAAAATAACAGGTGATACTTGTAAAACGTTTTATATTGGGTAGACAAAAAGAACGTTCAAAATACGTTTATAGCGAGCACATGTATATGTTATACGGTATAAATATTTGAATAAATCTCCACTAGCCGACCAAATTATAAATAACGATCATAAATTAACGTATAATATTAATATAGATTTAAACATTGTAAAAGTAATTTATAATAACAATATATTAAATAACGCATCTTCTTCTTTTTCTTCTTTACCCATCTCCGATCGAAGTTTGGCGATCAATGTGGCTAGCTTCACTTTATCGGCTGCTGCTTGCAGTAACTCCGATGATGTTGCACCATCGCTGCATGTCATCCTCGCACGATAATTTCCTTCTACCTCTGCTTCTTTTCCCAGCAATTCTAAGCACAGTTTGCAGCCTTCTATACATTTTCATTGCGATTAATGTGGCCGTAGTATTTGATTTTTCTTTCTTGCACAGTTAATAATAATTCTCTTTTCTCGGCCATTCCGTTCATTCTTTGTTACGTTATCCGTTCTGTCCATGATATCTCTTTAACATGCGTCGGTAAACGTACATTTCAAACGCTTGTAATCTTTTTTCAAGCTGTTTTGTCCAACTCTCAGCACCATATAAATGTACCGAGAAGACATAGCATCGGACTAATCGCATACGTAAATTTAAACTAATATCCTTTCTAGTTATCAGGCTCTTCATAGTATTGAATATACCTCTGGCTTTCTCGATCCTAGTTCTTATTTTAATGCTCCAATCTACTTCCTCATGAAGCCATGCACCCATGTATAGAAACTTGCTGACTCTTTCCACCTTCTCAGCTCCAATGTAAATTGCACTAGCATCAGTTCTTTTCTTGTGTATAACCATCCACTTCGTTTTGGTAGCATTTATTTCTAACCCATACTGGAGACTTTCTTGTAATCCAGTAATATTATCAGATATTAGAACTGTATCGTCCGCGTATCGTATTATATTGGAAATCCCGTTTTCCCCAACTTTTACTCCGTCAGTTTCCTTAATGGCTAATTTGAAAATGCTTTCTGCATATACGTTGAAGAGTATCGGCGACAATATGCACCCTTGTCTGACACCTCTTGTTATCGCTACATCTTCTGAATAACGCATACTATATGCAGAAATTTAAGGACCATTTATTAAATAACAACATTCCTAATATTAATAGTCCATTATTTAAATGCGATTTATAATTTATTTTAATATATATATAAAATATTTATAATTATTAAAATTATACGATCTATCGATTGATTTTATATTATTTTTTATATTCTTTTACTTAATCAACATCATATTCCACGATTATGGAGCACTTTGTTGCCAAAACATGTCGCAATTTATTTAAAATTTAATTAAAACTAATGTGGTTGAAATTCGACACCATAATTATTATTATTAATAATTTGAGGAAAACATATATATGAATTTGCATATTTCCAAAATTTTTTTTCCTACTCTTATACATTCGTTCATTATATCTGAGAACGTACACTTTCATATGTACTTACAATACAAAACAGTTCAGTACCATTATAACTGAATAAAATATACGATAAAATAACAGTAAAACACAATTTAAAAATCCGCATTTATTGATATTAAATGAAACCTCAAGATTTAGTACACTGTAAGAAAGCCAATAATGAAGATTATTAAGAAAAATTTAAAAACATTTTAATAAGAATAGATTTATTAGCTATATATGGTTATTTCATTTTTCATTTTTTGTATTAATTTTTTATTTAAATAAGAAAAAAAAACTGTTTCCAAAATTTTGTGTACTGATAACACTAAAGATCGTCAACAGCTACTGAACGTTATTCTTCTGAACGCATCATTAGAGCCTTTTCTTCCGTTGTTGCAATCTCGCTTGCGTGATGACTATTATAAAAGAGACACTAGTCTTGACTCGACTATAATTATCCTCTGCCAATGAGTGGGAGGCTACCTGAAGAAGCTGTCCTTAACTTGCGAATCTGGACGGTTGTGTGGGAAATTTATACGCTACAGAAGCAATGGAAATGTGCGGATGCGGCGTAAAATCACGCAATGATCGTGGATAGAAAAAAAAAAAAAAATATATCAAACGAAGCCGTCTTAACATAAATGAAAAAAGGGAATCGATCAGTTCTGACAAGTATTAAGATATCAAATTTTGTCGAGATGACGTGGGGGGACTAAACCAAGAGGAGGACCGAGAATATTAGGATCAAAGAACAAATGGAATGCTATAAGCATTTGAAAGAAACAAACGGCTGCAACAGCGAGGAATTTTTAGGTAGAAAATAGAAAAAAACCCTGGACCATCGCCACTCTTACTTTAGAAAACAGACGTTCAAATGTTTAATCGGAAAAACGAGATCATTTTCACGTCATCGACGAATTTACGAGATATTATTTAAGAACAACTCCTTCCTGACATCTCGCCTACTGTATACTATAGTTCGCAGCTGCTTCTGTGACTTATTCGTAATCACTTTCCATATCTGAAGCTCGTTGTACCATCCGCCGCCAGCTGTGTTGGTGTTCCTGGTTGTTACGAGGTTCTAAAAAGAATAATTTGAAATAAAACGAAAGTAAACTATCACCAGTAGCTAAACAGGTCAGTATGTTGTATTTAATAAAAATATATTTGATTTTTCGTCACACAATTATTTTAAAACTCATTACTTATTTGATAGTGTTTAATCTCCCTCCTACAGACATGTATATTTTTCTTCTGTATCCAGCTTTAAATGTGGATTAAAGAATAATAATAATAATAATATAAAGTAAGTATTTATAGGGATTCAATTCATTTAATAGCATCTCTCGATTTGCGAAAAGATGCTCTGGCAAATTCATTTTGAAAATTTCGAATAAATGAAATCTTTGAGTTATTGAACTTGCAAATCATTGAATATAATAATGAGTTTCGTAAACGATACAATAGTTATAAGCCGTTTATATAGAAGTTACGTTTTTGTATACACCGCATTATTACTGTTATTATTATTATTATTATTATTATTATTATTATTATTATTATTATACAAACAGTATTTTAATATGTCATAGACAAATGGAAAAAGAAAATCAGCACATGAAGAACGATCTGGACTAGCCTATTTTAATAAATATCATAGTGGAACACAAGCAGTATATAAGAAGAAAGGGGAGGTTTTTATTTTTATTTTATTTTTTTTCATTATGTTATTCGCAACTCATTCCCAAAATCATTAAAAGAAAAATTTTAAAAATTACAAGAAGCGGCGAAAACTATTGATTGCATACTTAGTTGACTCACGTATTTCTGTATAGCAAACACGATAGAAATCACATTATTGTCTTACATCTAAAAAGTGCTAAGTAATTATAAAATTTCGTTTTTATTTTGATTTTATTCATATGTCTACACAGAAATCTTTTCTTTTTTATCCTATTTAAATACTTATATGCCAAATTCTGTTTTGTGTATTTTTAATATACTCTCATTATATCAGGAATTAAAAAGCAACAAATATGTGTCATACACATGTATATGTAACTGTAAATAATGATTATAAGTATGCGTATGCGTGCATATATGATATATAACTATATATATCGTTACCACCACAAAAACTTCTCATGTCTATATATGCTACATCTAAATGTATGTAGTTATGAGATCTGATTTTGTTATACATATTTTATCTATGTTTATATGATCAGATTTAATTTTATTTTACATTCTCGCTATTAAATATTATAAACATTTTGTATATATGCATACTAATATTGTAATGTATGTAATTACAAGTTTTGATTTTGTTCAGTTTTATCTTGATGTGTAAGAGAAAAAATCTCATCTTGTTTTATTCACATGTTTATGTTTAATTTTATTTCATTGTATATTTTGTTTACTTTTTAAATTGTGTCAAGAGGCATTTATGTAATTTTTCATTATTTGCGCATAGATAGAAATTGTTGAATAATAATAATAATAAAGAATTTTTATTTTTATTTGATTATTGTTATTGTTATTATTATTATTATTATATTGTTTACGTAATGTAGAGAAACAACGAGAACGAAACTTAAAATCAATTTAAGCACTATATACTTTTCTAGGTGGCAGCCGGTCGAATAGTGTAGATTTATTACGTAATCGAGTTGCGTAAGTAACGGTGTTGCCATTCGGTACCTACTAGTTCAGTGTATCCCGCTCGTGTAAATCCGATCATTGTCGATACTGGAAAAGCTATTTGTCTTCTTAAATGGTTGCTTCCGGTTCAGGCAGTTCTTCACCCGTTACTGCTCAACTTTTCAGTCATTTATAAATAATCCAACTTTTCAGAGAAGGCTCTAAACAGATATAGAAAAAAAAAAAAAAAAAAAAAAGGTTTATTTTATTTTACGTAACAGTCGAATTATATAAATCGCACAGTTTAAAATAATATAAAATATTTTTATTCGTTAATCCAGGGTTACAGTGAAAATACTAGTTCTTAACGTTAAGCAATATCGAGCGAGCGAGGACGATCACTTAAAAAGAAGACAGACAACGTCCTAACGTCGAGGCTAAAAAGTTTTATAATGACAAAGGAACTGGAGCACACGGAAAATGGAACAACGAAGAAAAAACACCGGAATAGTTTAAAAAGAATACTTACAGTAAAGAGCGAATACTGATTTACTGGAAAATGATTGCTTATTTTTCGAACTTTAACTTCCCCGTTGATCCGTACAAATTGTAAACACGTAAAACATAAAACACAATTATTAATTACATAAAATATGACTATTATTTTAGGTTTCGTAATTCTTTAATTTGCAAAGGCAGATTCAGATAACGTAAGGAGAATTTTATGTAATTTTATAATCAGAAGAAAAACTTTAAGAATCATGCTTTAGCACATTATAAAAAGTTTAACTGATCCATCTCATCAAGGAGTTATTGGACTCATTTTGCCTACGTTTACTTGTACAAAATAATACAAGATCGAAAAAAAAGAGTAACAGAGCAACAAAAAATTTCATCGTGCAGATAACGAAGCAGGATTAGACATTTTAGCTGAAATAAAGTGTTGATTAATTTACTATAGTCTACTAGTTGAGTGCTTAAACCGGAGGTGTCACAGGTTTTCAGGAGTTGTCTGGAGGTATACTTTATCGGAAATTGTGTATACTAGGGAGCAGAAGTGATTAAGACGGATGATCATCCTAAAAGAAGAAAGGAACCCTGTTTCCATTATTCTTTTCAATTTCAAGGACCTTTAAGTACATTGTAGGCATAATACATGATGTATATTATCCATGGGACTGTCATATCGGCCGATTATAAAGGTTGCAAGTAGCGCTTCTCTTCTCACTTCGAAGTTACAACGTTAGCGTGTAAACAAATACATCGGTGTTAATTAAATTGAAAGCTATTTGAGGACAGCTTCTCCTTTCTGAGTTGTTCTGCTAGTGGAATGGTACATGGAATGATATAAATGTAGACAGGACGCTATCCACTGTTGCTCCCAAAATCGTATTATATGATGGAAAAAATTTATGTTAAGGTTTTTCACCTAAAATGTTTTTTTTTTTTTTCGATAACAGTTTATCAGATCTCGCATTAAATTAAGTTTATGAAATATTTTCAATTTCATTTTACAATATGATTTATTTATACTAATATATTATTTTTGTGTGTACATATATATTATACACAGACACAGTCGCAGGTACGCACACACACATATATTAATTGTAATTCTTAGGCTACTCCTTATTCGAAAAAATGTCCCAATTTTATGTAATGTTTGTTATATTTTATAGGATTTTTGTGATTATGTTATTATATTCATATGGACCGATTTAGAATTACGTTGTAAATTTTGATCATTTTATACCAAGTATAGCAGAGAAAGAGACAGAAATGTAAGCAAGAGAGAGGTCAAGGGGCACAGCCCCTTGCGAGGCAAATCGGCCGAGTTTATATATAGATATATATACACATATATATATATATATATATATATATATATATATATATAATGGAAGATTACGGTTAGTCTAGATCCCCACTAAAGGTGCCAAATATAACGGTATACGTTTAGTACAATGCCACCGCGGACTTGTTTTTTACCATGGACGTATTCAATTCTTATTTATTATTATTATTCGAGGTTTATTATGATTATTATTAAGTTCATAGTCAAATAGGAGGTAATATTTTAAATTTCATATTGCGAAATGTCGCTACATCAAGTTTTTTTGGATCGACCGGCCACTAAAAAGACAACAATAATAAATAAATACTATACACAAATATTACAATGGTTTATTAAATAATACGTATTACTGTTGTTGGTGGTAATTCGGTGCACGTTGAGTTGGTGGTTTTATCTCCGTGGTCGATACTTCCGGTATGAGCGCAGGTGATATTTTCGGCGATCGACATTAACAGCGAAATGTTTACTTTTCTCGACTATTTATCATCGAGCAATTCAACGAAATTTTTGACGGGCGATTTGACTACTTCGCATTGCAGTCTTATCTGTTTAAAAAGCGGAGACTATTCCAATGGACGACCGATTTTTAATTCGAGAAGAAACCAAAACTAACTCCGTCTCGATCGTATCTTTTCTTCATTTCTATCACTATCTATCGGAATCGAGCGCGAAAGGTGCGCATTTCATCTTGCCATAGCCCCTACTGACTGGATTCGCTGACTGGCAATTGGTATCGTTTAACTTGTATTTCTTTTTTGAAGTTTAACTGTAATGCATTACAATTTTTTAAAATATAGATATTGTTTAATCTATTGTAATTTTGATAATACTTAAACAATCCGTTTCCATGTTTTTTATATTGATTAATAACAAACACACCATTTTTAATAATTAAATTTTACATAAAGAATGACATGTTTCGGCAACAAAGTAATCATGTAATACAATGTTGGTGGTTAATTAATCAACAATGTATTGCATGATTAAAGGAAAATTTGTTGCCGAAACATGTCGTGATTTATGTAAAATTCAATTATAATATTTCTTAGAAACAGTGTGTTTGTGTTATTAATCGCTATTGTAATTTCTTTAATTGCGTCACTTCCTGATTTTGTTAAGTAACTTATCACAATCATTACTTTTATTATTATCGCTGTGCACGTAATTCGCCTGCGATAAATTCGTTAAATTTCTTAAAAAATTTTGCACAATTTGTTCTATATTATAGCTATCGATTTTGTTATTATCGTAATCCTTGTAGTGAGGAATTACATCTTAGTTTTTTCCCAGTAGTGCGCACAATCTTTAAATAAATATACTTTTTAAATAATCTATGTCTCGTCATAAACCGGGTTACTAGAGAAATTTTATGTGAACTCATTATTACTTTTTCAATTTTTTATATACTAGAAAAATACTGATTCCGTAAAATCCATTTATGCTTTTAAGTGGTCTTATTCTTAACAATTTACTTCCCTGCGTGCCACAGTTTACGTCGCTGAACAGTAATACCATTTTTTATTGACAATAATACCCTTCTTTTGTATTTCATCTTCTAATGGGTTCGAAAAGTGTTTCATTGGCTATCTCCTCTCCTTTTCCTACTCATATTATCCCATTATTCCCCAGATTCGCTTCTTAATTTCTAATTTATTCCCATCCCGCTCCTCTGTTCTAATCGATCTACTATGGATTCCTCTGGTTATTATTCCTGGCAACGAGTTGGTTGACACTCGTTGGCACGTTCGGCGGCGACCAATGGTCTATTCATTAGTAGATTTCCTGCTCAAACTCTCTCTACTGTCTTTCTTATAGTTCCCACCACGATTTCTGGACCGGATTCTATCCATTCTTTACCAATCCTCGATCTTTTTACTATACAGCCCTTTCCTTCCTCTCTTCCCTGGTTTAATCTTTTTACCTTAGCCGTTCGATTATTTCCTTTATAGTTCGCCTGCGGTTCAATCATAGTTTGCTTCCAGCTTCCCTTTTCCGTTTTTCTATTGTTTAATCTCACTTGTGTTAACCCTCCAGAGACCAATTATACCTGCGATGCGAATCACATCTTGTTCGAATGCCCTTTTATTTCCTCCGAACGTTCTACTCTGTATTCTAGTCTTCTGCGCCTTGGCCTTCCTACTTCTTTTAGTGTCCACTCCATTCTTGCACTCCCCTCCCTCAATATAGTTCTTTTGTTGGCCTTCTTTATCTCCTCAATTTCTAATATTTTCCTGATATAATGTACAATTCTTTGCGTTGGGTAAGTTCCACTGTTGATGTACTCAAAAAAAAAAAAAAAAAAAAAAAAAATCTATACCAAACATGTTGGTTTCGGAAAACGGACTCCCTTCGGTTATTTGTAAATTCCTCGGCTTATTATTCCCCATATATAATCTAGAAAAGCAACCGGTCAAATTTAAGATCTGTGATATCTTTAGTCGTTTCATAAATGTTGAAGTTTTGATTTTTTGTAAACAGTTTTTGTGAATAACACATCTTTTCTGTCACTACACTTGCTCAGTGTTCATCTCGTATTATTCGGAATATTCTTCGAACGTAAATCTCTTAATTTCGGTCTATCGGGTTTTTTTGGAAGCCCTCCACTCTGAATATGTTGGACGGGCGAGCGGTGTAGCAATAACCGAACTTTACATTTCGCGCTCGTCACAGGACCGTTGCAATTAATCATGTAATCCCGCAGGGGCGGATATTAAACGTCTCAGAATTTCAGAATTTCAGTGTGTCTTTTGTTCTTCGAATGAGAACCCCGTGGTGCTCTAGTTTTGTCGCCGAAAAGTGAAGAAAATTTCGAAAAACTTTGTTTTGGCTTAAATGTTGCATCGAAGGCGGCTCAGATTCTTCCTCGGATAATTTTGGCTGTTCAAGCGGTAGTCGCTGACTTCCTCCTAAATGCTTCAGTAAAACTCAGTCTCTTTCTTTCTCTCTGGTTTCTCATCATTTATTTGTAATACAGAAATATTTTCTAGAGACTGTTTAGATCAATAAATTATTTAAAACAGGACGTATTCGCGACTCGTGGAGAGAATATTATACGTATGCCTGCTAATGTTAGAATCTCGGAAAATTCAAAAAGAATTACAATTCTTACAGAGGCACCTATTTCACTACTCTTGTGTGTAGAAAAAAAAAAAAGTATGGAGAGAATTAATAGCATATAAAAATTAGGGTATTTCTGAATCTTTCCAAAATATTAGTATACGGCTTTCAGAAGGGAAATACGAGAGAGATGCTTTACTGGTAAATAATTTACAAATAAGCTTAAGTGGCAACTGGTGTTCAATAGAATTTATTGATTTAAAGTTAGCTTGTAACAGTGTAAATTTATAGATTTTAATTACGTTCCTTCGGATCAGGTATAGCAAAAGAAAAAACAAATAATCAAAATAATTATTTCCACGTTAGAAAACCAACAGCACTATTGTAAGGCAGAACTTACGAACTTAGGGCTCTGCGAGAGCAGGCAGACGTTTACCCCGAGGCATCTTTCTGAGTTCTTGCCTCTTCACATTATATAGAAAAAATAATAAAAAGTATCCAGTACGCGGTTGATTTAACAATATATGAACTATTCTTTAACGGCTACTATGAACGCCACTACGAAAATAATCGAGAAATCATTAATTAATCTTATAGAAACATCTTCCAAACTGAAATAAACGCGAAAAGGACTCAAGGTACTGTAGTATCCGGAAAACAAAAAAATCTAGTCGAATCCGCTACTTTAAATAATTTTTCAATTAAGCTTAAGAATTTAAATACTCGGCAATTACGATGTGAAACTAACGCGGAAAGAAGAAATATAGTAATTGAAAAACGCGAAAAGGGCTTAAATCTTTCAAAAAAAAAACTGGCAGTATGTAGCTGGGGGTAGATTCAGAAATTTTATAAAGTAATTATTAAATGACATATAGAGATTTCCCTATGCCGAATTTAAATAAATGAAAATTTTTCAAATAATTCCGGAACCGTGCTCTTCGACTTTGTCTGCGATGCATCAAGTCATCCCCTTTGATCATTTCGTCTTAGTTGAAATATCTAAAATACCAGTAAAAGTATCCTCTAAAATACACTGCAGACGAGTTGTTTTATCTCAAGGAGCAATACTATCATCCCATAAACAAGCAAATATTGCCATAATTATGTGAAGTATGTAACTCCGAAACACTTCGGCTATATTTTATACTTTTCATAACTATAATTTTCTGTAATACGTGTTTTAATATTATTATTATTATTATTATTATTATTATTATTATTATTATTATTATTATTATTATTATTATTATTATTATTATTATTATTGGTGAGCATCTCCCATGCGGGAGGTTGCAATCGGCATTCGATTAAACCATCTTATCCAGCCTATCCAACATTGTAATTCTTCTTCTGCCTCTAAGCGCCTTGCCTGGAATCTTCCCGTTCGCCACCAGCGAAAACATCCTGTCTTCAGACAATTTATTTTGCAGGAAGCGCCGTTTATTTCCTTTAATCATTGGTAGTAAAATGTAATTCTTCAGTCCCATTCTAATACTTCCTCGTTCTTGATCTTCTCTGTCCAACTTATCCTGTTCATTCTTCTATATGTCCACATTTCAAAAGCATTAAGTCTCCTTTTCGTATCCGCTGGTATTATTCACGTTTCTGTAGCATATCTTGCTACAGACCAAACATAGATGTATTTAATAAAGCAAATAACTATCTTGATGAATTCTTTAAGTAGACTATGTTGAAAATTTACCCTTCTCTTGCCATTAATACGGAGTTATATGCAATACCAATTGTACGGATTGGACTTTCAGTAATTAATGTGTTGCGTAAGAAACGGAAGTGAATATTTATAGATTTCCAAAAATTGTTCTATTAACAGAAAATTTCAAGGGATATCGAATATTTTACACGGACCGATCTGTAGATGTGTCCGGTAATTATCGCGCGAACAGTAATCGATCTGAAACATTTCGTTTCCCATACACGTTGGCTCATTCACTACAGAAATGTATGTACTATTCGGATGCTTAGCCTATTCCCAAAAAAAAACCAAATCGAACAAAAATTAATAATTTTAAAAGATATTCCTCCTTTGCAGCCCCTTACTAACGATGAACGAATAACAATTAAAGAGATGTATGTATGCACCGGAAGGGAGCGGGAGTAGTCAGATTCAATTGAAGTGTGGACTCCTTCTCACGATGGTATTGTGGGACACGACCGATGAAAAGAGCAACCGGTAAATATTAAACTTTCGAGAATCGGAGAGATTTTGCAAGCACGGTTAGAAACAACATAAACGGGGTGAGTGGGGAACAATGAATTTCTGACGCTCAGCAACTCTAAAGGCGGAAAATATTTTAGGTGAATTCCTAAGACAGCGTGGTTTGGAGGAAAACTCCTCGATATTGTAGGGATTATACAAGTACAACGGTAAAATTACGGACTGGTCATGTACCGGAACATCTCTGGTTAAAATAAATACGGTAACAGGATGTGTCCGAAATGCAGATTAGAAGGTCCGCCAGTGTGGTTAGAGAGGGCCGATTTAATTTAGAGAAGGAAGTATCGTAGGAACGGGAATACTCTGCCAGTGTAAGTGATTAAGTCACCGTCCTTATTTCAACAGACTATTACATGAATCAAGGGCGGTCAAATATACTGATATAGTTCATAAATTTTAAGGTAGAAGATTAAACTCTATAGGGCGAAGGTTGGGTCGGAAAAAAAAATTGAAAAATAAATGAAAAGAAAAGAGACAATTTAATTTTGGTATTCATTTCCGATTAAACCAAACGTTTTGTATTATTCTTCGTTTTCGTTGACAATAATTGCGTAGTCTCACCCGCATACTAGGATGCGATCACAGCTCTGCAGAAGTGCGTACTTCTATCAGAATTGAATAGACCGCCATCAAAAACCTGCTGATCTTTCTCGTTAAAACTAAAATATACAGACCGTCAACACTGATATTAGTTCGGGGCTCCCGAGTTGGAGTTTTTCTACAGACATTAATCGGCAAGTGATGCTAAAAAAGTGATCAACTTCTGTAGGAAAACTTGTTTAGTCGTTCGTTTCGTTAACAAAATTGTCTCGTTGAACATTCTGTCAACATTCTGTTTCCTTATTTTTTTTTTTGGATGTGGTAACGAAGGGAAACTTGTAAGAAAACTACATCGTATTTTTATACGATTATTGGATACCAAAAGGCGTTTGACAAGGTTAAGCACGGTAAGATGCTGGAAATATCAGAAAATAGATCAATAGATGAAAAGGACTTAAAATGTATCAGAAACCTATATTACCGTCAAAAAGCCACGGCTAGGAACAAACGAAACCAAGGACATAGAGATAGAGTGCGGCCTAATGCAAGGATGCATCCTATCATCAATGTTATACAATATCTATTCCGAACAAATATTTCAACAGGCCATAGCGGAATCCAAAGAAGGCATACGATGGACTACTGATAAACAACGTCAGATTCGCTGATGACACTACTCTCATAGCTGGGTCTCGGGAAGGACTCGAAGAACTAATTCAAAGTGTACACAGAAGCTCTAAAATGGTGGGAATTAAAATTAACGTTGAAAAAACAAAATATATGAAAGTATTTAGCAGAGAAGACTGTTAATACGGACAAAATAATAATAATAATATAAAGTTACTTCCTTCAAATATCTAGGAAGGTGGGGGAAAAAAAAGGGGGGAAACTCGGACAAAGTGATAAGGTGTGTAGGATAGAGCACTTAGAGCATTTTAACAATTTAAGAGTGTACTACATATGTTGTAATGATATCGGTATGAAGTTGAAACTGCGACTGGTTAGAATATCCGGGCAACACTGCTACATGGGATGGAAACATGGACCGTCCGTCACACAGGAGCCGCATTAAAGAAAATTGCAGCGTTCGAAATGTGGGTATATAGACGATTGTTGTAGACCAGTTGGACGGACAAAATAAGTAATAGAAGGTTCTATAACGCTTGCAGAAAGAATGTGAACTACTGAAAATTATAAAGAAAAACGCAAAATAATATACCTGGGGGACATATTATGAGAGGGGAAGTAAATACGAAATATTCCAGCTGATAGTTCGAGGAAAAATAGAAGGTAAACGGAGACGCCGCAGACCCCAAGGACATCATGGATACGGATTATAAAATGCTGGACGGGAATTAATGAAATGAGAAAATTAACGGATATGACTAGAAATCGAGACACATGTATAACCGTTTGGTCGCCGAAGTCCGCGCTTAACATGGCAAAAGACGAAGAAAATACCAGCAGTGACGGCAGAGGAATGCGAAACGTTATCGATAGAGCAGGCAGAAATTGGTGGAAGAAAGGTGATAGATGAGAATGGAGAAATCGAAATTGTGATTTAAGAGAGAAAAGTTTGATCGATTAAAGAGTAAATACCGTATGACCATGCTTTAGCACTTTTTTACCGACAGCTGGAAATGATGACCCTACTACACTGTTCTTACAGCGCTTTCGTTACCTTTGCCTTTATATTAGATTAGTGAAACTGTGTTGAAGGATTTCTTTTAAGTCAAACGGGATTATCGAGCGCCGTAGAAAATATAACAAATGTAATAATCAAAATTTTTGCTCTTTCGTTTTATCTAGCGGAATTATTTCATCCCTTCTTCTTCTTCTCGTGCCACCCGATTCGGGCATCGCTTAATCATCATGTATGTATTGCATTATCTGCTGAAATTGATTACGATCTTTTGCTGTTTTGATTTCATCCGTCCGACACTTAATCTGGGTTATTTCCAGAGCGGCCGGCGCACCGATGGAATCCCGAAAGTTTTTGGCTACTACGATGAATCATCTAGGAAATCGAAGATTTAAGAAGGGTAAAAAAATCTAATCTAAACACTGTTTAGATGCGAAAATGTTACTTTGTCATCTCGTATGCGCGTAATACAAAATTTCTATTTACCTTTTTTTAGTTTTTCTCGGATCTTTTTGAAAGTTCATTTATTAGCCATATCATTGAAGCTATTTTTGGCGTGATATTTCTTTTTTTTCAGTTATAGCCCCGTTGTTTTAAATAAACCAATTGCGTATTGTTTTATTTATTTTTTTCTAGTTTTTTGAATTTATCGCCTTCCGTAGAACCTTCGAATAAACACCATTTCTATAAAAATGTTTTTTCTATAAATATTCGCTGCCCAGCTAGAGATGTCTGCCTCTTGCTGCACAATATGTCAGCGTTGTCAGATTGTTATCCGTGCGCCTCTTTCATTTCCAAAATCCAGCGATCTGGAATAAATTAAAACCGTAATTATTTTCGATAAATTCGCGGCTAGGTCAGTTAAGCAGATCATCCGGTCGAATGAATCGTTCTATAAATTAAATGAGAACGAGATTTTATTAGGCGGAGCTGCGTGTAAGCGCCATAGCGGTATAATTTTACCGGCACCCGTTGGGAATCCGAAAAGATTTATTCGCATTTTTTATTTCTTTATAAACGAAGAATTTTCGAGCATAATAGTGGAAATCAGACACACAATTCACGCACGTAGCATGAAATATATCGGAAACCGGAATAATAGCCATACCGAACAGACGCACACGCACACACACATGCAAGACGATGTAATAAATATTTAGAAGGCTTTTTACGGGTTCGCACGCGTACGTTAGTGGCAAGTGTGTAGCCGGGACAGTGTGTGTATGCAGGAATTTAGGAAATCGAAATTGACGTTAGACGAGTTAAAGGATGTGCGCGATTCTGTCTTGTGCCTCGGGTAGACTGCGCAATAAACCAATAACCTCTGGGATACCGTATCAGCACACGCATCTTCCTCAAATGTTTATCCGCGCTGTTTTTCTTCCGTCTCTATCTCGGTCTTTTTCAGCGCATGCTTTCACCCTCGATGTCGTCCAAAATCCGACCCCTGACGCGGCGATGGTGCGCACCACGTGAGCAGACAAACTACTGAATATGCATGACCGGGTGACATCACCGCAACACTATAAAAATCCGGAGGGCGATGATGGTCTCCGAACGTCTTGCAGCTCTAGACTGACAGAGATGGTGAGCTTTGCATAAATGCAAAACTGGCTTCGATCCTTTGCTAGTTTTCGGTTTTTCTTTCTATCGAAAGCCGCACAGGGACCATGAAAATACTCGCCCCGATGTTCGTCTTCTTTCTCGTCATCGTAGCATACTTAGGTGAGGTTATCGTCTGTAGCGACGAAATTCATTCGCGGATTATTTGTTTGGTTTTTTAGCTTTCTTTATTAGTTAATTAGTGACGAAGACTAAAATTAAAACTTCTAACAGAAGAAAAGGTGTAAAAATAGTATATATTAAATATATAATATGTGTCATCATATACGTATATGTGATATGTGACATATATTATATTATATATATCATATACGGATAGATGCTAGGGGAATAATGAGCTCGCTAGCTGCTTTGCGGTCCAAACTTTTGGATTTTTATTTCTTGAACTTTTAAAAAGCGCTGTGCAGCTTTCATATAAAGTTTGTTAAAAACAAGAAGAAGAAAAAAAAAAGGGATGTGAAATGTCAAATAAAAAAAAAGTGAAATATGAGTTAGAATATCTCGATGCCAAAAATCACTGTATGTGTTACGCGCTTAATTGTTTATAAAATGAGATATTGGCAAAATTTATTTCATTAAATTTACGTTTAATAGTCAAATATGTTTTTTTTTTTTTTTTTTCCCTCACAATCTAAGTAATAATATCGTAATGAATTGATATGGCATCGTTTTAATTATTTCAAAATTTGTACTTGCAAATGAAATTTGGTGGTTGTGTATTTTTCCTATATTTCAATAATGGAAATATATCAGTTGCAAAAAAAAAAAAAAAAATAGTCAACCATCAAGTGGGGTTACAAAACAAGAGCTAAACAATAAAAAATTGCAAAATATCTTGCGAATAAGGAAAAGTAAGTTCTCCTGCTGATTGAGTATTAATATAAATTCCCTCACAGAATAAAATATAGCTGAAATAAAAACATTTCTCTTTTAAAGGTTCGTAAATAAAATATGACTAAGAAATCATGAGAAAATTTAATATCGTATTTAAAAATTAAGAATTTATTAAAAAAATATTTATTTAAAAATAATAATAATAACTTTTCTAACATAATACACAAAATAGTATGAAATATTACAATATTGAAACATAAATATTTTAGTTTATTCGTTTATAGTACTTTTAAGATGATAAAATATTTCCCCATTTAAATCGTTTTTGCAGATAAAAAGGAAAATAAAAAGTAACAAAGAACGATCAATTAATTAAATACGTGTAATATGCTTTTATACTAGTCACGAAAAGGACTCAAGGGTGATAATAAAAAAAATACAAAAAAAACGTCTTTTAAATATTGACCGATAGGGTAAGAAGTGGTATATGTTCAATCGTAAATCAACAGCCGGTAAAAAAAAAAAAAAAAAAAAAAAAAAAATACACAAAGCCCAGAAGTATATAACTAAAACGAACGTATACTGTACTAGTATAAAACAAAACAGAGCAAATAGCGTAAAGCTGGAAAAAAAATCATTTACAAAAATGCGAATTTCTTAAATTTAGGCCGTTATTTTAAAATCCTACGAGGTTCGTACTTTTAACAAATTTTAATGACCAATTAAAAACCAATTTTATAGGTACAATATAAAACGATCTTCGATAGTTTGTTTTTTTTTTTTTTTAAAGTTTGGGTCCTTTATTTTTAAAATTTTACGTAGATGAAATAGTTTTCCTTTTTTTCTTTTTTTTTTTAAGCAACGAAAACACGTCGCTTAAAAAAAATAATTGAC
This sequence comes from Icerya purchasi, assembly GCA_039619475.1. NCBI lineage: Eukaryota > Metazoa > Arthropoda > Insecta > Hemiptera > Monophlebidae > Icerya > Icerya purchasi. The sequence continues at coordinate 485,297,196 of CM077116.1, forward strand.
TTTTTAGCTCCTACGACAGGAAGAGCTGTGAACTTTTTTCTTTAGAGCCAGCTACCGTGTGGCGTCTTAGCTAATTGTGTTTCGTTTGATTAGGATCTGGTTCGAATCCAACTGTCGCACATTAAAACGTCTAAAAATTTCACTTGAGCTGGGTTAATGTTCGTAGTTGACGCACCAAAAAAAGAAAAAAAATTTACCTTTCCGTCTTAACAATTTAGGCATATATATTTTTCCAAATTTGGGCCCTTAAATTTCAAAATTTTTTTTTGTAACTTTTGTATTTTTACGATATTCTATGGGGGGGGAATACCCCGGTTAAAAAAAAAACAATTCCGCAGCTCCTATAGAACGGGCTGAAGAATTCTTAAAAAAAATTTTTGAACGACTTCATTTTAACATTTTTTAAAATTTGGCCCTTCGATTGAAAAATTTTGGGCATTTCATTCGAATCGCCAACATAAATATAAATTTTCCTTCCGTAACTAGTGACCGATATATTCCGTTTCCCGAATGTCTTCGACGATAGACAGATTACCGACGTTGCATTCAAACGTTCCTACTAGAAGCGAAATCTGTCCACCGGATTCCGAGCAATCGTCGCTATGTCTGCACATTTTGAAAGCGTCTAATCTTTCTTCGCATTCGGCATCGATTATCCGCGATTCCAACGCATATTTCAACACGGACCACACGCAACACCGTATACCATCGCTATTTTTCCGTTCTTTAATACTTTCTCCGAATTTGTAAAAGCTTGTTTTGCCATTCCTATTCGTGTTCTTATTTCTTCTTCACATCCCGAACGCCTAATTGTTACGTCTAAATATTTTAACTCGGCTACATTTGTTGTGTCAATTTTGATTTTTATACAACTGCTGATCGTCTTCTTTATATTTCATTGCTTTAGCTTCTTTTTCTGTATCTATTTTCATTCCGTATTGTTTTCCTTCGTTCTTATCCCTTGCAAATGTTCTTCCGTTTCTGCAGTTATAATCTTATCGCCCGCAAAATTAATATTGTTAATCATTTCCTCTCCGCCGTTTATATCATTTTTCGTTATTCCTTTCACATATATATGTTAAATAGTCGCGGTGACGATATCCTTGTTTTAACCTTTTCTGTATTGCGCACTTTCTAGTGAAATATTTATTTTTGATAGATCGCAAAAATGATTTTCAATTAATCTTACATTATTTACGTCTAGATTATATTTCTGTAGTATATTTATTAATTTCGTGTGAATTACTCTGTCAACAATTTCTTTGTAATCTATATAGCACGCTATTATTTCTTTATTTATTCTGTCCATTGTTGTTTTTTCTAACAACGGACAGAAAGGGAAGGTGTCAAGTGGATATACATAATTCCGCAGCGGGTACATTTTTAGCTTGAATTCTTTCAATGCGCGAAATCGATTTTCACTTTTATTTATTCGAAAATTGTTCGCAGACAATCCATACAATTAAGAGATCTCTCTTTTATATGTTGATATTGTTATGTTCGTTTTACGCGTGCATTTCCTTTCAGTTTGTGAAGGAAATTTTTTTCTTGTATTAACGAGTGTGTCATTCTCTCACGCTGACCATAATCAGAAATTCCAGCATTGTTGAAATAAAAATTTCTGCGAAAAAAACGTGCTTAATCAATTTAAAAAAAAAAACATTTTCATGTAAAATGGTGTAAAAAACTGAAACCGACATTATCTATCATCTGGATATCCAGCTTGCACACTCGTAAGCAAGTTTGAGAGTTTGCGTATATACACACACACACTCACTATATACATAAAATCGGCCCTTCGTGTCTCGCAAGGGTCTCTGCCCCTTGGTTCCACCTGGGGACACCGCTGAACCCTAGCTCTACCATTTCTGTATTTCGTATAGAACGAGGAAAATTGGCAACTCCGAATGCGTGACAAAAAATAAATAAACCTTTATTTAATGTCACATTTTGGGACAAATTATTGTTACGGAAAAAAAAATTTTCGCGATATAAATTTTGTGACAAATTTTCGTGATAGAAACGTTTTCATTCCCTAGCAATCGATTTTGTCGATACTTCTTTGTCTTCTTATATAACATATACATATGTAACGTTTTGGAACAAAAAATGTGATTATTGTCGGTTTAAGAATGACGTCATTATTATATATATATATATATATATATATATATATATATATATATATATATATATAAAAATCCCGTGTCTTTATGTTTGTGCAGGATAAACTCGGAATTTACTTAACCGATTTTTATAAAATTTTGAAAGTACATGCAATTTAATCCAACTCTTAACAGATAGCATACTTTTTGTTTTAATTATTTACATAAATATTTGTTATATTAAATAATTTAATCAATCAATTAAAAAAAACAAATTTAATTGTTGGCTATTACTTTTTGCTTTAATTATTTATACATATAAATATTTGTTATATTAAATAATTTAATCAATCAATTAAAAAAAACAAATTTAATTGTTGGCTATTACTTTTTGCTTTAATTATTTATACATATAAATATTTGTTATATTAAATAATTTAATCAATCAATTAAAAAAAAACAAATTTAATTGTTGGCTATTACTTTTTGCTTTAATTATTTATACATATAAATATTTGTTATATTAAATAATTTAATCAATCAATTAAAAAAAAACAAATTTAATTGTTGGCTATTACTTTTTGCTTTAATTATTTATACATATAAATATTTGTTATATTAAATAATTTAATCAATCAATTAAAAAAAAAACAAATTTAATTGTTGGCTATTACTTTTTGTTTTAATTATTTACATAAATATTTGTTATATTAAATAAAACAAATTTTGACAATTTTATTATTTTTTGAGCACCCTGACATTGTTGGGCATCTAAGTTGCTTTATATTTCAGTATAAGATGATGCCGCGGAGACAATCGAACCTCAACAATGCGCGTAGCAGAAATGCACGGCGTATGCGTGTTATGAGAACTACTGAATCGGAAGAAGAAATTGTAAGAATAAACGCATCTTGCCTGCTCATTCGTGTGGGAACACCATGAAATTTATTCGTGTTAGCAAAAGACAGGTTAACCAAGAACATTGTGCACAAATTAGTACTTAGATAATTTTCAATTTTATAAAATAATATAACTAATAGTTCGAAACCAATGTTATCTGCCTCATTTATAACATTTAACTTTTATGTAACTAATTTATTTAATATATTGTGTAAATAAGTCATTGATTACAAATTAAAGTTAAAGATGAGATAAATAAAATGTAAATTCAATAAGTGTATATTAGTTGGATAATTTCATTCTTTACATATGATTCAAAATCGGCTAAATAATTTCAGGTTTATTAGTAAAAATTAATTTGGTTGCATCAAAATAATAAGTAAAAAATTAATTTAATCTATTATAACTACTAAGCCACAGCAACGCGTGGCTGGGTCAGCTAGTATATATATATATATATACTAGCTTTTAACCCGTGACGTTGTCCACGGAGAATTATTATTTCAAGTAAGCTGTTTCGACGTGAAAACAAATATAAATGAAAGAGATTTTATTATTAAATTATAACTATAGGTTTTTTTTTTTTTTATTATTATTGTTTTTTTTTTATTAGGTATTTACTTCTATATATTTTTTTTATTATTTACTTTTATGTAATTATTTTTGTTTATTTACAATTACAGTAGTAAAATTTTAATTCAACACATTTTTGTAAACATCGTTTTTCAGACGTTGTCCTGCCAGTGTATATTCATTTACTATTAAATATATATATATCTCAGATGGATGGCCTTTATATTACAATGAAAAGCTTTGTCGTAAAAAAATCAGTTAAGCGGTTTAAGCGTGAAAAGGTAAAACAGATAGACAGACAGACAGACAGACACACAGAGTTATTTTCGCATTTATAATCTCGGCAGCCCTTTGAGAGGCGTGACACTCAGCGTCTAAAGCTTGCCGTGCCTGAGTCTGTTCTAAGGTCTCTGAAACCTTTTGAGAGGAGTGACGCTCGGCATCTAAAATCTGTCGGGTCTATGTCTGCTCTTGAGATTCCTCAGTTCTAGCTACTTTCGCAGCTCGAGCTCTGTTATAGTTACGCGCTAGATCAGATTTACGCCTGCGAGGCATATTGACAGTAAAAATAATAAGAATTTTTTTTTTTAAATCGAAATATAATACGTTTATGTAAATGTTTTAAGGAAATCTCCGGCCTACTCACTAAGTACCTATATATTATAACTATCGTTATGATTTAATAATAAAACCTCTTTCATTTATATTTATATTGGCGTCGAAACAGCTTACTTGAAATAATAATTTTCTGCGGACAATGTCGTCGCGGGTAAAAGCTAGGAACGGACAAACGAATGGCGACTATCGAAGATGAGCAACACGTCAATAAAAGCTAGCCAGTAATTTTGTTTACATAACGAAACCGATTTCTGGCGTTCTGATGTTTCTTAGAATTTCCGAACAAAAACATCTGGCTGAATAAAATAACATACACTAACGAACGAATACGTAAGAAATAATAAAATTAATATAATATTTCCAGAATAAAAACTATCCTATGTTCTTTCCTTGACCTCAAACTATCTCCATACAAAATTTCATCTAAATCGGTTCAGCGGTTTAAGCGTGAAAAGGTAACAGACAGACAGACAGACAGAGTTACTTTCGCATTTATAATATTAGTAAGGATGTATCCGTGTGGTATTCGTTGTTATAAAAATACGTTGGAATATTGTTTAGAAATACATTTCTTTCTGGAAACGCGAATTGTAAATGTGACACTTGAAGATCTACACGTTAATACCATCAACATCATTAATAACAGTTTCTCAGCAGCTGATTAGTTACTACATACATTAATAATATTGTTCCTTCTTAGGGGTATAAAAACACACAAATAAGAAATGAATAGGCACCAGAAATGTTCGATGGAATTTTTTGAAAAGGCTTTGAGTGTATGCATAGAAACTGCCTTAATGCCTATAAATTTTTTACCTAAAAGTATCTTTTAATTGTCTTACTATTGTATAAGATAATATTAATGTCTATCTTTTTTGTCAAAATTTTTTGATGATCAGTATGTTTTTGTCTAAGAATTTTTAATATTCACTATACCTGTTGGTTTACTTTGCATTTCTTACCAAATTTACCGTTCTGAGTAATGAAATATAATTGGAACTTTTATATTCTACTAATACATCAACAGAATTCCGGTGACAACTGTCTCTCCATCCTTTTTCTGTAGAAAGAAAGCTCGTGTTATAGGAATTTTATTAATCAAGTTAATTCTTTTAATATATTTTAATACGTATATGCGCTTCAACAGTAAACGTTGTTGCATAACTCAAATTATTGGGCTGAATTTTAAACACACTTTTGTCAGATTTTTATTCTGTAATTTGTATGTTTTTTTTTTTTTTTAAATTCAAAAACCTACGACGCCTCTATTATTACGTTAAAGCATTTAAAATTCATAACAGTTTCTCAACATACGCTGCCATTTTTTAATTAATTTCGCGTCGTTTATTTTCGACCGATTACTATTGGCGGTTTTCAACAGAAAATTCAAGGCCGCAGTGCCGATAAATTTTTTCCCCTAAAGTTTCAGCATTAGCGCTTTAAAAATTTCGGGACGGAACTCGTTAGAAAAATCGAAAAACGAAAAATGGGATTTCCGTAGCATCTCGAGTGAAGTTTATCCGGGCGCGTATGTAGGACGGCGCGGTTTTAATTGATTTAAAATCGCCGCAATGATTTCTAAATGCGCTGACAAATAAAGTCGGGGAGATGACATGACCGGTGCCGCGGTGCGCCGGGAGGAAAATTAAAAGTGGAAAAAAAAGTTTCATAAAGTTGGTAACCGGTGTGTTAATGAGGACGTATGTAAAGTGAGGCAGACATATGTGTGGTGGCGAAAGTTAACATTTCGACAATGGCAAAATGTGGCGCATTGAAAGTTTATTTTTATAGCGGCGTAGCGGGTATGTGTGCCAGAGCGCGCTATACAGATTAAAAATAGGAGCGACAGAATGTGGGTGCTCCGAAATGGAAAAGGGTTTGAAGTTGTCGCGAATATCATAACGAGATGATGGTTTAAAATGTTTGTTATGGGTCGGATGAGAGGAGAGGGTGGACGCCGGTTGGAATTTTACAAATAAATATCACATCGATGTGCGAGATCTGTCTGTCTGCCTAACTTTCAAACAAGCCCAGAAGAAGTCCCTTGCTATTTCATTCGTGCGCTGCTTGACAACTTCCAAAACTAAAATCTCTTTCATTTTAACGAGTTCTTTAGCACCTCTCGGGAAAACAGTCACCCTAATTACCATTTCTGAAATCCAACGCGCGCCTCGTCTGCTCAGCCTTCTATCATGCGCAAACTTCATTCTACGTTACAGTTGTACGTTTCATTTTTTTTCTCTCTTCCCCCATTTACTCTTTAAAAAGCGAGTTTTTTTTTTTAATGAAAATAATTTAATGACAATTTTATTAAATATTTAAATTGCCAAAAAAAGTGAGTAAAGCGAGCTATATAATTATAACGAATGTTGCGCAATTAACTTCTTCACGATGCGCTAAATATTGGCGGCTCCATTGCTTTCTAAGAATTCTTATAATCAGTTATTTCGGATTACCAAAAATTCAGTAACACAGAACAATACGCGATAATACGCAAGCCGGACGATCAAGATTATTACCTAATCGTTAATGTCGGAAACTTGTCACACCGCCGGCACAATTAAAAATAAATAAAAGTCAATTGTCAAATTGTTCCATTTTCTAATCCTTTCATTGTTTATAAATAGGGTCGCTTATTTATTTACGCTTGTTATATGGCGGTTAATTTTAAAATAGCGTTTTCTTCCTTCATGCACTAGGTCGTTAGTTCGATTTTAGTTCGTCGTTTATTGTTCTTTTTCACATTTTGCATCGGTCGTTTTATTTCTAAAACGGCGCCTTTTGTGTATTTATTTACATTATGTTATCGTTAATTTTTTAGATACATAGCGTCTCCTTCATTCGTATGTTTTGTTCTTATTTAGATTTCTTTCGTTTATTTATTGCCGTTTTCCACATTTTGAATTAGTTCAAATTCAGAGTGCAAAATGAACGAACTAAAATCTTATCGAAAATGCACGTAAGTAAATCCTTACTGGATTTCGCATATTTAAGCAAAAGCGAATATTTATACATAATTTAATACAACGATAATGGTAATCCAGATTTTCATTTCAAATAACCATTTAGGTAAAATTTTACTTATCTACCGCCAGTTCATTTTGCTTTTTTAATTTCAGTTCATACATCGTTTCTATACATCGTTTCTATACATCGTTTCTAGTTCAGTATTTGGAAATATTCAATAATAGAAATATATTAGAAATATTAAATAGAGATTAGCCTCACCAGTTCATTTTTGGTCGTACTTTTAGTTCGTTCATTTTTAACACAAGTTATGAATAATAGCGAACACGAGCGAACTAAAATGACGACTAAAAATGAATATGACGTGAAAAAAAAAGCGAAGTAATGTAACGATTATACGAGAAATAGCGCGAAAAGCAATTCGATGATGAAATAAATTCAAATGAGAGGAGAATATAAAAGCAGTCGGGCGAGACTAGCGGAATGTTAGAATGTGGCAGTCAGTAAATAAAAATATAATTAAAAAGAAAATAAGCAAGCCACCAAACTAAACATTAATGGTGTAAAGTGCCAGCCAGTTGTTTAATAAAATATGAAATAAATTGATACGAACTGAAAGGTAAAGTAACCATGTAAATTGTAAAAGGGCAGAATTTTTTTTTTTTTTTTTTTTTATACGTTCGTCAACATGGACATTGGCTCAAGAACAATGGAACAGAAGGGTAAGAGAGACTCAGATTCTTACACGATCAGAGATAGCCGACAGAAAGGAATCAAGAGCTAGAATAACCGAAGGAGAAGGAAGGGAGATAACGAATGAAGCACAGTCTGGAATACCGGCTTGTAAGAGGAAGGAATAAAAAGAAGCTTGTTCAGTTGATAATTACGAACAACCGAACATTATATGATCGGTATCACAAATAAATCGATTGCTGGGAGGGTGCAATGGACAATAAGGAGAAGGCACGAGAGAATAATGGAACAGCGAGGAAGGGAGCAAACTATGCCCAAATCGCGGGCGGCAAATCGCAGAGAGGTTGGAACGGCGCGTAGAAGGAAAATTAATAAACCAGGGGAAGCGTGGAAGGGAAGGTTTAATAGACAAGAAAAAAGAGTTCGGGTTGGAGAATGAGGAGGCGTAGGAGTTAAACCATAGTCTGGAATGAGCAGCTGTAGACAGAACGGTAATATTGGAAGCTGAGAAAGCAGGAAAAAACTTACCAGAAGAGGAAGATAGTAGTCGGGTGAGTGAGAAGAGAAAGGAGATGTGAAATTTTGCAGCCGCTTTGAGCATCCGACAGGATAAGGAGATTGCGATCAACCGGGAGACTTAATGTAGAAGTTTATCAAAATTTTTTTAATTTTTTCTTTTCTTCTAAGTTTTTCAACATCGTTATGCTGATTGAATTGCGTGATTTTTCATGTGAAATTTGATTTCGCGAGGCCTACCGATATTCCGAAGAACAATTTTTTTTAATTTTTATATAAGACATCGAATTCTTCCTTATTTCAGGTTCATTTTTATTTACTGTTTTTTTTTTTTTAATTTATTTATTTTAATCAATTTTTTGCTTTTCACTTTTATTATTATTTTTTTTACGTCTTAGTAAAACTATTGCAAAAGTTTATTCTGCATATTAAGTTGTTTTTTTAAAATTTTGTTCACGTTATGTTATCGTTAATTTTAAAATATCGTCTTCTTCATTCCTTCGTCTTGTAGTTATTTAGATTTCAGTTTGTTCATTTAACGTAGTTTTCCACATTTTGAATTAGTTCAATTTCACAGTGGAAAATACCACTAAATAAACGAACTAAAATCTTGGCAAAATAAACTGGCGGCATTGATGTAAACGCTTACTTTGTGTTTTATGATATTTATTATTCCGACAAACATTTAAAAAATACAATAATAATAATACGGGCGTAATATGAAAGTTACAATTACCTATTATCGTAAATCATATCAAAATCGTTAGGGCCATTTTCAGAACCAACTGCGTTATAGAAGAATTGCTTATTTAATAATATACTTGTTAACTGGGTCTGCTTCGAACAACTTCTAAAGCAAAACAGTGAATTAAGTTAGTCAAACATTTAATAGCAGTACGTTCGTAAAACGAACATTTTTCGTACATTGCATTATTCGTTTTTATGAAGGATGTTAGGGTGTTACAAAAAATAAATTTTTCAAAATCCAGAAATATTTGTTACAAGTTACCTCATTTGTAATGACGAAATTACGTGTAATTTAAATTGGCGTTATATTTAAATCATTTGTGCAAAGCGTACGTAAGTATATTTCAGCACGAAATTATGCCTTTATCTATTCTCAATTACCACGATGCAAATAGGCGTATTATTTACTTTTTAATAAATTCTAAAAGTACGATGATCATTAAAACTTAAAATTGCTCGTATTTCTCGAGGATAAGACCTTAAAAACACCTGATCCGTGAATTTCATCAAAATCGTTAAACCCGTTTCTGGGAACCCAGTTACTTGCACATACGTATATACATCATACATACATACATTTATACATACATTTATATATACATATATGTATTAATTACAACGTAATACTTAGGTTACCCCCCATTCGAAAAAATGTCCCAAAAAAAGGTCCCCGAAAAATGTTCAAAAAAATGTCCCAATTTTATATAACGTTTGTTATATTTTATAGAATTTCTGTGATTATGTTATTATATTCATATGGACCGATTTAGAATTACGTTGTAAATTTTAATCATTTTATACAAAGTATAGAAGAGAAAGAGACAGAAATGTAAGCAAGATGGGTCAAGGGGTACAGCCCCTTGCCAAAATGGCCAAGTTTATATATATATATATATAAATATATATTAATGATAACGTCATTCTTAGTCTGACCCATAAATTTTTTTTCTGTCACAAAAAAAAAAAGGGTCACAATAATTGGTCCCAAAACGTGGCATACTGTATGTAAGACAAAGCACCGACAAGATGGACTGTTGGGAAATTACGTCATTCTTAGTCCAACGTGCTGTACGAAAATTTGTCTCAAAACGAGACACGCTGTAAGTACAAGAAAACAAAGTACTGACAAAATTGATAACTTGACGTTGTCAATTTTTCTTGTTCAATACAAAGTATAGAGTAATGATAGAGCTGTGAGTCCAGGGATATCTCTAGAGGGGTCAAGGGGCAGAGTCCCTTTCGAGGTCTAAAGGGTCCGAATTATATTTATATATATATATATACTCGGCCATTTTGGCCTCGCAAGGGGCTGTGCCCCTTGACCGCCTCTTACTTATATTTCTGTCTCTTTCTCTTCTATACTTTGTATAAAATGATCAAAATTTCCAACGTAATTCTAAATCGGTCTATATGAATATAATAACATAACCACAGAAATCCTATAAAGTATAACAAATGTTACATAAAATTGAGACATTTTTTCTAATGGGCGGTAGCCTAAGAATTACGTTGTAATTAATATATATATACTCATGTATATATATACAATTTTTGTTTATAAGATTATACCTTATAAAAATTGGCCGTAAATTTTTAATCTAAATAAATCGCAAATGTTTAAATGGCCGCCAATTTATATTGTTTCTTATTATTTGTTTATAAGATTATATCTTATAAAATTTGGCGGTAAGTTTCTATTCTAAATAAATCGCAAACATTTAAATGGCCGCCAATTTATATTGTTTCTTATTAAGCTGTGTCATCTTGATCACATAGCACCGTGTTAGGTAAGCACGAAACGATTAAAAAGCTGATAGTTCAAGGAATGCCAGCGCATCTGTTGGAAAAAGTTCGGTAACATAATGACATAGCCAAAATTGCTTCGAAATTTTAACTTAGACTCGCGAGTGATTATTAAATTGTAAGTTTATTACAATTTCAAATTGTTTAAAAATTATTCAAAACAAAAATCTAACTAAAAACTAGTTTAGCATTTCGTAGTGGCGAAAACGCAGACTTTAATTAGCTTCAAACAGGCGTATGTTACAAGTTACGTTATATTTTCAGAATTGTATTGAAAAGTAGCATGGCCGATTTTGTCATAGGGGAATATTCAAACGATAGTAATTTTTCTTTTTTTTGATCCATTTATTTTACAAAAGTAGCAATTTAATTAGTGCAAGGAAGTGTATTGCTTGGTTTTAATCGATAATAATTTCCACGACGTCTGAGTGAATCTTTTGAAGGCTCAGTGTCCTCGCTCCGAAAACGGACCTGAAATCGCCCTAGGAATTGCTCAATATACTAACTTGTTAACGATCGATATAAAAACAAAATAAACGATCGACCGAATCGAATTGGCTACTGATCTCGTAAAACGAGCCGCGGGTACAAAGTGTCCGGTTTTATTGCTGTGTTTTATCGCGGTTATATTAAAATTTCCATTTAAATTTAGATATCATGGAAATGATCTAGGTGGTATAGCGGGCATTTTTAAGAAAAATGCCATTACTAACTTTACGCGGTGCGTTTATGTTCGGCGCGGCGTCAAAGACGAGATTATTCACCTATTCGAACGAGTTGATTGTGGTGAGTTTTTTTATTCTTTTTTCAGTTTTTCACCACTCGTCATTATCGGCATTTCAGGAGGTCGTTTGACAGTTGTTATTTTAAGGGTGTCGTCCACTGTCAGAGCCTATTAAGACCAGCAAGGCCGAGCAAGCGCATACGTCGGGAAAATAACGCAGAGTTCGCGAGTCGGGCGCACAGAGTAAAAAGGGTATAATGAATAGGACGGAATTGGTTGGTTTTTTTCCCTTTCGCTGCCTTATTATACCACCGCAAAACAAACCGCGTCGATGGCTGTCAACTTCGGTACCTATCAAGCGGATCGCGAGCCGGCTGCTGCCTCCAGGGTTCCTTTCAGCTAAAAGCTTTTTAGAAAAATTGCAACTCCCTCCGGATGCGGCAAATTTTGTTTTACGCCTTCACACCCTATCTGTGACGACGAACGCCTTTGATATTTTAACTAAATTATAGCGACCCGATCAATTTTGCAACACACTTCCGCTGCTCTCCCGTCCATTTTTTCATGTTCTTTCCGTTTGCATTACGCGCTCGTTATCGCCGCATGCGCCACTTATCTGATTTCGCATCTTTACACTTGTTTCATTCGATATTTTCATCGGCGTCTCTTTTGGCCGGTGCCCGCTCGCTTCGTCACTTCCAATTTTTTTCGCGGCATCTTTCTCCTCTGGTTCGCTCGAAACGGCCATATGTAATATCGTTTAGTTCGAATTCACGAGGTGTCACAAGCTCTCGTCGACAGTTATTACATCGCTGAAAATTAGAAATACGGAACGTAGACACACTCTGCTCCATCCGGTTGACTGAAATCATTTAAAATAATTATCTAATTTATTATTAAATATTTGCGTATAAAATGCTACCTTTATTCGATTAAGTAAACTTGAAAAAAAAAAGAAAAACACGTGTTTTTTTTTTACAAAAAAATTTCTTGGCGGTAAAGAATCGTTTTTCGACGTCCACCTCCTTCGACCATTTCGAGTTCTATAGTTGGATTGTATTTGAATTAATCGTAGTTTTTTTTTGTTTTTTCTTTTTTCTGTTGGAAGTACAGTTCTCTGAATCTCGACAGTTTTTAAATCAGCCAACCCGGAACGTGCAGAACTGGATGGTATATGAACCGAATAGTGATTGTCTGTTTCCTTACTGGTTTTTATTCGGAGCTTACTTGATTTAGCGTGTCATGTGCTAGCCTACCATAGGCCAAAACGGTGTACGAAAGAAATGCCGGAGAACAACTAATTAGATAATTTAAAGCAGGATACTTAGAAGGATCTTCGGAAAGGGAAGCGGAATAATTTAAAATGGAACGTTATTGAGCGGTGGACAGGTTAATAAAAAATGGGACGAGGTAGTGCCAGCAAAAAGGGGGCAGGTTGATTCCCGAGTAGGAGGTAGCTGTGCGCGACACTCTAGTGTAGGCCAAGTCGCGTGATGACAACCTCCTTCAAAAGAATGTTGTGATCACAGTCGAATAATCTCGAGCGGCTGATCAGCCGAAACTGAGCGGATTTTTATGAGAAGGTTTTCGCATCAAAGATTCGAATGTCGGGAACTGCGAGAAATATGTTCAGCGCTGCTATATCCACCGATGAGTTATATGGAAATATTTTCGAAGGAGTATATACCAACCTGCATATTGAATGGATGTTGTAACTCTGAGAATTGGCCAATTATTAACTAAATTTCAGAAGGTAATTACGGGACACACCCGAACTGATAACCGAAAAAAAGAAAATCGTGTAATTTTTTTACGAACCTAACATACATACGAGTAGGGTCAACTAATCACCGACGCGGCGGTGAACTCCAGTACTTCTCAACGTTTCTTTTATCATGTTCTCCAGCTATGTAGAAGCTCGACCATTTTATTCTTGACCGGTAAAAATTAATTTACACGCAGACCACTTTGTACTAATTAAAAAAATAACAAAAAAACTCGCACGACACAAGAACAATTTTTTAATTTATCGCTGTTATATTTGTTGCCCAGCAACATCTTATCGCCATATATATATACTAAATGACCCTTACACAATCGCATTACAATATTGTTGAAAAAGTAAAAATTACTATTTAGATAGTTTTAAATTTCTTGATAGATATTAACATATAGCGAATATTAAATTTTGGTAAAGAAACCTTTTGATTTTAAAAAAATTTCGGAAAAGAACGATAATGACGCAAACAATTTTAAGCATTCGTATACACATATAGGTACATTTTTACAGGAATGCTGCGGGAAAAATACATCCGGATGATTATAAATTTGTAATTGATCTTACTTTATTATATTTAATTGGGCTTAATTTGTATTTCTATTTCTTACTAATTTAATTTTTCGTCGATAAATTAAATTTATAAATGTTCTCTCATAAAAACAATTAACCCGTGTATATCCTCAATTATGTAAATAAAATAGCAACGATGATGCGGTTAATAATGTTAGTATTTTTCTGTGAAAGGGAATAATAATAACTCGGTGGGAGGTTTTTTGATGCAACCTAATGAAATTTGTCATCGCTAGAGAGTTAGTTACCTATACCGGCTTGGGAGGAAATAAACAAGAGTGCTTACGTTGCCTAGTGTCCCCGGTGTAGGGTGTAAAGAAAAAGTTGAGAAACATACACTGATGTCGAAATTATTCACTTTTACAAGATTCGTTAGGTATCTTGGCGGTCGGCTATTAGTTGCCAATTAACCAATACCGTTTGGGTTTTAGCAGTTGGCCAATTGCTCGGAGACGCATCTTCTTGTACGTACCCCCCTAAAATAATTACGAGTTGGCGTCTTAAATCTAGTAAGTGATTATTTTTCATCATTTCAATACAAAATTTCCTGTAATTTGTCTCATTGTATGTTTTATACCTGCCGTATGTTTAAGAAGGACGAAAGATTTTTTTTTTATTTATCGACATTTTTTCAAATTTATGCGACCATTACTCCAGAGCTAAGTCGAAAATTCTATTAAAAACTGAAATTTTTTATTCTCACACGCTCATATATTTAGCACTCCCTGTTACGCCTCATTTATCTGATCATTATTTCCTTCTCTGCTCATCATTCCTCCTCTCAGGTTTTCGTACTGTTTCTGTGGGCAAAGCTAGAGAAAAAAAAGGAATAGAAAAAAAAGTGTGCGCGCGCGTGTGTGTGTGTGTGTGTTTGGATGATAGGGTCATATTACTTTGTCGAGTGATTCAAAAAGTCTTCAAAATAAAAATCGTAAACATAATGGGCTTTATTAGAAAGCTTGTACACTGTGAACATTTTACAAATAAATACAACAGCTCGAATTCCCGCTTAAAAAGAAATTAATTTATTTGCGATAAAAATATTATTTAATAATAAATAGGGACTGGGATGATGTAAGCGATTAGTATAAAAGTCAAGGTTAAATTTTTTTTGTTTCAGTAGGTTACGAAAAAAACAAAATATACAATTTACATTAATTCGTAGGAATTTATTCAAATTACGAAAATATAATAGAAGACAGACTAGTTTTTGGGGATGCATATTCATGGTGTGTGCATAGTACAATGTAACGAGTCGGTGTTTTATTATTATTTAATTTTCATAATTTAAATATAAATTCCTGCGAATTAAGTGTCTATGTTTCATTTTGCATATTATAATATTCATATCGGGCGGTTTGAAAAATTTAAATAAACTAGATTACATTAGATTACGTACTAGCTGGCCAGATTTTGCTTGTCAAATGTAGTAAATTTTAAAGAACGCGAAAAATATATCTATTTATTCGCTAAATAATTCGGTCATTCTTTTCTGATTTTATTTCGGCTGCAATATTATATTACCCGTACAAACATACGCGCTGATAGTTTACAGCCATGTTTTTTTGTTTTTTTTTTATACATTTCTAATAGAGAGTGTCATGTGTGTGTGTAACGACGGCTATATTAAATACATATGCATGTATATATGTGTAATGTTTAGAAGTTAGCACAATGGATAAATAATTCTATACTGATTCTAAAGTCGCGGCATCCTTTCTGTAACCTTCAATACGTGTTACATGATGCACGTACCTGTATACAAATCACTGTCTTACTTTAGTGTACTCTGGTCGGCGACGCGGACGCCGTTCGAGACCACTGTCTTTTTCGGTCCTCTCCTTCCGAAGAGGGAAACATTTAATAGGTTTCAAGGAGTGCGGATGAGAAGAAATATCGCTAAAAAGACGCTGGAACCCCAACCACGCGTACTTCAAAGTATACACACACTGAGTGCTGCTGTTGTTTGGCTTATTCCGGCGCGCTGATTTACTAGTAGACAAAAAAAAAAAAACAACAAAAAAAAAAAACCAAGAAAAATCCGAGCCCATTTAAAATAATAAAAGTTCCTCTATAGATAGGTATAAGGTACTACACAAGGTACACAAGCATCTGTTACGTGTCACACCATCTTATCCTCGATCCGCGTACTCGGCTTTACTGTCGTCTTGACGTTCCCTGAATGGTGAACTAAATAAACTGATAAAGAGGAGCGACTTGGTTGCTGACGATGCCGGCAGAAACATTCAGGCGGGTACATATGTAAACGCGTCTACGAGGAGTCCGACTAAAAACTATCTATTACGGTAATGAGCTGGTTCTGGAGGAACCGTTCATTGTGCGTCGAACGAAAGCCAAACAAATCTCTAGTCGGTCCGATTGAATGGCTGAAAATTCCTCAGCTAATGTCCGCTATTATTACAACACAGAGGAAACGTTTAAAGTGGTCCGCTCTTCTTCTACACGCATACCGATTATAAAAACTCAAGAAATACTCGATGCTCCAAATTTTTTCCTTATCGCTTGCTATATTTTTCCTTTTCTCTTTCATTTTTTTTCTTTTTTTTTTTTCTTTTTTGTGGCTTTACCAAAAGCAGATTTAAAAGTAAAATTTATACATTTTTTATGGATTCAAAAAGTATTTCTCATTTTTATTGCAAATTCAAATCTGACGAAAGTAGTGAAAATGTTTGTAACATCGTTTAAATAAAATAATTGTTTTTAATATTTTTTTAGCAAAATTTCAATAGAAAATTTTACAGACACATCAGTATAATTCCATGCGGACATAGCATAAATATGTATCGGTTAAGCCGGTCTTTATATTTTATATTTACGATCGAACTACATTAATTCGCGGGCAACGTTATCGACTATATTTTTTTTTCTTATTTTCATATTCCCCCTTTTCCCCGATATTCAGCAATCTGCATTGCCTTGTCTACGAAATACCATTTATGTTAGTCATATCTTCAATCGTACATTGCAATGGCAGCAATGAGCAAGTCAAAAGGTGGTACTTTGTATCTTGCACCATGTTCTATCGTCATTTTTACTTCTCCCTAATTTCATGTTTCCTCGCCGTTCTTATTCTATTGAAAGTTTTCCATATTGGCCACGGTGAGTTATTACAAGAATTGGCTGTTTTGACAATCGACTTGCTTTCGACTTTTCCTTCCGTAATTTCATTCTAGTAAAATTTCAGCTGTTTGTGTTTCATTTAAAATGCTTTAAGAAAACTTTTTCTAGACTTGAGTCGGCCTAATGTTCATATCTTGCGTATACGGTGGATGTCTGACATCTTGTTCTTGCTTAGCTTTTTTCCTCCAGCGCCATCACCTCTCGGCTCTTATGTTTGGTGGTGCTATATCGCATAATATCTGTATTTTATCAATTGGTGTAGCCTGTAATTATATTCGATCGGTTTCATTTAGTGATACATCTACTACCCTTTTTGCATGTGCTAAGTTTCTTCGTTATACTGCGCTAGCATATTCACACCTGCAGAATAACACAGAGCCAGAGCTGTGATGTTCTCATATCATTTGGATCTGTACCACCACTCCGAGTTGAATGTCCTGAACAGACCATTCGTACCGATTTTTTTTTTTTTTTTGCTGTCTTCGTAATGTTCCTTATACGTTATGGGGCCAGTTTAATCCTAAGTATTTTGCATTATTGCAATGTTCCCTTGATATATCCCTTGCCATTTAACTTATAGTTTGCGCTTCGCATCTTTATTTCTCAGGTGAAATGCTGTTATTTGAGTTTTGTTGCGGGGTTCGGTTTGAGAAAATTGCTGGTATAGCATTTTTCGATAGTCCCGAGCACTTTACCCAAATCCTTTTCTACCTCGTCGAACGATTTTGCTTGTGTTGTAATGGCTAGATCATACCTATATAATGACTTGTTGAAAATCGGCTGATCATTAGTATATACATATATATATATATATATATATATATATATATATATGTTGAATAAAATACATGTTCATTGTGCTTTATCTTCTCCAACTACTTTTCTCTGTTTTCTAATGTTGCGTAGAATCGTCGGTTTCTCAGCAATACGCTAATAATTCTAGTTAAAACTGGTACATTTTTTAAATTAATAATCTACGATTAACTGCGTCATATGCAGCACTTAAGTCTACAAATGCCGCACCTGTTATCATTTTATAGTAACGTTATATATTAAATACGAAACATATAAAAGCTGTTCATTATCAAAAACTGCCGACTACTAGTTTCGGACAGTTTGGTGTTCATAGAGAGTTCATTATGGAACAACAGCTTATAGTGACGTTAGCTGCAATCGTATTAGTCGAAGAGTTGGCGGTGTAGCTAAATCAGGCTCAAAACTATGTTCTGCGGAACCGTGTTTAAGAATTTTAGAAATAAAAAGAAAAAAAATCCTTCTTCTGAAAAATTTAAAAGTATATTTAAACAGTCAGAATTACAGCAATACTTCCGCATCGAAATAATGCATATGGAAATTCATAGGCGTACGTCATCTTTGAGGTAAATCGTTTCTATTTAAAATGGACTCCTCCCCCCGTTCTTCAGCATTCTCTAAATGTACATTCTATAATCTTAGGTTGTTTTTTTACCGGGCGTAATTTCCTTTTTTTTTTTGTCCATTTGAAACTTCCGGTCTCCTACAATTTCATGTGTCTCTCCTATCAAAACCGCAATATATATATATAAATATATTATTAACTATCGATATACGAATATTAATGTATAACTAACGTAAATTTCGTAAATACTTGTTTCTAATGTAAGCAATCCAAAAAAAAACAAAAAGAACTGTACATTTAATATACGTATTTAGTGTTCGCCCATTGGTTGAAATTCGACACTATAATTATTATTAAAAATTTAAGAAAAACATATATGAATTTGCATATTTCCAAAATTTTTTTTTTCTACTCTTATACACTCATATCTTATAGCATACATCTCTACATGTACTTACAATACAAAACAGTGTTTAGTACCATTATGATTGAATAAGTCCCCCCCCCCCCCAAAAAAAAGTAATCGAATAAAATATACAATAAAATAACAGTAAAACACAATCTAAAACCCCTCATTTATTGATATTAAATGACACCTTAAGACTTATTACACTGTAAAAAAGCCAATAATGATGATTATTAAAAAAAATTAAAATATTTTAATAAGAACAGATTTTGATTTCTTTTTTCATTTTTTGTATTAATTTTTTATTTAAATAAGAAAAAAAAATAACGGTAAAACTTAACTCGACTGCCACCAGTTCATTCTGATTTTTTGCTCATTCTGCTTTTTTAGTTCATTTTGCTTTTTTCGTTCATTCTGCTTTTTTCGTTCATTCTGCCTTTTTCGTTCATTCTGTTTTTTTCGTTCATATTGTTGTACGACAATTTTAGTTCATACATCGTTTCTAGTTCAGTATTTCGAAATAAAGGCTAGTGTTTGTCGTCGCGATAGCCTAATTGCTAGAGCGCTTGACTTCCGTTACGGAGGTCACGGGTTCGATCCCGGGCGACAACAGAACTTATTACAAATAATTAAAATTTAAAAATATTCGCTAATAATCACGTGGAAAGCAATGGCGAACATGCATATCATCATATGCGCGCTCGGTCAGTACACAGCAGACACACATGGGACTGCACTTGTATATGTCGATATAAATCAAACGATTACTAATCAGTTCCGAATGTAGTCTTGCATGTGTACACATTCGTGCTGCATATAATAATTGCCTGGTTCACAACCTATATCGTTACAGCTAAAAGTGTACGAATAGGTTGGCCCACGCGCTATGTAGCGTACGGCACCTAAAGAAGAAGAAGTAATATATTATTCTGTCTTCTTCTTCTTCTTCTTGTTTCGGCCAACTGTGGACCACGTAATTTCAGTTGTCGTTCTTTCTTTTGGCCTTTATTTGTGCCCAATTTTATTCGTTCACCATGGTTTTTCTTTCTTCCAGCGTCCCCATGATGTACCCTTTCGTATTTTCAGTTTTTCTTTAAATTGTTTATTAAATCACTCATTTTGTCTAGGTTTGGTTTGGTGGCTTGTTTATTTTCGTTTTATTTATATTTTGATTTACAGCTTTACTGGTCGGTTTATTTTCTTTTTAATTATATTTTGACTTACCGGCTGTTGTCACTTTACACTAAGAGTGTTTAGTTTGGCGATTTGTTTATTTTCTTTTTAATTATATTTCTATTTACTGGCTGTCCTACTAGTTAAGTCCAACTGCTTCTATATTCCCTTATTTGAATTTATCCGAAGTTTGAATTATTTCATATCGCCAATTTCAGTTAAGAAGTACGTATTTTTCTTATATTTTCTTACATATCTTTTATATTTATATTTATTTTCTTTCCGTTAAAATTTTTAAAATTTTTTCTTTTCTTTTGTTTTTCAACATCGTTATGGAGATTGAATTGTGAGATTTTTCATGTGAAATTTCATATTTCGTGAGGCTTACCGACATTCCGAAGAACAAATTTTTAATTTTCATATAAGACATCTAGTTCTTCCTTATTTCGGGTTCAATTTTATTTTTTATTTTTTTTTTTTTACGTCTTAGCATTTTTTGAAATTGTAGCAACATATTAATAATCAATAAAAATTTTTGGAATTTCGCTACAGTCGGCGTTCACCAGTGGGTTTCAATGTAATTTCCGGAAAAACGCTCGTTCCGGAACGTGGTTTTCCCAATGTAAGGTGTCTTTATAGTCTGTTCATTTAATGTTGTTTATTGCATTTTAAATTAGTTCAATTCAGGTTTAGTTCCATTTGAATTAGTTCAATTTCACGGTGGAAATGAACGAATTAAAATCTTGGCAAAAATGAACTGGTGTCCAAGACGATGTAAACGCTTACCAAAATAACTGTTTCCAAAATTTTTTTACTGATAACACTATTGTTCATAAATAGACAAGTGCCAATCTCCGATTCGGCAAAATACTTGGGTGTGTATCTAGATGCGAAGCTGACTAGGAAAACTCACGTTGTGTCAAAAGCTCAGCAGATTCGAGAAAAA
Source organism: Icerya purchasi (assembly GCA_039619475.1). Lineage (NCBI taxonomy): Eukaryota > Metazoa > Arthropoda > Insecta > Hemiptera > Monophlebidae > Icerya > Icerya purchasi. The sequence goes on from CM077116.1 coordinate 485,318,236, forward strand.
ACACGTGAAATGTATTGGCTTGTCGGGCGACATTCCAAAATGTAACTTGAAATCAGACGACTCATTTATGAAACCATTGTCAGACCGATTTGGACTTATGGAGTACAAATATCCCCGGATGTATCAAAACATCAAACAGAAACATTATTCAAGCAGCCCAAAATAAATTCCTCCGTATGATAACCAAAATGCTCGATGGTTCCAACGGAACGAATCTTTACATACCGATTTAAGAATCAAATGGGTGGACGAAATCATTAAAGACTTTGCCCATCGTCATGAAGAAAGATTCCATATCCATCCGAACCCGGAAGCATTGGACTTTTTGCTTACTACAGAAAGACGGCTTAAAAACCGAGCGACCTAGCCGTGTTGTGAATTTTTATTGTTTTATTGTATGTATGTGTATATAAATAGACTAGCTGTGCCCGCGGCGTTGCTCGCGTGAATTATGGTTCTAAAAAATTACTTTATTTGTTAAATTACACCCGCGCGTAATTCAGTTCATGACTGTGTAAGAGTATCAGTAAATGATTATTTATTAAAAGATTTTTTATTGACCGTGGCGGCTCGTGAATATTGGGGAGACTAACTTTTCCAGAAGCACAGCACATACCATTAGGTTCATTGGCCCATTTTTTGGCAGAACACTTGGAGCAGATCTTATTCATGGCTCCGATTTGGACGGAAGACTGTTTAGCATAATCAATCTGTGGATCGTATCTGAAAGCCGATCTGTTACTGTGAGCTAAAACTCGATTACGAACTCTTGCCGTTGACGTCTGTTGTCTTTCTCTCTGATCTCGAAGGCGCTGGGAACGCTCAGAGCTCGATTCCCTAGTGCGAGCTTGTGTATTTCTAATATTTTGCTCTCCAAGCCGCTGCGAACGCTCGATACTCGACTCCGGCGCGCGGACTTGAGAGGTTCTCAAATTTTGTTCAGCAAGCCGCTGCAACGTTCGATACTTGACTCTCTGGCACGCGATTGCGACGCGTATTCTCTCTGACTTGCAAGACGATTTTCAGTTTCTGATGAAGATTCTCCAATATGACGTATTTTTGATGCCCTCGCCTTGAAACTATTTCTAGAAAGTTGAGATCTTAATCTTTTGGGCATTTTGTACCTTTTACAAAAGATAACGGTAACGCTCGAAAATTTTCATTCCTTACGTTAACACACTATTTCCATTGGTGATGAGCTTGTAAATGATGCTAAGGCGATGTTTATCCGAATTTACATTTCCCCATGATAATTAACATTGATATTTTAATGTTTTATAAAAAAAAGTTTTTGCAGCGCACGCGATGTTAGGAATTATTTAGGTAATTTTTTTACACCTTGAGTTACATTATTAGAGTTTTAGTAAGGATCCCTAATTTTTTTGAAAATATAATATAGCCTATGTCACCCGCAGATAGTGCAGCTTCCCAACGGTGAAAGAATTTTTCAAATCGGTCCAGTGGATTCGGAGCCTATTCAATGTAAACAAACAAACAAACAAATCTTTCCTCTTTATAATATTAGTATAGAAAAGAATAGTTATAGCGGACTACTATATTCCTTTACAACATGTTAATTTACTTTTAGTTATAAATGTTACTTATTTAGAAATAGTTCTAAGATTGTAATAACCATACAGTTCCCCCTTAAGGGGCTGTTTTACAAAAAAAAAAAAAAAACTGATAACACTAGATATCTCCAATAGCTATTAAACAAAAATAAAAAAGAAATAATAAACAAGGGAGAAAAAGGTACTACTGAACTGTTTTGTCTTTACCTATTTATATATAGATATAAAAAAAAAATTGTGGTACAAAATTTTATGAATTTAAATTATGAAACTTGCGTCGTGTTTTAGGTACTTATTTATACATGCTATGCATTCGTGTTATACGCAAATAATAAAATATCGTAAAATTCGTGAAGTGAACGAAAAATTGCACGTTTCGAAAGTTGTTCAAAATTATGTATATTACACGAATTGTACGCAGTTTTTTTATTCAATTCACGTCGTGTACACTTTTTTATTTATAAATTTCGCGATTTCATTGTCTACATGTAGCACGTGTATTGTCACGAAATATAATATGTAGATACTCTTGATGCTTCGGACTTCTCCGTGGGGAAATCTCCCGGCAGCAACCTTCAGATGCCTGTCTTCTATAATTCTTATAGAAAAAATTTAGAGTTGACTATGTCAGTCTTCGCAGCATGTTTGCTGTAAGCGTGATCAAAAACGTCACAAATTTCGTCACGAGATTTTTATACACTAACTGACGTAGGGTCCCGTAAGGGGATGGTAATTTTAATGTACAAAATTTTTCCTAAAAACGGCGAAAAATACAGCTTTCTATTTACACTCGAGCCTTGTACGAGGTAAAAAATGTGCGCACGTTCTTTTCTTCTTCGCCCCCCCCCTCTCTCTCTCTCTCTCTCTCTCTCTCTCTCTCTCTGTAACCGGCCATTTATGTAGCGGTGCAGAATGTCACATAGCAGCGGGTGTTTGGATTCTGTCGGAAAAAATCGGTATGGCGCATCGTCGAGATAAGTGGTTGATGGGGCTCTTTAGAAAAATTAGTGCCACCTTCGATTGACGTCAGTTGAAGCGTGAACCTAAATTGCCCTCAAGGCATCCGCGGATCTATATAATTCGCTTACGTAAGTGTTATTTCGAGTTGGGTCTGTTCTTCATCAGATGACTCTTGTCGGGCCGGGCGGCGGCGGCGATAGTGCAGCACACACGCTGTAGTCCGATTTGTTCGAGACGAAATCCGGTTCAAACTAAATAGCCGGAAGTAATTTATAAATTAAACGCCTTTTTAAGTGTGTTCGGTACTTCAGTCGACGGAAGAGTAAGTTTACCTTTCGTAAGTATCAACGGGGGAGGTCGATAAAAAAACAAAATGAAAAATCTTCAGAAAAAGCTCCCGGTGTGGGACCCTCTTTTTGATGCGATTAATTCTGCGCCGCTGACGTGGGCCTGCTGCCCGGTAAATGTAATTGATAAACGGGAACAATGGCTCAGAAGATGAGCGCGGAAATTATTTGCATCAGTGAAAATACCTAACGAGCAAGCATGCCATCCGAAGAGATTATCTGGTCAAGAGGTGTGTGTAGCTCTGTCTTCTCATTGACGGCTCTAACGGGAATTCGAACTTAAATAAATATACGGAATTTCGCGTCATTTGCGACCGAAATCGGTCTCGTTCCATTAGCGTGTCAATTTATTATAAGTCGATTTTTTTCACTACTTGATTATTTAAGAAGGAAAATTTATTCGCGATATCTCGCAGGTGCAAATACATGGCTTACAGTAATAAGGAGGTTAGAGAGCGGTAAGTGATTTAAGTTTTTCTCCGTTATAGAACTAAATAGGGTAACTTGATTTGTCAGACAATTCCCTTTGGAACGAGATTACTTCGATAGCGAACTAAATATTTTCATTCTGTTAAGCTTCTCCGCTGAAGGTCGCGAACTGATACTTGACAATTTTACTTCACCGCGATCACGCGAACTAGGCCGGATGAAAGTTCAATAAAAAGTGAGAATACTCTCAACGATCCGTTCGAAATTAGTCGACGGCTTTTACGTTTTAATGTGAACGCGTTAGTGTCTATTCGTTGGTTTCTTCAACGCAACATAATACATTAACATGATTAGCTTTGTAGCCTAGTGATTAGGAAGGTGCGCTTGCCTATCAAATCGGGCATGTCATTGGTTATCGAGACTTGTTTTGTTCCGGATCCGAGTGAATATATCAGCTAGAAAAAATAAAGGTGGATTGAAAGTAGAAAGGAACTAGCTGTAATATTCGGTTTAGGCTTAGTACATTAATAAAAAATAGCTTAATTTTATATTCCACGATATCCTTCCTTATCGAGGATACGGAACTTAACACTTACGATGATACTACTGAAATGGCCGTTAAGAAACTTAATAAATCGTGCGCGTTTTACTTTATGCAGATTAAATGCTACTTACGTGTACATCCGACCATATCGCACACTTTACTTCTTCGCAGGAGTCGACGAAGAAAGATAAACAAGTGATTATTTTGAAAAGAGATATTCTATTAGATAAAGCTGTTCCGCGAGCATGTCTTACATAGGGGCCGCCTTTATTTACAACCATCCTGATTAAAATCGATCGCAGAGCCTCGAATTATCCTCAAAATGTGGATTATACACAGAACGACTTTCTTCTGTTACGCTTGTTCACGGATGCATTGAAATATATCATTGCAGTTTGCCTAAGGTAATGTTGTATGGGGTTGGTTCGTGTGGAATTACAGTCCAAAAAAGGAATGTTTTCTGTTGCAAATACAGTTAAAACCCCTCAAAATTTGAAAATTTGCACTATCACACCTGGAACAAGGAGTTTCATAGCCGCGAGAGAAGTTGCTGGAAATTCCTTAAATCTAATCAGTCGATTGTACTTCCTATTTCATATTTAAAGATACACACACACACACCTTATAATGCGAGTTCCATTGGAACAGTTGCAAACGTTTTTTTCCAATTACTTCGATAATAAATTAGTCGACATTCTGATGACGAAAACATGCCGATAAGAGAAAAAGCAACTTTCCAGGAAGCAGGCAGTGTGAACTTTTCTAAAATTTTTGTCTTACCGCTTGCTCTGTTGTGTATATTTTTCAAAATCGGGTTTCTTAAATATTTTTACCTGTCTTGCAACGAAATAACGCCGCTTAAAACATAAATTAACGCTATAGTTACAGTAAAAAATGGGCTTCGGACATTTTTTCAATTGCCCTGCATTTCATTTTCAAAATTTTGGGCCGTTGAGTTTTAACATTTCGACGGTTCCATTCTATATTGTAATGCTGAAAAAATGTGTCGATTAAAAAAAAAACAGAAAAAAAGCGTTGTAGCTACCGCAAAAAACGGACTGTAGACTTCTTGTCCTCCGTGTCTTTTTGTAAAAGAGTTGGTTTGTGTCATGGTGCAAATGAAATTTTCAATTCTTAACGGTTTTGGGACATTTGGCCAAACTGCAAGAAAATCCGCGGTATTATAGGCTAGAATTAAAATATTAATTTTACCCCCCCCCCCCCCACCCAGACAGAAGAATTTTTGTTTTTTAGTCTTGATTATGTATAAATTTTTAAACGTTAAAAGCTATTCAAAATACATATGAAACAAAAATAACCTAAACAAGACATAATCGAAATTGCAGACACAAAATAAGAAAATAAAAAATGTGTGGATCGTGTAAATTCTGCAGATAAGCATGATGTTGAATATCTCGGGGGGTGATATTTGTAAAGAATGTAAGAAAGGAATACGGTTTTTTTTTTTTTGTTTTTGATATTATCATATCTTTACGTTAGCACATAAACTCGAAAAGCGTCACGCGTCACGAAATGGAGCGTCACAGAAAATCGTTACGAAAATTTCATGTCTTTACTATGTTTTATTGCGACTCTTCTGATGGAGGTGCAAATTGGTTCACCAAGACATGCTATTTTCTACTGCTTCACTTTCAGTTGATCTAGAAAAAATCATAGTCTTAATTTATTTATAGATACGACGCCGATTTAACGTTAATTTATTAGTGTGCTTAATACAGTCTTAAATTATGCCCTCTAAACTCCTCAAGCATGGGATTTTCACTCAGATGATTTCTCCCCGGAGTTATTCAGTTTCGGATACTAGCTGTATGTGTACCATCGCGATGGCGATTTTTTTTTTTTTTTTTTTGGGTTTGTCTACAAGGACATTGATTAAGAAAATAAAGGAAAAAAGACGCAAGAGACTCAGATCCTTTTTTACACCATTAGCCAACAAAAAAAAAAAAAGAATCAAGAGCTTGAACAACAGAAGGAGAAGGAAGGGAGAGAATGAACGAAGCACTGTATGGAGTGGGAGTACCGATTTGTAAAAGGGAGGAATAGAAAGAAGCGTGATCGGTTACAAGAGACGAACAAGCGAACATTATACGATCATCGGGATCACAAACAAATTGGATATGAAAAGGGTGCAATGGACAATAAGGAGACGGCACGAGAGAGTAACGGTGACTTTATTAACGACACACGGAAAACCTTTTGCTACCTTCAATTTCGTAGTTGAGCAACTTAATTGTTGTGTTTAATTATTGATACTATTAAATTACTTCTTCGATAATACTGACTAATTTGGTTAATAGTTGAATAGAGAGTATGGCGTTCGGAAAGAATTGTCGTTGAAATAGTTTTACTTAATGCTGAAAAAAATGTCGAACCCAGTTTAATATTCACGTTCTAGTCCTTGTTCCTGTGTGACATACCGGGGCGAACTGATCGAAACCGGTGTCTAATGAAATATTTCTTCAAATGAATATTATTACGACATACAATTCCCTTTCGCGGGTTTTTTTTTTTTTTGTACTGATGCTTTTCCCGTATTCTAATTTACTTTTCCAATCAGTTATATGTTTGTTTTTCATTTTGATTCTTTTTTCATTTGTTATCGATTATCGGGTAAAGATCCATCTGATGCGGTGCGGGATACCTGTTATTTTATATATGTGCTTATTATTATTACTTCATTAAATACACCGTTTACTTATTTATTTATATATTTATTTATTTATATATTTATTTATTTACTTGTCGCAGGTTAAGTCTCCTCCCTCCCAACTACATAGTACACGGACTCACGGTAGAAATTACCAGCAACATATACCGCAGCCAGCTCTATAATCTGGAGATCAGCACGGTTTAGTGTTACGTCTTAATTGTGTTCGTGTCTTTTGTGGTATTTAGTTTTGCCTTTTCTTAACAAAAGAGTTTATAGCCCGATTTCCGCTTAACTGTGATTAGAAGAAAACGACTAAGTAGTACATTTCAACGACTTCCGGAAGAGAGAGGATTAAAATGCATTAAAATATTCGTAAAGGTGATACAGCCCGCCGCGCTTGTTCAGCATATATGTGATTATTTGCGCGCGATTGGAAAATGCTCAAACAGCGACCTACGACTTTACAGAAACAATTAAATATAGCACAATCGATGAAATGAAAACATATGTATCGAAATCAATAAAATGTGTACATTGTTGACTAATCAGTCGGCGGAATGTTATGTTGAAGAAAAAAGATATATATGTACATAATAAAAAGGTGGAATGTCTAGAATTTGTCGATTTTATCGAAATGGCGCATTCGTCGCGGGAACATGATATTATCCAAAAGAAAGCTGTAAATAAATAAAGCTAAGAAAAAACTCATAAAGACGGTAAAATGAAAGGAAAAATGTACAAAAATAAAGGAAACTGCGCGGCATTTAAATCTTACTTCTACATAAAATATTAAGCTTCTAAAGGCATTTGGAAAAGTTTGAAGAGTTCATGTTTCTTCACAGGTAATGGAATTTATTAACGTAAATGCAAAAAGGGTTTATGGGGTTTTCTGTTTTTTTTTTTGCCGACGGGGAAATGGCTAATTTTGCTAGTTGCTTGAGTTTTACTTTTTTCTTCCTTTCTACTTCTTTGGACGTGGTAAAGGAAGTATTGTGATCATGAAAAATGTTTAATGTTTCAAATTTCAACGGTTACACATCGATTTTGACCATCCCTAATTACTTTCTCTTATTCTTCTTCTTGGTGTCATACTATCCGAAGAGCGTTGACGATCACATGTGTCAGCACCAAAAACTTCTATTTCTGGCATCTTGCATGAGTCTTTCTAACGACTATGTTCTTGTCCATTCCTTGATGTTATCTAACCAGGTCGTTCTCCGTCTTCCTCAGCTCCTCTTTCCGTCTACTTTTCCCCGAAGGATTAGTTGCAGCAGTTGATATTTCTCTCCCTTGAATATATGACCGAAATGTTTTATTTTCCTGTGTACGATGGCTTTTTATTAGCATTCTTTCTGTTTTGGCCATCTCTAGAACATTTTGATTCGATGTTCTAGTTATCCATGATATTTTCAACCACCTTCTGAGGATCCACATTTCTACAGCTTCTGATCGATTTAGACGTCTTTTATTGAGTGTTGTTGCCTCAATTCCATATAGAGTAAGATTGGATAAATATAACATTGCACAATGTTTTGATGTATATCTAGACGCAAGGATCTATCGCAAAGGAGATTTCTGATGCTGGTGAAGGCACTCCGAGCATAATTGCATCTCATTTTTATTTCTGTATCTGAGTCCAGGTTCTCAGTAATGTAACAGCCCTCCCCAAGTATTTGAATTTTCCAACTCGTTCAATCTTCTCATTATTTACCATAACAGAGACTTGATTAAAGTTATTTTCCTTGCTGACTACCATCCACTCTAATTTGGTTAATAGTTGAATAGAGAGTATGGCGTTCGGAAAGAATTGTCGTTGAAATAGTTTTACTTAATGCTGAAAAAAATGTCGAACCCAGTTTAATATTCACGTTCTAGTCCTTGTTCTTATATTCAAACTGTATGACTTTCCAACTGCGTTGAGTTCATTGAGAAGATGTTGAAGATCTCTTCCGTTCTCTGCAATAATAGCAGCATCGTCTGTGTAATGAATGTTGTTAATAATTCTTCCGTTAATCCGAATGCCCAAGGGTAGGCCCGAGATGGTTAATCTAAAAACCTGCTCAGCATACAAATTGAATAGTAGAGGTGAAAGGATACATTGATAAAACGGGAAGTACTGTATTCGCGGTGTATTTTTTATCCATTTTTCTTCTTATAATTCAAAAAGGGTAGCCGTAGAAAGTCGAAAGTTTTATGCTGAATTTTTATAATATCCAATTGTATACCTTCGATTTTGGTTACAATCGGTTGTACCGAAAAGGCATGTTTCTTAGAAGATTATTTAGAATTTTATATACATACACACACACACACATATATATATATATATATATATATATATATATATATATATATATATATATATATATATATATATATATGTATTATGTATGTATATATATAACTTAAAATTAAATTTTTTATGCCGTTTTTATTTATTTTATGTATTCGTATTTTATCTATGTTACCCATTAGTTTTAAAGTTGTACTAGGAAGTCATGTGTTGCACGCATCAGATTTTTTCTTTTGATATTTATTATACAGAACATGGCAAGTAAAAAAGACTTTGGCCGTATTGAATTTTATGTAAAATGTAATAACACTCTCTGAATAAGTATAGAATAGGTATGTTTTTCTTTGAGAAAAGAAAAAATACCTAAAAACTTTAATAGGGAACATATTGTAGAGTAATATACTTTAAGAGAGGATATTATAATTATTCTCAAACAGCATTAATGCTTATTAAAGCCTCGGTATACCAAATTCAAATTTCAAAACAATTAAAATGAACGCATTAAACGAATATATGCAATAGCAATAAACTCGTGTTTAATGTCAATCATTGGAAACATCGGAAAAATATTTAAGGCGGTTTTTTTATTACTATTACGAAATTTGTGAATCTCTATTATAACAAGTACTAATTGTGAGTCCCTATTATAGTAAGTATACTAACGATAAATCATAATTTTTAAAGTATTACTCATCGAGCAGTTATTTCTTATTTTTTAATCATTTTTATTACATTTTTTAAGAATAAATCTCGAAGTTAGTATTTTTTCAAGGAGAAATCGGATTTACTTTTTAGTGTAAATGTTTTTGATAGATCTAACAATGATAATGGTTTAATTCACTCATTGCCCGCTAATTTTAAAATTTCAAGTTAAAATTTCAAGCATCCATATTTCTCCTCTGTATATTCCAATGAAGATTTTTTAGTAGTCTGCGTTCATGTGTAAACTGTATCCGGTCGCAGGCAATTTTTTCTAACGTTTATTTTAATGATTGACTTAATATACTCACCGATGTTCATTGGTACTTACATAGGAGGACCCTAAGTTGATTGCGCCTTCGAATGAATAAAGGATATTTTTGGAATCGATCTAATTAATCAGACGTTAAGGTTAAATGAACTGAACGATGCAGGGAAAGAAGTAAGTGTAAGTATATAAATCCGGATAGAACGAAAATGCTAGCTTGTAGAAATCAAAATAATAAAATTAAGTAATAAGGAAGTGCGAAAACTCGACAATATTATTTATTTAGGTCGGCTAATATCGTCAAATAACAGTACAATGAAGGAGGAAGAGGGCGGAATTACTCCTAAACGGAGGGGAAATGCTGGTCTTTAAAACACATCTTCAAAGGACACAATGCGGTTAAAATGTAAAGTACTGAATAGCTGTGTGCTGCCTACTCTTACCAGGTTTGGACATTATCAGGTGTAACATAATATAATCAAATAAAGAAAACGCAAAACGCACTGGAGAGATCATTGTTAGGCGTAACGGATAGGATAAATTGAAAAAGGATTAGGAATAAACTGAAATATAACTAATAAGTTTATCAAAGTAATAAGAAGATTAAACTGGAATTCGGTAGGCAGCGCTGGAGGTGAAAATGATATAAATGGACAAAAACAGTAACAGAGATTAGTGCATTTATAATAAAAGACAACATGGTAGGGAAAAATTGAGGCGGGAGGACGATATCATTAAAATGCTTGGATATAAACATTACACCACACAGAGTAGCTTGGGAGACCAGCTTGAACGGGTTCGTTTGAGGGAGGCCTTTGTCCCTGTTATCGGGGATAGATAATTATATATATATAATAGGTAGCGCGGTAGCCTTAGTGATTAAGGCGCTTGGCTACTAAGCCAGAGAACACGGATTTGAGACTTGTCTCGTTCCAGATCCGAATCGCTCCCAGGTATATACCTAATCTGAAATTGAATTGGCTACCAGAGAAATCTGGGAAAGCGAGAGAAAGGAACTGGCCCCCTGCTCTCATTAGTGTCGTTGGGCTTAGTTCATTGTGAACCTTAACTTCACAATCCCCGACGCTCTGTCAAGGGTATGGGACTTACTTTTTTAATATATATATATATATATATATATAATGCAAGGTAGATTATAAGTATAAAAATTTATTATAAATCTTCATGGCTAATAATAATAATAAGAATAGTGATAAACGTGCATGAAGTAAAAAAAAAAAATATACGAATGTATATTTTTTGAAGTCGGTAAAAATTCAAAAAAACATATCGCAACTACCAGTATAATTATTTTTAGCGCCTGCGCAGTAATTTAAAATAGAAAGTTTTATAAAATAATTGCCAAATGAAAAGTTATTTGAAGACAAAAAACATATCCGATTTGTTTTTTGGTTTTAAAAAAGGTGAAACAATACTAGTAAGTGTATTTCTAAAATTAAAATGTAACGCAACGACGGCTAACACGGTACTACCCTACTGAATAATATTGTTCGAGATTATGACTGACGCAATCTTATCATCCTGATATCAAACAGCATTTACGTCATACACACTAATTTTAGGTGATCGTAACTCGTTACTAACAATACACTGGATTAAGCAATTGAATTTATAAAATTAAACTTATCTCCTCAATTTGATGTTTCGCCAATATACATAATTTAAACGAATCTTTCATATATTCATGTTAGCAGAACTACGGTAATATGTGAGTATCCAGACATAGAGTGCCTCATTTTTATTATAATACGGATTGGGGGGGGGCAGTTTATATGGAGTATAGAATTATAATATTTTTCCTTGCCTATGTTTTTATGCGCAATTCGCAAATATAAAGAGATGTTTCACAAAGTTCTAAAATAGTACAAAAGTAAATTACTGGCCCATTTATCTCTTTTTTTTTTTTTCTTTTCTTTTTTGTGCTCGTCAACTATGGGTCACAAATTCTCACTTTACGCTATCCGCATTGAAATGCTCTGGGTCCTCAGTCGTATGGGGATAGAGGGTAACGAAATGGTAGATTCCTTGGCTCAGAATGCTCTATGCTCCAGCTTCTTTTTCTTTAAAATTCCCGATTTTAATTTACTCCCATTGTGCAAAAAGTTTCATGTTAGATTTTGGTCAGATTTTTACGTTTCTTCCTTTTCTGATCAACCTTCCTCTTAAATTTTTCCACCTAATCTAGTCTTCCCACGCGGCCTTGGTTTTATGATTGTACGCTGCTCCGTTATTGCCCCTAATCATACTCTTCTTCCTTCCTCACGTTTTCGTTTTCATCTCGCTTTATCCCCTTAATTATCCTCTCCATCCTGACGACGAAGCGGTCTGTGATCCTGACCATATCCTCTTTGAATGTCCATCCCTCGTGAACTAACGCACTTCTTTGTACTCCGAGTCTGCTGTCACTCGAACTCCCTACTCCTCCTTATTGTGCTTCGTATATCTTATCGTTTCTGTCGATCTCCGTTGTTCCTATCCTCAGTTCTTTTATTCTATCAATATTTCACACCGACTCTACATTTAACTGATCCTTCTCCCTCGTTTCGTTTCTGGGCGAAGATCCTTTGATGACATGCCCAAAGGAGGGATAAAAAAAAAAAACCCAGTGCGCGGAAGGGAATTTTTTTCTTGATTTACACCTGCCTGAACGAAAAGCCGCTCTATTAACGGAGGAATCGGCGTGCAATAATTTCATGTAATATTAAAAAAGGTCGTTAATAAATAGTGTCATCATTATTGTACTCGTTTGCTCTACCGGGTGGATGTTGCCGGTGGGGATGTGGAGAACCATATTTATAAATTGTTCGCTTAAGCTAAAAACCAGCAGGATAACGAGACGTGGAGAAAACCAAGCCAGCATCAGAAAAGAAACGAAATCCCGGAAAAACTAAAGAAAACTTTTTACGCGATGGCATTTTCTTAATTCTGCCGCGAAAACGGAAAACATTCCGACCGGTAGTGGTCGCGTCTTTTTAAATAACGCATTAATAATAAGCAAGTGCCTCTAAATGGTATAGCTAACACTGACACACGCACACACACACACGTCTCTATATATGGAAAATTCCGTATTCAACTTTAACGAACTGGAAGACAAATGAGGGATAGCTGTGTCTGGTTTAGGTTGGCCATCGGCGAAACCAAACCGATTGATACATTATGCTGGGGTTGGTTGGTTGGTTGGTTGGTTAGTTGCACCGGCTAGCGAGCCGGCACCCCAAAATTACCTTGGCGCGCACCGCGAATTATACCCTTCCGATCGGACCGGGCGCGTCTTGATTTTCGTTCCTAATATATTTCCGATGATGATGAATTAGAGACACATCCATAAATTCGAAATGAACGATCGTCTAAATATCGAGCGCGCACGTACACGTCAGGCGGAATATTTAATTCGGCAGAGGTCTGCTGAAGTGGTCTGTTGAATATATACGCTGATAGGGCGGTTGCTCGTTTGGCTGAAGCCGTCAGTTAGCCTGCAAGCTGCGACCAGTAGCTCGTGCGCTGTCGATAAAACACTCAGCGGGAGGTATAATCTGTAAGAATCGAGTCGAACAATGAACTGCCTGCTATTTTACCAGCGAACAATATAATCATACGGGCTAATTTGTCGAAATGTGTTATTTGGCCCCGGCTCCGGTCCCTCTGCTCCGGGGCGACACAAAGTTACCAAACTTATTTGACTAGGTCGCCACCCGCCGCACTACTGCTCCCTGCAGATTACAAGGCAGAACTAATGATGGCGTAAAAAGAAGAAAAAAGCCGTCAATAATAGTCCATCGATCGGCAAGCGACGAATGTTCGAAAAAAAGTGAAGGGAGACCGCTGATTATTAGCCGAATTCAGTTGTTCGAACGGTGTGTGTTCGTTCAGTATACTCTTACAACAATTTCGGTTTTTTTCTTTTTTTCTTTTTTTTTTTTTAACACTTTTAGCACCTTCAACGCCGAACGGGATTCTTATTATTAAGAGTAGTATAAAGTTGTTGCAAAATATTATTACTTTTTAAAAATTACACGTAATTACGAAGCACCGAGAAGAAATTGTGTGTGTGTACTTATCGTTTTCAGGCTCAGCCCATCATCATTAGCGAAAAAAGTGAGACCTGCGCTGAAGTGTTTATTATGTTTTTTTTTTGGTTACATCAAGTGAAATTTTTACAAGTTTCAATGTCGGCAGCGGAATATCCTACCCGAACCTACGGTAGCTGCATAAAATTACATAAAGAGAAACAAGTTGATTATAAATAATAGAGACAGATTAAACGCGAGAAATCCCAACAGCACGTTTTAATGAGATCAAGTTTTTTAAAAAAGGTGGCGAAGTTGGAAAAAAATTCCTTGTCGGTTTTAAAAATGGGAAAATTATCTACGATATTATAATGTCATTTTTTTTTTTTTATTTTGTTCGCTGGCATTTTCGCTTTTTCCCGCTTAAAATATTATTTCATTTTCATTAACCGCGCGTCACTTTTTGTAAACAGATGCTTTAGTTTTGTTTAGTTTCCAACGACAGAACTGTAAACGTCGTGGCCATAATTTCTTATAGAGAAATTTATCATCCTGTTTTTGCTAAAGTTATAAAATGTTTTAAATGTAATAACGATATTGTGTAGGGGAAATAATAATAACGAGATGAAAAAAAGAAACTTTCTTCTTTTTCATTTTTTTTCTATTAATAATATGTAGTAATCTTGCTTCGTAAAATTAAGCTCCAACAGCAGTAGTTCTGACGCTATTACCAGCCGGTTAAAATAAAATTTTTTACCTAACATTATTTATTAACAAGCTTAGAGAGCTTGCAGTGCAAAATAATTAAACGAGACTCCTCGATGATTCGGAATCATTATTCAGCTTAAGAAGAACTTTAAAGAGTGGCCGAAATTCGAGCAATTTTTCAGTTTAATCTGTTTCAAATTTCTTTATACGCATTGACGCGAAAAGCCGATAAAATGAATCTAAAACGTCTATTCGTCTCACTTTTTAGTTTTTCGTCCGTTAACGTTCATAAAGCAATTTCGGAATCTGCAATGTTGGAAAAGTAAAAGAGGTGTTTCGATAAAAAAATTCTCAAATAACGTCGTCACGCACACACACGCGTCATTTATTTTCTGCGGACGTAGGTGTGTGTATTAATTAATGGTCGATTCCGAGCAATCGAAGACTTCTCTACATCAGTTTTACCGAGTATAATTTAAAAATTGGACCAGCTGATGCGTCATGGCGTTTTTGTAAAAATTAGTCCCCCCCCCCCATATACAACTTTTGTTTCCGCGGCAAATAATATCAAT
This sequence comes from Icerya purchasi, assembly GCA_039619475.1. NCBI lineage: Eukaryota > Metazoa > Arthropoda > Insecta > Hemiptera > Monophlebidae > Icerya > Icerya purchasi. Next base: position 485,333,329 of record CM077116.1, read on the forward strand.
ATCAAACCCGAACGAAATACAATTAACTAATCAGCTATGTCACGATATCTGGCTGACCACTCTGAATGTATACCGATTCTGCTAGCAATACACTTTCTTTTCCAACATATACATGGTCTATTCGAACGGTCTAAAATTTAAATTCGCGCGTCATGCTACACGTAGGGTGACATTCTTTCGAAACAAAATGAGGCGCTTACCGCATTACGGTAGTTTGATCAATTAGCGAATGATCAAGTGAACAGGTGCAGTCGGTGTTCTGCGAAATAGTGAGAAAGCGGAAATGAAGGACTTTGTGGAGCAACGTTGCAACATTAAATTTTAACATCGGCAAATTTCTTTCTGAAACATGGCCATTGCATCAGCAAGCCCATAAGGGAAGAATTGTATGAGCCGTACATGATATTACGAATGGTTTACAAATCGGCCAGATCATCGACACCAAGGAAAATGCAAGATCAGGACGACCCTCGACGTCAACAAATGATGAAAACACTGATGCCGTTCGATCTGAGATTCGTGGAAATCGTCGTTTAATTGTGCGGGAGGTTGCAGAAGAAGTCGCGATCAGCATTGGGTCGTGTCATGAAATTTTGACACAAAAAGCTTTCGCATCTCAGCAATGAAAAAACACGCGACAAACATATTCTTGAAGTCGATAAAAATATAAATAACAAACAAACACATTCCCCCCGGAATAATATATTTGTTTATGTTTATTCATATTTAATCATTTCAATTATTTTTATTAGGTTTGACGAATAAAGGGAACTTTATATTCGCCAATTCGTTAATATTTGTCATAGTTTATAAATTACGAATCACCTTGATGAATTGAAGATATTCATTACGATCGTATTCGCTTGATTTAAAAATTAAAAAAAAAAAAACATTATATAAAATTGAATAGTACATCACGACGACGGAGAAAAAAGTATGATTCGGGACTATAGTCTTGACTAAATAGAAATGTGTGTATTTAAAGAAACCGCGGGAACAAAATTTCCTACACGCACTTTTTTAGTTTTCGATACGGGTGTAGTGCCGAGAAAATATTTCTAAATTTTGTTTATATATACATATTTTCGATTTATTGTAATTTTTTCCTAGTTTTAATTTTATGTTGCCTTATCGAACTTCTGAAACAGAAAAAAAACATGTATTACTACAAAAATAAAATAAAAATAATAATAATCTCCGAAAATCGTTCGGCTATGCTGTTGTCCTAACTGTCAAACTCGGTTTTATTTATGAAAAAAAATATCTCAACCAATGTATTCGGCATTTGTTCTACGGAATATATGAAAAAAAAAAATTCTAGGACACTATTTCACCGGACGAACAGATAGCACAAAGAAGAATAGGAAAAGAAAAGAGAATAAACGAATAATCGAACAAAGAGAAAAGATACAGAGTCGTAATGAAAGACGTATTATTCTGTAAATTTCTTACTGCTTAAGTCTATGCTATATACGAGTATTGATTAGTTTATATTTTATCAAAATTTATAAAAAAAAAACGAAATAACAAACTTTTTTTTTTTTTAATTTTTGCTTTTACTGGTCATTGATGGATAAAGGCGTTAACATTCCTTTTCTAGCACTGTCAGTCTAATATACATGTGCGCACGCGCTCAGATAACGAGGGTTTTTTTCTTCTTCTTTATTTCGGTGAGGGGGCAACAAGAAAATAGAATTAATTCGGTTTTCCGAATTTTCATCGACGAGCAAAGTTGCAACATTTTTTTCCCAGTTCTTTAATTCGCGTCAAAAGTTGTTAAATGAAAAGTATTTCATAATGAGATTAAGAATCGGAGCTCGATATTTTTCTTTACCACGTTTCTTTGCTTGCAAAACACGAATATTATCCAAAGTGTTATTGAATAAAGGAAAAAGAAAAAGAAAAAGAATAAACATTTATAAAACCGTTCAAAACCATTATTCGCTTTTAGATTTCTAGAAGGCTTATAATTTGTACGGCATAGAAGTAATGTAAAAACAAGTTTAGGGACAATCTTTTTTTTTTTTTTTTTTTTTCGTTACCGCTTTGATCGTTAATTGTAACAAATTTAAATATTTGCCGAAGTAAGTTGTAGTTGTATTTTTTTTTTTTTTAATTCGTGAATTCTCAGTTCGTTGCGCAGATAAACTGATTTTTATTATTAGTCCGTAAAAATTTATTTATTTTTAAGAGTTCCGGGAAAGACAATTATTTTCTTCCGTCGAACGATATGAGATGAAGTTGACAATTAAGAAGCAATTTCTTACACATTTTTACTAGCGTACGTGCAAAAACAGTTTTTATTTATTTATTTATCTCTCTTGTTCACACACACACACACACATATATATATATATATATATATACATATATATATATATATATATGTATATATTATATGTCTATGTATATAATATCGACACGCGCGTGTGCAGGAAGAAGAGAGAGAAGGAAAGACTATAACACTGTTTATAAGAACAATAATAATGATAATGAAAATAATGACGGTTATTGTGGCAGGTTCGAAGTTGCAATCAATACGCGCTGAGATGGGGGTTTAGAAGAATGCACACACGATTATTCTACAGGATATGACCCTCGAGCAGCGCGCATCTCAAAATGAAGTAGTTTGAGGAGACGCGGACAACGCCGGCAGCAGCAGCAGCAGCAGCAGCAGCGGGGTTGTAAATACGAGAAGACGAGCTTAGAATACGTAATGAAGTTAAAGCATTCGATGGAGAGGGATTTGGGTAACGAAGGTAAAACAACATCAACGAAAAATACGAGAGGACGAGGGAAACGGATAAAAACGACGACAGCGTGCGGAAGTAAAAAAAAAAAAAAGGAAGGGGGAAAAATCACAAAAAGGAACAACAAAAGGATCTGAAAGAACGGAAGGGTAATGAGAGCGATGTAAACAAGAATAAGAATGTGCAGGAGAAAAAGTGAACGAAAACAGAAAATCGAATAACGAGCAACTTTCAACTGAAACCTCGGAAGAATTGAAAAGAATTTACGAGCATATCGGAAAATGTATAAAGTTTAACTGATTGATCCCCACGCCCGATGACCACACTGTGTTTGCTGTCTGACGACAGAGCGTTATTTTATTGATGGGGCCGACAGTGCAATCAAGTGGATTCGCTTTTTTTGAAAATCTCTCCGTAAACCGGCCCGGTTCTGACCATTTCCATAAAGTTCATTAAATGTCACAGAATTAACGCATTTTCTTGAAAATATCCGGTTTTTTTTTTGGTTTTTTCAGTTTAGCCTCAGAGCGTTCAATGAGAGGCGCGACGACATTTTTACTGGCCCAGAGGATACCCTATCCCCGCGCTGCCGGCTTCATATTTTTCTCTTCCAGCTGATCTTCGGAAACATACCAGTTGTTGTTGGAACAGCAGCATGAGCCACACCCGTTCCAATCTGTTCGATATGTTCCCCGTGTCGTTAAAAACAACCTTAATAATCGACCTACACACATTTTTATTTTGACGGCCGTTTGCCAGATTGACCAACGCTATTTCATTCCGATTAGCAGCGATATCTCTCTTTTCTTGACCGTCTGAAGGTGAAAATTTATCGATTCGCGCCGCGATTATGTAGAATTTCGCTGGACAATGAAATTCCAAAAAAAAAAAACCAAAAAAAAAAACCAAAAAAAAAAAAAACGGTTGACGCTAGAGACCGGCTTTCTTATTGTTCGCTAGATTCAAATTAATGTGGAAAAACGTCGAAAATGTTAATTGTAAAGATCACGCAATCGACTTAACTCGAACGTATATTGGTGGAAAAATTCTGCAACGCAAAAACTTCCGAAGAATTCCTACGGCACACGAAAGTGTCACGGTAACACGGAGTTTCTGTGTTCGTAGAATATATCAACGAAATCAATCATCAATTATGTATGTGACGTAATTAATTGTTCCTCGCGTAGGATCGGAAGTAATTTATTCTCGATCATTCATTACGTACTCTATAATATTCTCGCTTAGCTCTTTTTGTAGCTAAAAGCCGGACAGAACGTGTATAGTTGGTGTGCGAGGGAAAAGATCCATCTTTAGAAATTCACTTTGCGCTTACACAGGAAAATCAATAAATCAACAAAATACAGATGGCGCGTAATGAGAAATATTCTAAAAATAAAAATATTGCGCAATGAGTTTCACAGACACACACACACACAAAAAGAAATCTGCTACGGGTAACGCATGATTTCCTTGTGAAAATATTAAACATTGAAACTACAACGGATAATAATTATAACAATTCCGAGTTTAAAATTTACACTTTCTCTACGGTTACTCTCCTGTTTTTGAGTAATGAGAATTCTACGAAACTCTTTAATAGAAGTTGTGCACCTTTCACCCAACCGATTGTAACCAAAATCGCAGGTATACAATTCGATGTTATACCAATACCGAGTGCAAAATTTAGCCCTTCTGCGGTTATCAGTTTTTTTTTTTGTTTTTTTTGTTGTTTTTTTTTTGGATAGTTTACAGGAAAAAGTACACAAAACCCTCCAAGTGAAGTGTCCCTTTGGTCCAACGAATTGCAACCAAAAAAAAAAAGGAACACGGGAGGTAGATGCTAAAAGAGTGTCCTAGATTCGAAATTTCAACTTTCTGCAACTAGCTGTTTTTCAGTTACGCGTGATACATGTTATTATATGTAGAGATATTACATACACACGTGTCACATGAAAAATTATTTAAAATGGATATTTGAAATGTGAGATAGAAAATACTCCGCGAAGACAGTGCTCCTTTTATCATCCGTATAAGAGGAAGCAATCAGTGATGGTCAAAATAAATATACATATATATGCGTTGAAATATAGCGCTGAACATTCTTTATGATTACAATACTTCTCTACTACGTAGGAGCAAGTAAAATCAATTTCCTCTCCCCCCTGTTTTTCGAAGTAATTTAACTTCTTCCCATGTATTTTGCGCTCGGAAGTCAAGTGATTAAACATTTTTGGTGAAATATGTTAAATTCAAAATACGTTCTTCCGCCGCTAACCAAAATGGCAAGCCGACCGATCTTTATGGAGAAATCTCACAATTTGATTAATAAAATCTCGAGGAGAAAGAAAGCGCGTGAATAAATATAATTTTTTCCTTTAAAATTGCACGATTATTTAAATTGAGTTAAAAATTGAATGCTTTTGGTTATTATGTTTTTTCATCCTTCTTTTTGCTTAAACTTATGTAATGGAAATTCATATAAATATATTTCGATTAGCCGACTTATTTTTGACATTTTTTTTTCCCGTTTCTTTACTTTTTTCGCGCCATTTTTAGTGCTTTAGTTCATTTTGAACGGAAGTTTTAGTTCCCTTATTTTCGTTGTTATTCATGATGCATATATGTTAAACGTACACTATGAATAACAGCAAAAAAGTAACTACAATTTCGGCCAAAAATGAACTAAACTGACTGATTTAATCGTTTTCATGTTTTTATTTATTTATTTATTTATTTTGTTTTATTTTTTTTGACAAATACATATATGCGTATACTAGGGGATGCTCGTTTTACTCGCCTAGCCTAGGAGAGGGCTTCTTCACATGGTTGCTTCAATTGTACCTGTGGCAGCGTTGTTACTTGTTAAGCCAACGGAAATGCTATTCGAGTGTTCGTATTTTAATTATTTAACATTCAAGTATTTTGCGATTTCTGCATTACAAAATAAAATAAAAAAAAAAAAAAGTTGAAAAGTAGGACGCAGAAGAATGATTTTTTTTTTAATATATATAGGGAAAGATATTTTATTATTATTACGATACTTTGTTAATTAAAACTAATAAGTAATTTTAAATGTAGGTTTTTTTTTTTTTTTTGTAGATTCGTCGACGTGGACATCAGCCCAAGAATTAACGGGATGACAGGGTAATTAGATCTTTCGCAATCAAAGATAGTAACCGGAAAGAGGATACAAGGACCGGTGTAACAGAAAAAGAGAGGATAAAAGATGGGGGCTATAAGGAGCATATCTATTATTAAAAATTGACGAGTAAAAAAATGTCGTATTCAAATAAGGAATAATCAACATGTATAAGGTAAGAAGTAAAAGGCTAGAGAGGACAAAATGAAGAAGATATAAGTGAGAATAAGCAACGAAGGGGAGGTAAACGACAGATTTTAAAGAGAAGTGAACGCTGCAAAGAAGGGGATAGTCGAGAAACCAATGATGAGAATCCGGTTGTGAATAGATATCGGGATTTGAGGAGAAAGAAAAATAATAGTTACTTCGTAATTTAGAGTGCGTAGCAGAAGAGGGAAATGTGATGTTGCGAGATTTGAAGACGCTAAGAAATCTCTCGCCGCCGTAAAAAAAAACTAAACAAATTAGTAGCGGATCTGCTAGATTCGTTTTTAAAATCTTCGGCATTTATCCGTGACATGTAACGATTGGATTACCTTAACATTGCGACGATGGAGTTTGGCAACTTTTTCAGTGGTGAAAAATTTTTCAAAACCGTACCAGGAAGAGTAGCACTCCGGAAAAAATTGTAATTAAGGATACGATAAAATGTTGCTTGCGATTACATTATAAAATTACTTTCGTTCAGTAGGTTTTTTTTATTTGTTTTAATTAATACATTGGTGTCCGTAAGCGAGTTATTTATCGAATGAGGGTATAAAATGGTCGAATTTAAAAAAAAAAAATAATTCACAGTTAAAGCATAATAATAGAAATGTTGAGAAGCACTGATCTCGAGATCAACAGGTCGTCGTCGTCGTCGTCGTCGTGATGAGTTGGCATATGTGTGTTAGGGTTGCAAAAAAATTATCTGATTTTCTTTATCGGTTACGAGTTGGCTCCCTCAATTACCTTTGATATTTACAGTTTTACCAGCTGGCCAATTGCCAAATCAGATGTTTTGATCGCCGACCTGTGAGAATGTTTTTATAGGATTTTAAATTTGTTCTACTTTTAATTTATTTATTTATTTTTTTTTTTTTTTATCGGGTTCGTCAATCAGCCCCAGAAACAATTACAAAAGGGAAATGAATCAGTTATATTTTGATATTGCTGGTAGGAAGGAACAAACAATGGGAACGATAAGAAGGGAAAGACAGGATATAGGAGGCACAGTACGGAGTAGGAATTCGCAGCAAATTGGAATAGAAAGTAAAACACGTTCGACTGAAAGAGATGAACATTTAATCAAAATCGGTATCGTAAACACGTGCTCTGTTTAAGTGGAGAATACGGCGAGGAAACTGATGAAAAACGAGAACATGAGAAAGATAACAGAGTTAAGAATGCGGACGAATAACGGAGATGACAACAGAACGACGAAGTAAAGGAAACAGAGAGAACCATACGGATTGGCAGGCAGACTAGGTTGAACAGACACAGGTAGAAAGGACACAATTGTTAGAAAAAACGGTAAACATCCGACATCAAAATCTAAGATGAAAACTTTTGGGATTAAAGGATGGTTCAGTATTATCTGCACTTTTAATCTCTGACGTAATGACACAAGATAAGCTGAAATGTAAGGGACATTCTTGTTACTGAAGTCCAGACCGCGACTTGAGCCTGACACCCATTACGGAATTTTTACGAATATATATTTCAGTTCCGTGTACTTTGCTTATTGAAAACTGAAATTCGGCGCATAAAGTGGTCTTCCGAGGATAGCCACCTACTGAATCTCGTGTGATTAGGTCATCACCGAATTACGTGGATGTGTCCTTCAATAACTCATTCCACGATTCTTCGCCTAAGAGATAGTCGGGGTAGTCGCCGTGCAGAAAATCTTTACAATTAGCCGAGTTGGCGAAAGCCGTAATCGCTATGTCGCCGAAGCAAATTCCGCGCGAAATTTGAACGAGCATGCGAACAAAAGAAGAGACTAATGAAGAAGCATTTTGCCGCAGCGAAGACAGCGAAAGAGACAGTTACCGAACAGGGTCGAATAATAACAATGATAGGCGAAAAAGGAATAGAGACGCTGACGAGGGAGCGGGATTTTAATTAAAAAAATAACTGCGGCGCGGTTGGGGGGGCGGGGCGGTTTTAATAAATCTCATTAAATTTTACAATTGCCGGATTGAGGAGCTGACGTAGAGCGCGCTAGGTTATTAAAGGAGGAAAATTCATTTTCGTGTGTCGCTTTTTATTTTAGGAGACACTTTTTCTTTGTCCGGTCGTGTTGTTCAGACGAGAGCTGTAAGAAAAAAGGCTCAGCTCGGGCGCTTCGGAAAAACTCATAAAGCCATCTTTTGAATATTAGTGGTCGTGCAGTTAAAAAGAATTTCAAAGGAGGTGTGACATGTCCGCTTAATTCCGACGCCGAGCGACGCAAAACGGACGAAGCTCGCGGCGCGTCGCATAAAGGGTGAAACTGCGCCAGACCCGGTCGTTGAATAGATTCGACATTACGATTATCTGCTGATTCAATTTTTGACTTTAATTTTGGACTTTGACAGCTGTCAAACGTGACTAGGAACCCGTTAGAACGAATTTCGAATTAACAGACAGACCGAGCACACGGAGCCGTTTGTCGGTCCGTTTTCGGTACTTTCCGCAGCCGATAATGCCGAACGGGCGAACAAAGAAAAAGTACACCTTAGATAGACGTGATTTACGCACTAGTCACCGATTTCATGCACAGTCAAGTGCATTTTGAAGGAAATTAACACAGCGTGCCTGCCTAATTGTTGTTACCTTTATTTCCCTCTCTTTCCCTCTCTTTCCCTCTCTTTCCCTCTCTTTCCCTCTCAGCCAACATTTAAATCTCCTTAGCAGACCGCCTGAAACGCCGATCGGAAAAAAACAAACTGAAATTCGAAATGATTATTCTAATTTCCTCACCTGCTTCGAAAATTATTCGCTCTCGTTATTTCCTAAACTTTTCGCTCACAATGTAACAAATGCACACACTTCCTGCCACTATCGGCGCGTTGCGCGGGAATTTAGCCCTAGAGCTATTCCGGGCGAACCGGTGGATTAAATATAATCGAGTTTATTTGAAACCGTCCGAACGTAGAAACATAATAAGAACGCTATTGTGTTAATTGAGATTTCAGAACGCCTACATTATCGCCAGCGCTAAAACAAAGAAAACAACATATAAAAAAAAAAAAAAAAGATAAGACAAGCTGGTTCAAATATTTGAAAGTTAAAAAACATCGTAAAATAAGACAAAACCGGAGCAGAATCCCCCATATTTTGTGTTTCATCGAATGATTTGAAATATATCGATGTATCATTTTTATACTTAAAAAGAGCCGATACTTTTCTAAATTAAATTTAATGTCGTTTTAAATCCGATGTGGGTCTCGCGTAAACAACCCGAGTTTGTTTCTAACACTTACCTATTGCAATATAACGGCTAAAGAAGAATTCATTTTTTTCTTTGTTTTTTCTTTTTTTTAAACGCGTCGATTATTTTATTATTACTAAGAGCGAGTTTAGACAGTCTCAAAGGTTACGTGAAAAATGTTTGAGATTACACAAATCTACACTTGGAATGTTGGTGTAATAGGATTAAGTGTATTAACTCTATTCACGTAAAAACGGTGGAAAATTTTGTTTACTACATAAGTCGTAATTTCTAAACTAATATCTTTAAAATCGCGAAGCTTTTACATTCAAAGGATATTTATTTCCAACTGACAGATTCTTTTTGATCCCCTTCGTGAGATTGCGCTTTTTAAATTAAAGTTGAACTAGTTTTTCAATCGTTCTGAAAATGCGATGTTCCTTAGAATTCCTGCAAGCGAATTTCAAAGATGATTTTAGAATCTGACATTGACGACGGCTATCCGCTTCTGACGGTGAAAGTAGTGTGTTGATCAATAATCGATGTTAGCGTTGTGAATTAACTGGCCGGCTATTTATCTCTCTCTTTTGAACAGCCCAAACACCTCTCTATACGTGTATAAGGAAGAGTACTAACGTGTGTCTCGGGGTGATTTTAGTTTTACCAGTTGACCGTGTCATCACGCGTCTGTATCACATAAAATTTGATAATTACACGGGGAATCGTCAACTGAAAACGTCGTAATTTAAATAAGCGCCGACTAGTTTCGAATATAACTCTTACGGATCAAGTTATCCGAAACCAATCAGCATCTATTAGGGATATAATTGTTTTATTTGGTAATTTAGTTGTGATCACGTTCAAAGTTAATGCGTAAGTTTCGTAATGGAATATCATAGAAATTTATCGGCCTATTATCTATCTATTATGTTAGTGGAATGAGTTATGAACCTTCGAATGCGACTATAATTTACATTTAAATATCAAAATGCATTCCAATCGAGTCGTTCATTTTTTCTAGTCATTATTCCTATTATATTTAATGAAACGGATTTAAGCAACATCTTTAATTAGCGTCGTCTGTTTCTTCGAATGATTCGACAAAGGTCGCGCATCGTAATTCTCCAAAATTCTATTCACCATCTACCGTTAAAAGTTGGAGTAAAGATCTCTCCAAAGCAGCAGTGATCCCTCCCGTCCGCCGTTTGTAGAAAGCACGACCAAAGTAGTAAATATACTCCTCTTACTTCTAATAGAAAGATGTCGAAAATACCAGTATACATATATATATTATATATTGCAGGCATATGACCAAAAAAAAATTCGTGAAAAAGCCATTTTTTATCACAGTGAGAACAGTGACGTAGTAGGTGCAGATCGGATTCCGTAGCTGGTTTTCGGCTCCCGAGTGCCCTCAGTTCGAAACCGGACGCGATATATTTTCGTTGTGTCATGCTAAAAGCGGAGAATCGGGCAACAACACAGCGTTCGAATGAAGAACTACCGGGGACTTGAAGCGATTTTTTCGGTTCGGTAATAAGACTTAATATATGTAGTAGAAAAAGCATACTAGGAGAGCGAGGGGAAGAAACGAAAATGACAGCGAAACAAAAATAAACAGTGGCGAACGATTCTCTTTGCTCTTTCGTAAAAATCGCAAAAAACAACTAGGAAAAAGAAAAATGAAAACGCGAAAAGGAAAAGAAGAAAAAAGAAAATAACAATAACAATAATAAATAGATGAAAAAAACCCATCAAACTAGAAATGGAGGAAAACAAAAAAACGGTTTGTCTTGTGTCGCCGTCTGTTGCTGCAAAGTTGGCATATTTGGCATTGGGCAACAGGGCAGACATGTGGAACAAGGCACTGCGGACGGACAAGAGCGAACAAACAGAAATGGAGATTGATTTATGGATTGTGTCAGAGCGCGTGCAAGAATTCCGACTTATTATAATGGATTATGTTCGAGCGCAAAGTGCGCACCGCCATGTCCGTACGCTTTCAACACACCTACCACTGTCATCTTCGAGAAATGTAACTACCAAACCAGAAAACAGTGATAGACTGAATTATTTCTCAAGGCGCAATTTAATCGACCGTCCTAGCTGAAATTTCAGTAGCTGACCGTCGCCATGTTTGCATTGTTTTTTGGTTGTTTTTTCTTTTTTTTTTTGTCTTTTTGGAAAAATTTCGACTGCATTTCAGCCGGCGAAACGATTAACGGCACTATCGAGAGACGGCTAGAGCGTCACCTATCGTGTGTCGACACCCTGTTCTTAACGCACGGCTAAATTCCGGACTTGGCCGTTTGGCACCGGGGTTTTAACGTTAAAGCTTTTAAATTTGTGTCGATCGCCGGCTCAGGATTTAGCCCCGGCTATGCTGAAAAAATTTATCGGACAGTTTTACTGTTTCGATCTCGGTGGCAACGGAATTCGATCGGTGAAGGCTCAGCTGTTTACAGACTGCTCGCTTTTTCGGGACAATGTTTGTACTAGAGGGAAATTTGTCGTTTTTAAAATCCGCCAGCATTCGTTAATGAACTCTATAAAAGCCAAAAAAAAAAAAAAAAAAAAAAAAAAGGTTTAAAGTGCTATGAAAAGGCTAATCGCATGTGGTTTATACGTAAAATAGCAATCCAAAAGTGAGGTTTTATCGATGTGTTTAATGAAATTATGTAACTATAAAATCTCTGCCTTCTACTCTCAATTGCCAATTTCTTAGCAAAACGACCTTCACTTCGTGATGATATCTTTTCTTGTTCTCTAGTCTTTCCTCGCATAACCAATTCGAAGTGTGCGCACCCTTGATTTCAATTATTACCTTTTGACATTTCACTATTACTTTCTTAGCGCGAAATCGATCACTCCTCATTGCGCTTTCGCTTCTTTCCGTCATCATCTCATTCTGCTACCCTTTGCATAGTTACTTTACTGATGATTCTAATTCTCTTTGAATGCTTAGCTGAACGTTCTTTATCATCAGTTTTTCTCAACGAATAGTCTTTGCATCCTTTCTTATCTTCATATTTTAATTTCCATGCCATTTATTTATACCTATTTGTTTTTATTTTATATATGCACTAATAAAGTTATTTCTATTTCTATTTCTAATAGATTTCATTTCTATTTTCAATCTCTGATACAAATAACGATGTAGCACCTTATAGCTGGGCTAATGGTGTACCCACAACAAAAAGAAATATATACATATATTTTTGTGTTAATTCAGACATTATCCCTATACTATAATTAATTATTACCCGTTTTCTCTTATTTTTATTATTTTTTCATATTACTCGTTCCTTTTTTTTTAGATTATTAAGGTTTTGTTTGTTTTTTTAGAGATGTTTATCGCCTATTGGTTGTAAACTCTTCTACTTCTGTTTTAAATAATTATATATGAATGTATATACACATCTACACCCACATATATATTAATTAGAACGTAATTCTTAGAAAAAGTCCCAAAAAATGTTCTAATTTTATATAACGGAAAAATGTCTCAATTTTGTATAACGAAATAATGTTCCAATTTTATGTGACGAAAAAATGCTCCAAAAAATGTCCCAATTTTATGTGACGAAAAAATGCTCCAAAAAATGTCCCAATTTTATGTGACGAAAAAATGCTCCAAAAAATGTCCCAATTTTATGTAACGTTTGTAATATTTTAATTTTTACTGACGTGCAAAAAGAAGAAGGGGTTATTCGTCGCGTATGGTTTGTTTTTTTTATGTTTGTTCGCACATAGCCCATATTTAATAGACCGCTTTTACTGATTAAGAGTACCATTAAAAAGAGTGCCATTCAACTTAGGTACCACCATGTGAGTAACAATGAAAATCGGTGAACATAAATTGAGTACTCGCGTCTAAAAACGCGAAAAAATGTGGTGTTGCCTTTGGATAATTTGTTTTTTCTTATTATTTTTTATTAGTATAACAGAGGAGGCGGTTGATTTAAAATGCTATCAAAAGCTTCAAACGTTTCTACATCTGTCCTTTTCGAACCAAAAGGCGTATCACTTATATACATGTGAAAAATTATTCGCTATTGCACACAGTTCGTCGTCCCGTTTTCGTTTCCGCAATTCACGTTTGTGTTATTCGGCGGCGGCTTTCGTTTTTGGAAACACATAAATATTGCTAATTTAATAATACCATCGAAATACAAAAAGAGTATTATTTATATGTGTTGTAGTATGCTTAGTAGTTTCGATAGTTTAATAAAATTTACGGTATAAATTTAGGTTGTATTTTTTTTTTTTTTTTCATTATATAAAATTGGGACATTTTTTCGTTATAAAATCTAATGGGGCCCGGCTTAAGAATTACGTTGTAAATTTTGATCATTTTATACAAATTATAGAAGAGAAAGAGACAGAAATGTAAGCAAGAGGGATCATATGAGCTCAAAATGGCCGAGTTATGTTTAAAAGTGATTGGTACGTGTATGACTAAATATGATTACGTCATAACTGTAACATTTTATAAACTTATAAATATGTAAAATCAGATTCACGTATATTGTGCTTTATATCCAAAAAAAAGTTTTACACAGTTTTTCATTTTTTTTTAACTTGCGATTGGCCCAAAAATTTGAAAATTATTACAATATTAATTGAATAGCCAGAAATTATCAAAAATCCAGAGATACGTGAATGAGGCTCGAAAATTCCTGGTCACTCAATTCGATACGATGAAAATCGTGTCTTAACTTACACTACCATAGTCGAATAACCGGAAATACTCGTAATTAAAAGATTGAAAATTTGAGAGCATCAAACATTGAAAAAAGTATAAGCAATTAGTGTTCCCATATGGTTTAACAATAACAATGATGCTTGGGCGCGATTGAAGCGGGCAGCTGCTATACAGAAGTTTTACTTGTTTATTTATAATAAATTGGCGAATAGAAACTATGAATTATACAAGTACATATAGTTGGTTTGTTTTTAAAGAAAAAAATTATTTCATATAATTTGCTTTTGTTACGTATTAATTTTTTTTTTTTTTTTCATTAGAAATAAGTTGTGGATCTCACAGGGCAAATATGCGCCCGTTGTGTGAGTGCCCAACAATTTTATCAGCGCTTATTAAAAAAGATACAAAGTACAAAAATTTCAACTATCTTAACTTATTCTCCAAATAACAATACTAAAAAACCTAGCATTATATTTAAGTAAGAGTATATATATATATATATATATATATATATATATATAACTCGGCCACTTTGGCCTCGCAAGGGGCTGTGCCTCTTGACCTCTCCTGCTTTCATTCCTGTCTCTTTCTCTTCTATACTTTATATAAAATGATCAAAATTTACAACGTAATTCTTATTGGCATCAACACACACAAAAAATAACATAACCACAAAAATCCTATTCTAACATTTCACTTCCGTTATATAAAATTAAGACATTTTTTCGTTACATTTTTCGTTACATATTTCATTACATAAAATTGTGACATTTTTTAAATAACAATAACAAAAATTCTATAAAATATAACAAACGTTACATAAAATTGGGACATTTTTCTGGGACATTTTTTTGGGATATTTTTTTGGGACATTTAGCGTTACATAAAATTGGGACATTTTTCTGGGACATTTTTTCGAATGGGGGGTAGCCTAAGAATTACGTTGTAATTAATATATATATATATTCATATGACAATACATATCAGGCCGCGTAATACGCATCTATACGCCACTGTATATATGCAGGCAGCTTAATATTTAAAATCGAAAAAAATATGATCTGAGAGAAATTAAAATCCAGGAAGGACGCGACAGAGTCAAAACCAACAAACTGTAAGAAGAAAAAGAAAAAGAACCATTAAAGAGTAGCGAGATAAAGGACGTAACTTAATATTCAGTCTTTGTACCATTCCTTCAACAATTTTTCCACCTCCTTTTTCCACACACAAATTTTTTTCCTCTAATATATGATTAGGGATTGTACTTATTTAAATTGTAATTAAAACTGAATCATCAGTGTTATCAATTCGTAGATTTACACCGCGGAGATAGATGTAAATGTGTATTACTTTGCTTGTTAATCGAATTTTTTGCTTAGATGGTAATTTTATATTTTCGACATTAAATTCTAGTAATCTATAATAGAAATAGTACGTATCAGGGTGGGATATTTCGTTGTTTTCCTTCTACACATAATTCATCCAAAGTCGTTTTGTTTAGCAGTGGGGGAGTATAAGTTTCAAACACCTCTTCGGTATTTTACTTATTTTATTTATTTCCGTTTTCTTAATCTCACATAATATATTTGAATTCCATATAATATTTTAGACATTATTATTTAGTCACATAATTTCCACCTGTGTGTACATCGATAAAATTATATAGGGTAACTTGTTAACTGTTCGGGAATTAGAATAAAATTGTATTTTCCTCGTAATTTTTAAGATATGGTGTTTTCCAAAATTCCACCTGCTCAAAAGTAAAAAAAAGAAAAAAAAAAGGGAGGGAATAATGCACGGAAAAAATGATTTAATCAACCCCATTATTACGGAATTAACAAAAGAAAAAGACAGTATATTTTGATATAAATCATTTTGAATTTAAACTATTACAAACTAAGCATTGGAAATATTCAATACTAAATAGCGAAATATAAGGAAGATTTAGAAGATATTATTTTGATGAATATTATGGGGACAAAAAAAATTTAAGTGTCGCTGTGAAAACATACATATGAGCCTAGCAACATAGATGTATTATGTAGAATTTTTAACAAATATTCTTAACATTAAAGAAAAACACACGCTTTCATATTATTTTTAGGATCAGCTTTTCCAAAATTAAAAAAAAAAAAAAAAAACTATATTCAGTGCTGATACTCAATGTTCATTAAAATAAAAGTTGGAAAATGGGATCTCCTTAGAGATATACTTTACTTAATATTGTCAGATAAAAATTTGCTGAAATATTTTCATTGGAATACAGGGGAAAGATATGAACATTCAAAATTTTAAAATGAAGGGGGCGATAAACATTGTTAAATTTAAAATATTTCTGTTTTATAATAATATTATTTACTCGTTTATTAACGCCCATTTAAATTTGTATTTGGAAATTAATAAAAAAGTTTTTGTTTTATCTAGAATTATATTTATATAAAGATGACACGTTTATCACGGTACAAAAAAAAAAAAAAAATAGTTTTCACGTTTCACATACAGTAAACTATACAGTAGAGTCGAGTAAGGATTTCAAATTTGAATATAAATAACATTCCTCCGGTAGATTAAAAATACGGTTTCCAGTCCTGTCAGTCGAATGTCATTTCTGGAGGTCCCAAAGCCTTATCATTGTAATTATTTCTTATCCCTTATTTACCACTTTTATTGTATCATTCATTTATCCTATAAAGTATAAACGGTGGTCCATTTACCTACAAGCTTTGCCCGTGGCTTTACTCATGTATTAATGTCTGTTTAAATCTTTTATTTTTTTCTCTTTTTTTTCATACAGATGATTTCTGTATTTTCCCAAAAGCTTTAGTTCCTGTATCCCCCCCCTTTTTTTTAGGGAATATTACTAATATAATAATTAAAACAAACTTTAAGTACCTTTTACAAAAGGTAACGGTAACGCTCGAAAATTTTCAGTCCCCAAGCGAACAACGCCGTATAAGTAACGTTAAGATACGTACTATTTCCATCATAGCTGGTAAATGGTACACTATGGTGATTTCAATTTTCTTTATTTGAATTTACATTTCCCCATGGTAATTAGCATTGATCAATTTTAATGTTTTTTTTAATAAAAAATTAGTTTTTTTTCCAAATTATGTTTCCCCATGGGGTAAATTAATAATATTTTAAATAAACCACGTTTATTATGTCGCTAAACGCTCGAAAAGGTAACAGTAAGTAAAAAACGTCGTCTCAAATGTTTTCACATGAAAAAAAATAAATAAATAAAATAAAAATAAATAAATAAAATAAAAAGAAATAAATAAAATAAAAATAAATAAATAAAATAAAAAGAAATTTCAATATAAGCGGTAAATTTTGCACTAATGACTTTTGTATTTTATAAAATAAAATGTAGGTTATTTTAATTGCGCATTGTTACGAAATCGCCTAGTAATAAAAATATTTTGTTTTTATATGAATTTTTTTCAGAACGATCTTTTACTTTTTTTTGTAACTTTTTCCGTTGCCTATAACAACTGACGAATGTTAATTAATTAATTTATTTTCCCTTTTTTGAGCGCGCCAACTATGGATTGCAAGCCAGGCCAAGTGAAATTTTTAGGAGTGCCACTGTGTGGCAGCGGAATATGCTGTCCGAACGAAACACCATTGCCCAACCAAATGGTAGCTGGCTAATGTTCAATTTTTATTGCCTTTGTATCGCTAAGTAATTATTGATTATCGTGAACTGCATCGGGCCATCTAAGGAACTGCAGAAAAAGCTGCAATCATCGTTTTTCTTCTTCTTCTTCTTCTTCTTCTTCAGACGGTGCTGGAAAACATGCGAGACGATACGCGGCGTACGTAGTGAAATAATCGTATGAAGGCCTGGTCAAGTACCTAGTTTATCAAAATTGAAAAGTGCGAAAAATGTTTCAGTTTAATGTTATTGGATTTTGTGTCGGGATCGTCGAATCCTAATTATTAAATGAAGGCTAGTGTAACCGCGATCAATATATATATGTACAAACAGAACCGCTTATAGAGTGCTGGATAGAGTTTTGAGGTAAATTTTCTCTGCGGCAGGTATTCGTTTTTGCGAGATCGATCAGAGTTTTAATGGCCCCGTTTTCTATGCTTAACCAGTCAGCGGGATAAAGTGTTTCTTCCGAACCAAACATCAACAGTGAGGAAAAAGTGTCAACGCGTGTCTTTGACAATCTAATTCTGCTGATATTTCTACAGATTTGCTATCTGGCCATCAGGAATGTTTCCTGTTCTTTCGTTAGACTTCAGATCATTACCTGCCATGTAGAGGAATACGGAAGGGGAGCGGAATAATAGATTAGTCTAAACAACGGGGCTACATTTCTCCTAAACCGCTGACGTCCTGTAAAGTGTGGCAAAGAAGGAAGTGGCTGCTAATCCTGACTGCGTCATGTTACGAGCCTGTAATGAGGATAGTATCTTAGGTGTAGAATGCAATTCACCAGGAAGCGGAGAAGAAAACTTTGACACCGGTGGAAAAGAATTTCCGAAAGTTCTTTGTAGCGCTCCAGTTCTGACGCCGTAGTTGTCGAAAGTTTACTACTGAGCCATTTCCGATCACTTCACACACAGGGCTTTTTCCACGGATGTTAGAATAGTGGCGCTCGTTTTACTTCACGCCCGATTCTAACGATACATCATCCCGAAAGGCAATTGCGATATTTGAAAATCGATTATACTGTACTGTTATCGATAAAAGGACGCGCTGAAAAAAGAAACATTTATAATTCAAATTTAAAGAAGTTATAATTTTTGTTGATATAGTAATGTTTTTTAGTCGATTTGTTGCTTGTATAATTATATAATTTATTTTCTTCCAATAAATCTAAAATCATAATGAATCTCAAGGTGTTTTATTTACATTTCGATTTCGATTGCAACATCGATGTTCAAGTGAACATAATCGAAACAAAGAAACGCTTTGTTCGATTGGTCTGCTGTGACACATCACGTTCATTGCAGTGTTTTATGATACACACGTGATTGGCTCGACTTACAATTTGAAAATCAGCTATCAAATGACATTTGCGCATGTAGCGAAATAAATTAGAATATAAAAATAAAATAATTACACGTATTCGACAGATCACGAAACAGCGTAAAAGTAAAAACAAACGCAATTTTCAACTTAGGCTGGAATGCGTTTTTTCAGATTTTTCTCCAGATCTTCCAGATGTTTTTTTTTTTTTTTTTTTCAATTGAAAACATTCAGTCGAGTAATTTCCATGCCGGGAGCATAGCGAACAAAGCAAGAAAAACAACAGAATCAACCAAATATAATTTACCGTTCCTCCTATCGTTAGTTACAAAAATTATGATTTTTGCAGCTGGTCCGAATTTTTCGACTTTCCTTCGTAATTGCCTCGAATTTTTTTCTTTCCCGAAAATAACAAACGAAATAAGAAAATGAAGAATCTTTTTCCATTCTGTTTGTTAAAAATATATAAAAATTGTAAGTTAATAATAACAAATATAATAAACAATTATAACAAACTAATAAGAGAAATTTTCTTACTTATTGTTAGTAACGTTTTCGGGCATGATTTAGAATTTGTCCCCTGTTCACATATTGGTTTAGCTGATAATGCCCGAAAACGTTGGTAAGTAAGAAAATTTATCTTATTAGTTTGTTATAATTGTTTATTATACTTGTTATTAATAACTTACTATTTTTGAGATAAGAAAAGAATTATGTATATATCTATCATTCGCCCAGTAAAAAAGTAAAAGAAAAAAAAAAAAATCTATCATTCGAATCGTGAGTTATGGTCTTAAGTTCATACGAAAATCCCATAGAAAGAAGCATTTTCAATTTTTCCCGAATTTTTCGAACAATTTTTCCAATTTTTCTTTCCCTAAAAATCTTATTTGGATTAGTTCACGAACGTTTTTTTTTTTTTTTTTTTTTTTTTTTTTTTTGAAAAAATTAACCAAATCGGTCTAGTTGTTTTTTCTCCTAGGGAATGATATGTCGGAACTGTTACAATGTAAAAGAGAAGAAAAGGGAAATCTAAACTATTATATAGTAAAAAAGACGCTGGACCTCATTTGAAGTGAACTAAAACGAATGAAATGTAACCTAAATCCATACCTGTTTGTTAATACTTGTAAATATAGAAAATATAAATAAAACATAAAATAAATACCTCGATAACTAACGTTTAACAATAAGTATAAAAAATAATTTTCTTTAATAAATTTAAATAAAAATTTTTTATTTCAGAAATTATGGGTTACGTCCGAAAACGTTTGCTTAAATTGAGGTCTTTATTTTAATTTATTAAAGTAAATCATTTTTTATACTTATTGTTAAACGTGTTTGTTATCGAGGTATTTATTTATTTTTATACCTATTTATTTAAATACCCGAAATTTTTAAGGTGAACAATGTTAAACTAAAAATTACGCTGTAGTCCACACAAACGGTGCTTACAACGGAAAATAAGAATGGAAATTTTTTAAAACTCCGAACTTAAAGAAATGAAAAAAAAAATTGAAAAAAATCCACAGCCCATTTTATAGTACCTGAAGAATTGAAAAATTCGGAAAAACTACAAAACGCCAAAGATTTTACACTTTTTTGACGCAATAAATTATCATTACTGTTAGTTGTATCGTTGAAACGTGAATATTAAAATGTAAAAATGATCGACGTCTCATAATTTTTTTTTTTCTTTTTTACTTATATTACTAGCTAGTGAGATTAGTAACATTTTCGACATTTATAATAGACGATTTATCCCTCAATCTATTACTAGTAACGGGGAACTAGGGTAAATTCGGAAAATTTTCAGCTTTTCCACTACTTATGGATCCAGAGTTTTCTTTAAAAATTTTCATTTCTAATACGCACGAAACACCCCGTTATTTAAAGCACCTATTTGCCGTTTAGGTTTTATTTGTTATTTTCATTTAGTATACTTTTCTAAGAATCCGCCGAATAAAATAAATGTTTCCCATTGTGTTTAACCCAACCGAGCCAAATCGTTTATTTTATTTTATTTCCTTTCATAATGTAAAATATTATACAATTTCGTGACATTCGTATTAGACTTCAACGGAAGAAGTTGGTCAACGACAAACCGACGTCACGAGAGGACTTCCTAGATCACTTGTAGAGTTTTCTGTGATTCTTATAGAAAAGGGTCAATTATAATGTATACTAAATAACTACGTCATTTTTCGGGGGGGAAAAAATGAAACATAAATGTCTTATAAGCGTAATTTACCGATATTGTTACAGGCATTTATACTACTGTCGACGCAAGAATGATTTTAGGAATGATTTATAATCGTTGACCTTTTTCCATTTCACGTGTGTACATGAGTTAACGCGGTTGTTTGTACTGTCATCTAAACTGATTTTATATTTAATATTCTAATTCCGAGTAAGAACAGAAACGAGAAATTGTTTTGCCTGCTATACATTTTATATTATTTTATTTTATTCTATTATTATAAACCCAACAAACGCAGTGTCTTTTCGATTGTTTTTAGTGCCGTTCTAAAACGTTTCGTTTCAATTTCAATTTCAAATATATTATATTTATTATGTTCATTATTATTATTATTATTATTATTATTATTATTATTATTATTATTATTATTATTATTATTATTATTATTATTACACAGTTCCATCTACGCGCAAATTTTCGCGACTAATGAATCACTGAAATACATTAAAACTATATTGAAGGGGAAGAAAATACATGAAAAATCTAAAAACAAAAACAATCTACACTTCTAGCGTAACTGTGTTGAACGATAAATCTGAGGATCTATATGAAACGATTAAGTGATCACTTATTTATTCAGTATGTGTGTAATATAATTAAACATGAGTATACGCATAAATGAAGCCCATAATAACAATAGGTAATGTGTTGGGTTACATAAAAAAGGACAATACAAATTTCTGAAAAATACGTAAAAAAGCTTAATAACAAATATAAAAAATATTAATTTACAACAAACAACTCGAATCTACTGAACGATAAGCATTTGTGTAAGGAATAGCAGTAAATAGGAAAGACACAGGAATACAAAATAACGTTAACTTAAATGGAAGAGTCAGAGTGTCGCTTATTACGTCTTTAATTTAGAAAAGTAATCTGATAAACGCTTACGTTCTTTTTTCATAATTTTTTAAATCATTTTTCATGTATTGAGATAAAAGGTTGCATATTAAATGGGGTCCTATACAAAACTCTTGGTTCTTTGAATGAAATTTCACTAATTTAGGTATAACAGCCATTTTATTTTTTACAGCTTCTGGTATATAATATCCTGATCAGCTTAAATTCTTTATTATATTTTAAAGTAAACATCAGTAATTGAGCCTCATATAATGTGTCAATATTAGGGAAATTATGACCAAATTGTCTACGTTTATTGATATAAATAAGCCTAAATATTTTATTAATTGTATTGTATTTAGCTGCATTGATGCATCAAGACAGCCTTATACGAGGGATCGATGTAAATGATACAGATGATATTCACTGAAGAAATGCTCACTTAAGTAATAAAAAAAAATTAATTTAATTTTCTCAATTTAGCCACAAGAAAATCTACAATGCTTATTCCGTGTTAATTTACGGTCCAGCTTCAGATACTTTACCTCAAACACTCTTTCAATTTCTCAGTTAATATTTAAACCGGTTATCTCTTATTGTATATCATAAATTTTGTTTTCCTTAAATTTACTAGCAATCCGTTTGCTCTAAACCAATTTACTTCATCGCGATTTTCGTAAATACTAAAGAGCGATTATTCTTCGTAGTAATTCTCGAATTTTCAAATTATAAAAGGTATAAAAGTACTACTACTTATTCTGTATTTTAATAACCGGTGTATTATGAGCACATGGTTGCGGAATTTATTTAAAAAAAAAAAAAAAAAAACTTAATATTACATTAACACAATTATTAATTTGATAATTATGTTAATGCGATATTAAGTTTTTAAAATTGTAATTAAAACAGGTATTTAATTACCGCTTGAAATTAATACAAGCCGTTTTCGGTAACAGCGTATATTTCATTGTCCATCGGAGTTAACAATCGGAAGAACTTCTCTCTCTCTCTCTCTCTCGTACGCTTTATTAAGTTTGCCTTAAAGTGCAGGATGTTTCGAAAATTTCAAACTTCTCTTCTACTTCGGCTAGATAATAAATAAATTCATTCGCAAAACGTGACCACGCTGTAGCCGGAATTGCTTTTCAAAACGATAATCCGGAGTATCAGTTGAAGATTTCGAAAAGCCCTCTTTTTCGCGCGATCATCAGACCGGCTCCGGAAAATAGGAAAAAAGTATCTGGCCAGTTTTTCCGACTAAATGAAGAAATCATCTTTGCAACCTTTCGCAACCTCGCCGTATGATTCGTCTCTAGTATGTTGCTTCGTTCATTACGACGCCGCCGACGCTGTTAATGAATTCTCCATAGAAATCCGGGGCTACGTCTTCATTGGCCGACTCCATTTCGGTTTGGCTTCGTTTTAGTTTATTAACGAAGGATTCTGCACATCTGTTACCCGTATTGGAGGGAATGCAAGCATGAATTTCTAGCCCTTTTTCGGCTTCCTATCGGCTAACAGACAGCTCTCGCTCATCTAGACTGTGTGCACGCTTGCGCCTCTACACTCGTCTTATTATTATCGTAACGCTATAGGTGCTGCGTTATTGCTATGCGGTTTATATTAAATATGGTGACAGCAATATGTTTCCAGGGTGTAGCCAATTTCGCCTGGCTCAATTAAAAACCGAAACTCGCCTTGCAGTCTCTCTGCGATCCCTTCGCTAAAGCCACCCAGACGTCAGGGTTATAACCTCGGCCTGCCATATGTTACACTGCGGCCAGCGTGGCGAATATTGAAAACCTCAGAGCCCCGCGTTTGCCCGACTTCGATTTTCGCTCTTTCGCGCTTGGCCAATTTTTAATTTCTCCCAAACACGATTTTCCCGAAT
This sequence comes from Icerya purchasi, assembly GCA_039619475.1. Lineage (NCBI taxonomy): Eukaryota > Metazoa > Arthropoda > Insecta > Hemiptera > Monophlebidae > Icerya > Icerya purchasi. The sequence continues at coordinate 485,357,295 of CM077116.1, forward strand.
TTTCCCGCCAGACTGAAGGGCTGTGCCGAATATACCAGAATCTCAGCGATACTCTTCAGTGTTGTTCACGTTAATTGTGCTTTCTTTGGATGTCGCGATTTTATCGGAAATTACGTACTGATACATTATAATTTTCAAAATTTTTATTTAGAGACCGTTTTCGGGTATTTTTTTGTTAATATCATCATTATCATTACCATCATTATCATTACCATCATTATCATTATCATCATTATCATTATCATCATTATCATTATCATCATTATCATCATTATCATTATCATTATCATTATCATCATTATCATATCATTATCATCATTATCATTATCATAATTATTATTATCATTATCATCATTATAATTATCATTATCATCATTATCATTATCACAAATCAAAAATACAATTCTCTATTGAGTTTTAATTATATAACATTACTTTTATTATGTCTTAATAATAACTATATTTATTTTATCTAGTTTTTCCTAGTTTAATTTGCTTAACATAAGAATATTTCTTTTTTACTTTGTATTTAATTGTTTTATTGAATTACTACTATTATTTTAATTAATATTTTTACATGTCATACTTCTAGCTTTCATATTATTGTTGAAGTTCTTGTTTCAATCACATGGGGGATTGGGATATATGTATGTTTAGTCTTAGATTTAGTCTTAATCATTTATAAACATACATACTTTAAAATTACGGGGATTCTATCGTTTAAGAATATTATTTGTAGAATGTAAACATTGGCTACCTAAACTATGTTTAATAAAACTTTTCAGTTCAAACATAAGCATGTGTGGCCCATGTACGCTTATTAATAATTATTATATAAGTAGAACACAATTATACTTTGTAAACATGGGCTACAACAGTTATGTCGCACATTTCCTTTAAGAATTTCACATACCGGTAGCCCATGTATAATTTTAATAACAGTTCCGTTACTCGCGCTAACTGAGCGCATTGACGGCTTAAAAAGATTATTTTAATTTAATTTATTTTAATTGTAAATTTAAGTAATAAAATTTGATTTGATTTGATTTGATTATGATTAAATGCGTTGTGATATAACTTTAAATTATAACTTTCTGAACAAAAATCTATCTCCCGAGTTTTCGAGTTTAGATACTTGGGAATAATATTTGACAATAAATAAATCCCCGTCATCGCCATACAAGGTTTGTTTAGGCTACGATAACTATTATTTTTTATAGATACTGTTTACTGCTAATGATTTTGATCCTTTATCATTTTTTTCTAATTCGTTACATCTGTTCTATGAATAAATATTAGCGGGTGAATATTTATTTATAGATAAATATGCGTATGCGTAAGTAAATAAATCTATATGTGTATGCGAGTGGGTGTGCGTTTTGCTTGAGGAAATGGGCGGAGCTCCACTTTGTGTGTGTATATATATATATATGTATGTAAATAATCTTGGAGCTTATTGCAAGATTTTCGTTTTATTCTATTTGTGCTTCCACTACTCTCCTATGTAGCATATTTGCGGAATTTTTATATTAATAATGATAATAAAGTATGATTATTATTATTGTTATTTAGATACAGCTATTTTTCTATCAGAAGGCCCATGTCTATATTGTTTAAATTACCTTTTTGATAAAATGTTTTCCAGAAATAAATATTAAATTGGAATGTGGATTTCATTTATACTTCCAAAGCTTCAGCAGGTGAAAAATTTGAGTGGTTTATGGACTGGTATTGTCGCTAGGTGTAAAGTTGAAATCTCTCATATTAAAAATAGTTTTAAAAAACCGAAATCCGTGGATCAACTGAGTTTACTCTAGAACCACCATCTGAAAAAGTAACAATATACCACAAGTGTACGAATTAGATTCCACAAATACTGCCTTACAACTAAAATCTAAGGCTATTTCTAAAAAAAAAAAACAAAAAAAAAAAAAACGCAACAAGTGACGAGGAAAGTGCTGAGTTTGAAACAGCAAATTAGAAAACATTTTAGAATATTATAAATACAACTATCGGTAGAGAATCATCAAATTCAAAACAATTACTAGTAAATAACGAAGATAGTTGCAAATATTGCTCTTTAACAAGTACTTCAAAGAGTGTGTTTGTATAGTGTTCGGAATAAAAATGGTAAACTGTGATGAAGTGTTTCAAATACATAGTTGTAATGGTTTACGGAATAATCGTTAGATTTTGTCGAATTCACTTGCGAAGATGTAAAACGCTCAATTCTTTCGGTACCACAAGTAAGTTCCCTTATAGAATATCTATTAAAAAAATGTAAAAAAAAAATGAAATCTATTTTTTTTCGCCAGCCCTTTAGTAATTCTGTTCGATCGGGTATTTTTTTGGCTCCTCCGAAACCCAGAATTTTTCAAAAGTGTCGGTAACGAGCTCACTGAAAATCACTGACCAATCTGAATATTTTCGACAATTTCTAAAACATCTGAAAAATGTACGGAGATCAAAATTTTAAACTATTTACTCGATTCAGACTTTTTTTCATTTCAGTTGTTGCATTTGTTCGAGCATATTTCTTTCATTACAGATAATGTAAAACTAGGGACGTCTACAGCTGCTACGTATTTCGATATGGAAAAAAACAAAACAAAAAAAAAAACGGTTCCATACTGTTAATCATAAGTTGTTGTTGATAAAATTAAATAGGGCACGTTTTCGCGGGTTTGTCTTAGACTGCTTTAAGCCTTATCTAGTTAATAGATGATTTTCCGAACAGATACAGAATATTTGAGTTCCCCAAGGGGAATGTATCGATTCTACTTCATATATAAATCACTCGTGTCTGCTAAAACCTGTTGGGAAACTTTCGGTGTGTGCTGATGGTACGATGCTTTAGTAACGTGACCCGGACGTTTTACAAAAGGTGACTGAAGACGGAATAAATTTAATAATTCAAATTGGACTTGCTATAAAGTTCTGTTTGGCCGGTGGGCTCAATAATTTAAAGCGACTTAAAACGAAGACGGAATCTGATATACACATATGCTTTCTGACATACGTTCATTACGCATGATGTTGCGTTATTGCCGCACTTTGCGCAAAATAACTGCTACCTATTCTGCTGTAACTCGCTGTATAAAGAACTAGAACGTAGGGGTAAAATGAAGATTTTATCATCCAATATTTTCTATATCCTCGGAAGCATTAATTCATCAGCTGCGAAGCTACAGCAACCGCTAATAAGACTTAGAAATAACTACGAAGATATGGAGGGCGTCGATCTTTATAGAAGTGAAACTTTGAAACCGTTCAACAGTATTTCAACACCAATACTAAGTAACGAAAGTAGAGCATCACTGCGTGCTATTTTGTTTCGCGATTTTCCGAGTGATGATATTATGGCCTATCATCACTCGGAAAATCGTGAAACAAAATAGACTTTAAAATTTAAAAAATCTTCAATTTTTTTATTCTGAAAATTTAACAAAAACGCACTATTTTTTTTTTTTTTTTTTTTTTTTTGAATATAAAATAACAATAATATTATTTTTATATATTATCTTTTGGGCGCGCCAGCGGCTTTGACCCAACAACTACAGAAATTATGGAAGGGTTAAATAGAGAGATTGAAGTATAGGGATTATATCTGGAGATGGAAAGGAAAGGACAAAGGAAGAAAACACACTAAACTGTAATAATAATGTCACTCGATAAGAAAATAATATATACTTTGGAGGAGGGACATTATGATTATTCTGTGTACACCTTAATTAGAGTTTCCATACACACTGAATTTAAATAGAAACGATTAAAAAACAATCCCGGTTTTTTCAATACTCGGCTTATAGAAATCTAGTATAACATTCATTTATTGTTATTTTTTTGATTGTAAAAAAACGATTTTTTTTTTTTTTTTTTGAGCTTATATGCAAGACATCTACAAGAATCGAATTTCATGTACCCAAACTCTAATTAAGGTACGAATGTCATTAAAGAATAATCGCAATATCCTTGAGGTGTATCTTATTGTACAGGATGTATTTTTCACCTCTTTTATCGAGTAATCATTTTTTTTATTTATTAAATTTTTTAAGGAAGAATCTTAAAGTCGGTATTCTATTTTTAAACATTTTTTTTTTTTTTTTTTTTTTTTTTTGGAAAAACCGATTATCAAATTTTTTTTTTTTATCGCAAACACGATAAGAGTGATAAAATCAACAGGAGAGGATGAAGATAAATTATAGTGCTTCTTACAATCTTACATTTCCTTTTACTACTTCTGTAATTCCTGTCCTGGAATTCCCTGTATATCTTTACAAATGTTTAAAAACAAGGACTTTATTTTCTCCCTCTTCCCATTTCTTCTTGGACTCATTATCTAACAAATCTATAAAGGGGGGGAAAAAAACTCCGAAAAACCGTTAAATTTTTCTCACGCCTTGGTCACGCCACATCTGCTTATTTTCAATTCAGTAACCAATTATAGGAACCGCTTCTCGGTAAATTGATATGTACCGCGTAAGAATGAATGACTGCTGTTGAATGCAAAAAAATAAACCAGGTTGCTTGTTTTATTTTTCGAAAAAATAAAAATAAAAAAAGTGAAAAACTAAAAAAACTAAAAAAAATCACACCATTTCTTAATTACCTGGCGTTAATTTATATAGAGTGGCACTGTTAGAAGGCTTTTAGAGTACAGTTGAATAAAAGGTATTAAACTAGTGCCGATACTAACTATCGGATGTAACGGAAGGGAAAGTAGACGTAAGAGGTAGAGAGTGTCTAAACCATCGGTCCATAGCAACACCTTCGAAATGTTGCATAAATGAATAAGTAATGAGTTGGTATAAATCAGACATAGCGTCTTCTCTAATTACAGACTTCTCTCTACAGAAACTATCGCACCGTTCTCAGCCGTGCGCTTTTCTATTCATCTTCTTAATCCATTATTTGCCATTCCGCCTCTTACTCCATTTCTTGGTGCGCCTTTTATTTTCCTTTTTTTCGCCACATTTTCGCTTTCGTTCGGCTTAGGTTATAGGTTATAGGTTACAGGTTATAATGTTTTGCGATAGGTTTTTCTCTCTGTACGCCAACATAGCAGCCCCCATCGTTATCTTCATTATCGGACATTATCACGGACCGAGAACACAAATCCAATCAACCGACAACATCTTTTTCCGAGACCAGCGTTTCAATTTATATTCCAGACGGGGATGAATTCGTCCGATCATCCAGCTAGCCTCCTAGGCGGTGATAATTTAATTACCTCCATCGGCTACTGTGAAATGCAAATCGCACCATCTTTGCACGTCTTTTACTCGTCTATACGGTAGTTAGCGGTGTGCGTTGCGTGTACACCGCTGGAACAGGTTCCAGCGTGCATTAGCGAAGATCGGCTTAATTGAAACGAACCTTCTTCGGAAGAAGTAATGTGTAACAACACACACTTGTTTCGCAAAAGACCCGAGTCGAGCGGACCGAGACTAGTTTTCTAGTAAAATTTCTTAGTGTGCGCCGAATTTATCCTGCTGCTCGGACTAAATATTCCGTAAAGTTTTGCGAAGGGGGTATTTTCTAACTGTTTTTTTTTTTCTTTTTTCCGATGTTCTTGTCCGACAATGTTGAGGAGCTACTTGAACTACTACGATCATTTTTTTTCTCGATTTTTCGAAATTTTCTGCGCACAGTATTGAAACAAAAATTTTTTGATACTTATTTATCGGTTTAATAATCAGTTTTGCTAAATAAATAAATAGATAAATGGCTAGTAAATAAACAAATAAGAAATAAAACGCGTTCACTTTTTCAGCTGAACTAAAAATCTTTTTTTCGGATGGCGATATTTCGAACTAAAATTTATTTGAACTTTTAATAATAATTACAGGATCATTTTAGCTTTTCGTCGGCTTTTCTCGCTCACTTTTAGTTCTTTTCAAGTTATAATTTGTCATGATTAATAATAATTACGAGCTGACCCTCCGACCGGATTTATTTATTTCATCCGGAAGCACGCGGAAGGTTTTAATTACATTTTTAATAAATTATTTTCAATGTTGCTACCTGAGCAGCGCATTTACATAAATTACTGCTTATTATCTTGACATATAATTTTTCCGTGGTTCTGGCGAACGGAATGTTCGAAATTTTATCAACATCCCCGTATGCTTTGTAATGTTTCGCGTGTTCTGTTATCTGATAGTATTCCATTCTGTATGTTTGGCTTCCATACTCTAAATATGCTCCGTTTTTTCTTAAATGGAATTCAGCCCAAACTCGATACTGTCTGAATTGTTGCAATTTGATGCGGTTGCCAGGTTTTGGGCTCACTTGTGTTATTATTATTATTATTATTTATTCTTTTTGTAGTTTTTCAATCGTATTAAGGTGTTATTTACGCAATTGTTATTTGCTCTTAACGAACCCCACCAATATATCTATATATATATATATATTTATTTTATTTTTTTTCATATATTTATTTATTATTTACAATATTTGCATAATGGTTGATTAATATGTCCTATTCGATTAATTTTTTTCATATATTTATTCATTATTTTCAACATTTGCATAATGATTGATTAATATGTCCTATCCGATTAATTATTTTCATATATTTATTCATTATTTACAACATTTGCATAATGGTTGATTAATATGTCCTATCCGATTAAGTTTTTGTGACAGATTAGCCCTATTTTATAATATTACATTATTATTATACTTATCTACTTAAAATGTGGTACTTGATACTGGGAACTTTTAATATAAATGCATACTATATTTATGATAATACATAATTTCATTAACTGTAAATTTATTAAATTCATGAAAAAGTTTGTTTATGAGTTCATCTATACAACCATTATAAATAGCGTGTTATTGCTATTGCATCCTTATAAAATGTGCCTTATATTTATATTATCCTGTAAACATTCTATCTGAGCCTGAAATTTTAAATCATTTTACAGATAATCCTTAAATATTCTACGGCCCGCAATGCAAACGTTCAAAAATAATTTGCTACATAAATATCCATCATAATGTTCCAATATTTTCTGGTACTTATTGATGTAACATTCATTTATTATCTTTTAACTTTGCTTTAATTTAAATAATTTGCGTTTCCATTAATAAAATACGGGTTTTCATATATATCACGTTAATAAAATCACGTGTTAATTTTATTTTTAATTAAAAATAGACTTATTTTTTTATCGCCATATCTAACAGCGTGATATACCCCTGCTATAATTAATGACGTAACGACCAGTGCCAATATTAAGAGCTTGTTTCTATCGTTACCGCTTGGCTTTGCTTAATATTGCAATTAATTCAGCAGCCATTAAGAAATACATTTTTGGTCGTTCTTTCTATATCGCATATTTTTGTCTTTCATTATTTATCGATATATTTTGTGATCGCATTCCATATTTTCGATTAATGCTCGTTATTACACACGTCTTTTGTTATTCTGCAGTTTTAACCGGTCCATCACGAATCGGAGTAATTTTATGTGGTATATTATATTTCGGTATTTTAATATTTTTTCAGCTTATTATTTTTATCTTCTTGACTTCAGAATTGGTACTTGTTTGCTTTTCCAGTACAGTTATTAATTTAATAGCTTATGATCGGGGGATGGTATTTTGTAATTCAATGGGAATTTGATATTTTTCTATATACACGCATATATATTTACAACGTAATTCTTAGACTACCCCCCATTCGAAAAAATGTCCCAAAAAAATGTCCCAATTTTATGTAACGCAAAATGTCCCAAAAAAATGACCCAATTTTATGTAACGTTTGTTATATTTTATAGGATTTTTGTTATTGTTATTTAAAAAATGTCACAATTTTATGTAATAAAATATGTAACGAAAAAATGTCTTAATTTTATGTAATGAAAGTTAAATGTTAGAATAGAATTTTTGTGATTATATTATATTTTTTTTTGTGTTGATGCCAGTAAGAATTACGTTGTAAATTTTGATCATTTTATACAAAATATAGATGAGAAAGAGATAGAAATGAAAGTAAGAGGGGTCAAGGGACACAGCCTCTTGCGAGGCCAAAATGGCCGAGTTTATATATATATATATATATATATTAATTACAACGTAATTCTTAGGCTACCCCCCATTAGAAAAAATGTCCCAATTTTATGTAATGAAAAATGTCTTAATTTTATGTAACGTTTGTTATATTTTATAGGATTTTTGTGATTATGTTATTATATTCATATGGACCGATTTAGAATTACGTTGTAAATTATGATCATTTTATACAAAGTATAGAAGAGAAGGAGACAGAAATGTAAGCAAGAGGGGTCAAGGGGAACAGCCGACCAAAATAGCCGAGTTATATATGTATATATATATAGTTTAATGGGCATTTTTACATTTTCTGTTTAATTAGTGATCATGGGTTGTTGGTGTTTTCATTGCGCACAGCGATCGTTCAGGCGCATAATTTTGCATTGTATTTGTTTTAGGTGTTATTTACCTGTTGCGGAGCTTATTGTTCTAGCACATTCGAAGAGTGAGTGAAAATAATTAATATTATTCTCTGGTTTTCTTTGATTATTTCTCCCTTTGTATCTTTATTCTACTTATTCCCTCTGTCGAATAAGAACCATTTTGTGGTAATCTGCCGCAGTTCGCCGCTACACGTTTCGGCGCTGAACGTTTCGTCGCGGGCACGTTTTGCAACATTACACCAGAAGCGATGGTTCGACGTTATAATAAACAGGCGTATGATTTTAGAGTGGAGGGAAAATTTTTAATTTTGCTGATATGCTAAAATTACTTTTATTTTTTAATTCGATTAGTGTTGATACTTGTCGAATTTTCGTAATGATTTTATGATAAAATCATTACGAAAAGTTAGATTTTAAAGCGGGAAAAATTGTTATACTTGTTGTACTGGATTATTACTAGTTTTATTAACTGTTGCTAATTTTAACAAAATCAAAAAAAACGTGAAATTGTATGTAATTACAAGTTTAAAAATTGTTCATTTGGATTTTGGTTAGTTTCTATTCATTTACGGTAGGTTTTTTTTAGTTTTCGTTTTTTCACTTTTTTACTTAAAATTACAGTAACGTTTTTCAAAAAATATGATTCTTTCTACTTTAAAATTTTGACTTTCAGTAATAATTTTGTCCTATAATGTTTTGGTAATTGCATGAGTATCAACACTAATGGAATGAATAAATAGAAGTATGAAATTGAAAATTTTTCGCTGATTTTAACACCCGTCCATTATGGCGGTGAACTGTGGCTTTTTGTGCAATGTTGCAAAACTTGTCAGCGGAAAATAAGTTGGTTTCATTATTTTAGGGAAGACTCTTCCAAATTGCGGCTTTACATGTCGTTTTATATACCGCTGCGAAAGTAATGCGCAGGGTTCTTGAAAAAGTTCCCACCGGGACGGTTTTTCCCATATTCTTCATTAATTACACATTAATAAACGTAAAATTACCGATAGGAAATATGTGTTTGCTTTTAAAACATCCTTTAACTAGTTTAGGTTGTGGAAGGTGTGGCTGGTATTAAGAATTGAAAATTTATTTTCGATCTCACCGGAAATGCAGCGACACTTTAAACTAATCTTCCCCCAATTGTACACATTGGTTCATATTTGTGTTATTATTATTTAAGTTGCATTTCGAAAAATACGTTTCTGACCGGTATTTAATTAATTTTTAATACGATATACTTTAACAGTCAACCAAATGCGCGAACGTGCGGAGTATGCGTAACGTGACCATATGTCCCGTTATGAACGGGATTGTCCCTTTTTTCGGTTCTCCGTCCCGGTGTCGTCGAAAAAAAACTTCGGGACCCGAAATTGTCCCGTTTTCCCAAATCGCGTAAAAATTTATCGGGCCGTTGGGGCGCGGGCAATGCGAGAGCGCGTCGACGACAGCCAATTCGCCGCCCGCGAACGCTGATTGCAGTGACATGTCATGATTGCATCATTTCATTTATTCATTAGCTGATAATTACGCACACTTGCCGCGATTTGTTATTGCGTTTAGTTGATTGATATTTGACGGCGGTAATTGATTTAAAGTTGTTCATGTTTTGGAATTTTATCTAACTATGCCGAAACGGAAGTGTACGTTCAATGTTAGTTCACAAGCAAAATACAGCCGTTTATTAAGCAAAAACAAATACTCGCTCGGATGGCAGATGCGAAAAGTCTGTGTCGCACAAAATTTGGTGTTTCTGATAGCGATGCCGGTGATATTGAACAGCATTGAAAGTCCGGAAAACGTTAAAGTTGTATTGTAAAGATATATTCATCTACTATTTTTTCATATTTACACGGTTCGAGTTGAATCTCTAAAGGAGTTTTGTGTCGAAACTGAAACAGAATATCACAAAATGCTGGCCTATAGCAAAACCAGGTGGCTTAAAGCCTGCCGCGGGGAAAGGGTTTTAAAAATGTACCGGCCATTTAAGAACTACTTTTTGAGCATAATAAAATAAACTTTAATAACAAACAATATAGAACAATAAATTAGATAAATACCTATTTAGAAACGTTTTCGGGCATAACCCATCATCAGCTAACACTAACTTAAAGGAAACTTAAAACATACTGAAGTGAATATAGGGAATACATGTGTATATATAGTAGATGTAAAGAGGAATAAACATGGCAGGTATAAAAATCTATAGGTTGAAAATGCTAATAATTAATATAAAATATAAAATAAAACAAGAAGACAAAAAGTTAAATTTTTATATTAAACAGTGGATTATTATTATTAGGTGTTTGGTCATTTAAAATATTATTTTTATATTTATTTATATAATAATTTTCTGCAATGTTCATATTATTACCTTTGTGATAAGTGGCCAGGATGGTTACAGTATTTTCTATTGAATTAGGTTTATGTTTATTTTTAATTAGATGTTCTGCAAAACATAAACCTAATTCAATAGAAAATACTGTAACCATCCTGGCCACTTATCACAAAGGTAATAATATGAACATTGCAGAAAATTATTATATAAATAAATATAAAAATAATATTTTAAATGACCAAACACCTAATAATAATAATCCACTGTTTAATATAAAAATTTAACTTTTTGTCTTCTTGTTTTATTTTATATTTTATATTAATTATTAGCATTTTCAACCTATAGATTTTTATACCTGCCATGTTTATTCCTCTTTACATCTACTATATATACACATGTATTCCCTATATTCACTTCAGTATGTTTTAAGTTTCCTTTAAGTTAGTGTTAGCTGATGATGGGTTATGCCCGAAAACGTTTCTAAATAGGTATTTATCTAATTTATTGTTCTATATTGTTTGTTATTAAAGTTTATTTTATTATACCATTTTAACAAACAGGATGTATTCACCTACATTTACTTTTTGAGCATTGAAAAAGGTCCTCAAATATTAAAAAACTTTTTTGAAGACCCCGCGTTAGAATTGTGGCTTTATTTTTTACACGCTCAGTCAACAAGTTTTCATCAAGCCGTATTGAAAGTTGAAGGCCAAACTTTATCGGAAATTGAAGCCGCAAAAGAAATTAGACAATTTGTCTCTGTGAAACGGACTAATCGGTTTCTTCCATTTACGGTCCGTAGTTTAATGGTGAAATTGAAATACACTCGTAGTGGCACGGATGTTGACTAAGAGTTTGTGAGAAGTACGGCTACAGAATTTTATGAAACGAGTCTCGAATACCCAAGGAACAGTGGACTTGGTTTTTTACTAGAGAATTGGAGGTATTTTATTGGGCAGATTTGAAAAAAGTACTTGCGTGGGAAGACGTTTGAATGTATCGATTGAAAAGGTATCCCCCCATATTGATTGTAATAAAGATACAGAAGTTTTCGACGAATATTCCTTAATTTCCAACTACATCACGACGGAAAAAGTAACCGAATGGAACAATCTAAACGTTTCAACGGAAACTCGTTGTGTTGAAGTATTCAAACATTTTCACACCAACAATCTTAAACACGAAAAATGTTGTATTTTAATTGAACATATTTTATGTCTCTGCCTGGCGGCAGTCGTTTCCTTAATGATCAAATTGTGGACGTCTGCAAGTTTTCCGGTCCTTATGGATACGTTGATAACTAAGGTAAATATTAAAAAAACGTGCCAAGAATTTTATTCTTACTTAAAATCATCACCGGCTGTATATTTAATAACAAGTTTGCTCCTCTGAGAAATATAAAAATAACTAAACATTTACGTTTCATACCTTTTTTGAAATTTGTAATAAATACTATTTTGATAAATAAAAAAAAACGTATTATAAAAATGTGTTTTTTCCATTGAGAACTTACTAATTGAGGTAAAAAAAAAAAAAACGGTGTCCCGTTTGGAGTGAAAAAATAAATGGTCACGTTAAGTATGCGGCGATGCTGCTAAATAAATAAATAAATAAATAAATGAACGGTTTATTGAAATAAGTATAACGTACAAAGTGAATAATATTAAAGGGTACCTCGGGAAAATTAGTTTAATGGAAAAATTAATCCGAACACTAGTAAGACGGGGAAAAAATATCATAAAAAACGATAAAAATAAATAATCAGTTAAAAAATTAATCTATGCGTATAAGCGGAATCATTACAAGAACTATTCGTAACAAAAAAAAAAAAAACATCTTTTCTTTGTCCTATAGCTGATGTTTTCTGCTTAAGAAAACTTTCCGAAAGTTTATTAAATAGACGGCTCATATGGGGGTTAGAAAATAAAGATCTACTGTCCAATAATATGTTTAGTTTCCGTTCCGCCAGATGTTCTTGCGACTGCCTACGTTTATTCATATCCGATATATATATATATATATATATATAAAACATGTTCAGGTAAAAAGTATACTCTCGCTGCCTTCATCGACGTGTCTTCACCTTTTGGTAACGTCCACCTTCCTTTACTGCAAAGTAGGATGTCGTCCATCAACATTGCTTCGCAGTTTATTTGTATCACTTTCCGTCTTTTGAAAAATCGCCTAATTCATCTATCTGCTCCGTCTTACGATACTATAAGGGGAATTTTCGGTTATCGCAGGGGTCTTGTTTGAGCCCCATCCTTTTTAATATTTATACACTCGAAGTAGCTCCCCTTTCTACTAATTCCTCTGTTCTTTACTGATAATATTGTTTTGTACTAATCCTCACTTGATATTACTATAGCAAATGAAAGACTTAATAGCTCCATTACATGAACTAGAAATTCCAACATTTATCCTTTAGTTCCGGTTACCAAATTTGTTTGTTTAGTTTTTACTTACCGCCTATATAACTTATCCTCAGTTAACGTATCATCCTTGAATAATTGCTTAGATCCTTTAGTTAATTCATGCTGTTATCTTGGAATTTCTATTAACAATCGACTTACATATTCGGGGCACATTAATTACCTACATACTTCTACACTTAAACGACTGAACTTACTTAAACCCGTTGCGCCTACGGAATGGCGATCCAAGCATCTTAATTACTCTTTATGAAAACATAATTCGCTCTAAATTGGACTACGGCTCTTTTATTTATGGGAGCGCCTCCGAAAGTCTGCTTATTAAACTAGATCATCGCATTCAAACGTCTTTGCTTAGGAGCCTTAAAGTCTCTATACTCCCATTATTCATTCGGAGTCCCATATTCTTCTCCTATCTTTACGAAAATCCCTTCTTGGATATAGATTCCTAACAAAACTACTTCCCTTTTCCTCATCCAATCTCCTTCATTCCCATGGATATATACTGTGTGAATGGCGCTTTTCTCCACATAGAATTCCACATTGTTCTATATTTCTCGAAAAGGCTACTCACCATTTCTCAACACATTATTTATTATAATAAACCTCCTTACTTCTCCCTTAATTTTTTCGACATTCTAACATCATCGAAACTATTCTTATTACCTTTACATGCCAAATCATTTTCGATTCATACTGCTAATAATGAATTCAAAAGTAACTCCTCTTTCCTTCCCATTTGGCCATTTTTACTGACGGATGACCTAAAGGTATCCATGGAGTAGGAGTATCCTTCTTAATTCCTTTACAAAATTATTTTGAATCCTTTAAACACTCTCTCCACTGTTCCATTTTTTGTGCCGAATAGTATGCAATTTTCCGTGCTCTTCTTTTTATTTCCACCACATTCGAAACCAATTATCTTCTAATAATCTCTGACTCCCCTAGAATCCATCTGTTCATCACATCCTACTCCATCCTTTGATTCAACCAGTCTTCACCTTGCGCAGTTATTGCCAATCTATCCAGATCTAACTCTATATAGGTTGATTTTCTGTGGATTCCCAGCCATTCCGACATAGAAGGTATGAGAATGTTCACATATTCGCTCATAATGCTGCACAAAATGGTAATGCTATTAATAGTTTTCCGGAAGGTAACATCATTCCTCTCCCCAAAACGGTTCCATTTCAAGCTTTAGGCAGACATTTATGCTTCTTCTTCCTTCAACCATCGCTTCTAGAAAACATGGTTTTATTTCTTCTCCCCGCTCCGTCGATCCGTAATAGTCTCGATGTGCAGGTTGCACTTCGGACATAGCCTGCTTCCTTCCTCCCGCTAACGTTTTTCTCTTTCATCTCTACTCCCTTTTGTCCACTCCCCCCCCCCCCCCCAATACCAACTTCTACTGTGACGCTAATCGTATATTCTTCGAGTGTTCTTCCTTATATTACGAACGATCTTTATCATACTCAAATCTTCTTAGAGTTAATATTTCGCCTACCTACGGTGCTTCTTTTCTTCTTGCATTCCTTCACCCTTCGGTTGTTCCAATAATTGCTTCCTTTCTGTCTTCGGTGTCTAGTCGCATTCGATTTTAATTAAATTAGAATAAATTATTATTTTGGAAATAAACGGGGCGCTTAAAGAAATTTATTAAACAAAAATCACATTATAAGAAACGGAAAAGCACGTATAGAGAAAAAGGAGTGACCATGTTGGACTACATAGGGCTTGCGTGTCAGACTTATATGTTTATTGTTAATGGAGAAGTGAGTTTTTTAATAAAAATGAGATGCGACGCTAACCGGTTACGTCAAATTATGTGTAAATTGTAATAATTTCAAATTTAGAATATAGTAAGTTATAACAAATACGGGTATAACAAACAAATTTAAGAATAAAATGATTGCTTACCTAGAAATTTACTATATTCTATAAATTAACAAACAGGATGTTAAAAGATTCTTTATTAATTTCAAATTTGTTTAATAAGTAAAATTGGTTCAAACAATTCGATGCCTCGGCGTGTTAGAGCTGAGTTTTTGGGAATTATTTGTTCTTTCAGAGGAACTTCGATAAATCGGTAACGATTAATGCGTATCGAAACGAATTTAAAACTTTCAAGTAGATTCAAACAAATGTCTACCGGTTTTCACCTGCATCTAATCCATTTTGTCATTTTTCCCTTTCCTGTATACTTCCCTTATGACCCTATGATATATTTCTTTGTGACCATGATATAATGACCCTATGATATATATTTCCTTGTGAACATGATATCATGTTTTATTTGAATGTTTGAACTTTTCTGCTGAACAGTCTCTTCTAATGTAACTTGGTATTATCCATACTCTCCCTTTGATATCATGTTTTATTTGATTGTTGCTGATTTTTCTGTTGAATAATCTCCTTCTTCTCTTCTCTACTGTAACTTGGTATTATCCATAGTCTTTTTTTATTAGTGCTTCTTACACTGCCTCGTTTCCTTCTGCTTCCGTTATATTCCTGCCCTCGAATTATTCTTATTCTTTTAAAAGTTTAAGGATTTAAATTCTTCTTCTTCCCATTTTTTGGACTAATGTCCTAACCCCCATCGGACAGAAAACCTTTAATTTTCTTTCCGGTTTCTCGATGACGATTACGATGATGATGATAAGCTTCGAACAGTTCTCCAACAACGACAAGCGGCATACCGTTTATGATTGAAGAGCCGTTAAACGCTTATCGCCGTCATCGACATCTAATTTTTTTATCGCATTTCGTTTCAGACCAGATAACGATGGATAAATCGCGAGCGTAATCTCAGCCGATGAATAAGATTATCGAGAAGAAGAAAATTCCGAGGGAGTGAATGAAAAGGGAAAAAAAAGAAACAAATAGATAAATAAGAAAAAGCGATACAGAAGTCGCTAATAAGTTTATTAGGAGACACACATCGGGATCATGCTTTGGGCCGGTACAGATCGGGTCAAATGTCATTTGGGACAAAACTTCGTCGCGTTCAATGCAACATTAGCACCCTCTAGTCGTAATAACGAGCTGCCCCCGGTCTGCTCGCCCGGCCAGAAGCTAAACTCATCATCGCGCTTTTCATACGAGGGATATCGAGAAGACGTTGGCGGTAAATAATAGACCGGTCGTCGTGTCGTCGTCTGTATGGAGGGAAAGCGAATTTTAACAGCTCGCGCGCCATAGCATACACACCTCTGTAATAAAGCAGCGGGCTACGACGAGGACGGGTCAGCAGCCGGAAAGGCCCTGGATTGTGGATTGCGAATTGCGGATTGCGAATTGTGGATCGGCGAAAAGGACGCGTGAGACGACGACGTCAATGATGAATGCAGAGTACGTGATGTTTCGAATGAATCCTCGAAACTGATACTCTGTCTTATTCACCGGGCACTGACTTCGCCTCTGAGAATGATTAATGTTCGCCGTGCAAGCGGCCGATCTATTTCGCTCGGACGAAGCGGCTCCGTCACTCGCACGTTATCTGTCATATTTTCCGAGCTTTTACGTTTTCTTTTCCTTTCATACGTGAAGTTTTTCCCGTCCGAACGATTTTTCCGCAAGTCAGTCTGCTGCCGCTGACGAAATTTTTCTTATTAACGCGCGCTAAACGCTTCGGAATTTCCGATTAAATTCCCGGAATGGCCGTCCGTCGAATTAATAAATCAAAATTCGGACAAATGTAGGTCGGACAATTGCGTCATTATTTTCTCTTCTCGATCGAGCGGACCCGGAGTCTCTGAAACAGAGCGAAAGGAACACCTTACACTGCGGCAGTCATACGGAAATTAATTATTAGTTACATACGCTAATCGCCGTGAATTACTGAAATCAGCTCTGTGGAATTGTATTACACCTTAGTAGATCGCATTGTCATTTCTACCGCTGGACATTTTGATTCGTTTCGTCATTTCACAGAGTAGACCAGCAAGTTAATTAAATATAAGCGTGCGTGTGTGCGTGGTACGCGCACTTATATATGAACACCTCGTTTTGATTAAATTTCTTGAAGAACAGTTTAGCTATTCTCAGGGCTATTGATTAATATTAGTATAAAGAAATGGGCTTTTTTTCTTTTTTTTTTTTTTTCGTTAATATATTTCTATACAGAAAGTATTAAAAAAAGTACATAAAAAATGAAATAAAAATATTTTTAATTATACACCGGAATGAAATCGTTTACTCCTCATTATTGTCGCAGATCTGTGTCAAATATCGACTGATCACGAGAAAAAGCGTTTTAATAGAAGCCGTCGGCAATTTAGTTTATAAGCGATAAATAACGAATTATTGATGAAAAATCATCTCGAAAAATCGATAGTCGAAGAACGAAATGTAATTCGATTTTTCACTATTACTCTCTCGTTGGGACTGTCAATTAAAAAAATCTTTAGTCTCTGAATTTGTTCTGCTACGACAAATATAAAAATTTCGTTGTTTTTGTGCTTTTTAAAAAAAAAATAATTTATATATATATATATATATAAAAATATAAAACAAAAAAATTCAATAATTACTCGTCAAAAAATTTTGAATAACATGGAAAACATTTACGGCGTCGAAGAGGAAAGAGAAATAGGAAAACTAAGCGAAAATGTAAATAAAGAATATAAATACTCCAAAATGGAAAAAAACTTTTTTTGGAAATTTGGAATTTACTGCAGTAGTTAGGAGGCTGAAAAAAATTAAAAGTTTAACAAAAAAAAATTAATTTTAATTTTTTAATGGAAAAGGCGAAAATTTTAGTCGATTAAATTTCGAGGAAAAATTTTTGTCTGCCGTAAATCACGCTTTTTCCTGACAACTGCGTTTCATAAATGAAACCGACAACTTAGAATGTCGGATGCATTTTTATAGTATTGTATATTATTGTAAGAATAACCGCTATAATGGGAAAGAAAAAAAAAGGCGAAAGTTCGGGGGGCAGTTCATATTTTCTTTCGTTCACTTAATTTTTCTCCTTTCATTTTCATATCGAAGAGTTCATTTTCAGTTCAATCGATATACAGATTACAATTTAAAATTAAAATTGTTTGCAAGTAAGTGAATGTGTCGTCGCGATAGCCCAGTTGCTAGAGCGCTTGACTTCCGTTACGGAGGTCACGGGTTCGATCCCGAGAGACGACAGAACTTATTACAAAGAATTTTAAAAATACTCGCTAATAATTACGTGGAAGGCAATGGCGAATCACCACGTATAACATCATATGCGCGCTTGGTCAGTACACCGCAGACATAAATAGGGCTGCACTTTGGTAAAACGATGTAAATCAAACGATCACTAATCAGTTCCGAATGTAGTCTTGCATGTGTACACATATTCGTACTGCATATAACAATTGCTATGAACACTATGCCTATGTCTGTACAGTTGAGATGTACGAATAGGTAGTCGCCGACGCTCAGGAATTAAGTATGGCACACTACGATGATATAAGAAGCAAATGAGTGTAGGTTTCCGTGGCCCAGTTGGTTAAGCAGAATGGAGTTTCGTTTAAGTTGGACCTGTTATCCCACTGCCGCGCATTGGAACTTCTTCCAACAATTCCACTTGTTCTTGATTAATGTCCATAAACAAAATAAATAATAATAATAATAATAATGGAAAGAAATAAAAGTTTTGAAGCAAGGGTTTTCTAGTTTTTTTTGAATTTCAATTAGAAACCGGGTTGACTGTTAATGATTCTACACCATCAACCTGTTATTCAAGATCCTTACATGTATCGGCCTAATCAATGGGCTAACTGAGCTCGTACAGCGTTTTATAATTCGGATAGCATTTTCAAATTTCTAATTTCGTGCGGTGTAATTTTTAAAATTTAAACCATTCCCCTCAGTTATTCTTCAGAAATTTCGTTTTCTTATTTGTTCTTTAATGTTGTTGCTGTTTTGAACTTTACTTCGTTCATTGTTATAGTTCGAACTGGAACGAACTAAAATCATGACAAAATTGAACAGCCGGAATTAATGCGGTTTCGCTTAGTTGTTCGTTAGTTATACAATTTGATGATCAACAGCAGCAGCAGCAGCTTCCGCAAAATATAAATTCGCGATAACAAAATGCTAAAAAATAATTAGTACCGAAGTAGTTTCTTTTAAAAGGTCCCCTTGATCGACAGACATAGGATGGAAGAGAAAATGTACAGGTCATTTAGAATTTTTATCGGTCGGAAAGTTTGCTAGGCTCTTAATTTTATTACTTTCAAATATCTTTGAATGTATTGAAGTTTCAAATATCTTTTACGAAGTATTGAAAAACAACAAAAAGTAAAAGGTCGCACTTACATATCATCCAGCTTAGGACATCCTTCGTCCTATAACGCTTATTCGATTCTTCCTGTCATATCTATCTATCTTCCAGTTTCTGCGTTCCCTTAACTTTAATTTTATCTTCGTTAGAGTATATACTATCACATTAAAAAATGTATATAATAAGAAGTTAAAATAACGAAAATACAAAAAAAAAAAGAATTTTACGATTTTAAAAGGATTATTTAAAAAATTTAAAGAATAATAATTTTCCCAATTATACTTTTCCTTTTTTTTTTTTCCATCTCCTTGTAATACTTGAAAGGAAATATATATAGAATTACTCAGAGATTTTTTTACCAGGAGATGAAAGGTAATATGAAAATCAAAATCAATCGCGTTCAATTCTCGCTATGTATAATATATAAAAAAGTTAAATATCACGTGATTCGCTAATAGCCAGAAATAATGTATTGATTTTTCATTTTTATTAATCAACAATTTTTTTTTGCCCGATGTTCATCTCACAATATGAATTCATTCCCGGCTATGTTTAAAATGTAGTTCCGTTTACCATGAATGCCGAGCAGAATGCTTTAAATTTATTCTTAAATAGGTACACGCTCCTGTAGTTACGACACAACACCATTTAAATTAGGATTTCTCTTTGTTATATAAACAATAGTGAAGGGTGTGACGGTGGTCGAGCGAGTGAAACGAGTAGGGAACAAAGTGGGAACAAAGTGGGAACAAAGTCCCCTAGTATTATTGGGGTGAAGCTCCTCTGTCCGCAGTTTTGCACATTTTTTCGTACCGTAAAAACTGCCCGACCAATCTCTTAGTGAAATTTTGCGGACGCATTCTTCACATATGCAAGGGTGCACATCTCTTGAACCATATCGATCGGTTGAGTCGCGGTTAAATAATTAAAAGTTAAAAACGAGTAAAGGCGAGTTTTTTTTATTTTTTATTTTGGATCTTTCTTTTTTTTTTTTATATATATATATATATTCGTTTCTTCTTGATTCTCTAACATTTAAAGAAGTCATTTGTTTTCTATCGAAATTCAATAGGTTGTTTTTTTTTTTTTTTTAAAGCGAGACTCTTTTAATATTTAGATCTCAATTTAATTGTCCACATTGGTAGTTTGACTAGTGGAGAAATTTATTTAACATGTTAAAAACAGTGTTATTGTTTACCGTAACTACGTAATTTGATTTAAACAATTAAATTTAACAAAATTAAAGTAGGCTCAAAATATTGATTCCTAGAACATCATTAAGAATTTCGGTGTTGATAGAGATCAAAAAATTTGCGATAGATGGGCTCGGAAAAAGAATAAACACAACATACTGCAAAGGTACACAGTACTCATGGCCATCAGTCATGCATTCCCAACAAACTGCAGAGGACAATACATCGTTAGAATCGAGTTACTGATAATGATACTGAATTTAGAGTGTCTAATTTTGAAAAACAAGTAAGAAACTCACAGGTCTTCGCGAATATCAAAAATTGTGCCGGAACCGACCATGCCTTGATGTCGTACATCCACGAGCGCCCCTTTCGTCCGACCTTCTTCTTGCCCGATATTTTTTTCCTAATAATATTATCTGCAACAGTGAGTATTTTGATCCACGCATGAATAAAGTATTTCCTCTTCCTGTCTTTTATGATGCATATTAGTTCCATATCATTATTTCCCATCATCCGCAGCACTTCCTGATTCGTCTTCTTTGCTGTCCATGGGATTCTTAGGATCCTTCGATAGCACCACATTTCGAAAGCTGCCAAGCGATTCATATTGCTCTTCTTTAAGGTCCAACAGTCGTATCCATATAACAATGTACTCCACACGTAGCACTTAAGAATTCTTATACGCAGTTCTAAATTATTTAAATCGTGTGTTGTGAATGTTCTTCTCATCTTGTTGAAGACCTTTCTTGCTTGTTCAATTCTGCACCTAAGTTCGTCATCAGTGTAACACCTTTATTATTCACTTTTGAGTACTGAGAACTGTTTTTTCTGTCTGAGAAACAGCCATTATTTTAGTCTTTCTTGCGTTCAATAAGATCCCATACGTGCAGCTGGTCAATTTTCAACTCTTTGAAGAAGTGCTTCAAGATCTTGTAAACTTTATGCAATGTATCGTCGGCGTATCGTACATTGTTAACTTTAACTTCTCCTATTTTGATGCCCTCTTCAGCGCTTTCCAAGGCTTCCTTGAAGATCTGTTCAGCATAAATGTAAGCCTTGGAAAGCGCTGAAGAGGACGCGTACATGAGTTTTATAAATCACGGGCCAGACAGATATTTGGCCTTGTGATTTACCCTTCAATATTCTCTACTATTTCATAGCGTGAGAAATTTCCAATACGGGCTAGAGAATTATGTAACAGTTCGAGGAAATACTCTGCTTTTCCGTTTGTAGTAAAAGACCTCAACAAGATAATGCCTATCAACGATTTACCAAAAAAAACAAAAAAAGCTATATTAAAAGCAGCTCGAAATATTGATAATATATGCAGTTACAACTGCGACTAGTTAGAATATCTGGGCAACACTGCTAGCTGGGCTGGAAACATAGACCGTCACAGCAGCCGCATCAAAGAAAATTTCAGCGTTTGAAATGTGGGTGTATAGGTGATTGTTGAAGGCCAGTTGGACGGACAAAATAAGTAATAATAATAAGGTCCTATAACGCTTGTCGAAAGAATGTGTAAAAAAATGCAAAATAATGGACATACTATGAGGGGAAATAAATACGAAATACTCCAGCTGATACTTCAAGGAAAAAGTAGATGGCAAACGGAGATGCCGCACACCTCAAGGACATCATGGATACAGATTATAAAATGCTGGACGGGAATTTATGAAATGAGAAAATTAACGGGTATGGCTAGACATCGAGACATGTATAACTGTTTGGTCGTCGACATCCGCTTAACATGGCAAAGGCAGAAGGAAGGAAGAATTAAAAGAAGTTTATCCTACAATTTACGAAAGAATAGAATTTTATTTCTGAATTATTTTTTAAACTACATTTGTTGTCGTTAAAAAGAGTTGAGAAACAATGAGAAAAATTGTAAGAGCGTATTTGAATAGCGACTAGATATTTCTTCATTTTGTGTCATTTCGAACGTGAAAATCGGGAAAACGTAATACGCTTAATAATTTACCAGTTCGCTACCGGTGATATATTCACATAGACTTTCGTGCAACAATACAAAAAAAATAATACGTAATTTATCGAACGATGCGAAGAAATAATTGTAACGAGTAATAAATCGCGCAATTGCCTTTTTCGAGAGAACAGTTAACGAATTATGATCTAAATAAGCTTGCATTCATTCAAAGAGGGGCAGGCAGAAGTCTGCTTATTAATTAACGAACCGGCTTATTG
Organism: Icerya purchasi; assembly: GCA_039619475.1. Lineage (NCBI taxonomy): Eukaryota > Metazoa > Arthropoda > Insecta > Hemiptera > Monophlebidae > Icerya > Icerya purchasi. The sequence continues at coordinate 485,380,174 of CM077116.1, forward strand.
GATAAATTCTTACTTTCACTGCAACGCTATCTCTCCTACTGCGGTTACAGCCGATTTAAACAATTCAATTAGCTCAATGGCTGCTTAAAAAAGAAGAAAAGTATTCTTCCGCAACTGGGCGGAGAAGCGAAAATTAATTTTCAGTGCAGATCTTAAAGACATAAAATTCGTTATCATAGATGAAGCGCAAATATGCTTGGATTAAGTTTAGATCTGAAAATGAAAGAGTGCCAAGTCGCAATGTGCGACTTCTTTATTTACCGGCCACACTATGATGTGTATATTTTGTTTTTGAGATTTGTCACAACTTGTTCCGACGTGCGATTTTAGTTTATGTGTTACATCGGGAAAACTCGACATAGTCAAGTTTATTTTACGCGCCGATCACAAAAAGGGCTTTTTCTTTCTGTTTGACAGGCAAAGAGTTTTCAGAACAACTTTAAGAACCTAATTTCAAATGGCTCCGCGATTTTAATAAAATCGGATCAAAGTCAAAATGCAGCCTGCAGCATTACGGCAAGAAGTGCCGGCATTGATAAATATGCCCAGTTACCGAAACTTTGAAAATAATAAGCAACTTATTAAAGCTATACTTAATTGTCAAGAAGCTTCTCCTGGTGATAAAGCTCAAGGATTGCGTTCTGAATTACGTTTGTACAATCTTTGACCGGAAAAAAGGGTTTTCGGAATGGATCAGATCACATGAGACCCCTCAGTTCGAAGTTCACGATGAAAATATACCGTTATACTCGCGTTCACTTTTTGAAAAATATACCGGCACGTTTTATAGTTACTTGTTCATTTAAAAAGCAAGTGTCATTTCTTGTAGACGAAAACAATTTCATTCTTCGATGTGTGCTGTTAGTATGTTCATAAATTCCGAGGTATCGCGTTAGATAATTGGCGAAAGAATGAGAAATGAGTAGACGAAGGAAAGGAACAGTGATAAGACGAGGAACTAATGGGGAAAATAAATAGAAATTATGTAAAAAAAAAAAAAACAAAGACTTTTTGGCTCTTAGGTTCTAATGAAACTATGGCTCCTTCTTTTAGCACTTATTTTGGCTTACGTGTAAATGTTGTTTGAGGATGTGTGGTGGGGCTATAAATGTATTAGTCTAAAAATAGACGTAGTTTAGTGAAAATAGGAGTTAAGTATAATTATGTAATATAAATATAAATATATATACATATATATATATATATATATATATATATATATATATATATATATAAGACGAATATGATGTATTAGCTTTAAGATGTATATTTATGAATAAACAATATAATTATGTTGGGAACCCACAGGCGGGCACTTAACTTGTGGGACCAGCAAATTATTTAAAAAAAAAAAAAATTAAGAAAATTTCAAGTGCGTGTCTAACTTACGTTGCTCTCTGTGCCTGAATATTGGATGGATCGTTTATAAAACCTCTTTTTCAATGTGAATTGTTTTTATAAAATGTGAAGACTATTACATAGATAAATGTTTTTTTGTTTTTTTTTTTGCTGTTCTAAAAATCATGTAAATTTTTTATTTCAATAAAATATTTCGTTCCGTTATATTACATAAAGGTCTAAATGTTGTTAAAACTTAATTGGGGTGGACAGTATAAATCAGAAGGTCTTACGCAAAGTAAAAATAAATTAATAATAAACGAATAGTGGCCAATGGACGAGGATGGTGTGTAAAAAAAAACAAAAAAAAGTACAAGTTGAGCTTCTGTTTGTTCGCATAAGATAGGGAGCATGTTTAAATACTTATTTCGAAAAATTCGAGTAAATATAAAATGAAAAGATAATTTTCCGTTGCCTTTTATTCATTAAAAATGTAAGAAAATATTTAAAATTTTTTTTTTTTTTAATACAAAAAAAGTAGTTTTTTATTAAGTTTTTTTCTTTTTTTAGTTTTTACGCGCCTAAATATAAACCAAGCACCGTTTGTTAGTTTAACGCGTTTTTGTAATTAAAAGTTTAAAAAGTATATTAATAAAGGACAAAACTTTTTAATTTCGTGCTAGATTATTATTTAATTTTGTAATCAATCGTGTAAACTAACGAGAGGAGGAGAACATGCGTTTGAAAAAATTTGTAAGGCGAATCGAGAAATAGGTTGTACGGCAGGTAACTTGACGATTAAGTTATGCAATCGGGCTGTAAATCATTTTACTAGTCGAGTGAATATTGCAAGTTTTTCCAGACAAAGAAATGTCAAAAATAATCATCCGGTCTTGAAATATTTTGAAAATCATAAATCCGATCACCGGTTGTGTACTTTTCCGGACACTTTAGGAGAGTACACAGTGCCACTGATTTGGTTGCGTTCGTGTAATATTTGATTTTTTCCGTTCATATGTATTTCTTACTATTAATTCTCTCCTTTTCACGAAGAAAGTAATGTTTTAAGGTTTTTTCGATTTTTTATTTAATAGAGACACTTGTCTAACAATAAGAAGTATGTGAAGGGCCGATTTTTACGAATTGTTCTTTAACTGATATGACGCAGTACGTTAATTTTTTCATTTACAAGTTGATCGTCTGCCTCGTTTAGATAGTTTCGGTAAAGTGTTGTACACACATTTTTACATTCTAGTCTCAATGGGGATTTAAAAGTCTTCGTTCCTAACTATTCCTAATTTTTGTATATTTGTTGTCTAAAATTGTTTTATTCTCTTGCAAGAATCTCCGATCTGAGTGTAATTACATTAAGGAAAAAGATGATAATCACACTAGAGACTCGTACGTGCCCCCTCCCCCGGTAGCAGTGCATTTCAGAAGTCTCGACACACTGTATTTGCAAATGTCATGTTGACCACTTACAAAAATTACACGATTTTACGAAAAACTTTATCGACTAATTTATCTCGTCAGGGAGTGCCTACAACACCCAGCAGTGGGTTTTATATTAGGTATATCGTGATCGTGTTTATCGACTAATTATAGATTATACAATCGGAATCATTTTATTCGTTAATAAAAACTGATCGACAGCACAGCCGCTTTTAAGAGTTTTACATTCTCTTTCGGGGAATAAAACTGATCCCCTGAAGCGTAATTTGTACAGGTAAGGGGTGCTATTTCTTAAAGTTAAAAATGAAAAATGAAAAATAAAAAATGAAAAGGGTGAATTTTTTTTTTGGGGGGGGGCGGAGGGGGCGTCGACAATGGGCATTAATTCAGCACAAGTGAAATTTTTGCATGTTTCGACGTGTGGCAGCGGGATATCACACTCGAACGAAACATAATTAAAATTAATTACGCCACGATAGCCAGCTAAGAGTAAACTTACAAATTTGTCCATGCTGTTCAGGCATTTTTTATTTTAAAAAGGAAACAACTTTTTTCCTAAATAAATGTTCGGAATAATGGAAAACACGTGCGGGGGGGCTGCTGATACCGCGTCAATGTACGCTGAGGAAAAAGATTAACTGCTAGAGTCAATAGAAACGGCTTAAAATTTATTTGTTTATTTTATTTTTTAACCGACTTCAAAAAAGGAGGAGGTATTCAATTCGACTGTATTTTTTTTTTTTATTTTATTTTTTTTTTTTTTTATGTGTCTTACCACAGAACTTTCTTCTAGGTGAACGATTCTTCTTTTATTTGAAAGGTGGTGTTTCTCATGTGGTCCCATTTAAATTTGATCAAGGTCCGACCGATAGTTTTTGAGTTATCCTTAATAATGCGGGAGATTGAAGCTTTTTGGATGCTTTTCATTCACGATTTTTTTCACCGTCGGATTAGATTTTTGACTTAAAATACTATAAATTTGCCAAATTACCATGGAAATGTAGCTTTTGGTGTTTTTACCGTGGAAATAAATGTTTTAATTTAATTGAATAAAAATGCACTAAAAAGTAAAAAATAAAATGCTTTTTTACAAAAAATAAATACCGACTTCAAGGTTTATTATAAAAATTTAAAAATGCACTAAAAAGTAAAAAATAATTACTCCCGATAAAATATATATATCAGAGTGATATAACTTAAGGTGATATCGTAATTCTTATACAACATTAATTTTTTGGAGTTGGCATCAAATTCATATTAAAAGAATAATTAAAAACTGCATTAAATGTTGATTCAATTGTTCCTAACATGAATTTAATTCCAACTCCAAAAAGTTAATGTTGTATAAGAATTACGATATCACCTTAAGTTATATCACTCTGATATATATATTTTATCGGGAGTAATTATTTTTTACTTTTTAGTGCATTTTTAAATTTTTATAATAAACCTTGAAGTCGGTATTTATTTTTTGTAAAAAAGCATTTTATTTCTTAATTTAATCGACTTTATTTTTTACTGGTCTGAAGGAAATGTGTTATTCGAGGCGACTTCTTAGGCCTTGATCAAACGAAACAAAAAAATATATATTCTGACCAGGGCTGTATCTAGATCAAAATTTCGGGAGGGGTTACGAAAATATTTTTATAAATATATATATATATATGTGTGTGTGTGTGTGTGTTATCGTAAAATATATTTATTTATAAATACTACACTAAGGGCATGTAGTCAATTATTGTATATGCAATATCTGAACATTACAATAAAAACAAATAAAAAACAGTCGTTCCATAGAATTCATAAAAATTTCAATTTTCTTTTCTTTTGTCAAAAATTGATCTGAATTTCGATCCATCTAACTCAAGCAGTTATTATTTCCCAGACATTTCAGGTGTGTGTGTAAGGGGGGGGGGTGATCTCTGAAAACGCTCCGCTGAGATATGGCCCTGATTCTGACCACGAAAGTTTATTAAAGCTATGAGAAGAAGAAAAAAAAAGTTATTCGTCTAAAAGAAAATACGAATTTTAGAATACACAGGTGTTGCCAGCGCTTTTAATAATTATTTCTGAATTTCAGAAGTTAATGAGAATAATATTCGGCAATGTACTGAATGGCGATTTTGTCCACTTTAATTCGATACGAAACGTTTTGAATCACAAAAAAATCGAAAAATTTTGAAATTGACTTTATAGCAACCTCAAGCAAGATGGTGGTAGTCGTCTCGTTTATATTTATCGTCGTATGCTATAAACGAAATAAAGAATCGACGCGAAAATAATGTGAAGAAATAGAAATTTATTAATTCCGCGAGAACGCAAAATAAATTTGTCATCTCCCGGCTGCGTTGCTGTTTTCTCCACGTGAAGTTACTTTGACTATCCAGACACGAACAATATAAGTATTTGTTGCGAGGTCGCTAAAAAATATCAACGTAAAGGTTTTTTTTCCTTTTTTCAATTTATTATCATTTTAAATGGCTGAAGTTTTGAATTCCGAAGATCTTATTAAATTAAGCTTTACATTATGACGCATTAGAATACTTCACTTTTTAAATTATCCGGATGATCTGTTTATCCTAATTTTCATGCTGGTATTCCCCACATTTCGCACTACCCAAAAATTACTCTATCGTATATAAACTAACGTGTCTTCTTCTTTACTTAAAACTATTTCTACTTCTTTTATGTAATCTCCAGATGGTTCATTCTGATCATTTAAACTATACATATATATATATATTAATTATAACGTAATTCTTAGGCTATCCCCCATTAGGAAAAATGTCCCAATTTCATGTAACGTTTGTTATATTTTATAGGATTTTTGTAATTGTTATTTAAAAAATGTCACAATTTTATGTAATGAAATATGCAACGAAAAATGTAACGAAAAAATGTCTTAATTTTATATAATGAAAGTTAAATGTTAGAATAGGATTTTTGTGGTTATGTTATATTTTTTTTTGTGTTGATGCCAGTAAGAATTAAGTTGTAAATTTTGATCATTTTATACAAAGTATAGAAGAGAAAGAGACAGAAATGAAAGCAAGAGGGGTCAAGGGGCACAGCCCCTTGCGAGGCCAAAGTGGCCGAGTTTATATATATATATACATATATATATATATATATATATATAAACTTATCGTAAGCGTCTATGATCTCAAGTCGTTCATGTCAATTGTATTTAATTCACCTAACGCATCCCAATAGTCAGTGTTGGTAACGTCACCATCAAAACTTTGTCAACTGCTTTGGGACAAATCGATTAACTCCTTCAACAAACTATCCCGCTCGGGAGTCCTGCCATTGCAATCACTTTCCTGCACACACGTGTGGCAGCTGCTATCTCTTGCGGTCGTTAAAACACCTGAACTTATTAATTTCTCGAAGATGTTAACCTCTTTTTCGGTATGGAGTAGTAGCAGCTTCTTTCGAATTGCCGTATCGAGGGGTTTAAATATCGAATTCTATTTATCCATTTAACACTGGATAGTTTTACTTTCTCCGTCCGGATATCTCTCTTGTGAAGACATGCTGGTCTGGTTTTTATATTTTAGCAACACCTTTTTGATTTTTGCCAAGTATCGCGATTTTTGAGAAAATGTCTTTGCCAATTTGGGGGGCAGGGCGGTACACCTTCGATTTTTCTCAATACAATCTCTCGTTGAACTTCATCCACGACTGTTTTCCATATAAACTCTGCTACGTGTACTTCGTTGCGATTCACGTAATTATTGCCATCGTTTTCCGATGCACTTACAGTTATCGCTCAAATACGCGTTTTTTGTTTTTCTTTTTTTTCCTCGTTAAGAAATTGATTTTTTTTTTTTTTTTTTTTTTTTGGTATACTTTACTCCACTTAACTTCGAGCGTATCTTTATTTTCAATGTTTTCTCAGAGGTGTGTTCGGTTTCGTTTTCAATATTCCAAGTCCTAAAGTATTTATTTCGGTCGTTAAGCTAGATTTCCATTTAATTTTTAACGCGACCCCCCACCTTATTATCAGTTTGTTTGGTAGTCTTTCTTATGTTTTCTCGTTTAATATCATGAAAATTTTTACTCTTCTTTGACCTTTCCGTCGCCGAATTCTCTATTTCTTTTCTAGTCTCTTATTATTTCCTCCTTCGATTTTTTTATTTAGTTTCTCCACATTTTTATCGAATTTTCTATCGGTATATTCACGTGATTTTGTTGTCGCTTTTTTTTTTTCGGATTTGATCACCATCATTTTTTTCTTCTTCATATTTCTGATTTTTATCATCAGCTCTACCAAATCGCCTGTGATTTTTTTGTCGTATTCCTTAGATACATGGTTGATTCACATTATCTTCCGCGTGTTCAGTTTCTAACATAAAAATCTCTTTAAATATCCTAATATCGCAGATGGACGATACTTTTACTAGAGAAAAATTTTACTACGTAAAATACAGAGTTATACCAATTAAGATTAATTTTAAAAACTATACGAAAAATGTTATAACGCCATCATCGAAACTGACTTTGCTCGATGGTCTTTCTAAATCTTTACGTTTTTCATGCCGCTTAGTTCAGGCCGCCATTTGATACGGTCTGCTTTCCACACAGCTTATAACACAAGTTGGGTTACTTTCAGCTGGTCAGTTTCCTCCCAGAAAAAACAATTAGTACCTGATGATGTAGTCCTCCTTTTGGACTTACCCTAGTGATGAGTGAAAATTTATTATCACGCTATCTATTATATTAGTTATGTACTTATCCGCGTAGGTAATCATTGTGCGTGACAGTTTCCATGAAACCAGAGAACCACACTACATCCACGTTAAGACACATCGGCAATCTGCATAAAACGATTGCGAAAATGCGCGTCGTTAATTACAATTAATAATCTTCCGAAATTTTAGCGAGACAATTCGAAACTCAGACATAACGTTTAAAATATCGCCTTGAATCGCTTCATTTAGGTATGCGCGAGGTATAGATTTTTACTCTTATTTGTAACTCGCAGTATATAATCGTAACTTCATTAGAGGCGGTGGCTTCTCGTTGATTACGTTTTGAGTGTGAATTTGATGAAAAGTGCGAGGTCATTAAAGGCTCAAAAGTGTGCCTTGTTTTACCGTACTCTACAGTATCATCGCGCGATCGAAATGTATTTCAGCGAAGTCCGCTAATAGTACCGCTAAAAACAGAAGAGGTAAAACAAAAAAACCAAACGACCGCATAGCATAGGACCATCATCGAGGGAATCTCGTGAAGTCTTTCGATTATATTTCGATAGGGCTATTAATCGGGTGGCGGTGGAAAATTTGTAGCGGATATTCCGCGATTAATAATTACGATTCCCGATCGGCAACCATCAAACCGCTAACAGAGACCACATATGTCCACGGGGTATTGAACGTCTATGCTGCGTCCAGCAATCAACACACCCATATAAAATAAGTAGAAAAAACCACTAAACACTACCGGCAGCGATTTTTATTTTCTTTTTTCTGGAATAGCTATTATACATACATACATCTATATATATATATATATATCTATATACAACTATATACATATATATATATATATATATATATGTATATATACGCGTTCTAGATATGAAGACAACAGCTGTACGTCCGCACACTGATTGCAATTTGAAGAAAATATAGCCAGACATAATCAAACTGGTTTTATAAAGCCTTAAGCGGAGTGCGTCTTCCACTTTTTACCTTTTGTCGATGTTGCTCGATGACTTTGTGCCGAATGCTGTGTATTATACTACAAGTTATAATGCAGACAAAACTAAGCGCATAAACCTACCTATATGTATAGCGGGCTGCAGGTAAACGGAACGCGCAAGTGTAGAGTCTCCTGTCTGGAAACCGAGCTGCCCTATATGGAAAACAGACAATTACAAGACTCCATGTATCTTCTTTGCTGTCATCATACTCTCCGTGAGCCTCAGCAATGGTCCTGTTTCCCCTTGCTGCAATATATCCTCGGCTAACAGTAGTCGCGCACAATCGGCCGGAAACTGATCCTATTTTTATGTGCGCATATATGTATGCCTATCGCTGGATAAATGCGTATTGCACGTACAATCTGTCATTAGACCAGAAAATTTGAAATTCCAGCCAGATTTCCATTCATGTCTGTCTCGCTGAGCAGAAAGTCGATGACTCAGCGGAATAAGAATTAGGCAGCTCCATTGGCAAGCTCGGATTTTTTGTTCGCATTCCGAATGGCTTTTTTTATTTCTTTTTTCTTTTTTTCCTTTTTTTATACATATATACTAGTTTTGAAGAATTCACGGGCGAACACAAGTCGCGCGATATCTGCAAATAAAAATTAGACCCCGATAACAGTAGTCAGTCTATTATCGCGTGGACCGAGCGACTTTTTCCTCCCGCTGTTTTCCACCAGAATCCCCGAAGCCGCGATTGCAGCGGTAATACCGCTGAGTACAACAAGCGATTGTCACTAATATATTTGTCGTTAAAATTAATCAGCCATCAATTCAATACGATTCTCTCTGACGGGGTCGTTTGCGAGATCGGAATTATCCGAATAGATTTATTCCAGTCCCGGTTGTCGAATTAAACATTTACGTTCGGTATTTCTGGTCTCCCCCCCCCCTTATTTTACATTATTTTAAATAAATTTCATTTATAATCGAAAAATGCATGTTTAAAGGAAATAATTACATGACGAAACTGGAATAAAAGCAACACATACAGAATATATAGATTAGTAGAGAAATAAATAAAAGTTTTAATTGACGCCAACCAAACCCCAGGGACGATATTCGAAACTGCGGATATTCAGTTGCCGTTGTCCCAGCGGTATATACACTAACTATTGATTACACTAGAGTAATGCGAATGAAAGTGATCGTCGCAAAAAGAGGATACTCTGAATAGTAGCGTTTACACAGTGTGCTTTATGAAAAAACCTGTTCCTAATTGCACAATCATTGCATCCACTTTACTCTACTCCGTTTACTTATTACGGATACTTCGATACAGAGTACACTAAATGAATTATAAAAAGACTGCAAGGACAGCAGGGGGGAATATACTGCAGAAGGATATAATGAATATTGTGGAAAATGAAGAATGCCGATTGATCGAGGAGACCTACTAGATAAAGGCGAAAACAAACGAACTTAACAGGTGAAAACGAATTCAACAGGTGGTACATTATGTCGAATACCCGAGTGGAAAATACGAATGTGAAAAGGATAAAGGAATGCCTCGAGACAAGAATATGATAAGGCAGGTAGAGGAAGATGCAGAAGACAAAAGAACGTACCAGGATACGAAGAAAACAGCAAATGCTGATTTCGATCTCAAAAGGATTAATGCATTTTTACACGTTTTTAACTGTCAGCGATTAAATTTTTCTTACGCTTTTAGAAATGATTAAATCATTTAAAACGAGATCGGGAATCGCTCGATTTTAAATAAAAGAAATTTTTAAATTTTTAAAAAAAAAGTTAGAACAACTATTTGCAAAGTTGTTAAACAACCTCGCGCCAATTTATTATTCGCAATAAATTTATCATCTCAAATTTTATTTATTATCGAATTACAGAAGCGGAGACACGTTTCGCCGTGGTAGTTGCTTACAGCAAAATAAGATTCGGTTTTACGAATCAAATTCCGAAAAAAATAAAATAAAAATAATAGTAATAACAGTAACGATTATAATAATAGATAATAATAAGTAACAAATAATTTCTTCCTCTGAAAGAGTATCAATAAATTTTGAACGAAAATAGCTCTCGGCTCTCTATCAGTAAATTTGAAATGAGGGTTGAAATTTTAAAAATTCAAAAAACGTAAACTTTACGAATTTCCCTATTGAAATCTCGCCGCCAATAACGATAAAAAGGAATCGTTACGCTGCGGAAAGGGAATTGAAGGCGGGTAGACGAGCCGGCGCAAGGGGAGAATACAAAATAAAGGAAATAGAGAGTGGCTTAAGAGATTTAAAAATGCACTTACGCGATCACCGATTATATACGATTCAGCGATGATCGACCTACTGATTGTTTACGATAATCTGGCATGTTCAGCGATGATCAACCTATTGATTGTTTACGATAGCCTGGCATATATGACGGATATTCAGCGATGAAATAAGTGAGTTTCGTTTATAAAAGTTCAATAATGAATAATAAGAAGTAATAGCCGCAGGGTGTTACATATAAAAAAACTAAAATCCCGAGATCGTTCTGAACCACACTCAGTTTGCTCCCGAGTCTGTAAAATCGAACAGATTATTAAATGATTCGCGAAAGTGAGAATGTAGTCAGAAAATTCCATTTCTCTAATCTGTGCGTAAAACTGCCCCACTTCAATCCCGCTACCGGCTTACTTCGCCTATCCCGACAACGAGAATGCATTATACTGCGAAAAAGAAATATCTTAAATTCGCTTTATCATCATCCGGAGTGTAAGTCTTTAACGAAGTAAAATAAAAAGTGTAAGTGTAAATGTTCGGCTAGCTTTCGATAACATTCGAGTGCGAAGAAAAATCGGTAATAGATAACGAGATTAAAATAAATAAAAATCGAGAAAAAGTTACTTTTTTTTTAAAAACTTATCATTGCCTGAACGCTGAAATGTGAACGTCCTTCAATTGAGGTCTCCCAGTTTAAGACCCCCACACGAGGAGCCTGAAAATAGTCAGTACTGAAAACTATAGCAAACTGTGATTGCCAGTTTCACCGGCGATCTGCCCGCTCGATATTTTATCGTTAAACGATTACTGAGTTTATGAAATTATAAGAGATACTCGTACACAAGAGATCTGCAAATAATTAAAGATCGCTTGAAAACGGTTTCGCGATGATGAGACAAGATGTTTGAAAAATTTCGAACGCAACTGGATTTACAACCGGACTCGAATTCTCCATGCTATGAACGGGGGAGGGGGTCCTTATTCTCACTGGCTTTAAAGAAAATTTCAAATTGCAGAAGTTGAACCTATTAGTTAAAACATCACCGCTTTTCTCTGTGATAATGATGACGGAGTAGAAGTTGGGTTCTAAGATAAAGTAAAAGATAGAAAGGATATAGGGAGCAATTAATGAGGAAGTTGTTATTCAAATATCTACAATTGCGTATTTTTGTTTAGTTTAGTTTTTTTTTTTTTTTTTTTTTTAATAAAACATGCATAACTGAGAAAAATTAAGTGAGTGGTTGGATGTACAGAGGATGTTCCGAAAAATGTAAAAATAAATTAATGGCGCGCGGGACAAAACAAGCCGATATAATAATTCATGTTAAATGACCTGAACATAAAGATTCGAAAACAAAAGTATGTATTATCCAAAAAAAAAAAAAACTAAGTTATTAATAATGCACTATGCCAATCACATTAGATGGACAGGTTGGCCTGATTGGTGCATGGTGCGAACCAGCCGCAAGGCTGACACGCAGATGATGATGATATGTGTCAGATATGTGCGAAGATATGTATATGAGGTTATGGAAGGATATAAGGGTATATTATACAAGGAAAATGTTGTACTTTTTAATTTTTTTGTTGTAAAAGAAGTTTCAGGTTAAGTTTAGATAATATTTTACGTAATGACAATAATTAAAGGTTAAAATAATCATATTACGAAAACTGGATACATGGAATATCTAAATAAGACGAATCGTTAGTAATACTGAGTAATATCTCTCCGAACTCTTTTTAAATAAAAGTACCATTGTATTATATTAACTAATAAAGAAGGAAGGCGTGTGTTATTTTTTAGGACCGCGGCGACAAGCTGCAGAGCTTGGCAGGTCTTTAAACGTAATGCAACTTGCACCCAAAAAAAAAAAAAAAAAAAAGTAATATGTTGATTTGATATATAATATAAATATATAATTTAGAAAAGAAATCTTCTATTTATTTATGATTATAATATGTATTTTTTTTGTCCTTTCAGCGTGTCATATTTTTAAAATAAATCGTTCGGTAACGGATGTGTGTGCTGGATGTCGTTAAGTATCGTGGGAAGAAAACAACTTGCGCGTTACAGATGTGTCCAAGAGTCACAATCTCTAATATAAGTGACAATTGCGATTTTTTTCGCAAATACATCGAAAAGCGGACCGGATGCGAGTGGGGGGGCCGTGAAAGAAGTTTCAGCCGAACTTTTTTAATTTTGTTCTCTTCCGACAACTTCCGATCGTTAAATGGAGCAGTTTGCGTGCCATTTGTTCACGTTAAATTACGATGCTCTTTGCGTGCGTGAGTGCGCATGATTTATTGGCAATTTTACCAACCTGTCTATAATTATCCGAATTAAGTATATATTACATAATGAACACTATAAAACTTAAAAAGTTTACAATAAATGCATTATTCGACTTTATGTTTTCGAAGAGCGGAATTGATCGTAGAAATTTTGCGGACAAATTTTTTCGTCGACGACATGTTATTCTCGAGAAAGTAGTTGAGCAAATTATAAGATGAGTCATTTGTAACAGATCAAAGAAAAAAAAAAAAAATAACCAGACGATTTCCAAGAATTGAATGCGATAAATTTCGTTATAAAGAATAGAACATTATTTCGATGTTAATGTTCCTTCGAAACTCCCAGTAGATGGCGCTATTATTTGTATGTGTAATTTCTGCGTGAATTCATAGATGGCGCTAATTATCGTTCGAACAAACTATGGCCTATAGAGATTGTAATAGCGTATTAATGTGTCGACAAAAAATTGCATTTTACTGATCGTATCACGATGACTATACACTACTGCGGAGAACTGAAATTGTTTCACGAATCATTTGAATGTTACCGAAGGTTAATATTAAAAAAAAGTAATGATAGAATTTTCGACAGCAATAGCGATATTTATTATTTAAAACCTTTTTTGTTTTAAGGCGGGAGGGGGCGAGGGTTTATATAGCAACAGAGATTTTAAGAGATTTTATAAATTGAAAAATATTCAACCTAACTTTTCACATCGATTTGAGAATGCAGACCACGGATTGAAGGAATCTTTGCTCGAGAAGATCGAAGCATAGGGGGGCCGTCCGTTGCAAAAGAATGCGGTTCCGGTGATGAAGAGCTGGTACACTTCTAGTAATCGACTGGAGGGTATCATCGCGTTCCAAAAAAAATTAATTAACTTAGAGGCAGATAAATTTCTCTCCACAATCGGCCACACCTGTTGGCGGTTCGCTGATGATAGGAGAGGTATTCTCATCTCCTTTTAAAAATTTTTCAATACGTTGAATAATATTTACAGTTCCGCTGACAGAGAGAGCCGTAACAGTTTTGAGAATTCGAGTTCCTGTGACAACTCATACCGGGGGGGATTCCAACTTGCTATGAGGTTCACAGCACAATTACATTTATTTACTTATAATTGCATAATGAGCGTCGAAATTCCGTTCATCGAGGATCGTCAGAAGTAACACGCTTACACGCTTTTTGGCTGCCACTAAAGTTACCGGAAGTATAACGTATTTTCCAGGCTGAAGATTATTACAATTCAGCGTTTAGGCAATATTACGTCGCCACATCAGGGGAGCGGGACAAATGTTAATGAGCCTCTGAAGAGAACTGTTTACATCCCGTCCGTATAAAACTGCCTTATTACTTCACACACGTCCTAGATCACAGCTGTTCCGATCTTATCTGATTATCAGAAAATAACGAAGTTAGTAATTTCACCAGGCATCCCCCCTAGTTGGTGAGAAATCTTACAGAATTCTTCAAAAATTACTCAATTCAAACAGCAATAGTCTAAACAATATTTGGAGGTTTTTTGTGATTTTCGATAATAAAAAAGTTACACGGGGCAAGTAAAATGTGGCCTTTTTTCTTTTTAAATATGGTTCGTGTGGGGCACACGTCTATGTAATTAATAAACTTACGACGAGCCCCGTAGCATTTGTTAATCATAGCGGTCGCTTGACACGTAAGAATACAAAGTTGTACCGTTCGCGTTCTCGGAAATGTATCCTTTAATTTATGCGGAAGACGCTTGCTTACGTGTGGAATGGAAGAAGCTAAGAATTTTTTCTATTAGGTTAGTGAAAAAGATTAAAAATATCGCGAGAGTCTAGGCGAATTGTGTACCTCGTTATCGATAGTTTCTGGCCAAATGGGCGTGGTAGTTCTGTGTATAGCTGTAATAATCGCTCGAGCGTATTTAGAGACCGCTAGCGGAAGGTGCTGAATATATATACATATATACATATACATACGCATATACATATACATACACACATTTATATGTATATGTATATATGCAATGTATATATTGGTAGACCGGGAAGCGCAGTCAGAGGTCCCACATATAACAGCTGCACTGAGCGAGCATTAATTTTAGTATTAATTACGTTTTCATCGTGAGCATTAATTTCAAAATTAATTACGTTTATCGCGAGCATAGTTTTGCGAGTGAAGTTGCCGGCGATTGCCCTAAATTTCATCCGATGGGTTATATTTAGAAATTTGTAACTAAATGTTTTTTATTTTCTAAAATTAGTTTCGTCTATTTTTTTAATCAGAATGCTATATTTATTATATCTGCGCTGGCGCGATATATTCTGTTCGCCGTTCGCTGGCAGCTAAGCTATTACGTATTTTATTAAAAAGTGAAACCGTACACAAGAAAGATTACACGAGAAAAAGTCCATTCAAAATCCGAAATTATTGCGTCAATTTAAATATATAGCCGAGTCCAAAAAGAAAAACAACCAACTAACACTTGAGGGAACGTTATTCCATTCTTAAACGTTCGTTTCGAAATTTCAAAAAAATTATCATTGCCGCGTTAATGTTTACATTAGCCGATATTAAATAAACCAAAAGAACAAAAAAAAAAAAAAAAAAAGGCATAAATTTTACATTTAATATTTCTTTTTAAACCTTCAAGCGCTTCAATAAAAGGTATCTTAAGTGTGTTGTACCACACGGTACCGAGTCTGATTCAAGTTTGCAATTTTCCCAACCTTTTTTACTTTCTGCGTTCCCCCTACACAAAAAAAAAAAAATTGATTAATATAGTCTAAGAGAACGAAAAAGACGCGTTTGAACATTTCAGATAAGGATTAATTAAGGTTCTAGCAGATGAAAAATTAAAAGGAATTTCACAAATCGTAAAGATGTTTTTTTCACTTTTGACGGTTCAGAGAGCCCACAAATTATCTAGTTCAATTTTAATAAATTCCCCTTTATACTTATGTTGTTTAGTTTCTTAAAAAATTTACGTATGTCAAATTTTTCTATTTTGAAGATTTTATAGCGAGACTAAAAGTTGTATTCACTATTCTTGCCATTCGCGCAGTCATTCGGCAAGGTGCGCTTTATTTAATTTTCGTAAGAATTTATTTTTATTAATTTTTTATTTCTGTTTATTTGTTACAAATTATTTTTCTTTTGTTTTTGTTGTTTTGTTATTTATACTCGTGACATATGATCGTGAAACTTAATAGCATTGCCTCTTTTCTATCATCGATTTCTGACCGGATCAAAATTTAATCTCTAATCTAGTCCAATTGTCCTGGGTAGCTTCCCTTAGTCGGCCAAGCCCAAAAAAAAACTTAATAGCATTGAAACGTGTAAATTGGTTTTTTGATTCTTTCTGTGTTTAGTTAAAATTTTCTCCCCCGTCCAACCAACCACACTTATGGTTGGGAATTGCTGCTTTATTCAGCGGCAGAAAATTTATTACTGTCAGCTGCACCCACTTTTTTCTGATTATCCAGATTTTTGATACGAAGATGTTTTTAATTTTTTTTTTTTTTTTTTTTTCGACAGTGTCTGTTCTAATTTGCGGGTTTTCTGTTTTCGGAAATGTCGCCATTATTTACAAACAGTCGGCATTTTTTAAATATAATCGCTTTATTTCGTATGTTTTTAATAATTTATTTATATCAAATCTACCGTAAAATTTATTAATATTCGCTTCTTTTCTCTTAATACTGACCGTTAACCATTTATTGAGCTTTATTTTCTTATTACTGCTATTTATCTTAAAATTAATTGGATTTTCTTTTAATTTTTTTTATTTATTTTTTTTTTTTTTTTTTTGAGTTCAATAGCAAACGACAATCTTCAGAAGGTCCTTATCGAAGCAGAACGCTGGCTTAAAAAGGGGAAAGTTCAGATCAACGAAAGTAAATCGGTAAACGTTCATTTCACGAATAGAAAAGTCATAACCCCAACTGTTAGGATAAATGGACTGGAATTGCCCGTGAGAACAACAGTTAAGTACTTGGGATTACACCTAGATAGTCGTTTAACATGGAAGTAGCACATTCAGACAAAGAAAAGAGAAATAGACATTCGTGTTAAAAAAATGTACTGGCTTCTAGGAAGAAATAGCGTTTTAAGTATTGATAATAAACGTTTGATATACGCAAGTATCTTGAAGCCTATTTGGACCTATGGAGTACAGCTTTGGGGTTGTGCTAAACCTACAAATCTGAAGATAATACAGACCGCGCAGAATAAAATCCTTAGGCTCGTAACCAAGGCGCCATGGTTTGTATCAAATCAAACTTTGCATCAAGATTTAGGGATAGAGTATGTGGCAGATGTTATTAAAACTCACGCCCGAAGACATGTAGGAAGACTCGAAAGTCATCCAAATAAACTTGCTGCTGGACTGCTACATACTACTAATGATAGGATGGCGGCTGAAGCGTAAGAAACCTCATGACCTTGTTTAAGGTAAAGACTATCTTGGGTGAGTACCATTGGGTACTTCTCCCTTCATGCTAAATATTTCTCTGTTAAGAATATTTGCTAAATGGCCTAGATGGTCAGTTTGTAATACAATAATAATTTTAAAAAAAAAAAAAAAAATTAAATTAACACGTTCGATTATAAAAGTAAACGGAAAAAACTCTAACAAAAACGGTAGAGAATACAAAAATACTAAATGGAATAATGAATTTAGGGGCGACATCCGAAAAAAAGTATCATTCCCTTGAGCGATACGTGTAAAAACGCGGTCGAATAAAAAAACCAGCTGTAACAAAAAGCATTTAAATGTAGCTACTGAGAATCCTCCGATTGCTCCGTAATATTCAAATTTTGTGTTCTAAAACGTGCTTATTGCGCCAAGAAGACAAACGAACGAAAATGCAGTGACGTTGGCTTTAAAATTTGTTAAGCATTCGCCCCGGCAATAATGCTTGTAGTAAAATCTATAAAATAAGTAAAATAAAGTAGGTCCCCTCCCCCCTACCCTCGATAAGGTATAACGGATATTGTGAAGTTAAGCTTTCCATAATGTACTTAAGGGGGTCCCTCCTAATGGGGATCTGAAGAGAATATTGTGGCCAGTTCCTTTCTACTTTTGGATTATCCGTCTTTATTTTCCAACAGATAATTCTCTCGTATAACCAATATTCAATTTCAGATTAGGTATATACCACTGGGACTTGCATTCGGAACGAGACAACTCCCGAAATATCCTATGATACCCATCTCTCTAGTTTGTTAGTCAAGCACTTCAATTACTAGCCTCTCGCGCTGTACCGTATACTAAACTCTACATTAAAGTGAATTATTTAAAATGCTCAGTATTTACGTTAATGCGATGCCGAGAAATAGTAAATCGTCGTTACGTAACGCTAGTCTTAAAAAGTGACGCGCTATCTCATTTTATAAACAATGTTCCGTCAGGCGAATACGTTTCTAAATTACATCGCTATTTTTACTTTGTCGACTTTTGATGTCGCGTTACTCTCGTACGAATGCCGTAATTACACGAGATTTCGCTGGAATAAATATTTTCCCCGCTCGATCGTGTTTGCGATATAATGCTGTTAAGAAAATCAAAAAAAAAAAAAAAAAAGAACGATACTCGATGCCGGAAAAAGCTCCTTCCAAACTATCAGGCGACTGTGCGCAAATCAGCAACGAACCTCCCTTATATCGATATCCGAGTGAAGTAAAGTATGAAAAAAATCAATCACACTCCGACCAGGTCTCCTTTTATAATTGAAGATAAAGCTAGACGTCCGGACAAACAAAAAAAACAAAAAAAAAAAAAAAAAAGAAAAGAAGTAAAAATGGATCTAAAATTGATAATTGATTTTATGAAAGTCAAATAGATCCTGTACACCTCAAATCATGTTAAATTTATTAAAAATTCCAGTCAGCACCTGATACAGCGTTAGTTTAATTATTTTAATTTTTACGTACGTTTAATAAAAAAAAAACTCGAGTTAATCGGATTAATTTTAATTATCTTTTCTTGTCGATTCCTCTTTTTTCGCTGTCTTCTTTTATAGAAATCTTAACAACTTCGAATAATGGAAATCTTTTTTCTTCTCGAATGTTAAGGATTTTTTTCTTTTTTTCTTTTGGGCTCATCAACTGTGGATATTAATCTCAGCGCGAGAGGAATTTACCCAAACTTTCGGTGAGAGCATCTAGAACCAGGTTTTGCAATTAACCACGCTACATTATGATATGTTAGAGAAATTTTTAATGGTACCGAAATAAAAATTGTTAATGTTATAAAAATTTAATTTAATACATATATATATATATATATATATAAAAAATCGACCATTTTAAACTCGCAAGGGGCTAAGCTTCTTGACCCTTCTTGCTTACATTTCTGTCTCTTTCTCTTCTATACTTTGTTTTAGTATGATCAAAATTTACCACGTAATTCTAAATCAGTCCATATGAACGTAAGTTATGCGCGAACAAATATAAAAAAAAAAACAAAAAACATACGCGACGAACGTATATAACCTCCTTCTTATTGGAAGTCGGTACAAATTAAAGTATAACAAACGTTATATGAAATTGAGACATTTTCGGAACATTTGTGGAGAGATTATTTCGTTACTTAAAATTAGGACATTTTTTCTAATAGGAGCTGGCCTAAGAATTACGTTGTAATTAATATACACCCTGTTCTATAAATTCGTTAACATTTCAAAAAAATCGCATTAAAATAACTATTTGATATAAATTAGAAATTATTTATTCACGAGATAGTCAATTCCCGAGAATTTACCTTTTAAAAATAACATAATCTAAATGGCCACCGTTTCGACTTTTACACTACCAAAATTTTTGAGTACTCGTCGGCAAAGAGACCACCGTGAGATCGCAGACATTTCTTCACTGATTTTTTCTTTTAGTTGACGCAGTGTCTTTGGTTTATGGATGTAGATAGGGTTCTTTAAATAAACCCACAAAAAAAGTCTGCTGGGGATAAACCTGGGCTCTGGGGAGGCCATGGAATGTCGCCTCTTCTGGAAATCAGCTTTCCCGGAAACATTTCTTGGATCACCGGTAGGGACTCGTTGGATGTGTGACAAGTGGCTCCATGTTTCTGAAACCATGCGTTACGACTGTAGCCAGCAAATTCCAGTAGCTTCGGTGCCAATAATTCCCGTAACGTTTTCACATACTCAGCAGAATTAACAGTGACCGTACGGCAGCGAGAATGTTTGAAAAAATAGGGGCTGAAATGGCAGTCCATACAGTTTTACCTTAGGCGACTGAAATGACCTCTTATGTTTAGCTTCGGGATTTAAACTGCACCAATATCTGCAATTCTGTTTGTTAACATGTCCATTAAGGTGGAAATGGGCTTCGTCAGAAAACGAGATGTTGTCAAAATTACTGAATCGATCCAACATTGTTTTATATGATTGGCGTAAATTTAAATACCATTAGGTGTTAGTTCCTGCACTATCTCAATCTTATATGGATGTAATTTCAAATCTGAGTTCAAAATACGTCATACAGATGTGCGGGGGATAATCTTAATTTAGCCAAACGTTTGCGCATCGATAAATGTCGATCTCGTCGAACTGAAACGGAAACTTTCCCCAAGTTCTCTCCGCTCCGAGAAGTCCGTGGGCGACTGGTTTGCTTCACATTTAATGTCGATCCTGCCTCTTCGAACTTCCTAACCCATTTCTTTATTAAAGGACCACTCGGAATATTCAAGTCGCGTAAATCGTATTCAACGCGAAATAAGCGTCTCACAATAATGAGCGAACTATTGTTTAAATAAAACCGTTTAACACAAAAAACACGCAGCAGTCTCGTGAAGCGATCCACTGTGATAAAACTTTCTGAGAAACGAACTAACGATAAGACCCATTCCCCGTGCCCCAGATGGCTTGTGTTTGCGCGGGAAGTTAGATTTAAATGATAACGAATTTATGGAACACCCTGTATAAATTACAACGTAATTCTTAGGCTATCCCACATTAGAAAAAATGTCCCAATTTTATGTAACGCTTTTGTTATATTTTATAGGATTCTGTGATTATGTTATTATATTCATATGGACCGATTTAGAATTACTTTGTAAATTTCGATCATTTTATACAAAGTATAGAAGAGAAAGAGACAGAAATGTAATCAATCGGGATCAAGGGGCACAAAACCTGTTAAGTTAAATATATCTTAAAGAGATTAGTCGAAAAGATTTTATTATTGGCCATCGCTCGTTCTCTTTTCCAGCAAAAACCAGCCGACGATTCCAGTCGTTTGTCCATAACTGTACGGCTGAGTTAGGCAATTTCGTTCAGGTAAAAATACTATACCGTACACTGAAAGTATGGAAAATTATTATTGTAATGATCGCATAATTTTCCGTACCATCGCATAAATAACCTTAACGCGTAGGAATTTATTTAAAAATTATGAAATATAATAAACACCGACTAATTGCCGTCCTCTCGAGGTAGTAATAAAACTAATAATAATAGCTGTAACCCTATACAAAAATAAATAAATAAATAAATAATTTCATATTACAAAAAAATACGAGATTATAAAAATTAAAATTGGTTGAAAATTTTTCTTCGGTAGTGCCCTTATTTTACCCTATATCTTAACATTCCTACTTACGGGGGGAGGGGGTGATTTCTCAGACTTCATTCATTAACGACACAATTTAAATACAGAATTATTAAGTTATATTATATCGTTCTACTGGCCTCAGTATATATAGTTTGAAAAAAGAAAGTAATAATAATAATAATAATAATAATAATAATAATAATAACAGTAATTTAGTACTTTTTCCAGATTTTAGCAATTAACATATTTTACTTTTATTAATTTATGTATAAAAATGTATACGAACTAAATTTAGATTTATACGCAATATGGCGGTCATTGTGTAAATATTAAATGCGACGAAAAATGTTGCTTTTTTTTCCTTTTATTTTTAAACGCGAAGTTATATAATACATGTAATATCGTGTAATCATCTTTTTCGCTTTATACATATATGGCGCAGACAAATTACTTAAGATGATTAGATTTATAATCCGCCCCCTCTGGAGTGGGGATTTTACAGCTTCTACATATGATTAGTATTATCGCTATTTTATTATTTAAAGTGTGAAAAAATTAAAAAGTCATACATAAATGTGAATTAATGACCGGAAATAATTCACAATAACAAATTGTTACAAAAAAATTATTATATAATTAGAAAAATCGATTGATTTTCTTTACTTTCCGAATTATAAAATCTTACTGCTATTATATCGTTTTAATGTTTCGGGTTATTGTTCATTGTTCGCGTTCAATTGCTCTTGACAGTATTTACATTCTAATCGCGTATAATTATCGTAAGTACGGTACAGTGATCGGCTTGCTTATCAGCAAGCCGGTATTTGTTATCTCTGCTTTCTGCGTAAACTACCGTTATGGTCATGCGCTCGCCTATTCTAAACCGTAAATCGGATAACAACCGACAAATCGAAGATGTTGCTGCTTCATCGCATCATTACACACATAATGCTTCCGAAAATCCTGACACAGAAAATGACGGCTCAATGCAAACCGGCGGTGAGTTCGTTCCTTTACCTCCGTTCGCATGCACTAACGGTGATGTGACGAAAAATAATAATACTAACAATTCTAACAATAAAATAAATACAAATACAAAAAAAAACCGATCGTTAGATAAACCGAAATCTGTTTATACCAATGTATTATCTCCTATCCCAACAGAGGAAAATTATTCGCTGCAAGCCTCCATGCAAACTGACAATATTCAAGTAAAAGACCACAGCTGGCAAGAGATCGTAAATAAGAGGAAAAGGCAAAGAGAATACGTTAGAAGTGTTTCCTCGGAGCAAGTAGAGAAAAAGATACTTAAGCAAAATAAAAACAGGTTTGCTTGCTTGGCATCTGATGATTCTAGCGAGAACGAAGATATAGAACCTACACAGCACAAAAAGGAACTAAAACCTCCTGCTATAACAATTTATGGAGTAGTAGATTATACCAAAATGTTGTCAGATATTGCCAGCGTCATCCCAACTGGTGACATACGTTGCAGATCCCTAACAGACAAAAGAGTCGAAATTAAATCAAACAGTATAGACAGTTATCGTACACTAGTTAAATATCTACGTCAGGAAGAAATAGAACATCACACATATCAAATTAAATCTGAAAGAAGCTTTCGGGTAGTAATCCGACACCTACATCACTCGGTAGAAATAAATGATATCAAGACTGCCCTAGAAGAAAATGGACACCAAATTAGGCATATAACTAATATCAAGCATAGGGTAACTAAGCAACCCTTACCATTATTCTTTGTAGACCTCGAACCGCACGAAAACAATTCTGATATATACAAAATTGAAACATTACTTCATATGAAAGTTAAGATAGAATCTCCGCATAAAAAGAATATTATCCCTCAGTGTTTTCGCTGCCAAAGGTATGGCCACACTAAAACCTATTGTAACAGGGCGTATGCATGTATCAAATGTGGTAATAACCATGCATCCACCAATTGTAATAAAAAACGGGACGAAACACCAAAATGTGCCAATTGTCATGGAGATCATCCATCAAATTATAAAGGATGTGCCGTCTATAAAAAGCTGCAAAATATCAGAAATCACCAGCAACATGCAGTAAAAAGTAGAAACAATACATTAGACAAATACGCAAACTCCAGACATTTGCCCCCTTCCGGTCTCCAAGAACATACAGAGACAAATCAAACTGAAGGTCTTAATTCAACACAGCGCTTGACTTATGCGCAAATCGCAGGACAGCGGCATAAACGAGAAATAAATAGAACTTCTGAAGTCAATGACAGTAATAATAATGACATTGCAACAATGCTACATACATTCTTAACTGAAATAAAAACCCTTTTTCTTGAAATGATGCAACAGCAAAATCAGGTGCTTAACAATGTTATACAGACTATTACAACTGCTTTACTTAATAAAAAATGAAGAATTTAAAAATAGTTACCTGGAACACTAACGGTGTTCTTAATCATATCGATGAAATACAAATGTACATTTTGCAAAACAATATTGATGCGCTTCTAATATCTGAAACACATCTCACTAACACAAGACATATTACATTCCCGGGATACAATTCATATTATACAAATCATCCAGATAATACAGCACACGGTGGCACTGGTGTTATAATAAAAAGTAATATAAAACACTATGAACTGAACAAATATAAATTCAATTACCTACAAGCGACCAGTGTAGTAATCACTGAAGGTCCAAATAAAAATATTACTCTCTCAGCAGTATACTGCCCTCCGAGGCATATTATAAAAAAAAAACATTTTACCGACTTCTTCAGAACTTTAGGTAACAGATACATTGTAGGAGGAGATTTCAATGCGAAAAATATTCACTTTGGGTCAAGACTGACAGTGCCCAGAGGGAAAGAATTAAAATCATCCATGGACGAAACATACAGCATGGTCTATTCATCGGGAACACCTACTTATTGGCCAACCGACCTTAATAAAACACCGGATCTCTTGGACTTCTTCATAATAAAAGGAATTTCATCCCCATTTATTGATGTTAGGACTGACGAAATATTGTCATCAGATCATTCATCGGTTACACTAACAATTAGTCAGCATATAGTTAGAAAAATGCGGAAACCAAAACTCCATAATAAATTCACAGATTGGGATGCATTTCGAGAGCAGCTTGAACGTACAATGAACGTTAAAATACCGCTGAAAACTGCAAAACAAATAGATGAAGCGGTAGAATACTTCATTAAAGTCATACAACGAGCTGCGTGGAAATCCACACCAAAGGAAAGAGGTTATGAGCCTGTTATCTATTATCCAGATAAAATTAAAAAAGCGGTCCAGTTAAAACGGAAACTGAGAAAACAATGGCAATTATCGAGAAACCCTACCCATAAAACAGCATTAAATAAGCAGACGAAGTTTTTAAAGAAATTATTGCAAGATTTAAAAAACAAATCCTTAAAACAAAGGTTAACAAATCTATCGCCCCTGCCGCAACATGACTACTCGTTGTGGAAAATAACAAAAAATCTTAAAAGACCTGTACATGCGGTGCATCCGTTAAGAAAATCAAGTCGAACTTGGGCTAAAACGGACTCAGAAAAAGCAGAAGTCTTTGCAAAACATTTCGCAAACATATTTCAGCCATATCCTGGAAATTCAACGCTGACCCCTGATGCTTACTGTTATGATGTTTCTAAACCAATAAAACTCACATCTCCGGGGGAAATTAATAACTTAGTAAAAACTTTAAATCCGCATAAATCTCCGGGTTATGACTTAATTACGGCACGGATTTTAAAGGAATTGTCCAGAAAAGGTTTTATATTTCTGACATATGTCTTCAATGCGATGCTCCGGCTACGGTATTTTCCGATACAGCTAAAACTGTCACAAATTATCGTCATTAAGAAACCGCTTAAACCACCGACAGAACCGGACTCGTATCGGCCCATCTCCTTGCTGTCCGTAGTCTCTAAGCTTTATGAAAAGCTGTTGCTGAAGCGGTTAATGCCAATTATTAACGACAAAGAGTTAATACCGGAACATCAGTTCGGTTTCAGAGCTAAGCACGGTACAACAGAACAAGTGCACCGCATAGTTAACACTATAGAGGCATCCCTCGAAGGGAAAAAGTACTGTGACGCAGTGTTTTTAGATATAAGCCAGGCTTTTGACAAAGTCTGGCACGACGGTCTGTTACACAAAATAAAACGTCACTTTCCCCATGAAATATATCAATTACTTTGGTCATACTTACACGAAAGATACTTCTTTGTGAAGTATGGAGATGACTCATCAGATATATATCCGATAAAAGCAGGCGTTCCGCAGGGAAGTGTGCTGGGGCCACTACTCTATCTCATATACACGTCAGATATTCCTACGCCCTCCAACGTGCAGGTAGCAACATTTGCTGATGATACCGCGATCTTATGCTCGGATGTATGCCCGGTTAAAGCGCGTAACACCATTCAAGAAGCTGTTACTGAACTCTCATCGTGGTTTAGCCAATGGAAGATTAAAACTAATGAAAGCAAATCAAGGCGAGTAATCTTTACTAACAGAAGAATTGTGCCAACGGAAGATATAATCCTGAATGATGTTCCAGTTCCACAACACACAGATGTAAAATATCTTGGTATGTATCTCGACCAAAGATTAACATGGAAGAAACACATAACAGCAAAACGGATCGAACTAAATGCAAAACTGAAGCAAATGTACTGGCTATTAAACAGAAAATCAGAAATATCTCCTGAAAATAAACTATTAATATACGCTCAAATCCTAAAGCCAATTTGGCGGTACGGTTGCCCCTTATGGGGCTGCTCGAAAAAGAGCAATATAGCGATCATCCAACGGATACAGAATAAAATCCTTCGAATGATAGTCAATGCTCCGTGGTATATCACCAACTTAACACTACATGAAGATCTAAAAATCAAGACCGTGCTAGAAGTAATAACTAATGATGCAAAAAAGTATGCTAGCAGACTGGAGATACATCCAAATTACTTAGCGATCGTATTGTTGGATAATTCGATGGAAGTTCGGCGGCTTGACAGAGTCAAGCCGATGGACTTAGCCTAACAAAAAGGAAAATAATCTTCTGCACCTATCGCTGGATAGAGTGCTACTCAATGTTACGCTCTAATACTAAAATTGCCAGATAGCTGTTATCAGCTAGGAGCAATTTGGCACAAAAAAAAAAAAAAAAAAAAAAAAAAAATTATTGCGATATTTTCGAATAAATTTTTCATTATATCTTTGCTAAATTCTGTGCCATTTTTTCGATTTTCTTTTGTTACCGTACTTACTGGTTTTTTTTTCTTCTTCAAGCAACTTTCTTGACGGAGGTCTCTTCCAAATTCTTCTACCGTTGTCAGTCCTGAGTCTCTATATGGCCGGCTTGTTTTATTATATCATTTGACCATCTTCGCAGGCGTCTTCCTTGTTTCTGTTTTCCTATGTGCGGTCGCCAATTTAGTGCTTCCTTTGTCTATCTTCTGTCCGTTAATCTTGCGACATGTCCTGCCCAATTCCATTCGTTTATCGCAATTCTGGCTACAATATCTCCCACATGATTACCAAAATGCGCATAGATTTGAATTGTAAACTGCAAATACATATTTTTATCGCGAATTAAGTATTTTGACATACTATTTGAAACTGTGAACATGTAAACCGTAAGTATACGTATATATATATATATATATATGTGTATATATAATATATATACATATATATGTACATATTGCACTATGAAACAAAACTTTGAAAACACGGTAATGTAGATAATATTTTTATTGTATTTGCAGTAATTTGCTTTAAAATCACCGAGTCTGGCAGTGCTGCTTGATTAAGACGGTGGGTTTTCAAATCGAACAATAAATGAATGGAAAACGCAGAGATGTCTGAAACTGCAAGGCGATGCTGCGTCATAATTTTGAATGCACTTATGAGAATTCTAGGCAATTACTCTGGATAGCTTGGCCGTTGTCGATTTCATAACATAGCGACGATTGAAAAAAAAAAGAAAGAGAAAAGGTAGCTCACGAATGAAAAATGTGAATTTAGTCGGTGCGCCACGGTGGCCGATTTGAGCAATTACTTCGACTAGCTTTACCACTGGGATTGGTAAATTTCAGCGATTGGTACGTGCAACCTGTAACGGTGCCGGAGTCTCTTGAGCTGGTGGATGGAGTTGCGCATTAAGGAGGTGGCAATGAAGTTGAGGACAAATGACAATCGAGGCGTGTGTAATGATACGGGTTTGAGGTGTCACGGTGTGACGGTTTTCCTGATGAAACGTTTCCCGATGAAGTACGTACTCGGTGAAGTACGGTGTGTAAACCAATAAAAAACTGATACAGAGGAACGCTGCTATATATATTACATGTATATATATCGGTTTTAATGACAGCATTTCCCTGCTTTCCAAGCGCGGTACTGATATCCGCCCAAAAGGTAACCTAATTGCTACCTGCGATAATGATAACGACGATAATGATGATGATAAACGAGACTCCGCTTGTGTGTCTATTCCGTTCCAGTGCATTTCAGTGTGGAAATATCGTGCCCAGTTCTCTGTCCATAACCGCGAACAATGTCTGTTGATAGCCTCGCTCGCCGTAATAATAATAATAATAATCATCGTCTACTAACCTGTAATTGGCAAACCCGGTCCTAATAAAATGGTCTACCTATTCTTCCAGGCTACTGTTTTCCCACTATGGCAGCTCCGTGATAATCTGTCCTTATCTTCTGTTTATCTTTTACTTTTTATTATTGTTTAACACACACGCAGAAGAAGATGAAGAATAAGAAGAAGAAGAAGAAGAAAAATAATAATAATAATAATAATAATAATAATAATAATAATAATAATAATAATAATAATAATAATAATAATAAGAAAAAGAAGAATAAGAAGAAGCTAAACAAACGAAAAACTGTAATTCTCCAAATTCCGATTACGAAACATGATCTGTATAATTTAAGTTCGTACATACTTCTCACCGAAAAACATGTTCAGAGTATGCCCCATTTTTTACGGTATATGAATTTTTATTCCTTAATATAAAAAAATATGGAAATTTTTTTTTTGAATAAGGTTTGATTTTATAGAAAATATACATTAAAATTCTATGCGCTGAAGGAGCTGATATGTTTAATAATCCCTACTTTTTCTCGCTGTAATATTTATATTGTCGCTGTTAATTTTTCTTTTTAAAATACGTTGTGGGTCTTACGGGGCACAAGCAGACCCGTTGTGTGAGTGCCCGACACTCTTATTAACGTTTATTTAAAACACAAAATTACAACAATTTTTGCTTATTCTATGCATTATAATATTAGTCAATTTAAGAGTGTATAAATTATAGTACACAAATGCAAATACATACATACGCCGTAAATACTCATTTGCATCCGATACGTGAGGACAGCTAAGATATTTTCAAAAAACCCGATCTTATTTTAAAGAGAAATAACAGAGGAAGAAAACAAGAAAGGACGAGAATAAATAAACAAAAAGAGAACGGTAAAAGAAAATTATAAAATAGAAAGATCCGAAACGTATCATATTACTCTTTACCCCATATTCATTTAGCCATTTTTTTCCTACTTTCATTTTCCAAGCAACAATTTTTTCTTCGTTTAATATATTACGGCGGATTTTACTAATTAGTTTGATTAAAACTGAATCATCACTATTATCAATTCGTAGATTTACGCCCCCCCCCCCCCCAGGGGACATAGGTGCAATATATACAGCTATTATTTTGATTTCTTGTTAATCGAATTTTTCGCCTAGATGGTAATTTTATTTTATTGACACATTAAATTCTAGTAATCTATAATAGAAATCTGGGGGACATTTCGTTGTTTCCACACATAATTGATCTAAAGTTGTTTTTCTTCCAGTGGGAGGGAGTATAAGTTTCAAACACCTTTTCTGCATTTTGCTTATTTTATTTGTTTCCGTTTTCTCTTAGCCTCACATAATATATTTGAATTCCATATAAAATTCTAGACATTATTATCGAATTATAGTATATGCGTAATGTGCGATATGCTAGAACCTGTTTTATTTTATATAAAGCTGGAATTGGTTGTCTCATTTTCGAATTTAAACTTTGAATGTGTTTTTTCCAGTTCAAGGATTTATCGATATATATATATATATATACCTATAGATATTTAAAGTCGTTTACGTTCTCAAGCGGTGGACAAAAATACAAATGGGTATCGTTATTTATATTAAGTTCATGTAATCATTATCATGGAAGATAATTCGCGCATCGTGTATCATATGTTTAGTACTGTTCCGAATGTACAGTAATTTAGATTTATTTTTACACATGAACTCCTATCATGTGCCCATTTACTAAAATTATCTATATCCTTTTGTAATAATTTTTCCGCCATTTCTAAATTTTTATGCTCCATTATTAAGGCAATATTATCATCGGCACACACATATACCTTTGCATTTTTAATGTGCTTATGTAGCGAGTTTTAGTGTAAACTAAGAAGAGAATAGGGTACCCTGACCTACTCCGTATTGAAGAGTTTTTTCATTACTTTTATTCTCTGCGATTTTTACTATGCTTTTCCTATTTTTTATATAATTCTTAAACCACTTTTTAGTTGATTACTTTTTATGCCCAAATTTTTCAAATCCTTAATATTAGTAATCCATGGTGAACTAAGTCAAACGTATTAGATAGGTCAATGAATATAACTAGAAATTGGTTCTCCATCGATAGTGCCATGCTCTAAATCAATCGATAAAAGTTTTACAAGAAGTTTTCAGCAGTAATCTATGCTACACTTTTTTCGCATATATTGCATTATTTCAAGCTAAAGCATTTTCGGCCATTAGAAAAAAACAAAAAAAAAAAAAAATTACTTTTTCATATTCCATATTAATTACGAAGTGCCATAACGTTTTCCGGTGTATTTTTAGGAATTGGTGTAAAAAATCTGACGTGTAAAGCGTTGTTTTTATCTGTTTTCCATGGTAAATGTGTAATTTTTTACACCACGTCGTAATATTGCTTTTTTTTTTTTTTTTGTGATAAATCCTAAAAGTACGAAGGTAAACACTTTTCATGGCATTTTTAAAACAAAACCTTGACTGAGCGATTTGTCTAAACCCCTAAAAACTGCTAATTCGTGAATTAGAGCCGCGACCAAGAAGTGAACCATCCAGTTATTGCTCATACTATAAAAGATACACATGTAAAAACATTCGTTTATTTGTGTGATTTTTTGAAAATTTCCATTCGAGACAGTCTGTACCATGTAGGATTGCACAATAGAACTAAATTTGAAGACTGACGTAGAACTAAAAAAAAAAAGAGAAAAAAAAAAGGAAAAAGAAAAAAAATCCTTTAGAATGTGTTTATTAAAAAAGTGTCGTTTATGTGCACTCATATTTTTTGAACTTATTTCCCCGTGTTTAGATCGAAAATCGGATATGGGTGCCGAAAGTGTTCTGAAATTTAAGAACGAATCTTTTCGCCATATGGTATATTAAAGGAATAAAACTTTTCAGTTATACTACAAACTGTTATTTTTACGCACAGAACAGTAGAAATCAATATCGGAGTGTAGACTAATTAAGCCGAGCTGCTTTCAAACTCCGGCCCTATATCTATATTTAGATCTAGTACTGTTTTTACGATCGACATTACTCGATTCTGTATTGGTTCGCGCGCAATTGTAATCGGCCAATCACCATTTCCAAAAACGATTTTTCTCCGAAAAGGGAATAGAAGTTTACCATCTACTTCGGTTGTCCGAGAAGCGATATTTCGGTGTATTAGAATGAATTGACTTTTCTTTTTTTTTTTTTTTTTTAACCAAATATATTTATTTAAATTTTATTACGCTCGCAACACAGGCATTAAAGCCTAATTGCAAGATAAAATTAAACTTACCGTAGCAGATGGGATCAGGTATTTCCGGTGTGTGTGGGGGGGGGCGAAATTTTTCTTTTTAAATTTCATCTTTCTTAGCTAAAATTCGACATAGCGACTAATTAATCAGATCATTTAGATAAAAAAAAAAAACAAAAAACAAAACAAAAAACAACCGGTTAAGCAGATACGTCAAAGAGCTTAAATAAAACGGTTTTAATATTAATGTACACTAGGGGGAATCTACTAAATCCGCGATAGATGGGATAAATCGTTGCAACTAAAACGTACGATATTTAATTAAATATATTAACGGAACAGCTTAAATTTTTATTTATGTATATTTATTCCTTTTTCTTTGTTTGCGCCAACTTCCTACAAACAAACAAATCATCATCATCGTCAACATATAATGCAATACTTCATTCCTGAGCGTCGGTGGGACTACGTATTCGTACACTTCAGTTGTGTTCCGAAAAATTGCTTTATTCAAAAAATGCGAGTGGACACACACGAGACAACACTCGGAATCGATTGTAAATGTTTGATTTATATCGATATACAAATGCAGTCCCGTATGTGTCGTCTGTTGCAGTGCACTAACATAGAAACCCTTCATTATTTAAGGTAAGTTAGTTTGGTGCATTCTAAAGTGGCGTGTAAATTATATTTTTGAATTTGTTACGGGAAAAATGGGATAAATTCGCTTCCAGACTCTCGTGACAGTTTAATGGATCTCGGGGAATACTACCTAACAACACTATAGTAAATATGCCCGGAAACGGGGGAACTTATTCTAGCACAAATCAGAATGTGCTGCAAGATCAATTGTCGCACAGGTGGTGTGAAAGTATTACAGTTTTTGGCTACCGTATGGTCTTTTCTTTCTCCCAATATTCGGCTGTAGTCGCCCCACATGGATTGGACCATCTGATGAAATAAGTCTCCCCCCCCCACCGGTTTCTCGCTATTCTGAAGAAGTCGTATTCTGGTTCATCATTCGATATTTTCCAGCTAAGAGGTCTTTCATTGTTCTTGTCTGAAAAAAATTCTTTTCCAACTTTTCATTATTGCTATTAATGTCAGTTTTCGTTAGTTTAGCGCTTTTTCATTTCTCATCTTTTTCGTCATCTTCCGCATTCTTCGGTAACAGCACACATTTTGAAAGACGAGATACGCTTCTCCATATTTTCCTTTAATGTTCACGTCTCCTCGCACCCGTGTATAGAGACACACTGACGTAATATCGCGACACCTTTTTTTTAACCTTCTCAAGCTTAACTTCCGATCGCAAAGGATGCTTTTAAAAATTTCACAAACATCTAGCCATCTCAATATAAGTGTTCGTGTATTCCCATGTCGCAGGACAACTTACTTTATGATGTAACGGCTGAAAATTTCAACGGGAAAATAAACTTTCACACAGGTATCATCATATAGTCGGGATATCGACCGGTGTATTCCTACATCCGTAGTATTTAAAAAAATCCTATCGTCTATGTATCAGATATGACAAGGGCCTTCTTACTCCGGTGCTAGATGACAAAAAATTAAATCTCTTTCTGTTATTAAAATAAATGTACAATAACAAAGATTTTCAAATCGAAATACGCTAAAGCAATTTTTTTTTCTTTTAGAGAATGACGGGTTCAAATTTACTCTTTAACATGAGTATTATGGAAAAACTTCTTTGTCCGTAGGCGAGGTCTGAAGAACCGAGTTTCACATGGGTACGCTTATGATATAAAAAGTAATAGTTGCGCGGATGAGTTTTTTTCGCAATAATATTCAGAATGTGTGTGGGGTGGTCTTAAATCAAGATTTTATTTAGAGCGGATAAAACATTACACTTCTCGCGAGTAAAGGATTACGAAAGTTTCTGGAAAATTTGAAATTGCAAATTTTTATTACAAAATTAATAAAATAAATTCAACAACTAAAAAGTTTAGTTGATAAAATTAAAATTT
This sequence comes from Icerya purchasi, assembly GCA_039619475.1. NCBI lineage: Eukaryota > Metazoa > Arthropoda > Insecta > Hemiptera > Monophlebidae > Icerya > Icerya purchasi. Next base: position 485,413,621 of record CM077116.1, read on the forward strand.
TTATATACATATATATGTATATATATATATATGTTAACTTTTAGCGTAAGCATATTTGAACTTTCTTTGTAAATGCCATCAAGCATATTGGTTCGTTTGATTTCCGTCCCTATCGAAAGAGTATTTTCAAAAAATTAATTCCCGCGGTGCTAATATACGTTATTTTTATTTTCGACGCATTTTTTGATGGTAGCAAGATTGTGTGTTTTCTTTTTTTTGCAATGTTCATATCTTTTGAAAAATCCGAGCGTCGTGTTTTATTGATTTCAGTTCAATCTCTTTAATTTTCAACAAAGTTTGTTTTTTTTTTTTTTTAAATTTTATCGGAGCAGAAACAAAATAGTAGCCTTATTATCGAAAATGGAAAAAAAAAAAAATTATTAATCGACGAAAACTTAGAGCGGCGACTAACCTTGGAAAAATTCGGGATAATTAATTTTGTTTCTAACGAAACAGTTTCAGAGATTTATCGAGCGTTACATTTCGTCTCGTGTGTGTGTATGTGTGTGTGGGGCTGTATAATGTGATGACAGAGTGTTTAAAAACACTCCCCGTCATCGGTTAATTTTCGTTCGAACCTAATCTGGAATTCGAGTCGGGCTACTGAAACAAAAAAAAATTTAATTGAGACGAACTGGAATAAATTTTAAAAAGGACTTTGACCCGGAATATTCGAAAAATATTTTACGCGGAAGGAAATTATGATATTTTACGAATATGTTTCGGAAGCATTTTCGTTTCGTGATAACTAGATAATTTTAAATTAATATTGCAATCTATACGAAATATTCAGAAACTGCGTTTCCGGCAATAATAATTATTTTTCGCCCGCTAAGTATTTCAATGTTCCTTCCTACACCTGAGATAATATTATCAAAAACGGGTTTTTATTCATTTTACAAAGAACGAACTGATCGAGTCAACTAGTGCATGCTTTCTTCCGATGGGGTTGCGCATTCGTTTGAAACGACGAAATGTTTTTTTTTGTTTTATTTCCCGCATTCTGTCACCCCTGAAAAACATCTGCAAGTTCTGTAATTGAAGAGAAAAAGTTGTTTTCTAGGTGGTCGAGGTTGTTCGGAGTGACCCTCAGTTTAATCTTATTTAGTAATAATCGATCTGGAGAGTGTTGGCAAGGATTAATGTAAATTCGAAACTATTAATATATCTAGATTGCGCTTTTGAATCTTGTTATTAATTATTTTCCTCCCAGTGATTTACTTTCATCTCTCTATTTGTTGGCAGAAATAGAGATTTAAAATTCCTCCACATACATTTTACGTGCTTAATTTTAACAATTCATTAAATATATATACTTATATATATATATATTAATTACAACGTAATTCTTAGGCTACCGGGGATTAGAAAAAAAGCCCAATTTTATGTAATGCGAAAAATGTTCCCAAAATACGTCCCAATTTTATGTAACGAAATATGTAACGAAATATGTAATGAAAAATGTAACGAAAAAGTGTCTTGATTTTATATAATGAAAGTTAAATGTTAGGATAGGATTTTTGTGATTATGTTATTGTTTTTGTGTTGATGCCAATAAGAATTACATTGTAAATTTTGATCATTTTATACAAAGTATAGAAGAGAAAGAGATAGAAATGAAAGCAAGAGGGGTTAAGAGGCACAACCCCTTGCGAGGCCAAAATGGTCGAGTTTATATATATATATATATTACAAGAATTTCCTCAATAAAGATTTATTATTATTATTATTATTATATATATTACAAGTAAACGTGTAAGTTTGATATCTGTTTCTCTTCGCCGCATCGGTAACTGTAGCCATCGGTGCGTATTGATCTTTTGGAAGAGACCACGTGACCGCTCACGCAACGTTCGAATTTTTCAATATTGTCAAAAACGTCAAAGCTACTTCCCCCCTATGGTGCGTTAATTGAATTAGTCCGTAATATTATTATTGCGCTCATCTATATGTATGAGATTGTTAACGCTTTCAGCATTAGTTCTTCCGCGATTGTTGTAACGGCGCTCAGAAAAAAAGTTCTAGGCGCACCTTTTAGCGCTCGATGTGCTAGTGAAAATCCAGTTCGCGCGCGAATCTTCCCGGATCAGGGAGTGGGGGGGGGGGGGGGGGCTAAAAAACCAAATGTTGTATCGGAAAAATCGTTATTTCAGAGAGACGAAAAGGAAGAAATAAAAGTTTGCTGACCGAAGACGTATTTCTTCCGGTATCTGGAGATAAATTACATTGTGTTGGACGCAACGGCGACCGAGCTATACAAAGTAGATTCGGATATGGTCGGCATACCCTGTCGGCATACCCTGTCGCCTCTTAATTACTGGTTTATGAAATTCCGCCGTCAAAGCGAACGCAGCTAACCGGTACGGGCGATTTCTTAATCTTAAAATGTGTGGGCGATTATAAAAACTGAAACCAGCTTTTATCGCCCAGCAACGAAAATCCACTTATCTCTTTCTCTTCTCCTTGCTCTCGCTGCGTCTGCGTACAAGCTACATAAATTTATAGCGCGTGACGTGCTCGTACATAATCTGATACCCGCGCGCTCGTTCCACCGGCAAACCATAAAAACTAACTGCCCTACAGATCCGCATCACGCGGTGGTATATCGGCACTCGAACCTTTTGCAATTTAGTATACCGTTGATTTTCGGCGGACTTCTCCGAAGATTTCCGTCTCCCCTCCCCACACTCGCAGAAGCACCTCACTGATCAATAATTGGAAACGGCCGAAAGTGTTTTCAATCTGACGAAGGAGCTTGTCATAGCGAATTTTTAAATTCCGCACGCTCGCTGCATGCTACTATTGTCGCGATAAGAGTTGCTAGAGCGCTTGACTTCCGTCACGGAGTTCCGGCCGAGTTTTACGGGCGGCAACAGAAATTTTTAAATAGTCGCTAATGAAATCATATAGAAATCAAAATGACAATACCACCCCATATGCGAGTTAGTATACAGACAGACACACACACACACACTTGGGATCTCGTATATCAGTTGTTCCTTCCCTAGTGTAATCTCTTTGAATATTAGCCACGAACACTAGATCTGTACAATTAAAAAGTGTATCAACAGGCGCGCGGTCATGATGCACATTATACTTTACATAAGGAAAGTGTGTTCACTGTTCGTACGATTATGTCATATGATCTCCGTACAAATACCCGCTCATGGAGTAATCGACTGAAGCGAGTCAGATTTTAAAGTGTTTCTGATGATGGAAAAGGTGTTCGAAACGCTAAACAGTTCTGTTAATGTCTAATTGTGATTGTTGAACGACGGAAACTCTTTGTGGATTTCGTTATTAATATTTTTTCTGATGTTTTAAATAATCGTATTTCGAATTATTTGTTAAATTACTGAGCGACGCTGTCATCAAGGTTTAATGTAAAGCTTCTGCATTCTAGTTGTCCAAGAATTTCTTTAAGATTTTTCATTGAAATTTAAGGATACAATAAGCGCGAACTATAAATAAATTCCGTCGAGGTTTTTTGTTTTTTTTATATCGCCGCTAATAATTAATTTCTTCGCTTGAGCTAATTGGAGAAAACACAACAAGAAATCATTTCCGGTAATTTATAAAAAATAGCAGCATGACTGACGATTTAGCGTTATTATTAACAAAATTTCTCGAAAATAAAATGAAAAATAACCCATTTAGAACCGCGTAATTAGAAGCGAATAGATTTTCGCACAATACCGACTATCCGATTGGCTAAACTTGCGTTCGCAGCATAGATTTAATATAGATTTCAAAAGGTACATTAATATACGGTTAATGAATTTTATAGATAGCAAATATTGAATATTAAAATGCCGTCAACTCAGAGCCGCGAACGCTTGATTTCTAACACAGCAGTTACGATAAAATCCAGTTCGGGCACGAATGTATTATATCATGTAGTTAGCGCCAAAAATAAAAATTCAATATGCCAGATATATTTAGTATTCAAAGAAATTCCGATGTTAGTGTAATATCTGATGAAGGGCGCGCGCCTGATATTGATCGTTCACCTAATTATCGAAAAAAGTAAGACCATATAATATTTAGGTCTCCTCAGATACATTGTCATATTTAATATTCGTTTGCTCTGAATTCCAGATATTCAAATTTTCTATATTTATTTCGACTCCTAGTACCGAAAATGTGAGGTACATAAGACTTTGCCCCAGAATTTCCCGAAGATGTCATCATTTTCCATTATTTTTCATTATTTTCATTAAAACTAATTAAACAGGATGTACAGGTGCGCCACATTTACAAAATTCAATATTTATCGAGAAGCGCGTTCGCAGTATATCATAATCGCATTATTTCGCAACGTGATAAATCCTAAACGGACTCTATATTTGGGCAGTATACCGTGTTCGGTTCGGAGCCGAATACCGCTGATAATGTGCAAAAATTTCATTCGCGCTGTAGGTTAATATCGCACAGTTGACGTGCACCAAAACAAAAAGAAAAAAAGAAAAGAAAGAGAAATTTGAAGGTCAAAAAATTCTACTATATAAGCCGCAAAAAAATTGCGATTGATGTCTCGCCGCCGAATAAAATTTTACCTAACGTTCTCAGAAGCACTTTACAATAACGGCAAGTTGCAAAAACAGGTGATAACCGCTTACCGGAGTTGGGTAAACATTTTTGATTTTTTAAATTTTGTTCGAGGATACATAAAAAAAAAAAAAAAAAAAAAAAAACCAACAACAACAAAAGGAAAAAAAAAACGGGGAAATAGGAGTGGGGGAGGAAAGGGTAATTGTTTTATCATTCAGAGTGAAAAGGTAAAGTTGGCGACGTTTGTGTTCTCATCACTTGAAACCAAGCCGAACGCCGAAAATTCCAAGCGCCATTTAAGGAAAAAGTAAATTAAATTTACCTGCAATGCGTCCGAAGTTGTTATAGGCTGCTTGGCGAATGTATATGCACTGGAAACAGCAAAACTTCATCGTAGGCAAATTAAATTTAAAGCCGGTGCTGGTTCGCCGTATTCAGCATGATTATCTTCCAGAACGCTCTGTCCAGCTGCATGAGTACGCGCGCAGCAAGCTGCATCGCTGGAGAAATGTATCTGCATGTAAGGCGGACGCTCTGAGACTGCGGAGACGGTTCCAAAACGGGGGCATATTCGTGTACGGAAAAAATAGTCGCGGTGGGGACGGATTCACTGATCGCATTAGCAATTGTAATAAGCAAAATCGACTCGGACTCGAGAAGCTAATTCGAAGGTAATGTATTCTGAATTTTAAATTCCGGAAGGAAGATGAGAAATAATGCGATGACCCGGTGATCGAGTCTTTCCGGAATTCACGTCGATTTTATATACTTTTCGGGGGGAAAGTTGAATTTTCTCTCGAAACTTTTCCCGGTATTTAAAAAATCGTCGTCTCCGTTGGCGCGCGCCCGATTTTGATTATTTTTCCAGTGAGAGCGCTGAATCTGTGAGGTTATTTTTTGTTTTTTTGTTGGGGGGGGGTTGCGTTAAGACTGTCTTTCGGTACTTCCATTTTGAATTGAGATTTATGAAAAACAATGGCCGGTTGATCGATCTCACTCGAGACCGTAGACCCCCAAAAAAAACTTTCCAATATCACTAGCGACGACCTATTATAACTAGTTTCGGTCATAAATTTCACATCGGAATATTATAACGTTTTACCCAAATTTGGTTCAAGAAAAAAAAGAAGTATCAGAAACCCCTTTATTAGTGCAGTTTTTTAATTTTTTTCTCTTTCCGTGGTATGCAGCCCCTTTTGGTGGCTCCTATTTAGTTTAAATTTTTTTTGGGTAAAATTAAGTGTAGCTTTTAGAAAGACGAAATTTAAGTCTGGTGTTTCGTTGAGGATGTACAACAGGTTTCTTTGGATAAAGAATTTTGAACAATCGAATATTATGTATCGGATAACTGTCTAATAAACGTATGGTTTATTGTCGAGTCATTAGACCCCCCGATATGGATATATAATATATGGTATTCAACTCTGGGGCTGTGCAAAGACACTCAATATCGGTTAATTACCCAGCACGCTCAAAATAAGTGTCTCCGAAGCATGAGCTTTCTGGTATCAACGAAACGAAGAAATACATTCCGATTTAAATATTCCGTGGCATACATTATATTGCAGAAGCGCACGAACACCGACTTCACACAGTCACCTGAATATCGAGAGTCTTTTTAGAACTGCTACTTTCCGATGATGACTTAAGGCGCCTTATGAGCTAGTCCCCTAATTTATTCTGTTATATATTCGTATGTACGTATTTTGTGGATATGTGCATATACTTGGTGTGCGCACGTACGATAAGGAGTTATGTTACATAGTTTTTACTCTGTTCAAAATTAGTTAGATTAAATTGTAACACTGTTTCAAAAGTAGTGCTAATTTATTTACTGTAATAAAATTGTACTAAAATATACGTGTAAAAAAAAAAAAAAAAAAAAAAGAAAGAAAGAAAGAAACAGGAATTGAGGTTGTTTGTTTAGGATGTAGCGATGCGTTGGATGGCCGGTTTTTAATCTGAGCAAGACGACTTTGTCTTTTCCGGATTCTCGGTATGAAGTTTTCCAGGGATCGATAGTCTTTTTAATGGGGGACTTTAATTTGTTGAAAGTGTTGGGACGAGACATTCTTTGAAACGATTATAAAGTCGTTGCTCGCTTCTTTAATGTCCGATATCGGGGAATCGGTGGAATTGGGGAAGTGCAGTATTAAAACGTAAAAAGACTAAATTAAACAGAACAAATTAATCCTCGGGCAGCCGTTCTAGTAGTCCGGACAACGATTTATCTCGCCGACGAATTCAGAATATCGTTTTCCTGTGTCGTATTATTCCGATGGAAATCGCCACTCGCGGTGTTTCCATCGACCGGGCGGCACAGAGGCTAATTACGCGTTTTACCTGAATATTTTTCTCCCGGAGCAGAATCCAGCTAGCCGACGTGTCTCTTTTGTAATTTCTTTTCCCCCCTTCTTTCTTTCCTTCTTTCCTTCTTTCTTTCTTTCTTTCTTTCTTTCGTTCTTTCTTTCTCTTTTCTTCTTTTTATCGTAATTATTATTTACAGCTCTGGAAATTCTACGGGAGGTTTTCAGAGCGGTCGTAAAGGTCGTTCGCCCTATCGCGGAATTAAGTTGGCCATTTCACATTCGCCGTACGTAACTGGCTGATTTTATGCGGAAAAGCGGTCCGGAAAAAGGGTCTAGGTCTGTGCCCTTCAAAATTTCTTCGGCACAGCTTAAAACTAGACTGGAATTATTATTAGGCGTTGGAAAAATCAATCGCCGCAGACTTCCACCATAAAACCGCGGCCCGCAAATTTATGCGCCGCAGCAGCTACTCTACACACTTCATTGACCGAAAAATCGTCTTCCCCGGGAAAATCAATTCCCGTCTTGTCGAGATAAAATCATCGCGCCGCGCCGAACCTTCGTCGCATATTAATGACGCGGCCATTTCCGGCGAAATGGAATTGGTAAAGTGCGCGAAGCGCAGTCCCCCCGGGCTTTAAAGTTGGCTAAAGTTGAAGAAGAATTCGTATTTGTCGCGAGCTTTTAAATTGTCCTCGTAGCGCATATCTCTTTGCGTTTACCTTTTTTCTCGTTAAATTAGCAGCGTCTCTATTATTATTATTATTATTCATCTGCTCCCCCCGCCCCGTGTAATCGTTTAGTTTTTCCCAAAAAACCGGTGAGAGTTACTACCCAAAAATAGGGAAAATCCAAGAAATTTAAACAACAAGGTCGCCCCCACGTCATTTTATAATCTACGAATATTTGGGGTTTTTTGTATTTTTTTGGTGGGAGGGGGGTTATGAGGAGTCGAAATAAAGGACAGACCCCCCTTTTTTTTTTGAGATTATCTATCACTTGTTCTCGAAATTGCATTAAAACTTTTTTCTCCTTATTAAACGACAACGTGGTAGAATTCCCCCGGTGTCATTTTCATGCTGTGGAAGGAATATTATACGAAACTATATCCACCAGTTTACAACTGTCATCAGGGGCTGTTTTTTGAACCCAAACTGCCCCAGTAATTATGTAAATTTCAAATAGTTTCCATCAGAAACCCTTAAAAAAAAAAAAACCGACACACTAAAATCAAAATCTCTCTCATTATTTTTAAGAATGCGACTATCGCAAATAAATAAAGCGAATACTCCGCGTAATACAATTAAAAATGTCTACACCTTCTCAACAAAAAGACTAACGAGTGAATAACCTTTCCGACTAATTCCCCGTATTTTTTTCCCGTTTTTACGCGATACCCCGCCTACATAACTTTCGCAAAATACATCTCCTATTAATATTTTCTGAGATTTTAAAGAAATAAGTTAATAAGGTATAACAATAATAGTTCATCGCCGTAATAAAGTGTGCCCATAAAGTCTTTGTACACTACATAAAAATGATCATTTCGAACAAATTTACATACTATCGCTAAATGTACAATTACATGTCCGCACTGAAACTATCAAAAGTATAAAAATACATTTTTCTTTCACGAAATAGTAATACCGAAAAAAAACGATATTTTTACAATTTTTCAAAAACATAGAAATATTTAATATCATGTGTTCTCTCAAAGCAACTAATAAAACCCACGCTCAGCTTTGGCTGTTATTTTTTTTTTATGGGGGGATGGCAGTTAATTTTGTACATAGTAACCTGGTCTGCAAACGATTTCATATTTTAAATGGACGTGTCACTGAGATTCGAACTTCCTCCCTTAGACGTGGATTCGTCTGCACGTCTTTTTTCTTTAACATTTTTTTCAACAAATCATTGTGCTTTATTAAAAATGCAGAAGAAAATGTTCGACATTATCTGCTCGATAGAATATTTTCCTATTTAACGAACACACGATGTTAAAAAAAAAGTAAACAAATATATATACATATATATATTAATTACAGCGTCAATTTTATGTAACGCAAAATGTCCTAAAAAAATGTCTCAATTTTATGTAACGTTTGTTATATTTTATAGGATTTTTATTATTGTTATTTAAAAAATGTCACAATTTTATGTAACGAAAAATGTAATGAAACAATATCTTAATTTTATGTAGTGAAAGTTAAATGTTAGGATAGGATTTTTGTGATTATGTCTTGTTTTTCTTTTTGTGTTGATGCCAGTAAGAATTACGTTGTAAATTTTGATAATTTTATACAAAGTATAGATGAGAAAGAGACATAAATAAAAGCAAGAGGGGTCAAGGGGCACAGCCCCTTGCGAGGCCAAAATGACCGAGTTTATATATATATATAGTTTTTTTTTTTGTCAGTGATTATTATTGTTTTTGCGAAGAACATGGATTTTTGTTCCATTATCACCAGAAAAATTGGAAGCCCTTTGCGTTAAAATTATTTAATCGCCCGTTTAATTAAACAAGATCTAAAACAATTATCGTTACCTACAAAATGCGCTTATGCAACAAATAGCACACGATTTTTATTAATTTAATTAATTATTTATTTATTTATTTATTTGTGCACTTAAGTATTTTCTTGGTTAGATAATCTACTAAGGTGCGAAGCAAAAAAAAGGTCACACATTAGACAAAAATGGACGCGACTTTTTTCGAGAAATTCGAAAAAAATCCAATTACAGAAATTAAGGTTTATCATCGATATTGCGTTTAATTCTTAGGGATGGTCAGAGACCTGTCAACGGTACTCTCGTAGGTGCTCAAATGGTTCATGGCCGAGGTGTGGAAAGTATTCGGTACACATACGATCGAGTATTGACTGCGTGCATAAAAAAAACAAAAAAACTGTCAGTCTCTTTGCGGCTCATTATTTGACGGAAATTGTCAACTTCGTCATGGGGTAGTCAAGTAGCTTGCCAGTTATTTTTCCTACTTGCACGATTAAAACGAAATATTTATCGTGAAATTTGTTTTTACTGTTCTTAAAAAAATTAAAATGAACCGAAATTTTTAATAATATTCCTTCTAGATATAGCCGATTTTTTATAAATAAATTTATTCCTAATTTCTTACTACATTACCCGATTTATATTATCGTAAAAATGATTACCTGCGTTTTCCGTGTTCCGCGAGGCATAATATAACTTAAAACTTGAAAATTGAAGCATGTTTATTAAGTGATTTTTTTTAGTTGCAAGAACCGTCGTCAAAAAAAAAAAAAAAAAAAAACCTCTTCGCGATGGTCAATATTTTTACACGTTACTAAAAAAGGTCAAGAGAATTCAGTTCTTTCTAAAAATGAGGCACTGGCAATTTTAACCTTCAAACTCATTAAATTCGGCACCAAAATCGATGCTTCTTTTCAATAGATCTTCTTTTACAGTTAAGTTTTATGTGAAACGTCTTTGTCTAATTGCGTTAGTTTAATTACTACTCAAATATCAGAGCCGTGCCTAGAATTTTGAAAAGGGGTAGGGGTTTGAAAATTTTCTTTGCATATTTATTTTATAATACATTTTTCACTAATATTCGTACTATTAATAATTTCCATCATTTTGATTTATACATTAATAATTTACATAAATGAATTACCCCCCGTATATGAACATTATTAAAAATTACATATTGATTATACTCGTAATACAAAATGTTTTTTCTTAAGATACTAATGAAGTACCTAAAATCTTTTCTTTTTTCTTTTAAGGTAAAAACACCCTAAAAATCATCAATATCTATTATAAATTTTTGATTTTTTTTAGATTTTTGTGTATTTATAATAACTATTTTAGTTGTTTTAGGTAAGGGGGCTAACCCTCCTCCCCTGTGGATACGGCTTTGTCGAATATATATTATATAAAGTAAGCTGTTACTCTCTATGTACAAAAATATTCCGGAAAAAATATTAGACGTTTGTGTTTACCTTCGGTTTTTTGTTTCCTAATATCATCATCATCATCATAACTCAGCTTTTAAGCGTCAGCTACTACCTCTATTCGTGGTGTTCATAGCAATTGTTATATCTTAGTGTAATTTCCTAATATAGAAATGTAAAATATTTCGGCAGCCAGAAATAATTAAAACCGGGAACCCTAGAATAGTGCATTTGCAAGTTTAACGGGATTCGGTACTCCGTCTCGGTAAGCGAAGGGAACACTAATACAAAAAAATAATAAGCGGTATAATTTTTTTTTTCTCGATAGAGCAATGATAACAGATAGCGCTGTTTGCCCATTGGTGGTCTTAATGGAGAAGTCATGGGGGGGGCCTTCCGAAAATGTTCTTTCTTAAATAGATATTTTGTTTGCTACAGGCACACGCTTAATATCTTAACAGAGTGATTTGTACAAAAATAACCTACGGATTTAATCACAACTAAATGACAAACGAGTAGGATTTTTTAATTTTTCCATTTTATTAAAATCATTGCCACACATGATCACTTTTTTTTTCCGTTTTTTTTTTTCTTATTTGTTTAATTCTATTTTTCTATTGACGACATTAATAAAAATATTTTCGGCGCCAGTATTTTTTCGTTCTTCCATAATAAAGAATTCAAATTCAAATTATTTTATTAAATTTTTTTATTACCCGAACAATTAATTATTTTATGTTTATATACATCCCCTACTTACTTGGAATCATATTCATTTGTTTTTCTTTGGAAATTTACGGCTAGGAGAACCACTTCTTGGCGAAAGCCCCCCGAATTAATCGATCAAAATATTCCGGTTGAAAATGAAGGAGGCATCATCGACTTTGTTTGATCGTCTGCACATGTCACAAGCGTAATTAATAGCTTTTTTTTTTTTTTTTTTTTCATAGTCACCGACGAAATGTTCTGTAATTTTTCAAATTTGCCACTTCAATATATTTATGCCGATCATGAAAATACTATATACATATAAAAATGTACAGGTATGTATTAACGTTTTTTCATGAGTTGTTTTATATCGAAATCGAATCTGAATGACGACGAAAAGTTCAAATGGAGCTGGAGTTTTTAATGTGGCAAATAGAACAGGAAAAGTTTAAGTCTGCGCTGGATCAGAGGAGCCACTGAGCAGCCAGACGAATGCCTGTGTTCGTGATGATCGCCCTGGCCGACAGACGAAATTCTGACAGCGCCGAGGTAACAATTGGTTAACTGCACATTTGAGTTCGGACGCGCTCCCGAGATAGTCATGACGGCCGCTCGCAGCCATTCAGGAAGTCAAACCATACGTGACATCCGGATGAGTTAAGCGACTATTTTTATACCTGCCGTCTATCAACGATAATGATAATAATATAATAACGATAATGATAATGGTGCGCGGAGACGCGGGAACACACAGTGTAGGAGCTATATAGCGTACGCGATGAAATATTATAAGAAAAAAATTACGATGTTGGTCGTAGCAGGAAAAATGAAAACAGTCGCATACAGGGAGAGAGAGAGTTCGAGGGAGTTTTCGGGTGAGAGAGAGATCGCGGTATAGCTGTGGCAGAAGATTTGACGTGATTAAGTCGTCTTCCCATCAAACACGACCGAACCAAAACTCATCACCCACGCAGCTTTTAGCAGGTCTACCGAGCCATACATCGCATCTATAAATTATAATAAATATTCTATCGTCGGTTGGAAACGCTGCAATCATCCTTATCGCGGTATTCATCGCGGCCGTAGTACGCGTCTTTCGCTACGTCGCGACCGCCGAGCTCTTATCTATCTCTCGCAACAGATACCGTCCGGTCGCGGTCCGTTCGCGTATAACCTCTAATCTACCATGTTCCATCTTCCAAAAGTGCCACAACTATTCCTCAACTTTTTCACCTAACGCGCAACACCCAACTCCACACTCGACTTCGGCTCCAGCTCACACACCTGCGCTAGATCGGCACGTAACGTTGATTTTTAATTTTAACCCCCCCGAAACGGACAGTCCTTCCGGATCGAATTAAATCGGCTGCGCGTTCTGCATTTTTCACGTCTCCGGCCAGCCCCTCTCGTGGTACCATTCACTTGGCCTTTGCTTCGGTATTTCCGACTGTCTTCGTCCAATCGATAATTTCTCACCCTCGCACTTCCTGCGTGCACATTCTTGCGTTTGCACGCTATTTCCGAATAATATCTCCGACTTCAAAAGGATCTCACGCGAACTGCATTGGAAATTTAAAAAATTAATAGAATTGACAAAATTATCGGGGTTAACAAAATTACTTGAAACGTTATCTGTTTTAGTTTATCCTCTCCACCGTAAGGAGCCAAATGAAAGATTTACTGTTCTCTAGGATCAAACCCTCAGAAATGCCACTTCGTTTTCGAGATTTACTCTATAATAATTTTTATTTTCATTATTTCCTTAGTTATATCATTATTATTATTATTATTATTATTATTATTATTATTATTATTATTATTATTATTATTATTATTTTCATTCAATTAAATTAAATGAGTTTTATAATTTATATTAACAGAAAATGATACAAAAATTGTTAATATCAGTCGACCATTTAAATGTAAATTCCTGTTATATATATATATATAGAAAAAATATAATCGAATTTGAAACTATCATAAATAACACTGCTGCGATTAAGTAAAATCGGAATTCCTTGTTAGCAGGCTGGTTGTACGTGTTGATATATCCGACTGAGTTTCAGATGAAAGTGGGGAATTACTAGAATAAATACAGAATTCTTGTTAACGATCTTTCAGATGTCTTAAAATGGTACTGTTACCGAAAATTTATGAGTACTTCACGGCGAGAAATAGTGTTCATCTACCGTTTTTTTTTTTTTTCAGTTTGATTCTTTTGCACTATGCCTCCTCTCTCACTACCGACGTGCCAATCGGTTCATTCGCTGACACTCTCGAAGGCGAAGATAGATCTCGGCCTGTCAACTCCTAGTAGGTACCAGTTCCCATATACTTACACACTCACTCCCTCAGCACTCTCTAATTTTATTAATCACTTTTTTATTTATTCTTTATATTATGTATATGTGTATATATATACATGTAGATATATATATATATATATGTATATATAATTAAGCCATTTTGGCTTCGCAAGGGGCTGTGCCCCTTGACCACTCTTGCTTACATTTTTGTTTCTTTCTCTTCTATACTTTGTATAAAATGATCAAAATTTACAACGTAATTCTTACTGGCATCAATACAAAAAGAAAAACAAAACATGATCACAAAAATCCTATCCTAACATTTAACTTTCATTTTATATAATTAAGATATTGTTTCGTTACATAAAATTGTGACATTTTTTACATAACAATAACAAAAATCCTATAAAATATAACAAACGTTACATAAAATTGGAACATTCTGCGTTACTTAAAGTCGGACATTTTTTTGGGACATTTTTTCGAATGGGGGGTAGCCTAAGATTTACGTTATAATTAATATATATATATATATATATTACATTTTATATAATTAAAAAAAATACATTTTATCAACTACCGAAACAACTTAACATACTACATCACATATAAATAATACTTTTTTTTTTTGCGTTTCCATGGTATTATTAAATTAGCAATATAGTCCTTACATGATTTTCCCTATGATATGGGTCTTCTTATTTATCAGTGTATTCATCATGTGTTTCCAAAAACGAAAACCACTACCGAACGCAAACATGAATTGCGGACAAAGAATCAGTAAAATTGGTCTATATAAATACTAGTTATGTGCGAAGAAACAAAAAAAAAACAAAAAAACGAAAAAAACACATAACCTTCTTTTTTTAGAAGTCGGTAAAAATTAAAATATAATAAACGTTACCTTAAATTTGGACATTTTTTGTGACATTTTTTCTAATAGGGGCCGGCCTAAGAATTACGTTGTAATTAATATATAACTTATCCTTCGAACCTTGCAAAGAGACAAGCGGTCTTGACCCTCAACCTTTTTAATTCTAAAATTCTTTTAGAAAAACCGTTTTCAATTGACTGTCATTCTTCTGCGCCTGTTATTAAAAATAAAAATCTAAGCAGTTGTACAATATTCAGCCTTTGTTATCCTATATAATGTAACGGAACATAATCGTGGGGCAAAGAATATACTGTATCCTGGCGTAAGTTTGACATAGTCATTAATATATATTTCAAATGTTTCGCATTATACGTACTGTAGTCGGCGAAATTACTAGGCTCGGTGAAATAATTGCTGGAATTGCCGAAAATCTCGGGTTTTTCTACGCTGATGAGATTTAAAACTCTTTTTATTCTTCTGTCTTTCTCATGGTTTATTGTTGGTAATAACCTCTTAGTAACCGGTTTATAATCTTTGCGGAATTTGAAATAATTCAATAACAAGTGACACTAAGACATATGTATAATAATAAATGCATTTAGTTTGTGAACGTGTTTTCCGGACTGTCCGACCAGCTCATCGGCTAAAGGACATGTAGGTGCAGCGGGTGGCCTGATGCTGAAACAACTACTGCACTGGCCCCCATTCTTTGACTGATAATCGGGCACATTAAAAACACGTTGCTCGGCTAAGCGTATTTATTGGAATATAAGTCATTCGTCATTAAGTTTTATAATGTTTAATTTATTAATCACGCTTGGATATGCTCAGATGAGTAAATGTGTTAGCGGAACGGGTAAGGAGACATAGCAAGTAATATGCGCGCCTTGTGAAGGTTACATGTTCGTGTGTATTGTGCTGTTTGCTTTTTAACTACACTCGCCATAATCCAGAAATATCACTACAAATAATCCCATTCGTATAACTCGTAACACCAGTGCAATGTAAATCGCAAATTGATGTTAATAAGCGTATTATATTCACCTATCTTTTACCCTAAATATGTGAAACAAACATTGTTTCTGGAAGATAAGGTATTGGCCAACCAAATTCTAGACCACAATAATAACCGACGAATTTCATCGTAACGTTCCCGAAAAGACAGATAGGAATATAAAAAAAACCGACTACCCAATGGACCCTTACAGATATTGTGGAATTAACCGCATTCCGTTAAGTGGTACCCTAAGGGGATTTATGGATCTGAACAGAATATCGGATGCCAGTTCCTTTCTCCCAGCTGCCCCTTATTTTCGCTCTGATGACACTTATTTCATACACAACTACTCTGAACTGGGTAAGCCCAGGAGAGACTTAAATTTGGAACGAGATTGACCACCATTTTGGTAAGTACCTTAATTACTAGCATGTTCATATTCATGACTGTGCCATTTTTACGTTGACGGTAGTAAGAAAATGTAGAATTTTTTTTTTTTTGTTTTTCTGGCTCGGTAATGAACCATCTACTAAATTTTTCACATTTAACCCTATTAAGTTTGTGCACTAGCCTTCTAAGACATTTAATACATTTTGAAAATACTGTTTTTTTTTCTGTCAAGAATGACTAGGCAAATGAAACTGACTCTCATCTGCAAGTATTATAGAAGAACTGGCATCTAGGAATACAGAGGGTTTCTCTTTGACAGAGAGGAGCGAATTTTATTTATTTATTTATAAATATATATATGTATGCACATATATATATATATATATATATACATAAAATTATATGTGTTTATATATGTGTATGTATATGTGTATATATAAGGCATATATATATATATATATACACATATATAAAATAAAGTTGTGTTAGTTACACCACTTATAACTCGGAGAACGGTTGGAGCGATTTTCATGATCTTTGATTTGTTGGATTTGTCTCCACCCCGAATAGCAGAATACGCAATTTAAAACAAAATTTGTGAGGAAAATTCTTTTTTTTTTTGCTGTTTTTGGCTCAAAACGGGGGTTCACGCAATTTTAAACCGTAATTTTTCGATTTTATAAAAAGGATTCTGTGTTTTGTTTTATATTTTGAATGTCGCTTTTAAAGGGTTATCTGGCGGTGAGTTATGAATTTTTTAAGGGTGATTTATCAGGTCGTTCTAAATTCCATATTATATATCCGAGACGGTTTCTTGCCGCCCAGGGTAATCGCTCAGCTTAAAGTTGTAAATTGTCATTGGTAGAAGTTTAATTGTAATTTATGATCCAATTCTGATAAGTCAAACCGTTTCCGAGCTATTGCATAATTGAATATTTTTGTCGTTTGTGAACCATCTTATTAGGTCTTTGTTATTAAGGCGAATAATGCCTTGCTGCCACGCGTAATTAAAATACTTTTTAATGTAATTAAAATATAATTTTCCATTTTGATTTTTGTACATTTATTGAACTTAATTCATTTGGAGTATTAATTTTATCTTAATAAAAATATGAATTTAATTCAGCTAATAAGTTAACACAATATTTACTTTCTAAGCCGGTATGAAGGTCGCCGCCGGGTCAGCTAGTATATATATAAATTTGTATAGGGGGTGAAAGTCACGTAACGGATTTGTTATATTAAACGTTCGTATTTGATTCATTTTGCGAAGCATGACACATGATCATCGAACTTCTTTAGTTCTGTTGCTGATGTTATCAAGTCAGGTCACCGCTTAAATTCTTATCGGAAATGGATAATATTCAATATACTATCGCAACGTGCATGAACATTGTTAATAATATCTTTCCGTTGTTATTTCCTCGGAGTTAAAAATGAACTGCTGTTGATATAATGAAATTTTAGATGATTTAGAGCTAATTTGTGGCTCGGCTTTGTTCGTATTTGTTTTTTTTTCTGCGTAATTTTCTTGCGCGGGTGATTGTATCGTATTTAAAGTTTTTACTTTTCTATTACTATTTTTTATTTTGAATTTGTACTATACTTTTTTCTTTTCTTTTACAGCATCATTTTCTATACTAATTGATGCATATCATTTTTTGCGCAACGCGTCTTTTTCACGTCCGAATTAATTTATAAATGAACGATACGAAAATAAACTGATTCTTCTATATGATAGAGTAACTATTATCCGGAGATGGAAGGAATGTTCCGTAGCGAGGTAGTTTTTACGAAATGTTTTTCTTATTTAATAATAATTAACGGAAACGGGGTGTACAAATATTTAATTTCGAAAATGAGTAGCGGAAAGCTAGTTCCTTTCTGATGTGATGATTCGTCTTTACTTCTCCGTCATAGATAATTCTCCGGTATAACCAATATTCATTTTCAGATTAGGTATATACCTGGGAGCGACTTGGATCCCGGAACGAATCAACTCCCGCAAAAACCTATGACACCTATCTTGTTTAGTAGTTAAGCACATTAATATGCTCTCGGAAAGATAATATTAACTGCCGACTACGGTATCCGATTCGCCGTCGGGAGGTGTACACGCGCATATTTTCAGTCGAACCGTATTGTGTTATTATGTCCGTCGCATTTTTTAGCTCATCCTAGATGAGCTTTATTTCACTTTTCCAGCATGTCTCTAATATAGATTGTGTAACAATATAATAATTCGGCCATTTTGGCCTCGCAAGGAGCTGTGCCTCTTGACCTCTCCTGCTTTCATTCCTGTCTCTTTCTCTTCTATACTTTGTATAAAATGATCAAAATTTACAACGTAATTCTTACTGGCATCAACACAAAAATAAGTAACATAATCACAAAAATCCTATCCTAACATTTAACTTTCATTATATAAAATTAAGACATTTTTTAAATAACAACAACAAAAATCTTACAAAATATAACAAACGTTACATAAAATTGGGGCATTTTTTAAATAACAATAACAAAAATCTTATAAAATATAACAAACGTTACATAAAATTGGGACATTTTCTTAAGGCATTTTTTCTAATGGGGGGTAGCCTAAGAATTACGTTGTAATTAATAAATATATATATAAACTTGGCCATTTTGGACTCGCAAGGGGCTATGCCCCTTGAGTCCCCTTGCTTATATTCCTGTCTCTTTCTCATCTATACTTTGCGTAAACTGATCAAAATTTACAATGTAATTCTAGATCGGTCCATATGAATATAATAACATAATCACAAAAATCCTATAAAATATAACAAACGTTACATACAATTAGGATATTTTTCGTTACATAAAAAATTGGAACATTTATTCTAATGAAGGATAGCCTAAGAATTACGTTATAATTATTATTAATTACAAAGTAATTCTTAGGCCGGCCCCTATTAGAACAATGTCCCAATTTTACGTGACGTTTGTTATATTTTAATATGTTCGTCGCGTATGTTTGTTTTTTTTATGTTTGTTCGTGCATAACTCATATTTATATAGACCGATTTTACTGATTCTTTGCCTATTAGAAAAAGTACCATTCAACTATACGGGCAATGATGAAAATCGGTGAACATAAATTGAATGGTCCTTTTGGATAATTTTTTTCTTATTATTTTCTATTAGTATAACAGAGGCGGTTGACTTAAAATGCTGTCAAACTCTTCAAACTTACATCTGTCGTTTTCGAACCGAAAGACGTATCATGTAGAAATGTGGCAAATTCTTCGCTATTGCACACAGTTCGTCGTCCCGTTTTCGTTCCCGCAATTCACGTTTGTGTTATTCGGTGGCTGCTTTCGTTTCTTGAGACACTTAATGAATACACTTCTTATTACTGTGCAGGTTGTAGAATAGGAAGAAGTACCATATCATAGGGAGAAGCATGTAAAGACTCTATATTGTTAATTTAATAATATCATAGAAACGCAAAAAAGGTATTATTTATATGTGTTGTAGTATGTTAAGTTGTTTCGGTAGTTTAATAAAATATAATTGGTTGTATTTCTTTTTTATTATATAAAAGTGGCATATTTTTTCGTCATAAAATCTAAAGGGGACCGGCCTAAGAATTGCATTGTAAATTTTGATAATTTCATACAAAGTAGAGAAAAAGACAGAAATGTAAGCAAGAGGGGTCAAGGGGCACAGCCCCTTGCGAGGCCAAAATTACCGATATAAATATATATATATATATATATAAATATATAAATATATACATAAATATATAAATATATATATAAATATATAAATATATATATATATAAATATATAAATATATATATAAATATATAAATATATATATATATATATATACGTCAGATTTTTTAGTGGTACGCGGAAAATAACATTTTATTAATATTTATTATTATTATTGGATTTTTGCTTACGCTACTTTTAACGATCGATTACTGATATATCGATACGCGAAAAAGAAATTTAAATTGATTAATAAACGTTAAATAGGGAATTGTATGTATCACTGTCGTCGGCAGTGATGTACGTTGATCTGGGGTTAGATTATCGCTGATTTCGGTAAGCGCAGGGATTTACTAATATTATTATCCTTCAACGAATAAAAACGATGGCGCGAATTTAATTATTTCCGGATTCGCGATCAATTTCGCTCCAAGTGGCGGCACATTAACCGGATTTTTAAATTATTGATTGTCCAGCAGCTTGGCTGAAAACCACCCATCGATATCGTTATTCCAATCCCGGTTACAATTCTCCCCCCCCCCCCAAAAAAAAGGTAATTACGCATCACACTCAGCTCGTCGCTGCTTAAATCGCTATTTTTGATCGACAACGGGATTTCTCAGGGACACACGCAATTTCGCCTTTTTTGTTCCGATAGTTTATAATTTTTAAATTTTTTATTCGATTTTTATTGTTACGATATAAATGCAACATTTATTATACGTAACAGAACTCTCTAACGCTGGAAACATGCGAATCTCGAGCTGACACTGCGGCATGGAATGTTATTCGAAAATCGTGCGGGAAATGTTTTAATAATTGCTTCTTTAAATAATTAAAGGGCAGCCGGCTAACGTTTAATAATCCGTCAGAGAAATTGGGGAAAAAAGAAAAAATTGAGCGCGCAACGTCCGACCGGGTTTACACGCTTAAAAACGGTAGTGCAGTAGCAAGCGGTCTTAAACGCACGCTCGAAATGTAATTTTCCGAAGGACAATAACCGTGATCAGCCGGGCCGCGAGAAGATGAAGGATAATATTTAGTTTGCGCGCGGGAAAAGGTGACCGGACGAAGAAGGATAATAAGTGGAAATGGAGAAAAAGTCAACGAAGAAGGTGCCGTTTAATGAGTGGCCTTGTCGCGGAGTAGAGGAGAAAATTCGAGTGCACGAGAGAGTGAGCGGCCTAGAGCGGCTGATTAGAGTTCTATTGAGAAGAAGAAGAGTCAAGCGATTCCCGGACGAGATTCTGTCGGTTCGGTTCGCAGAGTACGAATAGCGCGAGAGCCGGCCGAGGAATTGTCGGTAAATTGTGGCATTGTTAGCGGATTATCAATTATCGCTTGAACCGCGTGGCTTCGGTCCCGCTCCAGACTCGCTATTGAAAAACGCTGCCAGGCAACACTGGCGGCGGCGGCGAACGCTAGTAAAGGGTCGCTTTCAGAAGCCGGCCGCTCGGAACACGCTCGAACGCGCCTTTTAACATCGAGATTGTTCGATGTTTATGGAAATGCCGAACAGAACCGCTACGACAGCGCCGAATTAAGAGAGCCAGCTCTGCATTTGACACCGACGTCTGGCGCGAATTTCCTATTCAAATTTTATGCATACATCCCGGGCACGGAAGCGCCGTTGTTGTTATCGATGCAGTCTGCCGTGATATCATCGCCGAGCTTCACGCCCCGTACAATTCTGCGGACGCGACAGACCGAGCGGCCGCACCGTTCGGCTAATTCTTCAATTTTGAAGGAAAACACGCAGCACAGTCCTAGACGGGGAGGTCGCCAGCACCGGTTCGCCGCTAATCAAAAACGCCGCAACTGAAATCATCTGGCCCGTGTAATTACCTTATATACACATTTCGTCCCCCATCCCCCCACCCCCCTATCTCCATACCCGCCCCCGCATCCGACGACGCTAAATTCCATCTCGTCGCTCGCGACTTTCCTCTTTGTCAGCATTATTATATCTGTTCTGCGACCGAAAATGAAATTTGATTATCAGCATCAGCGTGTCGTTATCAGTTTCTTTCGCCGCCAAATTCGTACATTCGAAGTTAGCCGTATAGAAACTTAATTAGGAGAATTCGCGCATGTCGCTGGGGGAAGTCGCGCGCCACTCGAGCCGATCGACGACATGCGAGATGTATTATTTCGCATTTGAGCTTGAGGTCGATCTGCGTGTAATTACCGGGCTACGTTTTGGTTTGTTGTGTTTTAATGTGTTGCCCGATGTGATAACGCTAAAGTGAATTATTCCAAAATGTACCGCGCCCCACACCTATTTCACGTATCAGTCAGGGGCGCGATGGTGCTATCCGAAACAGAAATTATAAAAATTTATATTTTCGGATAAACAATCATCTCCTTTTCTTTTCTTTTTTTTTTTTTCCCCCTATTTTTAATATAGTATAATCATATAAAACGCATCTTCTTGTAATACTTTAAATAATAGTTTAAAAATTATGAAACACTAAGCGCAGATGTCTTTATTAAAAAATATCCCGACGACATGTTTCGGGAAAACGACGCTTCATATATATATATATATATTTTTTTATTTTTAAATAATTTGTGGATTTCCAACATAATTATATAATTCATATCATCTTCAAATCTACTACGGCTAATACAGCACTATATTTAAGTATATTTAAGTACTTTAAAGCTTATGATAAGCCAGTATTGCGATACATTATTTATACCAAATCAGAGGTTACGGGTTCGAGACTTATCTCGTTCTATATGAAAATTGCCCTCCTCAGGTTTAGACCTAATTTGAAACTGAATTGGGTACCAGAGAAATCTAGGAAAGTAAATCTCCTTAGATGTATTAGGCTTAGTACCATTATGGAAAGCTTAATTACACAATCCATGATTATATCTTATTGTATCGATGGTATGGGACTTGCTTTACTACTATGTCTACCGATTAAAGTAAACCGCCACACTCTATCAGCACCAGCTAAATCTTGAACTGACCAGAAAAATTCGTACTCCAACAAGGTCACGTGCGCACAACAGCCCAAATAGAATTCTAGGTGGTCCGTTAATCCAGGGTACGCCCCAGCGCGACAAAAAACAAAACCAAATCTCATTTTTCTAAAATTCCTATACACCACGCAATCTCATCCGTATCTTTATTTTATTCTTCCATCTATCTATATTCTTTTCTTCTTGAATTTCCTTCGGTATATTTTCTCCATTAATTTTATCAACACCTCTTCTTCTACACATTGTCGTATCATTAAAACTCCTCTTGACCGTCATATAGCATATTTTATCATCACTCCTGGTCATCGTCCGGCGGTAGACCCTTTTTCTCTTGTAGGTAATGTAATATGTTGCGTTTTCAACCTTAGCAATACTTATTGTAAAAGTAAATCATTTTTGGTGACATTTCTTTGTTCTCATTACGCCTTATTGGCAGAATTACGAGTATTTCCAAATAAGTTTATCGCATCCTGCTAATTTTCCTCGTTTCCCCCCAAAAAAACAAGAAAAATTCCGTTTCATATTTAATTTTAGACATTGTCAAAAAGATTCAAAATGTAGCCTTAAAATCTTGTACGTCATCACCAGTTTTAATTTGAATTGCGCCGGTATCCTGATTTTCCCAGCAGTATTATCAATACGGGTTCTTCATGTTAGCCTTATCAAAAATTAAACCAAGATATTTAAATTCGCGGACCGTTTCTAAGTAATCACAATAACACACTACCTCCCAGTGTCGACACAACGCGCTATGTAAAGCAATCCTGGGCACAAATGTTTTGAACCCCGACGCCTGGGGGGGGGGGGTCCTTATATACATTACTTTCGTTTCTTTTTAGCGTTGATTAACACAATTTCCTATCACGTGACATTATTCAGATCTTCTTGTAGCAAATTTTCTGCGAGCTCGAGGACAATATTTTTTTTTTCTTTATTTTTTTTCCGTTCTATTACCGATCAATAATGAGATTCGAGTTCTGACACACTTTACCGTGACGTTAAATTAGTTAATCCGCTGTCGCACATTGACACTTTCAAAAACTTTACTTGCGCTGCTGGGTTAATGTCTCGTAGTTGACGCCCCCCTCCCCCAAAAAAAAGTAAAATAAATAAAGTTGTGATCACTGCAGTGTCTACCATTTATTGGGAAAATATTACTCAAAATTACGCCTAAGTTGAAACCATCGTGTTTTCCACTGTATATATTGCCGAATCTAAATGATTTTATCTAAATATATTAAAAAAAAAAAAAAAAAAAATATGAAAAAGAAATGGATTGTAACCAAGTAATAATCATAAAATTCCCTTTAATATAATTTAAGTTTCGTTCTATAAATCAGTTGATAAATGTATATCGATATAACCAAGAGTGTTTAACGATCAAGTCGAAAATTTTTTTGGCTCGGCTAATTAGAACGTTGTTTCGTCGTACTCAAAACATGCTGACGTTGTCCGTTTGCACAAGCCGTAACATTTCATATATCCCCTTTTTTTTTTTTTTTTAAACGGGCTATTTTACATTTCCAGCGTGAGACGGAAAACCAAATAAAAATAATCGGTATTATCGAAATTTTAATTTGTAGCTTAATGTAATTTTTATTATTTATTATTTTGATCATCGATTTATATTTTGAAGTCGATAAAAATTATACTCGCGCCGAAGCTGAAGAAATAAATAATCTATTCCCAGTGTGGGGATGGTTTTTTAGAAAGAAATAAAATGCGAAAAATCTATGCACGCTCGGTCGGAATCTTCAGTAGCTATATAGAATCGTTCAAGAACCGAAATCGACGAGGAAAATACCGTAAGTGCGATAGAATGAAAATTATTCGCTTGCGACTTAAATTCATTCTGAAAGGACGGACAGTAGTGCGTAAATGCAGATCGCGAAGTCACGGTCAAGCATTTGCCGCTGGAATCTCGCGAATATAATAAATAATCGCCTAAACGATCTAAATGAACATCTTAATCATTCGTTGCTCCAGTTTCCACGCTCGGAAGCACACTGCAAATTGTTTTAAAAATATATGTATACATACATGTATTTTTTATGTATAATTATTTAAAATAAAAGTAAAATAGATTAGTACGAAACATTAAAAATAATAATAATAATAATAATAATAATAATAATAATAATAATAATAATAATAATAACAACGTTCGATAATTTGTTACTCAATTAATCCGATAAAAAAAAAAAAAGGGAAAGACAAATTATTGTATTTATCTACTTTTTTTTAGCATTCAGTTTTTTTCTCGATATTAAATGTTACTCTTCCATTGCGTTCCTGGTTTATCGATCTGCTTAAGATTCCGATTCAGGGCGAATATTTTACTGTTTCCAATACTCATTTACATTATTTCAGACTAATATAATAATTTGAACAAATATTAAACAAACGCGCAAAATATGTGTTTCTTTTTTATTTTGTTTTGTTTCGTTTAATGTGTTTGTTGTTCTTTTTTCTTTTAAAATTATTTTCCGATCTCGTCCCAAAGAGGAATTTATTATTCTTAATTTACGGAATCGGAGTTCGAACCAGGTACGAAACATTGCTGCGCCTGGCCAACTGCGTCACAGTAGAGCTGGCTTGCGAAACATTTTCGTTATTAAAATATTACAAAGGTAAAATTCGAAAAACACTGATTATGATCACATTTGGGCTAATTTTAAAATCGATTTCGTGCAAAGCATTAACGGGAACGCACACTCGTTTGCATTCTTTCGCTTAATGAAGTTTATAAGAAGACACATATTAAACAAAAAATGGAATTAAAAAAAGAAACGTAATTTGTTCCGCGTGTACTTTTTTAAGTTTAGGTGGGGGGTTTCATTTCCAAACTCCTCCACGATTGTGCCATCGCCGGTTTATGTAATAAAAAACAATTTTTCAATATTTAATGCGAACTAATTCATTTTAAACGAGAGTTCATTTCCACGCGCAATTATTTAATGGACAACAAACTCAAATGTAACGTCAAATTTTTAATATCACTAATTTCGGATGTTGAAATTTGTTTCAGGATTTTATGTAGCACATTCACCGTGTGTACAAATCATGTTTAGACGTCTAGAAAAACGGCTATACACCGGCGCTTGCGATCTCACCATCAGTATATACTTTAGGTATACGTACTCGCAAGCAACGTCAGGCGTACGTGGGAAATTTTTTTTCGTATTATCGTTATTTAAACATCCATTTACGCTACTATTTTTAATTAAATTCGGTTGTTTGCGATCGAATGCGTTGGTTATTTTTGTATTTCTTTTTTTTTATATCCAAAAATCGTTTTACACGGTTTTGATAGCAAATTTTTTGCCCGCGTATTCGTCGATATTGCGATTTGTACCATTCGTATACATCGATCGAATCAACACGGGGCCGATATATGTTTGGCATTTATGAAGTCTTATCATTAAAAAAAAAGAAAAGCCTATTTTTGAACCTTCCTTCCGAGAGTCTAGGGCTATTTTTCGCATCAGATGTCTTTCATTTTTCTTTTAAACGGATGACCAGCAGAACGGAACAAATTCATATTAACTTTTAGCAGGAACAACCAAAATGGCGTTGACACAAGTTTTTTTCTGAATAATGTTTTTGCACAATTTTAATTACTAATAAAAGCTGAAGTCGTATCGGTAGAATCGGCAAACATGTTTTTTGCATTTCACGTGAGAGAAATATTGTTCTCCGATCACGGGGCATTGAAGTTCTCGCTTGGCTTCACGCATGCCTACTTGCAATGGCTACTCCAATTTTACAATTAATTAATTAATTAATGTGTCAAGTTTATACACGACTAATGTGATAAAGGGGTAATTTTTTTCTTCGAACTAATATTAGTGCGTAGTTCCTAAAAGTGTTATGTACATAATAAAATGTAAATTAAAAATATAGGCGTAAATATACAAAGTTCAATCAGAAAGTAACGAGAATTTTTAATTTTTTCAGAAAGTATTTAACCTTCACTATTTATTCCATCCCGTTCAATTTCCTTTGAAATTTTTCACATTTATGCCATCGCAGTTACTATTGGAACGTCTTGTTTAGGTATGATATCTCGCTTTGCGATTTCGACTTTATCTCATATTTATTGTTTGTCCTCCTTTGAGTATCTTTTTGAGTTTGCGAAATAGGAAAAAGTTTGCCATGTCCGGGGAATAAGCTATTTACGGCATTAACGGCGATGTTATGCTACCGCGAACAGTACGACGTGGTGCAAAATCCATGAACTGTTTCCCAAAGTTCGGGTCTCGTTGATTGTTTCACGCAAATTACGAACAACTTGTAAGTAGTACTTCCTATTATTAACTACGCAATCGATCGGTAAAAATTCGTAATGAACTATTCCATTACAGTCAAAGAAAATAGTTAGAAAGAATTCTAGTTCTTTTTGATCACACTTCTCGTATATGTATATATATATATTAATCAGGGACACCAGTTTTTGTATGCCAGCATTGCGGTTTCAGCAGCAGCCATCGTATCGGTTCGATCTCGCATGATTGTTATAAACATATATGAAAAGGCAGCACTCATATTCGGCAACGGGGAAGTCAAGATGGTATATATATATATATATAGATCAAGAAAAACTTTCGTATTTAAAAATAATCGAAAAAGTTTTCAACAAAATTTAATCTGATTAAAATCTTATTGCGAAAAAAAAATAATTTTCACAGATTTGGCATATGCAGAGCCAGCCACGGTTGGTTAGACAATGGTGTTTTTCCAATCTCACTGCCGTGTACATTGAAACTTACAAAATTTTCACTAGCGCTGAAGTTAATGTTTATGGCGCTGACTCGCCAAAAAAAAAAAAAAAAAAAAAAAAGAAGAAGAAAAATACTTATAAAAGGAATTCTGTCGGCGTCGACATACAAAACCATGGTTTACAATTTTATATTTTTCGCTCGGTCGCGTGTGATTCGCATAGAAATGATAATTTTAAATGAAAACGATGACGAACATTCGCGGAATGTATATGTAAAATAATTAAAAACATACAGCATCGACTATTTATTGAACATGTCTGAATTCGGTGATCTCTCAATTGCTTTTAAATATATTCTACGATTGGCGTGTTTGTTATTATTAAGAGAAATGATACTAAATAAAGTGCTAGTCAGCGAGTACACGGCATATCTCTTGCCGTGTGACGGAATATAAGTGTCGTTTTGTAATTCGTTTTCTTCTTTGAAAAAGTAAATATTAACATATGGCGATGATGTACACATGAGCTGGTCAAAGTGTGCAAAAATCGATTACGCAAATAAATCAGAGTTCCAACTGGTAAGTTATGTAAAAAAAAAAAAACTGCAACCTATATTCATAAAAATCATAATTCTTCAAACATAAACCGAAAATTAGACACAGCGATTAGCATATAATACCGAATAATTTTCAGATTGAATCTATTAAACGTCGTCGTAGTCGAATGGGCGCGTCGGAAGTATTATTCATCTTCAAGCAATATGCAGATTCGTTTATTCCCTTTTTAAAAATGTCGAATTTTTCTTCATGCACAACCGTATTGCGCCATCCGCCAGTTGTTCTTGGTAAATAAAATTTTTCAATCTTGTCAACAGCTGTAATCCTCGCTGCAGCTTTTAGACTTTTTTTTTGTTCGATCAATGCGTAAAAAAGTGTACATATTGTTTCCGTATGTAGAAAAATATGTTTCCATTCACATATTTTAATCTCTATCTAGATAATACCGGAAAACGCACACACAAGGCTTACCATTCAGAAGGTGGAGACGGATGATATTATTGCGGTCGCAGGGAAACAATGGCTTCGTGAAATGCAAGGTAGACATCGATGGAGAAGATTAAGGGAGGCCTACATCAAATCAATGATGTAACGCAGGCAAAAACAAAAAAAAAGAAGAAAAAAGATCAATACATTCCCATCTACATATTTCACATGTGCGGTTTCGGTCGGTATCCAGAGTGTTAATTATGATCGATTAAATAAAAGTTTTCCACAATAAAAAAAAAAAAAAAAAAAAAGGTTTAAGAACTCTACAAATAATAATACTAGTTGTTTTAATCTTTGACATGCCGATGAATAATTTTAAAATTTTTGCACGCCTTAATCGATTCGTTTATTTTTATAAAAAACCAAAAAATTCTTCAAATTCTTCGTAACATTTCGTTTTTAATTCTATGGAGTAATTTTTCAGTTTGTCCTGTTCTAAAAACGTTTTGCCGAAACTCGAAGGGTGTTTGAACGCTCATGCTCTTTGGCTGCGGCTCTCTACTACTGTGGTAGCTCTTCGTCAGGTGTATCAGGAAAAATGATAAGTCTACTTTTCTTCCTTCGCCACTGCTTTATAATCTGCCAAAAATTGTAATAACTGTTTTCTTCTGGTTTTAATAGATGTAAAATTTTTAGAGATCTCTTAAATCGACCTACTTGTTGGTAAAGTAATTCGTAAGCCGGTACTCGGATAAAAACTACCTTCTCGGTAGAGCTAATAAAAACTTCATTCGAAGCTGCTCGTATACTAAAGCATCAGCAGTGAATTGAAACGGAAAAGTTCTCCTTACCGGTATGTCTTAGGTAAACTTAATGTAAAAGATAAATGATGGCGATGTTTTTCTTAGCACAAAACTTAGTAACATGCTAGAAAAGGATGCACAGCTAGAAGAATCGACAAATTGGACGAGCACGGTTTTCAAAAATATGTTACGAGTAGAGTCGCTCAGGTAACAAATTAAAGTTATCGTAAAAAGTTTTCATATTAGCGAGCCAATTAAACTCTAATAATAATAACTCCATTTCGGAGCCAGCAAATTTTCGATGAAACTAAATCGAACGATTAAATATGTACAGCCACAATCGCTGACGATACGGCATTACTTGCGTTACATTCGGATCTGAAGATAGCAAGTGACAATCTTCAGAAAGCCCTTAATGAGGCGGAAAGCTGACCTAAAAAGTGGAAATGAACGGAAAGTAAATCAGTAAAAACGTTCATTTCACGAATAGAAAAGTCATAAAACTCCAACTGTCAGGATAAATAGAACGGAATTTCTTGCAAGAACAACCAGTCAGCCACTTGCCATTACACCTAGATAGTCGCTTAACATGGAAGCAGCATATTATACAGGCAGAGAAAATAGAATTAGATATTCGTGGGGAAAAAATGATGTACCGGCTCATAGGACGAAATAGCGTTTTAAATAATAAACGTTTTTAATATATACTCAGGTATCCCCTGAAGCCTATTTGAACTTGCGGAGAACAGATTTTAAGGTTGTGCTAAACCTACAAATCTGAGGATAATACAGACTATGCAGAATAAAATCCTTAGGCTCGTAGCCAAGGCGCCACGGTATATGTGTAACAAATCTGACTTTGCATCGGGATTTAGGTATAGAGTATGTGACAGATATTAAAGCTCTTACCGGAGACACGCGGGAACACTTGAAAGTCATATCCACCCAAACTTGCTGCTGGACTGCTACATATGTGAGGCGACTGATGCGTAAGAAACCTCGTGACTTTGTTGACGGTAAAAACTATATCGGGTAGCTATCATTGGGTATTTCTTCTTTCATGCTCAATACTCCCCCTGTTAAGTATATCGCTAAATGACCTCTAAATGCTCGATTTGTAATACAATAAATAAGTAAAAAAAATATATACATATATTTTCACAAACTAAAATTAATAATTCCATTTGCGATCAGCTCGGAAGTTATTTGGTTCTGAAAAAAATAACGTTTATTATTTTTCATTAGTGATTATTTTATAATCACTCGTTAATTATTAGGGTACTCTTTATTTTTTTTTTTTTTAATTTACTTATTATTAATCAGTATTATTATTATTATTTACATTCAAAAATGGCTAAACTTTATGGGACGGCTTGCATTTAGAGGTTTGTTGGAAATTGAGTCAACTCTTTAACGGTCGACTGCGAGTTAAAGACAGGATTCGACTCCGACTTGCGGGGTCGAACTTCAAAAATGAATCGATCTGATCGACTCTGAATTCTGAAAAAAAATAGGTGCAGGCTGCTTGTTCTCAAAAGATTCAACTTGTTCTTATTTAACTGATGTTTCTCACAGTGTAAGCTAAATTGTCAACATAACTTTTCTCGGTCCGTATCCGCTTCTGTCATTCCCACAGTCGATGATGTTGCTTGAAGATTAAGCAGAATTTTTTTGGATTTCCACGTTAGCACTGCCATACTTTCAAGTGTTATTAACATTGAATTTATTAGTTAGCGACATCATTACTTTTTCCGGTATATTCGTTCACTTTTTTTTTTGTTAATAACATATTTTACCTGAATGACGCAGACATATCGTTCAGCGAGAGAAAAAGTAAACTAGCCTACTGGATAAAATGCTTGTTAGGGGAACAAACAGAATGTAAGATTTCTGAGACTCTACAAACGATTCGACTCTCGAAACTCAACTCGTCTGCAAGCAAGTCCACTTGCGTCTGCCGAGGAGTTGCCTCTGGAGTTGACATTCACTCAAAATCACCTACTGTCTTTATAATAATTTGCAGCGTGTTTGCTAGTGTAGTTGAAGAGTTTAAGACTGGCGAAATTTTTACATTCGCGATGTTTAATATAGTTGTTTTATGTATATCTTAAATTTGTGTAAAATTTTTAACTGGGCTGGCTCGTTTCCTCCGCACCTACCGCATCTTCTATATTTATCTGCAATACCTATTTCAAGTATGAAATATTTTTGTCGTAATTTTTGCTTTTTATTACTAATTGTTGTTGTACAAAAAATCTTCCGGTTTCAGGAATAATTTTTCCTTTAGGTATTTTGTAACATACTTATTGGTTTCTATAGCGCTTCTGCTGTGTAACTGTTGCAGACATTTGCAAACGTCTCTTTACAATTCATCTTTTTGATTAATTTTAATTTTTAAATTTTTTTTTTAAATATCATGTGCCGAATGTTCTTTTTTCGATTTTATATAATCGCTTTTCTCGTGTATATATTTTAAATTTACCGCTTTTACAGAAATTACTATTAAATAATATTCTTTTCATTATAGTCTATATTAACGCTACAGTCCACAATCGTAAACGTACGTTGTAATCTGCGTAGGCCTGACGTACCAAAATTATTATTGGGCATAATCAGTTTTCATTGTTAATACTTTAAAGGGGTATAATTACGGAAGTAAGAGAGGTAGCAAAAAAAAAAAAACAAATAGGAAAAACTAATATGTTGTTTTTTTTTTTTTTGTAATTTAAATATTGAAAGAGAGGTAACAAATATTCGTGAAAAAATATGGCGCTATTTGGTTAAAAATTTTTGCTAAATTTAATGCGTATATTCTCGTATTATGTTTATAATTTATTAATGTTACCGGAAATGGAGTTATAGAGATCAGCAGAATCGATTAGGTAACAATTATAAAATGAACTAAGGGGAGGAAAAATGATAGAAAGGGAGTGACAAAACAAAATATGGGTAGTAAGTAAGCGGCTTAAATATTAGCATATGAGGGAACTTAAAGAGAAAAAAAGGGCATTCCAAGGGTATACACTGAAATCATAGGGGGGAAAGCGGAATGAATAAAGAAAAATCATAGAATCGTGCTAACGAAGATTAGGTTGGACAGACAGGTAGATTATTACAAAATGGATAAAGAAAAAACCGAGTATCGGGGGGAACTTTGAATAGAATATTGAAAATAGCTTTCGGAGAACAAGAATATTTGTACGGCCGCGTTTCTGGATATCCAGCAGGCTTTCGATAATGAAATCAAGGATTATTGTATAAAATTAAACTTCTGCTTCCTCATTACTATCTACTATTTAAATGGTATATACAAGAAAGATATTTTTGAGTGAAAATAGCCGATGAATACTCAGATATTTTTTCGGTAAGGACCGGGGTCCCCCGCAGGGGAGCGTTCTGGGTCCAATATTGTACCTAATCTACACGTCCGACTTTCCCATGCTGGATAATACAGAAGTAGCTTTGCACGCGGATGACGCAGCCATCTTGGCTGTTGATAAGTGTCAAAAAAACAGTCACAGAAAAACTGCAGGAGTCACTTCGGCATGTGACGCATATTTTATTCACAAATCGAAAAATTGAACGCCTGCGAATTAAAATAAATAACATCTTAATACTAAATGGCAATAACGTAAAATATTTAGGCATGCACTTGGACGCTAGGTTGACCTGGGGTACTCACATTCAGAAAAAAATAGAGCATTCGGGGTTTAAAACTAGAACCATGTCGTGGCTGTTAGCTAAGAGATCGGGCTTATCATTAGATTATATGAAATAGTAGCTTTAAAACCGATCTGGCTATACGGTATACAGTTGTGGGGCTGCGCAAAAACATCGAACTTACAGAAAATACAACGATATCAAAATAGGGTGGTACTGAGAACCATTACTGCAGTCCCCTGGCACGTCTCAAATTATACCCTCCATAATAACACTTGAACGTCATGTTTGTGAAGGATGAAATAAAAAAAAAAACAACAAATAAACATGTCTTAGCATTCATATGAGCCCATTTGCTAACAATTTACTAGATAATTCCGGTGAAATACGCAGACTGTGGCGAAATAAACCTTTAGACCTTGTAAAGTCATTATAAAGTTCAGAAGGAGTACTACTGAGTACTACCCCTCTACAAAACATTCTTTATCGTAATAAATTAATCGCTAAATGACCACTAAAGTTGGTCAGTTGTGATGGGGAAAAAAAAAGAGAAAAAAAGGACATTCCAAGGGTATACACTGAAATCATAGGGGGGAAAGCGGAATGAATAAAGAAAAATCATAGAATCGTGCTAACGAAGATTAGGTTGGACAGACAGGTAGATTATTACAAAATGGATAAAGAAAAAACCGAGTACCGGGGAACTTTGAATAGAATATTTTGTAAAGATCCGAGGTTCCTTTTTTCGAAAGGAACCCGAGAACTGGAGAATATTTCATTGCTCACTACATGAGTCGGACGGATAACAAATATCAGTTCAGTGCGAATAAGAATGATAGGTGTTTGAAATTATGGAACAATTAAAAATAACTCCTGGAAGAGGATAGGAGAATAAATAAGGAGGAACGTAATTAATTCGGCTACTTTTAACATTTCGTCGATACTGATGCAATTAAAAGTACACTTTAATTTCGCTAATTTCACACGTTAGATTAATCTAAAAGTACACTTTAATTTTGGTAATTTGACTCGTTAGATTATCGTTTATTGGCTAATCCTTTTTTTTTCTTTTTTTACAAATTTTTCGTAACTATTAATTTTATAAGCTGCTGTTGTGAAAATAAGTCTGAATCCATACTTGAAAATTTAGGAATTTGTTAGGCTTCCGAATTAGGGTAGATTTCTTAGGCCGAAGTTTCCATTCGTTTCAAATTGTTTCAGTAAAAAAACTTCCTCAGCGATAGACAATGAAATCCGCAGTTTCGAAATGACATTTCGGTGAAATTGCGATATCGCCTTCGTCGCTAGACGGACATAATTTATTCGACGAATGGATAAGTAGGTCTCACAGTCAATTATATTTCACTTGGTGCGCACATGCGGTTCGAAAGAAAAATTAATGACTTCCCGAAAGTAGATTTATGTGTTGATAAGAAATAAGTGCGATCGTGTCTAATTCGTCGTTCAAATCTTTTTGCCGCGGTAATTATTGTATCGTCTTTCTTTTTTCTTTTTTTTTTTTGAAGTGAAACTTTTTATGGGATACTACGACGAGTTTTGAGATAGAGAATAAACTCGTGTCCGGCTAACAGACTCTGTTAAATTATACTTGTTTTGTTCTTTTCTAATGCCCGTTCATTGGAACGTAGAGCGAGAGAGATGGGGGAAAAAAATGAAAACAAATGTTTCCTGATATGGGTGAAAAAACTGTGCGTCAGTCAGGGAAGTGAAACTTTTTATGGAATTTTAAACGAGGAAACAAAAAGAATACGTCAAAGTAAAGAAAATATTACTCTAAAAATATAACATAAATGATTAGTGTAATATAAGTAACAATGGCTGTAGATAATCTCTGATAGAAGTCATCTAATTATATATCTCTATATATGTAATAATATAGAAAAAAAAGTAAACAAAGTCCCATACATTTGATAAGGTATAACGAATATTGTGAATTTAAACTTTCCATAATGTACTTAAGGGGGGGGGGTCCCTAATGGGGATCTAAAGAGAATACTGGGACCAGTTCCTTTCTACATGGGATCCGCCTTTACTTTTCACCAGTTAATTCTCTGATATAACTAATATTCAATTTTAGGTTACCTGGAAGCGATTTGAAATCCCATGATACCTCTAGTTCGGTAGCCAAACACCTTAACCACTAATATACATGTAACGATAAATATGTACATGCGAGACTTCTATAGCGTTAGATTATACATTGTTACTAATTTAACAAATCATTCCTGTTTTATACTCTATGTAGTTTTTTTTGTTTTTTCATTGACAGTTTTTACATAAAAAGTTTCACTTCTAACGCCGTTAGTTTCCGACTAAGGCACAGTTGCTTTTTTTTTTTGTTTTTGGTTTTTTTATTTATTGGCCAATTGTAAACTATTTTCAAAAATTCTTGCCGACCCGCCGAAAAACTATATCCTCTCCGTTTAGGTGTAGTTGTTACCCGTTTCGATTACTTCTACTAAAGGTACATTCGAGATATCGATTGATAAAAAAAGAACCTTTAGAAGAAGAAAAACACAAAGAATGACGCAATTTTAACCTTTAATTAATTTAGTTTAAGCGAAATTTATTTTATCCGGTTTAAAATGGTTATTATTACGTAAGTTCGTCGGATTTAGCTGCATTAGTGTTTAAATTTATAAAATACTATAACATAGAAATATAGAAATAAGAAAGTTTTATAAAATACCCTATTAAAAAGGGTTAAGTTAAAGAAAAAACCGGCTAAATGACGAAGGCTAAGCCAAAAAAAAAAAAACAAAAAAAACGTTGGCACCAGTTCTGAAGCTTGCCAAGTATGAATTGCATCGTATAGACGTAGTAAACTGCGCTTACTTCCGGTCAACGCGTAGGCAATTCGTAGAGTAGAAAAACAAAAAAACAGAGATCGAAGTGTGAAGTTGATATTTTTCTCGACATCAGTATGTGTCAGGATTTCGATAACAGTTAGCCACATCGTTAGAAAAATGGAATTCACATCTATTGAAAAAATCGAAAATTAAGATTGAAAACCGATAAAGAACAAAATACCCATCAATTTGGGTTATGTAATTTTTTTTTTTTGTACTTAAATAATTATTTCTAAATGAAGTAGGGATACGCCGGGAAAACTGATTGGCTGCGACTGTTAAAAGAATGTTTGAACTTGGTTTTTTACACAACGATCGATTTGGCTCTGGTGAGTGGTAATTAAAAGTTCAACGAAAAAAAGAAAATAATAATATCAATAAAAGAAAAAATTATATTAAAAGAGCGAAATTTTCAGGTATCCGGGACACCGCATTTTGTTGAAAGTGTTGAAGTGAAAAAATTAAAATTTGACATTGCGAAGAAAACAGAGCTGCAGTACATCTCAGAAGAAATTGTGACCCTCGAATCATAATGGTGTTATTAGTCGCGTAGACACAAAGACGATGGAAAGTCGTCTCTATCTGGCTTGTGTTCCATCGTGCGGCTTTGAGAGTGCGGCGTTTGATAAAGCTTATTAAAAATGTTCGGCAATACGAGTACCGGAAGGTCTTGCGCAAACCTGAATTAAACTCAGTTGCACTTTTCGGTGTCTCCGGTCACTTACGCTGGTTGAATTCAAACATACCATCTCCGAATTTTAGAGTTTCATATGTGTAAATAGAAACGTTCCGTCTCGGCTACTTTATAAAAGTGGTAAAGTCATCATTTAATGCTATTGAAACGGTTTTCATTATCGGGACGGTAGATATTTCATTAGGGGGGTGAAATGCCCCCCTGATTTCCGGTTTTAGTATTGTCGCCGGTATAGCCTGTCTTTTATTGATTCCGAAAAAGATGTTCTCGCATCTGCTTAATCGAAATTTTTCAAAAATAACGTATTTCGCGACGATAATTCGGTAAATTCGTCGCTGTTATAACCGAGAATTGCTTAGCAATTTGTTCGGAGCTCATTATTTTTCCGGCCAACGCTAGCTGGGCCGGTTGCAGCGTGCGCACTTGGTAGAAATCGAAAGACGATTTTAGGAAGTTCGCAGACTGGAAGCGAAACGGGGATTGTTCGGATAATGATTTTTGGAACAAGGCTCGCGACCCGATGTAATTAGACGCGTTGCGGAAGTGTAGTCTTGCTGTGATTGCGGTTTGTCGGTGCAATGTTCTGCGGTAGGTTTCGGAAGCGGCAATGTCTGATGGTGCGCGCATTTGCAGAGAGGAAATATCTTAAAATGGGAACTGTTTATAATTTTGCGGCATTAGATGAAGACGCGAAATGGCTTTTTCGACGAACTGCCGTACCGGTGCCGTTCGTGTCATGTTGCGGTTAGTGTCAACCGGTGGTGTTCTGCACAGAGCCGGCCGTGGAATGGGGGATGGCGGGGGGCGTTGTAGTCAGGTGAAATTATTTTTGGCGGGAACGCTGTCGGCGGAGACCGTTGTAACGGGGTGCCGCATCGGCCAGGATAGAGAGAGTTGGGAGCGGCGGCGCGGACGGCCGCGACAAGAGCACGAGCTGAAATCCGAGTTCGGGGTGGTTCTGCAGCGGCAAAGGATATTGGGGATTTAGTGGCTCCATTATCAACCGGAGGCTGTTAGCCCTCAATACATGATGACAACGATAACGATGATGATGGCGACGATGGCGATGATGACGAAGAGAGTTGCCATGACAACCGCGCTCTATATACACCTGCTGACATAGACACATAATCGCCATTTGCATAAAGTCTCGGCAGCGGCGACCGAATTATCTGTCATCTCTTCTGTGCCTTTCAGCGGAACCGACCATCGAGATGAGCTTTTGCGTCGAAAAACTTCCCGCTACACACATTTCATCCGAAGCCAATTAATAACGCGCGCAAAAGTCTCCGGCCGGCTTTGTTCGTACGTCACTGTCCAGCGCGCCTAAACTGACTTCGCACTATATTCTATTAGTGTGTCTGCGTACTAGATGACGCGAAGATAAGCTCGATGCTTAAACCGTTATCTTCATAGCGCGCCCGCAAAATCGGTTTCCTATCGAGCATCAACACAGTGTCAAGTGTAATATAGAGATCCGCGTGCCCCTGTAATACCAGCGATAAAGTTGCCTGCAAATATCCTGTCTACGCTGATTTTGGAACTTTTAATGTGGTTAATTTGTCCCGCGGCATTAAAAGCGAGGCCCATAGTGATCGGATTTCAGTGAAGGCGAAATTTAATTAGATTCGCTAAAAAATATTTGTGTTCCGTTAAGAGGTGCTACCGGGTTTGTTGCACCAATGATTACACGCTGTTAGGCTCTAGCTTCCTTACTTAATTTCTCCCCATGTATCTATGTAAAAATCGATACATCCATATCTTCAGATCTCGCTATGTGGGGAGACCTCTTAGATAGATACCAATTTTCTATAACTCTTGTAGAAAGCAGAGAATCGGCTATATTGCAAAATGAAATAAATGTCTTAGTTACAATGTTATAGATTTCGTTGTAACCTTCGGCATAAGAATAAAATACACACACACATATATACAACATAATGCGTATTTGTTTATACCGGTCAGCTACTGCTCGATAATCAGTTAAGCAGTGGTGTTTCGTTAAGGACCTGTTTCGAACCTGGTTGCCGCACGTTGAAACTTAAACAAATTTCACTTTGTTAGTGTCCGTGATTGATGCATCGAAAAAATAAAAACGGAAAAAAAATTCTCTTTATACATCTTTATTCCTTTAGACCTCAAACGTCATGCGGCTCCAGATATATTGGTTCTTCTACAATAACGTTTAAAGAGAATTTGTTTCGACTAAGTCATCATCATCTTTCTTATGAGCTTTTGAAATAAATATAAAACACTTTAAATACACAATACTATTATTATTTATCTAATATGAGGATGGATACACCGAAACTAGTCGGTGTTGTTTTATTAAATAAATAATAATAGTATTGTGTATTTAAAGTGTGTTATATTTATTTCAAAAGCTCATAAAGTATCACAACGGTATGAAAGGAAATCACATTATCATCTTTTTTGTTCGAAAGAAAAAAATAAAGGCATTTTTCAGTTTCAATTTTATTTTCATTTTTATTGCACATTTATTTCAAGATGTAACAGAAAAACGTTACGATGTTATTAATATAATTTGATCTTTCGCGGCAAAGGAAGCACCTTTTAGATCGTCAAATGATGGTATAATTTTCATATTTAGAAGAATCAGTTCTAACTGACCACGTAATTTTCCGCAATTGTCAGCCCGTTGCATAAAACGTTACATATAAAAATGAATACATTCGGAAGATGTTTAGTTCCGGAATCACGATGTTTCTCATTATCAACAACATCTAGAAAAATTACCTCAAATTATGCGAATTCCTGTGAAAATTCGAAAATTAACAGATTTACATTAGGACGGTTAGTCTGCAATTGTGTTAATTTCGACTAAAAAGTCACGCGAACGGAAAATATGCCAGTATTTTCCGCTTCTCTGTCGCCTTTATTAATCAAAATTATTTTTGTTATATAACATATATAGTGTGTATGTTCATATTAGGCCAAAATGGCGGAGATATAAATATATATACATATATATATTAACGTTGTATGCTCCTTCAGGTAACAAAAAAATATTAATTTAATACCGCTAACGGTACTTATTACCAATATTATCAAAATTAAATTTTTCTTCGATAAAGTGTATGTAATTTTGTGTAATTCTGTGTAGTAACCTTATTGTAATTGTTTGTAATTCTGTGTAATAACCTTATTGTAATTGTTTGTAATTGTGTGTAATAACCTTATTGTAATTGTTTGTAATTCTGTGTAATTTTCTGTAATTTTCGCGTTTAAATGTTCTCGGAGAGTAGTAAAAAATGATAACTCGACGAATTGTTTTGGTTACTTTCGCCATAGTGTCTAGTTTTTCACTGGAAAAAAAAAAAATTAAAAAAACTGACGCGAAATCGTTTTTGAAAATGTTGAAATAAAATCATACAACTTCCAGTTAGAAGCTTTAACTAAAATTGCAGTTGACATCAGCGACATCATTAACGCAGATTGCTAGTTGGATTTCCCATATTTCATAATTAATAGTAACAACTTTTCGACTTTTTCGAAAGGCAAGCCGATATTTCCCATCGAAGCGATAGGCAGAAAATGTCGGCGTCTCCTAGCACTGTGGTCGCGCTATCTTGTAGAAATCGCTTACTTCTCCGAAGCGGGTGTAAGTCGAGACATTTCCCATCGAAGCGACGGATGAAAAAAAAAGACAACAAAACATCGATGTTTCCTACCGAAATACGGAACCAGCAGCGGTGTTGGGCGAAAAAGTCGCTACGAGCCTGATTCCGATTGTTGCACCGAATAGTATCCTTCATGCGGCGCGGACTGTTGAACTTAAAGGCGAAGGTTATAAATTAATAATAATATCCAGTTCGAGCGTCAAGCTCTAAATGACACCGGGCCGGACCGAGCTATTATATCGCGCCGGTCGCGCGCGCAAAGGTAAACAGGATGCTGTTAATAGTAATAACAGTTATTACGATTTTATCAAGCGAAAGATAAGATAAATATAGGCTAAGGGTACTATCGGAAAAAAAGATGATAGGGCGGTCGGGGGATGGCTGAGGATGGAAAAATTATTGTGAATAGTGCGCGTATTAGCCGTATCTGTATTATTTGGTGATCTGCCGGAGCACGTGGGCGATCCTACATTAAAAGTTGCCTCTTCCGATGCCGGGCGATGCACAGAGAATGGAATAGGCGTTACTGCAG
This sequence comes from Icerya purchasi, assembly GCA_039619475.1. NCBI lineage: Eukaryota > Metazoa > Arthropoda > Insecta > Hemiptera > Monophlebidae > Icerya > Icerya purchasi. The sequence goes on from CM077116.1 coordinate 485,454,323, forward strand.
ATGAAGATACATCTTGGAACCCACGCGCCCGCTTTCTTCTAATCAGACCAGCCAGCAACCCGCACAACATGTACGGTCCATCGCGCACCTTGCTCAGCTGCTCCTTCACAATATTTGTGTTGTTTCCTTAATAACCGTCTATCGCGCTCTCTATTGTCTTCTTGTAATATTATCAGCATTATCTGTATTATTATTATTATTATTATTATTATTATTATTATTATTATTATTATTATCCGAATACAGTCACTGTCGGATAAATCGTCGCACAGCATCCGAATGTGGAGAATGAAGATGATATCGAGTTTTGCTGTAAATCAAACTTTATTAGAGTAATAAAAAGAGCCATAGCCGGACCATAAAAATCGGCAATGTTCTCACCTATCATAAAACTACTACTTATTTGTTAAGCGGTGAGGTCAGTCGGTAATTTATTTCTTTTGAGGAATTACGCTGCTACAATTAAAGCCGCCAGAGGTGGCGGCGATAATGGAATGAAAGCGAATGAAATGGAACCGTTGACCGCGTGAAGAACAACTCGAACAAATATATCGGACGACATCCGTATGCAGCGAGATGCCGGAATTCAGCGTTCAGCCAATCTTCGGACGCAGTCAAGCCGGAATAAACACAATCGGCTGAAAATGATAGTATAACGGCGGTGTCAATAAATACTGATTAGCGTTGAGCAAACAAATCTCACTCCGGACATAAATATTCCTTAATATTCGCGTTGGAACGTTTTTATTGGTCTTCACTTTTATTTCAGCTCAAGACTCGAATGAATTAAATTACCTTAAAGAACTACGATATTTAGATAGTTAGTTATTTCTGTTTTGATTTTTAGGACAGATATTATTAACACTTTATATATATTTATATATATATATATATATATATAACTCGGCCATTTTGGCCTCGCAAGGGGCTGTGCCCCTTGAACCCTCTTCCTTTCATTTCTGTCTCTTTCTCTTCTATACTTTGTATAAAATGATCAAAATTTACAACGTAATTCTTACTAGCATCAACACAAAAAAAATAACAATCACAAAAATCCTATCCTAACATTTAACTTTCATTATATAAAATTAAGAAATTTTTTCGTTACATTTTTCGTTACATATTTCGTTACATAACAGAAGTCCTACAAAATATAACAAACGTTACATAAAATTGGGACACTTTTTTTGGGACATTTTGCGTTACATAAAATTGGGACATTTTTTCTAATGGAGGGTAGAGCCTAAAAATTACGTTGTAATTAATATATATATTTTTATGTTTTAATTCGTATTTGCTTCGCCGGTCAGTTTAAATGTCTGCAGTATCCTCTTTTATTTTTTAAATTAGTCTTGTCAGATTTTGATCGTCTTTTCATGCATTTCTTTAATCTTGTTCGATACTTTTTTGCTTTTCAGTTGCCGTTGCTATCTGTCTTGAACGTTTTGAATGACTTACTTCATTTGAATGACTTACTTCATTTGAACATTTACAGTTATACTGAATGCGCGACATTATAACGTTTGTTTGGAGTGTGTTTTTAATTTTTAACATCCATCTTTTTGCAATTTTTCGACGAATTGTAGGTTAAAAATACGGTAATAAATTGAAAAAGGGCATAGTATACTTTTTTTTTGTATTTCTTAACGTGGCATTATTTTACACGGCGATTTTAAATATTTTTTAATTTCGCGAGTTATCAGGTTTTGATCTACCATCATTTCGAGATATTTCTGTATTAAAAGATACATTTTGTTGATTTAATTTTTTTCTTCATTGTTTTTGTTCTAGAGACGCGCATCGTGTTTAATCCGAGATTTATACTTAAAGTGTTTATACTTTCTTGTTCATTGTGTATATATATATATTGACGTTACTTGCTCCATTTATTTCTGCAGATCACTGAACCTTGCCAATTAGCTTCTTTAAATATGTTGAAATAGTAATTCTCAAATTTCCAAACTAATCAATACCGGGGGAAAAAAAGTGACAAAAAAAGAAAGATTTAAAAAAAAAGTTCAAAGAATCGTTGAAAGAGAGATGCATTTAGCAAATCAACAGAGAAACCCATATAACGCTTTAGTTTAGATCGCGACAGAAATAGATCACAGAGCAGTCGGGAATCTTCAGTCGAATGTGAGTATTGTTTATCGCTAAACTGTTCCGTTCCACCGCAGATGCATCTAGAATGTAGCAGATGAGGAACCTTAAGATTCAACCAATTTTTAACGCGAAAAAAATGATTCAAGATTATCGATCTTTGCTCTGTAGAGAAAGTAACGAATCAGAAGATACTCCTCCTCACCACACATTTAAGATATTTCAAAAATATTTAAATGTCACAGAGAGTAAAGAGATTAGTAAAGTATGTTCCGAAAAATTTGGTACCCTTTCACAAACTTACTTGTGAATTCGGTTACAAAAGTTGCCGAGAAAAAAACAAAAAGGTATAACGCCGAGTACAAGAAAATGAAAAAATGTAAAACTTGTTCGAGTTATCTTCTCTACGTATTGTCGTGATGCAGGTGTGTGCGGTAATAGTTAATAGTAAAATAGTAATAACAATAATCAAATGATAACGCTGGCCAAACTGGCCGCTTACACCGAAAATCGCTAATGGCTGTGTGCTCTGTTTGTCAACAGCTGTATAAGAATAGCTTTTATCATAAAGAAAGTAAAAACCAGCGCGTCCGTTTGTTGTTCTCTTTCATCTAGTGGAAATTTTTATGAATTCCATTGCTTTGGTAAATACCGCAAATATTTCTTATATGCAACGATTAATATAGAAATACGTGAAATGATTAACTTAATTTCATAATAATAAAAACTAATAAGATCGATGTAGGAAAATATGAGAACAAAATAGAATCGGTCCTCATCTCTCAGTTGAAAGTCGAAGAATAAAAAATAAGGAAGAAAATCAACAAGAGGAACCATCGATTCCAAGAGACGGAAAACAAGAAAAAAGAATTGGCACACTTTGGATATACATATAAACCAATCGGAAGAAGTAAGTAGCGGGAACTGGAGTCAGAAGTTTAGGTGAATTAATTGTGTATATACGTCACCGGAATTCTTATATGTGCGTGTCAAATTGTTGTATGGATATGTGAACTATTACAGAGTTCTGTGTTTTCTGTAGATATTTGTGAATTAAGTAGTAATATAATACGTTGAATTATTAGTCATTACGTCATAATGATTATTATATTATTTTCGGCAATTACCACAGTGCGTATTACTTATTCCGACCGAGTCTAGCTGAAGCCTCTTACAAAAAATTAAAACTAATAAGTATTAATTTGAGTTTACTTCAGTATTCAATTTAAATAGGTAATAATTATTTTAGTATTATAACATACATACATATATATATATATATATATAACTCGGCCATATTGGCCTCGCAAGGGGCTGTGCCCCTTGACCCCTCTTCCTTTCATTTCTGTCTCTTTCTCTTCTATACTTTGTGTAAAATGATCAAAATTTACAACGTAATTCGTACTAGCATCAACACAAAAAAAAATAACATAATCACAAAAATCCTATCCTAACATTTAACTTTCATTATATAAAATTTAGGCATTTTTTCGCTACACTTTTCATTACATATTTCGTTACATAAAATTGTGATATTTTTAAAATAACAATTACAAAAATCTCATTAAATATAACAAACGTTATATAAAATTGGGACATTTTTTGGGACATTTAGCGTTACATAAAATTGGGACATTTTTTCTAATGGGGGATAGCCTAAGAATTACGTTGTGTAATTAATATAGTACACAGCCCCTTTGCGAGGCCAAAATGGCCGAGTTATATACATATACACACACATATATATATATATATATATGTGTGTATATATATGTATATGTACACAAATATATAGATATACACACCCACAGGTTCATCACCACAGAGTGAAAATATAATTTAATTTAAATAAATAAGAAATACAACACGAACCTGGGGAGGTCGTTATCAAAATTACGACGAGCGACCGGAAAAAGTATAAAATATTGAAATATTACAAAAATTTCTTCCGATTCTGAAATAAATCTTTAGGAAATCGTACAAACATTAAAATTCAATAGTTTTCCATAATGTTTTAATATTTCATATCTTTTATTCTAATTTAAAAATTCAAATTTTCGATCTCTTTGTTTAACAATTTCGGTTCACATTTTGTCTTTTTATTTACTTAATTAGTAAACCGCCGAGTTGTATCCATTTTTTATATATATATATATATATATATATATATATATGTATATATCGACAGCGTGTTTACACAGGGGTTTTTTAATATATGTCCTAAAAAGAAATACTGGAAAAAAAAGAAAGAAAAAAACACGTTGCTTAATATAATTATCGAACGACTTTAGTCAAAATGAAATAGGAGAGAAAATAAAGGCGCAGGAATTGGAGCATGTGGAAGAACGAATTATTAGTATTCGTAAAATCCGCGTTGCTCTAATCGTGTTACCAGTCCCGAAGCTTTTTTTAGCCGTAGCGTGACCGAGATGGAAAAAATCAGAATTTTCTTCTGCACGCAGTTGTTGGTTGATTTTAATCGGGGGTTAAATTTGTTTTTAATTAATATTGCGAAGGATTTTTAATAGATCGGATTTTTTTGTTTTTTATTGTCGCATTGTCGCGCGTAAAAATCAGATGCAGAGATAGATTTTTGACAATCGTAGTTGTCGAAACATGTAATGATATCGTCACTATTCGGTGTGACGGTATTCTGCTAAATGCAAGTTTCGCACTAAAACACATTGTGCGACTACTTTAGGCCTAGATAAAACGAGAATCCATAACGAAAGTAACGGAAAAGTAAAAATGTAATACGAGTATGAATGCAGATAACGCGTTTTTTATTAACTCGAAGCGTAAAAGAGATGTAACAGGCAATTATGATAAGATTATGTGACGCATTTTTACATCACGCATTTTACTAATCGTAGACCGCCGAAAAAACCTGTTAGCAAAAAATCTCCTGCAAATTAAAAATTTACCGAAAATCCACGTAAAATCTGTAAAGGCGCTTATAGAAAACTATTCATTATCCAGGGCTTCGTTGTTCAGACGGAGCTCAGATAAGAAACGTTGCACTAGTGTCACTTACCGTGAATTTACTTCTGCTCCTCCCTCTCTATCTCTGAGAAAAAAGAATTGTCGATTAAGAATCGGCCGTGTACACACTTCTCCGACCGATGGATGTGTCCGCAAACCGACTGAAGGGATTGTCATATTTTCCGGAGAATAACCGAGCGAAATGGATGAATAGTCGGGGCATCGGAGCTTTCCGCCTGTAATTATAGATGGTTCGCAGGTGTCAGGTTTTTTTCCCGGAGGAACAAAGCAGCGAGTTTTCGTCTAACGAACAAACGGGCGATCCGGGCGGGGGCGACGGGGGTAATAATTATCGCGTTGATAAAAGCGTGTTTTTTTATAACGGCGGCACCGCGGCCGTACAATAATAAACTAACAAATCACTGTGCTAGGCTGAATTTGCGTCCTTTTTAAGTATTATTTTCCAGCTCTCGAGGAGTCGTTTGCCTCTTGTCGAGACTGATAGGCGAACGCGTTATTATTACTGTTACGCTACAGCTGCGATGTGTGTGTGTGCATGTGTGTGTGTCAGCGATAATTACACGATATACAATGTGCCGATGGTAAAAAAAAGGTGCTGATTTGATAATGTATTCATATTTGCAGCCTGTTTGTCTGTCACACCATATGGAATTTACCTGCCAAATAACCACGCAACACCTTTTCGTCCGTTGATACCGTCTATTTTCCACTTACGATCAGCGCGCGCGTTATCCGTTTGCGAAATAGCGCGTATGCCTCGCGTCGTCGTCACCTTTCTATACGCTATTACTGCGCTAATTGTTTTTTTTCTTACCTGCCTGACGCATCTGTGGGGCGCATCTCTTCGCGCTGCAGTCAACCACCTACGGACGAAAGTGTCGGCTCCGAGCGAGAAGGTACGGCCGGCCGGCGATAAATTTACATAAGAACCGCGATTCAGCCGGGATAATGATCGTGTCTTATCTTCGCGCCGCTTGCTCCGCTGATGAAGAAAAATTAGAACAAAGCCGCATCAACGAAAACACAAGAAACAACGGCTATGTCGAAGGGGAAACCAATTGGTCGGCGCTAGCTTCATTTTGATCCTTTACTCACTCGCCCAGTAACATTACGGTACCGCAGAAGAGTCCTTAAACGAAACGAGCACTAGAAGGAAATATTGCGATTTAGAAGTAAATATCGCGATTTAGAAGTAAATATCGAGATTTCGAAGGAAATATCGGGATTTAGAAGTAAATATGATATCGATAGTAACGACATACAATTTATAAAGTATTTATATTGGGATCAGAGAGCAAATATGAAGATAGGAAATGAATACGCCGAAGAATACTGCTGTATTAAAAAAGGAGTCTGACAAGGATGCCTTCTGTCGCCTAGGCTTTTTGATGTATATGCGGAGGAAATAATGAAATCCCTGAAACTAAGTGCACTGGGATTCCGAATTAATGGGAAATTAATAAATAACATTTCATATGCGGATGATAAAGTACTAATAGTAGAAACAGCCGAACAAATGCAAAGAATGCTAGACATCATAAATAAAGAAGGAGGAAAGTATAATATGAAAAAAAATTAAAAATAAAATGAAAATAATGAAGTGCTCCAGGTCAAAAAGCGCAGAAACACAAATACAAATAGAGGGACAGCAACTAGAATATGTAAAAAAAATATAGATACTTAGGTGTACTGATAACTGAAGATGGGCGTGACGATATAGAAATAAAACCCAGAATAGCAATGGCCAGACAGGCCTTTGGGAATTTAGAAAATGAATAATAACAAATAAGAAAATGAATATAGATATGAAAAAACGAATATTACGGTGTTATGTGTGGTCTGTAATGCAATATTCCGCTGAAACCTGGACGATAAGTGCAGACTGTAAAAAAAGAATTGTCGCGGTTGAAATGTGGGCATACAGGCGTATGCTAAAAATCCCGTGGACGGATTTCATAACAAACCGTCAGGTGATGAATAGGTGTGTAAAGTAGATAAGTTGCAATTGTATGACGATATAAGAAGAAGAAAAATTGCATACATTGCCCACAAAATTAGAGAAGAAGGCTTATTCAATCCGGTGACACGGGGGAAAATTAAAGGAAAACCTCCAAGAGGAAGAAGGAGAATGGAAATGATGAATACGAACACAGGAATTAAAGACTTCTTCCTATTAACAAAATTAGCCAGATGCCGGAACTTATAATGTTCGTGACGTGCAACCTCCCGAATGGGAGATGCAACAATAATGATGGTGATCGCGATTTGGAAGTAAATATCGCGATTTAGAAGAGTCCCGTCGGCGGGGCAGTGCAAATTTGAAGAAATCGTTTTTCGACTAGATTTCTGAAAATTGTTTTAAAACGGTAGGGAGAATTTTTTTTTTTAAATTTCAGTAACATTTCGAAAGAAATCTTTCGATGGCTATAAATTGTTTACATTTTAAAAGCGCACTCTGAATTTCCGTAAATTATTAATAATATCAGGGACGAATCCAGAAGGACATGGGCGGTGGAATTATATAATTACGTAAAATCTCCTACGATAGGAGTAGATCTGAGAAATACCTCTTGTTTCATAAGAAAAAATCAAATAGCCACCAGCTCTTTATGTAAACTTAAAAAATGTTTTAAAAATACGTGTAATTATTACAATTTTTAATTTAACTTTTGTCTCTTATATTTAGGGGTGAAAAATTAATTAAATTATAAAATTCTAGCTGAAATGGTAGTTTAATAATAGTAAGGAAGACAATATTTTTATTAGACTTTATTTTTGTTAGTAATCCGATCCGAATTCTCTTCGTTCGTAAGTTTAAATATATGTATATATTTCTCATTGAACTCTATTTTTAATTAAAATTGCAAAATAAAAATTTTAAAAATGAATAAAAAAGACAAAAAGATCGACGACAGTTGTGTTTAAAATAGAATAAAAAAGGAACACTATAAAAAAGGAACATTAATAGTTTTACTAGGAAAAACGGTATTAAATATTAATTGTTAAAATCCGTAGATAAAATTCATACAAATCTCTTTTATAGCATAAATTAAAAAAAATTTTTCATAAAGGCTTTGATTCTTTTTTGAGTGGGGCAGAAATGTCCCCTATTACCTTCCCCCGTGGATCCGCCACTGATAATATACCAGCGTGTTTTCCTTTCTCCCTTTACCGTACTCGACACGTTCGTAAATTATTAAGTAATTAAATTACATTTCGATTAATCAGCTCTCGCTAACTTTCTCGTTATGCAAAATCGTACGTGAGATTAGTAGTCTCATAAAGTTATATTATAATCCGATTTTTTGTAGCATTTCGTCGATCACTTTTTTTTAAAAATGATTTCCATGATATTCTGGAGCATTTTTTTGAAGCGTGTATTATGTCTCATCTCGGTGCGGCAGCTATTTTGATTTCTACCGTTTCTTTCCAGCAACTTTTTTTACTCTCCAGCTAATGTGTCTCTCTCGCGTTATATGTTTAAGTAAAATGATTACACTGGTGGATTTCTCGTTGTTTCACAGTCATTTTGGTTCTCATGAGAATCTACTTATCATTTACTCGCTTTAATGAGACGGTTTTGGCTAATAACAAACATCCGCTAACGCCCCCTGGAATTCCGCATTGTGGCTCACACCGTTGACCGAAATCTGACACGCGAGTGGGGATGGGATGAAATGAAGCGAATTGTTTTGTTATTGTTTTGACCGATGATGATTCGTTTAAATCGCTCTAATAATTAACCAAAAACTATCAAAGTTCCGTTGAAATATTAATTAATCATTTTTACTTAAGTCCGGCCAAATCTTTGTGAAAAGTGTATATTCCCAATCGAAAGGTAATAATACACCTTCCGCGATCAACTTTGTAGTATCAAAGTTCGCGCGCCGGTTTGAAATAAATCACATCGTACCTAAAGCTAAAAATGCTAAAAACGGCGGGAAAAGAAATTAATCAAAAAACTTTCTATTTTACGGGTATTTCAGTTTTTTCTAGTTTTGTGTAATCGCTGCTAAATTTATCAACATGTTTGTGTCCGAGTTGGCACCTACTCATTTCTCTTCATTTACATATTCTTATGCTTTTGCACGTGCAGCTCTAATGGTTCTCGTTTGATTTTTGTTTTGTTTTGTTCCTTTTTTTTTGTTTTTTTTTTTTTTTCGTTTTTTTCGTGAACATGCGGCATGTTTTTTTCACGCTGCTTTATCGGCCTGCGCTTTAATTATCATCGTTTCTTTGTTTTCTTCCGGTGCCTGCCGTAACTTTTAAGACGCCATTTACAACATTTAAATCGTTGTTCATTTCCTTATTTTTCGTCCTACATGTAAGGTCACCCCTTTTTTCCGATTCGGTTTAGAACTGAAAAAAATGGTATTTTATTTAGCCACATCGATGGCGACAATTTACACCGAAATCTGTTTTTGTCGTATTTTTAATCACGGTACTCGCTTTTAAATTTAACTATTACGCGGTCTATCCACTTCCGAGCTACTACCTTTTTATTTTTCTACACATATTTTTCCATTAACTTTTCGTCGTCATCGAGTCTGTTTTTGTTTTGTTTGTTGCTTTTTTTTTTTTTACGAAATTCCTTTCTTCTTATTGCCTCTTAGTCGTCGCGATAGCCTAGTTGCTAGAGCGCTTGACTTCCGTTACGGGGGTCACGGGTTCGATCCCGAGCGACGACCGAACTTATTACAAGAATTAAATAAACAAATAAATAATCACTAATAATGACGTGGAAAGCAATGTGGCAAACCACCACGTATAATATGCGCGCTAGGTCAGTACACAGCAGACACACACACACACGGGACTGCACTTGTATATGACGATATAAATCAAGCGATTACTAATCAGTTCCGAATGAAGTCTTGCGCGTGTACACATTCGTACTGCATATAAACAATTGCCTAGTACACTAATACTTATGTCTGTACAGCTGAGATGTACGAGGATAGGTAGTCGCCGACGCTTAGGAATTAAGTATGGCACTATAAAGAAAAGAAAATTGCCTCTTAGGGGTAGCGCGCGGTAACCTAGAAGTTAAGGTGTTTGACTAAAAAAATCAGAGGTGTCATGGGATTTCGGGAGTTATTTTCCATCCGAATCCGAGTGGCTCCCAGATATACAACTAACCTGAAATTGAATATTCAGGTTATACCAGAGCTGGTAGTAAAGAGGCTTTCCTCGGACTATTCGAAAAGTGTTCTATTGGCTATCTCCTCTCCTTTTCCTACTCATATTATCCCATTATTCCCCAGATTCGCTTCTTAATTTCTAATTTATTCCCATCCCGCTCCTCTGTTCTAATCGATCTACTATGGATTCTCGGCCATTGCAGCATGCAACGAGCTGATTGACTCGTTGGCACGTTCGACGGCGATCAATGATATCTGTTCATTAGTAGATTTCTTGCTCACTCTCTACTATCTCTCTTGTCGTTGGATTCTATCCTTCATTCTTTACCAATTCTCGATCTTTTTACTATACAGCCCTTTCCTTTCTCTCTTTCTTGGTTTAATCTTTTCCCCTTACCGTACCCGTTCGATTATTTCCTCTATAGTTCGCCTGCGGTTCAATCGTAGTTTGCTTCCGGCTTCCCTTTTCCGTTTTTCTATTGTTCAATCTCATTTGTGTTAACCTTCCAGAGATCAATTATACCTGCGACGCGAATCACATCTTGCTCGAGAGCGCCCCTTTATTTCCTTCGAACGTGCTGTATTCTAATCTTCTGCGCCTTGGCCTTCCTACTCCTTATAGTATCCACTCCATTCTTGCATTCGCCTCTCTCAATATAGTGTTCCCCTTTGTTTTATCTCCTCAATTTCTACTCTTTTCCTTATATAATGTATAATTCTCTGCGTCGGGTAAGTTCCACTGTTGACGTGCCCCCCCCCTCCCCCCAAAAAGTAAAGAGGCAGATCCTGAGTATATAGAAAGAAACTAGTCCCCCCCCCCATATTCTCATTCGATCTATTTATGAAAAGCTTCACAATTCGTGCGGGGTACCTTATCAAGCATACGTAAATTACTTTACTTACCTATTTCTCTTTTTGAAAGGCGTGGTCCTGCAACGGCAATTCCTATACCTTCTTCCCTCGAATATGCAATCTCACTCATCACTCGCTCTATCCAAGGTGATTTTTTCTGGATATTCTTCGTCCATAACGAAAAGTTTCTCATTCGTCATCATTATTTTCTCGAATACTTCTTGTGTGTACTTCACGCTCTAAGCAGTTTCGTTCGAAACTGCGGTACGATATTTTCTTTCCGTAATATTTATTTAGCCGATATTTTCCATCCATTTCCACGATTTCCCTTTTCCCGTGCAAATCGATTTTCTTTCTTTTCATCACTTTCTTCCATTACTGTCAGTGTCTTCTTCTTCACCCTACTGAGATTACCTGCGATGCTAACCGTGTTTTGTTCGTCTCTTCCTTCTTCTTACACCCTACAGTGCATTATATTCGTTTCCCTTTCTTCACTTGTCATCCCCCTCATCATCATAAAGGTAGCATCTCCCATTATGTACGTCGGCATCTGGCTGATTCTATTAACTGGAAAAACCCATTAATTTCCGTGTTTATGTTGTCGGTAAGTTCCATTCTTTTCCTTCCTCTGAGTGGTTTTCCTTGAATTTTACCCTGTGCTGCCAAATTAAACAGACTTTCGTCTCGATAAATTTAGTTTTTCTTCTTTTTATGTCATCCATTAATTGTAATCTGTCGACTTTGCATCTATTCAACACCTCTCGGTTGATTGATCCGTCCACGGAATTCTTAGCATGCGTCTATATGCCCGCACTTCCATGGCGTTTATTCTTCTTTCACAATCTGCATTTATTGTCCAGGTTACCGCCGAGTAAAGCAATACGGACCAAACATAACAACGCAGTATTCGTTTCCTTGTTTCTAGATCCAGTCATCTCCCTCTACATCTTGGATTTATTCAATTTTAAATTAAAGATTTTGCAGGTAGCTTTTAACCGTCTTGTTTGCACACTGTTGCCATTAACGGCGTGTCCCCGTTCCGATTTAAAAAAAAAGGCTTTTACTAATTTCGACTCGTATTTTTTATTTACATTTTCTACTACGATACTTAATACGTTCCACACTCTATACTGGGCTTACAATTCTGTCATCGAAAAATCAAAATTTGTTTTTTTTTTTTTTTTTTTCATTTGTACCACCTTATTTCCTGCATCGTTGCTTAAAAAAGTGAAATTTCCCGGAAATCTGACAATTTCTCTGTATTTTGAAATACAAAGGTTTTCTACCGTTCCCGTAGAAAAAAGTAATATTACCTTCGCCCCTTTTGCTTTTTTTAGTATTTTGAAACCATCTGTTTTTACCTTTCCCGCTACGCTGCTTACTGGCTGTTCGCATGTTGGACTATTCCGATAGTTGCGTATCCGCCTAGAACGATTGCGAATTTGATCAGTAAACTAAGACAGATTCACCAGCCAGACGTTAATTAAACGTTATTTTTTGCGCTTTTTTGGATTAAGTTTTGTAGACAAAAAGAGGCATTCTTGATATTTGCAGGTTGATGATAAATTATATAAACGGACAATTTAAAAGTATTTCCGGTAAATGAACAAATAAATCGTTAAGATTTTTTTTTAATTTCTTTAATTTCAATCAGCGACGATGTTTTTTTTTGTTTTTTTTACTTTTTTATTGGGCTTGTCAGCTACGGACGATTACCCATCAAGAAGGAAGGACGTAGGACAAAAGGAAACTGAGGAAACTGAGGAAACTGAGGAAACTAAGAAAGTTATTCGGGGAAGCTGGAGACGGCCAGAACTACTATGGCGAGATAGCAAGGGAGTCAAAAAAGATCGGTACTAGAACTGGTGCAATTGGCAGTCCGAAGGGAAATAAATGTGTGGACGAAAAAATATACAGGATACGTTAAAGGAAAGGAAAGCTCTGATGTCTTGACGATGTTTTTTTTTTTTTTTTTTTTTTTTTTTTTTTTTTTTTTTTTTCTTGTTTGGGTTTTTCCCTGGGCTTGTCAGCAACGGACGATTACCCATCAACATGTGTACATAGCAGCAATTAGGAGTAACAAGGAATGGAATCTGATAAAGAATGCTATACCAAAGATGGAGAAACAATAACAATCAACGTCGAAAAATGCCAAACGTATGTATCCTGAAAAGAAAAGAAATGACGAAGGTAAGAGCAAAAGGAGTTAGCTGTCCCATACCATGGTCACATCTGCAATTACAGAGCCCACAGTACAAACGGACAAAGGAATCTGGCTATAAATAATTAAGGAAGAAGAAACACGGGATGTTTAAAAAGCAGTTAGATCCATCAAGCACGAAACCTATATAGAACACAGCGCTTAGCGTCCGTAAACAATTATCCGAAAGTTCAATGACTTTCTCCATCACTATAAAGCAAAGTTTATAGTTTTTAATTATGAAACATTAATCATATTTATGGCGACGACTGCAGAAACAGCGCCTACCATTCTGTTAAAAGGAAATGAGCAGAATTTTCACTGAACACTATGGCCACACTGCAACAGCAGCGCCCGCAGTGCCGGCTAACAAGGAGTTCACCTATCTACCGTTAGGGCCGCAAATGCGACAGCGAGCCCGCAAAATTAACTGCGAGCTGTGCCTGTTTGTGACTGTAACTGCAACATCAGTGCGTGTTCTTCGTTTAGAGAGGAGTTCGTTGGGAATCACTGGACACGATAAGTTAGGAATGCCAAAATAGGAAATACTGAAGGGATTAGATATTAATATAATGAAGTACAGAGGATAGGAATTTTGCTACAATTGGTATGATCAACGTTGACTGTAATGAGAGAATAAAGGACACACAATATGGAGTTGGAACATCATGTGAGAGAAGCTCCGTGTATAGAGCTGCCCTTTCCGATGATAAAGAGGAGCATTCAAAGAATACATGATCAGAGTCACATACGACTGTGTTATCGATACACAGCGGACAAATAGCAGAGGACACTATGGAGAAACGATACAATGAAGCAGGAAGTCGACTGTGACCAGATCGAAGACGACAAATAGCAGATATGATGAATCGGGGAAGGTGCGGAAAATGTAGATACCATGGTTGAGTAGGTGGATTAGGGTGAATGGAAAAATATTGTGAATTAGGACTGGAGAAGGATGATTTATAAAAAGATTTCCAATTGGCCTTTTGGATACTTTTTGCTATATTTAATAATTCATGAGAAGGAATCCGTCCGACTGGCCGCCCAGAAGGAATAGCCGAACGAGCAAGATAATCCGCCTTTTCGTTGCCCGCAATTCCGGCATGACCAGGAATCCAAAGAAAGTCGATGGTTAATGAGTGCAATCTGCAAAGACTGAAAATCAGTGATCGGATGCGCAGAATAATAGGATCAGAGTAAGAAGGAACATATGCAGAGGATATACACTGAAGGGCGCTTTTGCAATCAGAAATTAGGAGGAACATTTTACATTGAGGAAAAGATGGAATGAGCTCAATGGCACGTAGTAATGCCAATGTCTCCGCATAATAAATTGAACAAAATGCAGGAATTTTGAACAGGCTGGAATGGTCAAGAGCAGGAATGTAGATAGATGCACCCACTCCGTGTGCCATTTTGGACCCATCCGTAAAAATTAGGGTATGGTTAGCAAAGAATGATGAAACTGCCTGGTTAAATTCATAAACTGTTGCATGAGCAGGGAGATATTTTACATAAGAAGGCAAAGAAAAAAGATTAGGAGAAGGAATAACATTTAATATCTCAAACTGGAAAAATGGAAGTTTATCGAAAGTTAGGATGAAGGGCGAAAACTTAATAAGACGCGAGGCAATGTGGCAGAGAATGGGAATGGTTAAGTATGATATGTAAAATTCAATTTTTCAGACCTCGCCATGGGGATACCTCGGACAGTGGTCGTTTTTATGATTCTTGTAGCGCGGTTACTTTCAATTGACTGTGTACCGTTTTATTGAAATAATAACGGGTGTTTCTTTGTAACGTGTCATGAAACAATTAAATTTTTTTTGTGTACGAATTTCCGTTACAATTTCCGTAACGGTAATACACGATTTCTGAATAACGCGAAAATGTAACTTCTTATTGCCGCCATGGCGGTCACCGTATCAGGAAAATTATTTCTTAAAATTAACGGTATCTCGTGTTCTTCGGTTTGGCCTCTTTTCCGGTAATAATTTCTACGCTGGTTTCGCGCTTATTTAGAATTATTTTTATAACTTAATTGTTAATATCGTCCGTTTTCAGTTCTGTTCCGTACGACTATAGCAGAGTGCGGGAATCGCCGGAAATAATTTTCCACTTTGTCATTCAGACTTTCGTGTCGCCAACGGGGTGTTTTTTTTTAATTTGCTCGCGGGAAGAGTGTTGATAATTTTCGAGTGTGTTTCTTCTAATCTTTTACAGCATAGGCGCAAAATTAACCTTTTTAAAGAGCTATAAATATACGCATAGACGGAATTTAGCCAGTAAAAGAAAGCAAATACACCGAGAAGACACGAATGTGGAGAAAAATAAATAAAAAAACGCTAGACAAGACAAAAGAATGCGTACACATCTGTCTACATACATATAGATGTGTGCATGTGTGTGTGTAGAATATGTACGGAGAAGAGAAAAATAAATAAGAAAAAGAATTCAAAGAGATTATTGAATAGAAAGATATGGACAATGACACAATATGGTGTAAACTCTGTCGAAAATATTCAAATAGAGAGAAATAAAAATAAAAAAGATCGGGCCATTCAGAAAAGAAGGATATAGCGATAATAATGAGGATAATAGAATAAACAGACACAAAGTGTAAAGGTCATCATAATCGTCACAATGGGAAGTGGTGTTTTTTCTTTCTTTTCAATACAAGTAGTAGTCATGAAGAGATCACACAGAGATAATGGACTGGCCTGACGGAAGAGCCGAAGATAAAAGTCCGTGATTTTACTTTTAATGGGTGCTCATCTCCGAACCAGACGACACAACAAGAAGATGAATCGAAACCGTAGACAAGGAGAACGGCCGCAGATATGGCGATAAAACGTAAAGGATAGCGGTGACATAGCAAGGAAAGAAAACTCCGCAACGAGATGGGCTTCATCAGCGCGTAATCATTCTCTTCGGAAGAATAAACGCAGACACGTAGACACCACGCTTACATACAAACACAGTACCTACAAACAACTACATAATATTACACGGGGCGCCGATAGATCCCTATGAGGTTACCTTACGTACAGTAGTGTTTTTCAGTAATAGACGCTATGGTTGTGTACGCTCGCCCGACGACTTCTTCCATACAAAATTTTACTATCGACTGACGAAGGTATAAATAAAAATTCATTCTTCACTATGAATAATAATTTTTCCGCCGACCGCACATCTTCTTCCTCTATAATTGTATTGAAGAAAATTTTTATACCTTTTTGCACCCTCTTCCCATCATCGTTCGGCTTAGAATGAATTCAGTCGAATTGTCGCGCAAATTCGCCAAGTTCAATACCGATATCTATCCGACGCAGTTGAATACGCGACTTTAAGAACCCACTGAAAGGATGCGTCAATACGCAGAGCAGCGTGACCTCCACTTCTATGGATTTCGGTCAGAATACGATTGTACAACTGGAATTGCTGCATATTTGATAAATCAGAATTTTATACACTTTATTTGGCCGCAAATATATATATATATATATATATATATATATATATATATATATATATATATATATATATATATATATTAGCGTGGTTGATAAACGCGAGGAGGCAAATTTTAGAAATATATCCTCAGTCATTCTTACAAAGAACATAATAATAACGCGTCCTAGTAACCTTTTCTTTTAGTTCGTATGGTTTTAGTTTATTCTTTCATCCGGTACAATAATAATAAAAAGGAAAAAAACATTGTTTAGATAGTACAGAATAAAAAGGAAATTAAAATAATTTTTTAATACATTATACACTAAACTGTATATATATGTATATATATATATAACTCGGCCATTTTGGACTCGCAAGGGGCTGTGCCCCTTGACTCCTCTTGCTTTCATTTCTGTCTCTTTCTCTTCTATACTTTGTATAAAATGATCAAAATTTACAACGTAATTCTTACTGGCATCAACACAAAAATAAGTAACATAATCACAAAAATCCTATCCTAACATTTAACTTTCATTATATAAAATTAAGATATTGTTTCATTACATTTTTCGTTACATATTTCGTTACATATTTCGTTACATAAAATTGTGACATTTTTTAAATAACAGTAACAAAAATCCTATAAAATATAAGAAACGTTACATAAAATTGGGACATTTCTTTGGGACATTCTGCGTTACATAAAATTGGGACATTTTTTCGAATGGTAGGTAGCCTAAGAATTACGTTGTAATTAATATATGTATGTATGTATCATAGATATATGAATTACATAATTCTTAGGCTACCCCCATTGGAAAAAATGTCCCAATTTTATGTAAAGTTTGTTATATGTTATAGGATTTTTGTTATTGTTATTTAAAAAATGTCTCAATTTTATGTAACGAAAAAATGTTTTTATGTAATGAAATGTTAGGATAGGATTTTTGTGATTATGTTATCTTTTTTGTATTGATGCCAGTAAGAATTACGTTGTAAATTTTGATCATTTTATACAAAGTATAGAAGAGAAAGAGATAGAAATGAAAGTAAGAGGGATCAAGGGGCACGGCCCCTTGCGAGGCCAAAATGACTGAGTTATATATATATATTTATTTATTTATATGGGAGGTTGGTAGATCAATTTTATTTCTTAAAATATTTATCTTGCACTATGACGTCCTTTTTAAAAAGTAATCTTCGAGTTCTTCCTATCCAATTCGAGAGCTCTGCACAATAAATGAGATAGCTGTCAAATTGTCAGGGCTGATAACTGTAAAATAATTCGTACTAAGGTTAACAGGAGCAATGTAATACTAATGCTGAATGAACAAAATGCGATACAGTGGAATGTCCTCGAAGATTAATGAAATTAAAGTTGTAAAGTATTTGTATCCATTCGGGACGATGACGGTGGTGGGCGGGGGGATATAGACTAAACCTTGGTTTTGCGCAAATAGAAGTTCGGTAAGAGACTACATTGTGTAAAGTTCACGTGATTGAGAACTGACCATTACGGTACAACTAGCCACTTATTTCAATTCGATATAAACAGCGATCCGATATGCGAAAAATCAAACGAGAGATCTTCAGAGTACTGAGTATGTCGTTTAATACATTTATGATTTAATAATTGGAAAACACTACCTACTTCGACGATATTAATCATTAATGAGCCATTTTATTTGTAATTAGTAAGGAACTTTTTAATTTTATAAAGATCAATCAGATATTAAAAATTTTCGAACATGGGGAAAATTGGATAATGGCCAAAGTCAAGCCAAAAAAAATATAAATATTAATTTTATTTGCGATATATATATATGTATTCATTTTTAGAGCTGCATCTATAAGTTTTTAAAAAATTTTCCTGTAAACATTGCTTAATTGTTATTCTAATTTCGTTTTGTACCGATCGTTGCTAAAAATTACCTGAAAAATTGAGAACAAGAGGATAAATATTTTTTTACTTTCATTTTTTCGAGTATTTCAAATCTTTCAAAACTGGTACGGTATTTTAAAACAAAATGCAACAGAGGTAAAATAGGTCATTTTACATAATCATAAATCTATTCAGCTAAAAAACTGTACATGAAATTTCAGAAGTACCTTATAATTTTTTAATTTCTTTTTTTTTTTTCGTTCGTTCATTAGAATTTGTTTAGACGACTGACAGTTTCGAAATTAAGACACTTTTCGAACGTTAATAAATGGTATTCCTTTTTAATAAGCTTTCATTTTTAAATCAAAGAGAAAAACAAACATTTTGACGTTGAATTTATCGAATGAGAATAAATTAAGGCGAATAATGTATAGCCGCGCTAACCGGATATATATGAAATAACAAATTTACACACGTGCATTCCCGCCATTCGTACCAGTAGGCATTGTATACCGAGTTCGTATACAGGAAACAACATCTTGTAGCGCATGCGATACGTTCGTTTTCTTATAAGAACGAACTATTAAAGGTACAAATTCGACTGTTTGTACATGTCAGAAACTTTTACAATTGTGTACCTATTCGTTTCTGCTTACAAAATAATCGGTTTTGTAACATTTCAGTACTTGAAAAATTAACGAACAACATTAATTCTAATTTCTTTAATGTAAAATACGAATATATGCGTTAAACTGAACCCGCTGCCTACATAAGACCGTGAAAGGGCCACTGCGAATTAGCAAGCATTTTGATAATTTCACGAAAGGTAGAAGCTTTGCAATTTAGTTAGCGGCTCAAGATTCTTATTTGCTCGCTGGAATAATTTATAATCCGCGCTAAATGTCGCATCAATTAGAAGTCGGCAGAGCGAACATGTAACTTTTTTTTTTATTTTCTCGTATTTAAATACAAGCAAAATTACTTGTACCATTTAAAAAATTAGAAGTCAAAATAAATAAATAAATAAATAAATAAATAAATAAATAAATAAATAAATAAATAAATAAATAAATAAATAAATAAATAAATAAACAAAAACATTTATTTATATCAAACTATGTAATAATTACTGTACAACATAAAAGAAACAATGAGTGAAATAAATAGATATAGTATGTAATAATTTGTTATGGGGTTTTTTACTTTTGATTCTCATTTTATTTTTGAAATATTGTAACGCATTTGCGGTTCGTAAAATTAGTCGTTACCGAGGCCAGCAAAAACGTGAAGTAAGTAACGTGAAGCGAGTCCCATACACTTTTAGCAGGGCGTCGGGGATTGTGAAGTTAACGTTCACAGTGTACTAAGCCTAATGGATCTGATGAGAATACTGGGGTGGGGGAGTTCCTTTCTACCTGGATCTGCCTTTACTTTCCTCCAGATAATTCTCTGGTATAAGCAATGTTCAATTTCAGATTAGGTATATACCTGGAACGAGACAAGTCTCGGATTCGTGTCCTCTGATTTAGTAGCCAGCGCCTTAACCACTAGGATGTTCTCGTGTTTTAGCAAAACAGTAGGTGCATTAAAATTAACACGCATAACATAATGAAATTAGTAAAATCCGCGTTTTATACTTGGCTACCAAGTCGGAGGTCACGGGTTCGAGACTTGTCTCGTCCCGGATCCAACTCGCTCCCAAGCTTACCCAGCCTGAAATAATTGGGTACCAGAGAAATCTGGGAAAGTAAAGGCGGCCGAGAGAAAGGAACTGGCCCCAGTATTCTCCTTAGATCTATTAGGCTTAGTACCATTATGAAAAGCTTAACTTCACAATCCCGACGCCCTGTCAAGGGTATGGAACTCACTTTACTTTTATATGAAATTAATATCACCCACAAGAAACGTACATGTTTAGTATATAACGAAATCGTAGAAACCAACACCCGCCCTTAATAGAGAGTATTCGTGTTCGTCTGAGTAGCGCGATTGAGACACGAAGAGTTAAGAACATTAGAATTTAAGAGTTATCGTAGCAAATCGTCGAATTCGTTCTTTATTTCAAATGGTCAACGAAAACGGAACGGCGGTTGTTAGTTTTACCTGGTCAGGTGAATCGCAAAGAGGACGCGAATGTGGCGGCGCATGAACAGGGAGCATGAAGGAAAACAATTCCCTGAAAATCCATCCACGAGAAACAATCATTTCGGTTTAGAGTAAGTGCTAGAGTAACCATGCTGTATTGAGCATTTCGATTATCTTACCGAATCTAGGAAGATGCGAGTTTGGCAGAGTTCCGCATAATCAGGAAATTCAAAATTTTCGCTAACCGATGAGTACTTCGAGGAAAAATTCCGTCTCTCGCTTTTTCTTATGACCTGTGTAAAGCTTCGATTACTCGGAAAACACATTGTTGGCGATTATTTGAATATAACTTGCTATTAGGGCTTTATTTAAAATTCGAATTTTTTCTTTTTATTCTCTTTATCCTTTTTTTTTTTTTTTTCGATTGTATTTATCCACAGAGCAACGTAACTATTATTACGAAGGTTCTGGGTTATATAGGAATGATTTTTCACTTTTAACCGCGGATAATAACGAATCGGACTAAAAAGAATACTTTTCTTACTCGGATAAATTACTAAACAGTAATAATTATTGAAATCGAATCGTTCACCGGAGAGATAATTCGAAAATTTCAAATTATAAGGATACTCTAAATGTTTTATCTGTAAGATACGGATCATTCTGCATTATTAAAATTACTACACGCACACAACAGCCATCTGGTGTTTCTTCATGTTCATTAATCACACTTCAAACATTTTCACGGTGTCAATGACTGCTGATCCACTCCATTTCTGTGATCGCTGGTACTTTCTTTGTCGAAAGTTTCCCTTTCTTTTCTTAATCGTTAGCGACTCTGTTTACAAAAAAAAAAAAAAAAGAACGTATTTATTTATTTATTTGTTTATTTATTTATTTATTTATTTATTTTTGGCTCGAATTAAACAGCCTTGCCGAAAGGGGAAGGGTGACTTCTTTTATGTAAAATTCAGTCAAATTTCTAAAAATTTGTAAAGAATTTTTTCTCGTTTTTCTTTTTCTTATTTTCACGCATTTGCAAACGAATTGTGTTCGAATTGCCGAAATTTCGCTTCAAACTTTTCTCTTATTTCCTTTCTTTTGTAGTTTTGTTCCTGTCCGGCTAAACTAAGGTATTTTATACGATTATCATCCTCCCGATCTTCAACTCCCGGGAAATAGAAAACTAGAGCTTCTTCTGGTAACTCCTTTATATAAAACTTGAAGATAAGTAAATAATTTTATCAGTAAAACAAACGATTCAGTACACTGACCTACTTAGGGAAAATTCCGATTGAAATTATGACGAACTAAAAAAAAAACTGTTCGTTGGAGATTAAAAATCGTCTACTGGGTAACACTTTAATGACTTCAATAGATACATATGGGACTGTGTGTCATGAATTCGTGATTAAGAGAACATATATTGATCTTCTTTATAATATAGTTTTAGTCTGATATGTATAAATTAAATGGCCAGTTTGTTTTGTATCGGAAAATTCATCTTTTTTCGAAATTAGCGTTATTAGCACAAGTGCCAATTTCCTTTTTTTGTTCTTTTAAAGGAACATTTGTATTTTAGTTACATTCTATATAAGATGGGTAACAACACTTTAATGACTTCAATAGATACAAATGGGACTGTGTGTCATGAATTCGTGATTAAGAAAACATAGGTATATTTTATTTAGCTTTGGTCCGATATGTATAAATCGAATTACTGGTTTGTTTTATGTAGGAAAATTCATTTTTTTTAAAATTAATAGTGTATAAATGCCAACTTTCTTCCTGTTGTTCTTTTAATGGAAGATTTGTATTATAATTATATTGTGTAAAACGGGGTTGTTGATACAATTTATACAGGGACGGATCTGAAGAAACATTTTCGGGAGGGAAATTATGTTATAATCCCATAATATCATATACGCGGTAGGCAGTAGATTTGAGAAAAATGCCTTGTTTCATGAAGAAAATGAAATAGCGCGACCACCTTTTTGAAGATTGAAAAATGTTTTAAAAATACATCATTGTTACAATTTTTAATTAAATTTTTGTTTTATTTTTTAGGAGGTGAAAAATAAAACGAAATTATAAAATTATACCTTAAATATGGTAGTTTAGAATTTGAATAGTAAATTACTAGAAAGAACAGTATAATAGTATTTTTATTCGACTTTATTTTTATTTTTGTTAGTAATTTATTTGTTTTGACTTTCTCGTGTCTTTCCCTGATATTAAGTTCTCAAAGAAGATCATGTTTTCCGATTTTAAAATATTAAACTGCCTGCAGGTACCGGCTATTATATAGATGTGTATTACAGGGCGTGTTACGTATTTGCATGCGTATATGTGTACTTGTACTTAAACATAACGCTAAGTTTACTAATATTATGATTTATGGAATAAGTTAAGATAGTTTGTAATTTTTGTACTTTTCTTTTTTTTTTTTTTTTTTATAATAAATGTTAATAAGAGTGTCGGGCACTCACACAAGGGGCGTATTTGCCCTGTAAGACGTACGATTTATTTTTTAAAAAAATCCGATTCGAATTCTTTTTGTTCGTGAGCAAGTTTAAATGTATATATATGTTTCTCATTGAACTATTTTTAATTAAAATTACGAAATAAATAAGAAAAGCAAAAGATCGACGACAGTTGCGTTTAAAATATAATAAAAAACGTGACATTAATAGTTTTACTAGAAAACATTATTAAATATTAGTTATTAAAATCCCTAGGTGTAATACTTCTACAAATCTGTTATCATAGTATAACTTAAGTTTCACTGTCAAAAACACATTTCTTTATCGAGGTTTTAGTTCTTTGTGGGGGGAATGTCATCTATCCCCTCCCCTCGGGGGAGATCCACCACTGATTTGCATTCATATCAGTTGTACACGATCAAATATTGTAAGCTTTATTACAAATAAACGTTATAGTTGTCTTGAGAACCTACAAACACAAATCACCTTGTGGGTTTTCTCCATAATTATGTTGTATAAAAAAAAACAAAAAAAAAAAAAAAAACAAAAAAAAAACAAAAAAAAACACCTTTTTTCATTTAAGCGATTTCTAATTATTTTTAATTTCCAATTATTATGTAAGCCTTCTTGTCAGAAACACACGGTATAGAGTATATTTAATAATTCCGTATAAATCATTTGCTAGCGCGTAATCATGTATACATAAATACACACATAATATTGTTACGCGCAGGTAGTGAAATTAAGTTCACGAAATGAGTCGCCACATTCTGTGGTACAATTCGGCAAGAATATTGACTTCTTCTAATTAATTGCACAGTCAGCTGAAGTATACTGTACTGGTGCGGAATAGAAATTACTTCGCATTTAAATATTATTTAAAACGCAATAATATGACAAGTAACGAGCAGAAGTCGAGCGAGCACACGAAATTGTGTATACACATAAAATTAACAAAAACTATTACGCCCGTTTCATTCGGGAAAATACTTTTATGTTATCAGAAATATCCGCATTCAAAATACTCCTAGATTACTCAGTATTTGTTTTTCCCTACCCTGGGCGCGTTAGCGGCTTTGACCCCCAACAACGTGATAATACAATGGATAGAACTAAATAGCCGAGCGGTCAGAAATGGAAAAGTCAAAGGACAGCAGCAAACGAAATAACTGAAGGAAATGAGAATTGGAACACAAATATATACAAGAAGGCTCAGAAGCGTGAAGAGAGCAGAAAGGAGAAAGGGCTAAAGAAAAACGAAAGCGAGAAGAAGGGAGTAGAGAATGATTGATTCTGAGTCTAATTAAGGAAACAATAGTTAGAATGAAACCAAGGCAGGAAAACCGGTTGAGTAAAACGGTAGTATGAATAATGATTAGAGAATAAAGATGTCCAGCCAAAGTCTGGAATGATTATAGCGTGATAGGGAAAGAATGTCTGAAGAAGGAAAAGAGTCGGGGAAAGGACCATTGCGGGCGCTGAGCGAGCTAAAGAGTCAGCTGAGTCATTTCCCTCTATTTGGAATGACTAGGAACCCACAGAAAGTCTATGAGGATGGAACGGGACGAGAACAAAGAGGAGACGAGAGATCGAATTGAGAGAATGATACCGTCAGAGGAATCGGAGAGGGCTTGAAGAACGCCTTTAGAATCGGAAATGATCAGGAATTTTATTATTCAGTATTGAAACGTTTACAACGACTATCAAAAATCAAGCGATTTCGATTTTTCCGAAGCTGCAAGCTCCTTCAAATTATCGAATGAGCATTCGAAAACTTTTTTTTCCTTTTTCTTTTAATATTACACGCGTAATATGCAATAATTGCTGCCATATATATTAATTTAGGCGTGTATTGTAACGAAATTCATTAAGAACATTTCCCTTCAAAAGGTGTCTCATTTGAAGAAGTCTGTTTACGGTACCTCATCAAATCGAAAAATCCGGCCTGTGCAATGTGCACTACTCTAAAATTGGCTCATCGACGATTATTCGATATTATACGATTTTCAGTAAGCGCATCAAAAATTCGGACTAATTAATATTTAGGCTGGTACTTGCAATAAATGATCTAGCGACCGAAAAACAACCTCAGGAAAAAACTTAACGAAACACCAGCGCCACTTTTCCCCTAGTAGAGGAAATCCAGTGGGTCGGAATACAGATAAAAAAAGTCGTACAAGCCTCCTCTGCCTATTGAGATGCGACACTAGCTCTACTCTTTCCCGGGCGGAGAAAATCGGACCTGTGCGCCTGAATCTCAGGTTGCGCTTTTCCTTTTTCCGTTTATTTTTGAGCGCGTTAAATATTATAATTCAGTAAAAGTGCAATTTTTGAAAGTTACAATGTGCAACATATCGTACTCAAACGAAGCACACTTAACTAGCCAACTACGCCATGATAAAACGCTAGGTTGCACTTTCATTACTAACATGAATAAATTTAAGCAGATGGTTGAGTTATTTTACTGCTCAATGAATTAATTAAAAGTGTGCGCAGTCTACTCTCTTCTATATATATATATATATATATATATATATATATATATATATATATATATATATATTAGTGATATATGAACAATTTTGATACATAATATATATTAATTCATTTGTGTTACATAGTATGCGCGTCTGTATGTGCCACGGATGTATACGAGTTATATGTGGTTGGTGTGTGTATGTGTGTGCGTATATATGAACGTGCGTGTATCAGAATGAGTACTTACTGAGAAGATATTTTATGTACACAAGGAATAAATTTATTTTTGTATTGATCCCGTTTGTTAAAATTATATTAATTCGTTACACGGCATATGTGTATTCTTATGTGTTACATAGTGAGTGTATGCATATGTGTGTTATGTGTGATTGGTGTGTGTGTGTGTGTGTGTGTGTATTAAAGTGTGTGTTTCGCTTATAGCTTATGTATTATGTATTTATTATATATCCGTGTATATAGATCTAATGTATACACTCTAATTGGCTTCATGCTGTTGTGTATACCCCTATTAAATAAATAAATAAATAATGAACGCTTAAAAGATCAACAGGCAGTTACCGTGGACCGCAGTTGGTTAGTCAGTGGTATTTCATTCGGTATCTCGCTGCCGTACATTGAAACTTCCAAAAATTTCAAGTGTTCGCAGTTTTTAGGGTTATTTTTTAACAAAAATCAACAAAGACCTCTTCGTAAGTGTTTCCTAAACCGTGGAATTTAAAATCATTCTCAATTATGGATTGGTAAGTAGATCAGCGTGAGCAAGAGTATGCGCCATGTTTTTATACTTTCGAGTAATGGGATAAAGGGAGGCTTAAGGGATTCTCTATTGATGGCATCAAGGGGCGAAGCTGCTTAGCGCCAATTTTTTTTGTTTCTTCGTTGCTGGGTTTTTTTTTTGGATGAGTTTAACTAATAAATATTTATTTATTTAGTATTACTTGTTAAAATTGCCCACTTTTATAACAAGGCGGGTGAGATAATGAGTTTTTGCCGTTATCTACGAGTTACCGTGGCAGGGCGTGCTGAAGTACTCCTTCCCCGAAGGGGGTTTTTGTTTTTGCTATGTTCCGGGGAGTCTGTTCTTCGATTCATGGTTACTGGTCTTAATTGCAGCAAAGTTTGCTACGGATTATGTTCGCAGCTTTAAATGTGATTGCTATATAATCGTTTTTGAAGTTATCGATTTCGTTTGGAACCCTGCGAACAAATTTTCCCTTGAACTGGAAGACTTTTTCAAACAACCGGAACAAAATCTTTCCAATTTCGGCTTAATTGTTCCATTCATTCAGCAATTTTCATATATCATGTCCTCTCGATTGCAATTCCGCAAAGCGAGGCATCGATTCTGGAGGCTGTAGACGTTCCCTACGTTTGCCATTTTCTTAGCAGTCTAGCCAGTTTAGTCAATGCCATGAAAGAGGATCTGTCAGTATTATATTCCCGGAGGTCTTTTAGCGTACTCTAGACATTTTAATGAATAAATACCCAGCGCGTGTATGTCAAGACAATTTGGATAAGTTTCGGTCTAGAGAACTCGGCAATTAATTATTAAGTCGGCTAATTTAATGGGAGAGAATTTTTTTCCGATAAGACGAAGTCGTGTTATATGGACGGATAATTCATTTCGAGGAATTCTTTCAGGCCCAACGTAATATTCCTATTATTCGTCAAGTGCGGCGCCAGTTTTATTCCGCGAATATTTATTAAAACTTAATTTCCAGTATCACCAGCATTCTTTTTAGTTTTCATGCAACATATTTCAGAGCTGTTCGGCAATATTTAATTAGGAGTTCTGAGCATTCGGTGTTAAAATATTCGGAAGGTGTGGATTTCACGGGGTTCGCGCAAAAGGGCGCCTGTTTTATATTATATTTTCGATTTTTATTGTTTTCAATTAATTTAAGCGTAATTCCGCACTAAGAAACTCCGCAGTATTAGCTCGTCTTGTACAATAATAACGATAGGTCTGCAGCCCAGCAGGCAAGTTGCGGTAAAAGCTCTCGGACTAAATCTCTTTTAATCTGCAAAAAACCCTTTTCGTACATTTTTCGTATTTGTTTTATTTCCGAAAAGTATATTTTCTTTCGATTAAATCGACATGCCAGCTTTGAAAACGTAATCACTTTTCATTCAAGCCGATTGGCCGCATTAAAACGTCAATTTATATCACTTTTGTTTAAACGTTAGAATGAATCAGGTAAACGCCAATTGTTTTCTTACTCTCTACAGTCTATTAAGAATGATGATATTTATACACTCTTTGCGCTCTTATTTCTCTTTGTCCGTTATTTCAATTTTATTCCTAGTCGCAATAGTGAATATTAATAATTCAACTCGTTTTTCATTAAAATGCTTTACGAAAATTCTCGGATTTATACGAGTTACCTTTACTGCGTATTTCTATATGTATATACATATAAATATGTTTATCACCATAACCAAAAAAAAGCCAAAATATCTTCGAAACACCAATGCTTTTTTGTTTTTCATCTTCGGGTAAAACACGCCGTAATGATGGGGAATCGATAAAATCAGAGCGGTTAAAATTTCTGGCTATGATTAAAATTACAGCAATACCGATATGTCTGGACGGAAATAATCTCGGAGGCACATCACGTCAACGCTATGTTCTCTCTGAAAAAACACAAAATGGTCGTACTGAGAATTATTGATCTGAAAAAACCAAATGAATCTAACTGGGAAAAAGGAGAAGAAAAAAATTGCGTACAATTTTTGTAAATTAGTTTTCAAAAAGTTTAAAAATTGTCCCGACGAACGAGAAAATAAAAATAATACCGGCTATATTAATTACCGATTAATCAGGGAAAAGATTGAAAAAATCCAAATGAATCGATTGAAATAAAAGGAAATATTTACAGCTTCGTCAGTTTTTAAGAAAATGTTTTTTTCTTTTAATACCGACACACTTCAAGATTTATTCTGAAAATTTAATATTAAAAAATAATTACTCGATAAAAGATAATTCGGAGTTAAATACACTTTACAGGATTGGATACTACGATTATACTTGACATCTACACTTATTAAAGTCTCGGTACACCAAATTCAAATAAAAAAAGGCATGTCAAGCCCGAATATACTCAATTTCTACAAGCCAAAAACCAAAAAAACCCAAAAAAAACCCAAAAAAAACCCAAAAAAAATTACGGATAAATGCTAATGAAATTTTTGATTATTCCGTGCTGATGTTTAATCGTAATTATATCATCATAATAAAAGTAGAGTATCATTCTTGATAATATATCATGGACATTGTGTAATTAAGTTTTTCATAATGTACTTAATGGATCTTATGAGAATACTGGAGCTGGTTCCTTTCTGCCGCCTTTATGTTACCTGGAATAATTTTTTATCGAGTAATCTTACTTATAATTAGCGAATTTAGTTGTTCCGCAAAAATTGAAAGACTGTTACCTTTATTTATAAATATATAATAAAATAAACTTTAATAACAAACAATATAGTTCAATAAATTAGATAAATACCTATTTAGAAACGTTTTCGGGCATAACCCATCATCAGCTAACACTAACTTAAAGGAAATGTTTTAAGTTTCCTTTAAGTTAGTGTTAGCTGATGATGGGTTATGCCCGAAAACGTTTCTAAATAGGTATTTATCTAATTTATTGAACTATATTGTTTGTTATTAAAGTTTATTTTATTATACCATTTTAACAAACAGGATGTATTCACCTACATTTATTTATAAATGTTTACACTGCGTGATGATAAACATTCTTTTTTCTTTCAAGTCATGGTTTTACTAAACCAAAACAAAACTTTACACACGAAAAACACGTACGTATCACAATGTGTACTTAATTTTTATCCAATTTTTGGAGTAAATGTTGAAGTCGATCTTTTCTTGTAAATACAAAATTTCTCACAATTTTTGAACGTTAATGCCGATCAATCAACTTAAATTGCCAACCCTCGCTTTCGATAGGGCGCACGTGAACTGGTAACTCTGTTTCAGGATACGTACGAAAATGTGTCCCCGAGTAATAATTAGCCAACTCGTAACCGAAAGCGACACTGGCTAATTAAATGGTCGATCGCCAAGATACCCAACAAATCTTATAAAAAAGTGAATAATTTCGAGTCTAGTATGTTTCTCAACTTTTTCTCTACCTTACAGCGAACACCGGCTAGGCAAGGTGTAAATATACTCTTGTTTATTTTCTTTCGAACACGGTAAAAACTCTCAAGTACCGAACTGAAGATGTCGAATTTCATTTCAGGATACACGCGAATAATCATTATTCACTTACACGGGGCAAAAATATTAAATTATTAACCGCATCATCGCTACTGCTATTTTATTTACATACGAGTAATTAAGAATGAAAACAAAAAAGAAACAAAAAAATCCTTTGAATTTCGCACAACGGAAGTTATTCGTGTATAGTATTCTCAAACTGTCCCGGTATATTTTTAACGAGAAATGTGTTAAAGAAAGCTCATTTATTGTGATTTCGATTGTTTCTTTTCACTTGTATCTAACACAAAAGTAAAGAAAGGTCTGCAAATCTATTCATTCGTATTTTTTTAGAACACAAAGAGGGTATTTAGCATCCGGAATTAAATTCGGCTATCTCTGATCGTGTAAAGATCCGAGTTTCTTGTGTCTTTTTTCCTTTGTTCTTGAGCCAATGTCCTTGTAGACGAACCCAAAAAAAAAAAAAAAAAAAAAAAAAATTCGGCTGAATATCGAAAATAATGCAGAAATTTATAATAGTCATATTTAGTTAACAGCAACAAATATTAAATGTAGGTGAATACATATACCTGTTTGTTATGAACTGTATAATAAAATATCCAACTTCAATAACAAACACAATCTAAGGGTAAAAATAATTTATAACAATAAATTAAATAAATACCTTATTTAGAAACGTTTTTATAACCCACCATCAGCTAAAACTAACTAAATCAAATACAACTTAAAACAGGCTACAAAGAATATAAGGATTATATGTCTATATATATATATAATTAGAGTAAACGCATAGGTGGAACAAAAACATAGAAAGTATAAAAATCGATAGTATGAAATTACCAATACTCAATACAAAATATTGAAATAAAATTTAATTTTAGGTAGTTCTATTTCATTTTAATATTATGTATTCAGTATTGGTAATTATACACTATCGATTTTTATTATACCTTCTATGTTTGTTCCACCTATGCGTTTACTATATATATGCACATGTAATCCTTATATTCTTTGCAGTGTGTTTCAAGTTGTATTTGATTTAGTTAGTTTTAGCTGATGATGGGTTATAAAAACGTTTCTAAATAAGGTATTTATTTAATTTATTGTTATAAATTATTTTTACCCTTATATTTTGTTTGTTATTGAAGTTTGTTATTTTATTATAAAACAACAAATATTCGTGGATTATATATATATATATATATATATATATCAGTAAAATATTTGTATTAAAGAAAATAACTATTTACGCCGAGTTCGACGAAATAAGAAATCATTGATCTCTTAACTAAGCAAACAACAAAGATCATATTGGATTCTGTTCGAGATATGAATTATTTACTATACCTAGAGATGATGGGGCTTCTTTCATAGCTCCTGTTTCTTCTTAAAAATTAAATTTTTATTTACTATATTAATATCTGTATCGTGGCACGTCCAAAAATCAAAAAAAATACTATCTAATATTAATTTTTATTTTTCAACAGTTTAATAATTAAGTATACGATAAAAAAAAAAAAAAAAAAAAAAAAAAAAGTATACGATAAAATGTTGCTGAGCTGTTATGTTCTGTTAGAGTATAAAATCATTTTTGTCGCGTAGGTTTTCTTACTTTTTTTAAATTAATACACTGCTTTCTCTGTAAGCGAGTTATCGATACCGGTCGAGAATGATCAAGTTTTTACATAGCCGGAGGAGCATGATAACAGAAATGTTGAGAAGCATTAGTCCGCAGATCATCAGGGTCCGTGGTCGGTGATGAGTTGGCATACACGTGTGTTAGGGTGTCATCGCAAAGAAATTATCCGATTTTATTTTTCGATTACAAGTTAGCTTCCTTAATTACCTTTGATATTTAGCCAGTTGGCCAATTCCCCTTCGATACTATATATTGACGATGGGTGGAATTTGAGTGTTTAAAGACAAAAAAAAAAAAATAAAAAAGAAAGTTGTCGGGTGACCAATCGTAGCTATTTGGAACTTATTTGACTCGTACTAAAAATGAAGACAATAAATATTTCGCGGAGTGGCGTGCAGGCGCGCATTTATTTCCGGCGTAACAGGAAATAAAATTAATTTTTTTACCAGACCTCTTAAAATTCGGTTTTACAACACCAGGCTTTAAATATCCTTGCCACTAAAAAGGAAAAAAAAAAAAAAAAGAGAAAAGAAAGGAAAAAAAATTCTACGGTAATGTAAACTGTTTAAAATGTCGCTCATTAGTCGCGACGATCGAAATATAAATGAGAGCGAAACCCCCTATATACATACAGATGGTTTTCCAAGAAAAAGGCTGCAATAAGATTCCGGGAAGTGGAATTGACGAAATAATTGCCGAGCATGGGACAGAAACGGCGGGAGGGAAAATAGAAGTCGGCTCTTACTGGAGCGGGGCATGACTTGTTTCGGGGATTCGTAGAAAAAGAACCAAAAAAAAAAAAAAAAAGCCAAAGTTTGTAACGTAAGCGGGAAATAACAAGTGAAAGCTATTCAATTAATTTTTCCACAGGGACTTTATGATAAGTCGTGCGCGAATGAAAAGGCTGTCTTCTTCTAAGAGACTATTTTCCAAGATGCTCTGGTGAAACAAATGAAATTGTAGGACGCGTCTCGGATGATATTGCTTATGCTCTGCGTGTATATACGTGTTCGTTCGAAATTCGGAAAAGTTATTCGCATTACAGAGCGATCGCGTTTTAGGACAAGGAAAGCTTCAGAGCGACGAGGATATTTCCTAAGAAATAAATTGCTATTAAGTTCGGTCGAAGTCAGGGTTGTGTGCAGATGAGCCGTGACGTGTCTTTAAAAAACAAGACAAAACCAGAAGGGAAAGGGAGACGCGATAAAAAAGAACCGGATCAGGGCAGTAGAAAAAAGTTAATACTCTGCAAATGTCGGATGGCTTTTTAGAGCGAAAAGAAAAAAAGAAGGAAAGAAGGAAAGAAAGAAAAAAACCGAACAGAACGGAGGAGATCGGCTCGTTTCCCCTCTTTTGCATGTTATTTTACGATTATAGCCTTTGAGGGAAATGATGCAGCCAAATAGCCAAATGAGACGACATCATCGTCGGTGTTTTTATCGAACGGGCCAATGCAAATAGCAGCCTTTTTCGCCATCCGCCGGCAGAAACGAATTATTAAATACTCCTCACGGAGTCATCGTCGAATACAAGTGCAATCTGTGTTTGTCGTAATTCAGTAGGCAGAGTGATTTTATTAAAATCTACGTAACCGCTCGCGTCAATCGAACTAGAGGCCTAATCGAAGTAATTAGAATCAGCCGAAATCCGCATCGATCGAAATCTGTTAAATGATTCTATAGAGATACCTATCATCGAAAGGGACCATCACACACATAAGAGAATATAGTTTCGGAAATCACAGTCGGGCGGCAATGCTAAAGTAACTAATGCAGTAAAATTTTACAAACTATTAAAATTACAATTTGAGCGCGCACTTTCGAAAGAGATTTAAAAGATTTAAAAGATTTAAAAGATTTAAAAAATTTAAATGATTTAAAAAATTTAAATGATTTAAAAGATTTAAAGGATCAGTGGAGTTTGAAAAAGTTAAAATTTATATCGTATTAGACACCGCCGGGCGCTTTCGTGTATACCATAAGAACCAAAGCAGTAAAAACTGACAAACATTATTCGACTGTAAATAAAATAAAATTACAAAATTAAGAATTTTCATTTTAATGATATAACTTTTTTTTTTTTTTTTACCGACTTCTAAAAAGAATAATAATGGAGATAGAACAGATAATATCAAAATCGAACGCGGTGTCCGGCAGTGGTGCGTTTTGTCACCAGCATTGTTTAATATACACGTAGATATTATATTTAGAGAAACTTTAACACAAAAAAAAAAAAGAGACCTGAAGGTATCCAAAATAGAAGGTGAAATCATAAATAATATAAGATACGCAGACGTGTACGGTAATATTAGCGGAAAATGCGAAGGATCTAGAAATATTATTGAAAACAATAGAAAGATCCTGACGGTATTGTAATTAATACTAAGGAAACTAAAGTAATGGTGACAGTAGAGTAAACCGAAGATAATACACTAGGAAATGGTGAATTAGAAGAAGTAAACAGATACAAATATACCTGGGCGCTTAGCTTAATAATGCTGGAGACCCAAAGGAGGAAATTAAATGTAGAATAGGGCAGGCCAGAGTAGCATTTATGAAAATGAGGAAAACATATCGTGTGAAATATCTCCTGGATTAAAAACTAGAGCTTTAAAATGTTCTACGTGTTGTTGTATGGCTGTGAATCATGGACGCTAAATGCTGAAATAATAAACACCATAGAAGCCTTCAAAATGTGGTGTTACGGTCGTATACTGCGCATACCGTGGACTGTAAAAAAGAAGAATAAAAAATAAAGAAACATTAAATATATGGAAAAAAAATGGCGAATTATTGAATATAATCAAGCGAAAGAAAAACAGCATACTTGGGACACATATTAAGAGGTCCAAAATATAAACTATCACAGACCATAATAATGGGGAAGGTAGAAGGAAAAAGAAGAGTCGGCGGAAGAGCGATTTCTTGGCTTGATAATATCCAACAGTGGTCGTCTATGAAGGTAGAAGATTTATTCCATACGGCAAGGGATCGCCGAGGATTATATCAAGAATTCGTCGCCATAGTTGCTACCAACGAACGACTGAGAACTGACTCAAATGGATAAAAGAAGAAGAAAAAAAGGGAGATTATATGTGTTTTTTCTTTCTTATTTTTTTAATGTTTGTTCGTTCGTAACTTACATTCTCATCCAGATCGATTTTCTTTGTCCATTAGAAAGTATTATTATACTATTCAGCCGTGGTACCATATACTGAGAATGGAAATTGGTGAACATAGAATGAGTATTCGTCAAAAAACGTAAAAAATGCGGTCCCTTTAGATAATTTTTTTTTCTGTTATTATTTTTTACTAGTATAACAACAGAAGTGATTGATTTAGAATAATATCAATTACCAAATTACCATGGAAATGTAGCTTTGAATAAGGAAAGCGCTTAAATATTACTACTAGTGTTCGCCCATTAGTTGAAATTCGACACCATAATTATTATTAAGAATTTGAGGAAAACATATATGAATTTGCATATTTCGAAAAAAATTTTCTTCTACTCTCGATGAAAACCATCGGGACTTGTACAAAACTAAATTGAAATACGACAAGTTGTCAGATCTTGCTCGCAAGTATCTCAGCGCTCCTCCAGCCAGCGTTCCAAATGAGCAATTATTTAGCGCAACCGGCCTTATATAAGAACCACTCAGAAATCGCCTCATGGGAGAAATTACTATTTATAAAATATAATTTGCCACTTTTAAAATTTGAATATTAAAACAAAACTATATAATAAAATATCGATATTCTATAATAGATTTTTTCTATATTTCGAGTTATTAGTACTGTACAGTATTAATGTAATTATTAATAATAATAATTAAATAAAATAATCTGTTTTAATAATGACCGAAAATATAACATTTGTAACTTCCCTAATATATATATATATGTATATGTTTAAAATTGTTGGAGCAAATGTATTAAATTTACAGCTTCATTTAAAAAATAGGGCATCTAAAGCGGATTACCATTTTTTATTTTTCATGCGCTATAATTTTTAGGAAATGTTTATTAAACCAAAAAAAGATTCAGATATTTGGTTTTGTTGGAATATAAATATACAATAGTATTATACATATGTCGATTGTGAAAGATAAGGTTGTGTAGATTTTTCTCTCGAACTGTGTACTGCAAAATAGCTTGCGAAACCAAACAGAAAAAAAAAAACAACTTATTCTTCTTTGTCTATCTTTAGCCGATATTGTTATATCTTATTAGAATATCTTCCTTCAGGGAAAAAAAAAGAAAAAACTCATCTTTTGTAACATTTTTCCTTTTTTATTCATAAATGAAAGGAATTGGGTCTGCAGAATGTTCACTGTTCGACCTTCTTGAAATTCTATAAAAGCCTCGACACGTTTATTTCTAGTGTCAATTGTCACGACTGAACAACAGTGCCGACAAACAAAAATAGATATCATTGACTGACTTTTTTTCACGCTAGTACATCACTGAATTATAGTTAATGCTACATTTTGATTTCTTGGTGGGACTGACACCTATTATAAATATATATATATATATATATATATATGTTCATGTATATATATATTTATATGTTCATGTATATATATATATATATATATATGTTCATGTATATATATATAAATTTATCTCATTTTTTATTCTGAAAGTTACTTAACAAACATGAGACATATTTTTGTATTGAAAATTTGGAAAAGTTCCTGTTATTATTGTTAAGTTTAATAATTTTTAAATGTAAATTTTATATATAATAAAATAGTTTCCTGCGATACCATTTTTTTTTCTTTCTAAGCATCCTCGTTACGAACGGGCAACAAACGCAACCGACGAAACTATACCATCACTACGTGTTGCCAGGAGCGAACCAGATAGTTGCCAACTAATAATATTTCCGGAATTAATTACTGTCTGGTTAATGGCACAGGATCTTTATTTATTTATATATATTTTTTATTTATTTTAACGAGAATCCCGATCAATTGTGAAGTTTTGATTTTTGTTGTTATATATTTTTTCTAATTCTACCAAGTTCGAAATTTGTTATTTTTTTATTGCTGTACACGTTATACAATTTAATTTTTTGTTTGTTTTCGATCAATACAGTTTATTTATTATAAAATGTGGCGGTTGGAGATCCGCACGAAGCGAGGCTCTTATGAGCGGAGTCCTGTTAATTAATATACATTTTTTTAATTGAAGAAAGTAGAAATTTAAGGAGTAAATATAACGTTTTATTTTATTTTTCGTAATATAATACGCTATTATGATTCTACACATGAGAATTTCCTCTCCTACAAAAGAGCTAATGCAAGTAGATATATACTAAAATTTTATAAGTAATCCTCTTGCAAAAACTTCGCAGCCTCTAGTTGACCTATTAGTGACTGCTCTGATGTCGTTAGTCAACGGGAACATTGTTTCGATATCGTCATCTATTAAAAGCCAAAGTCATTCGCCATTACGGAAAATACTTGATCTATGTGTAATTGCAGCATTTCGTTGTTTTTTGTATCACAATTTTTCCACTTCTTCGTCATCCGTTTTTTTTTCTCTAATTGGGTTCTGATCCATTCAGTTTCGACCTACCCATGTAGCTGTGTTTTACTGGAAACTGATCGAATATACATTGTCATCAACTGCGAAATATTACAGATGGTGCAGGATAACCAGAGCAGAGCTCTCTGTACGGGGGTAAATTGCGAAATATTTTAATAACGTTTATTTCGCAAAGTCGAACAGCAAATCATTAAAGCCGTCGACAAACCCGGATGTAGTGTGGTTGTCGTTGCACATCCGGAAGAGTACACGAAGTGAAATGAGTCGCGAGAATGTCTACAAAGTTTAGCTACGAATAAGTCGGCTGGGAATAAACGAAGGAGTGCTGAAATAGCCCAAGGAGAAAAACGACGGAAGGACAGGTTGCCCGATATTGTAATATTTGCCGGTATCTTGACTAGTTCAGGAAAGCTTCTTAATATACCTCGGAGGGTAATACGGTGAATTTTCTGTCGCAAGTCTGAACAAGGAGTATAGCGCGATGCAATTCCATCCGATGCGGCCCTCTTAGCGAATCTTTAGTTCAACTGCGCAGCGGCCGCGGTCCAACAGAGTCGAACTACCCTACTCGTCAATAATTTGAAGATATTTAGCTTTAATCTCGTGCAGAAGGCGATGACGTAATTAAACACGAGCTATGTTGTAACTAGGCACTATCGGAGAAAATTGCGTATTTTCCATTTTTAGCGAATAAAACAAATCTGAGAGCCCTATCAATGGCCAGCAGCTCGGCAGTAGAAACGGATGCTTCTGGTGGGCTGCGATATTTCTAAAAGTAATGAAAATAGTTCCGGCTACCGTTTCTATTAACAGCAAGATAAGCATTTTAATGTACACACGTGGTATTGTTGATGAAATTACTGTACCACGATTCAGACATAATGAAATATGTATTATCACTTGAGTTTCTGTATTAGTGAAATCTTGGTCGTATTAAATAAATTTGCGAAATAATCAGACGGGAGCTTAGGGACGAAGGCGGCGCTACATCTATTATGGAACGAGATTCTTTTTGATAATAAAAAGTACTTTATAAGAAACAAATCTGCAACTATTACAGATTGCGTTAAAGAAGGGAACTAATAATTATGATATTTAAGCAATATTCCCCCGGGTAATATTCCCATGTTTATTGTGGTATATTTCAGATGTTCAACTTGAGTACTTTTGTCAATAACCATATAGCTCTTCTTCGACAATTTATGCAATGTCTACCATTTCCGCTTGTAGCATCTTAAGTCAAATTTATTTATCTCGTAAATTATGCACTAAAAAATCAGCCTACAGCCTACTTACGCGTGAAAATCAGAGCGATTCGATAGTTTGTGGGTTTAGCTCGTGCAGACGGGCGGATTTTCCGACTTTCATTTATATATTTATAGATTAATGGGAGTAATACATCATACTCGCTTTTTGTGTTGTTTTTTTTTGTTTTTTCTTTTCCAGTTCCACGTCAAACAGGAATCCCAAGCCAGAAACGAAAAAAAAAAAAAAATGAAAAATATGTAACTTTTATAGTTATGATGCGGCTGAATATCGATATATGAAGAGGAATCAATATGGCAAAGATAATGGATAGAGTAGAGACAGAAAAAAAAAAAGTATATTAACGGGCAGCTCGGGATAATTGAAATCTTAACAAATCGTTTTTAGCAGCTGGTCCCCAAACATACATTTACTTAGATATTGGTAGTTGCAATATTTTTTATTTTTCTGAAGTCTTAGCTTCATCGAAAGCTTGGCGTTAGTAGCATATAAAAGAAAAATATCCTGATTTGTTAAATTAGTTTGTAGATACTTTTCCGATAATTTAACGTAAGTATGCCAGGGTAAAAGCTTGCTCATTCAGAAGTGATAGACACGCGGTTTGGTCTATCATGCGGAGAGAACTCGAAATTTGATAGTTTTGACGCATAGGAAAAAAAAAAGAGAAAGAAAAAAAAATCGTTAATCAAACTTCTTCATCAAACGTCTTAATCAAATGTCTTCATCAAACGTGTTAATCAAATATCTTCATCAAACGTCGTCTCGGGAAATTACGAATCGTTCGTTAAAGACTTTTAGCATCGATCGCGAATCTCTCTAAATCGAATGAAGTCGCTTCCTCAAATTATATTCGGTTTTGCCCTTTAAAATTGAGATTCGTCGGAGAACCGTTCGTGCGAAATGGTACGTTCGTATTAAATTACGCGCGCAACATATTTTGGTGGAAGACGTTTTACTTTTCGGGGGCCGATGAAAGTAAAAATATAGCCACCGTTCCAGCTTATTAACTGTTTTTTAGTTGAAAATTTCGAAACGTGTCACTGAAACCGATAATAAAGTCGAAAAGAAGTGAAATAATGGAAAGGGTCATCAGCATAGATGCTAGAGTCTTTATAAGTTGGCCACCCTCGCATTTGCAAGACACCCTTAAAGTCGTCGTTGTAACATTGTTCAACCGAAAATGCCAAAAAAAAAGAAAAAAAAAGGAAAAAGCCCAGCGAATAGCCTTTTGGATTTGGATTCGATACGGGTTACTACGGTGAAATTCTTCGTGTTTATTAACTGATCTGAAGTTTATCGCATTTCTCATTGCTACGAAGTGGCCATTGAAAATGATCGCGCCTAGCGTTCCGTTTCAAAAAAAGAAAAAATACCTCAACTATAATTTGTCAGCATTAGGAAATACTTCATGGTGCAGTCGCGCGCGCGCGTAAAGTAGAATGCAAACATCTTTTTTTGAAAATGGATTGTTTCAATTAAAGGCGACTTGGAGATGTCCATATATATATATATATATATATATATATATATATATATATATATATATATATATATATATATATATATATATTATATAGGTATTAATTACAACGTAATTCTTAGGCTACCCCCCATTAGAAAAAATGTCCCAATTTTGTGTAACGCAAAATGTACTAATTTTATGTAACGTTTGTTATATTTTATAGGATTTTTGTTATTGTTATTTTAAAAAAATGTCACAATTTTATGTAATGAAATATGTAACGAAAAAATGTCTTAATTTTATATAATGAAAGTTAAATGTTAGGATAGGATTTTTGTGGTTATGTTATTTCTTTTGTGTTAATGCCGGTAAGAATTACGTTGTAAATTTTGATCATTTTATACAAAATATAGATGAGAAAGAGATAGAAATGAAAGTAAGAGGGATCAAGGGACACAGCCCCTTGAAAGGCCAAAGTGGCCTAGTTTTTATATATATATATATATATGTATATATATATATTGTTGCCAATTATTACCTACATAGCAGACGAGTGATGAATCGCGATGACACTCGGCAGAATTGGGGACAACATTTGCGAATCGACGAATTCTATTCGTTTTTCTTGAGAATTGTAAAATTGAAGAATCGACTTCCAGAAATGTAAACACGAACTCTTATACTTCGCGATGATTGCAGACGGGTTACTAGATCGTAGAATTAAAATCTAATTATGGCATTAGTGTCGAGGCCGAGACTGCTGAAGTTTGCGCATCTAGCAGAAAAAATGTACGTATGGATTCTATACCGAAGATTAATTGAAGTCTGGGTACGTCTAAATTAATTATCGTTAAGACTTTGTTAGTTGAATTCTCGCGGTGTAATGTGTGCCTGTAAGTTAATTACAATTACCGTATATTTCACATCGTTTACAGTAACAGCCGAACGAAAATTTATTCGGTCACTGGTGTCACCCCATTCGCGTGCCAGCAGTAAACGTTTTTTGACGGATTTCCTAGAAGTGCTGTCTGCATTTGTTTTGAAGGATTTTCTCATAGGTCCGCTATTTATATTTCATTGCGAGAGCTATTTTTTTATTAGTACATGGTGAACGTGTCATTTTTCTTCAATAGGCGTCAAGTATTGCGAAATTAAGGTTCACAACGTCCTAATAAAAAGAAATTATACTGGTCACATTGTAGTTACTTTCTCGCGACCCAACCCCGTGTTTACCTTCGCTGATTTCTCCGGCGCTTGACTATTATTTGACCAGGGAGGTCTTTCAAATTTACACTAAACAGCTACAAAATTATCTAATTGCCTGACGAAGCTCCGGTAAATGTAGAACCCTCCGAAACATTTTAATACTTTTCTATTAGTAATATACATAAAACATTGTTAAAAGTAAGCAGGCAATTTTAAGACTCAAATGGATGAAAAATTTACCAAACAAAAACAAAAAAAAAACAAAAATAGGGAAAAATTAATAACGTAAAATACCAGAACGAAAAAGTACTTCCAC
Organism: Icerya purchasi; assembly: GCA_039619475.1. Taxonomy (NCBI): domain Eukaryota; kingdom Metazoa; phylum Arthropoda; class Insecta; order Hemiptera; family Monophlebidae; genus Icerya; species Icerya purchasi. The sequence goes on from CM077116.1 coordinate 485,495,708, forward strand.
CGTAAACACTGTAGTTCTAATAAAATCAAACACAGCAATGAACTAAATTGTATAATTGTTACAGTCGTCCAATTATTTTAGAATACAAGTTGCTGAATTCATCTACTTCTACACCGAAAACAAAGTTTAAATACATTACAGTTTAAGTACAAAAATGTCTATAACATGTATTTAACACGTCCATAGTGATCAAAATACATATGTATATTAAACTATCATTATAGAGTCAGTCAGACTGCACGATTGTGGTACAGCATTGGACGCCGAAATATACGCGATGGTTTTTTGCATTCAACACTACACCGATAGCAAGTCCCCAAAGGCCCCACTCATAACTGACTCTCTAAATTCCCTTCAACTCATCTCAGAGATTAAATCCAACAACCGTTTGATAGGGAAGGTCCATTACCTATTATACAGGTTATCACATCTAAACTCTGAAATGTCTTTCCTATGGGTACCGGCTCATGTTGGGATTCCAGGCAATGAGCGTGTCAGTCGAGCAGCTCCGGCGACATTGTTTTCTCCAATGCCATACAACTCCCCTCTTCCCCCTGCATTAGCTCATTTGTTTATGCAGCAAACTGGAGAAGAATGGCAACCGGAATGGAGATCTTCAAGTACGTTTCTCCGAAGCATAAAAACAATCGCAGAGCCTTGGTGGCCCACAGACGGAATTTCCCGCAGAGATTTTTCTGTTCTAAATCGTCTCCGAATAGGATATACAACCCTCTTTTCGCACAGCTACATATATTCACGAGCCAGGTACCCCCAAATGTCTGCCTCTTTTGTGGTCAACCGAGCGCGTCCCATCCATCTTTCATCTACTTCTCGAATGTTCCTCTTTTGCAGTACCACGATCCATTCACTTTACCACCTCCTCTAGTTCTAAGATACTATCAAATGCTCCGTCCGCGGTCGCAGCTGTATTAACTTTCCTGCGGAACGGCGGACTGTACTATCGCGTTTAATCAAGTAGGCTCCATGTGCTAGCCCCAGTAGTTAAACATAGTACATGGAAACCCTCATAAACACCTCTAGTTTAAAAAAAAAAAAAAAAATATTTTATTAAATTTATATTTTGTAATTAATATTATTGTTGATTATAGTTTCTTTATTAGACGAGTTAGATAATTTGTAACATCGTAGTCGTTATTTTTTTCTTTTGTGGAAGTGAAGTGGTAGGGGAAAAGCTTTTATGGTTTCGCGTTAATGCTAATATTAACAGTATATAAAAATTTAATTAATTATATTAGGACTAGTAATATGGATACAAGTTTATGATGCCAGTAGTAAATTTACGCTGACATTATTTAATAATGAAATATTGTAAAAATTCTATAACTACACTATATTACTGATATTCCGTGAAATAGTAAATACTGTTGACGACATTGTCGCTTCTGTTTTTGTTGATATTGTTGTTTATTAAAAATATTATAAGGTACGTACTACAGGAGAAATTATATTTTAAAATGTTAAAAAAGAACCGACAAACTTCGAAACATGTCGACTCTTTTTTAACATTTTAAAATATAATTTTTTCTGCAGTACGTGTTTTATATAATGTTTTTAATAAAGTAATAACACAGAAAATGGACATTACTATTTAGAACTTAGATATTGTTGTTTTGTTATTATTAAAGCGGTTGCGTAGCAGTGAAAATATTTATTATTTTAATTGTTTTAATTGTTCAATTGTAGGATCACGGTGCAATACAACAGAGTTAGAGTACTGCACGAAATATAAGTTAATATTTTAATGTAGAAAAATGAACAATAAAAATACGAAGCATTTATTGTTCAAATATTTCCAATATTCGTAACAATACGTGCGTTTAAAAACTTTTAATATTTATTTTTTATTTATTTTAATATTTCACCTCTGCAATACATCATGCAATGTGTATTTCACAGTGGCTTAGCAGTTATTTTACTAGCATCATGGTAGAAGAACAGGTTTCTTTGGTTGTTCGATAACATTTTCGTCGCGGATTTTAAAATTAAAAATTCTGTAAAATTTTATATTAGCTTAAGATTTATATATGTTGAATTTCGAAAATATGGTTACAAATGCAAAATGACTTGAAATTTTTAGTGTTTAAAAAATGGTGAATAAAGTTCCAATTTTCACTTTAGAAAATAAAATTGAATTTTACGAAATTATTGTTTATTGATTTAAATTGTCAAAAATAAAAAAAAGTTCTTCGTTATTTTTTTCCAAAACGATTAAGTTTTTTTTTTTTTTTTTTTTTTTTTTTTTATGGCCTGGCGGCTAAGTAGCTTACCATTTGACCACTTCCATATCAAAATAAGTTTAAATTATTCCACTTCTCTTCTCTTCTCCTCTTCTTTTTCTCTCTTTTTTTTTAAGTTTTCATTCTTCTGTCGGCAGTGCCCATGATTTTTTTTTTTCTTTTTAATATAACGTAAATATTTTTAGTCTTATCGACAACTCAGCGCATGGTCAAACGGTGTTTCATGACTTGGTTTGAATTCCATTGCCGCATATTAAAAGTCAGATTCGTGCGGTAACGCCGCTAAAGCGCCCCTCAAGATGTCTGATTTTCGTCATAGGTTTATGAAAGTCAACATATCAACAAACAGTTGCGCCTTTTTCGAAAAAAACCTTAACAATCTTCTACTCCGACCTGAGATGAACGACGAAGCCCGGTGATACTTATTTTTTTCGATCTAGTAACGTATGGTAATCGCGAAATCAACGTAGGCCGAAAGAGAATATTTGAGTTTACGAAATTGGACGCTAGCAACGTAAGCGATTTTTTCCGCCATTTCTACTAATTTTTCATTCCCATTACTACTAATCTTTTATTCCCATTATTACTAATTTTTTGTTCCCCTTATTACTATTTTTTTTTGTTCCCATTATTACTAATTTTTTTTTCAAATTTTTTGTTCGGAGGAAAAAATCTCATCCCGCTACTGCCGGTGCTGCTGGTTGCGTTTGTCGAAAATGATAATTATTCGCGGCTCGGAGCGGTGTGGGAGGTAAGTAGACCGATCTGGAGAATATCAGGATGGGCACGAAGGTAGAGTTCTCGCAGTGCTTATAATGAAATAAATAACGGTTAATCCTGTACTCAATAGACATTGGCAATTCTCTATCTCTCTCTTTTTGTTACTGCTGCCGCTAGGAGATAATCCGAACTTTTCAGGGACGACGCAGCGGAGATATGAAACGTTCGGCCGGCTCAGGAGACCAGTTGTGTCCGGAAGATGGTTGGGAGTGTCCGAATGAGTTGTTAACGATGTCCACGCAGACGAAGGCACGCGGAAATTTATAAATCATTCGAGATGGGAATTCGCGACGACGACAGTGTGTATCAGGGAGTTAGGTAAGTTCGCGACACTGCTAGCTCTATTAGATGGAAAACGCTGTCGGACCGCATTTCCATAGCCTCCGATAAAAGCCACCTTTAATAACTTGACAAGGAAAAAATCGGACTGCTCGCTCCGTCTGATAATATCCCTCTATAGGTGTTTACCGGGATATATCGGAGCGCATGTATGCTCCGGTAATAATGGCTAGTACGTGTATAATAATATCTCTGGAAGACAGCTTTAGGCGGAACGGAAAAAACCGGAAGATCTGTACTCGCTCTTGCAACTGCAGCCATGCAGACCACTTCTATATTTGTATAATTTGTAAGGCGTGTCTCTCTATCGAAGAGTCGCCGGTTTTTTTCTTCTCTCGTTTGTGCCGTGCACTGTCTAAACGGCAGTGTGGGCATTACACCGCGGTACATCGCCTTACAGAAAGTCCTCTCTGTTCAGAACACCATTAACATAATTTATTTCCACATTTTATTCGATTAGTACGAAACAGCTCGCACATGCGACTGGCAGATCCTGACGCGCTGGGCAGCTCGCGTTTCGCGAAATATCGAAATTCGGAATCCGTTCTCGGTAGAAATGGACACCATCGTCGGAAGGCCCGCCAGGATCGCTGATAATTACAGATTACGTTAGCCCGGGCTCTCTCTCTCGCGCTGAATCGAGTAACCGGTGCAAAGATAATATCAGAAACCGGTGATTAATAGCGAAACCTAAAATTATAAACTAGCCCCGGATCCGATCTCTATCATCCACCCACAAACGATCGCTTTTACGCCGTCACCCACGTTAATTTACTGAAACTCGTACACAGCCATGTTCGGAGAAAAACTGCGACCAATACTGGCGACGACGCTCGGAATTGCTCACGTTCTGTGACCAAAATTCGGATTTGCTTCAATTGTGCCGTCAAAAATTCCTATAATGTTCTTCCTTAGCGTATAGGAATAATAATACAGGAATAGAATACAGTGAAAATTTTAATTTCACAAAACAGTCAATTCACAATATTATTATGCCGAACATAAATAATAAAGTGTGCCGACAGTATTGCATTTAACTTTATGTAATAATTTATAAGTTTCGGATTTTTCGCAATTAACCGATTTAGTATTTTTCATCTAGTTCGTTCATGGCGGAATTTGCATTTGTTTTATACTCGTAGTTCGGATTTATTTTCTTTTTCTTTTTTTTGAAATTGTATCAATAATCTTAATAATTTTTAAAGTTCCTTCGCAGAATTATTTCAACGTTGAAAATGACACATACAATTACCTTCACGCTGTAATGAAATGAGACGGAGATTCAACAAAATAACTAAATAAATAAATACCTAAATAAATAAATAATTAAATAACTAAATAAATAAATAAATAAATAAATAAATAAATAATTAAATAAATGGTTATCTAAATGTTGCAGTTATTCTAACTGTTATAATTATGTTAAAAACGAATTTTCATTCATAATTTGCACATTTGTAGAACATTAGTTGTAAATAAACATAAATTAAATTCACAAACAACTTTGAAGAAACTTTATAAACATTCAAAAAATTATATAAAACATATTTTAATCTTGCCGTCCGACCACCGGTTTCGTCGGTCTTATCAGATGTATTCAAGACGAAACCGGTCTCGGACGAGAAGATTAAAATGCGTTTTATATAATTCTTTAAATGTTTATAAAGTTTCTTAAAAGTTGATAGTGATCTCAATTTATATTTATTTACAATTAATGTTCTACAAATGTGAAAATTGTGAATGAAAATTCGTTTTCTAACATAATCATATAACAGTTAGAGTAACTGCAACACTTGAACAACCGTTTGTTTATTTATTTATTTATTTATTTAATTATTTATTTATTTAATTATTTATTTATTTATTTAGTTATTTATTTAGTTATTTAGTTATTTATTTATTTATTTATTTATTTATTTATTTAGTTATTTATTTAGTTATTTATTTATTTATTTAGTTATTTATTTAGTTATTTATTTATTTATTTAGTTATTTATTTAGTTATTTATTTATTTATTTAGTTATTTATTTAGTTATTTATTTAGTTATTTATAGTAAGTAAAATTATTATAATTCAAAAACATGTTGGTCTCTAATCAGTTTTTAATCTATGATGCCGGTGTATAGAGAATATTATTATGAATATAGAGTATATCGATAGGACGAGAATTTACGGACGGAGGTAGTCCCAAAATTGGACGACTATTACAAATTCCGTTCGTTCAATATTTAAATGAAACCGTCGTTAAAATGATGATAGACGGTAAAATTTAAGTTTTACGTTAAAATGTAATTCCTAAACGTTGAATTTTCTTCTATCTTTATTTAGATCAAAACTTTTTTTAAAATAAATAATTACGTCTGCGACCTCAGTTAGAATACGAATTTTTGACATTTTTCTTTTTAAATATCCGAGACAGGTTTGTGCGATTTTCTTTTTCTTTATTCGCTAGATAAAACTGTCCAACTGTTGGTTCCCCGATATATTTGTTACCAGAGATGATATATGTTGTTCTCCACGTATATGTTAATCTTTTTATATTCATTCATGTTTAACTTATCACCATATGGATTTGGAGGCTTTTTGTTGTTCGTTCGAGAGTTTGAACAACCAACCGTAATACCGTGTTTTTTTTATTGTTTTTTTTTTTTTTTTTTTTTTTTTTGTGGCGCCTTAATTATGGGCATTAACTAGGCTCAAGCGAAATTTTTAAAAGTGCCAATCATCATACCCGAACGAAACGACACTGTCTTATCTACTGCCTAGTGGTACTAGTATGGAAGATAAAATCACTACCCGTAAGTATATCAGTGGTTATATACAGTAGCCATTAAAATTTAAGCAAAAGGAGGAGTTTGCTCAGAGAAATACTTTTTATTAATATAGCAAACACCGTTGACGCCTAAAATATTATCAGTTCTACTAGGAGTAAATATACGAAATTGGAAAGAAAATTAATTTTTAACAGAGTTAGACGAAAACTTAATATATTATTAATGTTAATTAGATTCGAATAAAGAAAACAAATTTGAAGTTCATCATTGATGAAAACAGCATCTTAATGCTTCATCTGTATCGACTTGTAATCCTTTATTTATTAGAAATTTTAGCAGTTAGTGGTGGACCCAGATAAGTATTTTTTCCCCTTTTTTGTCGGGTGAACAATTATGAATAGTACAATCGCAGTATAAGTAAAATTTTTGGAAGTTTCAATGTGCGGCATGTCATACCTGAACGAAACACAATTAACTAACCATCCACGTCACGGCTGCTGCCTTTTTCATATAAACACATCTCCGGTAAGCTCATTGAAATAGCGTTGAATAAAATTTACGGTAGGCACCATGTTTAAAATGTTTTTTTTTTTCTTTTTTTGTAACGTTTTGGTAAGACATTATCATCGCAAAGCACCCAAACAGGTGCGCACCCCTTTAGTATAGCCAGACAAAAATTTTTACTAGAATTTAAGGGGAAAGAATAAGTTGCAGAATTTTAAAATCAAAGCTGCGATGATCGCGACTATAATACATAAATGTAATAAATGACGCGTTTAAATTTTTATTGAATTTAAAATTATTTTTTTACACTACTTTAGTATTTTTTTTAAAAATAATTTTCATTTTTGATATACTTCATTTTGGAACAACCGGTTTTCCGAAACTACTTGCGCAAGGTAAATCTTCGAATTTATTGTACACTTTCGTCTAAACGGCTGTAACATCCGTTATATTATAGTATAAGTTTTAAAAATGTTAATTTCTCATGTACATCAGAAAGGTACGTTCTAATATTTTACGTGATTCACGCATTCTCGATCTATTTTATATCAAAATCGGTGTAACCCCAGCGTTGGGGCGTCTTCTTGTAGGACGAAAAAAAACGGAAAAACAATACGAGATAAGCGTAGTATACGCGGTCTGAATCTAAAGAAGTCTTTAGTCGCAGTCTGTTATATTCTTATCTTTCTATACCTGCAGTTAATGTTTATGGTTCTCTTACTAATCAGTTCAACGTAATGATTACCAGAGATTACAACGATTATGAACTAATTTTTACCGTTGACTCTATTGTTGAAGCTGCGGTACGATTCGCATCTGCCTTCTATTACTACTCTAATAATATTAATAATAATAATAATAATAATAATAATAATAATAATAATAACAATAATAATAATAATAATAATAATAATAATAATAACAATAATAATAATAATAATAATAATAATAATAAAATAAAATCAAATTTTTATTATGCATAAATAACAAAATTATAAAATGTAATACATAAAATAGAATTTTACTTAACTCCTGCTTATATGCAAAATACATGAGCAGCAGGGTACATTACAGTACACAGGCCAGTTTAATGAAAAACTAGCCAGTGCTTACAATCTGTGCGAACGGAAAATATATACATATCTGTGTACAATACACTAATCCACGCACACATACACACACGTGCATTCATATTTATATAGACTCACGTGTGTACATCTGGATATACACTCTCATATGTACGCACATACTCACACATGTACATACACATTCACCTATGAATGTACTCTCACTTACATACACATAGTAATACAAAACGCTGGATTAATTTAGAAGAAATAAATTTAATGCTCACCTGTATAATTAACTTAGAAGAGTGAATAATAACATGATATATATAATTGTAATAACTAGTGAACAATAAGTATATTAATAGTAAGACAGGAATAATTTTCTAGGGGATACATGCTGGCATATATGGGCTAAAGATTATGTATGTATATGAGTGCATATATCAAAAACTTAGTAATATATAATTTTGCGTACCTACTATTTTAACCCATATTTACAACAGAACTATTATTTAATTAAAATTATTTTAAAAACATCACACATATACCCCATCCCATATGACTCATATCCTCTTTCAGTGATGATCGGATGTGATATAAATGTAATATAATACTAATCTAATGTTAAGTGATAAAACTAATATTTATAATCATAAAGTTATAATAAGCATGTGTGTTAATTATTTATTTATAATAATATTGGTGTTGGTAATAAAAATAAAAATAAAATTTAAAATAAAAATAAAATTTAAAATAAAAATAAAAATCTGCGTTATTATTTTTAACATACTTGTAATGAATATAATGAACCACTTTCAATACTAGAATGAAAGAGTTTTGTTTAAGGCAATGTATTGATTGCAGTCAAAATAATTAATATGAATAACATCTATAATAACGTATATTAAGTTAGAAATTTAGGTTTATAGCGATAAAAATTTATTATATTATTAATTAAAATTTTAAATTTATTATACTTAAATTTAAAGCAGTAAACTGTATACCGAATTATTGTTAGAAATAAATCTATTATTTATGAATTTGATAATTTATAATTTATATTTGGATCCAGATACGATAAATTTAATCTTCTACTGTCCACACTGACAGAACTAATTTGTTCCCTGTTGTGATTATTTACAAACAATCGGGAGAACTATTGGAATTTAGAATAGAAAATGTTAGTATGATTAACTAGCAACTTAATTATTTATATAAATACCAATTCCTGTTATCCATGTGAATACCTATGTAAATTTCGTTTTTGATATTAAAGTATTACAAATTTAATTTCATAACTGTTACGTCATACATTTATTTTACACCGCGGGGGAAGTTTCTTATAGATTGTAAAGTGTTTTTATTTAGGTATTAATGGATCGATATTAAAAGTGAATGCAATTTGGGTGTAACGATCTACTTCGAAAAATGAAATATTTATTACGTAAGCATGTGAAAGTGAATCAATAGTTACAATTTGTAATACCTATAGGGTCCTATGTCGAGTAATTTACTTTATTTGACTGTACATTAATTTATTAATTTTATTTTTAAAGCTAATAGAATACTTTAAAGTTGGATGTGCGGATTTTTAAGTAATCAATAATACATTCGTTTCTATAATAATAATAATAATAATAATAACGGGTTTTAAACGTATGCCAGATCATTTTACACGCTAGAGAGTTATACGCTATGAATATGGCAATAGAATACGTGAAAAATAATTGTAACAGAAAAGTATATTGATGCTGACGGATTCCATGGAGTATTAAAAAATTTAAAATAGGTATTACACAAAAAAAAAGATGACTGATGTAAAAACAAAAATCAGGTAAAATATCATATAGATTGGAGGAGCAAAGAACCTTTGTTGTATTTAAGTGGATCCCGTTACACGTTGCAATGAAAATGGCATATAATAAAAAAAATAAAGCTAAATTGACATTTAGAACGTAATAAGAGAACATATATTAAAATAGTGCCCCGGCATCATACAGAGAGTCCATTCAGTACAAAAGAAAGTGTCATATGGTAAGCAAGTCAACTGATGGACATCCATGATTCGGATATAACGCAGACGGAGGCTATATGACAACAATATACGCAGAATTGGATTCGGACATTATCGCATCCCGTCTCATCCTGAACGTAATAATAGATAGCAATGCGTGTGATTTTTGCGGTTTCGAAGGATCGTTACAGAATATATAGTTTAGCAATGCATTAAATTTGAATAAAGAAGGAAAACTTTATTCAAAGTAATCCTAGCAGACCTGAATACTATTTTACCTTCAACAGCACAACAAATAGTAACCGAATACAGCCGAGTGTAGACGATTATACTAATTTCTAAAAGATAATAAAATGGTCATACATAACGGAAAATATGGGCAAGAGTAAGCGCAGTATGTTTTTTTAACTGTTTTATTTAATCAGCGAGGGGAAAAAAAAAGGTAAATAATACTTTAATGATATACGCAAAATAATAATACCTTTTTTTTTTTTATCTACATCATAATGTGGACATTTGTATTGGATCGGATAGATATTTAAAATACTAAAACGTATATTAGACAAAGGGTCACTGATCGATAACACTTTTTCCGGTTTTGACTAGACCCTTGGAATTTATTAAGTCTCTCCATCCAGGAGAATGAAAAATCTAATTTAATATAATCAGATCCGTGTAATTACAAGTGATCAACTCCTCGTTAAAAAAAAAAAAAAAAAAACAAAAAACAATAGAAAATCATAAAATCAACAATAATTGAATTAGAAATGTTTTTTTTACAAAAAAAAAAAACCTTCCTGAAATATCTGCAAGCTTTTGCGTAAGATTATTCGCCGTTTATACAACTAGAACCGTAAAAGGCGCCAAATGACGCGAACAGAGGTAGAAACCTGTAAGAAGTAATTAACTCCTGCCGAATTAAAAAAATTAAATAAACTTCCGATAATATCGGGGGTATGAGTGGTATAAAAGTACGAATATTTGACTGATACTTTAGACGTTTTAAAAGGATAAACGGGGTTGCGTACACAAACAACGCTTCGAACAGCGTCGAACAGAATATTCAGTTTCGTTCGATGAAAAAGTTCATCTTCTGTGAAATGAAATTGGTTTTGAAGGGGCTCTGGAGCATGAGGAAAATCAAAAGCAAAAATGCTTGTCTTTCGACGAAAATATATTAAAAACGAGGAGGAAAAAGAATAAATTCAACTTTCTTCTTTTTCGAAAGTTTTACAATGATTTTTTGTCAGATGGTAAGCTCGAAATAATTTCAACACGAGTTTTAGTTTACACTTCAAAGCGGAAAATACATAGCAGAGCGCAGGAAGTTGTACCGCGAAAAGGTTTTAATCAGTTGTCCATAGATTATTTGAAAATGTATAAAAATTGCGATAGAAGAATGTCAAAATCATTTACCGACAATGATATTCATCGTGTAATGTAAGCGCACATTTTGTTCGATACATATACGTAAAGGTTGTACACGATAAAAATGAAAAAAAAACAGAGTTTAGAAATCGGCCGATTCGGAAAATAAAATCATTTAACTTTTCGTCCGTGTTGATTTCCATGGCACATTCTCTTTCTGTGAGGTGTGATAAAGAAATTCTAAGCCGTTCAGTTCGTTCTGGACCTTTTTTTCCCCTTCTGAATACGGGCGCTGTCAGTGAACAAATTATGTCCTTTAATGAGGTAAAACGGATAATATGTTAACGACTAAATGAATTAAAATTGTCTTAATTAATTGAAATAAAATGACGCGGCAAAAATAAAATTATTCGTCGCTAATGAAGAAACAATTTACATTTTTTTTTTCAGCGCAGGACGAAGTGTTTAATTATTGAAACGACGTTGTTTCGAAGTTTTTAAATAAAATTGGAATAGAATGCCCGCGGCATTCTCGGTGAAAATGTTAAATTCGTACCGGAGAATCAACGATCGATTCCCCACCATCTCAGTGTACCTTTCGTACCGTGAATCACACTGTCCATATCGAGGCGCCGAAAGATACCGATTCAAACATGAAAATACAGTATTGATTACGTCATTATTAACAATCGTAATAAAGGAAACCGATTTCAATCGTGATCTGTATAAAAAAAAAAAAAGTTGTTGACAAAACGACTATATTAACATCTCCGTATTTTGTTACAACCGAGTGGAAGTCTCTCGATAATGTGAAGTTAAGGTTCACGTCCGTTTTTGATATAATTCTGTAGACGATTAACAAATGTGCCAGATTGGAGTCGTTGGCGCTACGAGACAACGGACCCGTGAGAATCACAAGTGTTTGTGGAATTTTACTGTTAAAAGCTATAAAAGAGTGATTTCGTTCGAGAGAGATTTCAAAATGTTCAAAATGTCCGGTTAGTTTTTTTGTAATTTGTTTTTATTTTTTTCGATGGACTTTTTTGTTTCCGAGTGGATGTAAAAGTTTTCGCAGACCCATCTGATATCAACTGTCCTGTAGATCAGAGTACTTCCCGTGACTAATTAAAACTTACCATCCGCGGCTGTTCCGAAATTTTTTAATGGAAAAGAACGCAATTTTTCGATAACGGCGAAGTGAAAGTAATTACCGATAAGCAGCCCTTCGATCGTGTCCGAATCGGCAGGAAGAGATAATAATAATTAGCGTTTGTATTAGTAATAAAGCGGTTCGAGGAAAAGAATTATAAATGTAAAGATTCAAAAATCCTCTGGATTCCAGATCGGAATTCCAGGAAATGAGTTGGCCGACAAGTGATTCTCTCAGACACACCGGTACCAGCTTCAGACTTCGTTCGTTACCGAAAATTGCCTTTGAGTACACTATGGAACCAACGGTGGCTGTCCATCCCGTGTTCAAATAAACTTCGCCAAATTAAGTAAAATGTCCGACCATGGAAGATTCACTTGAGCTGAAGAAGAGGTGATGTAATCGTTACCAGACTGCGACTGAGACATAAGCAACTCACACATATGGGGGGTTGGTTACCTGCTGCAAAAGATACCGGCTCCAATCTGCAGCATTTCTATTCTCCATATCCTCACAGAATGTCCTCAGTGCAATTCACTCAGATAAGCACATAATCTTCCCCCCTCCTTGTCTAATATCCTCTCGGGTGACTTTACTATCCTTTCGAACCTAATCAGTTTCCTGCACCATGCAAAGTCACATACTACGCAATGTAAATTTCGTAATTCGTTTACTTAACATATAAATCTATATTTACTGCCTCTAGCTGATAGTTGCTGTTCATGGTACCTAAATTTAAATAAGCAAATAATAATAAAAATTTAAAAATTCGGAAGTTTAAAAATTCAAAAGTTTAAAAATTTAACCTCGGCTATTATAATTTGCAGACGAAGCGTGAATTTCCTGAGTGTGCCGTTTTATTAATTCAAAGGTCTTATCGCCGGAATATGAACTAGAAACATCGAGTTGCTTTTGGCCGGTGTATAAAATTGATTGTAATTCTATGGTGATCGAAACGAACCCGATCGTTCATTTTTAAAAATACTGCTCAGTCTCTCATTACATTAATCTAAAAGTGAGGATTATTTTTGATTACGGAATTTCCCGTTGATAGAAAAAAAAAAAAAAAAAAAAAAAAAAGACGGTCGATAAAACTTTGTTTACTTTCTAAAATAGTTTTATTAATTTTTTTAATTTTTTCTCTTTTTAAACGAAACTAGGTACGAAAAATAAACCTTATTTTACCGCATCATATTCGGAGGGGAAAAAATCAGAAAGGAAAAAGTTCAATTTGACTAAACCCTTTCCGACACACCTATCATCTTGCATAATTAGATTTTGTTTTTTTTCCGAAAATGTTCCGGATCGTCAACATTAACCGAACCAGTTTTCTCGTACATGCGAAATAGTTCAGGTCCAAAACCGCCCTTTTCTCGCTGTAGAATTATATTGTTCAGTTCGACGACACTTTTAAAAATTTCAGCCAAAGATTGTTGCTTTTGGGTAGAAAAGCGGGGGGCGGGGCAATTGTTAATGAAATTTTCAGAAAGGATGGTGGAAAATTTTATCCTATAAATTCCTACCGTCGGGAGAAAAAAAACAGGATTCCCAACTCGATTTAAGTCGAACTAGTGACATAATGTCGAGAACCGGCGGTATACGATCGAGAAGATGGGGGTTAGTCACGAAATGTACAAGTCTTCCTTATCAGGCGGAGAAGTGATCTGAGGAGGTGAGAAAAATTTCTCTTTCTTTTAACGACGAAAAGAACACACGTTGTCCAATTCCGCTGCAAAATTCGGCTCCTCCGTGTTTGGCATTAGACACACAGGTTGGAAATTTAAATATTGATAGAGCCCTTCCAGATGTGATATTTGCCAATGAACACATAGTATAGGGCTTTTAGGCGTTCGTAAAGTTTTTTCGAACACTAGCGCTCGGCGGCATTTCGCGGAACAACAGTAATAATAATGACGACGGGGCGATAATAAATTTTTTTACTAGCGGTCGGTGAATTTTCCGGTCGGAGCGGCAGGTGAAAGGTTACAGTGGATTAGCGATAATGCGATAATAAAAGCGTTTACCTGGTATTTAAAATTTTTTCCCGGAGACCGGGCTCTATTGTGTGTGCATTGTGTGCCGGTGCGTATTGTGCAGTTGGCAGTCGACCGCCAATCGACCAGTCGACCAATCTGCAGATTCTGGCGGACGATAAAACATAAACAAATCGTCGTCCGTTGCTTCGAGCCTGGTATCAGCGACCCGGTCTCTAGTTCACTTTTATTAGTTGACTATGTCCAATTGAACGGTCACGGAATAGTACCGTTAAATCACTGCGACCTGTACGCTCGCACGTGGTAATGCCGCATTTTAATTTCTGTTCCTCCGGCCTTCTCCTTGGCAGACACGCGCAGATCCGTTCGCACAGATATCGACTCGGACGAAACGTTGCTGCTCTAATAGCCGTAGCACCAAGACGAAAAATTTGTCAACGCCCAGCTATACACCGGGCTGCCGGCGTCCCGTTTTCATTCGCTCGCGCCTATACCGCTCGGAAATCGCAAGCGGTACCGGTTTATCTGCGCACTCGATCGCTCTGACGACCTCCTTCGACGACGATATTATAGACGGTCGGCAATCTACTACTGACTGAAAGATTTGAAAAAACGCTCTAGACCCGTGTAGTATTAACGACTCGGTTTTTTTTTTTGTTTTTTTGCTAAAGTGACATTACCGCGAAATTTACGTAATCGTACACCGAGTAAAGGACAGCGGTGTCGTGATGGTGTCCAGCGGCGCAATTTGGGACATAAACATTGTCCGGAAATAATGATGGAATAAAAAAAAGATACCAATCCATGTTTAAAAATGGATCAACAAAAAAAACGAAAAAAGAAAAAACGTCGATCAACCAATTATTAAAAATGCTAAGAAGCTATTTCTTTAATTATACCCGACTTACAAACGTTTCCCGGATATCTATAATGTCGCTTTTCCGTTGTCGGCGGTGTTTTAATTTTTTGATGACCGTGGGAATTTCTTTCATTCGTATTTTGGGGAATTGGCTATAGATTAAAATTTCAAGGCAATTCTAGAAGACCCGGCAATAACCGAACAAAAAGTTAGCTAATTGCATTGAGATGGCCCTAAATAGGCCAACTTATCACCGACAACGGCCTAATGATCTCCGAGGAGGCCAGTGCTGATTTCTTTCATCATGCCTTAACTGTGAACCATTAAAATCTTGATCATTCTCCACCGGTAAATAACTCGCGTACAATTAATTAAAATAAACGAGAAAATCTACATGACAAAAGTAATTTTATAATGTCACATAGCTATATATTCGTTGCCTAGAAACATTTTATCGATATATGTACTAAATTATATACCCTTACATAATCGTATTAAAATGTTGCTGCAAAAAAATAAAAATATCAGATAGTTTTTATTTGCGAGCGCGAGCTGTGATAGATATTAATACATATCTCAGCCGTCGAATGAACAAAATTCAGCTCTATCGCAATCAGTATTAGATATCAGATAACTGCGACGCTAATACCTCGGATGTCGAGTGAACGAACTCCAGCTCTATAGTAATTAGTTCTCCGATCTACCAATGCTCATACTGCCGCTGGATAGCTGAGCATAAAAAATAAAATAATATATATAATAGCCTCGTCAATTGATGTAAAAACGGTATTAGCAAATATTAAATTTTAGCAAAGAGTTCTGAGTTATAAAAAATTTCGGTAAAGAGCGATAATAACGGAAACATTTTTAAAAATCATCCCTAAATATATGTGTATATCTATGTGTATGTATGTGTATATATGTCTATATATGTCTATATAAGTGTATATACGTGTATATATGTGTATATATGTTTATATATATGTGTATATATGTTTATTTATATCTGTATATATGTTTATTTATATGTGTATATATGTTTATTTATATGTGTATATATGTTTATTTATATGTGTATATATGTGTTTTTTTTGTTTTTTTTTCACTAAGCACAGATTTTTTCTTTTAAAATTATAAATATGTTGTGAAAAGATGTAACGGTGATGTTGATATATAGTCACCATTACATTATATATACTTTAATTAACTTAATAGATTGAAATTAATAATATGAATTATTGTGTAAACAAACAAACCGCTCTATACAAATATATACAAATATATACAAATATATGAGTGGACAAGTACGCACACATATACTAGCAGGCGAAATTCCCTAACAAATTCTCATATTAATACCAAATAAAATGTGTACATTAACTAACCTAATATAATAATACTAAATTTATAACGTTATTAACTTATATAAGCATAATTTCAAATATTTACAAATATTTTGTATTAAAATTAGACACTCGGTTTAAGGATTAATTTCCTGGCCATCAAATCATGAAAGTATTTAAGAAGTTTTGTACAATTTTTTGGAGTTATTTCTAAGGTTGTATTGATGTTGATATTATATTTTTGTTCCTGAAGTCATCAAGTTTATTGCAGATATAGATCGTGTGGTATTGATCATCAATAACAGGTACTCCACAGAGTTGACAAAAAGGGGTGTCAAGTAATTTAAATCTGAAAAGGTAATTACTAAAGTTGCCATGACCAGTTAATATTTGCGAATTAAAAAAAGTTATATTAAGATTCTTTAATTTAGCTCTGTTGTTAATGTTGGGGAAAAAAGTGTAATGTGAATATAAGTGTATATATGTGTATAGACATTTACAGGGGAATGCTGCGGGAAATATATATCATCACGGTGATGATCAAAATGGTTTTGAATTTATTACGTAAATGTGAATTTTTAATTGATCTTGTTTTATTTTATTTAACTTGCTTAATTTTTATTTCTTAAGCTAATTTAATTTGTCATCGATAAATTAAATTTACACATGTTCTCTTTTAAATATATCTGTATATACATTTGCAGGGGAATGCTGCTGGAAAAATAAGTCATCATGATGATCAAAATAGTTTTGAATTTATTACGTAAATGTAGATTTTTAATTGATCTTGTTTAAATTAAATTTACACATGTTCTCTTATAATTAACGGGTATATTCTCAATTATGTAAATAAAATATCAGCAATAATGCGATTAATAATTTCAATATGTTTCTGTAAAGGAATAAAACTTTTGATACGGCTAAATGAAATTCGAATTGTCATCTCTCTCTGGAATTACACTTATTCGAGAGTTTTTACCGGCCATGAGAGGAAATAAACAAGAGAGTTTACGTTGCCTAGTTTCCAGTGTAAGGTAGACCAAAATTATTTAGATTATTAGGTATTCTGTGTTGGTCCCGGCTATTAGTTATCCAGTATCGTTTGGGTTTTGCTAGTTGAGACCAGTATTGCTTGACCGGTTGGTCAATTACTCGGAGACGCATTTTCGTATGTGTACCCTAAAATAGTTACCGGTTGAGTCCGCCCCTATTTTTTGTGCTTCCTCTTGTGACGTCGGCTGATGTTCAGTTTTTTTCCAATTCTTTGTGCTATAGATAGGGGCTAATAATATTATTTAACCTAAATTGAAATTTCCGAATATTTATTATATTTAAAGTTTTTTCAATTTTGTTTTCTTTTTTTAAAAATTAGAATTTGGTTTTTACCTGCACTCGTACTACTTAGGTTGAGGACAGCTAAACGTCGAAAATTCAGCTCTCAGTCTTGGGGAAAAATTAATATACTCGAAAGGTTTTTTTGTTTTATTCTTTTTGATCAATTTTCACTCTAAAATACATAATCCAGCTATTCAACTTCTTCTTAGGTGTGCTGATTTGTCGATGATGGCTCAAATCACGCGTCTCTCCATTAAGCCTTAATTTACCGATTTAGGGGTCCCATTTCAATTTTATACACAGAATGTAGCAAACATTTCGCTGCAACAACTCTCTGTCTTCTTCCCGATGCGACTTTCTTGCATAGCCGAATGTATTTTTCTTCCGAAAGTTGAGCCCTCCGGCTTAGTCTCTTTAGGAGAAACTCTCATCTTCTTCTTTTCCTTCCTTTCGTGTCTTTCTCGGGGGAAGTCTCAATTAGAAAAAAAAAAAATCAAGCGGGAACATAGAGTGGCTTTTTTTTTGTCGTTATTAGGCAATCGTCGGGGCGACGGAGTGGGTTGTTTGTTGGGGGGGGGGGGGGTGGATTGCTTATTATCGGGATTTACCGGATGTAACGATCGAGAGGGAAAAGAACGGAAACAAAAGACCCACATATGAGCAGAAGAGGATAAAGTTCGATTCGGTTTCTCTTACATTGTATGATAATAAGTTTAGCCGCTGTTGTTGTCGTTGGCCTGGCCGTCGTTGTCTTTATTGTTTATTATATTCGAATTGTGACTATTTTTCGTGATGTCATCCGTAGTCGACTATTGCGGCTAGATTGTGATCAGCTTGGCGGCGGCGGCGAACAATGTGCCCGAGTCACCGCGCGCGGCCGGCACATGTAGACGACAGTGACAGGCATCAGTGGCGCGCAATCGTATCTAAGTTACAAAGGTCGCGCGAACATTTCCTGTCTCAAGCTACGCTCTAACCTTTCCTCGTCGCTGTTCCCGGTATCGGGCCTAAATTCTACTCGTTCGAAATAACTACCATGCCTGCGCAGACTGCTTCCGATGTCAAAGGTGATACGGTTTACTTTTAATAATAGCTCGGTCTCTTCGTTCAATTCACACGCGCTTCAACATGTGTAGCCTCGATCGAAAATGTAATTCGGTCGCTAATTAAAATTAAAAAATGTCCCCCGCGATTGCTCGTTATAACGGGCATTTTCAAGGTTAACGCTATCGAGAAATCACAATTTGTAGATAAATCGACCAAACTGCAAGCCGCCGCTGACAGGGCGAACTGGAAAATCTCTCAACGGCGAATTTCTGTTTCCGTTAAAAATCGACAAATACTTAGCAAAGTCGTTAATGAAAATAATAATAATTCCGAAACGTTTAATAATAAGTGTCGCAGTTCTTTCTTGTAGGGCACGTTTTTTTTTTTTTTTAATAAAAATGACGGCTACGAAATAAATGAAATGACCGTCGTCATAGTAAGGCATTTATAACGGCGAACGGAACGACAGAACAGTGGCAACCAATCAGAAAACGCGTAGCTCTCATTAAAAAAAAAAAGAAAAGAAATTTGTTTCTATGTTTCCTATCCTACTTCGTTCATCCTAGAGACAAATCTGTTTAAAAAACAGTACGTGGATTTTAGCAAAAATTATAACGCGGCTGCATCGAACGTTTAAAAAAGTAATATAGTTTATTAAAAATATTATAAAAAAACGTGTATTACAGAAATTATATTTGAAAAATATTAAAAATAGCCGAGAAAACGTAATTTCTGTAATACACGTTTTTTTATAATATTTTTAATAAAGTAATAACAGAAAATGGACAATATTATTTACAACTCAAATAGTTAACGAAATGTCATTCCGATAATATTTTCACACAACCGTTTGTAGGAAGTTAATTTCATTTTTCGACGAATGATACGATAAACCCCCCCCCCACCTCTTTCAATGCGTGTCGCATTTTACGATAATCTAAACTTTTTAAAGATGTAACTTGTCTACACTCGGTATATTCATTCTCTCAATTATCTTTATTACCGAACGATAGGCAATATAGACAAAAAAAAAAAATTATTTTATAAATAATTGTAATGCGAGCAGGAAAAAAAAAAATAATTATAGATAAAACGTTGAATTCGTTTTGATTTCGAATAGCGATTTTTTCTCCTCAGTAAACTAGTAAAGTATATATGTTCTGCCATCGATTTATTAGAAATTTTATAAAAAAACATGTATTGCAGAAAATTGTATTTAAAAAAATATTAAAAAAAGAGCCGACATGTTTCAGAGTTACGTACTCCATAATCATGGCATTAATAAATAAAGTTGAAAGTTAAAAAACGATATCATATATATATATATATATATATATATATATATTGTTACTGTCTTCCTCCCACCCTCTGCTGAATATTGCATATTCATAGAATATTCGCGAAACCTGCAAATAACTTACATGCAAAATACACACGTATATTAATTTGTAAGTTAGTCGTATTTACAGAAAAATGTCTGTAAGGTTTAATTTAATGAATTCATCGATCGATTAAATAGTAATACTCGTAGCGTTAAATTTTATCACCGATTTAATGTTTAATAAAATTTATAATGAAACGAGTAAAAAAAAAAAAAACAAAAAACCAGCACGAATCGCAACCGTACTTTAAAAATTAATTGTATAAAAATTAAAATTTAATTAAAAAGAAGCGAATGTGTACAATTTTTTAAGTAGACCTTTTTTAAGCTTTTTTTTTTTTTTTGTTGATCATCGAGCGGACGCCAACAGGTAACTCTATTTTAGGGCACATCATACGAAAATACGTAAATTCGTCTCCGAGTAATTGACTAACTACTGATACTTAAATTGGTTAATTGGTAATTAATAATCGACCGAAAAGATACCTAATAAACCTTATAAAAGTGAATAATTTCGATGCTAGTATGTTTCCCAACTTTTTTCCTATACCGGATACTACTAGGCATGTTTAATATGTAATAAGTAAAAAAAAAAACACACCGATATAAAAAAACAATTTATATTTACTTACCTAACGCGTTTCGATGACAAAGAGCTTCACGATTGCGGGAGTTATTATTACCTTTTCTTTTTAATTATCACATGTTAAAATAAAAACATTGAGTTATAAAAATCGGTATAACACTCTTGTTTATTTCCTCCACCGAGCCGGTAAAAACTCTTGAATAAGTTTAATTCCAGAGAGAGATGACAGTTCGAATTTCATCTGGCCGTATCAAAAAACCACCCGACAGTTCTATTCCTTCACAGAAACATCTTGAAATTATTAACGCCGTATTAGTCCTAATATTTTATTTACATAATTGAGAATATACACGTTAATTAAAACAGAACATGTGTACATTTAATTTAAACAAGATCAATTAGCTTAAGAAATAAAAATTAAATAAAATAAAACAAGATCAATTAAAAATTTACATTTACGTAATAAATTCAAAACCATTTTGATCATTATATTTTTCCCGCAGCATTCCCCTGTAAATGTATATACAAACATATGATTAGGGATGATGTTTAAAAAAATGTTTGCGTTACTATCGCTCTAATTTTTTTGAACTCAAAACTCCTCGTTAAAATTTAATATTTGCTATATGCAGAGCCGGATTATAGCCAAATGCCGCTATGGGCTCAGTAATTTCTGCCACCCTTGGAATAATTTATAAATTAAGTAATAAAAATAATAATCGAGTAACTGAAGCAAGAAAGGACATAAAAGTTAAAAATTAATTTTCAATTGAAAGTTAAAAAAGTTTTCAATTTATAAAATTTCATACATTTTTAAAACATACCTAAATTTTATTATAATTCTATACATACATTATTCTTTCACGTGTCAATTAAAGTTTACATTTTTTACGACGCAATTTTAAAGGTGCAAATTCGTTTATTATATTATCAAAGTTTAAAAATTCTTTATTAACTGTTCTTCGATAAATCAAACAGATAAATAACTCTTTTGGGGTGAGACATTGTTAATCTGAAAAATTTTTTAATTCTTTTCATTGTAGGAAAGGAGCGTCCTGCTGAGCAAATTTTATTCAGCACTAATCTTTCTTTGTGTTTTTTTCCATCATGTTATCATCACTTTATTGTAATTGTGTTTTTTGTAAGAGTTGGTTTTTCCAGTTACATTGAGTTTTTACTTTTGTTTGTTAAATGATCACAAAAATTAAATAAAGCCTACAAATTTATTCTTAATATATTATTTTCGCCGTTAGCGTGTTTATTCATCAGATTCGGTATTCAGATTAGTTTCAACAGGTTATGGGCCCAGCACGCTTCCCGCGATGCCCCAGTGCCACAGTGCCACACTGCTTTGAGCATCTTTCATCGTTTGGTATGGCAAGAAATAGTATAAATAATTCTTCGAAAACTCTTCTAACTTTTGTCGTATCAATGAGATACGACAGTTGTGAATTTTCAGTTTTTCTTTCAGTCTTATTTGACCTCTTATCATGCCGACACGGCCATTGTTTCGTGCACATTTCGAGAATTTCCTTTAACTGCTAATATTATAACCGTTTCGTCGAATAATAAAGAAACGTTCCGATTTACACTTCGTTAATTTTAAATTCATTTCTCGATTCCCCTGCTTACATGGTGTTATTGGTCTCTATAATCATTTGGAAATTTTACATAAATCACAATATATTCCCATTTTAACTTTTCTGTACATTAATGCAAGTTAAAAAATGATTTTATCACATTCCCCTCCTACCCTAATATGACTAAAACACCATAATATGTAACAATATTTTGGAAATTTTATGTACTTTTCAAAAGAAAAAACTTTTCAATCTCATGCAAATTTGCCGCCTTTCGAATTTTGCCGCTGTGGGCTGTAGCCCATTTAAGTCCGTGGTGTAAATCCAGAACTGGCTATATGTAATATCTATTTCGGTGCGCGCTCGAAAATAAAAAGCTATCTGATATTTTTATTTTTTTACAGCAACATTTTAATGCGATTGTGTAAGGGTATATAATAATTTAGTACATATATCGATAAAATGTTTCTAGGCAATAGCTATGTGACATTATAAAATTACATTTGTCATGTAGATTTTCTTGTTTATTTTAATTAATTGTATGCGAGTTATTTACCGGTGGAGAATGATCAAGATTTTAATGGTTCAGAGTTAAGGCATGATGAAAGAACTCAGCACTGCCCCCCCCCCAGAGATCATTAGGCTGTTGTCGGTGATGAGTTGGCCTATTTAGGGTCATCGCAATGGAATTACCCGATTTTTGTTCGGTTATTGGCGCGTTTTCCTTGATTATCTTCGAAATTTAGTTTTTTTTTTTTTTTTTTTTTTTCTTTGGGCACGTCAACTCAGGAGACATTTACCCAGCACAAAGGACTAACAAATAATGAAAACGTAGGGACTTGAAAGTTAAATCAGGAAACGATTAGAAACAGAGAAGAAATAAAGATAGCCAATATAGGAACAACAGAAAGAGAAGGAAGAGTAAGAATGTAGTGGACACAGTAAGATGAACATTCGAATAGGAGGTGATTTAAATCACAGGTCATATTTAAGATAGGAGGATGGAAGGGACACAAGGGAAACTGAACAATATTAAAACGAAAAAGGGAAGCAGGAAGCAAACTGTGATTAAAGCGGAGGCGAATTATGGAAGAAATAACAGAACGGCTGATGCAGGGAAAATTATTAAACTAGGAAAAAGTAGGTGGAGAGGGTTGTATAGCAAGGTAAAAAGAGTTAGGATCGGAGAAAAGAGACGGATAAAGATCAATCCAAAAGTCATGGTGAAAACGATAAGAGAGTGGACAGAGACATTGGAAGGGGAATCTGTCTATGAAACGGCCATTTACTGCAGCTGGATATGCCAATGAATCGGCAAGATCGTTACCAACGATGCCGCAGTGGCCCGGAATGCAGGTCAATTAGGATAAAACGGGATGTTAATAGATTATGAATTAAAGAACGAATATAAAGGGATAATAGGATCTGACGATGGTTTAGGGAACGGAGATGAGATGGCTGATAAAACGCTTTTCGAATCAGAGCATATGACGAATTTTGATAAATTGGATGTTGAGGATATAAAAAGGATAGCACGTAAAATAGCCATGGATTCGGCTAAAAGGGAGGAAGTTGAAAAGACTCAGAATAGTTGATATCAGGAAGGATAAAAGAAGCTTCGACACCTGAAGCAGATTTTGAGCCATCCGTAAAAACCATGCTGTGAGCTGGAAAAAGTGAATGTAGAGTTTGGTTTAAATTCGTTATGTATTACAGGAAACGAAAGAGATTTAATGTTCGAGGGAAGAGAAAATAGCTTGGGAGAAAACGACAGTTCTAAGAAGTTGTAAGTGAAGTACGGGGATTTGTTATAGGAGAGGATAAAGTGAGAAAATAGGACAAGTCGGGAGGATACGTGTGAACGGATTGGAATTTTTCTAGGAAAGAAACGCCAGTTGACCGATAGGAATTCACGAGTTTCTAGTTGCTGGTTAGTCATTTCTGTGGTGCCGAAACTAAGTCTCTATCTAACATCTCTAAGTGAAGATTTGGCCTGACTACAATGGAGTCGAGTTTGTTAATTTGTTATCATTAAATATATATGTCAGATGATTTAAAAACAGTGTGTCGTTTCACTACAATCGCGTGTAAATAAGACACCAAAGATTAAAAACGTACGGAAAAAATCTTAATTAAAATATTCATCGCCAACGGTATTCTAGACGACATATTTAATCATAGCTGTAATGTGTACGGTGCGTTTTTTATGCACTTGTACATTTGTAGCGCTTCGGGAACTGGTTTCCTTCGAAGACCAGAACATTCATCTCGAAGTAATTGAAATAAAATCTCTCATTAAGTTCCGCTTCTTGCCTACGCTTCAACGGCAGTTATTAAGCGGGGACATTTCCAAATGATATTTTACGAAATAAACGAAAAGAAAAATGAAAGCTTTTAATGGCATAAAAAAATACGAGAAATTCGAAGTAACTTTTTTCGTTTCTTGTAAAAAATAAATCAATTAGAATACATGGAAAAGAACCTTCAATATACCGCGGTTAGTTTATGCAACAACAAAACAGTAACACTTTTGTAGCCTCGTTGTATTAATGGTTCTTTTTTTTTTTTTTTATTCTTTTTACAGCGCAAAACTTAATTGGACAATGTCGAATGTTAACTAATGTGATTTTGCAATACGTACATATAAGTAAAACAGGTAAGTGTAGCCACGGTTGTGAAATTATATTTTTCGCAGCCTAACGGATCTGAAGAGGATAATGTCAGTTTAGTTCTCGTGGGATTCGTCTATTTCTTTCCAAATCTCCGGTATAATCAATATTCTTTTTCAAACCAGGTATTGTAAAAGTGCTTGTACATAGCGAGTCGGATCAACAAGACAATTTTTTGACCTAAGCTTTGGTAGTCAAGCACCTTAACTACTCAAGGCTGCTACCGTGTCAATAATAAAAACCTACTTATAATACCAACACAGTGTTCAAGAAATGCATTATGTTGCCTTTTCTTTATAATATCGTTCAATTAAAATCCTTAATACTATTTGGATTTTTCAACGATGCTCATTTATTTCGGTGAAATTTGTACCGAAATATATTATTGCAACCGCGTGCTAAAATATTAAAAATTATCACAATTTACTACTATCTAATCAGATAAAAAATATAGTTGTGTAAGTGTAGTTAAAAAAAAAAAAAAAAAGATTCATTTATATACATATATATATATATATTCATTACGGAATCATTAAAGATGGTTAATTGTAACGAAATACGAGTTAATATAAAATCTAGTCGGATGAGTGGAAATAAATACGAAAAAAAAAAGTTAGTCTTAATCTTTTCTAAATAGTAATGATTAATTCTTTTTTCTTCAATTAAATCCTTTAAAATATTCAAAAAAGAAATTGATGTCTTTAAATATAGAAAAGTTACGAGTGTTGAAAAAAAGAAAGTCGGATTTATCGCGTGAGCGAACAAAAAATACGGAAACCCCAGAAGTACTATTAACTTTGGAACAATTTAATGACACGGGTTAGTTTGAAAGTACTATAATTTTTATTTAAAGTTAAGCGGAAATTATTAGGAAAAAAAGTTGAAAAATG
Organism: Icerya purchasi; assembly: GCA_039619475.1. Lineage (NCBI taxonomy): Eukaryota > Metazoa > Arthropoda > Insecta > Hemiptera > Monophlebidae > Icerya > Icerya purchasi. The sequence continues at coordinate 485,521,650 of CM077116.1, forward strand.
GAGAATTTATCTTAACAGCTTCCGATTGTTGTTGTTGTTGGCAGAAACCTTCAGAATAATCTTCTGCATCTCCGAAAGTTCCTAGTAACGACAGAAAATCTTCGTCCGACTGCCAATAGTACCGCGTGACGCGCAGCTCTTATTAGAATACTTCTTAGCGTACACACATTCAGCCCTGTGTTCCAAACCGTGCGTGTGTATGTCCTATGAGGGTTTCCTAGATGAATGCTAGCGCCCTCATTGAAGTTTTGTCTGAGACTATTCGTAGAAGTTTCGTAAAATGCGTACACAGGCGCAAGGTAGGGATAAAAATCGAAGATCCGCGGTCGATGCCGAATGCAGCGCGGTCGAGTAACAGGTAAAAAATTAATAGTAAGTAATCCGCGCCTATACAGACACCGCGCAATGCGGGAATACACCCGCAGCGGTGCAGGACCGAACGAATTACCATCGCGGCACGAGCAAGCGAAGAGATAAGAAGAATAAAGAGTTTTTTCTTTTGATTTTTTAATACGAGGCCGCGCCGTCGGTCGTCGAGCGAGCGAAATTTATAGCCGTCAATAATTCTTTTCCTGGAAAGTCATTTCTTCGTTTCCCGCGCGCCGGTCTTCCGTTATTCCGGAGGGTTGCGGACATAAGGGCAGCACAACGGGCATTCGGTGCAGGGAAGCATTGAAAAAATATTTAGCTAAAATGAGGGTGTTTACCGGCAGCGGGAACGGGTGCGGGGTTGTTTAGTCGTCGAAAAAAATGACCCCTATTCCGAACAATTTGAATACATTTGTTTTTCAGCCGCTCTAATATGGTTCGTTGTTTTGTGCTTTTTTTTTTTGTTTCCTCGTTCGCTTGTGTGTCGGACCGGTTAAAGCTACTTAAGAAAAACTACCTCTCGATATGGGAAATGGTGCAGTACACGAGCGAGCATCGCGCGAAGACCTTTTTAACTTTTTCCTGTAAAAACTGCGTTGTCGTCGTAGTCGTCGTCGTCCAAATAGGTCAAATAAAAATATCGGAAAGTCTTAAAGAGGAAGACGCGAGAAAAAAGTTGGGCTATTCCGTGTCTGCACGGCTGGCATCGTATCCTTCTGCTGCGAGTTGTTCGGCTCGTGTGCTTAGCGGTCGTTGGAACCGTCGACATCAGCTGCGGGAGGGGGTCGTCGGGACGTCGTTTTTCAGCCTAGACAATTAAACGCGTATCGGTTCAGAAAAACTATTTTAAACGATTCTTCACCGAGTCGAGGTCGACCGATCATCGAGGGCCAGTCTCATCACCGTGTTGGGGCTTTGTAAAAAATTAAAAATCGGAAGACGCTGTCTCGACCTCCAATTTCCACAAAAAGAATTGCATCGAATAAATAAAACGAGCGCTAGTAGACGCGACTGCTGGGGTCGTTTATAAATCGACGTCTTGCGTCATCGCGCCGAGCCGCCCCGTTATTCCGTACACGGCACGAGTAGCGACGAGACAGGTATTTCTCTTGGGGTAATTACCGCGGATAGTTAAGCCGGCGACTGATCTGCTCAACGTAAGAAAGTACGGTGGTTTGCTAGTCGGTACGACACTTCATTTTTGTGACGAAAACACATCAAAAAGGCAATTCTGACTAAAAATCCGAGTTGCAAAGTCACGAGAACAAGATTTGTCGGAACAGAAGATTGCACAGTTACTGCTAAATATTATCTCCCGAAAAGACATACACTGTTTCATCGCTTCAAAAGGGAAGATCTTAAGGAGGGAAACCGGTTAAATCCGGCGAAAAATAGGAAGAAACCGTAAGGTAAGCGCGCCAAAACTAACTGCAGTGTCGAGATGGAGGAGGATGACCGAAATGAAAGAGATTACTCTTGCGGCATCGCACACAGAAAACCCTATGTTAGTCTGGAAATGTAAGAAAGCGACATTTCTCGGAGAATGTAATTTTCACTGATGAGTGTTCATTTGGAGTGTGATGGAAAACGGGAAAAATATGGCGTAATTCGAGAATTTTGTATATACGAATTTGACTGCATAAATTAAACACACAGGTGTGGAGGTGTTTTGTGGTGAGTGGCGTGGGGTCATTATCGTCACTGTAATATGAATTCTGTCGATATAACGACATTGTACGAAAGCATTTATGCTGAAGAACGGAAAAATTGGGCACCGCGTAGTCATATCAAAACAATGACCTCAAACATAGCGCGTACAAAACTCGAGAGTACATGTAGCTCTGCTCCTATGTCACTGCGCCAGTCTCCAGGAATTGCGTTCCTATAGAGAACCTATGCGACTCTAGCTCGACAAGAGGATTCGTGAGAATCCGACCGTAATGAGTTAAAAAGTCGTGTCTGAAGATTTCTCTTGATTATCTGCAAAAAATAGTTTGCTCAATATGGCGTAGGTTGAAAGCGGACTGTGGATGCCAAAGGTCGTTCATAACAAGTACTAATTTTTTTAAAGTGTAGATATTCGCTTGAAGAGCTCCTTTATTTTTATTTTTTTAGTTTGTCCGCACGTTAATGTGGTGCTTACAATCCGTAATTTTGTGTTCATTCTAATGTCGTGTTTTTTTAATGTTGTTTTTTTTTCTTTTTTTTTTGGTGGGGGAGCAGCTATACTAAGGAGATACTTATTTTTGTATTTTCGTAACCTGTTTCAGGAGTAAAGCATTTTTCCTCTTTGTTTTTGGCGTATAATATTATTGTAACATATATATGTTGTTTTTTTTTGTTTTTTTACTGGATTTTTGGGACGCGTCAATTATGGACATTAATCTACCGGAAGTGAAATTTTTCATATATTTTCAATATGCAGCACGGGATACCGGAATGAAATACAATTAGTTAATTTAACGCCATGGTAACTGGCTTAAAGATGTAAACGATGTACTCGTGTTTTCCGTAATTAATCAACGCAGTGAGGAGGAGTAACGACAACATAAGAAACGCGGATATTCCTAGAAATCCCAGAAGTCAGGTCTAATGGAAATATGCGCGAATCGAATTTTTTCCCATTTCATAACACGGTAGAAACGAATTATGTAAAAAAGTATGAAAATATTACGAAAATATTTCGATTGAAAATATTACGAAAATATTTCGATTTGAAAACATCACGAAAATATTTCGATTGAAAATATTACGAGAATATTTCGATTTGAAAACATCACGAAAATATTTCGATTGAAAATATTACGAAAATATTTCGATTTGAAAATATTTTGTTTCGGAAATATTATTTCTTTTGTAACTTTTCGAAATTTTTTTATGCAAAAAAATTTTTTAATTCGAAATTAAACTGTTCGTGTGATTTGATATTTCTAGTCCTTAATAATATCTCACATAAGTGAAAGATTTAATGAACATTAACCCTAATCGCGCTATTTCGTTCTTTCATTTTTGTGTATTTTTACGCGTTCGGGTTAATTACTGGGGAATGGATTTAATGTTTGAAATTTTACTTCCAACAATAATTTAACCACGGGGTGTTTATCCTTTATTGCATTCAGAATTTACGGAAATACGAAACAAAATATTCAGATGAAAATTTATAGAAAATTTCCTTTTAATGTTTAATGATTTAAAAAAAAATTAGCGCAGCGAAATTTAGATTATGTGGTACTGTCTTGCGCGTATTGTAGTGAGATGGCTACGGTTTTTTAATATTTCCATTTTGAAACACGTTACGCAAATACATTTTCAGAAAGTTTACAAACACATAATAATTGAAACATTGGGACAGTCCTGTTTCTTATCTGTTGTTTTTCAAAAGTGTTGACACAGCTTTTTTTTTTCCCTTTGCCTCGCGGTTTTATATTTGATTTTGGTTTAGCCCGATGCAGAAGGTTTGCGCTTTGCGGTACTGTGAATACGAGTAAAAACCAAAGCTTTTAGACGTTTTTTTTTTTAATTGGCATATTATGGCTTGGTGTCATTACACAAAAGCATTGTAACGCAAAATGCTGATAAATTTCATTTAAACCTTCGTACATTTTTGCTGTATTTATATTTACGGCGTGGTGAACATTTTATTCGTATTGCGCGATTTTTTCACTAAAACGACATACTTATGTCACCCGATATCCATAAGACGTGTATCCACGTTAAATTGTAATTTTGTAGGGAAGGTAAGATGGGCTTTTTTAAATTTTCTTTCTCCTCTTAGCTTCGGGCCTTACTTGGGGTTGCGGCCTGTAGATTCCTATTAAAATTTTTAAGGCGATACATTTAGTTTTTAGAGGATTAACCGTTGAAAAATGTGAAAAAAAAAAGAGGTCGTCGTTGGGGATCTCTCAATCTGAAGTAGATTGAGGTTTCTACTAATAGGTTCAATTGTTTCGTACTTTTATTATTATTCACGTTGATCCCCTGTCATCATTATGTCTGGCACGCACCAATCGCAGCTGAAGTACTCTTACGCTACTTTTGGTTACTTTAATGTTCTTCACCGCTGCTGCTTATAAAAAAAATCATCCTAGAGACCGGTATAAAACAACGGTGTAAGTGTGAATTATGCGGTTAAAACTTAAGTTCATTTTAATAGTACCGAGCAACGATGTTTTTCGTTTGACAATATCTCGAAAATTATTGTTCTTCTTCAGTTGAAATAAATTGAAAACCCGCTTTTTTTTTTATCAACTTTATTCTCGTGTAAGTTTGACGACATTCTACTATTCGGCCCTATTCGAATTATTCGTCATACTCTCCGTTTAAATACGTATTTTTTTTCTTTTTTGCGTTCGGTAATTTTTCCAGCGAAAAAATCCATGTTCAAATTGTATATGGAAATTTAGCAACGTACTTTTAGGCTGTTGTTGAATATTTTCTTCGAATAATAATTGTTATTATTATTAGTCACGGCTATCGTGTTCATTGCGATTTCCGCTACCTAATAAGCTCAGTGAGCAAATGATGATCTAACTGAATAATAAGTGTAAATAAGTATGTGTCGATTGAATGGAAAACTCGACAGATGTTTGAAAGCAAAGTCGATCTCATCGTAATTTCTTCTTCATTACTAGTATACTACACCTGTTTTATTTTCCCGCTGAAAAATATAGTTGGGAGCGGAGTCATTTGTGTCTTCACTTAGAATTAGGCTCGATGTTAAAATCCGATTAACAGATTTAGTTTTGTTTCAAGTTCAGATCACATCTTTACTAATATTATTTTCTGTGTTTTCCGCTTTCCTTAATTAGATGATAAATCGGGCCCCCTTGGAATGTTCAAATAAAGTACGTACATTAATTTAATCTGCTTTTATTTTGTCTTACACTAAAGATGGAATATTCCCCATCTCCTATTAATATAAAAAAAAAAAAAAAAAAGTGTTTTTAAAAAAGTCCTTTATTTCATTTTTATTCTTAAGATGCTTTTATTACGTATTATTTTCTACTAAATAAAAGTATCTTAAGAATAAAAATGAAATAAAGGACTTTTTTAAAAACACTTTTTTTTTTTTTTTGTTATTTTCTACTAATTAACAAGTAGTAGAATACCGTATTTAAACGAAGCGAAATTCTACTTTTCAGATTTGTGAAAATTGCAACGATAGAAATAATTTTATTTTAGCAATCTGACATTGTTTAAACCTCTTACAACACGATTGTCTTTAGCTGCATGTGCGCAGCCGAGTGGTTAGAAATTAAGTAGGTTTATATATACATATATATATATATATATATATATATATATATATATATATATATATATATATATATATAGAGAGAGAGAGAGAGAGAGAGAGAGAGAGACAGAGAGAGACAGATAGACAGATAGACAGATAGATAGATAAACAGGTAATAAGAAAAAATATTAAAATCCTAATGTTTATTTAAAAAAAAAAAAAGTATTAAAAATATATATAAAACTCATTATACCACCCCATGAAGAAACCAGACCGCCAAAGAATTACTTTTTATATTATTTATCGAAGAGCCTCGGTTTTAAAATTGGCCACGCTATTTTTCCCAGTTGAAATATAAAAAGAGCTTGTTACTAGATTTTTCGTTATAATTCGATTTACAAAAACGATATGGACTACACGTTGTATTCGTCCCGTAAAAATGGAACCGTTATTGATACGTGAAACTCGATGACTTTGTCATGAGGACGCTGCCTAGAACCTCCTCAGATGACATTCGCGTACAAAAGTTTTTTTTTTTTTTTTGGCCTGAACAATATATAGTTTATTTGGCCAGTACAAAAGTTATAAGAAGAAAGTCGGGTTTTTTATAAAATATTAATGGTAGTTCATCGTTTGCGTAACAATTTTTTTTATCGAAATTTCCATTGCGTAAACCTCTTTTTTTTCCATATTATCCCTGGTGATGCAACTCTGTGCATGAGTGAGGGAAATAAAAATAAAAAATTGTCGGGTATAACTCGACGATAAAACGAAAAATTGGCGCTATTCCTTTATTCACTAAAACGTTAAATATCATGGGTATGTTTTTTTTTTTTTTTTTTGAGAACTATTATTTGGAGTAAGCAATTTTAAATGTATATAGATAAGACAAGAAAATTAAAAAAAAAAGTTACCGCTCTACACTTAAAGAAAAAAATGAAAAATAAATAATTCCAATAAAATTTCTAGACAATTTCAAGAAATATTGTGATCTTTCCTCTCTGTTCCGCTGTTCTTAGGCCAATGTCCATGTTGATGAACCCATAAAAAAAAAAAAAAAAAAAAAGAAATATTGATACGGTGTCATCGCGTAACACATATAAGTCTTTTTTGTACAAAGCAAAAATATATCCATAGCAACAGTATACTCGTGTTTAAAAAAAAACAAAAAAAAAAACGAATATTTTGGGCGGAAAAATTTTAATAAAATTAAGCATTTCAACATTTCGCCTTTTTTTTTTTGTTTGGCGAGTCAAGTTTTATTTACCTTACCGACAGGCAAGCTAAAAAATCGATCACTTTTAACAGATGTGGGAAATGATTTTTTGTTCGTTTCCTTCTTCCGTCGTCGGAAACAGAGGCTAACGAAATGCCAATTTAGCAACGGTCGTTTAGGCGCGCAGACAATATTCGCACTAATGTTGTTTTATTACCTGTCGTCTTGATGATACTTTGGAAAATATTTTTCTCAACTCGTCGTTGTTGGTAGTTTTAAGATAAGTTAATTAACCCTTTCAACTACTGGTCCATAACCCCCGAGCGTGGCGAAGTAGATTAAGAATGCGATTAAACTAAATTAAAAGTTCTCTCGCAGTGAAACTGCAATGAGGAGAGGCCGGCAGCGAGTGCCTTCCCCCCGCCGTTTGAAAATATTTCGTTGACGGGCTAGGCGCGAAACCAGCTCAAAGCCAAAAGCAAAAAATAAAAAAAAAACAACAAAAACCAAAAAAACAAACAAGCAAAAAACAGAAAAACACTGCCGCACACACACATTTCTAATCTGTGTACATAGAGCAATTCGGCGAAGCCTTACGGCGCGACCTTATGCGTAGCCAATTCTTCGAAAAAGCGCAGGAATTCCTCGTGCAAAAGTCCGAATCCCTCTGCGAGCGTACGCGGCGGGACCATCACTATTATCGATGTTGCTGCTATTGTTCGCGACTGGAACAGCTAAAAAGCCTAAAGCCGAAGAAGAAGAAGAAGAATAAGAAGAATAAGAAGATGCAGAAGTAGAAGAAGAAGAAGAAGAAGACGACGTAGAAAGTAGTAATAATATCTGGCCGACTAAATATGAGGGACGAAGAAAAAGATAGCCGGGGCGCGCAGGGCGCGTCGGCGAGGTGAGGATCGCCGGTGCCTTATTTGTATGCAGGACACAGCGATTTCACGTTACGTCCGACTTGGCAGCGACAACGTAGGCAATAAGTTTCCTTCGAATGAACGAACCAAGAAATCGTTCGAGGACCAAGACTGGAAAGAGACGCTGCGATGCCGCGACCGAGCCTAAATAAAGCGGCCCAAATGAAACACGTATAGAGAGATGACGCGCGAGCTGCCGGCCAAACGGCCCGAAAAGAAGATGGAAAGTTCTGCTGCAGAAAAAGCTTCAAAGTGCGTATCGCACGCTACGTGTACATGCCTCTACATATATGGATAGGTCGTCGCCACCGCAGCCACCACCGCAGCCAGCATCGCCGTCGCTTGATGTGTAAGCATGGCGAAAGAAAAAAAATGAGCCGACTACCGTAGCAAGACGGCCGAGTCAGTATAGCAGCAGATCAATATACTTACAGTTTAGTAGTCGCTTATCGTTTCCGATCAGCCACGTTACTGCTCTGTTTTTCTCCAATTTCCCGCCTCCTAAAATGCGTATTCGTGCGCTGATCAAAGTCCTGAGTCTAGTCCCAGCCCGGCGAAATAACTTCCAGTGAACTTAATTACATAGCGTCCCCTTTTGCATCCTGAAAGTTTAATCGAAAAATTGTGTAGTATATCCGCGAAACACTGTGGAAATCGCCTGTGTTATTTAAAGTAAAAGCGAAGATGGCGGAGTCGTAATTGCAATTAAATTATCGATAAAAATCTTCGACTTTTAGTCCCGGTCAAGATTTCCATGTCTCCCAGCTGTGTTCGTTAAACTATGTTGAAGGGTTTTTTTTTCAATAATCGCGCGTGCGGTCATTTTTATATTTCGATGTTACAAAACGCTGGGGAAAGGCATCAGAGCTGCTGCTGCTGTTTGTAGATAAAGCAATACCTCGATCGGCACAAAACAGCGACAACGTTTTTTTTTTCTTTTACTTTTTTCTTTTACTTTTTTAATGATGCCATGACGCACACTTGCAGAGCTCTATTTTAAGGTGAAAATTGGCCAACTGGTAAAACTAAATTGGTTAATTGGTAACTAATAGCCGACTAAAAAGAAACGCTTAATAAATCTTATAAAAGCAAATAATTTCGACGCCGGTATGATTTTGAACTTTTCCCCTACCCCACACCGGTGGCGACGTAAACACTCTTGTTTATTTCCTCCCGAGCCGGTTTGAATAAGTAATTCTAGAGAGATGCAAATTCCATTGGGCCGTGACAAAAAACCAGCCGAGTGATTATTCCCATTCGTTAAAATAAGTTAAGTAAAGTTAAGTAAAGTTAAGTAAAGTTAAGTAAAGTTAAGTAAAGTTAAGTAAAGTTAAGTAAAGTTAAGTAAAGTAAAGTAAAGTAAAGTAAGTCCCATACCCTTGATAAGGTATCATGGATTGTGATGTTAAGCTTTTCATAATGGTACTAATTGTAAGTCTAATGGATCTAAGGAGAATATTGGGGCCAGTTTCTTTCTACTTGGGATCCGTCTTTACTTTCCCCCAGATAATTCTCTGGCACCCAATTCAATTTCAGATTAGGCATAAACCTGGGAGCGATTTGGATCCGGGACGGGACTCAAATCCGTGACCTCTGATTTGGTAGCCAAGCACTTCGTGTTAATTTATCCTTTTGTTTTCATCGTTTGGTTCGCGACAACAGGCCAACGAAAAATAGTTTTTATTTACGTTTTTGCCTTTTTTTGAATTTTTTTTATTTTTTATTTTTAGGCACATTATTAACCCGGCTGAAGTGAAATTTTTTAAAGTGCCAATGTGTGCGCATATTCTACCCGAACGAAACGCAATTAATTAATCACGTTTTCGTATTATTGTGAAAAATAATTTTTAATCTATTCGATATTATCGGTCCCTCTCGTCGCTCATGGTTTTTTAACTTTTATCAGTGTGTCTTTGCTATCGTATTTTTTGCCTCTTTTATTAGCACATTGCAGCCTATAACTGTTGTGTGCCACTAGAGCGGGGAATGTGAAATGTGTGTAATGTGATTTCTAAAAATCGATTTCCATACACAAATTAAGCTCTGCCCCCGCTGCAGCCAAAAATATACTCGAATCAGTCGGAAATGTTTTACCCGAGTGAGTTTGCTTTCTGTGAAGAACCGTATCTCACGATATTTCACTGTGTTTTTTATCCGATATACTTAAAGTTTAAATATTTTTTTAGTCGTGTTTTATGTAAGTCGGATTTATTAACTTTAACCTACGTTATTTAACTCGATTTTAATTTATATCGTTGTTCGTTTTGGTTAACTAAACTTAAAAATAATAAAAAAGGAAATTACTTTTAGAATTTGAAAATTAAAAATTAAAAAATCGAGAATACGCAAAAACTTGCAACATTAAAAATAAAGGCAAATTACACTTTTAGATGAACTACTAAATTATAATCAATCTAAACTGGAATATGCGGATAACGAGGGGGGGGGGGAGAAAAAGGAACAAAAAATTACGCATTCCACACAATCGTCGCTGCAATAGACTCGCATGTTTCCATTGGCCGGTATTATTATCGGTTTTCCTTACGTTCCCATCCTGTTTCTCTTTCCTTTGTACCAAGGTTGTTAATCGGCGCAGCTGCTGCTGGTATCCCATCTTTTAATATCTGCTGCCAATTTCTACTAAACAGATTTCGACATTTCCTGTTGGCAGGAATTCCAGACCTCATTTTCCATTTCTTCCAGTTTAATCGTAGCATTTTCTCGTTCCTCCGCATTATTATTCTATCGTATTTCTTCTTTACTGATTGTTGGAAAAAAAAATCTTACAAAACAGTGTAATTTCCGGAATACTATTACTTCGTTAAATTTAGGAATACATATATAAAAATCAAAAATAATATTAAAAGTACAATAAACATTCGACAATATCACACGTAAGATAAAAGATTTACTACATCTGATACAATTTAGAAAAAATTTATCAACAATCGACACGTAGAAAAATTTGAAACCGTTTGATTAAATCTCAAAATGGAATAACTAATAATTTCTTCCGAACAATTAAAGATAGATTCAACAATGGATTCTATACTCCAAACTTCTACAACACGCATACAGTTTTTCTATCAATGGGAATTTTAAAATCTACCGCCAAAGGTTTACTTGAATAGAACACAATACAGAGCGAATTTCGAAATAACGTATTAAATACAGAAATTTTCGACATTGATTGTTATTGTTTCTCCATTATTGGTGTATAGCATTCTTTGTCGGATTCCATTCCTTGTTACTCCTAATTGCTGCTATGTACACATGTTGATGGGTAATCGTCTATTATTGGCAAGCCCAGGGAAAAACCCAAACAAGAAAAAGAAAAAAAAAAAAAAATACAGAAATAACGGAAAATTACTGGGTGCTGCAGTAGGTTTAATGAATTTATCGACAAGAAATGTATACGGATGAAAAATTATTTAAAATATGGCATTTTTGAAAACGTACCACCGGATGTGGATTATTGCGTTAATTCTTACGGAAACGAATGTATTTAGGTGAATTAGCGCACGCGCAAAGTTCCCGTGCATCTGTCGTCACATACTCGCTTCAAAGTATACCTTTCGCAGAATATCACAGTGTGGAACCTAAGGAGCTTTCGTGTATCCCGGCTGGGATTATTATGATTTCGGTTGTTTTATTTTCTTTCAATAAATTAGGATTAAATATCCTTTAAAATTTAAAACGAGTATTTATTAAAAATTAATTAATTTTCGAAGAAGAACGTCTTAATTTGAGAAGGAATTCTAACGAATGGGGAAACGTTAAGCGATATTTCCAAAAAACCGTATGTACAATTTAACGTTTTTTATTGTTTTTTTTTTTTTTTTTTTTTTTTTTTGGTTTTTGGGTGCGTCAACTATGATCATTATATAAACAAGCAATAAGTGAAATTTTTGCAAGTTATAATGCGTGATACCCGAATGAAACGCAATAATTAATTAATCAACTACGCCGGGGGGGTAATTTATGGATGCGTGTTAAGTAATGTATTTTTTACTCATTTTCTCTTAGCGTACTTTATTTCGTACAGATTTTTAGATGTTAACGCATGCGACTTAAGAAAAAAAATTGAGTACAAAAACGTTGCGTTCTTCTCGTGCAAGAACAACAGTTTGGGTAATTATTTATGTAGTGGACGAATTACAGAAAAAAAAATATTTAAAAATTTTTAAATTCTCAAATCAAATTGTATTTTTTAAATTTATAAATATATCAAAATTAAATAATCTTTTTGGTCCGAAAATGCGCTCAGTTAGCGCGAGGCGCTAGCGGCGTTATTGTTAATTGTACATGGGCCACCGATATGTACATATAACCTGGTTAATGTGTGACATAACTTTTGTAGCCCATGTTTACAAAGAGTAATTGTGTTCGTCAATTATTGCGCAGTAAGTGTAAAATTTAATTATAAATAAACGATTCTAAAAGGAGAAACACATATATATATATATATATTATATACAATTATCGATTATTGCATACTGTTTTTAGTGATTCTTTTGAATTAGATAATTTACAAAAGTTCAATTCAAATACCAAATCAAATATATATTTACAAAAATCTTAAAATTAACTATAAGAATCGCTTATGCGTTAGTGTAACGCGAGTAGTGGATATGTAAACTAATATGTATGACCCATTTTTTTTTTTTTTTTTTTTTTTTTGTAGGAAAATAAGAAGATAATTATATAAAACCTTATTTCAAAAACAAGTACCTTAGCTCTTATTTATAAACTGAACTGTGTTCGCACATTATATTAATATATATATAGTCTTAACAGGCTTACAAATAATCAACAAATATACACGGGCTACTTTTATGTATGAGAACAACGAAAGAGAATTTAGTGTATAATATGTTAGACATAAATTTTCTAGCCCGTGTTTACAAATTTTGTTTGCATTCCTAGCTGATAGACTGTTACCCTATAAAAGAGGGCCTAAAGTCGCATACTGAACCCACGCATAGCACTCGCACAGCACTGCGTACAGTCTACGCTCACGTTTTTGAATATAAAGTATGTGGAACGTAAAATCTGAATTTTTAACGACTAAACAGTTTAGACCAACCGAGCAGCAACCCACGAAAACTGTGTTCTTCGCAGAGGCACCCATGGGCTCTGTGCGTGGGCTGAGTTCAATACGCGCTATTCCATTTAAATACGTGTTTTACAAAATAAAATCCACGTTACGTGGACTGGGTTCAATATATATATATATATATATATATATATATATATATGGGGTACGCTTAAAACTTGTTGGTTACATTTTTAAACAAAATAAAATCGACCGCTTCCACCGATTAGAGATGATTCGAATGACATATCCGGCCAAAATAAAATACAAATATATCCCCTTCGAATTGTAAATCCAATCTAATCGATAAAAATTGCATTCAGCGGCGAGTAAATCAGTCGGTTAAGGAATTCTGTCGCAGAATTTCTTTCAGATCATACGAAAACCGAAAACTAGACATTTTCAGGCTGAATTCCTCCGTGTAATAGCTGCTAATCGTCTTGCAAGTAGCAGCCCATCTCTGCAGATTGCCATATTCGACAACGCAGTTTGTCCCGTTACAACGCTGTTTTGCCATTAGCGGACGCGCGTTCTGTACTTCGCAGGGTAATAAAACCGTCTCGAAACAGAACGCGTGTGTTGCTGATATTTTTCCAGCCCAGTTTGTAACGGGCAACAGTCGACCACTACCGAGCGAGCAAACGTCACTCGGTCCGAAGCACCGCGAAGCGATAACTGTTTAAAGAATTTTTTCTGACTCGTAGCCAAATCTCGTTTGTTTTGTTTTTTTTGGCTTTTTTTTTTTTTATGCCCAGAACTTTGCGAATTTCGCAAATCGGAATTATTTATGACATTCTTTTCTTCCCACCAGAATCGCTACTTCCCCTGAACATTTTCATCTTTTGCCGTGTTGCATAGATTGCCCACGGTCGCACTTTACGCAGATTTATACGGAACAAGTGGCTATGACTGTTTGTATTTTCGGTACTTTTTTTCCGTCGGACCCTGTTACTGCTTGTCGGGAAAATACATCCGCACCCCTATCCGACAACAAGCTGTGATATATTAATTGCCGAGGAAGAACCGAATGAAAAATAAAAAAAGTAAGTCGGCAACCCTTTCAAAGGACGCTGCGAGAGGTTCTTAGAAAAGGGTAGCGGACGATTATTTTAAGTAACTTCTTAATACGAAACTAGTCCGAATTTTTCGTTACTATTGCTTCACGCGTCTCCTACGTCGCCTCTCCCTCCGAATCTTCGTATTTCCTCTAATTGCCTTCTTAATTCCTCAATTCCGACGCTCCCGATTTCGCTCGATTTATTAATAAACACTATACGTTATAATTCGGGCAGAGCTTAACCCTTCGCCCGTTATAAACGTCCGTTTTTCTTGGTTTTCCTCGTTTTCTTCTTTCGGAAAAAGCCGTTAATTTTCTTTGAAGACAAAAGGGTAAATTATCTGGAGTACGGTGGAGCTGTTGAAAGCGTTTAATTGAATGATGAGAGAAAAATGGAACAGTCGCCGAGGGCAGTTGAGTTCCTACGATAGTTGAATCGCTACGACGGTTGAGTCGCTGCTATAGTTTCGTTTACTCTTTTAAATTTATTACGCAAAACTGGCCCCAGAAAAATTCTTTTTCCAGAACATCTTTTTTAAACTAGGCAGCGTGATATTTTAAAACCCACGCGTATTGCCGCAAACGAGTAGCAAATTCGTAGCGGCCAAGGCGTTGGGCACTTTTGACTAAATCAGTCAACGCTCATTATACAATCACGAGCGCAAATGATTATAATCGCTCTCAGGCCATGGAACGGAGCAGTTGGCGTTGCAGCTCCCGGTCCACAAAATATTGGATATATCGAGGCATCTTATAAGCTTTGACCTCGTCCTATTTCAAAATCATTAAAAAGTCTGTTTTGAACCATGATGCCCCTTCTTGAGCTGTCTAGATCACACACGGCGTGTTCCATAATTGCGAGGAGTGATTGTGCCAAAGTGTTTCGCAGTTTTTCTACAATGTCTTCTATATATTAGCTTTCCCGCCGCTCTTTCGAATTTAGAATCAAAGTTATCGAACTTTTTCTAAAGAATATAATTAAACTGTTTTTTCTTTTTTTTTCCCTCTCTCCCTAACAAAAGGAGAAATTCTAGAAGCTTTACGTGGGGTTCTTTTTTCAAAGTTTAATGCGATTAAGCTTGGAAATAAAAATTCTAAAGAAATTGCAATGTGACAAAAGGGTCTTTGCTTTTAATCATTGCGAGGGACTCATAAATGTTAGGCAGCGTGGTAGCCTAGTGGTTAAGGTGCTTGGCTACCAAGTCGGAGGTCACGGGTTCGAGACTTGTCTCGTCCCGGATCTAAGTCGCTCCCAAGCTTACCCAGCCTGAAATAATTGGGTACCAGAGAAATCTGGGAAAGTAAAGGCGGCCGAGAGAAAGGAGCTGGCCCCCCTACTCTCATTAGTGCCGTTGGGCTTAGTACACTGTGAACCTTAACTTCATAATCCAGACGCCCTGTCAAGGGAATGGAACTCACTTTACTTTTTTTTTACATAAATGTCGTAAATGTAATAGTGCAAAAATAAAACCGTTCGATTTCAGAGAAAATGCACCAACTTTTCTGATGTTTCGATACTAATGAGAAGTGAACAATAAATTTTAGAGGAGACATAATTAGGCACAAAAAAATCTAGTCGGCTTTCTTGTCTTTTTAACGAGATAATTATTCTTCTCCGCATAAAAAACGAATGAAAAATTTTTGATGAAATTACACATAAAATTTGAAATATAAATGTTCGAGTTTTATCACACTTCATTAAATAAACATAAAACGTGTATTACAGATAATTGTTATAAAAATACAAAAATACAGCCGACAACAACCCCGAAAAACATGTCGACTGTGTATTTTATATTTTTATAACAATTATCTGTAATCCGCGTTTTATGTTTATTTAATAAAGAATTTTAGAAATCAAATGAAACACAAACATACAAACTCTCCTCCTTCTTGCAAGCTACCAGTCTCTACTCCCTAATTTAAATCCAAACAGTTCTCACGCCTCTAGCCATAAGGCTGTACATGACGTAAAAAAAAAAAAAAAAAAATGATGGATCTTTTTTTTCTTTTCTTTTTTTTTTTTCGTGCCATTTACTACTACATAGGCCAGAGGCACGGTGAGGATATAGGCCCTAAATATTATTTATGGGGTTAGTGATGGAAACGAAGTGAAGGAGTCGGTTTAGTGACATGGGATCATCTTGAAGAATGGAGAGCAGAGTTATTGGTAAATTACTTATGATTCTATGGTGAGCGTACAAAGGACATTCGGTGAGAAAATGATTAACGGTTAATTGAGTTTGACACAGATGCTACATATTGGTGGAGGAAGATTTCGAAAGAGGTGATCGTGTGTTAGGATAGTGCGGCCTATGCGCAGTCTACAAATAATTTTTTGCTGTCTACATTGGCGAAGTTGGACTGCCCATGGTGTTTCGTCGTCGGATCTTCTTGTATATGTAAAATATTTATACTTTCAGGCGTTTTTCATGGCTGCAATATCGAAAGAAAAGTAAATGCAGCAACTGTCCAGAAAAATCGAACAAGTTTCAAATTCTACGACCGTGCTACGACGATGATAATCGACAGCAAAACTGCAAAAAACATGAACGTCACACAGCTTTGAAAAATCCATGATTAAAATTGTTTTTTTGTATTTTACGAATTACAAAAATTAAATTTTCCGAACAACTTTCAATTAATTTAAAGTATAAAAATTACCCTTTCCCTTTGTGTTATCGAAGCTTTTGATTTTTTTTTTGTCACCCATCTCTGACTGTGTAAAGATCTGAGTCTCCTTTCCCTCTTTTGCTCTTACGCCAATGTCCATGTTGACGAACCAAAAAAAAAAAAGGAAAATACCTGCTGCTGACGTTACACAACCTATGTGTGGATGGAAACAAAACTGATGAAAATTCGTTCAACAATTCTTAAGCGTGCACGTGAAAAAGATATATTCCTACAATTTTACTTATGTACATTAATTCCTACGCTAGGGGTAACCAAAAAAATTTGATTTGCCATAAAATCTGTTACGTTTTTTTTATGTTCTACATTATATTCATCGTGAATGACATTGTAAGTATTATAGAAGAATTAGCGCCGATGGGTTGTCCAAGAGGCCTTTTCTCTTGACAATTTCGTAAGCGCATTTATTAATCAAAAAAGGTATTTCTAATGACGCCGCTTAATATAGGTGTTACGCTTCGGTTATTTTTTTTTTTTTTTTTTTTATGTCTGAACAGAACTTGGCGACATCGTTTTTTTACACTTACTTTTTGATAGAATTTCATACATTTTTATTCAGATACTTGGCATATAACACTTTGGATTGCAGCTTCTAAAAAGTTTGCTCCTTACGTTTCCTATTTTCACCGCATCGTAAACCGCCGAATTAGATTTTTATTGATTATTTGAAATTATTAAATACTATTCGCGCTCCAAATTTTAGAGCTCAGAAGTATCCTAGATGTGTTGCTCACTGAGTCAGTGAATGCTGGAAATTTTGATTTTTCGACATCCGTATCCTGGAAACCGTAGACTTCTTTTTAATAATCTTAAACCTCGTAACGAAAAAAAAAGTTAAGTTTTGTACCAGCCTCGGAGGTAGAGGAAGTTCGAATTTATATGAAACTTTGATTGTACAAACTTTAAAAAATGAAAAAAACGTTAGAAAATTGGAAGAATTTAACAAGAATAAACTGAAAATATAATTTAGTATTGTCGGAAATTAAAGTACATGGCGACGAAATCACTATTAACATTTGGGAAGGTTTTCTGTTGGACAGGAAATGTTATCAGAGAGGTATGGGGGATTTTTATTAAATAACGAAACGGAGTAAGAAATTAGGCGAACATAAAGGTAAAGGCAGACAGAATTTAGCGAAATTTGAAATAAATATAAACGATACGTTAGTGGTAATTAAAAATAATGCAATCGATGCTTCGGCAGTAAACTCAAAAGAATTACATTACGTATAACGAGATAAATGAAATTTTAGTAGACCGGTGAACTGATAAAAACCGCCCGATATAATAATGGGAGATTTCAGAAGTCAAACAGGCGTAAGAAAACTAGAAAAAAATAAGATTACACAGGTGTATCTTCCGTGAAAGAAACTTAAGGAAGAAGAAGTTAGCAAAGTTTCGTTCGGAAAAAATTCTTTCAAGATTATAAACAGCTAGTTTAAAAAAAAGGTGGAGATAACGAACTATTTTGAGGTGAGAAATATATTATGTATTGGCTAATTATCCTTTTGTGATACAAGTAATTTTGGAATAACAGAAAGTTTTTGCTGCCATTAGGACCGCGGGGACCTATTAAAAGTTGTAAATTAAAGCGCACAAATCGAATACAAATAGGATAAAAAAGTTTTGATAGAGGACAAGCAAGAATGAAATTGAGTCCGGCATATCACCAAGTATTAAGAAGAAAACAGCTGGAGAATTATTTGTTCGATATGGTCAAATTCGATTTTCTCTAATTAACCAGTTTGAACGTTAAGCGTTGTTTATTTGTGAATTAAATAAATATTGCATTTTCTAACGCAGTTGTCCGGAAATTCCACGGTGCCCTCTTCACCCAGAGGACTCCTTTTTTCTGTGTGATATCAATCACGTCTTCTTCGAATGTTCCTCACTCTCTTCAGAACGTTCTCTCTTTTATTCTCGGCTTTTGGATCTTCGTCTTCCTACTCCATACAATGACTCTTATGTTCTCTCATTTCCTTCCTTGTCAGTTGTTCCTATTCTAGCTTCTTTTATTCATTCAATCTCGCACCAGATTGAAATATAATATGTTATTCTCCTTTTGAACTATTACTTAGATTCCTTGGCTGATTGGGCTGTTGCTCTTCGTTGGCGTACCCATAAAAAAAAACAAAAAAAAAAAAATAAATAAATTTATTTCACCATGATTAATTACCACGAAAGTTTTAAACGTTTCTCATAGATATCAGAGATAAAATTAGGATCATCGCGGTTAGCTAATAAAAAACACAATGCTCTTTTTACAAGGAAAAAGTAAGTCTAAATTTGCTGGCTAAACTAATTAGGGCTAAGTTCACTAAGATGAAAAAAAATCAGATGATTAAAAAGGACATTACAAAAAAAAAATAACTACATCCATTAATGTGAGACTACTCCACGGTTGGTAGACAAGAATTTAAAAAAAGTGACCAAATATTAAAATAGTATTTCTACAGATTACTGTTATTATCTTTATACTAACGTGGAAATTAATGAAACAAATGTTCCAGAATAGTGGAGGGGATGAAAAGGGAAATTATAAAATCCGAAACGGATTATCAATTTATATCAGTAAGTTTACTTTTAATACATCGGTGTCCAGAGGAAAATTCCTAGATCATGGAAAGATTTCGAAACCGTTTTGATTTATACCGAAAAGGGGAAAAGGAACAAATTGAAAATTACAGTCTGGTTAGTTTCCACCCCGTTGAAAGTATTTTTCAAATTTGAACAAACGCCAGAACAAGTTGCTCTCGAACAACTGGTATCGCCTTGTTTGCGACAAGTGTCATTAATTATATTTCGACATACTGAGCAACACTTACAAACACTTCGATAGAACTTAATCGTCACACACAGCGAATGGTATTAAACACACACCGTATGTGGAAATAGTGCCTTTCAATTGAAAAAAACAACGCAGATATTGATGAGGAAATCAGTTTCGTAAATAATTCGACCGGTGTTAATTGACCACCGAGTGTCGAAAATCAAAAACGAGTTAAAGAAACAAAAATAAAAACCTTAAACACTATGTACATATATAATACGTGCAGAAAAAACTGATTCAACTAAATAAATTAATTAACATCGTATTTATAAGCACATTCAGAATAATTCTATTAATATGTTTTCTAGCATTGTAACTATTAAATATAATTTTAAAAAAAATAGCGAAAACAGTTTTTTTGCTATTTTCGGTAATTACATTAATTTTAACATCCGCGAATTTATTAAGATCGCGTTTTGAATGAACATTCTCGCCATTAAGTTTAGATTTTCTGACAATTCACCATTATTTTTATTTAACAATGATTGAATTTTATCAATATAACTTTGATTTTTTTTAAAATTAAAATTTAGTCTCTATATAGGGAAAGAATAAAAAAAGATACGGGGAGATTGCGCGTGAAATTTTTGTTTTTTTTTTAAAAAAAAAAGAATTATTTTAATTGATTATTTTTTCTTACTTATTGATATTTTTATTATATTTAATTTTTTTTATTCCCTACAAATGTCAAAAAATACTATGATGACCGGCAAAACTGAGTCTCGAAAGTAAAAGTTTCCAAGTATATTACAACAATCTCAATTGAGATTTACAGCAAAAAAAGTTAAACTGTCTCACTTGGAAAGCAAATGATTATATTTCATGTTTCATTATATAGAAAATATGTAGCAAAAATTTTTTAAAACGAAACAGATTTGGAATTTTAATAAATCCTTCCCGCTGGCACGTATGTATAAATACAATAATATATATATATATATATATGTGTACACACGTTTTATGGCTTAATGAAGTTTCACCTGTAAGTTGCATAATGTGCTGTCACTTGTAAAATTTTTATCTTTCCATCATTACGTACTTGAAACGGGAGAAACCGGTTTTCATAAATTTAGCGACTCAAAGTAGTATGTTTCGTGCCCGGTGACTTTTCTAACTCTCATTACTATCCGGTTTTTGGGGCAATTTAATTCTCGTAAAAATATTTTGCTGTAGTTGTTTTTTTGTTTTTTGTTTTTTTTTTATATCTTTCTTTTCTCCCTATCCACCTTCTCCGACAAAATATCGAAATAAATTCGATAATTTAAGTAGCCTAGTGACAACAGTGTAGATATGAGCCGCAGAAGAAATATTTAAAAAATGCGTTCTATGCTGGCAGTTGGTTTTTCAGTTGCCTACAATTAAATGATTATGTACAACATTTATTTATTTATTATCGTGTTATATTTAACTAGCAATTATAAAATCATTAGGGAGAACATTTGAACAAGGGTAGTATATGGACTCTTACATGCAGTGTGTGTTAAAGCCTGCAACTGTGGAAAAAATTGTTATAATCAGGGGGGGGGGGCGCATTTATAATAATTTACCGAATTTTTTCTAATTAAAAATTCTAAACAGGGCTATTTCAAAAAAAACTTTAGTGTATTTAAAAACATCGATGAGGTTAAAAAATAAAATACAACTGAAAACAATTTTTCGGTCGATAATTCTTAAAATACATCTGATGTTAGTTAATTTTTTTTATTAGTGCTAACTAGAGAAATCTGGGAAGGAGACAACCGAGAGAAAGGAACCGGCTCCAATATTCTCTTTAGATCCATTAGGCTTAGTACATTATTGTGGACGACCCCTTAACTCTAAAATCCATGATACCTTATCAAGGATACATGGAGGGCTTACTTTACTTTACTTTAAAAAAACCGGTATTTTAATTAAATTTGCCCGTTTAATTCAATTTTTTCTGAATTTATTCCATTTTGTGCCAAAGATATAATTCGCGATTGCGTTTAAAATCGACAATTAATAAATATTTTAGAAATAATTTGACGGTGCGATACTTTAGAATGGGGAGAATTACGAAATTAAGGAAATGGAGATTTTCGAGAAGACCAGTGATACGAGAATACGAGATGACATTAATTCAGAATCTTTGCCGAAAATAAAATACATCACGGAAATCCAGTGTAGGAACGACGTTGAAGGGGATAGATAAGTGTAATCTGGTTCTTATAATAGCCGGTTCATCGTCTTTGTCATTAAGTAAAGTATTTTGTTCTTTTTTAACAGGATTTAACTAGAAAGTCGAAAATTTATTATTTTTTTAATATCGGGTCTGTCAAAATAGACATTAGCCCGCGAAGAGGAAAAGGGAAGAGAGGCGAAATCAAATGTTTACACCGTAAGATATGGAGGTTAGAAAGGACTCAAGTACCGGAATAACCGAAGGAGACGGCAAGAAGAGAACAAAAGATGCACAAAAAAAAAAGTAGTTTGGAAGAAGACCAATTAATAGAAGTTAAGAGTAGAACAGGAAATTTTTTTTATTTTTTTCTTGCGCTTGTCAACCAGGGTACTTCACCCAGAAACGATAGGGGAAGCACATTCAACTAATTAAAACTTAATTCGATCGGAAAAAGCTGAAATAAGGACACTGAGAGAGAAAGGACACAGGATAAAGCACAATAGGGAGCAGGAAGTACTTTAAGAGAAGTAAATAAAGAGAAAAACGTTCCCCGCAAAAGAAGCAGAATACTCAAAGAAACTGTGATTAACATCATAGACACAACTGCTAGAATGAAGATAAGGAGAGGAAACCAAAGAGAGTCGATGGCGTGAAAAGGGTGATAAAGGGTGATTAAAGCGTAGGCGAATAGTAGGGACAATAACGTGGAAGAGAAGGCTGGGAACTAAGGATTAGCAGGAAGATTAGGTTGAATTGAGAGGTAGAAGGAATGATTAGAACAGGCAGATTATATGATTTTATATTTCCCAAAAATAGAGAAAGAAAAAGGAAATAAGCTAATAAGAGCTAGGTCTACTTTTTCGATCTGTAGATTGCATTAAAATAACTTCATGAAAAAAAAACATAAAAAGACTAATTGCAATACTATTTCCATGCGACAAATTTGGGCCGCAAAATCGAAAAAAACATCGTTAGAATAATGAAGAAAAACTACAAACATAAGTTATCAGCATCGCATAATTACAGCTACGCTTAAGCTTGCAATTATTTACATCCAATTAAACAGATCGAAACAATTAGGGATGTATACCTCTAATAAATGTATGTTTAACGTCTTCGCGAGTTTTAGCGGTTCTATTTATTTTGCTAACAGCGAGTTAACAAAGTTAAAAATATTCATTTTTTACCGTTTACTTATTATTGACATTTTTTTTTTTTTCATTTTGCTCGTATTTTGTTACGCAATTTACATGTGAAAATAGAAAACCGAATCTATTATTGCACTCATTTTTCCTCTTATTGATATTATTTTTAATTGGTCGTTGTAGAGAGAAAGGAATTCGAAACTCAGTTGCAGTGTAGAAATCGAAATTATCGTTAGGTCGGTATTGATTGAGTTGATAGTGAATTTGGTTCGGTTGATTAAATAAAAAAATTATCATCCGCAAATCACACGCCTTCAACGGTAAACGGTGCTGTTATCGTTATTTGAACTATACCGAAAACACCTTTCCTTCCGGTCTGAAAAACTATCGGAGCAGTTCGTATTTTGGCGTGCTGTACTCAAACCTCGTAGGCGAAGCCGTTTCATTTTCGTTCGAAGCTACAATAGACCAAAAGGAAATAGGACAAAATGAGAGGACGACAATTATTGAGAAAGAAATATATATATATATACATATGTATGTATGGGTATTCGGCAAAAGAGCGGGATGAGCGATGGGTGTGTAGCCTTAATTCTTTTGCTCTGTGTCTGAAGATGCCTAGTTGTGTAGCCTTTGAAGACGGTCAAAAAGAACATGCTCGTGGTAAACCTTTACGAACAGTGTTTAAACAGGCGTTGGAGTGGTACCTTCGGAATAATCTATATATCTTTTCTTCTTACGATTACATTTCAGACACATTTCATTTTATTCATATTTATTATCTTCTTCTTCGGTTACTTCTTTCTCGTTTAATCGTTTCTTCATCACATTCAGTTGAATCGACTAAAAGATACACTACACTCTACAAGCGTACAGCAAAAGTAAGTATCATTATTATTATCACTATTATTATTATTATCACTATTATTATTATTATTATTATTATTATTATTATTATTATTATTATTATTATTATTATTATTATTATTATTACTATAGACCAAAAGATAGGATAGGTGGTGTTGTGTAACATCAGTCGGAGTTATTTACGAGCATCGGACGTGCGAGGTCTGGTCGCATTGTCGCTGCCGAAAGGTTCTTACGCTTAATTCGAATAAGGTATACCACACATCGTATATCCAAGGATACCTCGAATTGTCGTTCTTTCGTCAACACCTGGTTCTGAATATAAAATACATATAATAACAGCGCCTTCCTACAGCCGACTCTATATTCTGTCCGTTCCTAATTCCTTTTCTGATCGAAGAATTTCTTCAAATCGTTCTCTTCCCTCCGTCTCTCCCCATCGATCGCTCTTTTTTTAAGGTGACATAAAAGTGCGCAATACGAACTCGCAAGAATATACGTGTGCATGAGTAGTGCGAATTACGAGGGAAACGGTGACCAATTCTTCGCTTTTTCCATTTAATTACTCAGCGGCGGCGCCAGTTTCTGAAGAAGTTGTGTCGCGGGAATAAATTTGAAAATTGGCCAAAATTTTTCCTTTTTTAAAAAGCGGCCATTGAATAAATTATCATTCTCGAGATTCATAATTTTCGAGATTCGTCATTCTCGAGATTCATAATTTTCGAGATTCGTCATTCTCGAGATTCATAATTTTCGAGATTCGTCATTCTCGAGATTCATCACTCAAAAAGTTCAGCGGTTCTAAAATAAATGTTGTAGAATTACTCTAAGCGCTCTCTGGATATACCCGCTACTACATTGAAACTCCTCCTCTATCGAAAATGTAATTCACACATAAAGGATAAAAAATTCTTTGACGATTGTTAATTGATTATGGCAATAAAATCGGAGATTACGAGAGAGTCTCTTCCCTTCGGCTAAAATACGAAAAAATACAAAAACCCAGATGTATTAAACATATTATGCTAGTCAAACCGTTTACCAACTTTCCCCCGGATATATCAATGATATAATTCAATAAAGTATATTTTAACCCTAATATTCCTTTCTGTGATTATCTATGCAGATATCGAATATATTATACGTTTATTTTTACTTTATTTCTTCGGAAGTTAGGTTTTTCACCTGATCTTGTAACTCGAAATTAATTTGCTACCTCTCTTAGCGTAAACCAAGCATAGATGTAGACACCGTTGCACGTTGGGGAAGGCATAATACTCGATACGCGTATAATACGTATTGTTACGTAAACTTACGTTATTTATAAATTTTTTTAATAAACGCTCTTAATTCATTCATTGAATAACGTGTTCATAAGAGGTGTGTCTCTGACGATAACGACTTTATACGATCTCAAAGTGAAATACGCAAAAACTTCCGTTGAGTACGCTTCAAAAATTTCAAGGGGCTTTGGCCATGCGGCTGAATTTACTATATTTCGAAAAATTCGTTATCCCATTTATCATTCACATTATTTTATTGATCTTCTGAAGACCCGAAATAGAATCCGAAAAAATAAGGATTTTTTTGGGTTTTCACTTTACTTTTTTCTTTTTTTTTTTGGCCTGGCTTTAAATACCATTTGGCCACTAACTAATCATTAAATTAACCTTTCACTAAATCAATCTATACATTTTTGGCCGTCGCTGGGAACCGAACTCATGAGCTACGGCTTTGACTTTTATTTAGTAAGACTTTTTATGTATTGCCATCATTTGCGCAGTACACGGCTGACGTTTCAAAATCCATTGATAGCGATTATGATAATAATAATGAATAGTAACAATGATATATACCGCTGCTGGCGAAATGATGTACGCTGGATCAAAAGGTTGTGCGCGTTATTTTTATTTTTTTTTGGTGTTGGGGCGGGGGCGTCAACAATGAATGTTAATTAAGCGTATGTGAAATTTTTGGAAATTTCAATGTACGCCAACGGGATTTGAACCCGGTTCTAACACCACTGCCTAAACAACTAAGTCGCGGTCGCTGGCATGTGCGTTCTTGTCGGTTCTTCTGCTAGAAAAATACCTGTCTCGTAAGTAGTGATGTCGTCTCTATGATCGTAATGTATTGAATATCATAATTTCGTAATTTTCGTAATTTAATAGAATGTGTATTTATTAATTAAAAGAAGAAATGTAAATAAGAAATGTGAATCTTCCTCCATAAGCAGTTGGATTGATAGCGAACAACTCAAAGCGGAATGGAAGAAAAGAAATAGAAAAGAAGACAATTCTCATTATCGGGACCTGCTCATAAAAGCTTGGAGAGATCGAACAATATACTCCGGTCATCGAACGAAGAGGACCGCTACAGATAGGATATAAACCAACAACTTGTGAATCCGTCGCGCAAGTCAATTTTTTCTGTTTATTTGTTTACGTCATTTTATTATTTATTTCGTACTAAAATAGTATTCGGATATCGTATGTGAGTGTGGATCGTCGTAAATTGGATTTCATACGTTCGTATATCGTGATATTTAATTCTGTTCTATTTGCAGAGGTATTTTTATATTGGCGCATATCTAATAAAATTTAAAACAAGTATCAGCTTTTTTTATTCTGATAAGATTACGGTAGATAAATTGAGATAGGAAAATCATGAAATTGAATCATTATAAGTAATACGGATCGATTAAATTAGGCAGTTTTGTTAGTGTTTCCGTGAAATACATATATTAATATATGTTATTATTGGCACTTAATTCTTATAACCGGGGCTAATATGTTATTTTTCCGTTAGATTTTAAACCGTTGTGCTGGCTATTATAGAGTAGTTGGGGTAAGGCCACTGCTCCGTTCGGGCAGGATATTCTGTAAATTAAAAACATGGAAAAATTCTTCTACGCAAGGTTAAAGTCTACAGTTGAGCAGCCCCCCCCTCACAAAAAAAAAATACGATAGTGTAAAATTTTAAAATAAATTGTTAGCCAGCTACTGCGTGGCGTAGTTGGTTAGTTAATTGTGTTTCATTTGAGATAGAACCGAGTTCGAATCTCGCACTTTGTAACTTGTAACAATTTAACTTGCGCTGGTTAATGTTCATAGTTAACGAGCCCCACAAAAAAAAAAATTAAAAAAAAAGCGTCGCGCAAATTGAAAATTACAATTTTTTTTTTTTTTGAGATTCGTGATGTCCTCACAGATGGTCCGCAGAAGTTCGAAGGAAAAGCGGAAAAAGCGTAGAGTTCTATTATTATAAAAAAATTTTAATATAAAAAAAATTATATTTTAAAAGTGTTTATTTACTTATTCTTTAGGAAAGCAATTTACGGTACACTCCATGTTTAAGAAATTAATCTTAAAACCTTAACGTTTCGGAAAGCTTACATTTACCATCATATTCTGATGATGATTTCCGATCATCTGAATATGATGGTAAACGTAAGCGCTTTCAGAAAAGGTTAAAGTTTTAAGATTAATTTTTTAAACATGGTGTGTATCTACCGTGTAAATTGTTTTTCTAACTATGTGCACCATGTAAGTTTTAAATGTTTAATTACTTATTCTTCTCTTATTCTGCAAATCTGACGAGTATTTGATCAATAAATTAAAAGACGACTTGCAAAACCCTTTTTATTTTCGGGAAATTTGAACCTCTCCTCTTAGTACGCTCGTAAAAATTAGCGTGATGTAAGAAGAGGTTCTATAATAACCGCTGACATGGTTCGAAGAATATACATGTATTATGTTTAAAACTTTTTCTTAACAAATTGTACATGTTTCCCAAATGTATGCGTAATATATCTTAAAAATGTTTCATGTTTTTCGATTTTGAAATACAGCTTGTAACTTTTTTTCTTAAAAACATCGTTTAGACTTCCACGCTTTTCGTAACACGATTCTGCTTTAATATACATCGTCATTTCGGTCCTTCTATCGGGGTCTGAAGTTTCGTTTCTGCCGCTGAATCTTTCAAGTTAGCCATCGAGCTTAGCCATCCAGCTCAATCATCGAGGTAACTTTGGAAAAGCATTCCGGTCGGTTACGATATTTCCCGGAATATTGTCGATGTAAATAAATCCGGATGAGTTGCACACAATCGACCACTCTCATAGTCTAGTGTCCACACAGTTATTGGTATAGAGTATCTGCAGATGGGGCCGAAATGAACGGCTAGCCCTGAAAAATGGGTAATTTCATCAAAGAAATATATTACAAAATGAGTTGGCCGAAAATCCGGTCAGAATAAATGAAAAAAGTCATACTTTTTTCATTATATGACGTACAAGCGAATTTAAGGAAAGCCGCCAGAATCCATATGTAAATGCATCAGCTGTCTGGAAATATCGTACGGTGGCGGTGGGGGGTACTACAAAGCGAAGTAAGACCGGAGAATTGAAATCGGAATTCAATAGTTAGCTCGATGAAACGTAGTAATTAGCGAGTTCTGCATAGTATACGGTGTCAACGAAAAAACAACAAAATGGAGTCTGTGAAAAGTACGAAAAACCACTGACCCTTAATACTCAGCTGCGAACTGAAGCAGGTGTGGAATGGAATGAGGCTAATCAGATAATCGCTTTTGTTGGCTGCACCATTAGGAATAATAATAATAATAATAATAATAATAATAATAATAAAGACACAAAAACTGATTATTTAATTAAAAAATCGCTCCTGTTAATCGGTCAATTTCACCTTTAATCGATTCTTCTTAGTGTTTTTTGCATGTTACCGAGTAAACTTATTTGCATACGAAAAAAGAACTGTATAAATTGTTTACAGCTATTCAGTTTTCGACCGAGTAAATTATTAAAGTGTATAAAAGTCGTGGATGTTTTTGCACCGAGACCGCTGACGTCAATAACTTCTGAAAAGAGATTAGTTAATTTCCATTTCTGGTATTTATTACAAAGAAACGTAAACAATGCGGCGAAACGGGTAATTTTATAATTTTGTAAATGTTGAAATATTGCAATATAAAAAATATTATAAATTCCAATTCCAACATGTTTCGTAGTAATATAATACGAGTTGGTGTTTTAATATTTTTAATATGTCAACATTTGAAAATTGTAATTTCCGTTTCGTTGTATTAAATACATATATATATTGTAACATCGGAAGAGCTTAGGTTTTTCAATTAACATTTTTCTCCCTTACACGAACATGAAAAGTGGTGTCAACTTTGTACGTGTAAATAAAAGGATTAAGTAAATGTTTTAAATCTTTGCATCGAATTTAATAGTTTAACTGTATTAATATCAGGGATATCAATTATGATGGGCACCCGCAACCAAGGCTAGCGTTTTATTTTAACAACTGTTCGACTCTACGCAACAAAATTATCGTAAGATATCATATTCGGACAGTTTTAATGAAAATCGAACAATTACATAAACTGGCGAAAACTAAATTCATTTATAGTAAAACTAGGGTCACATTTGTAATTTTGGAAAAATTGTTGTCCTCTTTTCTTCTTTTTTCTTATTCTTTAATCATCGATAATCATCGACAGACATCTGAATATCATGTAACTGTTAGGTATTATTATAAGGTGAAAAGTTACGTTAATTTCTATTAATTATACAATTGCGCCTCCCTAATCGAGAACGCGTATTTTCAAAATAAAATTGCTAAATGGCAACAGCATAAATAGAATTTTCGATTATTTGAAGATCTTAAAATTGTCTCGTTATTTAATCCGGGGAGAGCAATGAATAAAATTATATACATGGCTTATAAAATTATTACGTTAAATAAATCGGCGCTTTTTTTTTTTTTTTATTATTATTATTTTTCGTAATAAATATGCTCGTAAATTCGTGGAATATCTTAAGCTTTTTATTAATTGGAAGTCGTCGCTACATAGCCTAGTTGCTAGAGCGCTTGGCTTCCGTTTCGGAAGTTTCGGCTTCGATCTCGGGCAACGACAGGAATTGTTATTAGGAAAAATTAAAATAAAAATACTCGCTAAAAAAATCACACGGGCAACAATGGCGAACATGTCGATTATCATATGCGAACACAGCAGACTCTTACGTCGGACGACTACATTGGTACATCGATAAAAATCAAATGATTTAGTAATCGAATTTAACCTTGCCTTGCCAGTGTACACACATTCGTACCGCATGTAAATGATTGCCATGAACACTGTGCCTATCTTACAGCTGAAATGTACGAATAGAGGTAGTGGTCGACGCTCAGCTATTTAAGTATGGTGCTACAGGTGATGTTAATTGAAACGAAACATTACGAATTATTTATTATCGCTATTTTTGTTTTACATTTTTAAACTTTCATTAATTTTTCGTGCAGTAAAATTCGCGCAAATAGAAATTTCAGTCAATTAAAAATTCCCCCCCAACCGAAAAAGAAACACCGGAAATGTCAGATCGAAATGTATTAAGAAAGCAAAAGACATTCATTTATAAACCATAGACTTGTATTGAATTTAGGGGCTGCCCCTCAGGCGTTACGCGAACAGCATACTTACCGCACATTGACTGATTATTAATTAAGAATGATAATAATGAAAATTATAAAAATAATAATCGTCGTTGTCATAATTTCGCGATAAATATGTAAATTGTTTTTAATTATTAATTATGTTTTCACGGAGTAGTTGAGAATAAAGACAACTTTGATTCATCGAAAATAAAACGGTAAAGAAAGAAGTGGTTTGTGCGCGATAAGCAACGTCGGAAGAAGAACTGTGGAATGAAATTTCTGTAAAAAACGCATAAATCCAAAAATAATTGTAATCCGCGCGAACGACGATACGCGAAATTGTCTCGAGATCTAATTACAAATCGTATTTTATTTTAAGAAATATATGTGTATTTTATTACCGTAAAGAAACACACCTCGTTACAATAAAAATGTTGTTTTCCATGCAAGTGTAAATATGTGATCTGAGACGATGATCATTTTATATATACTCGTATATGTATATGAAACCATCTTTCTTCCCGTGTAGTTCGCCTTTAAACAGGGATAACATTTATTGTGTATCGATCATTGAAATTACATCGAGATAAATTAAAAATCGAGAATTAAGTAAAAATCCCTGGTACTCACCCGGGGTGTGATTTGTCTTTTATTATCATATCTCGTATAATAAAGAGACCCGAGCGGAGCGAAATATTGAATAAAGCGGAGTAGTAGATTGTAATTGCCGGCAAATGTCAGGCTAACCGCGAACGCGAGCTCCGACGGACGGCAAATTGTCTTTGTATTATTAATTAAGACCTTTCCGGTTAATTGATTGACATCGGGAAGGACAGAGAGAGAGAGAGAGAGAGATAGATAAAGAGAAAGGAAGAAAATCCAGAAGCAAACGGTTGAGAACCTGTTGCGTGGTCGGTCCCGTTAGAAGCGTCCTGTCATTTTTGTAAACATTTTCCTTTCATTCAGCAGCGCTCTAGAGCTAATTCTGGTGACCGGTCGGATCGGCAGGTAGACGAAGATTCGTATGAAATATCTCTCTCGCAGCGGGAAACTGATGTAGGAAATAATAAAAAGATGAAAAACGACGGAAATTGAACAGTGATCGGTGCGCGCAGAGCAGCGTGTCTTCCAGACAGACGAAGTGAGATTAAGACGAGCAAGGATAAAGAGTAGGAACGAGCGAGACGGCAAAAGGATTACCGCTCGAACGTACCAATCTCATTCCTATTCATTATCTTCCATCAGAGTTTATCCGGCTAATTCCCGATTCTATCTGGCCCTTTTTCGCTCTCACTTATTGCCCTTCCTACTAATCTCCTCTATTTTCCATCGCCGTATTCCTCCGAAACAGCCGCCGTTCGCTTTATTTTTCATAAACAACTTCGCCAATGCGTTTTAATTAAAATATTTCGAATACCTATTTGTGGCCTCCATCCTAACAATCGAACTGGTTTCGCAGTCTCTCTCCTATGTTTTCTTCGCCGTCACTACAATTAAGCGGCGTTTATCGTTCTTCCGGAAGCTCAAAGCGCAATTCCTCCGTTCTCGGTAGTGTCAGTTTGTACCCGGTAAAAGTCGCAATATAATTGAATTCGATTTTCCGATCATAACTCTGTTCATTAAAAACGCCTAAAAGAGCACACATGCATTAGTAGACATCATTGCAGCGGTGAAGGATTTCCCCAGATGCCAAAAGCGTTAGAAAGGTCAGTGTGATGTTGAATGTTAACCTGTAAACGAGTTAAAAATTTTAACGGCAAACGAGCCCTGTTGCTCATTTATACGTTATTATTCGATATGACGTAGCTTACTCGCTACTAAATTAAAAGCAACGAGTGTGTTGTTCTCTTTTAACTAAAAGTCAATTATCCTCCTCCAGCTTGACATTTTACGTCATAGGTGCTTTTTGCTTTTTGTGAAATGCTGTGAGCGATATTGTCACTGTGAAGAAACTCATCTCAGTAAAGCTCCGATGAAATTAGAGAATTCTATAATGCGCAATTTATGCCAAATGTAATACTTTTTCAAATAACATTTTATACATTAATGACTAGAAGACTATCAGGTTCTTCCAGGATGTCTATCAGAAAGATGAGTTTTAAATATATTTATTTATTTATCTTTATATATTATATTAATTACAAATTTTATGTAACGTTTGTTATATGTTAAAGGATTTTAGTGATTATGTTATTATATTCAGATGGACCGATTTAGAATTACATTGTAAATTCTGATAATTTTATACAAAGTATCGAAGAGAAAGAGACAAAAATGTAAGCAAGAGGAGTTAAGGGGCACAGCCCCTTGCGAGGCCAAAATGACCGAATTTATTTATATATATACATATATATATATATTAATTACAACGTAATTCTTAGGCTACCCCCCATTCGAAAAAATGTCCCAATTTTATGTAACGCTAAATGTCCCAAAAAAATGTCCCAATTTTATGTAACGTTTGTTATATTTTGTAGGATTTTTGTTATTGTTATTTAAAAAATGTCACAATTTTATGTAACGAAATATGTAACGATACATGTAACGAAAAAATGTCTTAATTTTATATAACGGAAGTTAAATGTTAGAATAGGATTTTTGTGTGTGTTGATGCCAGTAAGAATTACGTTGTAAATTTTGATCATTTTATACAAAGTATAGAAGAGAAAAAGACAGAAATGAAATCAAGAGGGGTCAAGGGGCACAGCCCCTTGCGAGGCCAAAATGGCCGAGTTTATATATATATATATATATATATATATATAGGTGTATATCTTCCTCTTGGAAAGTTGGTAGACGAGAATGAGAAAATACCTATAACATTCCTTTAAATTTTTCGTTAAATACCACAAATACATATTACTACGCGAGCAATGGGGTTATTATTATTGAATTAAGTAAATTACATAAGTTTATATTAAAACCTGAGACGGAAAAATGCAATAGCCAAACAATTATTGGTATTATTGATTTTAAAAAAAATGAATCTATTTTGTAGGAGTAGGAAATGTCATTGTTTATGGAATTAAATAATTCCCCATGATATAATATTAACGTTTGTTTCATAGGTGTACCCAGGCAAGTTTTTCAGGGGTGGGGGATCGATCCATTTAAAAAAAAAAACATTTTACAGAAAAAAGGATTTTACTTAGTAATTATATTTTATTAATAATCTCTTGTATAATAGTTCTACATGCGTAAGACTTCTGTTCGTTTTCATTTTGAGAATAATTTACACTAATACATAGTTAGTTGTACTGTCAGAATACCTGGTACCAAGACGCATCTTACGACCCTAAAGCGACTATACAGCAACATAAAAATTCATTTCGGGAGGGGTTTGAGCCCCCAAATCCCCCCTGGGTACGCCTATGGTTTGTATATATTATATATATATATCTTATATTTATATAAGTGATTGTTAACACATTCTCCAAACATTCATCCATATATAATTTTAGAGATTCACAAACATATTTACGTAGAGTTACTTCCATTCGGAACAAGCCGTTTACATGCACAAATTGTAAACATTTATATACACCAATGACTGACGCAATTATAATACTTATACATGTATACAAACACGGATTTTTCATATTTATGTATATATAAATTTAAATACGCATTAATTACAATAAACGTAGTCACACATATTTCAAATGTAAATTGTTGCAATCATTTACACCGCCACCCAAAACACTTGCATATATGCTAATGAACTCGCATGCAGATATAAACGTGCCAGTTCATAAAAAACGCATTGACCCACGGAAAATACGGAAATGTAAATTTATCATTCGTCAATTTTATTCTAAAAATGAAAATTTTAACATCAAATATTAAAATATTAGATACACGTAAAAATGTAAACTATAAACATTTAAATCACTTCTTAGATGCTCTGTAGAATCTTGGACTAAGGTTTCACAACTAGAAATATTAAGTCGACTCCTTCCATAGGCCTTCAAATTGAGACTAACCTTACATATAAAAATATCGCTGCTTTTGGCAGACAGATTTTTAAATAAATATTGTACTTACCATCATCCGTTAATATTAGACAGTATAAGTAAAATCTCCAGTGAATGGAGATTTGTTCAACGGAAGAAACCACTTTCAGTCAAAAAAAAAGTAATATCTACATTCCATACAGTAAAGCTCTTATTCCCACGTTGCTATCCAGTTACTTTAGTCTACCTTATCGTATTATAATTTACGTAACATAGACGTAAACATAAATCTTTTCGGCGACTTAAATAGAGATCATCTTCCGAACAAAGCAATCAACTCTTATTTTTTTACAAAGAAATCTCAGTACGCGGCATAGTGGGTGCTGCATTCATTGCGGGTGATAATTTAGTATTTACATTTAAACTCCCTCCCGGAGCTTTTTATTGCCGAGCTGCTTGCTATTGATAAAGCCCCTGTGACTTTATACTGAAGTCATTAGACGTTAAGAGAAAAATTTTAATATGCTCAGACAGTCTTAGCAGCGGCTCTTGGCGCTCAGCTAAAGCAATTTTAATTATCGCTGTCACTCACTAATCTACGATATTAAGTTTAAATACACAGAAATCATAAATAAAGAAGATACTCTAAAGTTTTGTTAGAATCCTAGTCATCGTGAATCATTTTCAACGATATAGATGATCAGGCGGATAAAGAAGAAGCGGCCTTAGATATATCATACCATCTACGGATCTTTTGGAGTATCGGAAAACTAGGTAATATTAATTTTCGAGAAATATATGATGATTTAAAAGTACGAAGGAGACGGGGGTATTTTAAAATAAACGGAGAGGGCCGTCAGGCATGGTGATACTGTCCCCGATTATTTTTAGCGCTGTGTTCTCGAAGAAATTTTTTAAAAAAGAAAGAATTGCAGTATAAATATGAACGGAAAAGTCATCTCAGATATGAGATTTGTATCTCATCCTTTTTCAAAGTGTTTTCGTAAGACGGACATGATAGAATTAGAAAAAATAAGTGCGATTAAAGACTGGATTATCCTTAATAAAACGGAAATATTAACCTTAAACCGAAAAAGAAAAGGATGATAAATGTATTTGGACTAACAATTTAGAGAAACATGGTAGAAAAAGAAACTGATGAAAAATTTCGAAATTATTAAAAAAGCAATATTTAAGGACTACTGTAAATGTTAGAAAAACACGCAATAAACACTATCATCAAAAATTATAAATAAATTAAATACTAACAAAAATAGGCTAGAATTAGAGACCGATCCGTATAAAACAAAATATGGACCCGATTAAATACGTATCATCGGAAGAAGAATGAGCAGGACGATTAAAAGCACATTTCAATATAAACGTAAAAAAGGGATATCCACTGATTAGATGGCAGGATAAACTTGATAGTTTTTTCAACATTTCGAAGAGTGTACCATTAAATAGAGAATAGAAATTGCGCTCAACATAGACCGAGAAAAGTTTAGATTCGATATTTACTTCCTAGCGGTTAAGGTACTTGGCTAGCAAACCAGAG
This sequence comes from Icerya purchasi, assembly GCA_039619475.1. Classification (NCBI taxonomy): domain Eukaryota; kingdom Metazoa; phylum Arthropoda; class Insecta; order Hemiptera; family Monophlebidae; genus Icerya; species Icerya purchasi. The sequence goes on from CM077116.1 coordinate 485,557,194, forward strand.
ATATCATAGGATTTCGGGAGTTGCCTCGTTCCGAATCCATACCATTCGCAATGGTATATACCTAATATTACGCTGTTATACTAGAAAATTATTTGAGATTCAAACCTTTTTTGAAATGTTGAATATCACGCATTTCTGTAGAGGCACACTTAACTTTTTTAAAATTACCATCCAACACAATAAAATTGGACGCGATGTACACATAAATTTCGCCGCACTACGCAGAAAAATTAATTTTTCCACACAATAGTATTCTTTTATTGTTAAAATCCGCTGCTAATGCGAAAATATATTCTTTTCGTCAACTGCCCTTAACCCTTGACAGGAAGCGTCGCGCGATCTCTGGTTTCGATCGATTTTCAGTAACGCCTATCCGTTTCGGGCACGTTCCCTCAACTTCATTTCGACCGTTCCTCTATAGATGTGTTTTTGAAATATATATCGATATACATATATCATAAATATCGCATTGGATGAGTACGTAAAGCAAGCGGTAATTTTGACATCGGAGTTGAGCATCATTGTGGAATTACGTAAAACGAATAACGGGCTCGAAGAATTATCATGGATCTTTCAGCTCCTATTTCGATTCTCCAGTGAAAGTCAAACATCACTTACGAATAATCGAGTTTACAAAGGGCGAGAAGTTTTATACAAAAAAAAAAAAATTACAAAGGGACCAGGGTTCATGTTTAAATTAACAGGTTTTAGAATAACAGAACACTCAGCTCAATTTGTGAACTTCTGAAATTGGAATTTTGTAATATTTCCGCTTTATGGAACTTCCCGCCTTTTGTGTCGTCGAGAGGCTTTTTGTAATTCCATTAATTTTACATTGTACAGATTTTTTCAGTTAAATATAGCGAAGGACGATATTTAATCTTTAGAAGGACAGAGACGTTGCTGATACTTCGAAAATGTTAGTACATTTTTATCTCCAGCGCATTTCTGAAACCTGTATGCAGGAGAATTTGAATTTTTTTCCAATTTCTTTCGAAGCCTTGTTATTATCTAGTTTTCCTACGCCCGTTCGACCTTCTTTAAGCCGCTATTTGAGAATTCGTACGGTTTTTATGCTTCTTTTATTGGAAGATATATTATTTTTTTGTTCCATTCAGCTTCAGAGTTCGTATGTCTCGCAAACAAAACCCAGCCGGTTGATTTCGTTACAGACGAGGAAACAACGAGAAGATGGAGAAAGAATTTATGTACAACAAGTTCATCGTGCAATAATCAAAGTTATACGTTGTTCTAGATCGTAACGGAATAGTCTTTCGATTGAGTATTATATGTATATATTTATAATGTTATTATACGCTTTAGGTTTATTAAATTATATAATCGATTAATTTACAAGAAAGTAAGTAAAACAAGTAAAGTAAGTCCCATATTATATCCTTGATAAGTTGTCACGGATGAGCTTTCCATAATGTACTTAAGGGGGTCCCTAATGGGGATCTGAAGAGAACACTGGGGCCAGTTTCTTTCCACTTGGGATCCGCCTTTACTTTTCACCGGGTAGTAATTCTAACCAATATTCAATTTCAGGTTAGATATCTGGAAGCGACTTGGATCCGAAACGAGAGAACTCCCGAAATCCCATGATCTGGTTTGATAGCCGAGCACCTTAACCACTGGAGACTACCAGAAATAATTGTGTATTCGTATTATTTCGAAATACGGGCCAGCAAAAAAGTTGAATATTTTTACTACTTTTTTTTTTTTTACATTTTCGTCAATCTGGCCTATTTTTGTTTTTCCCGCTATCTCTACATATTTGTGGATTCTGAAATTTTACAAAAATGACTTTGTACGAAGACCGCATTAAACATCTTCTAATAATGGTGGTGTAAAAATCAAAAAAGAAAACCATAAAAATCAAATATACCACGGATCAGAGTTCTTCATTTCTGATTATCGTTGACTTAGTCGAAACCCAATTTCCCGCAAATTTTGAGGCGTTTATTTTTATAACCCTTTTCGACTCTGCCGCGTAAAAAAATAAAACCAATGCGCTTCTTAAGATCCTTTTTAGCGTTTCGTTCAGCTATTGAGTGGTAAGTGAAATGCGTATATGAGCAAAATTTAATCCATTTATCATTCGGAGTTGTTCGTCAAATGAAGTAATTTTTTAAAAAGTCGTAAGTTTCAGACCGCTCTGGAAGTCTGCCTAGAGTGTAGCGAGTTGTTTGAAAATAATAATCAAACGAAATAAAAGAATACACATATAGAGGATAGAGGCTGATAATTACTAGGTTAGCCGGGCGGTTCTAAGTCGCGTCGGTAATAACTAATTCGCAGAATCGTTCTGAGTGTTTGGCCTGATCGTCTACCGGTTTTTCTGATGATACGTTTAGCACGGTTGTTATTTTAAAACCCGTGCGCACCTGTACACTAATAACTGATTAATGGCTAGCTTCCGTTAACTAATTGGTTAATTACATTTTACAGACCGGCGAAAAATCAAAAAAATGTTCGACAATTGCCGAGCCATTAGGAGGAATTCTCTCGTCGAACATAACTGACGCCAGACTCTTAATTTTTATTTGTTTATTTTTCTTTTTAATGAAAAATATTATTTTCTTTTATCGTAAATCATTTTAATTCCCACGCAATCTTCGCTTTTTTCGCCGGAGCGGATTTTTGTTGGTTTACAAGTCAGGTCTTAAAAATAATAATAAAAAAAAAAATTAAAAAAAAAAAGGTTATTTACCAGCGCCTTTGGAGAGATAAATTCGGGTCGATCGAACAAACTATTAGAAAATATTATCTCCTATTTTTTCTAAAAAAACTTTCGAAGGTGTAATTTACTGATTTAATCAGAAAAAAACAAACAGAACGGGTGACCCTGGCCGTGTTTTTTTGTATTTTTTGAATTGTGATTAATTTCTCCGTAAGTCAGAATTATTGTTCGGCGGAAGAGCCTTAAGATTAAAATGTATATTTCTTTTGCGCACGCGGGTTTCTTTAAAAATTTCTTATATTCGGGTGATTTTTTTTTTCAAGTTGTGCGTCCCACAAGGGGCATACTGCTCATCTGCGGATGCCCAGCATGCTTATTTCATTCAAAAAATATATTAAAATATTTTATTACAAATATACAATTAATTTTCATAATTATAAATAGTGAGAAAAAATGAATAAAAATAAAATAATAATAATAAAACAAAAAACAAAAAAAATAAGAACAAAAAAGAACTACTTATCATTATACAAACAATGTTTGACAAATAGGAATGGCCGATTCCACAGCCGATTCTCAATTTATCTAACATTAGTCACTCATTAATATGTTATCAATCAACCGTTTAATACTTTCCAAGTTCCTATTTCTTTTAGCATTATATCTTCTGGGATTCGTTCTGGCAGCTTAATTTAATTCTATTTCACCGGTATTATCAATCTTACTCTGTTCATGGCTTTCGGTCAAATAAAATATAACTCCCCATTATTATTGCCCTGCTTCTTGTCATCATAGCTATTGATATATGTATATATATATATATATATTTGTGGTGTCTTATATTCAAGCAACCGGTGATAAAAGTAGCACACATCCTTAGAGACATTTGATTTCTCTCTCTCCACCAGTTAATATTAAACCTGATTTTTATTAGGCATTATTACTACCCCTTTAAGCATTACTTTTGCTGACTACTAATCTTTTTGATTATCGTCCTTTTTGCTTCACCCTACATTGTGATATCCCATATATGATTCTAAACAATACTACAGCGTTATAATATACAGATGCAAACTACCATATGGTATTTTGAAAGAGGCAATTTATAAAGTGCCGGTAGCATTTGCCTGATTTTATTATAAATACTTATAAATGGTGTATTTAGAAAAGGAAAAAGAACAAAAAAAATGTGTACAAAGATGCAGGCAACTAATGTGCTTAAATCAGGAGTGAGTACATGTGCGTGTTTAGCTAAAATAACGTATTAATAAATATAGAATCTTGTGTGTGATAGTTTCCTGAAAAATGTACTTAAACTAGGCTGGTAAAAGTATGAAAAACATAGTCCCTTCACTCACCAAGCGTTGATAGATGAGTTCTTCAAAGTGTAACTTAAAATAACTTAAACATATTGTGCGCAATGATTTAATTCTTTTTAGCTATTTACAGGAAGTGCAAAAGATAGAAAAACGCCATGCTACATTTGCGGTTTCACGATTGAATTTGAGTTTAGGGAGTTAATAGTGTATTAGAGTTTCCGTTTATGAACTTCCTGCGAATCGCAGACTCCGTATACAACGGGAGATTTGTAGAATTCTCTCTAGTGATGATTAGAGATTGGCCTGATTTTATTAGATAAATATATATAACATGCTTGTCACAAGATAATGTGCTGTCAATGATTAATCCTAATAATAAATTAAAAATTATTACCAATGAGAGAAATCCGCAACATGATCGAACGATTGCAATTGCGCGAATGTTTTTTTTTCTTCTTCAAATCGAAGTTTTCCCGAATAAATTTCCACGCCAGATTAATGCGAAAAGCTGCCTGAAGCGGGGGCTAGTAAAATTCCCAAAAAAGATCGGAAAATGCAAACTACATGCCGTGAACGAAAATGATGCCAGAGATTATGAAGCAATTTCTTAAAAGCCGGTGTAGCGAGTATAGCATGTAACACCACTATCGTGCATATTTGTATGTATCTTTATGTGCAGAAATCTGATAAGAACTTTGTTAATTTTAAAGAAGACGTTAAAAAAATTTCGAACAGAGTAACTGCGGACGACTGTGGCGATTAAAATGCGGTTTCGGAATTCTCTGAATGTCACTCGGAGTACCGTGAAAAGTACGACAAACTATCATAGTTGTACCAGAATCGCTAAACTGAATTTAAACGAGTTGCCGGAACTTTGATACAGAGAGATGCGCTCAAGGCCAAAAAATTATTAACCACATTCGTATTTAAGCAAAGAATCTCAGCTATTGTAATCATCATTCCAGGGCGATTCGTAAAATTCTCGGAAGTGCACTATAATGGATTAATTCGTAAACTTTACGCGATGTTTTACGATAAGGATGCATTAAAATTATCTAGCTTGGTCGTAAAATAAACTTTCTGCATGCGTTTATTATACTGCATTCAGAAAAGAATCCGTGCGATGATACACTTTGCGTGTCTATTCACGATCAGCCGGGCTAATGGCTTACGTCGTGTGCTCTGTGTGTCGTGTACCATCACGCGTGTATGCCGACATGAAACCTGATTTCTTCGTTTTGGATTGCAGAAATCTGTCGAAAATCCACTACATACATGTACGTATATACCTATATATATATATATATAGGTATATAGGTATATAGGTATATGTATTTCTTATAGCGCACTGGCGATGTTGGCAAACATATGATAGTTGAATTAATGGCCACGGGGAGTAATGGTGTAAAAATCTTGTTTCGAATCTTCATCGCCGTTTAAATACACTCGACAAAAATAGGGACAACAGGTAAATATATAATCACGTTTTCCGGCATTTAAATGGTACTCTAGAGAAGACGCATTACTAGAAGCTCCCTAATATGATAACCAGCGCGTTTCATGGAAATTATTAAACTATTTCGAAATTTCGCAAGAACTAAAAATTTAAAAAATTTCTCTCTATATATTTTGCTTCTTCTCTGTCTTATTTAAAAAATTATATCTGTTATTTTCGCATCTTCTTATTTGATTTGATTAAATACGTTGTCACGCGTGTCATTTTTCTTTTTCTGCTTCGAATTCGTGATTAAAGTTCCTCGCGTCTTTAGTGTAGTGAGAACGAATTACGAATCTCGGAGTTTTGTTAGCAGCGGATAGAGGACACCCTGCATTTAGTCGAGAATATTTTCCGATCGAATGCGGACTAATCTGTCGTGCTGAATCACGCATTATCTGCGAAATTTATCATCGTATTGGTAATAATTATTTCAGAAACGGGTGCCTCTCTTTACAGTGCAGTTTAGTTTTAAAGAAACATTACAGAATTAAAAATATTTAATTCTATAGCGTTTATATTATTATTATTATTATTTTTGTTTCGGATGTATTTTTAAAATGAATAAGCTGCGTGCAATCTACTAATAAACACTTTTGTCATATCGAACATTTTGTATTTCAAAAAATAATCGAATATAATAAGCGTTCTTGTTCGAGAAAAAAAGTTAAATGACAACGTGTAAAAAGCGAGAATGCAATTGTACCGAATTCGAACTTTCACGGTAGAATTGTTGCTTTTAGTCATTGCCTTTAGTCAGAATGATTTACTACCCTTTCTTACGGCATCCGGGTCGTACAATAGCATCCGATAAAAGCCCATGTTTTTTTGATCGAAAATAATTTTTTTGCAACGATAATCGATACGAATATAACTAACAAACCACAACATTATGTCGATGTGAAATCCAAAGAAATTTAAATCAAATCGGATAATTTGCGAGTAGTAATTAGATTCGTTTAAATATAATTTTTCCATAATAAATGGAATTGAATTGAATTGAAAATCCGCATTAAACAAATAAAGGTCCGTTCGAAAAGGACACATCGTGAATTAGTGCTTATCTTGTTGCTTTATTTAGAATAAAAGAAACTGTCTAAAAGAAGGTGGACCAACTCAGTCGAGAAGGAATCGAGACGATACCAATTGAGAAACAGCTATTACGACACAATTTTTAAAAGAGTTTCCTGCTCGCGTCTAAAATTGAGGTACGACAGAAATACTTAAAAAAAAAAAAAGTAACATCATAGTCTAACTAGGTCGAAGAATTTTTTAAACTCCCGCTCCACTTTTAATTATTATAATGAAAGAAGAAAAAAAGAAAACGTTTGTAAGAATTTAATAGCCGGATAACCCCCCGGTGACAATAGCGGTACTGCTGCGGGTATCTGTGTCGTATTAGATTAATAAATTCTATCCGAAACTTTCTCGCAACTGTTAAATGCAATACTATTAAAAATAATTCGGTTTAATAATACTGGTATTAATAATATGAAACAAATAAACAATTAGCAGTGATAATAATAATAATAATAATAATAATGATAGTAATAATAATAATATTAATAATAATATTAATAATAATAATAATAATAATAATAATAGTGGTAATAGTAATGATTGTATAACGACAGAATGAAATTGAAATTGTAATTGAAAGAAAATAAAACGTAAAGAAACGGCAGAATTTTCGCTCTTCATCCGAATGAGAAGCATTTCCTTCAGTAAATTAAGAAGATGACATTGGTTAACAACCTAAGCAGGGAATTCTTGGTACGTGATGTACATTAGCCTGTCCTCGAATAATCGACTTGGAAGAAAAAGTAGACAGACCAGAAATCAAACAGAGTACCACAGAATAGACGACCGAAGCAGTTTGTTGGTTCGTATCCAAGAATGGAAATGGATAGATAGAAAGATGGGCTCATATACGCGCTACATGTGACGATGTATGTATATATATATACATATACATATATATATATATATATATGCACACATACATATGTACGTATATAAGTATATAAGTGTGCCTGCGTGTATATTCGTTATTTAGGATGGTGGCCGTTAAGAGAAGGACAGCGAATAGCTCGGCGATTGGCGAGCAGAGAAAGAGAGAGACAGAGACAGAGGCCAATAGGTAGACGGACCGAGTGCCGTATTTAAGTTTCGGTTTTTCAGGTTTAAGTTTTAAGTTTGTGGCACTGTCTCTTGGCACGCCGCATCACCTGTTCAGCATTACCAAATATCTGCTGCAGCCCATGTAGCCGATGAGCTATACATAGCCTATCAATTTAGCCAGATAACATCTAACGTCGGACCTCTTGACAGGTCATTCGGACCCCGCAGCAGCTACCTCGCAATTGTCTACCGATATACTCTATAAACATCACTATATACACGCCTATATTACCATAGAAAAGTATTCTATCTGTATCTATCGCCGCTGCATAGCCGTCATTCTCTAGCCGGTACCTGTGCACGTATTTTATGTCGCACTCCCCGATCGCCGCGTATTTTTTTACCGCTGACATTGTAGCATCATAATAGACGTTCTCCGCTTTTCCCAAACTCCAGCTCCGTCTATTCCGACTATTTATTTTTATCAACGGTCGCTAATAGTCCGCTCGTTATTAAACCGCTCATGTACGAAATTCCACCACCCCGCAACACCATTTTCCCCGCAGCCGATTCGAAGCAACAGCTTTCCTTCGTCCTCCATATTTAGCAGCGCCTTTGCAGTTGCAATAACGGCGCATTTTTCGCTGTCCGCCTTTTTTGCTCTGACGACCGATGATCTCGAAATTTCTCAATTAGAACCGGGCCGCCGCCAACTCTCTATCGGTTTCCTAATGCGTAACTCAAAATCATCCTACACACGTAAGTAGTGTGATCTCTGTATGACGACAATTTTTACGGATTTCCTTAATAGCGCACCTATGCGCAATTTATCTGTCGGCATTTCCGGTCTGTGGGGAGGATGTGATTCGCGCATCTACCTATCTGGGCCAGATTCCTCGGTATTTTCGACATCTCCATGCTCTCTATTTCGTAATTGAGGCCTAGTGTGTGCCGCATTGCAATATATTTCAAAGTCTCTTTTGTTTTCCAATATCGTTGTTTAATTTAATCGATTCGAAAATTAATCGGAAATCAAGATTTACTAGTCTACACCTGCGTATGTAAAGAGTGATTAATTACGAGAGAAAAGTTAATAATCAACGGCCAGCTTTTTTTCAAACATATCAGCTGGCGAGAGATTTGCTAAGATGCAAAATTTATTCAATTCTACTTTTAGTTATTACCGATTGCGGATGGATCGCTTTTTAATTCGAAAATAGTGAAATAGTAAATCGGCCGATAGTCTTCAGACTAGACATTTTTCCCCTCGTACGAATTTTTTAAATATTATTGGTTAAGATAGTTCCTCAGTATTAATAACATCGTTCTATTCTATTCTATGCTTACATTTAGATGCGGAAAAAGAAAAATTTCATTGTGTTGTGCATATTGAAAAAAAAAAAAAAAAAAATTAACGAATAAAGAACTGTTAATAAATTCTGCGAACTTTAGTTGTTTTAGCAGATGTAACGTCATCAAAGTCATATTGTGGTTACTTACAAACCATATAAATCTTGCTCTAAGCCGCGATTAGTACTGAATATCATTATTTCAGTGGCAAAAATTCACAACTAGTCATGTTTACGACGTACGCTGTCTACGTGAAAATTCTTTATTTTTATTTCACGGGCACATTTTTTTTTCTTCTGTTTTTGATTTCTTTTCTCGCTATTTTACACCTAGTCTTATCAACTATTTGCTAATCTATGGGGAATGAGTTAAAATAACACGAATAAGCAACCCATCCGGCGAAGGGTGCTAAAATTAATTTATATACATACATAACGCATACGCAAGTACTGTTCTATTCTCACGTACGCATACACACACCATTTACATACACGCACCCTTACACATCAGCACACTCGTATATATTTATATATTTATAATTTGTATGAGTTATAGCCTACATTCCTAGAGCTTAGGTCACTCAGCAGTTCGTTTGTTGTACTATATATTTAATATTTGATAATTCTCCGCTATTATTATTAATTTACTCCAGTATCAAAAAAACCTCACGAAAACAACAACGATAACAGCGATGCGATTCGACGAATACTTTAATGGTCGGCAAATTGTTTCTAATTGTTTACCTGAGAGAATCGTCGGATAGGATCTTTTAAAAACAAAACTGCATACCGCGTTTAAATAATCTCATTACGGTGATTTTAGCCGAGTTGGAGCGGCCGAAAAAATTGTAAAATTTTCGAAATATAACGTAAAAATTTATAGACGAAGAAGGGAGAATAATAAGAAATATCGAAAAATATCCTTACTACTTTTAAGGAAGTCTACGAAATACGTTAATGCCGAAACGCTCAGCCGGAATTAGCCGGCTATAAGAAGAGAGCTGCGGGGATAATTCATCGGCTCCGAACAAAAAAATAAAACAATCGGTCGTCTTCAAGAAACGCATCTGCAATCGAACTAATCATTTCGAGTTTTTAAGACGATTTTTAGACAGCAATGTCTGCAGGCCAAATATAAGAAATATGTAGTAAAGCAACTACAAATCCGAAACCGGGCCGTAAATCGCCATCGAAAAGTTTGTTTTCCGGTATCTTCCAAACACGCGATCGTCCAAGTCTAGAGCTCGATAAAAGGCAAATCGAGATTTTTGGTAAGGAGATAACCTCGGGCGGTACAACATTTTACAACTGAATGTGGCGGCCAGTTCAGCACCGATGCAATTCGCCATAGTTAACTGAAAACAACATAGGACAATACCGATCACCTGACTCTTCGAATCCCCTTATTCAGTCTACAGAAATTATTTTCAAAAGTTTTAACAGTTATAATATCATTTCCCCGCCAAACGTAAAAATAAAAACAACCCATTTATGTAATGGTAGGTTGGGGTTTAGTTAAAAAAAAAAAAAAAATAATAATAATAATAATAAGAGTTAATGGTAATAATAATAATAATAATTTCGTAGCACTTTGCAATAGGCGTTAGATAAAAAAAGTATTACGAGATAGATAATAACAGTTTAAAAGGTTAACAAAATAATTTTAAAAAAGAAATAAATATTGAATATGTAATTTTATTGTTTATTGTGATTTTCGGTGATATTAAAATATTAAGACGAAATAAAAGTAAATCAACTATATTTAATTTTTATCTGAGAATACGATTTTTTTTTTAATTTTTTAACGTGCGCAATTATTATTTTCTTGGGAAACTAGTTCATTTACCGGCTGATGATGGATAGCGCAATGTGAAATGAACTTTCTCGGTTTACTTCAGATATTTTTAATAATTGCGTTATACGTGTATATGGGCAAATGCAGAAAACTCGTCCTGCTGGTAGATTACACATTAAGAATTCTTACAATTCTTCCTTTATCTTTTCCTTCCCATCGCCAGCTATAATCCATGTACTTCATTCCTATTTTCTATCTATAATTGTCTCTCGATTTAACAACCACCTCTTGTTTTAAATTTCCTAGTTCCGTTAAAGCCGCTGGCGCGCCCTAAAAGAATTATTGAAAATAGCCGATAAAAATTGTGGTCCCGACATCCTTCAAGAGGATTACGACTGAAGAAGATGTATTATATGTATGTTTTTACGGTTTTCACTAGAATGAAAATTTAAGAAAATATTACTTTTTTTTTTTTTAAGTTGGTCGAATTAATTTTTTGGTCCATTGTGTAGGGTTTCTTTTTTTTTTTTTTTTTTTCTTAAATGGATATGCCTTACAACTGGGTATAATATAAAATTTTGTTCGTCGCAAAGAAAGTGCGACAAAAAAGGCAGGTGTGCCACAAGATCTATTTCAACTTAATCCATTAAAGGAAAACTGTGTTTGAAAAAAAATTGCTTATAATGATTTTCAATTACAACCAATCGACAGCTAGAGTGGTATCTCCGTTAATGAATGTCTACACTTCACATTGTTACATCAAGGCTAAAACAAGAAAATCCTGTTACGCTAGTACAATATTTATAAGATATTTATTTTTTATATGTAACGGAAGTTTCTTCCCGTGGAAGTTCATTTCCAAATAAAACAGCGGGCATTTTTATAAACAGCAATTAACATCGCATACCGGGGGTCGTTCACTTGAGGAAAATTTTGTATCGAATGATTTATGTTTACAAAAAATAACGCCTTGAATTTTATTGGCTGATGTTACTTTTCTGTGGTTCAACGAACAGAATTAAAGCAATTTCTTCGAAAAAACTGGAATTTAAAAATGAATAATGATCCCCCCGGATATTTCATCTACAGAAAAACAATATTTGTATCAATGCGGTTTTTGGTCGTCATAAAGACGTGTTAGACTTCAGTTCATACTTCAGTCGTCATTGTCTTACACACATGTCAGAAGTAATTGTTTGAGCATAATGTCGTATATTTCTTTACATTGTGCGCGAGTATCCGTGTCTTAACCGATTAGAGACATATCGCCCCGTGCAATTACATTTATTTTTTTAGTTTAGAAAAAGTAAACTTTATAAAACAATGAAAATACAAATAAAGTTGTTTAGATGTTCCGGTTAATTGGAAAAATATGACTTTCTTTCTATCTTATTTTCGTACTTCCACTTGGAAGATTCTGTTTTATTGTTTTTCAGCAGAGCTGTGCCCAGAATTTCGAAAAAAGGGTGGTTTTGAATTTTTTTTTCCCGTATTTATTTTATAAATGTACATTTTTCACTAATATTTATGATATTTTAATTAATAATTTCCATAATTTTGATTTATGTATTAATAATTTACATAAATGAATTACCCCGTATAAAGATTAATAAAAATTACACATATGTTATTGATTATACTCTTAATAAAAAATTTTGCATAAAATATTAATGAAGTACCTAAAAATATGGAGCATATTTTTTCCTTTTTTTTTTGTAATGGGTAAGAACACCCTAAAAAATCATCATTTATTTTAAATTTTTGATTTTTTTCAGATTTTTGCGTATTTATAATAACTATTTCAGTTCTAATGGGGAGAAGAGGGGGTTAACCACCCAAAACCCCTCCGTGGACACGGCCTTGTTTTCCAGCGAGCCATTCTTATTGAGGTCAACGATTTCGCCGTAATAAGTACAACAACATCATGATGAAGTGTACAAAAAATCATTGTTAGTGTGTGTTCTATTTTATTTACTTCAATCAACTGTAACACAATAGTGTAGACTACAATCATATGAATAAATCAACTTTACCGATGTCAATCGATTATTTTTCGTAATCTTTCGATTGTTTTTTCGTCGACTGCAAAAACATTTCGCAATCGTCCATCACTAGTTTCGTATGTATTTTTTTTTTGTTTTTTTGGGGCTCATCAACCAAGGACCTTTACCCAGAAACAAAAGGTAAGGAAAGAAGTCGGTTATATTTTGATCCGATCAGAAATTTTATCTAAAAAGGAACAAATAGCAGGAATAATTAGTGGGGAAGGAAAGGACGGGATATGCGAAGCACAATAAGGAGTAGGAAGTCCAAGCTTCAGCAAATAAGAATATAAGGCAGGACGCTCCACGGAGAGAGATAAACACTGGAAAAACACATGATCGGCGTCGCAAATAACTGCATCATCCGGATGGAGAGGACAGTGTGGAGAAGAAATCAAGGAAAAATGAAATCTGGAAGAAGGCAGCAAAGAATGGCCAAAGCGCATACGAACAATGGAAATAACATCAGAACGCCGAAGGGAGAGATGCAAAAAAAACTACGAATATGCAGGAAGAGTAGACTGAATAGACAGATGAAATGAATAATTATTAGAAAAAGAGGAAACATAGGTGATATGAAAGCTCGATATTCAGCATTAAACATTCAACATGCTACCCACATCAGACATTTTTATGGAAGTTGCACATCGTTTCACTTTAGATAATTACTGTGAACCGATCAAGCGATGACGGAACATGTAAAAGACTCTTCTGAGATCTTTTTTGCAGATCGTGTCATGACGCATTTTGCAAAATATCGTTGTACATAACGATCGATTTTTAGAAAATAACATGCAAAAAGATGGTCTCCCCTCCTTGCCAATTTTAAAATTAAGATATCTTTATAGAAGTTTTCCAAATTTGTATCATTCTCGTAATACGGCGAAAAAAGAAGGTATCCCAATATCAATGTCTCTATTCATTTTCCTTGAATGCTCTTAGTAAATTACTTCTTCCATAGTTCGCTTTCGCTTTAATTATAGCCTGCTTCCTGATTCTCTCTTTCATTATTGTTCAGTCTCCTTTGTGTCCCTTTCATCCTGTTATCTTAACTTTTGTGATGCAAATATTCAAATATCCCTGTATTTTCTCGCAACGTGCAATCTTCTCCTATTTTAATCTACTTTGCATTGGCCTCCCGACACTCCTTATTTGTGCGCTCATAGGCGGATTTAAGGGAGGGGCACGAGGGAACGCCCCCCCCCCACAGACGGTTAAAAAAATAGGCAAAGAGCAAGGAGTTTAATATGGTCGCGTTATAATCACGTTCGTATTACGTTTTTTTTTTTGTGTACTGTAGAGCTTCCTGTCCAGATGAGGGATCTCAGGAAATGAAAACTACCGTAACAAGTTTATACCCATCATAAAAACAGTTATATTATGCGGAATGCAAAACATACCACTAAGAGGTCACAGGGATGACGGTAATTTAGAATGGAAAAGTTTTTAAGGGGAAAGCAACTTCACAGAACGTTATTGAATGGGATACTACATGATAACGAAAAATGGCGCGCTAAAAACGCTTCTTACATATTAGCAAGTCGACACAAAATGACACTTGATTGAGTGCTGCCGGAAGGTAATCAGGAATAGTGAACAAAAGTAAAAAGACGAAATATTTGATGATTACCACAGATGTTTCTTTTTGTGATCAGCTGGCCATTTGTATTCGCTATTTCGATGTAGATACAAATGAAATCAAAGAAGACTTTCTTATGTTAGTCGAAATTGTTAAGCTTACTGGTGAGAGAATATTGCTCACCATGTTTTGAAGGCATTCGAAAATTTTTACCTATTGTGCAAGCCACTGACGGAGTTATTAGTACAGCTTCATAAGAAATGCCATGAGGATTATTTCAAGTATAGCAACTTTTTTTATGAGTCAGCTCATCGAATACATTTCCTCAGAGAAGAAATTCAAGCTCATCTGCAAATGGAAAAACAAAATATATTAAAGCAAATGTGTAAGACCAGATGGGTGGGAAGACATGAAGTTCTTGAACGTCTTGCCATGTCTACCTGGAATTTTTAGCAACAAATGGGGCTGATCAAGTAAACAAAAGTGTTACAACTACATTTTCGTTGCTCCAAGCTATGATGTCATCAGAATTTGTTGTAAGCTTGGTAATCCTCATTGATATTCCTTATCTCCATCATTACAAGCCGTTGATATTTATATACTTTTTTCAGCTTGTCAATTATTCAAAACACGTTTTAATGAAGCTGTCGCAAACGAAATTGGTACAGAAATTACGGTGCACAGAATTACCGACGTTCAAAGAAATCGGTCGAACCGGCAGACTCAGAGTCTGTTGAGGAGTAGTATCGACATTTAGTATATATATATATATTCCTTTTCTGGATTATTTGTCAAGTGAAATGTCATCCAGGTTTCCTAGCGCATAGATGCAAAGAATCAGTTACAGAAGTTGCTGTCCCGTAACTTCAGATGTTTTGCAAGGTACTGAAGTATCCAATGGGACCTTCCTTTCTTGATAGGTTTGAAGGGAGAGCTAAATCTTTGGCAACAGATGAGAGAAAATAACCCAAAGTTTCCAGCAGATACCTACAAAAGAGCAATGTTGCTGCCGAATGTTAGAACTCTCAGTCAATTGTTGTGCACATTTCCTGTGACTACTAGCACTGCCGAGCAATCTATCTGCACCTTACGCCGATTAAAGACATATCTTCGCAACGGAATGACAGAAGATAGTTTGAATCGACTGACATTAAAATGCATCTCGATCGAGACATTGCGACAAAAATGAACCCTAACAAAGTACAACACCGGATATCTTCAGCAGGAAACATAAAACTTTATTAAACACGTAATTTTTTATTGTTTCGATATTAATAAATCGTTATATCAATATTTTTATTTCTTACAGTTTTATTGTTCTAGCATGTTGTTTGTTAATCGCAAAAATGGAAACACTTCTGGTCCGTTTGCCGCTCGTGCCTCTCCCAGAAAAAAATCCTAGATCCGTCTTTGCTTGTTGGGCACTACATTCTGGCTTTTCCATTTCTTTCTGTTGTTGTTCCTGTATTGGCTGTGCCTTCATTTCTTCTATTTCTAATCGCTTCCTGATATAATCTGCCATTTTTTACGTCTCATCATTCTAATTAGTCTTTTGTATTAGGTAATCGTTTTACGTGCCCAAAAAGCAAAAAAATAAAAAACGGGGAAAAAAACCAAATAGGCCAAAAAAAAAAAAGGAAGTAAATTCCTACAAGCAATTTACGCAGCGAAGATGTGTTGGGTAAATTATCAAGAAAACACTAATTTTTATTTCATGCGATGGGGCCCGTCAACGACCTTTACCCGGAAACAATTGGAATCCTTATACGAGATATCAAATGTTGTTAGTAGGAAGTAATCATTGTATTACACCGGGAATAATGTGTAGAGAAGGAAAAGATATAAAAGGAATGCGGAGTAAGAATACAAAGTATAGAAAGCTCAACAGAGAGAGAGAGATGAACATCAGCGTTGCAAACACGCTCTTTGTTCGAGTGGAAGAGACAACACAAGCCAATCCTTCGGACCTGGCCAAGATCATGTATAATGTAGTCTCTTCTGTAATTCTTATACAAGATTCGGTTTTAATTGACCATGCCATTCCTTACGAAACAATGACATTTTTTTTTTTCATTACATTTTCGGAACAACCGAATTTAATTTACGGTTTGCTTATTATTTTTCGTTAGAACTTCTAAATTATAACATAAATAGACTATCTATTTATTATTTTATAGTTGCAAGCAACTCAGCCGTAAAATATTAAATAAATTTATTAATTTTATTAATAGCAAGTAAAGTAAGTCCGATACCCTTGATAAGGTATTATGGATTGTGAAGTTAAGCTTTCCATAATGGTACTAAGCTCAACGACATCAACGAGAGTAAGGAAGTCACAGTTCCTTTCTATTTTTGGGATTCGCCTTTACTTTCCACCAGATATTTCTCTGGTACCCAATTATTTCAGGTTCGGTAAACTTGGGAGCAACTTGGATCCGAAACGAAACAGGTCTCGATAACCTATGACACCTCTGATTTAGTAGCCAAGTACCTTAACGCTGCCTAATTTGATCAAATCGCTTATTTTCTTTTTAATAATTTCCATTATTCACATTAATAATTATAACAATTTCGCATAGTCATTAACGCATGCATATAGTGCCAGACCCCTCCGGGGGATTACCGCCTAAACGTGGCGTAGGGGTTTGCGCGCTCCTAAGAATTTGTGGGCTATGACAGCGGTAGTGTATTCTACCAGAATGGCCTTCCAAGCTGGACAGGCCACAAAGGAGGAATCAGACGAAGAATGATCCCCTGATAGTGGAAGCAGCACTATCAGTACCGTGGACAGGTGGAGAACGGGAATGTAAACAGATATTTGTGGACGTGGAGTATATATTACTGAAGCGGCCATAAAACTGCAATGATGAAAGCAACCTCATTATATATCCCTAGATTATAACATACGAACCAACAAATAGAACTATGTCATGTGATTCGGCTAGCACCCAGCGCCAAAGGTGCGGTGGGTCTTATGGTGTGTGAAACATGCTACCACCCGTAATTATAGAAATTTAAAAAGAAAGGCTGAATTCTAATGCTTAGTTCAATTAACAGGATCGAACATCATAAAAGGCTATCCACCAATCTACGGATTGAGGACAAGAAGAAGATAGTGTGCCGAAAAAAAGGAAACCCGGAACAAGATTAAACGGACGAAAAAGAGGAAAAGTATGTATATCGGGGGGGGGGGGGGATGAAAGGTTAGGGAATACACTCAAAAATGAGGCAGCCTGCTTACAAATACACATGTAATTTACACATGCACACATACAAACAATGTGAGTATATAAATGTATATAATGCGAATAATAAAATTCTCGTCGTAATAGTCGAAAGTATTCCTATTCCTTTTTTTTTCCCGGTTAAATTTAATAATAAAGGAACTGTTACTTAAATTTTTTTTTTTATTTTCCCGTAATTTACTCGAAATTACAGGAAAATTATGGACACGACTAACGTATATAATAATTCAGCAAATCGTATTATTGTACACACACACACACACACACACATACGGCACCGAGTTATAATAATTCGAGCTCAGCAGTTGCAAATGGAAATATTTTTATATGAAAAATGGTAAAATAAATAACTTGCTCGTCGGACCGATCGGAAATTGCGTATTTCTCGGAATCGCTAGAATTACTTCGATTAACATTCCGAACACAATTTTAGGCTCCATTCGATGTGGCGTTTTTATTTTAATATACTATTTAGAAGAAAGAAAAAAAAAAAAAGCGACGATAACCCTTACCACACGCATTAGAAAGGAACGTTGCATCGACGAACACTGGCGCAATTCATGCTAACTCAAGAAGCGAAACATCGACTCATTTTCCCATTATCGGCGAATACATACGAGTGATCTTAAAAAAACCATCATCTTACCAGCGCCGATCCGATGTACCCGATTACCATTATTCAACATGGCCACGCATATCTGCGGACTAGAGAACACTGAACCGGATGTGGCCGCTGAAAATGTTACGTTTTATGAAAATAATATCTAAACGAGATAAAAGCGCGATTTTGCAGTCGAGGCGAATTTTCTGACGTGTCCGGAAAAACAGGCGTGTCAGCGGCGGACCGCCTTTGCGGTGGTCGCGAGAACGGACTCGGAGCGGCTGTGGCCGCATGCGTTAATGATGCACAGGTATGGAAATGTAAAAAATTGTGGCAAACTGTCGGGGAAAGACGAAGCATAAGATTGCGCACGAGGAGCGTGTGTTTAAACAAGAATAATGGCTTCGATGCGATGGTATCGGTGTGTAGGCAAGTTCATTGATATTTATTGTGCCGAGGCGACCTTGCCCGGCCTTGACTTCATGAATATTAATAATACAATGTCTAGCTCATTTATTAAACAATTAACATATATTTATAAATTGAGATTAACTCGGCTACTGTTGCTGCCGCATACCACACTGGACCACATAGCCATCTCTCATTATCATATTATCCTTCTCGCCGCTGTCCGGCTCCTCCTCTACCTGGCCTCCGACCGTCTGCGTGCCCGCTGCTCCACTCCTTACGCACTTTCTCCTTCCGAATTACGATCATTCACGAATTTTCCCACATTTCGTACGCCGCATCAGTCGTCACCGTTCGTTCGTCCGTCCGTCCGTCCGCCCGTTCGTTTGTCCGTTCATCCGAAGACGAAGCGGAAACGAAAACGAAAAAAAGCGAACCGACGATAATTTATTCCGATGAGCGCGGAGGATTTCGCTCGATGGCGAAAGTAATTAGCCCGGCGCTGCTGCGCGAGTTCGCGGAATAACGCGGAAAAACGCGGAAAAGTGTCGGAAAAGTGCCGGAAAAGTGCCGGAAAAGCTGGATGGCGGTCGCGGCGAGAACGGCGAAGAGAGGTAGGGCCGGCGTTGTTTAGGTATTCGCGAAGGGTTTTCTAGGTCGGGCAACGTGTTCGCCGAAAAGTCGATGCCAGGTCGTACGCTAGCATTCGCCTCTCATTTGAATATAATTTCGGCCGGGATCGATGGCCGACCGCTCCGGAACACAGACCCGTGCTCTCTTCGATTGCGGTTCCAGCGGCGTCCCGGTTTGTTCTCAAAACCAAGCCGCCGAAAGTACGGCAGGTCAGTTTTTTTATGTGCATCCTGCTCGAACGCGATCCCCGATTTATGTAAATTTACATCGCGCCGTGAAACACCCAGCCCGACCCCTCGCACCGTTCTGCTATACGTCTCCCATTCCGCTTTAGTCAATCACCTCTCTGTGCACCTGCGAGAAACAGCTGAACGTCGCCGTCGTTCTATCGGCTGATAAGTTTTGTGTTTTTTTTCTTTTTTTTGCTTTACTAATCCAAATGCTAAAACGCATTTCTGTGGGGGACTGTCCAGCTGCGAAAAACCGAAACAAATCAACGCCGCCGAATAGTCGCCAATTGCTCGGACGCTGTAGAACCCGAAAATTTCAGCAGATCGCAGGTCGCTAATATCTGAAATGTTCCGGAAGATATTGGCGAAGTGATCGGAAAAGCGAATGACTTTTTCGTTGCTTCGAAATTGGACACCACCTCTCGGTTAGACCGAATTAAACTTTGTTAGCGATTTTAATGTCCCAGAATATAATTTTAACCTTGTCAGATTTTATGATACATATATGACTTGATTTTTCGTACCTCGCTACATTCCCGAACCGTTTGATAACACATTTTTAAAAAAATCTGTATGCAATATGCAAGAGTCGCGGTTCTTCAATTGACCGTTATGCAAAAATGTTCTATGATTTTTCATATTCCCGCTAGTGTAAAAATGGCACAGCCATTAATATATATATATATATACATATAAATATAACTCGATTCTATCTCGTCACGAGGAAACCCCCTGAACCCCAAGTTTTTTTCTATTCTTTTTTGGGCGCCGGTCAATTAATCCAGCGCGAGTGGAATTTTTTAAGTGTCCATGTGCGGTTGCGGGATTGATCAAGTCTCGAAGTACTAGTGCATGGCCAACTACGTCATAGTAGCTGGCTAACCCAAAGTTCTTCCTTAATACTAATAGGAAAGCAAATTTCAATCGATTACGTCATTCTTTTAAAATTAAAAAAAAAAATACGACGTTTAATTTTTCGATTTTTATTGCACTTTTATTTCAAGAGGTGTAAACACGTTGCACATTTTATAACGTATTTACATATTACATCCGATGTAAGAATGACATCGCAGTTAATATAAAAACGACTATGTCAACATGTATATTGCATATATATGTACATATATATGTATATTTACATGCACGATAAGGTAGTAAATAAAATTAATAAATATAAATGATAAATATTTAAGATTAATTTTAAATGCATATGCTAAAGACATTTTCTATAATACCCCATATCTTTTTACCTGGACAAGAATTTGAAGGGAACCTAAAATATTATTTACCTACTCAGTTTTTTTTTTTTTTTTTTCTCTGTTTGTTACAAACATGGATACATAGAATACATTTAGAGTACTGTTTTTTTTTATTATTAATTTGAAAAAAAAAAAAAAGGGAATACACGCCGCCAAAATTATTATACGCCAATTAATGAAAAAAACAAAATTAATCGTATAAATGAACCGGCATTTAATTCTTTTTATATTTACAATTTGTGTAACTTCGTAATTGTCTGCATTTTAATGTTTAATAAATATTTTTAACTTAAATTTTTTTTTCCGATTTACATATTTCACAAAATATCTCAATTTTTGTTTGGGGGGGGGGGGAGTGAATAATTACTGTGTTTATTTTTTAGTTTTTCTCCCTTTTTCTTTATAACTTTTATTTTTGAAGAATTCTAATGTTTTTTTTTTGTTTTTTCTTTTTTATCGCGGTACAAAACAGTTAATTTCGACACTACCGATTTCGGATTAATTCAAAAAAACCTTACTCGGAATTCTGTGACCTTTGCCTACCATCTCCATATTATCCCAATAACCATCCTAAATATGAAAGATTAAGTCATTCCGGTGAAAGTAGAGGCAAACCATCAAACTGGCATTGATTCTCTTCAGACCTCCATCATCCTTAAGATTATGCTTAATTGGAAAAAAACTGAAACGGCTGCAAGCAGCTTTTTGTACTTTTTTTTTTCGTTTCCTCTCAGTACTGTAATTAAATATATTAAAATATTCATACAATCCGCTAAACCAAATCTAAAGAATAAATGGTTTTTTTCACTTCTCTTAACGAAGGAGTGAAAAACTCGCATTTCACAGATATGACACCATCGTTTCCCCGCATTCCTTGAAAATTAACGAAAACCCTAAGAATGTTTGCGTAATTTTCTCAGTTATTAAATGACCTGGCCGATTTAGACTACGCAAAACAACAATTAACGTGTGAATATAACCCCGACGGTAGCCGTGAAAAAGGGTCATTTTTAAAAAGTTTAATGGAAGGATATAATTAGGAGAAAAAATTAGGATATCGGGAGCACGGAACAGTAAGGAAAAAGTAAGCGAGAGGAAGCAAATAAGATCGAAAGAATTAATAAATCACTGTAAAACTTACGAAAAACAACCAACCGAACGAGCGAGAATACGCGTTATATTTTGAAGGAAAAAAAACAATAACATTATACCATGCAACAAAGACGTTTCTTGATCTATATTGCTATAATCAAAGTAAATATAAACAGTAGTGAAAAATAAATTCAAAATTCAAAATTAAATTTTAACGACACATTTGCGCCAAACAATAATTTTCCTCTTCACTGTGCGTTATTATTTCTGTTATTCAATAAAGAACAACAAATGCTACTAATTACTCTGCCGTTGCAATTGCTGGCACACTGAATCATTATTAATTAAGGATTTTCCTCTTTTATTCCGATTAAAACCGACACATACATATATTGATTAAAGTTGGTAATTCAGCCGGGGGGCCGTTATTTAGGAAGTCATATTTAGTCCGGGCAAAATAGCATTTGAATTTGGAAATTCTTATAACCTGGACTTACAATTTAGCTAAAAAACAGTGGAATGCAACCCTAAATTTTTTTGGTATGTGAGAAGTACGGAACCATTGTTTATATCGAATTTTTTAAAAAAAAAAAAAGCGTTTTATTCTGGTTTTTTGCGATTATCTCGATAAATAAGCCCCAAATCGACATGAGGTATACAGTCGATTTTGTTCCTGAGTAAATTTTACACAAGGATAGGCTATTGCGAAAATTCGCAAAAATTATTTAACATTGCAAAATTAGCGATGAAAATAAAAACGGGGCAAAAAATTCAAATTGTTGCCATTCCGTCAATTTTCCTCAAATCCCAATGAAACTTTCGGAAAATGTAGCTCTTGGGGTGCTTAAAATAGCTACCCAAGCCGAACTCTCGATAACAATATGGCGGCCTATTGTAAAATTGTAAAGTTGAAAACGCAATTGCGTATAACTTCGGCTCATGAGACAAAAAGTAATCGAAAGGTAATTGCAAGTTTCAGATTCATTTTTATTTCAAGTATCGAATATATATCACGCCATAGAACGAAGTATGTATAAAGTTGGCACCGATAAAGTAATAGATTAGATTCGCTGACGAATAGAGCGAAATAATGATAGAGATCGCATACAATCGAAGCTGGTTTTTTTTCTTAATAGTTGATGCCCATATTTCCTCAAACTGATTAATTCGTCGGCGTTATTAATATTTATTACGACCGTACGTGAACTTGAAAGTTGCGATCAGTAATCAAAATGTTATTTCGTAACAAATTTCCAAAGTGTTTTTTTTTTTTTTTTTTGGGCTTTTTTATCGAATTTAATTCGAAAACTCTGACGAATGGAGCACGACGACCGCTATTATAAAAATAATCGCATTAGTGTCCCTCGAAACTCGATAAGGCAAGTTTTTGAATTTATTTTAAAATAGGCTGTTTATTATTATTGGACCTTATCCGACACACTCTGCAATTGTTCTAAACGAATATCGAGATTTACGTTTCGCGCCTATTTCTCAGGTGTAAATTATTTTCCGTTACTAATTCCAGTCTATCAAATTAAAAAGAGAATTCGTAAAATCCCCTTTATAGCGAAACGCCAAGGAAACAAAACCATAGACAAAGGACTTTATCCATCTACACATATATACACATCCTCCTAATAAGAATCATATACTTTTACTTGAAAGAGTTCAAAGGCGTTTTTTAAGGTGGTTGCACTTCCACTAAAGCGTGATATGTTTCCATTCAATTATAAACAACAGTTGAAGGAGTTCAGAATGTCCACATTACGGAAAATAGAAGAAAAATATCTGCTGTGTTATTTATACGTAATTTATTGGCTGGTATACTATATAAATGATTTTAATTTACTTTCAAAAGTTGGTTTCTGAGTTGCCAGATTAACGGCTAGAAAAATGCAATTATTGCATGTACCATTCTTAATGAACGAATCAGAAGCTGACATGTTTTTTTTACTGACATGAATTAAGCAAGATGGTTGAATTATTTTACTACCCAATGAATTAATTAAAGGTGTGCATACCCTCTTCCATGTATATTAGCGATATATATGAACAATTTTAATACATAACTTATATTAATTCGTTTGTGCTACATAGTATGTTGGCCGTATGTGTCATGGATGTATACGTGTTATATGTGGTTGGTGTGTGTACGTGTGTGCGTACATATGAACATGCGTGTAACTTTAATAGAATGAGTACTTACTGAGAAGATATTTTATGCGTACATAAGAAATAAATTTATTTTTGTATCGATCGTTCGTTAAAATTGTATTAATTCGTTACATGGCACATGTGTGTATTCGAATGTGTTACATGGTGAGTATATGCATATGTGCGTTATATGTGATTGGCGCGTGTGCATGTGTCTGTATGTGTGTGTTTGTGTGTGCCTATATGTGTGGATGTGTGTATTAAAGTGTGTTTTGCTTATAGTTTGTGTGTTGTTATATATTTATTATATATGCAGATATATATAGATCTAATATATACAATGTAATTGGCTTCATGCTGTTGTGTATACCCGTATTAAATAAATAAATAAATATATACGTATGTATGTGGTATTTGGCGATGTTGAGAAGTCATAGGTTTTTAGGACAAGATTTCATGCTGGACAAAATGTTATTGAGGCAATGGAGCTGCAATTAATGATACGCGTAATAAGTAATTTCCACGTTGACACAATTAATTAATAATGTTTGAGACAAAAAATTAATTTTTTTCCAATTATTTGACATTATTTAACGTAATTTTGAAAAATTATCAACTCGTTCTCTTCCCTCTTTGACTCATTAGATATGCCACTAATTTATTAACTGCTCGTTGCTTTAATTTTCTCGAGCGAACTTGTAGTTCATAAATTTAGCCAAAATGAAATTCCGTAATTTTATTCATTAATGGTTTCGTAAAAAATAAATTGGCAGACATTTTTTGGTTATTCAAGCTCTGGTATAATCGCAATTTACATTTTTAATCCTTTACGATAATTATTATTTAATAAAATAGCACATAAGATTAAGTAGCGAAATTTCGGTAATTAGCAAAATTAATTCCGTTTTTTATCCTATTCGAATTTGATAACTCCACAGTTTTGGAGGCTAACATGTTATTTTTTTAGTTTTCCGGTTTTAAGTTCCCGAAATTCTACCGGTAATTATTACGGAATTATATTTTATCCTATTCGAGTTTGATAACTCCACAGTTTTGAAGGCTATCGTATTAGGTTTCCTTTTTTTTTTTATTTTTCCGTTTTAAATCGAATTCGTTCTAATCTGTATCACGATGTTATTTAATTATGTCGATAAATTGAATTCAGGCATTGGATTTAATCTTCTCGCGGCATAATTCTAAAACATCTTTCGTAGTTTCAGTTCCACCTTTCATTTGTACCGAAATTATCTTTTCGACTAATAGTATCTTTTTTAGTCTTCTGAAAGAAAAGTATTCCCCGAAAAAAAAAAAAAAAAGAAAATAATAATAACAATAATTTAAGAAAAAATGTACAAAAGCCCTGTTAATTTGTATCGAAATGTACATTTCTGTTTAAAATTCCGGGGCCAGCGTTGCATATAGTGTTGGATATATTTCGATGGAAAATATGGCATTACCAAACTTTCGTTAACATTCCGATTATTAAAAAATTTTTAAGAGATTAACATATTAATGACTATGCTCACTCTCGGACTAATATAAAAATCCCGTTACGATTTTGCGTTAAGGAAGTTGTAGTAGAAATCACACTACGTAAATGTAATTAAAAAAAAAAAAAAAAGTGGCGTAGTCAATTATAATCTACTGTTCCAAAAGGATTTGTCTACGAAGTACTGAGTTTTAATATACAGTAAAATCCGCTTAATGTGATCGCAAATGTCCGAGGGAATATCGATAACATTAAGCGGCTGATAACATTAAGCGAAAAAAAATCGAGTTGAAAAATTTTTTTTTATTGCACGTACATATGTATATCACATACTTGATTCTAGCTTTGAAGTACATACCAGAAAGTGCGTTTGATAAAATAGATACGTCGGTTAATATCATTAGGCATTACTTACTCTTCGGAAGGTAACGTGTCAAAGAACTTTGTTTCAAATTCTGAACGAGTAAATTTTTAACAAGTTTTTCTGACGCATAAGTATCATTGAAATTATCAACAGTGCCTCTGCACTGCACAAATCGTCGAATGGTTGCGAGGGCATCTATAACTTCTTTGTGAGAGGGTACACTATTTTCATATTCCATTTCCTCCTCTGATGATGAAAGCTCTTAACCAGCAGTTCTTCTTTTTCACCGGACATACTGCAGCAGCATAGCACCGTAATTCTATCTTTGGCTACTTTAAACCCCTTCAACGCTTCACTTTTGAACACGTACGTGGTTTCAGGCAGTGCTCGGTAGTAAATCCCGGTTTCATCAGCGTTAAATATGTCATCAGGAGAATACTGATCAATTAAGGTAGGCCAAACATCTTTGATCCACGACTCAGCCGCAGAAACATCAGCGTCAGCTTGTTCGCCGCACGGCTTTCTATAAACTAAGTTGTGCCGATTCGTAAATCTACGAAACCAGCCTTCTGTAGCAACGAAATCTTCTTTGCCTAACTGTTTCGCTAAACTTTCCGCTTTTGCACGTAAAATCGGACCGTTAACTGACGCGTTCTTGTCACGTACCTGATCGAACCATCCAACCAAAGCTGTTTCAACTTGTTCATCTTTACCGAATCGTTTTCTTTTACGCGAAGTGTTCCCGTTGCATATCGTCGCAGTTTCCAATTCTTCTCTCGACTTCAAAATTTTACATAATAGCGGTTGCGAAATTCCTAATTTTGATGCTGCTTCACGTTGGGATATGGGTACAAGCGCGTCATACTTTCGTAAAATGTTTACTTTTTCCGAAACACTGCAATCGCGACGTTTTGGTTTCGACGACATTATCATAAGGAAAGCGATGAAACAACTGTATACGAAGACGATTTGTTATCAACTTCGTTATATGCATAATTGTAGGTACACATTCAATGAAAGAAGATAAGAAACGAGATTTATTGAAAAACCTACTACATTACGTGCTCTGATTGCGATAACAATAAACGACGTCTTGATCACATAAAAGGGGGAAATTTGTGTGTAAAAAGGACAAGAAATCGGGACCGAAGCATTTTGATAACATTAACCGATTGATAACAATATCCGGCTTCACATTAAGCGGATTCTACTGTATAGGCATATATTAGTACATCGTCATTCGGTAGTATTCAGATTTGTAGGAATGATCAAACTTTGTAGTACATCTGTTTTATGTCCGCTCAATACCTGTGAAGTCCAGGTTGTCGATGAAAATCGTCCACATCCTAGTATAGGTGTGGCCCTGGTTCAAGAAAATTCACATCTAGAATGATCACTAATTATGCCTGCGGATAGGTAAACTAGCCCATCCATTGCTGCGATATAGGGGTATAATTAATACGGCGACAGAACGACGTTCATACGCGTTTAAACCGGTGCAGATCCGAAATTTTTCCCGGTCTTGCGGTAAATTTTGAAAAGAGAAAAACAAAACGACACGGATAAGTTAGATATTTTCAATTTTCCAGTCGAATGCTAGAGCGCTTCACGTTCGAATTTTACGGGCAAACTCCGCTGTTGAAGTCATACGTTAATAAATACACAACTTTATCAACCGTATCCAATGGCATACGCTTAAATATCGAAATTTCCCATGTTATTATAGAGAAATTTCGTAAAAAATGGTAATACTGATAGCTTTCAATGAAAATATTTCAACATCAGAAGCGGGGGAATAAATTTAAAAAAAAAATTCTCATCTCGTGTAAAGTTAAAAGATTTCGCTTTTCTCTCTTTTTTTTTTATTTTTGTCGGACCCATACTATATTGACTAAGACTTCCAAAACTTCTACTAAATATTCCGAAACAATTATATAAAGTAAGAACACCTAAACGGAAGTAATTTTTTTCTTCTATGTTTTCGGCTTTATAGAGTTTGGGCCGGTTCCTTTTGGCGTGAATATTTTGGGGGGGGGGGTCAGGGATTTTGTTCAGACCTTTTAACGAATCACTACAGCGCGCCGTGTTTCTCAAGTTTCATCCGCTAAACATGTATCACATTTATGCTGGTAAGAAACGTGGCTTACCAAATTTATTTCTAAATCATCCAATATTATTTCATCGGTAATTTCACGCAAAAAATAACGAGCATTCATGAATATGTGTTTTCACAAAACACATTTTTACATAATTTTATTAGATTATATATATATATATGTATATTTTCTTTTTAAAAAAAATATATTTTCATTCTATTTTCGTTTCTTAGGATTATTTACACTTATAATATACGAATTCGTAATAAGACGGTTCGGGAATATCGAATATAAAATTCAGTACTTCGGGAACGGCATGACTTCTAAACTTCAAAATCGGAAGATAAATTGCAATTAAAATTATTTTTAAGATCATATCTACACACGCCTTTAGGATAACAACCGGACGGAATATTTGAAAATGAACTCTTAAAAAATTGAATACTCCCTAATGACTAAAAACGAAATTCAAAATATAAAACAAAAAACGGAACAAACTTCCACAAATAAAAAAACAACCGATAAAAAGAGTATTTTAAAAATTACGGAATATTAAAAAAAAAGTCTTTATTAAAAATCGAAAAATATCCCAACGTTTTTTCTTTTTTTTTTTTTTTAATTCTTAATAAAGACTTCTGTGTTTAGAATTTCATAATTTTTGAAAATATTATTTAAAGAATTACCGGAACATTTAAGTCATATATATATATATATATATATATATATATATATATATATATATATATATATATATATATATAATTTTTCTCTCCTCAACCTAATGGTTCCTGGGTAGCAACTACCTATTCATTCATCTCAGTTGTACATATATAGGCAGTGCACTAGGTAATTATTATATATGCAACGCAGGTGTACAAATGCAAGACCACATTCGGAACTGATAGTAGCCGCTTGTAATCGCGCTACAAGTGCATTCCCGTATGGGTCTATTGTGTACTGACCTTACGCGCATATTATACGTGGTGGTTTGCCATTGCCTTCCATGTGATTATTAGCGATTATTTATTTAATTCTTGTAATAAGTTCGTCGTCGCTCGGGATGGAACCCGTGACCTCCATAACGGAAGTCAAGCGCTTTAGCAACTAGGTTATCGTGACGACATATATATACATATATATATACCTATATAAAATATAATTTTTTTTTTTTTTTGGAGGGCTTTAAAAACAAATTCCACCAATCGTCTGAAGATATAAGTTATGATAACGATAAAATGCCGTTAAAAAAGTATTTAACTCCTCCTTTGAGCAAAAAACAACGAAAGAAAAGTGGTATGTTCTGTAAGTAGCAGTCCGAGTGAAAAAGTCGAAGAAACATATTTCAAACGCGGACACAAAAGAGCAATTTGAACTTACAAATTCATACTTGGACCCTCCTCGGAAGCTCTAAAAAGATCAGGTTAAATAAAATAATTTAAAAAGGTGCCGAATTCTGTTCAGGTGTCGTCGGTTGTTCTAAAGAAAGAGAGAAATAAAAAACGTCATCATATATGCAGATCTGACTTTTCTATTCATTCGTCTAAAAGATATGGACGATTTGATTAGTTTAAAGAAAAAAAACCAACTTAATTTGGGGGGGGGGGGGGGGTATTGTGCTTTTATAGAGTAGCGCGGAAGTGATAACCGGAGATGAAGGCTGCCGATATTCCGGTAGCGGAATATTGCGAGACGACTAAAAATTCAATATGGCGGTCGGCCGTTTGCCGAGCAGTTGGCTGCGTGATGATGTGAAAAGAACTACATATAAATTTGCCGTCGATGGTGTAAGGTTGCCGATGGTGTAAGGTCTGACTTTAACAAAGTACACATTTTATACGTTTATGAGCTATTAGCAAGTTGCTGTTTGACGCTGTTAAGCTATCATTAAGTCGTAAAATGTTTACTTGCCTGTCCATTATTGGACTCTGTTTGACCTGTCCGATAGCGCTTTCACGAGCATCCAGCTACCTATAACCGACAATGCTAACCCGTGTCCGTGCACTGGTAACAACAACAACAAAACGCATTAGAACGATGTGCGTCTTCGTCCGAGACGAAAATGGAGTACACTTTGTGACCTTACCGTACGAAGAAAAAAACCGCACTACTAAAACATTCGGTTCCGGTCAAGTCGAAAATCTGAATCTGATCTGGCGACATACCGCTCATTGAGCCTAGAGGACTTTTTCTAAACATTTTTTCACCTGTTGAAAATTTTTCAATCGTTTCATTCTCCGTACGTCGATGGTTTAGATCGATCTTCGCTATCGTGCTGTCAGCAAAAAAAATGGATGAAGCCGCGAAAAGTCTTCTCTCTGTTCATCTGTGCGGCAACTCTCGCCTTTTTTCGCTGCACTAACACCGTAGACTACCTTAACGGGAAAACCATGTTTACCATGTTTGCCATGTTTGTCATGTTTTCAATTATTGGCGCTTCTTCAAAACATGGACTTGTTTTTGGATTGAAAAAAAACGCCGTTTAAATAAAAAACTCGATAATTAAACAAGCGCCTCTTTTCCTAAAAATATTGTTACGGGTACGTCTCGTAAGTTTTATTTTATTTTATTTTTTTTGTCCGAGTATGATTATTTATTTAGGCCCACCATTTTGCTGATTTCTTGTTAGTGGAGCCATATGAGTGTATATGTCTAACAGCCTCGGTAGTAATTTTAATGAAAGTTTAACAGTTCTCTTTAAAGAAGTTAAAATATGATTAATTTAGGAAAGGTAATTTGAAAGCTAATTTTTAGTAAACCCGAATATTAATATTGATATCTTATCCACGAATAAATAAATATAGATTCGAATAAAATGCTTTTTTACAAAAAATAAATACCGACTTCAAGATTTATTATAAAAATTTAAAAATGCACTAAAAAGTAAAAAATAATTACTCCCGATAAAATATATATATCAGAGTGATATAACTTAAGGTGATATCGTAATTCTTATACAACATTAACTTTTTGGAGTTGGAATTAAATTCATGTTAGGAACAATTTAATCAACATTTAATGCAGTTTTTAATTATTCTTTTAATATGAATTTGATGTCAACTCCAAAAAATTAATGTTGTATAAGAATTACGATATCACCTTAAGTTATATCACTCTGATATATATATTTTATCGGGAGTAATTATTTTTTACTTTTTAGTGCATTTTTAAATTTTTATAATAAATCTTGAAGTCGGTATTTATTTTTTGTAAAAAAGCATTTTATTTTTTACTTTTTAGTGCATTTTTATTTAATTAAATTAAAACATTTTAATAAGAACAGATATTTCCACGGTAAAAACACCAAAAGTTACATTTCCATGGTAATTTGGCAAATTTATAGTATTTTAAGTC
This sequence comes from Icerya purchasi, assembly GCA_039619475.1. Taxonomy (NCBI): domain Eukaryota; kingdom Metazoa; phylum Arthropoda; class Insecta; order Hemiptera; family Monophlebidae; genus Icerya; species Icerya purchasi. The sequence continues at coordinate 485,588,499 of CM077116.1, forward strand.
AAAAATCTAATCCGACTGTGAAAACAATCATGAATGAAAAGCATCCAATAAGCTTCAATCTACCGCATTATTAAGGATAACTCAAAAACTATCGGTCAGACCTTGATCAAATTTAAATGGGACCACATGACAAACACCACCTTTCAAATAAAAGAAGAATCATCAAAATCGGTTCATCTAAAAGAAAGTTCTGTGGTAACACACATAAAAAAAAAAAAAAAAAAAAATACAGTCGAATTGAATACCTTCTCCTTTTTTGAAGTCGGTTAATAAAAATAAAATTGAAACCGCCATAAAGCTTATAACTAAGAGAAAGGTTATAACGTCTAAAATAAATTTTTTATTTCTGTTGAGTAATTTTTTTTTCTTCTTTTTAACACATTTTTATTAAAAAAAATTTTAACTAAAGGGAGAAGTCGTTACCTTTTTTTTTTTTTTTTAAAAAAAAAACTCTTTTTGGAAACTTTTATGAACATTACTCACGTAGCAAACTATTTTACCAGCTTTGATTCTAAGAATTCTCTACAGTAATATCTTCTTAATATTAACGTCAGTCTAGTACAGATTATTTTACTTCAATTAACCTACTCCTCCATCGGTTTATTTCTAACAACCGTATTTTAAATGTCATAAATAAGAATTCCGAAACAAGGGGGAGATGTATCGAACAAAAATGAGAAGAGTTTAAAACGTGCCTAATAAACAATCCGTTTCCGTCGACCGCTACTAACGGTCAAAAGTTTTGAAAGAGTTCTTGCGTTGGAGGAATACACGCGATTAAAGGAAGATGGGAAGAAAGCAAGGAGAAGCCAGAAATAGCCTAAGTTCCTATTCTGTCATCGAGTAGAGTCTTCGAATAATATCAATTACTCAATATAGCAAGTATCGGAACAGGATTCGGAGATAATTTTCCTAATCAGCCGTTCGCGAAAACAGGCATCGTTTGATTCTGACCACATAGTTAAAAATGGCAAATGTCAGTACAGAGGGCTTTCATGGACCCTGATAGATTCAATTTAAATTTGAATAAAAACGGTTCATTTCGCCTTAATGGCTTGCCCGCGTATCGACACTCAATGTCCGAGCACCTGCAAATAATTTAATTAACGAAAATACATTTTTTCTCCCGATGAGTTATTTTCGAAATAAAAACCAACTTTCTACGTTCTAGGCGGGAAACGAGTAAAATTGATTTTCTGTAATTCGATATTTACGGTCTAATTTTTTTTTTTTTCTAATTAAAAGACAAAACCGTAAAAAAAACATGTCTCCGGTATCGAGACACGTTTCTCGTTAAAGCAAAAGCAATTTAGTAATTTAGAAGTCGTTTTTTTTTTTTAATTTTCCCGCGCATTATTTTATTAGTAACACCGATACCAATAATAATAATAATAATAATAATAATAATAATAATAATAATAATAATAATAATAATAATAATAATAATAATAATAATAATATACCAAAGATAAGCAGAACTGAACATCTTTCTGTTGCTTTCAAAGTACCTCGAAACCGCAATCGTTGATAAATCCACGCGATTCCCTTGCAAACTATCCAACTGGCAAAACACAACCCTTTCTAATGAATTTTTTTCTCGGCATTTTCTTGTAATGATCTGGAGTGTGTGTCGACGTCTGTCTCGTTGTAAAGAAATTCTGTTTTACAAAATCTCGAGTACATCTCGGATTTCCAAAAAGAAAAGATAACCAATTTTACCATCATTCCATGCTTCGTATTAAAGCCAATTTTGCAGCTCTTCCGGGATATCGCATCCATAATCTGGTTATGGCGCAATTATACGTGACTACTGGTTTTCTATCGTTGTCATATTTAGCTTTTTTTACCGTGATACTTCCAGGTACCGCGTTACACAATTATTAGTAGATTCGTCAAACGAATTTCCAATGAAAGGTGTCCTTCTATGAAATTATATACGTTTTATTGTCTGTCGGCGCTTACATGAAAACTGTGATTACACGAAAAAAAGAAAAAATTTTCATCTCTTTACCAAACAGAGATCTCCACGACTGAGAATTCACGAAGTACCTCGCGGCGTTGGAGAAATTTTAATTTAAATAATTTTTCGGGACAAATGAAATAACAACGTTATTTTAATCCGGTTCACTGAACCGAATTTTATTTAAGAATTTTAAAACCCGTGAAAATCGAGTATATTTATAAAGTTCTTTTAAAGTAATTTTAAGTAATATACATTATACATTATCGTGCCATGTTTACAGCCGTGGTAACATGGAAATTCGTTTGAAACATGTGTGTCTGTTTTTCTTTTTTGGCTGCGAATATTCACGAAAAACCATTTACATTTAATGCGTTCGCTACTTATGTTAATTAATCGTCGTACCGGTAAAAACCGTAAGAGGAAGTAAATCCCGCAGTGATACGACCAAAAATGAAATATTTTCCTAAGTAAATTTTGATTGGACTCAAAATCTTGGTGACACGTAGGTTGTAAAAAATTTAAGGGCGGAAAAATACGAAGAGTTATTAAACAAAATAATATTACTGTCTTTCAATCATTTGCGGGGTCGAATTAAAAATGTTTCACACCTGATGCTGATTGCCGTGTTTCCATTGAGGCTATATTAATATATTTTACATTTAAGTGAGAAAATGTTCGTAATCGGCATTTAAATTTTAATTTAAAAAAACCTCTCCTCGTGTTTCGGAGAATTTAAATGGAAATCCTCGCGTTAAATGAAATAAATTAGTCAACAAAATTGGGTTGGTGGGTGGGGGGTATAGAAAAAAAAACACCCTGTAACCGAATGAAACCGTAATTTTCCGAAGAAATTACGCGGAATGCGATGAATAAAATTATATCTCCCGTGCAAACTGACAGATTTTTTATCAAAATTGAAAGTTTTTTAAAAGAGAATAAAGAAAAAAAACCAATGACTGTGATTTTTGAAAGTGTCCTTACGAGATTTTCTGATTTATAGAACCAAAAAAAACAAAGCAGAAAACAGAACTAAATCGGATGGAATATTTTCAAATGCGAGATTACACACTAAGGTGGAGACAGTTAGAGAAAGTTAACATCCTTAAAATACGACGCACCATCGATATAACAAACGAAAAAATTCCTTCGCACTCCTTGACATCACGTTACTTGGCTCGGCTTCAAGAATATCTGGTAATATAAACGATACTGCACCTAGTACTGTCGTGTCATCCGTTTACCGTCTTGCTGTCCGCGAACTAATATTATTATTTGAGCTCTTTTTTCTTTTTTTCTTTTTTTTTTTTTTATTTATTTATTTTTTGTCATATTTAGAAAGAAATTTTTAATTTTCTCGAATATTTCAAGTGGAATGTAGGAATTCGTGGTAACAAAACGGCTGATGACCAAACGAGATTTACGCTCACAACAGTGCGCAATATATATTAATTACAACGTAATTCTTAGGCTACTCCCCCATTAGAAAAAATGTCCCAATTTTATGTAACGCAGAATGTCCCAATTTTATGTAACCGTTGTTATATTTTATAGGATTTTTATTATTGTTATTTAAAAAATGTCACAATTTTATGTAACGAAAAATGTAATGAAACAATATCTTAATTTTATGTAATGAAAGTTAAATGTTAGGATAGGATTTTTGTGATTATGTTTTGTTTTTCTTTTTGTGTTGATGCCAGTAAGAATTACGTTGTAAATTTTGATCATTTTATACAAAGTATAGAAGAGAAAGAGACATGAATATAAGCAAGAGTGGTCAAGAGGGACGAGGCCAAAATGGTTTGATAACGTCATTCTTTCCGACTGCGCGACAAAAAAAAACAATAAATCTTTATTTAATGTCACATTTTGGGACAAATTGTTGTGACAGAAAAAAGATTTTCGTAATAGAAAAAAGATTTTCGTAATAGAAAAAAGATTTTCGTAACGGATAAAAGATTTCCGTAACGGAAAAAAGATTTTTGTGACTAAAATTTTGTGACAAATTTGCGTGATAGAAAAACTAGTGGGGGCAGGCTAAGAATGACGTTGTCATTAATACATTTAAAATAGAATGTTTCATGAGAATTACGTAATCATGTAAAAAGTGTAAACTAAATACACTGATCCATTTTGTCGATACTTTGTCTTCTCTACAGTATGTGTCACATTTTGGGCCAAATTTTTAACTTTTGTGACATCAGTTTTGTGCCAGAAAAATAATGGAGGTCGCGGGCTAAAAATGTCGTTGTCATTAATATATGTATTCTTCGAACTGAGAAGCGATTAAACGAAAAAAAAAATATCATCTCCGGAGAATTAGGAATTAATTATATACGTTGAATTTTTAATCGAAGGACGCGCCATGTATTTTACTTTAATACGCTCGCTAGTGTAAATGATGTAGGTTCTTTTTCGGCAGGATTAGAAAACAGACACCATTTTAAAAGAAGCAAAGAAAAAAGAGTAAAAGCTTTCCCGATATTTTAATCAGTTCCATGGAAACTTTAACGTTTGTAGTTTTTACTTTTCACAACTGCAGAGTAGGAGCCCCTTTCGTACACCGTGTATAACGACAATGTTCAGAAATTTTGAACGACTAAAGAGACAAGGTGGAATGTGTGGACGGTAAAGTGAAAGTGATGATCGTGGATGGCGCAGTTGGCGAATAATTAGAACGATGATACTGCGAAGATAATATCAGTGACGATTGTGCAGCGATAACGGTTTACGTGACGTTTTCCGAAAATGAACATAAATTACCCGTCATTTATGCGTCCAGGCATTTTTGCATTGTATGCGCATGCACACACAGGTGCGCACTTAAGACATTTCAGGTGGATAGGGCTGAAAAGGAGTGCTGCGGAATGGCCATAGGCCAGCGACGACTCCACTAAATTACAGTTATTAAACAGGAAATTTGGTCAGACTATTACGCATTCCGAGGTGCATGCCAGGTAGAGGAAAGTGTTGGTCATGCTATTCATGATCTCCGGGAGAACGTTTAACGCATATCGCGTAACCAGAGTTAACTTTAATAAAGATAAGAGAAAAACGAAAAAAAAAAATAGTGTTAAAGTATACCCGCACACACACACACACATCTATGATATATATAAGTATATATATATAAATATAAATATATAGGTATATATATATATATAGACGTATATACGTGTTGAATAAAAGAAAAAAAGAAAAAAAAGAAACGTATAAGAAATAAATTTTTAGAAAAATATTGTAATTAAAAAAAAATAGTAAAAAATAACCGATGATGGAGTGCACCTGCCGATTGCCGCTTTAAAATTATCTATCGGATTAGGCTTAACGCCCGGCGGACAGTATCTAATGAATGCCTATCAAATATCCACCGGCTTGTCTAAACTGTGCGCCGGTCTTATGCGAGCGATATTCAGCGTGCCCTCGAAATCGAGATGGCCTACTGATGCACACATCTTCGTCCAGCAACCTGGTGCCTATTTTATTTATATTTTATTTTTTAATTTATTATTATTTGCAATCGTGTCTGGACAAACGTATAAATAAAGCCGACGGTTAGGAACCGTCGAGAGGTTTTTGCAATAATTTCGCCTCGTAATTAGACCCGGCTCTAGTCGCCGCGTGTTTATCATCGTGTACTGTATTTATTTATCCGCGTCTCTCCTCCCACCCCACCCCCTCAGCCCTGAAATATAAACCGGTACGAAATGATTTATAACGGCAGCTGAGTTTGTTTAATATAGTCGTACGATGAAAAACTCTATTTGTTTTATTACTATTATTATTTATTGCCGCTAATACTATTATTACTATTATTATTATTACTATTATTATTATTATTATTATTATTATTATTATTAATTATTACTGTTAATATGTATTTTTGAAATTTCTCCTGATCGACAATTTCGAAACATACTGGAAAAGTCAGCGAAAAACTACCGGTGGTAGACCGGTAAGATTATTATATTCGAGTCGATGCATGGTTGTCCGCCGAATAGCTACCGACTTGCCGAGGTCTTCCATGACTCTATATGTATAATCACATTGACTTTACACGATGTATCCGCGATCCGTGAAAATTTGAAATGACCACTCTAAATAAATAATCAAGCGGTTAACCCCGATCCCTGATTTGAACTTTGTATCTTATAAAGCTGTATAAATTAGTTATGTTTGAAAAATAATCTATGTAGTAATAATAATAATATTAATCAATAATAGTAGTAATAATGAACATTTAACTATATTTCCTCGATAATAAATTCTTTTATTACTCTCAGCATCGTAATTTTGTAATGCAAACAGGCAGAATATGAAAAAAACAACAACAACATTTGAAGCCTTATCATTTTCATCGAAGCAAACATGTTGTGCTTTGTAAATAGTGACTTTGCAACAGTTTCGAATCACCTGAAACCCCTGAACACGGATATGTATAGAAAAGGAGAAGAACCGATTACTACATTATTTTCGTTACTCCGGCGATCGATGATTGATTAATTTAGGATCACGTCCTTCCTATATCACGTTGAATCCGGAAGAAATAAATCGAGTGAATGTTTATTGCTGCATTTTGAAAAACACAGTTCGCATGTATATGTGTTAAAACATCGTTATATTATCGAAAATTTATAACCTCGAAATACAATAATAAAACCTTACTCGAATTTTCAAAAACCAAACTGCTTTTTGAAAATAACGTTTTATACGCTTCTTAGTGTTTGAATTTTGATATACATAGAACGAACGACGTTTAACCGATGTTCTATTAGATCTTCGATTGTGTCAGTTATAGAGGACATTTTGCGACACCTCCTCAGTATTATTGCGCGATATCGATCCGTGTTAAGCGATTTTATAACAAAAAAAAACAACAAAAAAAAAGCAGTTTTGACGCTTAAATTCTCGCGATGGTTAACAAGATTCGATATCCGGACAGAATATTCCGCTTTTGATCATCGTCAAAGCCGGACGACGACAACGACGACTGAAAGAATTTCAGATAATAAAAACCATTTAATAGAAAAAAATTGAATTGTAGGGAAGAAACGGATTCGAAAATGCTGGAAGGCGTTCGATGTTTGTGAAGCACATGGGATAGAAGAGAAATGCATACGGAAGAAGAGCCGACCATCATTCGGGACAGATGAATTTTACGCTAATGGGACGTATAGTTTCTGTTAGTGATTCGCCGTTCGAATCTCGCTGATGAAACGCATTACCAATGTTCACGGGAAATGTTGCATTCCGGAGATAATTGACGGAACCGGCTTTATTAGTCTTAGAACAAGCTCAAAGTCTCGCAACGCTTTAAAAATCGATAAATTATTTACCTTTTCCGGGAAATCTAAAAACCCATCCGATTCCGATAGCGGCGAAACAAGGCGCATTTTTCAGGAGCGTGACAACTAAAAAGCTGAACCTCACCGTTGCGCAGTGCTCATAGTTCGAAAAATGATGATAGCATTAAATACCCGGCCATCAGAAATTTACAAAATAGCCGTTAGCCAATAATATCTCGCGATTGCACTCTGCGATTTCCAGCTGGAACGTTGAAAATTCCAAACGGTTCCGCGCTTCTTCGAGAAGATTCGCTAGATTTTTATAAGTCGTTCGTTTTCTCTTCCATTCCGGCCAGAACAATCGTGTAAGTGTTAAAATATATAAACGATGCGAAAAAGTAGCTGAACAACTTAAGAACGAATGACTACAATTATAAATAAAAAGAACATACATATATTGCGTAGTAAAGAGCGATCGATGTTTATAACAATATCTAAATATTTGAAGGAATACCGTTATTAAGAAAGAAAACAAATATCGTCTCAATCTGACCTAAATTGTTATCGAAAAGAATTTCACAAAAAGACCTAAATGAAACGTGTCTCTCACGGGACTTCCGTTCAAGCAGTCCCCCGGATCTAAGGGGGAGCAAACCGGGGCACCTGCCCCAGGCGCCAGTTTCAGGAGGGGGGCCAAAATCATTATATAATATGTTTTTGGAAAAAGTACGTCTATCAGTGTGTACACGCGCAAGAAGTGAAACTTCTACAGGTTATACAGACTTTTTTTTATGTATTTTATTCGACGCTTGAAATACATCGGATCAAAAGAAAATTTGTATTCGTTTTTAATAGAATCGATTTTATTATTGAGATATTTACAAATGTGGTATTTTTAATTTATATATCGCTCTCTTATCGCGCTTAAAAAAGTTTCACTTACAAAAAAAAACTCGTTTCTTAAAGCGCCTACGTTGTTCTATCGATTGTGCATTTGATTTTAAAACACCCAGTTGGTTTTTGAGCACATCCTAAGTTGATTTATTAACGTATGCTAAGTCGATTTTTGAACGTGTGCATCATGGGAATCCCCGTCGCATCTAGTACTAGGGGCTACACAAGCTGAGCCGAATGAACCCGAACGGTCAAACATCAAGCGACGATCGTTGTTTGTTTATGTGGTTGATTGCGTGTGCAAGTGTAATTAATAGAGTGAACGTTGAAATACAAAAAATGGAAGAAAATAATCATTTCGCGTTCTGTGGCGATAATGCAAGGTCTTGTTAAGAACTTGCAAGGAATGAGAGAAAACTCAATAGAACATTGGAACAAAGAAGCTGTATCAGAAAAGTTGGAAATCGAGCCAGTCCTTAACAAACAAACGAATTTCCAAAACGAAAAGACTACACGACGAAATCTGCGAAGACGAATCAAGAGATCCGACTGGACTATTTTCCAAAGATATGGAATTAGTGTTTGACAAAATTTTAACAGAAATAGAAACAAGGCTAGAGAGCGCAAAGAGTCTACATGAAAATTTCGCCTTCCTCCACGCGTTTTTAAATATGTCGACTGTGGATCTGCAGAAAAATGGAGCCGGTCTAGCACGAAAATATTCAAAAGACTCGAATGCAGTTGATTTTTACCAGGAACTATTCAAAGAGCTAGTAACCGAAATGAATGAAAAAAGTCGAGTGAATTCGACTTGTTACAACATCTGCGTAAGCATAACAGAAGCGTTTTTCCTGATGTTAGTAAAGCTTTAAGGGGATATACAGCACACATTACTGAGCACATGTGTAAGCTGTGAGCGAAGTTTCAGCAAACTGAAAATAATTAAAACCTATCTACGTTCAACAATGAGTGACGAACGTCTATATTTGGCCTCGCGATCCTAGCCATTGAACATAAAACTACCTACTGAGACGAACTTTGATGAGCTAATAGATTCTTTCGCAGAAAAGAAAGCGTAAAGCTGCAGCAAAATTAGAGAGAAAAAAGTGCTGGGACCTAAAGATGTCTTGATTGTCTGTTACCTTTCATATGTTTTCTGTATATAATTTTATGTCACATAAGTGAAAAAGTTATTAGCTAATAGATAATAAAGAGTGCAAATTTATTAAAGGGTACTTATTCTCCCGATCGCAAAAAATGCCACCCATTATATATTATTTGTGAGTTTTTTTTATAACAATTTATCTGAAACGCTGGACAGAGGCTACTATCAAATGTTCAAAAAAATTGTAGATCCGGAACTGCGTTCAAGCGTTGCTCAAAGAATTAGAGGACCCATTTTACATTTCCGAAATGGAAAATTCGGAAATGAAATATTGATTCTCTAATCTAATTATTTAGGCTGACTAGCCGTTTTATTTCAAAGATAGACATTATTTATACCGAGAAACAGATTGTACAATTTTATCGATTTGATTAATCCTGTAAAGATGTTCAAACATTGCGTGTCGATACACAGGTTATTGCGGCGAAATGGGGGCTGTTGTTATTCAGATTTCAATTGATCTCACAGGTTGCCCGCTGTTCGCGTTTATGAACGTTTTCGTGAAGCGACGATCAGAAAAAATCCTGTTCTAATTTACGTTCTCCGCGCAATGGCTTTTGCACGACGAATTTAACGTTCTTCATCTTATTTTCGATCTTCAAAGCGGTTCGAGCGAAATGAACACACGGCAAATTGTCGAATTGGAGTCCATCAAATAATTTGTAGCTAGCTGAGAGAACCTGTCGAAACTGGGTGGAGTTTTAAAGATTTTTATCATTTCTTGTTCACATTGAAAACAAAATTTGATGATTTAAAAAGCGCAAAAGAGTTCTATTTCAAAGCACTCATTGATATTGCAAACGTGTAGAGATAGAAGAGTACTCTCGAAAAAAAATATAATCACTTATAAATTTAAAAATACTAAATGATATTGCCATTATTTAAAAAAAAATAGAAATATTTTACACATTTATTAAACATTATCGTTATTACTAATTAAGTACTTATGCACTCGTGTTTGTTTGCATGTGAGATTACAAGACCTACCGAGTTCTATAGAAAGCGACGTTGATAATGAATTCCTTGACTCTACTATTCGCAGTCGACTCTATTAAACACTTGTAATCGAATTCGATGTAGGATTTGTCACAATTACACGTATTATCCGGAATCAATTACAATCTCTTAAAATACAAAAATTCAGGCTACGTTTAGACCAATTTTACCACGATCGAGAGAATTTTTTAAAAATAGCGTAGAACAATGTGCACTATCAAAAGAGAAAGTACGCGAAGAATTACAAAACTTATTGATCAGTACTTTTATTAATTTTGTTACTTTTTTATCATTGCGTTTTAATTGCTCTTTTTTTAATTAGAATTTTTGCCCTTTTTTTATTTTGCATTTTTCTAAATTTTGACAGCACACTTATCAATTCAAAAAAGTTAAAAAATTTCTAAATCAGTCAAACAGAAGCCGCTGTCACGTCGCATAAAAAAACCAAAAAAAAAAAACAAAAAAAAAAAACAATTTGTACTTTAAGAATACAGGCTTGGTTGCAATATTTTTCTATTTTTTTTTCCGAGAAGGACGATTCACAGATGATGGACTTTGGTTATAAACAAATATTATCCAAATTGGTCAATTAGCGATGGTTGAAAGAATTCGCCTCTACGATTTAAAAATACAAAATTTACTCTTTTTACCGACTTCAGTCAAATGTGTTCGTGGGTATTTTTCTTCATGTTTGGTCGGGCCGATGTAGAGCGATCATTTTAATCAGATACTCTCTTCGTTCGTTCAAAAGTGTACCAGTCAGTACCACGTGGATATACGTAGATTGGCGATTAAACCCTCCAATGGGTTATTCGAATAAACGTTAAAAAAAGAGTATCTCCTTTAGATCATTTTTTTTTATTTATTAATTTAACAGATACGTCATTGACACTTACAATTATTATCAATATTAATTACGGGCATAAATATGTATTCAGAAATAAAGAAAACGAATTTTAGACTAAGTTTATGTCACATTTAAAAAAAAGTTGATTTTTAGCGAGACAAAAAATTTTCATTCTATGCTAAAAATTATAAAATAGAATATTTAATAAAAATACGCTAAAAATTAATAATTATTCGATAATGAAAATTGAATAAAAATGCGCTAAAAATTAATAATTATTCGATAAGAAGGTAATAGATATTTTTTACAGTGCAATATAAAATCTTCGGTGGTGATATATTCTCATAGGACACATTCATACCTTCATTAGAGTCATCGCGGAAATCACAAATTACGACAATAATTAAAAGGTGTATTAAATATTCATTTAAACTGTTCTAACAGAGTAGCGGACGAATGTTCTGGAATAAAAATTAAAATAAATGGAAAAAAAAAAGGTCATGGTATAGAAGAGCTGAAGATAGAAACCAGGCTCCTGCAGGAAATAAATCGGAATATGATCAGATACTTCAGTCATATAGCCAGGAACATAAATTCCATGGAAAGAAACATTATACAGGGCAAGGTGCAAGGAAAACGTCCCAGAGGCCCCCACTACGATAGGCTGATCAAGTAAATACACTAACTGGGTACAAGTTGTCAGAAGAATTCCACGTAGCAATGAATCGAAATAAATGGAAGGAAACGGTAAATATGATGCCACCACGTCCTTACGTAGGACAATGGACTTGATGATGAGTCGGTTTAAAAAACGTAGGAATCACATTATAATCAACAAAAATGCAATAGAACAAAGATGTTCAAATATCTCGGATGATGCGACCTATCGAATCAATGGAAATCGGAATGCGTGAAATTATAAAACAAGAATTGAACAAGCCCGATCGACTTTCATGAAGAAGAAAAATTTATTTGTAAACAAATCAATGAACTGGAATATTGAGTGAAGAATATGGTAAGATGCCTACGTTCGGCATGGAAGAATGAAGGCGTGGATTATCATTAAATTCGCAAAGAAAAAAGCTAGCAGCGTTTGAGATAGCGAAGAATGTTAAAAATATCACGGATGGGCAAAATCAGAAATCAAGAAGTACTAAAAAGATCGAATAAGGAGATGGAATTAATTAAGACAATAAGAAGGCGAAAGATTATACATTGTGAGAAACGAAAAGTATGATGTTTTAAAACTGTCCATTGAAGGATGAATACACATAGTAGGAAAAAGAAGAGCTCCAGGAAAAATTCTCTGGATGGATGATGCAAGGAAATGAACGGGAATACCGAAACTGCTACACAACATGGCCGACAGAGAAATCCCTAATAGAATAGTCTAACATCCGTGCAGATAAGGCACCAACGAAGCAATTTAAATCGATTAAAATTATTGTTATCGAGTTTTGCAAATTAGCAATTAAAAAATAACACAATTCATAAGACCTTACTAACTTTATCGGGGCTAGCGTGAAAATTCTGTGTAAATATTTGCTAAAATTCAAAGATTACACGTGGAAGTATCGCAGAGTAGTAGCATAACGAGGAATTCAATAGCCGAGACACATCAGATAAAGAAAATAAAGGAGGCAAAAATAATATCGAGACTAAGCCGGTGGATGAAATTAAGAGTTGTTTCAAATAAGACAAAAGCGATGGTACCACGGAATAAATACGTTATAACCGAAATGAGAAATCATATACAGCTGAGAAGAAATAGTAGGGAAGAAAAAATCGGACGGAGTGGAGTTATACATGTACGGATACTACACAAATAATAATCGTGGTAAGAAATTGGAGGGAAATATGAAAAATAAGTAAAATACTTTAAAATGTACTCTCATTTATTTTCTAATGTACACGATAAATGTTTCATACAAACGCAGGATATCACAAAAAAAAAACAACAAAAAAAAACCGCTAAATTAGAAAAACTACTATCGTAAAAAAAGTAATGAAATACACGGATTATCTTGTTATGAGCAGAAAAAAACAAATAACCGTGCTCTGATTGGCCGAAAAATACCGGCCAGCGAATTAAGAAAATTAACTTTTATTCAATTATTTTCCCGGTTATTTGATTATACTGTTACGAGTATTATATAATTTTAGCCCTGTAAATTTTCAGATAATTGTCATCTGATGAGGAAGTGTTTGAATAAAAATGGAATACGGAAATGTTGAAATGTTTATTCAACGAAGAATATTTGAACAGACGTTGTAAATATTACGATGCAACGAAGAAAGCTAAAGAAACAAGTCAGAAGATCGATCAGAGACGTCTTTTTTTTTTTATCTCGACTCCGATGTTGAATGTGAACATTGTCGTGTAATTCGAATCTGCAAACGGTGATCAATTGTGGTCATAACCAAACTGGAGATTGAATATTTTTTATTCAGCGATGAGCGTGTATGTACATAAACATTTTAGACGCAACATTCGCATTTGCAACGATTTATTCGTATTTGTTTCTTTCAACTCCAGAACCATGATATCGAAAGTAGGGTAATTTTTTTTTGAAATGGGCATTTGGCGTTGAAAGTGTAAAAACTAAACAACGGAATAAGTGAGTCTGTCGAACGAAGAAAGCAGGGATAGGGTCAGCTAATTTTAAAAGATACTAATGGATGTGATTACCACATTCGCCAATAGATATCATTACGGATTTAACTCGCCGCACTTCCTGTAATCATTCGATTTCGATACCATGGTGCTGAAGCGCCCCTGGCAATTCATGGCTTTGAAAAATCGGAAAGAGATTTGACGAGTATTGGTTCCATCAAAGAAGCTCATGTATAAAAAGCTATCCCTTAAGTCGACGCGAAAATACCCGAATTCGGGGGGGGGGGGGGATTGATACGGGATTCTAAGATTCCACAGCTATTAATAATTATTTACTTTTCGGATCTTTGCGCCCAATATTCTCGAATTATAAATTCGGTTACTAAATTTTATGTAAAATAAAATGCTCTTTTACAAAAAATAAATACCGACTTCGAGGTTTATTATAGAAAATTTAAAAATGCACTAAAAAGTAAAAAATAATTACTCCCGATAAGAAAATATTAAAGGTGACATTATCGTAATACTTATACAAAACATTAATACCTTAATTATAATTGGCATCAAATTCATATTATAATAATAATTAACAACTGCGTTAATAAATGTTCATTAAATTGTTCCTAGATATTGTAACATGAATTTGATGCCGACTCTAATTAAGGTATTAATGTTTTTTGTTTAAGTATTACGATAATGCCATCTTTAAGGGTATATCGCTCTAATATACAATATTTTCTAATCGGGAGTAATCATTTTTTACTTTTTAGTGCATTTTTATTAAATTTTTATAAGAAACCTTCAAGTATCGGTATTTATTTTTTATAAGAAAGCATTTTATTTTACAATTTTTAGCGTTATGCTTGAATTTTTTTCTTGTTAACAATCAATTTTTTTTCACATTATTCTCTATACTTTATACTTAAGAAAAATCGATTTCTTTATTTTAAACTGAAAAACATCAAAAGCTACATTTCCATAGTAATTTGGCAAATTTATAGTATTTTAAGTCAATAAATCTAACTTGACGTTGAAACTTAAATGAAAAGCATCCAAAAAACTTCAACTCCCGCATTATTAAAGATAACTCAAAATCTACCGATCAGATCTTGATGAAATTTAAACGGGACCACATTAGAAGCGCCACCATTTAAATAAAAGAAGAATCATCAAAATCGGTTCACCTAGAAAAAAGTTCTGTGGTAACACACATAAAAAAAAATAATAATAATAATAATAAAAAAAAAATACGGTCGCATTGAATACCTCCTCCTTTTTTGAAGTCGGTTAAAAAGAAGAAAAAAACCCCAGCTAATATTATAAGAAATGAGTAAATTTTTTTTAACAGATTTTTTTTATTGAACAATTTAATTACAATATCGATTTTCGATCTCTATTCGTGAGCTGTTCCTGGCCAGTAATTTTCCGGCATGTGAAAGGGCGAGAAAATTGCTATGGTTTGGAAGTTAACCATTTTTCAATTGTTACTGTATTTATATAATACCGAAAAAAACACACACACACACACACACACACACACACATATATATGTATATTTTGAAAATTCGATATTAATACCCTATTTAGAAAACACGAAAAAAAAAAAAAAACAGAAATAAAAACACTAAACCGCGCGTTTGTTTAAATTATTGCCGGGGATAATGGGAGTGGAAGGTTCGGTTGCAGCAGACAAGTGAAAAGGGTTAAACCAGCGGGATACAATTCGATTCCCGATTGGCATTCTTTCTAGTCTAACACCTTTCCAAGCTGGCAATTCTCAGCCAGGCCAAGCTACTTACAGATAAATCCTATTTTAACGCAGCACCGAAAAAATGTCGACAGCCATATTTGTATCCAGCTTGACAGACTTATTTTCCGATTGCTTCATTCCAGTTAGTATCATGCACAATTATTAGTCTCAACCGAATTATGCAACCGTGATCGAGCTGCAGGATGCACACCGATCCGCTTCACTCGGCATTACAAAGGTACGAAAGTGTACGAGATGAAGATGCACTTATGCTCTTCTGACGTTTTCTTCCATACAAGCACACAGATTTAACCTCTGCCGAAACATGAACGTTGCTAATTTCGTTAAGAAAAAATTGCATCTCGTCAAACGGGTGTTTCATTTTGCGGTTCAGCACGACAGATATTCGACTAATAATTAACCGTAATTACGATGACCGGATACGGAAAAAAAAAAGATACATGTTAATGAAGAATTCGTTTTCTACGTCGGATTAGCATAATAACTCTAGCAATTAATAATTTCGCCATACCTACTAAAATCATTATCAAACAGCTGCCACCAAATTCTATAGTTGAATGTAATATATTCATTCACAGTGTTCTCTAGCAATATAAAATAACAGCGATAACATTAAAAGAAAAAAAAATAATTGATAATTTTTTCCGTCGCCCGTCAAACGCAAATGTTTACACACTTTCGTTAATATTGTGGATTTTTTTTTTGGTTTCGTTTACTATTAGGCGGAATTACGTGAAATTTCCTAATTTTTCGGTGTCTTATTTTATCCCCGTTTCTTTTTTTGTGGTAATGTACAAATTTTAAAAAGATATTTTTTAATATTAATCGAATGGTCAAAAACAAAATGACGAATAAACCGGAACAATCAACTATTTAATAATAACAGACTGATAAATTAAAAAAAAAAAAAAAAAAGGAATAATATATTAGCAAATTTCTTGTTATGAGGCAGTATTTTAGGAGCTTTTATTGTACACGCAGTGTGTGACATATAGCAATCAAGTAAAATCCTAAAAAACAATAAATCATACGAATGCACCATATTTAGAAATTACAATATTGCCAAGTAGGTTACTCGAAGTCGAGGCACCAACGATGCAAGAATGTTACCTATTCAAACGCAAACTATATGCAGTAGGGAATATCAATGGTTAACGAGAATAGAATTAAAGAAAATTCCTTAATTAATTAGGTGAAAAATTTTGAGAAAATCTGGTTCGGCTGGGACGAAATTAGCAAAAGTTTCTAATAATTGAGTGGAACGATTTAACAGCAGATATGAATTTTTAGTTCATGTCGCGGAATGGGAATTTTAAAATATACCTTAAAAGATTTAATATCATCGCTTGAATAAAACATGTAGCATATTTTCAACGGATGTAATATACACACACACAAATAGAAATTACAGTGAATTGCTGGTTTAAACGTCATACAAAGCACAAATTACAATACCGAAAAAAGCGGTTTTACTTTTTTACATATATATATATATATTAAACTCGGCCATTTTGGCCTCGCAAGGGGCTGTGCCCCTTGACTCCTCTTGCTTACATTTCTGTCTCTTTCTCTTCTATACTATGTATAAAGTGATCAAAATTTTCAACGTAATTCTGAATTATGAATATAAATTATGCGCGAAGAAATATATAAAAAAGATAAAAAACATAATCACAAAAATCCTGTCCTAACATTTAACTTTCATTACATAAAATTAGGACATTTTTTTTCGTTACATAAAATCGTGACATTTTTTTTCGTTACATAAAATTGTGACATTTTTTCATTACAAAATCTAATAGAAAAGTTTGAAGTGTTAAAATATTCCAACACTACATATGAAATTGGGATAGTTTTTGAGACATTTTTTCGTTACAAAATGTAATAGAAAAGTTTGAAGTGTTAAAATATTCCAACGTTACATTTAAAAATTGGGACATTTTTTTTAATTGGGAGCCGGCCTAAGACGCGCAAAATGAATATCTGTGTTAATGATTTTAATGAGACAGTCGACGTAATACGAGTATTAAACTCTGTAAAATAACATTTTACAACTTTTACAATTTGTTTAGAATCGAACTATTTTATTCGCTGTGGGAGCAATACATTCGGACGGTAGTTAATAATATTCTGGCCTACTACTACATTGTGTATTCTGTTACGTTTCTATAAATTATACTTAATTGAACGGTAATTTTTTGCCGACAAATAGTTTAAATAATTTCATAATAAATAATAAACAAAAAAAATGTTGCGGAACAAGACGGTGTATTTAAAAGGTTTAACATAAAATAAAAAAAAGTAAGCATTTTATTTTCAGAATGTGTTCGTTATTAATTAATTTCTTTATATCTCCGCATACTTGAAATAAATTGTTTACAAGTTTTTCCTAATCAATAAAACCAAAAATACAAAAATAGTGAAATTTCTCAATCATGCCTTGCCGTTGGGGTGTGACACGACAAATAATTAAGTATAAAACAGATTTTAAATTTAAAATAGAGAAAAAAAAATTGTTTATTAATTTTTTAAATTGATTTTGAATTTAATATTATTAATTTTTCCGACACTCGAGACTAGTATGCGCGTCGTATGTTCATCATCTATGACGGCAGCACAAGAGCAATGAGAGACACTATTAGTTGACAACAAATTTAGCCTGGGTAAGGTAACAACCCCCCCCCCCCAAAAAGAAATCAGCCTATATACATAAATACGGCGTTTTTTTGGTTTTTGATTATCTTTTGGTTTTTGATTATCTTTTTGTTTTATGTTTTATTACATTTTCCTTTAAGTTATTACTCTTTTGTAATTTTTCTTTCTTTGCATTTCTTTCGTTTGCAATTTTTTTTTGCTCTACCACCGGTGTTAAATTTTTTCGGATCGATTGAAAGGAAAAAAGAAGAATATTCTTCTTTGTCCGCGTTATTTGTGGATTTTTTTTCAATACTGAATCTTTTTTATCAATAGAATACAAAGGTCAGTCACAGCGTACATAAAATAAAAAGGCTGCATAGCGCATTATTTTTTTTTATTATTTGGGGGGGGGGGCTCGTCAACTAGGGACCTCACCCAAAAACAATAGGAAGAAGAGTTAACTAATTAAAACTTGATTCGATCGAAAATGGCAGAAATAAAGGTACCAATGGCGGGAGCGAATTAATTCGGGACTACATAAAACGTAGTAACGGCATCTTAACGGCTTGATATATGCAAGATCAATTGACGACGATGTGTAGCGTAAGGTGGAAAACATAACATTGTTACACGCATCATCGATGAGAGACTTTTCGCGCGGATTCGGTACTCGTCTAATAACAATAAAGTCAGCTGATCTGTGAGCACTCCGCCGGAATTTATAAATTTACCAAAACGATTGTAAAAAGAATTCGGCAGCCATCCATCCCGATTCACTGCAACAACTCTTCGAACACCTGGCGAAACGTATCTTATTAATTCGTCCGCTTAGCATGGAGGCGTGTAATTTTCATTTGTACTGAAACAAATTGCAACGGTAATCGTCCCCCCTTCTCCTTCATGCTAATGTTTCCACTTATTTTCGACCGGTTTCGACTATTATTTTACATTTTTCTTTATCTTTCTTTCTTTTTTTTCTCGCAACAATTGGCACTCCGAATTGTGTACACGCACGATCGGCTCGTAATTTATATTTGTCATAAACTTCACCTAGTAATTTTTGTAATTACTACCGATAACTCTATTAAAACCGACTGCTGATCTATTCGCTGGTATTCCAATGAAATTCGGACGGCGTCTATTTAGGCAATCAATTCTTCTCGGCCTTCTCGTTTTCTTCATCAAAAGAACGTCGCTTTTAATTTATTTTTTCTCCAAATGCTGAAAATCAGAAATCATTAGCTGCAAGTCCGCCTGTTTTCCGTGTCTTATGAATAGTACTTCTTCTCAAGAAGGAAATATTAAACTGCACGCAGCTAAAAGTATTTTCTGTATTTTGAATCGTATTTCGCGGTCTTGTTTTCTTTTGTTTTTTTCAAATGTTTGCAGAATTGAATGAAAATTTTTGCAGCTGAATAGTAAATGATTTTGCTTTTCACCACACAACACTTATGCTCCGTGCGGCTTAACCATTTCTCTCGTATTTTTTTTTTCAAAATTCCACTCACCCCACACCGAATGTTTAAGTTTTATGCAAGAGCAAGTTCTTGGATTCTGTAGTAGTCCATCTGGTCCCTTTGACACTCGTTGTTACATTTAAGTATTTCTTAAACGTCGTGTCATTTATTAGAATAGCCTAAGTGCAAAGAATGTGTTTAACGGTATATAATACTATTAAAATATAATGATCACAAAAAGAAAACAACTAAAAGTATCATATTAATTCGAGGAAAATGGCAAGTAATGGTAATCGAAAAAAAAACCGATGAATTTTTTTTTTTTACGAATCTTGCACCAGGGCAATTAGCGATTAAATGTCAAAAAGGTGAGATTATCCTATTCATTTAATTTTTTTTACAGTTTCATATTTTTATGGATAAACTGTATCTGGCGTTTTATTTTGCATAGTAGAATCGAAATTTAACGAATTAATAATTACGGATTCAAAGTGTTTTTTAAGAACTTTTATACAGCTTCATCAGAATTTACTGCACTATTATTAATGGAACTAAATGCCTCAAACTTAATTTCACATTTCTTCCGAATTATATTATTTAATTCAAATTCAACGGCTCTATTTTCAGAAGTTACAACAATAGCTCTTTCCCATAATCATTCGAAATTTTCGCGTAGTAAATTTTTAACAGACCCCGTCAGTAAAGTCACTTACGATATTATTCACTGGAATGGATAATTCTTTGCTTAACTTAATAATATTTCCATCAGATCTCCTATATCCGGTAACACCCGGTAACATCTGATAACACCGGGATGCAAGGTGGGAGTATCATTGGAATTAGGTGAAAACGTAATTTTCATATCGGTGTTTGTGTATGTCTACATAAGCCATATTAAAGAGATTCTTAATTTTATATTGTCTCCACGAGCAATTAATTAGTCTGTTGGAATTCACCACATCATAACACAAATATTAATTCTGCAGGATATTTTTAACAGTAATCTTAAATCTTACGATGTTCTCTATTAACCGCTTGACATGAATTTATTCCACAAAAGAGTTGTGTTTAAATCAAAATAGTCTTTTTCTTGTATCTTCAGGAGAGCATCGATGAAATAGTCTTTTTCCCGTATCATCATAATTGGCACTATTAATTATTGTATTATAGGCAAAACGTCGGTTAGAATTAAAATTTTGATTCGCTATTCATCACATCATTTTAGCGGGACTAGTTGATTCATAATTGATCTGATATATAAAATAAAGATAAAAATGTATAACTTTGTACTTTTTATATATTATTGTTTCCCATGAGATCTCCGAAACATGTCCGGATAAAATTATTGCGATCATTTTATTAATCAAAAAAAACCTCATGTGTTTAGCGTTTTTAATTTAGAATATTATTTATAATTATACAGCAAAAACAGGCTGATGAATTAGACATGATTTAAGAAAAGCTTAAATTAGCACGTTGTTAACTATTGTTCAACCAACTGAACAAAATCTTTACATTCAAAGCGGCTACTTAAACTAGAATAATTTCAGTATTACATGATTTTAAAAAAATTCTTTTTGTAAAATTCAATTTTAATATTTAAAATATATAATACTTTTTTTTATTTATTTTTTTTTTTTATATTTAAAATCAAACGATTCGTAACTGATGTAATAATTTAAAAATTTCGTTTCGTCATTTCTTAACTTTTTTCTTTGAAGTATTTAATAAAATATTTCTTCCACAGATGATCCCCCATATAGTTACGGTTTGCCAATTTCTATTACGACTTTCTTAGTGCATTTACGCCAAAACGTAACAGGATTTCTAAATATCGTAAAATAAAAAAATAAAAGAAAATGACAATCAACCTATATGGGGGATCATCTGTGGAAGAAATATTTTATTAAATACTTCAAAGAAAAAAGTTAAGAAATGACGAAACGAAATTTTAAAATTATTACATCAGTTACGAATCGTTTGATTTTAAATATAAAAAAAAAAAATAAATAAAAAAAAGTATTATATATTTTAAATATTAAAATTGAATTTTACAAAAAGAATTTTTTTAAAATCATGTAATACTGAAATTATTCTAGTTTAAGTAGCCGCTTTGAATGTAAAGATTTTGTTCAGTTGGTTGAACAATAGTTAACAACGTGCTAATTTAAGCTTTTCTTAAATCATGTCTAATTCATCAGCCTGTTTTTGCTGTATAATTATAAATAATATTCTAAATTAAAAACGCTAAACACATGAGGTTTTTTTTGATTAATAAAATGATCGCAATAATTTTATCCGGACATGTTTCGGAGATCTCATGGGAAACAATAATATATAAAAAGTACAAAGTTATACATTTTTATCTTTATTTTATATATCAGATCAATTATGAATCAACTAGTCCCGCTAAAATGATGTGATGAATAGCGAATCAAAATTTTAATTCTAACCGACGTTTTGCCTATAATACAATAATTAATAGTGCCAATTATGATGATACGGGAAAAAGACTATTTCATCGATGCTCTCCTGAAGATACAAGAAAAAGACTATTTTGATTTAAACACAACTCTTTTGTGGAATAAATTCATGTCAAGCGGTTAATAGAGAACATCGTAAAATTTAAGATTACTACTGTTAGAAATATCCTGGAGAATTAATATTTGTGTTATGATGTGGTGAATTCCAACAGACTAATTAATTTGCTCCTGGGGACCAACGCAAACATTATAAAATAAAAAATCTCTTTAATATGGCTTATGTAGACATACACAAACACCGATATGAAAATTACACTATTCTGTAATGAAAAACGTATAACTAATTTCCAAATAATGCAAAATCTTAACAAGATTTTCCTATTCTTCCTGGCACAAGGCTTGATCTATTAATATATGTAGGTGTATATTATTAATTACAACGTAATTCTTAGGCTACCCCCCATTCGAAAAAATGTCCCAATTTTATGTAACGCTAAATGTCCCAAAAAAATGTCCCAAAAAAATGTCCCAGAAAAATGTCCCAAAAAAATGTCCCAATTTTATGTAACGTTTGTTATATATTGTAGGATTTCTGTTATTGTTATTTAAAAAATGTCACAATTTTATGTAATGAAATATGTAACGAAAAATGTAACGAAAAAATGCCTTAATTTTATATAACGGAATTTAAATATTAAAATAGGATTTTTGTAGTTATGTTATTTTTTGTGTGTGTTGATGCCAGTAAGAATTACGTTGTAAATTTTGATCATTTTATACAAAGTATAGAAGAGAAAGAGACAGAAATGAAAGCAAGCGGGGTCAAGGGGCACAGCCCCTTGCGAGGCCAACATGGCCGAGTTTATATATATATATATATTAATTACAACGTAATTCTTAGGCTACCCCCCATTCGAAAAAATGTCCCAAAAAATGTCCCAGAAAAATGCCCCAAAAAAATGTCCCAGAAAAATGTCCCAAAAAAATGTCCCAAAAAAATGTCCCAATTTTATGTAACGTTTGTTATATTTTATAGGATTTTTGTTATTGTTATTTAAAAAATGTCACAATTTTATGTAATGAAATATGTAACGAAAAATGTAACGAAAAAATGTCTTTTTTATATAACGGAAGTTAAATGTTAAAATAATATTTTTGTGGTTATGTTATTTTTTGTGTGTGTTGATGCCAGTAAGAATTACGTTGTAAATTTTGATCATTTTATACAAAGTATAGAAGAGAAAGAGACAGAAATGAAAGCAAGAGGGGTCAAGGGGCATAGCCCCTTGCGAGGCCAAAATGGCCGAGTTATATATAAAAATATTATATGATTTTTCATATCATCTCAGGCATAAAATGACCTAGTCGTTAACATGTTAATGACTAGGTAATTTAACGCTTGAGATAATATGAGAAATCATTTATCCTTTTTCGTGTAACTTTCTTGTACCCTATTATTTTTATCGTTTAAAAATAGTGCAGTCATATATGTTCATGCGTGCTTGTATTTTAAATTTGAGAATTGTTGTGATCTTTTTTTTTACTATATGAAATTTCATAAATCCAGAAAAAAATGAAAACTATCATCCTCTTTATATATGTATATCTGTTTGCGTAAGAGCAAAATAAAAACAACCGTAGTTATCGAGTAATGTTTTTCTAGCGGCGAGAACTTGAATGTTGGACGTGTGTGATAAGGAATGATTTCACGTGTGAATAATAGCCGGTGCTTTATTTAAAAGTTCCGAAGCAGTTAGTATTTGAAAATACATTTTCGACGTCTATTGCGCCTAATAAATTTTCAAATTCTGGAAAAAATTACATGCTGCCCCCGTGATTAGGACCCGACGATGTCGAAGAATATTGATAAATTGCATATTTCTAATATTTAAACATCCTGAATGGAATTTAACTCTTTTTCCAACGATTGCGTAGAAATTAATACAATATACGTGAGCTATATCGGGTATTATTTCGATTGTTCAGTCTCTTTTTTATAATTTACATAATTAAGTTTTTTATTTTTTTGGCTTTTCTTACGTGCCATGTACAAAAATTAAAAGAAACGGATATTAGTTTGGCGCGTTTTAAAAATTGGGCAATAACAAATCGTTTAGAAATCTGTCACTTACGTTTGATTCCCCACAGGTAAAACATAGCGGGTGCATCATAGGTTTCTCAATAAGTGTACATGTTAAAGCGCGTGTGTGTCCTATTCGCTGTCGGCACAGCAAGATGGCTTTGTGCTCGATTTTATGGAGCGGAAGTCGTAGACACCGCCACCTGCTTTCTACTTGTCTGTTTTGAAGTCAAATATTACAAAAGGCGGGCCCAATTGCCGCACTAGCTTTTTTGGCCGATTCATCTGTTCTCTACGAAAATAATCTCTTATTCACATTCTAAAGGTAATGCGCATTCTTCGGTTTTATTGATTAATTTTCTCATTTGGCCTTTGCAAAAAAAACAAAAACAATACATATAAAAAAAAAAAAAATTAAAAAAAATTAACCACCAAATATATAACAAGCAGTGTATTTATAGTTTTGCTAGAAGAACGGAGGTAGGAACAGAGATGAACTACCGGTATAATAATCAACTCAGGCGAGAAAGTACAAATTGAAATAGAAGAATTATCAACAGACTTTAAATAAGGTAGATTGGTAATGTGATATCCGAGGAAACCAAATGCAGATAATTCGAGAATTGTCGAATCATAAATTTATTATTATTGTTATAAATATTTTTAATATACTTAAACTGGATACAGAAGAAGATTGAAAAAAATCTGGATTTTGACCAATTTGGTTTTCGGAAGCGGAAGGGAATGAGAGAAGCAATATTACACGATGGATAATAGAGAAACGACTAGAATCTAATAACCGAGTAATACTTGCTGTTCCAGATCTGGCTGGAAAGAAGGCATTTGGTCGAGTTAGCTGGGATAAATTGTTTCATATTCTGGAAGAAATTCGAGTACCAATTATAGAAGCCAGAAGAATTAAAGCATTGTATAAGAACTAAATAGCGCGAAGTCGGAAGAGTATATAGGTAAGGCAGAAATACGCAAGGGAGTTCGACAAGCGGTTGTGTCATGTCACCCTCCTTATTCAATATTTACATAGAGAGACCGATAAATTTCATTAAATAGAAGAGCTGGAAGAAGGAAAAATTGGTGTACAAATACACGGGGGGAGTATCAATGATCAAATTTGCGGATGATGTAGGGCTAATAATTATTAACGGAATCAGAATTGCAGGCAGTATTTAAAAAACCATATAGAAAGTTATGAAAATAAATGAAGATAAGACGAAAATTCTTATACGTGAGAAGAAACAGATACACGTAACAAAAACAAGATATCATAATTAATAACGAAACTCTATACACAGAGCCAAAAAAAAACGATATGTTTGGGAAGTGTTTGATGAGAATGGAAAAAGCACAGAGGAAATAAAGCGAAGGATCAATCTGGCAAAAAGCTCTTTTATGCAAAGTTAACTAGCGAAAGTATCGATTGAACCTAAAGAGAAAAGAGACTAATTAAATATAAGTAATGTTGGATGATAAATTGAAAAGATAAAGCTGGAGGGCGCAGAAATGCGGTTTTGGAGGAAAATGCTAAAATTAAAATGGATTGAAAAGGTTAAAAATTAAAATGTTCTTAACAGAGGAGTGACGGAAGCTCGCAGTCTATTGAATAGCATCAAGAAACGTAGAACCATAATGATGGGACATATACACTAAGAAACGATGGAATATTAACCAAAGTTATAGAAGGAAAAACAAGGAGAACCAGATAGTACGGGGGAAGACCGAGGGGAGCAGTTGCGTGTGGCAAATAATTAAACATATGAAGCGTACAACATAGAACGAATTAAAAGCAACAGGGCGTGGAATAGAATCGAATGGAGAAAACGAACCAAACGGTTCAATGATTGAATCTCATTGCGAAATGTGGAAAAGAGAAATAAACATTTGTGTGCGGAGTAAATTAAAACGCGGAACGATTCAGTTCTTAATGAACGAGCTTTGAAATAGTCTTTCATTTGACGAACGAAATCCGAGAACCATTTTGCCCGTGAACAATGTCGACAATGAGTAGAAATTTATCAGGGTCCGTCGGAAATGAAAAATTATTTTCACTTGAAAATAATTGTCGATTTTCCTTGAAATGGAACTACTCTATTTTCATTGGGAAACTTCGGGTTTCTGTTCGAAAATCATGGAGATTATTGCAACGTGGCTGATGGGACCGAATTGGAAATACCGGTTGGAAATAACATTTTCGTCGATACACTAACCGTTAAATTTACTAACCCTTTCCAGACGCGGCCTATTTTTTAGCGAACTCGAACGGCAGATTGTTAAAATATTTTCCTTCCATTTGAAGCGTTAAACGTTTTCTTTTTCCCAAAACACGGCCCACCTCCCGCTGAGCTCAGTCTAACTCGCCGGGTACCTTGTACGGTCTTTCGAGCGCATCGGCCATTGTGTGTAGACAGAAGAAATCAACCATGTGGAAAATCGTATCGCGAAGAAAATTGCTTTACTCATCGCGAAAAATCGCTGTAACCTCCCGTCGATGCGGCCGCTGTCTATTATCGGGTTTTACTTTTTTCCATTTGTTTATCGGCAATTACGAGAGAACTATGTTGTCGTCCGGAGGTTTGTGTACAGCTGTTTGTCTGAAACCGATTTATGAACCTTTCGAAATAAACACATAACATAACGACACCGGCAAAAACCTTCCGCAGATTGTTTTTGTATCTCATCTTTTAAACAAAGCATCTACGCTGCTTTGACTTCTTCCCGGCTCTCGTTCTGTTTGTCACTCCCCTAGCGTGCAGACAAACCGTTAACGCATCGAGCCGGTTTTCATGTCTTTTCTAATACCTGTTCGGATGACACTGAACTAAGTGGCTGCTTCGCAAATTGACGCGAATTTTAACGCGATAGGCGAGAAAAATAATAATAGGAGGCGTTTTAAGGCGCGCTCTATATGACGGAATAATCGAATTTAGCTGCACTAACGTTAAAGTGCGTTCGCAGACCTACTCGAACATCCCCCCAATAGAAATTCAAGCAAAATGCAGTTTCAAAATACCTGTGCCATGGTAAACAATTTATTTTGAAATTTCTCCGTTATTGAAATCGGATGATCAATTAACCGAATTGTAAAATACGTTCGATTAATCATATATATGCTGTACAATTTTAATTGTAAGTAATATATTACCAACTCAAAATTTTGGGCTCACCATTTATGTTCTTCTACACACACGACCAATACGATGTTGCTTCGAACCGTAACAGATTATTAAACGAACCCGACATGATAATTGGCAAAAAAATCTGGTAAATCTATTATTATAAATATTCTACGTATTGAACAATTCGCTACATTTATTGAATAAGAATTATGTGGTTTTGTTTCGTCGAAAAAGACTCTAGTATATTCTCCTAGATATATTTTTAAATTTTTATTACTAGAATAATTTTTTGCCTGCTATTCTTCATCGATATATAATAAAAAAATTAACAAATAATTAAATTGAAACAATAAACGTAATAAAATTGGAATAATAAAAACATCAATAATCAGCATAACAATTGAGATAGATATTTTTTTTTTTATAATATATATATTTATTTTTAATTGGATCGATTTTTTTTGTCGAGTTACTTGTCGATGAATTATATTCATCTATATGTTCTAATATCATATAACTTAAATTATACGTATACACATCCTCGTGTAATGTGTACTACATAGATCTTAATTTATTTTTATACTTATCGATAGCTATAAAACTTCTAGTAATCCATATATATTTCTTTACTTTTTTGTTGCGTATTCTCTTATATTTATTATTTTTTTTATACCTCCTTCTCCTTGAAGCCATTACATTTGAGTTTTAACACGTTTATCAGTTTCCCATTTTTGTTCTTGCTAACGACAATTGAGGTACGTAGATTTTTCCCTCCAATTCTGTTTTCTTTCCTGTTGTTATGTATTCCAATATACTTTTTTTCCCCTTTCTCTGTGATTAGCTTTCACCATCTGGCCATTCAACGAAAATTGTGGTTCCCATACCGGGATTCGAATCCGGGCTTCCTGGCTGAGAACCAGGTAGACCACATGGGAACCAATATTCCAATATCTTCATTAATAAATACATTACTCTTATGCTCATTACGTCTTATTTTTTAATTACTTCACTTCCAGTTTCTCTCTCGAGGATTTTCTATTAATTTCAAGCATTTTATTTGCAGCTTATTTATTTTCCCGACGTATACCCCTTTCTCATTCGATAGAATGTAACGTTTTTGCATCACGCTTGCAAAACATTAATTTCATATTTAATTGAAATCGACTTTTCTGTAAAAATCATAGGAGCCCTCCCCGGACCGAGTGTTGTGTATTGTACACATATATATATATATATATATATATATGTGTGTGTATGTATATAACTCGGCCATTTGTGTTTGGAAAGGAGATCCGCTCCTTGTGTCCACATGGGGACACTCCCAGACCGACAGTTCTATCACTTCTATATTTCGTATAGAACGAGAAAAATTCCGACTGCGCGAGAAAAAATCTGCCTTCTTATACATACAGTATGCCACATTTTAGGATACATTTTTGTGACAGAAAACGTAGTGGAGGTAAGGCTAAGAATGAGGTTGTTATTAATATATTGAAATTCCTCTTTGGGCATTCCTTCTTTGAAATGTATGATTCGGTATACACCCTACATAGTTACATACATGCATACATAGATATATAATTAATGAATTATTTGTAATATTTCATAAATAATATTTTATTTTAATAAATTGATTTGAAAAAAATTAGTTGATTAAATGTTTAACAGTTAATACAAAAAAAAAAAACACGTATACTCATGCACACACATATAATATATATTTTAAATTTACGTATAACATTTACAACGTCGTATACAGAGCATTATTATGACTTATATACTATCACAAAGAGCAGTGAATCTGGTTTTTTATGTAATTTGTGTAAATTTCTATTTATTCTGTATTGTTTTCTAAATTAATAGACAAATTTTTAGAAACCGGACTGATGTAATTATTAGGAATTATCCACTTTCTGTGTATCGTTATAAATTAATTTAAACAACGTAACGAAACGGAAAACACAATAGTTCACAAAATACTATATGTTCGGAATTTAAAGTTTTTTCGAGAAACTGTCGATTTCTCGAAAAAACTTTAAATTCTGAACATATAGCATTTGTGAATTAGTGTGTTTTCCGTTTCATTACGTTGTTTATACTGGTTTACATTTTTTTTTTTTTTTTTTTTTTTTTTTGGGCTCGTAAACCAAGGACCTTTACCCAGAAATAAATAGTAAGGAAAAGAAGTCGGTTATATTTTGATCCGATCAGAAATTTTATCTAAAAAAGGAGCAAATAGCAGGAATAATAAGTGGTGAGGGAAAAGGCAGGATATTGGTGAGCACAATAAGGAGTAGGAAGTCCAAGCTTCAGCAAATAAGAATACAAGGCAGAACGCTCCACGGAAAAAGATAAACACTATGGAAGAACAAATGATCGGCGTCGCAAATAACTGCATCATCAGGAAATGGAGAGGATAGTGTGGAGAAGAAATCAAGGAATAACGAAATTTAGATAATGACAGCAAAGAATGGCTAAAACGCAAAAGAAACAGCGGAAACAACTTCAGAATATCGAAGAAGAGAGTAATGCAAAAGAAACCTTGAAAAATATGCAGGAAGAGGAGGCTGAATAGACAGATGAAATGAATAATTATTAGAAAAGGAGGAAACGTAAATATCCGATATACCGTTATCTGATATGAAAGCTTTTACAAATTGATAGAGTTTACACATAACATACTGGTTTCTTGAAAAATGATTTTTTTTTTTTTTTTGTTTATTTTGCTTTCCTTCATTAATTTTTGATGTTTTTTAAATTGAAAATTCCGAAATTCCAAACATTTCAAAAATATATTGCAATTTTTTATTTATAATAAATTGTTTTTCTAACCATAATTAACGCCTATGTTATAGACATTTTTCATTCGAAAACAACTTATTCTTGGAATCATTAAAATTAATCATTAACAATTCTTCGAATGTAAAATTAAGAATGCAGCGCAGTTTTCTAAATGCAGAATAGGTGCTTCATCGTTAGTCATGAAAAATATATATCATAAGGTAATTCTCTGTCAAGGTTAAAATTAATTTATCAGATTTATTCGCTGAGCGTGCATTTGCGGCCGCTATTAAACGGAAAAAAATTCTACTCCCATTTACTTTTCAATTTTCTTTGAAAATTTTCATGATTTTCCGTTTTATCTTGCGCAATTCCGGTATTTTATCATTCTTTTGTGTATCGATTTATAGAAAAAAAGAAAGAACATATTTCAATGCGGCTTCTCTAAAATTATTCCGGCTACGACTCATTCGACAAATTATGAAATCCCGCAACGCGAAAATGATCTGGTTTGAAACTGCTACCGTGCGAAACTTTTCAATTAATTTCGATGCCGAATTACATTTTTTTTTTTTTTTTTGGCCCCGCACCCGCTATTGGCCAGCTTTCTCAATCTGTAGACTTTTAAATATTTATCTGATTGATCAAAGTTTTAAAGTTCCCCCACTAAAATTAATGGTTATCATGGTCGAAATCGATTTTTTTTTTTTTTTTTTTTTTATCAGCACGTCAGCAAAGTATGTTTTTTGATTATTCCAGCAAAATGTATTAAACGCTTCCTCTAGTGGATTTGATACATTGCCATATATAATGTTCAAAAGCTCCTCCTTCCTCATTACGTTTTTCGCATATCAGATTACTCTTTATAGCTCTAGCTGTACTGCAATGGCCAATTCTCATTCGTATTAATTTTACAGTGTAGTCTCTTTCTCATCTTCTACTTTGGTAAAACCAAGCGTTAGTGGATGTTCTTTTTTTGAATGTATGCATATACTTTACCTTTAGCTTCATTATTTTTTGAGTATTCTTTATCCAACTGAATCTGAATCTGAATCTGAATCTGAAGCTGTTCTCTTTAATACATGGTATATAATGGGGGGAAGTGTCGGTGATGTGGAAAAATATTTCGTTAATTTGTTTGCAGCCGAAATCAAATTGACCCTGTCGCTAGTTTCCGTCTCCTAAAATAGTAATTAACGGTCAGTGAAATTAATCGTTCTTTTTTCGATTTTTTTAATTTAATTTTTTTTTTTTCGCTTCTTTTGTGGCTGTCATTTAGAGAAATTTCTCTGTCAACAATATCGATCGGAATAGTTCTTGTTTTTGTCGACTGAAATCGGTATTTTTATACCTGTGCAGTCAAAGTTAACTTCTTTTTGGTGTAGAAATTTTCTGCTGTTATCATCTTATTCATTGAGAATTATCGACGAAGGAATTAAGTGCCGTTTTACACATCTCGATGTAAATTGAAAATTAAGGAATAATGCGGAGGAAACGTGTAAACATTTACAAAAATTGACTGTAAATCGTACAACACGACGGTATAGTGCGCAATAGATTTACCGGCACAAAAATTTATTATACTTACATTTCGAAACAAAATGGCGACCGATTTACATGTAACCAAAATAATTAAAATGATTAAGGGGGAGCACGAAATCTGGAAGTTTTTGATGCATGAATTAGGCCGAGCTTTTGAAAGGTTCAGTTTTTAAGGGAATAACTAAAAACTTAAAACTGCGAGCGATAAAGATAGCATACAGTTATTGCTACAAAAAATTTAATTGAAACTAGCAGTATATCACCTTTGTAGAAAAATATTCGATTTTTTAAAAATTAATTATTTTCCTTTAATTAAGATACACTGTTCTACTTATTTTCGACTGCCAAATTTTGTAATTAGTTTTTACGAGATTCGGCATTCCTTTAAACTACTAAAAATCACTATAGTACGGTATTCCACATCGCCATGAATCGAGCGTGTGAATCGTTTGCATAAATGTGTCCGAAAAATTCTTACGGGAGTTAAATTCGTATTCGGATGATGATATATCATTTTCGTCTTTGCCAATATTCTTAATTAGATGGATCGACCCTGTTGCCAGAAATATTAAGATAATATGTACCGCATATTAACATACCTGTTTTTTTTTTTTCGTTTCTTTTCCAGTACTGACGATAGGGCTGGTTCCTCCGGTAAAATGTTTCCAGTACATACTTTATTTAACGGCCATTTTAAAGATTACGTTTAAAATTTTTCTCGTTATTTCCCCCCGCCTATTATATATATATATATATATATATATATATATATATATATATATATATATCAGGAGCGGATCCAGAGAGACATTTGGGGGGGGGGAGTTTTTTTTGATTAAGAACTGTATTTCAACAGCGCTTTTTTTTACAATACGAATTTGCGTACAAAGGCGCCAAGCCAAGCACCGCCGTTGGGCCTAATCTTGATCTAGATCTTAAAATAAAACTTGAGTAATAAATTTTAATTTTTTTTTTTTGTATCGGGGTTTGAGAAACTTAATGCTACATGATCTGGTGAGTTATGCACTATGTACACTTATTTAATAGACAATATATATATTTTTTTTCTTTTTTCCTGAAAGATGCAAGTGCGATTGATTTCGGTTTAATTTACCATTTAAACTAGATTGTCTTGTGCAGGTATTAATATTGAAAACTACATATGTGTTAATGAGTAGATTTTAAGTTTAATGTTTTTTATTTAACTGAGTAATGCAAATCACTGTAGGTTGTTATTTTTGCCAGTAAATTTTGGTTTTAAAACTAAGAACGTGAATTTTTGAAATTTATTTGCCAAAGTGGTTTTTTATGTTGAAATGTCTGATGTCGTCATACTTACTGCGGTGAAAGATTACATGATTGGCGTTTTCATTTTCCCCAGTCACATTTGTCGTCTTCAGTAATTTTGTATTTTTTAAAGTAGGCTCCGAAGTGTCCGTGGTCAGTGCGGAGTTGGGTAGTGTAAAAGTCAGGTGTTAGCTGTAAGCCTGTTCTAATATTTTCCCAAGAGTTTTGCCATATGGAGATGAAAAAGTTTTTAATGTGCCTTTTGTGACACTTTTATATGTAAGTCATGGTAGATTAGCATGTAGGAACTGTTCTGAACAGGATTTATTGGAGGTAGAAAGTTCATTATTTGATAGACATGTTCGTTAATATATTCAAAATTTTTATGGTAAAAATGATTGCAAGGTCTAGTGAAATGTTCTGAACAAATGACTTGTACAGTACAAGTCTGTATTTGTAACCAAAGCCCCATGTATTTTTGCATACTTTTAGTAATTTTTAGCGTTCAACTTAGATGTAATGTAGTCTATGTGTTGTTTAAAGGAGAGTTAATTGTCTAATATAACCCCTAGGTATTTAAAATGTTTGACTACTTTTAAAGTGGTAGTCCCCCTGTAAAGTACTTTAATGTTTTTTCTTTTTAGTTTCAGGGAGTTTGTGAAAAGAGACACAAAGCATTTTTCAACTGAAAGATTTAGCTTCACATCATTTAGCCGGGCTCCGAGTAACTCAAGCGTTTTGTTAGCTATTCTTTCGAGATTGACTTTTGTATCGTCCGTTATTATGAATAGTAAGTGATCTGCATATGCGCAAAGGTCAACATTCTTGTCATATGGTAGAGCTTGGTTGAATAATATATTTCGGAAAAGTGGACCTAAAGCGCTACCCTGTGGGCAGCTTTTTGTACTATGATTACCTATTTGAAGAGTTACACGTCTGTTTTTAAGGTAGCAAATATTGTACTTGGCGATGGTATGTCTCTGATCAGAATAGATTTTAAAATGTCAAACAAAGCAGAATGCTAGCAGTTATCAAAGGCTCTTTTGATATCCATTTCTATGACGAGAACGTTCGGTTTTTTCTTAAGGCAGCTGCTAATCTTGCTGATCGCATAATTCACAGCAGGTTCTGTGGACAGACCTTGTTTGAATCAAAATTGTCTTTTATCTAAAAAGTTTGTTGAGTTCTGATGGCAAGTTATCTTATTTTCTAATAGTTTTTCGTATATTTTGCTTATAGTATTTAAAAGAAATATTGGGTGATCTTATGAGATTTGCATTTTTGTTTGATTTATGAAGTAGAATTAAATTTGCTTCGCTCCAAGGTTTAGGGAAATAGTTTAAGGAGAAGATTTTTTTGTTTAAAAGTGGAAGGAGTTTTGGATAGACCTTTTGGGTTAATTTTAGTGTCTTATATGTAATATTGTCAGGTTCAGCAGCTTTGTTGTTTTTTAAATTTTTTATAATGCTATTTAGTGCGGAAGTATCAAAAGGAGTCCGTTGTGGGTGAGCAACGTTTTCCTGTTTGGGAAGTTTAAAGTTTTCTCGTAGTATTTTTTATTTGTTGCTGCCTTTGTCAGTGCTGTCTAGCACAAAAAGAGAAAATAGGGAGTAGTTTAGATTCTTTGTCACATTGGTGAATTTATCGCCGTTACTTTTTGTGAAAAGTGGAATATTGTTCGGTTTATTTGATTTCAGAAACGTTAATTTGTAGCTTAGGCCCCATGGTTTGACATTTTCAGAGCAAATTTGGGGGGAGGGGAGTTATATAATTACGTAATATCTTCTATAGTAGGCAGTAAATTTGACAAATACGTTGTTTCATAAAGAAAATCAAATAACGCCCTCTTTAGAAATTTAAAAATGTTTTAAAAATACATAATTATTACAATTTAATTTAAATTTTATTTTATTTTTAGGCAAAAAATAAAAAATAATATAAAACTCTAGCTAAAATTTTAGTTTAGAATTTGAAAAGTAAGAAAGATAGTATTTTTATTAGACTTTACTTCTTTTTTATTTATGTTAGTAATCCAATCCTAATTCTTTTTCTGTGAGCAAGTACAAAATATATATATATATATTTTTGATCTATTTTCATTTACATTACAAAATAAAAATTAAAAATAAATAAGAAAAGCGAAAGATCGATGACAGTTGGGTTTAAAATAAAATAAAAACGTAACTTTAATAGTTTTACTAAAGAACAGTATTACACATTAGTTATAATTAAATCCATAGGTAACATTTATACAGTCTTTCATAGTATAAATTAAGTTTCTCCGTTACAACAAATTTTTCCATAGAGGCTTTGGTTCTGGGGGGGGGGTGTCTCCTATCCCCCCCCCCCCGTGGATCCGCCACCGTATATTTATATATATATATATATGTATATATGCGAAAAAATATGATAGTCTTCTGCAATTTTAACAGTTGAGTCTGGGTTTTAAACGATGCCATTTTTGAAACTCGGTACGAAAATATTAAACATACCATCAGCAGGTTAGAAATCAGAAAAGTGCGGTAGTTTTTAAATTGTTACTGATATCTGGGAATATTTGAGAACGAGTTGGCAGATCAAATAGCAAAGCCGGACGGGGTCGTAAGTGAAACTGGAAATTAAATTGGAATGAATACACCAAGCGGAGAAAAAATATTTTTGAAAACTGAAATAGAAAGTGCAAAGAAAGGGAGAAAAAAAATTGAAGAACACAACAAAAATTGGTAATTCACGGTAAATAGGAAAAAAATTGGCGCGAATTTCCAGAGTAATAATCGAGTATCCTTGTTGACGCATCTGACATATCTGTCACCAGATGAAAATTCCTCAACTACGATACGCAGAAGGAACATTAGCTAACGTGGCACTGGCAGGAATGCAAAAAAGAAAGAATTCTGGGAGCAACTTGGATATATATATATATATATATTAATTACAATGTAATTCTTAGGCTGGACTCTATTAGAAAAAATGTCCCAATTTTATGTAACGAATGTTATTAATTTTTGTGTCAATGTCGGTAAGAATGACGTTGTAAACTTTGATCATTTTATACAAAGGATAGAAGAAAAAGAGATCGAAGTACAAGGGCTCAAGGGACAGAGCCCTTTGCGAGGCCAAAGTGGCCGAGTTTATGTATATATATATATATATATATATATACAAGTAAAAAGTAAAGTAAAGCAAGTCCCATACGCTTAACAGAGCATTGGGGATTATGAAGTTAAGGTTCATTATGTACTAAGTCCAAAAGACATTAGTAATATATATATATATATACATTATTGATATCCATAAACTCAGACATTAGAATGAAAGGTTTTTTTACGAATTTATTAAGTACAAAAAGGTCGATTTATAGGAAAAAGAAAACAGCTTAAAAAGGATGAATGACAAAAAGATTAAAAAAATAAACGGATAAGTCCGAACAAGGAGCAAGAGCATTTCAAAAAAAAGAAATAAAAATCACTTCAAAATTTTTCATAATAATTAGGTAATATACGTATATACAATTAAAAAAGTTTTTTAACGTGAAATGTTTCTACAACGGGTGTCACAAGAATCCGATACCAAAAAAAAGTGATGCAGAAAATTTATCAGGAGCTGAAATTTCTAAACAATGATGTTTTTTATTTCATTTGTTTTTTAATGAGTTTTATATAGAAAAGTTTAATATTATTTTCGATTACACGTTAAAAAAATTCTAAGCGAAAAATTTCAATGTAGACCGATCGCATGCCAAATGGCACATATAACGCGCACTTCACTCGGGACAAGAAAACATTTCCAAAAGTGTCATTGTGTAAGAGCTAAGATCTTCAACTGGTTAACGATATGAATAAAAATTAGTTCTACTACTTTTTTCAGAAATTAGCAGTAAATAAAAACTGAAAGTTAATCGGCAAAAGAAATAGGGAAATAAAAGACATTTTTTCCAGGTCAGCAAAAAAAGAAACAAAAAAACAAGGCGTGAACCGATCCTATCTAAACATTTGCAGCCTATTTCAAACGTCCTTGGTTGAAGAGCTCAAAATAAAATAAAATAATAAATATAAATATTCGCAGCTCTAGTCCTTCGGAACTGCATGAATTTTTTTTCAAGCCGTTTTTGTGTAGAAAATGAACTATCCGAAATAATTAGACTATGTCTAGATAGAACTGGCCCATAATTTTTCGTTTCGCATAATTGTGTAAAGCTGGGAAACAGAGAAAAAACCAAAAATCTAAGAAATATCTCGCAAATGTGGTCTGCAGACCAGACACCAACAAGCAGTTCGGATGATTATTTTGGTAATAATCTAGTGCCGCATCCTTCACAACTTTTCAACTAACCCCCCGTCTCTTTTTATTATTCTTTCGTTGCGTCACACTGTGATAAGGCTAGTAATAGACAACTGTTCTTCTCTTTATCTACTCCTCCTAAAGTTAAGTCTTCCTACTTCTTATTGTGCTGTATCCTGTCCTTTCTCTTTCAGTGTCTGTTGTCCATTGGTTCCTTTATTTCAGCTGTTTCCGATCGAATTCAGTTTTAATTAGTTTAGAGGTCCTTGGTTGACGAGTCTAAAAAAAAAAAACAAATAAAAACTTGTCTCCTGTCTGTACGATTGTATACTCCCAACGTGTGCCCATTAAGGTAAAAGCCAGGCCAATGTTATAATGGAAACACAGATCAAAAAATCATCTCGTTCTCGGAATTATTTTGCCCTATCCGGCGCGTATAAGAATAATTTATATCGCGCGGGGGTAATGAAAAATTAATTCCGCTTTGAGGCAGCGTGCACGACGACGGTAGCGGAAGCGGATCATATCGAAGGAAAAGAAAGCGAAATTGTCCGCGGAGCGGGAAGCGCGGTGTGTGGAGAAGTATTGTTTACGTTGGTATCGCCCAGAATGATATTTATACGCGGCAATTCGCAAAGTTGTATATAAGTTCGGCGGCTGGAGGTTTTTGAATGATGCGGTTGAAATGCATCCCTGGGGCGCTATAGAACCGCCAATTTATATCATCTCGATACCAATCATACTTCAATCCCTGCAACGCATGCCCCATCCACCGGCAATTTCGTGTGAGCCGTGTAACCTAATTTGCAGTACCGGTCGCAGGATGTCGTGTTCTTACTTTCGCCGTACCATCCGGGATATGTGAAATATAATAATGGACAGGATTTACGGCATATGAAGACCCCGTATTCCTCAGCGTATGCGCAACGCTGCCGGCCAATTACGTTGAATCACCCTCAAAATTGTTTAACCTCTGGACCGATCGCATTCGTAATTCGTCCAAATATCCGTCCGTTAAAATTGGCTCGGAATCACCACCGGGGTAGTCTGCCCATAAGCTTTAAGCTTATTGCCCCGGAAGGTAACGACGTCAACACGTATCGTTATCGTAATTATTCTCGATAGTGTTACGCTTTGATTCGAATTACGTACGGAATGAAAAAACCGAAAATAATACCTTCTCATTTGACAGAAATGAGAGATCCGGAAGAGGGGGTCGCTGGTAAAAGGTAAAAAGGAAGGCAAAGAAATCATGACTCCCCACCCGCGGAAAATTTTTAAAAATTTATCGAATGCGCATAAAAATAGCGCTTGTACTGTTTATTATTAACAGTGTCGTAAAGGTTTTGCTTACCGTGTAGAGATTAAGCAACAGAGCCGAACAATTAATAGAATTCGCGGACTGGATAATTGTTGGGAGGTGAACTTTTGAGAACACTGTCGTGCGACATTTTTCTTTTGAATATTTACCGATTTAATTGAATCTGACGATCTTCCGGAAGACTATCAAATTTACCTCGATGAAGGAAGCTGAACAAAACGTTAAGGTTAAAAATAAAAATTTTTCGATACTAAAACCGCCTTTTTACGTCCGAAGCAAATCAAATCCGAGGATGATTCGGTTCATTTTACAAGTACGCAATCGAACAGAGTAAATTTTTCTTTTCGTATTATCGTTACAACATAGTTCAGATTGATTTAATTCATGGAAGAACCGACATATTGCCAATTTCTTTGAAAAGTGAAACCTTCCGTGCGATGAATTATGTTTTTGTTATTTCCCGTATTATTTTGAAATATCCTTTTAAGGATTTTTTGTTTTTTCATTTCGCTTTCTCCGTACGAAAATATCTCTAACTGCGTTCAAACTCTTAATTTCATTAAAAATCAATAGAATCTAACACGAACCTTTTACCAGAAATACAAAAAAATAAAAAAATAAAGTACTAATAGCAGCGAATTGTGTTCGGATCATGTTTCTACTTCACCGTTCCGATCAGAACGTTTCGTTGCCCGGTCCCAACTAGGAAACCCCAAATAAGGCACGAAAAAGGTAGCTCTGGTTATTTAAACTAATCAGACCTTCTGTGTCTGCTCCGTTTAATAACCAGCTGACTTTCGGGCTGCGGTATCCTCCCAAACATTAATGAAATAGTTTACCGTCGAATGTAATTTAATGAATCGGCCAAGAATGTTGTATGGTGTTCCAGGTATACTAATAACAAATACCTCGTTTCGGGTTCAAATACTTTTTTTGATGATAATGCGGCGGTATATTCTGACAATTCTGGATATCCGCCTGGTAGCCAGTGTTCATTAGTTTACTCCTGCCGTTTAACGCCCTCCCCTATCATGTGTGGTTTGCTGTAGATTGGTGCTTCTGTAAGCCCTATTTACAAATATACATAAAAAACAATAAATGTATATATATATATATATATATCGACAAAAACCATTTAAAACTTCGTATGTTTCCGCACTGGCGATGGCACAAACAAGTCAAATAAAAGCCTAAAAGGCTGCTGACATGCTAGTAGAAAAATTAAGTGGTTAACAATCCTTATTGACAATTAAAAAAAGGGAAACATTTTCGTTTACTCGTTATAGGATGCCAATTTGAATAGCATACTATATATCAGATCGTTTTTGTTGAGAATTTTTTTCGTTAATAGCCAAATGCGTCAATTGTCAAAACGTGAACCCTCGAGCAGTCCGACAAACAGCTAATTGCTGTAACTTATGGATAGAGTTCGGATTTTTTGTATATTATGCATATTTTTTTATTTACTTATTTACTATCGCTCTGATATTTCATATTATATAGGTACTCTAAAATTTGTGAAATACCCCAATTAATGGAGCATATAAATTTCAATCTTTCATGCATTTTTGGCATATTTGTTTTTATTAGAAATATTTTTAATCATTTTCTATGAAGAAAAGACGCTCTGTCGTCAACCCTTCTTCTTCTTTTAATACCGTACTCTATGCAGTAGGCTATTCCCAATAATTTCTCTTCCTTGCAGCGTTAATGAGTAAGCTGTTATCCTTGATGTTTTTTTTTATCCACGAGGGCTTTCTTCTACCAACTGGTCGTTTACCATCAATTCTTCCTTGTAGTATTAAGCGCGGAATGTCAT
Organism: Icerya purchasi; assembly: GCA_039619475.1. Taxonomy (NCBI): domain Eukaryota; kingdom Metazoa; phylum Arthropoda; class Insecta; order Hemiptera; family Monophlebidae; genus Icerya; species Icerya purchasi. The sequence continues at coordinate 485,628,853 of CM077116.1, forward strand.
ACTTTTTACCTCTCAGGATGTGACCGAGATATGCCATTTTTATTTTTTTTTAAATTTATCATGACATTCCTTTTTACGCCAACTCTTTTCAGTACATTATTATTTGAGACGTTTTCGGTCCATGAAATTCTTAATAGCCTTTTAAAAAGCCACATCCCTGTGGCTTCTAAACGTCTAATAAAGCTGAATTTCAAAGTCAACCACATTAGATATTTGAAATTACGTCAAAGTAAATGTTATATTAAATTTATAATTTCCTGCAGTATCATTTATTATTATTATTATTTTTTTTTAGCCTAGAGGGTAGAAAAAAAAAGAAAAAAATCCAGCTACTTCCAGTTATTTGAATTTGTTAGAATGTGTTTTGTGATCGGAAGACAATGTTGTAAATTTTTTGTTCTTTGAACTGTACATTGAAAAATACCCCGCCAAACGCTCAATTACCAAATAATGAAATTTTTATTGTTTTTGATCATGTTTTAAAAACTAATACAAAAAAAAAAATTCATACCCATTTTCCAGATAGCAGCGCACGTTTCATACATCTTTTCGTTATATTAAACGATTTTTTAAGAAAAAGATGTTCTGAAATTTTGAACATTCGTAGTATTTTTAATTAGTAGATATTAATTCAAAAATAAAAAAAATAAAGTCATTAAAGAGTGGCGGGACTGAAATATTTAAAGAAAGAATTATGTAAGTGGTCGTACAGCGGCTCCTAATTAGCGGGCCAAAAATTTGAGGAAAGACTTCTTTCATCAATTCCCCTACAAGGAGATATTTTTGTTGCGAAGATTCACTTACAGACTCTATGAGATCCTTTATCTTTAATATTATAGTTGTTCGTAAGCGGGCGGGTGGAATTATCAATAGTAGGGGGGGGGGGACTTTAGACCCACTGATGAAAATAAAATTCCACCGTAAGAAATCGAATTTAAATATTTACCGCTTGCTGTGTCCGTGTGGAGAGGTCGCTTTTCTATTTTGAAAAATATACTACTTAATCAGACGCAAGATACGTAATAATTTTCGTATTAAAAATTTTGAAAAATTCCCCTTTCCCCTTATTGTTGAGAGTAATAATTTTTAAATTTCAATTCATAATTTTAAATGTATTTTTAATATAAATTTACTGAATAGCAGAAAATTCAGCTTGTTAATATATAGGTTTGAGACCGAATAAACACAATTTAATTTAATTTTTTCATTGTACGCTATTTGTTATAAAATTTTTAACGCTACGCATAAATCCGAACCCTACCATTCAAATTAAATATATGTAATCGGGCGTGAAATGTACATGGCCCAGAAGAGACTGTAGAATTTTATCATTTCTGTTCCTTACGCATCATTGTAAATATGAAGAATCAGACCAATTTTTCGGTATTTCGTAAAGATCGTAACTTTTTTGTTTAGCTTTTTTTTGTTTTTGTTATTGTAAACTTTAAAAAAAATCATACGAAAGGTCTTATTTTTGAAGTAATAGGTGTCAAAATCATGCGGGGTCTCCTTTAATATATATATATATATATACATATATATGCAGCTTTATATAATATAATATAATATATATATATATATATATATATATATATATATATAACTCGGCCATTTTGGCCTTGCAAGGGCTGGTGCCCCTGGACCCCTCTGGCTTTCATTTCTGTCTCTTTCTCTTCTATACTTTGTATAAAATGATCAAAATTTACAACGTAATTCTTACCGGCATCAACACAAAAATCCTATCCTAACATTTAACTTTCATTATATAAAATTAAGACATTTTGTCGTTAAATTTTTCGTTACATAAAATTGGGACATTTTTTAAATAACAATTACAAAAATCCTATAAAATTTACATAAAGTTGGGACATTTTGCGTTACATAAAATTGGGACATTTTTTTTGGACATTTTTTTGGATATTTTTTCTAATGGGGGGTAGCTTAAGAATTACGTTGTAATTAATGTATATTCTTCCGTTACCTCGTTTGCTAATACGTTTATGAGCCGAAAAAAAATACATCCTAATTTGGATATAGAATGGAAGTTGAAGTTATAAGTAATTTTTTTTACCGATACACAAAAAGCAACTACAAAAAACCATGTCATTATTGGAACCTTTTAGCTACCGCTGGATTCATAAGGTACCTTCTTAAGCATTATAAGGTCCACCCGGCTGTGCGAAGCACTGTCAGTGTATATAGCTGACAAATTTATTCTATAGGCAACCGCGCTTGTTTGAATTTATGTTTAATACTGCATGCAAGGAGCGAATTCGTCTTGAAACAAATAATTCAAAAAATTTCAAAAACAATTTTCTGTTTTTGTCTTCCGATTCTATAACGAGGTAAAGAAACGGTAAAAAAAGACAAAAAAACAACTAAAATCTTATTTACAAAAACCTATTTGATTTTCATAAAAACTCAAAACCAGTTACCGTAGTTGTCCAGGCAGTGGCGTTACGGTCGGCTGGGATCGAATCCCGCTGTCGCATACTGATTGGCTCCGCGATGACGTGCCTAATTAAAAAAAAAAACAAAAAAAATACAAACTGAACTCGTTTGAGTGGAATATTGTCGCATTCTCTTGCTGTGTGTAAGATAAATTGCTGAAAATAAAATATAATTACTGACGATATTTTTTGCATACACACTTTGTCTTCGTAAAACGTAAATTATAGCAGCTTTATATTTTTCATGCAAATATTATTTGCGGTTTTTTATTTTAATTCTACGCATACATTACTATACATAATATGACCGCAGTAGCATTTAAGATAATGACTTAACGGGGTAGACGACAATAAGTTTAATTATTTGCATTAATGTTGCGTACATATAATATTTATATATATATATATATTATATATATATATACATAAAGGTATATATATATATATAGGTATGTATATATATAGGTATATAGGTATATGTTCTTTCTTTCAACAAAATAAAAATAAAGCCAACAAAAAGCAAACAAGAATTAAAAACGATTTATTTTCGAATTGTCGAATCATTTTTCCGTAACATGGCGCGACTGCTTCTTGTTTGAACAGTCAGGCCGGGTCTCAGAAGTCATGAAGAAAAGGGCTTGCACTTATGATGGATTTCTAGAACCATCTCTTCGAGCAAACTTGCTGATTTATTTTCATTTTACTAAATTTTTTCTTCGGGAAAGCATATTCACGTTGGAGAACTGCTGAAAAACGAAACAAGTTCAATCTGGAAATGGAAGCTAGTTAAATCGCGGTAAAGTTCTAAAAAACGCCCAATTTGACAATAATCATTAGCGAAGGTGTGTTTGTTTCGTAATATAACGGCGATTACTATTAAGTATTTTTTATTCAAATTTCGTATAACCGTTTTTTGGCGCGATAAAATGATAGGGAATTAGGAAAAATTTGAAAAAACAAAAAAGAATATTGTTTCAATATTCCGAACGGGTTCTCGATAAAACACAACTTTCGAAGATGATCGGAAATGATCAGAAGTGCTTGAATCTTGATGAACAGATTTTTACTCGATATCATTAAATTCTGAAGAGGCTCTCCGTTATATTTTAATAATGATTTTTTTTTTTTTTTTTTAATATTTACTATGGGTTCTGATGTTCTACTTTATTCTTTCTTTTGGACAATTTACATTAACCGAGCGGAAGTAATAAAGTTCTGCTATAATGAGCTCCAGGCGGACTCGAACATGGGGCCTTTCTATTATTACAGCCGGGCGACCCATACAGAAGACAATAATTGGGATTTCTAACACCTTAGTACGTGGAAAACGATAAAAACGTTCCCGCTTATCAAACTGTGTATCGAGAGGAGCGACTTAACCGGGGTGTTTTTTGTTAAAATCGATCGTAGGAATCTTCAGATATTTCTAATGCTGCGTGCGGGTTCTCACCTGTTAAAGAATGTGTGTAAATAAGAATATTTTGTTTTGCAAGTGACGCACGTCCGTGAAAAAGCCATTACCGACAAGTACGAGACATACACTGCTGCCGAAGATGCTGACCATGGAGACTCGAACCAGTTTGAACGAGATCAGTCCTCTATCGGAGAAGAGGACAGGCGTACACACAACCTTGCATCCTTACCGGCCAGGAATCGTTCTGAAATTGTTGATAATAATAATAATAATAATAATAATAATAGTAATAGTAATAGTAATAATAATATTATTATTATTTCGAAGCGGTGAGGATTCACGATGACGATCGCATTATTATTATCGCTAAGCGATTATAGAAAATTCTATTAAGCGGACCGAGCATTGTAAAACATATGCGTGTGGCAATTTTATTTGTTGTAAACGTGCCAATACGCACACAGACGCAACAGATCCAGAACACTGGCCAAGTGAAGGAGCTGTAATCAGTGACACCATCGCCGTGTTCTTATCTGTTGCTGTTTATCTCGGGTCAGCTCATCATGACATGATCAGCAGCATGAATATGTGTCCATCGGCGACTGCAGCTCCCCGAGAAAGTCAAGAGACCGGGCCCTCTTGGCCTCAGCTCGGACATCGTGATGTACGCGATTTCACGTATTTTTATTATTTACGCTGCAGCTCTCATTCTTCGCCTCCAGACCGACCCGCTGGCCACTTATGACGTGTCTGCTTGCATGGCGGGCCATCAGTCGACTACCTATTCCGGCTACCGTATGCTGCTCCGGCCGAGGACCGTGTTCCGTCGCAGCAGCTGATCAGAGATTGCGTCGTGATAAATTACTGCGGCCGACCGAGCACTGTGCGCTCCGTGGCCAATATTGTCGGCAGTAGCGACCCCGAACCCGACAGCGCGATTATTAGTCCAAATAGCGGAAAATCCGCGACAGTTTCGCCCCCCGAGGAAAATCTCCAGCAGAGTTGACTAGTTTGTGGCTTTTCTTGTTTTTCTTTTGTTCTTTTTTATCTTTTCCGCATTTTTGTAAATTTTCTACGTAAAAAATTCGGCAAAAGTTCCAACTACAAAAAAATAAGAAAAACAAAAAAAAAAAGAAAACGATATAATCGTTTTCGGTAATAAGATTTTTTAATAAATATCAACACTTATTTTAGAGATGCCTTTTTTTCGGGGCCAATAAAATCTGTGTCTGTCTTTATTTTTCCTATTTCCTTTCTAACGGAAAAAACAAGATGAGACATTCTCGGATTACGGGAAATTTTGATTGATGCGCTATTCTCGGAGATGGCAATATTTTCGGCGACTCCGAATTCAGATATCGTTTACACTAGTGATATCGTGTTTGATTAATGACCCGTCCCCCACCGCAAAAAAAAAAAAAAAAATAGAATAATAACAAAATGTTTTTGAAAACGTTCTTTGGACGAAGTTTTCATTCAAGACGACACGCCGCATGTTACAGCTATTAAAAAAAAAAAAAAACGTTTTTTTCCATTTTCTTTTTTAAATATCGATTATATCGAAAAAAGTTCCCAAAATACCCGTTTTCGTTTTTTTTTTTTTAGATGTATATTCATTGATTATTCCATGGAATTTCCTCTAACTTTCGTAATTTGTCTGTGCGGGACTACAAAAAAGGCACACGCTCGTGTGCCATTCAGCTGGTTTTCGCCGTACGCTTGCGCGCTTTAAATATAAAAAAATTTTGTCAAAAATTATTCTTACATTCGGAATATTTTATCTTGAGCGACATGAAAATATTGTGCCTCGGCGGCCGTACAAGTAATTTTATGTAGTAGCGTCGTTTCCTACGTTTTAAGCAAGTATCGATTCTTAAATATTCCTAATAATTTTGCGTCTCTCAATATCCGAACGGACTGCACTTGTAGCGCGATAAATCAAACGATTACTATCAGTTCCGAATGTAGTCTTGCGTGTATACATACACCTGCGTTGCATATTACAATTGCTATGAACACTACCTATAATATCGGTACAGCTAAATGTACGAATAGGTTGCGCCAACGCGCTATGTAGCGTACGGCAACGACAAGAGCAAGGCTCTTTAAATATATAAGAAATATCTCAATCAGCTTTCCAGTTCTTCCGTAGACCGAAATTATTATTCGCTGTGGAAAGCAACTAGAGGAATTAAGCGCCCGTTTGTCAACCGTTACGTGATAATATAGGTAAATGGGGGCTCTAAACACGATTCAGAAGCTGAACTTTGTTTCAGTTTCATGATATTCAATCAAGAATAGAGCTGACTCTAATTTGCCGAGCAACTCGAAAAATTCGGTTATTCACCCCTACGGGGAAATTGCAGCGAAAATAGATAACAACATTAGAGTAAAGCACCTGGAATAGATGACATCGCTCCATTGGTACTTTTAAAGAATTGAGGCGTAAAGTAGTGGTTCTTTGCACGTGTTTGTTTTATACGGTTAAAATAGGTTCAAAAAGGGGGAAGATTACATTAATAAAAAAACCAGATGAGATGAGTTAACATCCTACCGACACCCATTTCTTTACTTCCTGTCATCTCAAAACTATTCGGAAAAGCTGCTATTAAAACGGCTCTTACCTTTAGTTGAAGGTAGCCTACTAGTGCGTCAGTTTGGCTTCCGTCAACAGCATATTCAACCAATCGGTCGAGTCCATCGAGTTGTATCGACTATTCAACAACCGTTGGAATCGAAAAAAATTGTCGCGCAGGGTTTCTCGCTGTTTCGCAAGCATTTGATAAAGTTCGGCACGTTCGTCTTTAAATTGTATAATCTTCTGTCTGGCAACTTTTGTCGACTGCTGCAGTCGTACTTGTCTGATCGGCCATTCCGAATAGTTTACGGACAAGTCGAATCATCAATTTTGCAAGATACAAGCCGGAGTTGCGCAAGTGATCTGAGATCTATTTTGTATCTTTTATACATAAGGGATTGCCGACTTCTGACGAAACTATTACAGTCACTTTTGCAGATGACACTGCAAGTAGCAGTCAATCGGTTTACAAAATTGGAAAATAACGCTTAATCAAGTAAAATTCGTTCATGTTAACTTTGCGTCGAGACCAATCAATTATGGGCATAAAGTGTCTCCTCTACCTATTCCACAGGCAGATTCGGCCAGATACCTCGGAATACACCCAGACTACAGAATGTCTTGGAAATTCCATGTGGAAATGAACGCTGCTCAAATCAAGCTGATGACACGGCAGAGTTATATTGGTTGTGCTAGGAAGACAATTTTCACTGGATGTATCTCGTAAGCAGTGTTTATACAAAAACAAATCATCGAGTCGTCAATGGGGACATACGGAATTGCCTTATGTGCAGCCAACTCTAACAGGATTATTATACATCACCGTCAAAACGTCACCCTGCGTGCAATTGTTGATGCTAGTATTCGTGAAATGATGACATCCATCGTGATCTGCGAATGTCATTAATGACCTAATAAAACAATTTGCAAAGCGCACGCGGAGTGGCTGAAATCGCACATTAATGTAGAGGCTATCCCGCTATTGGACACCTGTGGTAGTAACATTAGACGACTTAAATCCCGATAGACTCAGTACAGTTAGATTTTTTTTTTTTTTAAATAGATTTAGCGCAGTTAAGTGTACACTTCTATTTGGATGTGTAACAACTGAGATGCATACTCCACACATTTGTATACCTAATGATACAATAAATTAATATTAAGTATCTTATTACTATACGACATGCTTATTTAGCTACAGTAGAGCTAAGATTGCATTGTAAAAAATAATAACAAAAAAAAAAAGAAGCAACTTAGTAGTAGCACGACCATAATAATGGATCCCTTAACTATATATCATCTTTAACTCTGTACCATGTAAAAATTTTACACATGTCTTTCGAGTTTACAAAAAAAAATTAAAACGACACTACCCATTTTTTTTATTATTAATTAATAAATAAGCACCGCAGATGGAAAATATTAAACGTATACTTCGTATCTCGCCATTGGCCGGACCTCCCTAATGATACTATAACATTTATACAGAAGACTAAATTTCAATTTACAGCGAGATAGGTTGCCTAGTAATTTCTATCATAACTTTACTGTCGTATATATTTCGTAATACTTTTTCCTATTACAATGGGGGCGCTTGTCGATGAAATTATATTTCTTTATTAATCGGAATTATAATAATATAAAAGGATTTTTTTAATTGTTCGAACTAAAACTATTAGACAATAGTTTTTTAGAATATTTTATGATCATTTTAGGAGCATTTTATGAGAGCATTTTATGATCATTTTAGGATAGTATTTTAGGGGCATAGGATGCAGTTAGGGAATTGTAAATTTTCTTCCAGTTACAAGAGAAAAATCGGCAGAAAAATTTGTTTCCGGCCTGCTTTTTTTGCATATTCCGTTTACATAAAAGATTAAAAAAATAAGTGAAGTATACATAATTCATTTTGTACATCTATCAGGAATATTATTTTGTACGATATGCAGTTTTCACGATTAAAAATAAATGGGTTTTGTTTACTCAGGACCGACTATCTGTGATTGCCCTGGGTAGGTGTGACATAAAATTAGATCGTTTATTGACTAAAAATCCACAAATACGCTTCCTATAGTGAAGGAGACAAAATAAAAAGAAAAAGGTAGATAAATAAGTGAAACATAAATAAAAATAAACAAAACAATGCAAGTAATGAGTTAAATATATGAACGATGTAAGATTAATAAATCAGATAAATCAAATATATAATGGAAAAAAAAAATCAAAATTAATAATACTTTCAGAAGAATAACTAAAATATATATATGTATATATATGTGTATATATATATATATATATATATATATATATATATATATATATATATATGTGTGTATATATATATATATGTATATATATATATATATATGTATATATATATATATATATATATATATATATATACATATATATATATACTTTTATGGCATAAAATCTAGAAACAAATATGAAAAGGAATACGATAATATTAGTTTACAACGGTTATATTTATATGTGCCAGCCTAATAATAGGGTTTTTTTTCTTTTTTTTTTTTTCTTACCTTTTCTTATGTTAAAAGATTAATTTTTCAATTAGCCCCACAGTGTTTACAATTCTGATCAGAAAATAACAGTCTGGTTTTATATACGATTTCGGGAATGAAATGAATTGCGGCCGTATTTACTCTCTTATGGGAAATATTTAATTTCTACCCGTTAACTGACACAATAGATAGATAGGCCGATAATTAGTGCCGGATTTTTACCGATCCGTCCTGAATATTTAAATGCGCAAACTTTTATAATTTCCCGATTACGGAAAACTATATGAGTTGTGCAGAGTTTGGCAAAAAAATCGGCGACTGTTTTACTACCGATATTTTTGACTATACTAGTAAAAGTGACCGTTCTACAAAGCTGCAGTCATTTTAAGTATATTTCGAATAGGGGCAGTGATTTAATTTTCTACCTTTTTCCATTATTCTATGGTACTATTTATGATCAGAATGTTTTTCCTTCCGTTTGATGATGTGTTTATTCAAAAGTGCACATATAGGTATGTATGTGCGTGTGTTGTGTAATTGGAGCTAAGCTGACGACGTGGTGATATTAAAAAAAAAAAAAGAAATATTTGAAAGCTGACGAATAAACGCGTCTAATTAAAGGTGGAAGTATTTTAACATACAATAATACGTGTTAAGCCAACCATCGGTAGCAGATTCTCCTAATTATTCTCATTATGCTCGTCCAGCACGCTTCATTAGCGTGCAGTCATAAAAATAACTTACGGTTTTTGTGACCTTTTATATTCATCTACTTTCGAGCTGTACGCCGTACTATTATTCACCGTTAACTTTTTCCCACACAAAACCGAAAACGAAAAACCGAAGCTTTTAATAGCCGTGCACAATTGCTAATCGTCATAATCGAGCTTTTGATTGGTTAATAGAACCGCTTTTCGATTTCGACACGACCAATTACCGGCTTCGAATTTCACGCCGTCATCATTAGTAATGACATTTTTCGAAATTGCTCAGTTTCGATTCTCGGAAGACTTTCGCTACTCTGAGGCTAACGTTTCCTTTATTTTAGCTATCGCCCAGTCGCGTAGCTTCATCCTTTTTAACCCGAATTCCCGTATACATATTAATTATAGCGTAATTCGTAAGCTAGCCCGCATTAGAAAAAATGTCCCAAAAACATTTCCCAATTTTATGTAACGCTTTTGTTATATTTTATAGGATTTCTGTGATTATATTATTATATTCTTGTAGACCGATTTAGAATTACGTTGTAAATGTTGATCATTCTCTATACAAAGTATAGAAGAGAATAGAAATGTAAGCAAGATGGGTCAAGGAGCACAGCCCCTTGTGAGGCTAAAATGGCCGAGTTATATATTAATTGCAACGTAATTTTTAGGCTAACCCGCATTAGAAAAAATGTCACAATTTTATGTAACGAAATATGTAACGAAAAATTTAACGACCAAACTGTCTTAATTTTATATAATGAAAGTTAAATGTTAGAATAGGATTTTTGTGGTTATGTTATTTTTTGTGTGTGTTGATACCAGTAAGAATTACGTTGTAAATTTTGGTCATTTTATACAAAGTATAGAAAAGAAAGAAACAGAAATGAAAACCGGAGGGGTCAAGGCACAGCCCTTTGCGAGGCCAAAATGGCCGATTTATATATATATATATATATATATATATATATATTTAACTCTAACAGTTTCATTAATGTAACTTACAGATCGCGAAAATAGACGGTTGAAGAAATCACGCATAACTTGTGACAATCGCGGATTACTGAACTAAAAGTTATAGTCGTATTTTTTTTTTTTTTTTTAGATAATCTCTTAGCCGCGTTATTAACTCACCCCACAAAAAATACTGGCCGGACTGTATTCTTCCTTAAAACCTTGTTCAATTTTGTTTGTAATACTTTCGCTAATAGGCGTAATCAGTATTTCTTCCTTTTTTTAATTTTCAATACCCCCCTTTTTTTAACTTATCCTTTATGCTATAGGCTTCTTTGATAATTTTCAGTCATTTCTTTACCACACTCGTTCTTACAACGGTATAAAGGATTAGAAGGGATTATACCTCCTGTTAGGATTTGTTCAAAAACATTTATATTATTTAAAAAACTAAATCACTATTAAAATACGAAACTTATATCGTAATTATAGTCATTAATATAGTTTCTTATAGATATTCACCCACGTTGCATTTTATCAATTTCGAAAAATGACAACAGCGAAGATAATGTAAAAGTTGATTCGAGCAGGAAGCCGGTAATTGGTCGGCGGTTATAATGACAGAACGGTTCTCATAACCAATCAGAAGCTCGATTAAGATGATGATGCGCTGTTTGTTATTACCGTGTCTTGACGATGGATGGAAGAGCGCTCCATTCGAATTGACCGTGAATAATTGTAACGCGTGATTTTTCTACCGAAAATGAACGAATAATCGTTATCACCGCATCATTATCTCATTGTATCCATAGAGGAACCAAGGTGTATCATTATTGTATCGACTTGTACACCATATATCGATCAAATCGTAAAAATAATTGTCTACCTTAATATAACCGAGAATTTCACTATGGTGAAAAAAAGGAAAGAAAAAAAGTTTTCCATTACTAACGCGTGTCTGTTGGAGCTTAACGCCTCATCACAGACGCTTAATTCGTTCATCAGACCGAGAAAGCTACCGCCTTCCGTCGCCCTCTAATGGTTGGGCTTTTAATAGTTCTTCTTCTACTAGTAATTCCACCTCCATTAATAGTAATTCCTTAGTTCATGACGCTTCCAGTTCTAGTTCCGCTTCTACTTCCAAAGTTCCTTCTTCTACTGTTCTTCCTACAGCAAATTTTATAGCTGAAGCGATTTTAGATCTTCTTGCGTCCAATAACATTGATTCTTCTCCTTCCCTTGTTGACTCCCTACCTCTCTTTTTATCTAACTACATTCACCTTAATTAGTCTTTCTTCTCACTTTTGTTATAAAGTGAAAGTGAATGCAACCGGGGCTAGCCTTTTCTTTCCCATTTCGTTTTTTCTCTGCTTTTTCTGTCTTTATTTCTTTCCATTTTCTGTTTTCTCCCTATTCTCTTTTTAAGATCACTATTATTATTACTATCAATATTTCCTTTCATATTAATTTCCTCCTTTTCCAGATTTTAAGACTCCTGAATGTATTGCCCAGAGGCGGACAAGCAGCAGTTGCTTTTTTTACATTTCAATGTACTGACGCTGCTGTGACTAAAATCACTGCCGGGCTCAGATATATTGGTTTTATTCGTATCATGATGCATTGTACTCTTGTCTTTTGCCGGATTTTAAGATACTTGGGTGTAATGCCCAGAGGCAGACATGTAGTAATTTATTTTTTCACATTTCAATGTACTGACGCTGCTGTGACCAAAATCACTGCCAGGCTCAGATATATTGGTTTTATTTGTGTCGTTCTGCATTGTACTCTTGTCTTAATATTTTTGAGACCGCAGCACTTTGACACTGTTTTACGCTATTGTAATTTACATTATATTCTCGAAAAGTTGAGACAATTATCGAGAATCATAGCGACTACGAATTTCGCTCTGTTATGCAACTTAGCTGCAATGGGCTCCGAATCATTTTGTCCGTTGTCTCTAAAATCCTGTTCCTTACTTTTCATTTTCTCTTTTATTTATTCCAGTCTAGCATCCATCGCCGTCCTTTTTTCATCAACAGTCTATTTTTGTTTAATTGTTTTTATTTGTTCCTTCCCTTTTCTTATTAACTTTCCTCTCATCTTGCTAGCCCCAATTTTCCTCCACCCATTAAAGTTTCTTTCCTTCTGTCTTTCTTTTTTATATTGTAATTATTATTTTTTTTTCTACTCTACCTTGCTGTTTTTCTTCTGGCACTCTCTTCGCTTCTCTTCCTTTTCCTCCCCCTCTATCTTTTTGTTTTTTTTTATTTCTTTTTCCTTTCCCTACTCAAGTCTTTTCCTTTTATAATTTACTATGCCGGGTACTTTTAATATTTTACAGTGGAACTGTCGCAGCCTTAGAGCCAACAAAAATGCATTAGAGGGTCTGTTAGACATTCATAGTATTAACGTTGCTCTCATTTCGGAAACGTGGCTACGGTCGGATATGAATATTAATTTTCGTGGGTATAAGATAATCAGATGCGATCGTGACGATGGTTATGGTGGATCTGCTATTCTTATTAGGAACGGCATTCTATTTAAATCTCATGATGTTTCCTTTAATTCCCCTTCTAGTCCTAATCAGCCTAATATTGTACACATTTCCATTCCTTCCAATGCAGCTCGTCCGCTTAATATTATTTCTATTTATGTTCCCCCTAGTTGCGACCTTCGTCACTTCCCTCTCGTTTCTTTCCTCAGGTCTATCCCGCATCCGTTCATCATTGGGGGTGACTGGAATGCTCGGTCGCTCTCATGGGGCTGCTCAAACCATAACAACAACGGTACTGCTCTTGAAAATCTTGTTCTTTCTAATGATTTAGTCCTTCTTAATGATCTCTCTCCTACCTATTACAAGAGCGCATCTAGTTATAGTACTCTCGATTTAACTTTCTCATCTCCTTCTATTGGTTTTGATTACAATTGGTCAACTCTCATGGGTTCCTATGGTAGTGATCATATTCCTATTCTAATTACTCCCCAGAATCCTCCTTCTTCTCCTTGCTTTAAACCTCTCAATTACCTTCGATGGAACCTACCGAAAACTAATTGGGCTCTGTTTCACTCCTTAGTTGATTCTATGCTTCCTAAACTTCTAGATGGCTCTGATCCTGTACTCCATTACCATCTATTCCTAAATTCGATTACAAATGCTCTATCGCTGTCTTCTCCTTCCCGTAAACCGTCATCGTCAGGCCATCGTGGATCAGCATCGTCCCTCTGGTGGAACGAAGAATGCAATGCCGCTTTCGATCATAGTCGCGCTACATTTAGAATTTTCCGATCAAATCCTACACGCGAAAACTTTCTTGCCCACAAAAGGGCCAATGCAAGGGCTAGGTTTACTCTAAAATCGTCTAAGAAATCCTCTTGGAAAAATTTCTGTTCATCTTTTTCGAGAACTACTCCTCTCAAGTATATCTGGAAAATGGCCAGAGCTTTCAAATTCCCTTCTTCTGAACGTCCTTCTATCCATACTATTTCCTCCGACAGTTTGTCTTCTTTTCTTGATGCTGTTGCTCCTGCTTATGTTCCTAACGTTGATGAATCCTGCCCGTTTCCTGTTATGGAAAACCCTAATTCTCATTCTCTTTCCTCTGCGTTTAATATTAATGAATTAAAATCCATTCTCAAAAAATCTTCCAGCCCCACTCCAGGTCGTGATGGTATTCCCTTCTTTGTCCTAAAAAAGTTATCCGATCTTGCTCTCCGAACCCTTCTTTGTATATTCAACTCCTTTTTGTCCAGAGGAGTCACACCTCCTGACTGGAACACCTTTATTATCATTCCTATCCCTAAGAAAAACTCCTCTCTTCGTCCGATCTCCCTAGCATCGTGTCTCAGAAAACTGTTTGAGGGCATGCTTAACAAGCGCCTGATCTGGTGGCTCGAACACAATAATGTTTTTCCTTCTAATATGTTTGGTTTCCGTCCAGGCTTAGGTCCTGCTGACTGCGTCAGTCTGTTTGTTTCCTATATCTATAAATCTTTCATCGATAAACAGTACACTCTAGCTACTTTTATCGATGTTTCCAGTGCTTTTGATAATGTCCATCTCCCTACTCTTCGAGATAGAATGATAGCAATTAACATCCCGACGCATTTTTGTTCCCTCATTGTTAACTTGATGTTAAATCGTACTATTCTCCTGTCTTCTTCTTCGTTCGAGGTTACAAAAGTTGTTTCACGTGGTCTTCCACAAGGATCCTGCCTTAGTCCTACTCTTTTTAATATTTATACTATTTCTGTTGCTTCTCTTTCTATGAACTCCTCTTCCTTATTTTTTGCCGATGACATTCTTCTCTTTTCCTCATCCCGTGATATCGTAGATGCTAACGAAAGTGTTAATTCGTCTCTAGCTACTTTGGAACAATCTCTTTCCTCTTTGAACCTTTCTATTTCCCCTTTAAAATCCTCTTGTATTGTCTTTTCTCTTCGTCCTTTTAATCCCGCTTTAGTCTCTGTATCCTTAAACTCCAATCTTATCCCTCGTAGGGAATGCTTCTGCTATCTCGGTGTATTTCTCAATAGTCGTCTCTCCTTTTATGAACATATTAATTTCCTTTCCTCTTCTGCCCTTAAAAGACTAAACTTACTGAAAGCTCTTTCTCCAACAAAATGGGGAGGCGATCCCTTTCTCCTTATTTCCTTGTACAATTCGATTATCCGTTCCAAATTCGACTACTGTTCCTTTATCTATGGCTCTGCCTCAAAATCACTTCTTTCCAAGCTGGATATAATTCAAAATTCTTGTATTCGTCTTTGCCTTGGTGTTCTTAGATCTTCTCGAGTACCAGCAGTTCTCGCTGAGTCTAACTCGCCTCCCCTTTTCATTCGCAGATCCTATTTAGGTTATCGTTTCTTGTGTAAACGCCTACCGTTATCATCCTCCAAACTTATTCCTTCATATCTTTCTATTCTGCAAAACTGGCGTTTTACTCCCAAGAAAATTCCTATTCTAGCCCACATTGCTTTGCGGCTAAATTCCTTCTTATCCTGCACAATTTCTTATAACAATCTCCCTTACTTTTCTTTCAATTTTGCAGATCTCTCCAATCCTCCCAATGTATTCTACTTTCCTTTTTCCTCCAAATTCCTTTCCTATCCAACAGATATACAGGAATTCCATAGTTATATCGAATCCCGTTTTCCTTCCCATATTGCTATTTTTACGGATGGTTCGAAGGGGCCTAATGGAGTTGGAGCTTCTTTCATCATTCCGAGCATTAATTTCTCTGAATCTTTTCGTCTCCCTTCCTTTTGTACTATCTTTACGGCCGAGTTAACGGCCATTTTACGTGCCATAATCCATATTTCCTCACATCGTTCTTCTTCTAAATTTTTAATTATCTCTGACTCCATGTGTGCTCTTAAAGCTATTTCCTCTCATTTCCCCTCTCACTCCTCTGACCTTTTCATCCTCCGTATTCGCTCTCTCATTCACACTCTCTTCTCACTTCACGCTATCCGCATTGAAATGCTCTGGGTCCCCAGTCATATGGGGATAGAGGGTAACGAAATGGCTGATTCTTTGGCTCAGATTGCTGTATCCTCCCGCTTTTTTTTCTCTAAAATTCCCGTTTCGAATTTACTCCCATTGTGCAAAAAGTTTCATGTTAGATTTTGGTCAGATTTTTACGTTTCCTCCTTTTCTAATCATTCTTCCTTTTATTTTTCCATCCAACCTAATCTTCCCACGCGGCCTTGGTTTTACGATTTTCCTTCGCTTCACCGCTCCGTTATTGTTCCTATTATCCGTTTACGTCTGAATCATACTCTTCTTCCTTCCTCACGCTTTCGTTTTCATCTCGCTCTTTCCCCTTATTGCCCTCTTCATCCTGACGACGTAGCCGTCTGTGATCCTGACCATATCCTCTTTGAATGTCCATCCCTCGTGAACGAACGTACCTCTTTGTATTCCAATCTGCTGTCACTCAAACTCCCTACTCCTTATTGTGCCTCGTATATCTTATCGTTTCCGTCGATCTCAGTTGTCCCTATCCTCAGTTCTTTTATCTTATCTATAGCTGACCGAATCTACATTTAACTGATCCTTCTCCTTCCTTTCGTTTCTGGGCGAAGATCCTTTGTTGATATGCCCAAAGGGGGGTTAATAAAAAAAAAAAAAAAAAAAAAAAAAAAAAAGCTACACGACTAAAAATCCGCCATTTTCATCGATGATTTTCCGATACCAGCTCCACAGTTCGCGCTCGGACTAATTACAAATAAACGCCAATTCTACCGTCGCGATCGTTGTAAATAATTGTTTTCGTAGCGAGTGAATAGCCCGTTCATAACTGGAAGCACTTCTGTTTTACACACGTGTGTGTTATGAACTGCTTCAAAGATGACTTGGTTTCGCGGGTATAAAGTGATCAAGCCACTATTGTTGATTAAATATTATTCGATAAATCAAACCGCGACGAGGATGGTAATGAAAACAAGTAAATGGACGGATACAAATGACGGTATCACACCCCTGAAATATTTGATTGCTCAACAGGCTATTGTGATCATCGATAGGAGCGGACTGAAAGCAATGCAGGCTCTCGAACCCGATTCCATTCCGATCATATCGGCTTCTATGCCATTATATTTTGAGCGCTCGCCAAATGATACACATACATACACAAATCGTTCAACTCAAATCGTCAATTATTTAATTCGGTAGCGTCGGAGGAAAAACCTACCTGAACGAGCATATTTAATATATTCGGTAAAGAAGAGAAACAGATACAAAAGCCTGTTCTGCCTCAATGGAGAAAACGAAAAATTAAATGTTCATTTTTGTTCGATTTGTAATGTACATTTTTTCGCGAAAGCACTATTAGTTATTATTATATTTTAAATTAAAATCGGTTCGTGAGCGAAGAAGGCGCTAATAAGCCCTATAAAAAATAAAATAAAAAAAAAAGTTTGTCAGAATTTCGCAAATTTCATAATATACCTACCGGGCAATCCACGTGTTCACACCACGATTCAAATATTTCTGAGTTTTAGAAAAATCAAATATACATATAAACATATTGTTTTTTTTGTTGCTTTTTTTTTTTTTTTTTGAATATCGGAACAGTCCTAGTGGTGTTTTATTGTCTATAGTTTCTAAAGTTATATTTTTACTTAAGAAAATTAAAAATTAACGAGTTTCAGGGAAATTTGCCTCCACCGACAATGCATTAGGTGCCAAAAAAATATCCATACCTTACGCGAGAGAGAAAAGTGTCAAAAGCAGACAATTAGTTATAAATTTTAGTATTCAACTCAAATTATTAGATGTAAAAAGAAAAAAAAAAAAAAAAGATAAAAGTTAAAACAATATGTTTTTTTCAAAAAAAAAAAAAAAAAAAAAAAAGAAGAAAACTGTTACCTAAAAGGGGATATTTTGATTTTTCTTTTTGTTTTATGTGTAAAAACCACTATGCTGCATCGTACCTGAAATATTTTACCTAATTCCGGTTCGAGAATAAAACTGTTACTTCTTGAAAGGATATTTTGATTTTTATTATAAAAGTTTTTAAATACTGAATAAACAAATAAACAATAATAATTCGTGTGATGCAGTAATGGGAGTCCATGAATATGTCGAAATAATTGAGACGAAACCGGTTGAACAGAATTTTAAATATTTAATATTCATTATTTTTTAACTATTTTTATAAATTTCAAGATGTAATTTTTAATTTATAACTTAATAAATATGTTGTATATATATATATATGTGTGTGTGTGTCGTAAATTTCAGTTCGAATAATAAAAAATTAGCATTAACCGCATCACACGGATTATTATTTGTTTGTTTATATAGTATTTTAACTTTTCTTTGTTTTATGTAAAAAACCATACTATGTTGAAATATTTTACCCACTCACGGTACCAGCAATATAGACATAACTATTTTTTAATATAATTGTAATATTTACTTGTAATTTAATATTTAATATTTAATTTAATTCAATTTTTCGGCTCCTCGGCGAAGTGATAGTTTTTAGTATTTTCGATATGGTGTAGGATTCGAGTTCTAGTCGAGCGAAACCAGGGTAACGTTCCAAGTAATCGCTAGTCGAATCGTGCACCCTGACGAGGTGGCGGAGTCTAATGTTCTGCAAAGTTATCAGCTACGATGTAGTAAGGCTTAAAACTGCATAATAACCGAACCAATTTTATTCTAGTCCTTCTTTCATCAGTCGATTTATTCAACACGATGGAAGTCGTAGCACCGCTTGAAACTTGTTCGCAAGATGAATTCTATACGATAGATTCACATTTCATTCTCTCTTCGTGTGTGTAGAATAGTTTAGAAAATGAACGAAATCAGACGAAATGAGCCAATGAACGGGTCATTTTTGTCAACAAAAGTCATCCGCGATAGATCCTAATGAGAAAACACAATCGCTGCAGCAACTGAAATGGCTGTCTTAAAAATATTATTCCTCGTGCAATCGGTTCCTTGAAAACGCCGCGAGTGAACTGAAATCTCGCCTGTCGTCCGAAGAGAGTCACCTTCTCTTCTATCGCGACACTGCTCCCGACGAAAACAAGGTGCATCCTAATCATTTATACTCCACCAGCACGTCCCGAAGCATCAGGACAAATAAGTGCCCGATCCTCACACTAATAACACTCTTCACTGGTAAGAAGCGCATTTCGCCCCCCACCATAAGCCCCCTTTTTTTTTCTTTTTTCTTTTTTTTTCTTTTTTCTTTTTTTTTAATTATCATAAGCGTACACAATCAAGAGACTCATTCGGAATGATAACAGCGAGAACGACGATGATTCCCAGTAATGATGATGACCGGCTGAGAAAAATATTATCCTCCCCACCGCTGTGGGGTAACCGCGAAATACGGAGGAGGCACGGATCCGTAGAACAATGCGAGTATTAAATTGCACTGGCCCGGTAGGCAAGAGGACGAGCCATTTGAGGTAAGGTTCATTAACACCCGAGCTAATAGTCTGCTGGGAATACTAATCTAGATTCACCATCTCCTAAGCCTTAATTACTATCTGAATACCATCGTATGCCCCGCCGCGCCTACCGTGTTCGTTTTTCGCTTTTTTGCCTTTCCAGCTCGCCTTCCGTGTAACGCAGCGTTTAACGCGGCACAAAAAACAACGGACAACTTGCGGATGGCCGCGGACTGTTCGCGCGCAGTCCGTGTCCGACTGCGTGCTTGCAGACAATTGCGCTGCTGCGAAACGAGAGCCGTGTGTGTCCACAGCTGCTGCAGCGGCCACCGAAATTGACGAGACGGTCGCTCGGCCGAGGCTGAAGCCGGCTTATTTATTTTATCTATTATTTTATTCCATCATCTTCGTGCTCGGTTCCGTTTGTCGCGTGACGTCATCGCATTAATAACTGAGAAGCGGAACCGTTGTGGCTAGCGGCTCCGTCGTCAACGTGTGTGACTGGCCCCGGGCGGAGATGGCCGATCAATCTGTGTCCATCCTCGTCCGGAGGTGGACATATACAGTCATCGTGTCCATTTCGGTGTATCTTCATCGTCACAGCGAATAACTCTCTATTTTCTTCGCTGCACGCCTTTTAGGCTTCGCTGATTTCCACGCACTGATTTCCCAACACGACCAGCGCCCGGCCCTGTTGTCGATTTCACGTTTCCCGCCAATTACCCTTATTGTGTGTTGCTGTTACGCTGCACGTTTTTTAATGTTCGCTCGTCATCTCATTATTATCGCATCGCGAATAATAAACCGACGAGGATTAGGAGGAGGAGGTCGCCTCCGCGCCCCCCGTCGCCCGCTAAAGCGTTCCATCCGCCGAAGAGCGACATTGTTTTATATATTCTCTCTCTCGCACGATGAAAGCGCTCGGAAGAGCCGAGAATCGTAGCGGAAAATCGATTTTTAGCTTTTTTAACTACTTCTGCGAAATCGGTGTCCCAGAGAAAGTGCCGAGCACGCAAAGTCGCTTCAACTTCGACCGGTACACGCTTCCTCGGCAAGTTAATAATAATAACAATAATAATAATAATACGTTAGAGATGCCGGTTATGCGGTAATTCCGTCTCGGATGCGTTTGAATAATTTCACAACTTCCGACAACGTCAGCTGCAGAAATGGAAAATTATAAACTCGGACGCACCGCGGAGAATACCGTTTTTCACAGAGCGAGTGATTTCCCATCCTCGCGACTGTAGCAGCTGGGGGTCAGTTGCGCAGTCTGCATAGGCAGATTTGTTTTGTCCGGTCTGTAAAAATGCCGTCACTTGACGGGAACTGGACAGCTGTTCTCACGTGTGGCCTTTTCGAAAATGGTAATCAAAATTACGCGATTTCTGAGAGTACCCGCGGTCCCTGTGCAGCAGTTGATGGAGTTGAGCGCTTTAAAGTAGGCATAGGTATAATAACTCTGGGGCACAGTTATATCCTCAGAAATATATCGAGCACAGAGTCCGATGATATATCTCGGACGATTTGCGATTTAAACTCCGAAAGGCGTGAGCTGTGTGCATGGGCACTCTATGTTCAAGGACGTTTTGTTGCTTTGTACGTTCTGCTACACGGAGTCGGACTTGAATACGTAGCTGAAGACGATTATTATGAGATACGCTACTCTGACGGAGCTACCCGAAATTGCTCTAATCGGAGTCGATGAAAAGTACTATAAAGGGGACAGACAGTTTTAATCGCTGTACGGCTTCAGTCGGGTGCCATTTAATCAGGCCGACACTATTTCAGGAACGATGAATATTTCCCGTCGATAGTCATTTATTTTTTTCCCCGCTAATAACTTTCCCGAAAGCTCGAAATATTTACAAACCGGTTATAAAGAGTCTCTTGAACAATAAAAAATAAAAAATTGTTTTTTTTTTGGGGATTTTTTTTTTTTTTTTGCAATATTCGCCGACTTTCGTGGGAACATCTGAAAACGATTCTTTCTCTTTTGAACATCCAGTGAAAACCGCCTTGACACGATTGTTGCAGATATTAAAAATTCTTACGTACGTTTAGCAAAAACTGTCAAATTTCGGTCCAGTGAGCTTCATAGCTACTAATATCGTCCGTACGTGAATTCGATATATTCATATCAGCTACTTCGTATTGCGGAAAATATCCTTAAAATTCGCGCTCCAAATATCTGCTCTCCGAATCGGAATCAAATCGGAAGAATCTGCAACCGGTTTCTCCGTGCGATTACGATAGAATCACCGTTGACGACGAAAACATCCTCTTTGCGCTAAGCTGACCAATCACCGAATTCCCACATCTTACACGACATTCTTAGAGAAGAAGCCCTTTCGGAAAATGTGCCTATCACGGTAGAGCAGAAAAAAACCAGAAAATGAAAAACGTCACACTTGTTTTATTCGTGATTCTCCTAATTTCAATAATCCGGTAGCACAAGACGTTTGTCCGCGTCGCGACCTTTTTGAAACCAGCTAACCACGTCGTTAATCAGCTGCTGTTTATAGCGGATTCAATGAGCTATGAAGGACGACAAGTGTGCGCGCTTTTCTTTACTCCCCCCTGATAGTCTTCTTCTTTGGATGAGCGATGGGATTTTTTATCTATAAAACGATTACACTTTGGAAAAAAAATCACGAACGAGCTCGTGATCAATCCTGAAGGGTGTGGGTCAACGTCGCGTAATCCTCGACTGACCTGCCTGTACATCGTTCGCAATGCGAAACTTATCCTTCACGCTATCCTGTCTAATTTATTAATTAAAGTGACCCCACACCTATTAAACTGGCATCTAACACTGATAAGAAATTAAAAACGAATTAATTTGCGAAACAAATCCGATGATTATGCTTATTCATATACATATATATAATGTTACACTCCGACACACAATATCGGATGATTTTTATTTTCAGGCGAATTATGTAATTTCCGCTTTTTTCGGGAATTAATTTTTTCGGGAATTAATTTTTCCGCAATTATCAAATCAAAACGATTCATTTCACTAGGGCCCGAATGTTTCCGAACCATCGGCATTCCCCCTCGTCACATCCCAGTTATGTATGCAACCACCTGTACATTTATACCTGCAGTTTTAACAATTTTGATGACGCAACACACAGCTCTGTAAAAAATTTCTCCGTCAAAGAAATTTTTCCCGATGCAACTCTTCATTTCTCCGTTTTTACTCGCTTTTATGAATTACCAATACTGTGAAATAATTTTCAAATATTTTAGAGAGAGTCATTCATGAAATGGTCGCTTATTATTTTTACATATATTATATAATATACAGGTGTTTCGGTTTTATTAATATTTCTCGTAGTAAATATGTATGTCTGAAACACAAGTATGTGATCTCAGAACTTTTCCTCATTCGGATACAGAGATTTTTTCATTCGTTGTGCCCCAAAATTTAACAGAAAATATTCTTTTGAAACTTGAAGAGAAAAAAACATGATATATTCATATATTTATTAATAATAATAATAATGGTAATACTAATACTAGTAATAGTAATAACAATAATAATATAAGTAGGGGTATGGTAGTAAAAACAGTAAAAACAAAAGTAAATACGCATAAAATTTGACAAAGTAAAGTAAAGTCCCTTACCCTTAACAGGGCTTCGGGGATTGTTACGTTAAAGTTCACCCAGTATACTGAGCCTAATGGATTTGATGAGAATAGTGGGGCCTGTTCTTTTCTTGCAGACGCCTTTTCTTTCCTAGATTTCTCCGGTATAACCAATTTCAGATTAGGTATAAACTTGGGACCGACTCAAATCTAAAACAAGACAACATCCGAACTCGCCTCCTCTGATTTAGTAGCCAAGCTTAACCACTGGGCTACCGCGCTGCCAAAATTTGACAAAAATGATCTTTAAAATCTGAAATTTTATTCCCTTTATTGGTTGCGGCTTGTTCGTTTCTAAACTCCTTTTGCGCTTAATGAAATAATGTTATATTATCCTTAATTGCCGTAGTGCACAAAAATTTACAACAGGTAATTGAAACGCCAGGTCTAATAAAGGCGGAGCAGCTCAGAAAGGTGTTGTCAGTCAAACTGAAAAAAGAAATTTTTTAGTTTTAACTTTCACTTTTCTCCATTAAAATGAAACCGCGTAACATTGACCTCAGCTACGGATGGTCTGCCTTAAATGTTGTTTTTGCGGAGGAGGTTGCGCCCTTATTGAGGAAAAGGAATGGAAAGTCTCAGAGTTTGTTCATTGTTCTCGAGTAGATTCGTAGCGTGCGAGAATTAGGACCCGGGATATGGGAAAATTTAAAAGTTTTAGAGAACACATATCACATGTATAGGGCGTGAAGAGTTTTTCTGAGAATTAAGGCGATTCTAGTGTGATCAACGTGAGACTGACGGTTCCACTTCTTTTGATCAGTTAGTACGAACTCTGTGGGCAAAGTTTATTCCATATGTTTTAACCGGCGAAATAAAATAGAAATCGCGATATCTGGAGTGAGGAAACAGGTGGCATACTTCTTTTATGAGGCGAGAAATTCAACGATGCTGAAGCCCGGTATCTACCCTGAGATAATTCAATTCTTAGGGCGACGACAATGACGACGAGAAATGTCTTTTGCGGTGAGATGCTACGATTTTAAATGGATTTGTCGTAGGAGGCAGGAAAGCAAGGGTGTCGGGTAAGAACATCTAAATTAGATCGGAGTGCAAAAGTCAACGGTACGTGTGACCACCTAGCAAACAGTTCGGATTGAAGGGGTTTTTTTTTTATGGTACAATTTGGAGAAGTTGTACGGAGTTTAAAATTTTCATTCTTGCGGGATAAAAATTGAAAGTGCTTCAACGCGAGGTAGGTATAATAATACATCGGCGGAATTTGAGGAGCAGAAATCGGATTTCAAACGATTAGCAAATTGATACATTCTCGTCTGAGATGACACAGGCCATTCACCAGTCTCGCATAAAAGGCACTGCGGGCTGGAGAAGTACGAAATGCTCCGGTGTAGCTGTGGCTAACTCCGGACACAGTTATATCCTCAAAAATATATCCGGCACAGCCGGGAATGTATCTCCGATGATACTGATTTAACATGCATCTCAACTGCGAAAGAGGTCACACAACGAGCAAATGTCGTCCTTCGGATTTACCTCTGATGGGGTGATTTATAATGTATCTCATCACTCCGGAAGGCGAATTCAAGGACGTCCTATTTGCTCGTTTGGAGTGCTACACGGAGTTGCAGTTAAATACACAACCGAAGATTGCGATTATACATACGAGGTATACATTGTGGCGGAGATGGAGTTGAGAAGCGGGGATATACATCTGTAGTCGGAAAAGACATATATATATATATATATATATATGTCTCTTATAGCGGAGTTGATTTGCGCATCTCTACACTGGCGGTAGCCAACATGTTGTTTAATTTTTGTAAAATGATTTCCGTCGTGGAAAATTACTGCTCCACAGTCATACTAGACCGAACGGGTGTACTCGGTCCACACCGCCGTAAGAGGTGTGTGACAATGTTCCTAACCCCGGTTAAGTTTTTTAAAACAAGATTTCTCGTGAGTATCTCTATATGGGGGGGGGTACCATATTGATAAAGCCAAGTGATTCAAATCATTCCGGTACCGTTCATATTTTAAGATCAGAAGTTGGATGAAATGTTCAGGCCATTTTCGGTGGCTCCCCCATTTCCGCTGACAATTTATCGTGCCTTGTATCATTTGGTGACCGAGCGCGGATTAATACTTCAAAGAAGAAAACAGCCCCGAAAAAATCAAAGAAGGGAAACCAAAAAAAAAAAAAAAAAAGACGTTTCCTCCGGTCTAATTTTAATTTGATGTGACCTCTTCCAGCGCGTCATTTCTCACTGGGGCTCATTGTCAGCGGCGGAAAATCTTCTGCGACTATTTCACAGCGCAGCGTGTTAGGGTCGCGGAGAACGGCGAAACGGAAAAACAGTGAAAAACCTCGAACGCGAGTTCGATGTTAACAGCGATAGCTTTGCCGGCGCGTAAAATAACATCGATGGCGATGTATCATCAAAAGGCCCGGATGGCTTTGCGCGCATTCTTGTTCGTTGCCGTAAAATTATCCTTTACTGTTCGCCGTATGGCCGTAGTGGTCGTAGATGCCGTTCGATCGTTTGCCATTTCCTTTCGTCGTCGTCGTCGTCGTCGTTCGCTAATCGTGTTAAATCGCGTGTGGAATTTTTCGAACACAACTATTAAATGATCGCATGCGAACCGGTCGTAAATAAGAGATGATACGACCAGATAAAACCAGCTTTAGCAACACCGTTTGACACGTGAAATTACGCACATTGTACGGCGCGCTGTGCGCTGCGGGCAAACGGCATTTCAAAAAGTGGAGGCAAAGTACGAGAATAAATGAAAACCAGCGGAAAGTATTACACAGAGTTGTGACAGCTTTATAAAAAGAAATATGTTAATATAAATACTAATCACGAATCGTTGACGTTGCTCGCCTCTGATAATGTAATAACTACGTAATTATACGGCTGAATCGGGTATTTTAATGTACGTATAAAGCAACAATTTAAAAGGCCGCATTGTCGTCAGTCCGCAATTGTTCTATCGAGGCGATTCATTATTATTATTATTTTCAAAAACCAGCTTTGTCTAAACGAAAACAACAATTAACGCAAAAACAAAACGAAAAACGCAAAAAGAAAACGAAAAACAACTAGTTTCTACATTTTTCATTTATATGTTTCTTTTCTCTTTTTTCTTTTTTCCTGCGGGAAATATTAATTTTTCGCTTCTTTTTCCTTACTTAATGGCCTCACATTTTTTATTAACCGCATACACGCTAAATGGATGATAAATATACGCGCCTGTTGTTACTCTCCTTCTACGTGACAGAGACCATTTTTGATAAAGGTAGGCTCTTAAAACCGGTCTCGACTAATTAACGAAATTCCGCCTAGCGCCTCCTCGCATTCTAAGCGCAATTACCGTGTTTCCGAACTACTGTCCATTATTAAATTAAAGCCGGATTTCGCGAATGGAAATCGTTCAATATCAAAAGTGAAAAGTCCTAGAACTTTTTATTCTTTTTTTTTTTTTTTTTTTTTTTGGATAATCTCTCCTGCAATTTTTTATTGCCGGCAGAACCGCCGTTGGGCCTAATAACCGGGGGGCCAAAATTTCGAAGATGGTGAATTTTTTTTTGGTTTTTCCCTAACTTATTTGCGCACTCGACAATTAACCGGCAGAGAGCGCAATGAGGATTTGTTTGCCAAAAAAACCGGTCCACAGAGCGAAATAGCCTTCTGCATATCACGTGAGCAGCAACATCCGTTATCAGAGAAATTTCTTTTTGATAAATCGCGTAATAACAACTCGCAGAAGATTGAAAAAGAACTCGTGATAATGCGGTAGTAAAAACGGAACTAATAAAATTAATAAAAATGTAAAACCAATTTCTCTCGTATTAATAAGGATAATTTTTAGACACACAACTGGGCGGTGGTAGGTTTTTATCTTCTAATCCAATGCGTATAAGGAAAAGAGTCGTTTTTAAATCGTGCGAACCTTGAGCGACACACGAATCTTCTATTTCTAGAAAAGAAGTTTTTTATTTTTAATAAAACTATGTGTCATTATCGTGATCCGAAATTCTTTTCACAAATTACCCTAAAGGTTTACGTAATCATGATTGTGTGTGTGTGTGTGTGTGTATTGTACATTAGAGAAATAAGGAGTTAAAAAGAGAAGATAAAAAATATAGTTAACGACTCTGCATAGCTTTTATATTATGTATTGGAAAAACGAAATAAATAACACAAAACGAACATTTCAGTAAGTGTTCTTTTCCTATTTTCTTCCATTTCCACATTAGAATGTTCCTTCCTTTTCTTCTTGTTATGATCGTCCCAGTTAATTAATCAGCGCTTTTTAGCCCCCTCCCCCCCGTCAAAAAAAAACATCAAACAAAAACTCTTTATACAAATACCTCCAGTACCTTGCTAGTTTTATAATTATTTCTCCATTTAATAAAATTGTGTTGCTCCTGTAGAACCTGAACGATCTCAGAAATAAAATACTCTTTACTACGAAAAAAATCTGTATTTCCAAACAACCTCTAAATCAGTGAAAAATTCCCAAGTCCGGCCAACCTTTATTTATTGTGAGAATCCCGCTAAATAAGAAGAGTAGTCGACTAATTATTTAACCTCTTTCTCTTTTTTTTGGGTGCGTAAAAACCGGCTGGTCCATTATATTACTAAAAATGAAGAAAAAAAAATGAAAACTATTAAAATTTCGCGAGATTTTCAATTTTCTTAACGCGAATTATCACTATTCTGACATTCCCTTTACTCTTTTCCATTACACTATGGTGTGATTGGTTAATAATAGGGTTATTCTTTAGCGGGGCTGCTGAAGGTGTTCGAAAATTCAGACCTAGCAAATGCGTAAAAGATTTGTAGGGAAATATTATAAGCTGTAAAAAAACTAGGTAAAAAAAAAATAGGGGAAAGTTGTTCATGTTAATGGAAACTTTTTACCGTTGCTCTTGGTAATTATTTAAACTTTCGGGATTCCTCTAATAAACTTGCTCTCAAACAGCTGCGCTGTAGCGCAATAGAATGGGGAAAGGTATTTCAGTAGGACCTAGTTCGAATCCCATAAATTAAGTGTATATATATAGATATATTTTTTTTAGGGCTCGCCTAACGAGATCATTGATCCAGCGCGCCACAGTTCGTAAAATCATCAATAAAGAAATTAGATTTTAATACGATTACAAGTGGAGGAAAGGAAGAAGACAATCTCGTAGAGACAACTATATACAGAAATAGAAAGAATGGAGGAAGCATTATAGGGGATAGGAAGGCTTAAGAGCTGAATGCCTGAGCGCTCGATGGAAGGAGCGGAACATTCGAAAAAAATATGATATTAGCGTACTAAATTGCTGTCATCCAAGTGGAAAAGACGAAATAGAGAAAATCAGAGGAAATCAGAGGAAATAAGAAGTAATGAGAAGAAATAAGAGGAAATCAGAGGAAATAAGAAGTAATGAGAAGAAATAAGAGGGGAAATAAGAGGAAATCAGAGGAAATAAGAAGTAATGAGAAGAAATAAGAGGGTAAATGAGAGGAAATGAGAGGAAATAGGAAGTGATGGGAAGAAATAAGAAGGGAAATAAGAAGGGAAATAAGAGGAAATCAGAGGAAATAAGAAGCAATGAGAAGAAATAAGAAGTAATGAGAAGAAATAAGAGGAAATAAGAAGTAATGTGAAAAGAGGGGAAATAAGAGGAAATCAGAGGAAATAAGAAGTGATGAGAAGAAATAAGAAGGGAAATAAGAGGAAATCAGAGGAAATAAGAAGCAATAAGAAGAAATAAGAAGTAATATGAAGAAATAAGAGGAAATAAGAAGTAATGTGAAAAGAGGGGAAATAAGAGGAAATCAGAGGAAATAAGAAGTAATGAGAAGAAATAAGAGGAAATAAGAGGAAATGAGCGGAAATAAGTGGAATTAAGAGATAGGCGAGAAAGAGAGAATGGAAGTAAGTTATGATTAAGGCGAAGGTGAGATAGATGGCAGAAATGAATGGAGATATGGCACCATGGCTGAGACGGCGGGTGAATCGATAGATAAAACGACCGAGGATTTGAAAAACGAGAAGCATTGATTAGTTTAGAGTGATAGTTTTTGGAGAGAAGAGATCTTGCTTAATAACTTACGATGAACTGAACGCTTTCACCAACAATCTATGCTATGGATACATCAAAGAGAAGATTTAAATCACGTATTTATATCCTAAGAAATCAGACCGTACTGCACTTTGCAATAAGAGGTGTAACTCTATCTGGAATCATATGAAAGGTGCGCTTGAATTGAAACAATACGAATGAGAACACGTTAGTAAGAAGACGACTGTCATGTGCAGCAGATCGGCGGAAGGATCAGCCTGCTCATTGCCCTCGATCCCGTATGACCGGGGAGACCCCACACAAGAAATCAATATGGAGATAGCACGACAAGAAGACAATTAGGAGATTAATGTTCTTCTTCTTCTTCATCCGCCGTCTCCGTCTCGAAGGTTGGCGATCCACAATTGGAATTTATTTCTATCAACAGCTGTTCGGAAAAGTTCTAATGAGGAACAGTTGAACCAGTTGTTAAGATTATCCATCCGTGAAATTTGACGTCTACCTCTCGATCTCTTCCCGGCCACAATTTTACCCTCAAGTAATATTTTTAGATACGATTTGATTCTCTTAAGATATGTCCCAAGTATTGTAGTTTCCGTTTTTTGATGGTTCGTAGTAGTTCAATTCCCAGTCTATTAAGTATTTCAGTATTCTTTACTTTTTGCGTCCCTGGTACTTTCAGGACACGTCGGTAGCAGTACATCTCAGAAGCGCTGATTTTTTTTCTAAAGTTGTCCAGCACTCACAACTATACAGTAGGATGGGGAAAACGTAGCATCTCAGGAGTCTGATTCTGAGTTCCAGTTTCAGTTCTTGACGCGTGAATAGGTTCTTCATTCTTATTAGCGCTCCTCTCCCCTGCTCAATCCTGCTACGTATCTCAGGTTTGGAAGTGCAATTTTCTTCGAGTATACTTGCCAGATATTTGATGAGTGGGACTTGTTCAATTTTTTCACCGTTTATTTTGATTGAACATTTAATTGGCTTCTTCGAGAATACTATTACTTCTGTCTTAGATGTGTTCATTTTTAAACCGTATGCAGCACTTTTTTCCACGATCTTATCTAAAATGCGCTGGAATTCCTTATTACTGTCTGCCAATATTAAGCTGTCATCAGCATATCGAAGGTTGTTCAAAATAACACCGTTAATTTTCAGTCCCCCATCATTTTTTTCAAGTGCCTCATAGAATATAATAGCCTCCGCATAAATATTAAAAAGAAGGGGAGACATGACACAACCTTGACGTACTCCTTTCTTAATGGCTGTTTCTGCTGATAATGCGTTTTCTACGCGGATTTCGATTGTTTGATTCTGTTCGAACAAAGAGAATAATAGGATGATCTACCAATGCACGGGGTGAGGGAAGTAATGGTTGGAAGGACACTTTCAGAGTCGCAAACGAGCGGGAAATTTTTTTAGCGGAACTGAAAGAGGAAATATGAGTGATAGCAGATGGAGAAAAGCTAGAGATGAAAAATTCCTCTTACGCCGGTGAGCCTACAGGCAGAAAAATTTTCCTGCAAGTCTCGAATATCTACCGCGTAATCTTTGTATTGTAAGAAATTTTCTTCGGCAAGGGGATCAACGGAAAACACTTTAGAATATAATTCTGATAGTGCCGGAAGCCGTGTAAGTATTATATTGAAGAAAATGTAAATACATGGCCGCGTCAGATATTTAACAAATAAACGGTGTAAGAAGAACAATTATAATGTTTTCATAACTCTGTGTTATACAATTATCATTATCTCGCAATACGGAAAATCATAGTGATGAGTTGCATTATGTGGAATAAATGAAGGTGTTTACAGTTTATAATTACGCCTCGAATTTCCTGGGCTCTTCGCGACGTAGATATTCCGGCAATTGCACTTTAATTACGAAAAAGCAATTGCAGCACGCACCGTAAAACCGAACTACATTAGACGGGAAATTTTCTTTGTAAAAGATAAGAATGAACAAGAGACTAGTGCGCGCAAAAAAGGGATTTAAAAATTTTCGGTACACACGCTCTTTTCAAATCGGAGGTTGTTCGAAATTTCTTCGTGCAATTTCCGCGAGCTGGTGTAGTAAAATTTCCACGGGAGAAATTCGTATTTTATTTTCCCGGTTTCTGTTACGATAGATATCTAGGTGAAGCATAGACGAGAGACTGAAAACGGCGAGATTTAAAAATAGAACCGTACGCGAAATAATAGGTAGGAGTCGATTGTATAATCAGCGGACTAATCGCGAGTTGTTCGCTACTTATATCGGGACAGATACATGCATAAATTCCGACTGCCAAAAAAGGTAGATAAGGTTCGCGAGAGAACACCCACACCTGCGCAACAGGCGAGACATGGTTGAGGCGTACTGCACACCCACACCGAGACGATATTGGTGTATAAAAATACACATGCACCGAGACATAACGAGAATAAAGTGGTGCTTTACGAACGTGCTTCGCTATTTCATTACCGGGCGAGATTGTTTAATTTTCTAATATCGTCGTTTAGAACCGGTTATTATGCGATTCGACAGAGTAGTCGCGGCGATTTATTTTTCGAAAATTCAAATGTGTTTTTTTCGCGCTATTTTCGAAAATAACTTTTACTAAATCTCTGTTGTTCGCCTTACTTCGATTGCTCAAAACGCGGCTGACGCACTAAAACGATCTCAAATAAGCAACTGTTTTTCCGATGCAATTTGTACCTTTAAGAAACCCCCCCAAAAAACACCGATAGAATACTACTCGTTTTAGAGGGAAATTGCAAAGTCGCATAGACTAACATTAAAATCATAAGTGTTATTATCAATCAGTGCTATAACGAACCCGTCGTACTAAGTGTGACGGCCCGTCCCTTTTTTAGCCGAATTACTAAAAACCTGTGTACACACACACACACACACACACATTAGAACAGAACTAGAAGAAATTTAGTATACCAATCCATCAACTGTTTAAAAAAAACGCGTATTAACCTTTCTGAATAATTTCAGCCGTACATTTAAAATTGTTTCTGCGCTATATATACATATATATCACTCATATACAAGACTGACTATTTTTCTTCTTACATTTTCTTCAAAATGTTGCTACAAAATTCTTAAAAAAATTATTTTTCCCAATCTTTTCTATTTTTTTTTCAGTTTTATTTTTTTATTTTTTCTTAATTTTCTCTAATTTTTTTCTGATTTTTCTTTTTTTTTTTCTTCTTTTTTTTGTATTCGTTTTCCAGTTTAACGTAAAATCTTATCCGGGGACTGAATAGACATTTTTAAGAGGAGGGATTTATCGTGTGATTATTTAATTGACCAAAACGAAAAAAGAATTGTAGCCGGAAAAAATCGAATTTTCGAGAATTGTTCGTTTTTGTTTCAGCCGGTCCGCACTGTGTCTGTATAGCCAATAGGTGAAGAGTGGCCTTGACCGAGCCAGTTGCTATTCAAATGACCCGAGCGTATGCACGCATCCAGAGTATCCAACCGAGATTTATTCTACTCGTTCATGCAACTGGTACACGCATTACCATAAATCCATGCCATTTACTCGGCCGAGCAGAGAGCTATATACAAATGTACACGTTACCAACGAGCATCGTACTATAACCGGCATCTGTTTATGTGGAAACGATAGGAAATGCATTTACTGTATCGGTGTTAGTAGGTAAACCTGTAAAAGTTAACTGTTTACAGGAATTTTATCTAGCCTACCTGAGAGAGATCAGCATTTCCAGTGCTGTTATTAACCAATATTAACCAGTCAAATCAACTATCGATTATTAAACTGTGACAGCTGTAATTAATCAGAGGGGCACCGCGATGCCGGTGCAACCTCTAAACCAGTAATAATAAATCTGCTATCACGCAGAGATATCTGTCCTACTGCACGGCGATATTTTTATATGAAATATTTTCAAAATGCATAAGCTGTCTAATATGCAAAATAGATATACATGCATATATACATACATACATACATACATGCATATATACATACATACATATATATATATATATATATATTTATATATAATATGTAATCGCTCGTCTGTGACATGCATCTCTATAACTTGAGGCAAACTTATCTTGCAAAATAGCGAATAGTATTCAACTTTCTCGATATATGATAAAAACGAAACAAAAAAAAAAAATATCTCAACAAAAGCGCAATAGAACGAAATAAAAAAAGAAAAAAATCAACCAAGAGTCTTCTCGCAGAATCCCCAAAACCGAATGAGCGTCGTACGTCGCGTCATAAAAAAGGCAATGAAGCATTTCCAGAACAGTTATTAATAACCCGTAAAACAATCGCGCGTACCTTATTATCATCCGAAGCCCTACGATTATCGTTAGTCCTTTCCTCTTCCATTACAATGCGAGTTCGGCAGACGTTCTGTGTCAGGCAATTTCTCGTGGATCCCATTGCATCATCGATAAAATTGACTAGAGACTGACTGCAATTTCAGCACCCGAGTAATAATGCGAAAAATTTAGTAAGCACCATTCTTAAAATTCACGAACAGTAAGGAAATGTTCCACCCGTAACAAATCAAACGGGCACACAGCCCATAATCCGCAAAAGTATCCGACGGAGTTGAGTATTTCGAAACACATCCATCGAAATGTGCCCAGGCGAACTGTTGCGGATCGTAATACTCTGAATTAGAAACCACAAAATCGGGAGCTACATTCGCCCTCCTGATAGAGATGAAAATCGAAGTCGTACAAAACTCGAACATAACTGGACTAGCAGTTTCACTGAATTCAATAGTTGATGGTTACAGTACTTCAACGAGGTCGCGAAAGTGAAATAATGAAAATAATTCATCGTCGCTGTCCATTTCGGAGACACAGACTAGTCGAACTAGGTCAAGATTAATCAAATTGCCTTTAAACTGAAGAAATCGTATACATATATGTATATCTCTATATATCTTTATATATATATATGTATCCTTTCGATTTCTCTTTTTTACATCGTTATCACAGAATCCGAATCCTTTTCTTTGTTAAAGTTATTTTCCGTGTGATATTACATCTAGCGAGGTACGAGATTTGTACCTGAAAATATATATTTTCACTGCTGGAAAGTAAAAACACTGTTTAAAGTTCAACGTATAAAACTGGGCTACACAATAGTCGGTGTCGATGTAATTTCGCCTTTTACTAAGTACCGTCCTCCAATCTTTATTTTAAGTCGTTGCTTCTTCTTCCTATACAATCTGTGTATTCTTTCCCTATATACGCTTGTTTCTCAGCTACATAGCGCATCTATGCGCGTTGTAAAGAATGCCTTCGTACGACAACATTTTCCTCGCCATAGAAGAGAAAAAGTATATATATATATATATATATATATAACTCGGCCATTTTGGCCTTAATTTCTGTCTCTTTCTCTTCTATACTTTGTATAAAATGATCGAAATTTACAACGTAATTCTTACTGGCATCAACACACACAAAAAATAACATAACCACAAAAATCCTATTCTAACATTTACCTTCCGTTATATAAAATTAAGACATTTTTTCGTTACATTTTTCGTTACATATTTCATTACATAAAATTGTGACATTTTTTAAATAACAATAACAAAAATCCTACAAAATATAACAAACGTTACACAAAATTGGGACATTTTTCTGGGACATTTTTTTGGGACATTTAGCGTTACATAAAATTGGGACATTTTTTCGAATGGGGGATAGCCTAAGAATTACGTTGTAATTAATATATATATATATATATATATATATTTGTGAAAATTACGACATAATGTAACGTTAGCATTGCAAGCTAAACTAGCATATCGACAAATCGTCTTACAGCATGACGATTATGAATTATTACAAACTATAATTTAGCAAAACGTCATTGTGTAGGAAAAAATTGAAAAAAAAAACCTACGAGCAAATACGATGATTAGTTAAAATTAAATCTGTTCAAGGAATGATACTACAAATGGGGAACAAGACTGCGAGCAAAAGGAGATAGTATAGTATATAAAGATTACAGGAGATTATGTTTTAACCGCCTATGCTTATATTTTGAGTTCATAAATTGTAGCTGCCTGGAATCGTAATTCCCCCGATATGATTAATAAGAGAGGATTGCTGTGAGTCAAGTAATTTTCAAAAAATTTCTTTGCCGAAGAAAGTACATAATTACGAAGATATGGCAACTTGAGGACTTTATGCATCACTGGAATCCGCTGATATATCAGGATGCGTTTAATACGGACCTAAGACACATCCGTTTTGTATGAGCTGTAGTCGTTTATAACGGGCGTTAGATATTAAGGGCCACACAGGCGATGCGAATTAAGATTGGCCTAATAAGTGCTTTGTATAGAATTAATTATGAATATTTAAAAACAACCTACGACGACGCGGAACAACATTGGGTAAATGGCGCAGATGGCACGATTAGTTTTGACGATAGCGTGATCGATATGTTTATTAAAGCCAGCCTTCTATCTAATATCACACTGAGGTGGTAGTTGATCATGCGCATTTTCTAAGGGGTCGTACCTACGAGAAAATGGAATCGCCTCAGATTTAGCCGGATTAATAGGAATGCGCCATTTTTCACAAAAAAAACCGAAGGAAGTGGTCAATCCCAAATTAGAGCTTGTTGGCGATCGCGTTCAGCTCACAGCAAACATTAACCGCGGCTTTGATCGTTCTCTCACCGGCAAAAGCCTTAAGCGATTTAATCATTCGTCTATGTCACGTGATTATTTCTTCGTCAGGCTGTACCATCTTCATTATTTTATTTTTCCCGCAGTGACGTACGCCGGTATCTTCTTTTTAAATGCGTCACTTCTTTCTTCTATTCTTCGAGGCCATTATTTCGATTTCCGATTAATTAGTTCCATTTCGGCTGTGTCCGTCGTTATTTCGGAAATATACAAAATATTCGGAATATCTTTTCCGCAATAATTAGCGCAAACTTCCGGACACCGATCATTTGCTTAAACTCCGTGTAGATTTTTTGCGTACTTTTGTCTAACGTGTTCTACATTAGCCTTTAAGGTAATATAACCCCAGTCAATTTGAGACTTTATTATGATCTGTCAACTTAAGATTCTACAACTGTCATCGAGGCCAACAAAAATTTCTTAGAACGACTGCTGGATCAATAATTAATATCGCGTAATTTTTCGAAAGCTGTTAAATGACATCAGCTTTCGTGGTTTCTCTCCCTGGTCAATTATTTAATTTAATTAATTTTTTATTTTTTTTTTATTTTTTTGGGCGCGCCAGCGGCATTGACCCAACAACAACAGAAATTAAGGAAAGAGTTAAATAAAGAGACGATTAGAAATAGAGCTTAGGAAAGATTGGAGTACCCCTCATCAATTTCAGCTGCAGAACGCGGCCCAGAAGAAAAAATCAAATAAGTAAAATAAGATAAAATAATTTTTAAACAAAAAATTATTTATTATAAATATTAAATCACGTAGAGTTGTCATTTTAACTGATGGTGCCTGCTGCGCGGTGATTATTAATAATAGAAGCAGTGATGAAATGAAAACACGTTAAGATAATTTTTTTTATTTTTTACCTTTTTTTTTTTTTGCATTTATTGTTTTTGTTGGGTTTGTCTACAAGGGCACATTGGCCAAAAGAAAACAAAGGAAAAAGTACGCATGAGACTCAGATCTTTACTCGATGAGAGATGCCCGACAAAAAAGAATCAAGAGCTTGAACAACAGAAGGAGAAGGAAGGGAGAGAATGAACGAAGCACTGTATGGAGTGGGAATATGTAAAAGGGAGGAGTAGAAAAAAGCTCGATCGGTTACAAGAGACGAACACCGGAACATTATGTGATCGGGATCACAAACAAATTGGAACATTTTTGGAAGTGTGTTCGAATAATGAAGCACTAAGGTTAAAAATGTGTATGATCAGGAATGAGCCGTGAAGCCCCCTGATGATAGAATAATAATAAGAGGGTTTGTTTTTTTTTTATTTTAAGAACGACCTCATAAAGTAAATAGTTTTATTTTCGTATGTTTACATTTTTTGTTTTAGCTGATTCAAGTTAATGAAGAGAGAAAATAGTGATCCAACTGTTTCACGGCCACGGCAACCCCTATCTCGTAGATTACCAATTCAGGTTTATTTATGTAGCGGATTTTTGTGAATATGTCTTTAAAAAAACACATCGGTGGTGCACATTTATAAATGATTATCACAGTTTACCGTCACGCCAGGTAAGTATCCTGTGATAATGTGCCCTCAAAAAAAAAAAAAAAAAAAAAAAAAAAAGAATAGAAATAATTACGATACTCATAAAGTTTTTCGTATGTCCTCGTTTCTTTTTATATGTGCCGTGTGAGGGAAGATGTAAGGAAAATAACTTAAACGTTACAAGCGATGGCTACGATGGTTCATCTATTTCGATAAGAAACAACGAATTTTTAGACTATGAAGCCAAATAATATTCTCCGAATTCGAACTTCTTAATTATACTATCGCGTTTAATCCCCTTAAGTATGCTCCATGTGCTGTAATAGCCCCAGTAGTTAAACACGGCACATGGAAACCCTCATATACAATCTTATAAAAAAAAAAAAAAATTGTTCTTCTAAACACCGAATATCTCTTAACAAAGGCGTAATAATCATCACTTTTTGTATGTTTTTAGTAAGTTTCTGTCTGTGATGCTTTAATAGATTTACACGCTTCTAATCTAGTCTCGTGTCTAAAATTTACACGGGGGGGGGGCACCTTTCGCATAAGTTGCACTTAGGTCTACAAACTTAGACAGCAATTTTTCTATAGGTAAGCTGTATCATCACACTTTTTTTACTTTAACCTCGACCAAGGTGAGCAATTATTTTCGCGATTAAAATTAACCCGCGCAACTCGGTCCCACCTATAATAATATTTAATGAAATATCAGTTAAACACAGTGGCCAAAAAGAAATAATTATGAAAATAAAAAAAAAAACAACAAAAGACACGAAGAAAGAAAGTATAAAAATTACGATAAAAAGAAATGGCCTGGCCAGGAGGAAAAGGGAATAATAATAAATGGTAATAATGACGATAATAAATGAGGGGAGCGCTGATGTTTTTCGAAAAACAAACTAACAAGGTGATCCAGATGTGTAAAAGTTGTAAAGTCGACTACTTCGAGCATAAGGTTTGTTCCCGTTTTTATATGTTATTGGACATTAAATTTCGCCCATTAACCACTTTCATAGCGGCCAGCAGTTGCTAAGTAGACTGATGAAAATGCAAATTAGCATTCCGAACTTTTCTTTCTTCGGTGTCATTAATTATGGCAGAGGCCACCTTTTCATTAATATCTGCTGAAATACGTATGCACGAACATTTCAATAAATAGTACATTAAATATTCCATGGAAATAGTCGGAAAAACTGACGACGATAGAAGCAACTAGTTCTTGTGCGCGGTGGGAAAAATTCGCTACCAATGCCGCTGCTACACCGTGGCGTTGAGCAGACACACCGATTGTCATCGCCGGTTTTTCGTTCATTAACGGGGGGAGTAAATTAAATCGGTTTCGGAAGAGACTCCTAAAGGAGAGGCCATGAAGTAGAACGAAAAATTGTATTAATCAAAGTGGTCGACTTGTGTAACAATGCCCGAATATTTCCTTTCAGAATTTGAAACGATTTCGCTTTCATTATTTGCTGGGTTTTTTTGTTTTTTTTTGGTTTTTCAGCTTATTTCAGCTTATTTCCGAAATGTACACGGAAAGATCCACGCGCTATTCTGGTAAATGCGTTAACGCGTGAAATGTGCTACCGAATTTCTGCTAAGTATACGAGGAATAAAACAATTAGTCTGAAGTTTTTCGAAGTAAAAATTTTGTTGAAGGAAGAATTTTACGAGAAATTATAACCGATTGTATTTTTACTTTTTGCCCATTTCAGATACTACACTATAATTAAACAGGCGAACGCAAATAGCGAGCAATTAATTTGGAAATTTTTCGATTTGGAGAACCAAAATAAGAGGTGTATATTTGTCAAAAACTTTTTACACGACTTTTGGAAAAACGATCAGATGTCGCTTTTTTCCGTGAACTTGAGAGATAAGCATCTTCGAACATTTTGATCTCGGGGCTGGAATCTTTTTTTTTTTTTTTTTTTTCATGTTCAGTAACGATAGTTTACACAAGTAGGTAGGTCATAAAGTTGTAGCGGATGTACATATGTACACGTTTGTAGGACGTAAATGATGGCAAATAATACGCGTTGGCTACTATAATAGCTGTTTCATGTGACGCGCGCTGACGTCTCCAAATGTAAAAGTTATGTGAAATTTATGGAATTTTGATTAGAATGTGTAGAAGAGAAGGCGGTCTTTCTTTGCCTCTTAAAAACCTACAGCGCCAAATTAATCTCTCGTACAGACAGCGCTGATGTTACAGATTTAAGGCTACAGCGATAGTTGTGGGAAAATCGGCGATTGAAATTTTCTTGGCGCGTCTTTCGGTTCCGTAAAAAAAGGTAACACGATCGATTATTATCGACGAGTTGGTAAAATTTTTCGGTAACATTTTTCGGAATTTCATTCGTGATGTCCAATTAATTATAAGAAGAGACAGATCATAATT
The DNA here is from genome assembly GCA_039619475.1 of Icerya purchasi. NCBI lineage: Eukaryota > Metazoa > Arthropoda > Insecta > Hemiptera > Monophlebidae > Icerya > Icerya purchasi. The sequence continues at coordinate 485,668,665 of CM077116.1, forward strand.
GGCGAGTGCTTCGGCTCATTTTCGAGATTGAGAATAATAAATAATCGATTCGGTTAATTGAGTAGTACGTTGCTTGCGAACGTGTAAAAGTACTAGTGATGTGTAGTTCGTGAATGAACTGATTGAAGGGGAACTGATTCACAAAACTTAAAAGAACTGGTTTTCTGTATGAACTGTTTCGGGTGAAACGCGAATGAACGAGCCGGAGCGAATAGTTCGGACAGACGAAATAAAAACGATTACAAAAATCACGCTTTTATCCCATTCGGTTCGGAAGATATATAGTCCGGACAGACGCAATGAAAACGATTACACAGTCGCTTAGTATAGTAAGATTTGTTTACATGTAGATCTAGGAGATTTTTGAAAAAAATCAGTTCGATCTTTGAATCAGTTCTTTATAGTGAACACTGATCCGCAAAAAGAACTGTAAAACCGATCACTAAAAAGTACACTGGCTAATGCGCGGGCATCCGAGGCGCACAAGAAATGGACACTGTGTTTCTGTCGAAGAAATCAGGGTATAAATGAAACAGTTTTAAGAGTGAGAAATAATGCGGACATCGCGAGTCGACAGTACTGATGAATTTCGAATTTAAGGATTCGATGTTAATTATGTAAAATGAAAAATATTCCGCTTTTTGAACTATAATTATGCCATGCTTAAATTTCCAAATTACGGAGAGCGACTTAAATGTGAAGCATACAATAGCTGAAGTGTAATGTAATCGATTCGGAATTGGGATAAATATTTAAATCGATAATATGCTAGAGAAACGTGTTCTATCGATAAGAAACATACATCACCCTCTATGCTAGCGGAAAACAGAAAAAAATCATGTATTAATAAAGGTAAATTTATGTGAATCCGAAGTAGGCCTTAATTCCTTGCTCCAATTTATTCCAGTTGCTTTTAGCCGCAGTTACGGCGCAAAAAACCTTTCCAAAATAAGATATTTTAATTAAAGTAAATTAATTTATATACTTATTTTTGTTTTCTTTATTAGGGATTTTATTTATTTTATATTTATATACACCAAAAGCGCTGATTATTTTTAGTCAGAGAATACTATCAGAATTATAACTTGGAATTTTTTCCGATTGAATATTTAACCGCTCATTCTGGCTAATTATAATTGAGGCCTAATTCCAATTCCAACATACAAAAGTTATAATTATCTTTTTTTTTTTTTTTTCTATTATGGGTTTGTCAACGAGGACAGTAACACAAGAAATGGGAAGAAGGAGAAAATAATAAAGTTAAAGGCAATAAAAAATAATTCAAAGGTAGAAATAACACAGAAGTGGAAGGAAATGAGAAAATATAAGAAGCACCGGATAAGGGGAATAGGGATACCGAGTTTTAGTAGAGAAGAGTAGAAGGACGAGTGTCGATTAGGAAAGGCCGGACATTCAAATAAAACATGATATCAGGGTCTCGAGAAAAGTAATTAGAAGGGAGGATTAAAAAGGACAAAATGGAGTTGATGCAAATGAAAATCAAAAAAAATGATGCAGGAAGGAAACTATGGTTAAAGCGAAGGCGACAAATGGCCGTGATTTCGGAGCGTTTAAGAAGGTGAAAAAGTATCTAGAAAACCATGAATGAAGTTGAAGAGATGACCGAATAATGTAGATGTGGTAAAAGGAGACAGGAGTCATCATCTGTGTGTCAGCCTTGCGGCTAATTCGCACCATGCACCAATAGCCTGACCATCGCCCTGTTCTTTAACTCGCGGTATGATGGCATTCCAGTCTCCTTCAGTACAGTATCCAGGAAAGTTATTCAAGGACGCCCGCGCGTTTTTTTCCCTGTTATTTTTCTTTCTATTATATCTTTTAATAAATTCTAGTCTTGCCGGAAAACATGTCCTAACCATTGAAGCCGCGTTTTGCGAATCCGTTGCATAATATTTCTTTCTTCCCGCATTCTTTCCAGTACATCCTCGTTGCTTACTTTGTCTGTCCATCTGATTTTCTGCAACCTTCTCCAGCACCACATTTCGAATACCTCGATTTTGTTCCGCTCTGCTTGTTTCAACGTCCATGTTTCCGCACCATATAAAGCAATCGACCATACAAATATTTTTACCCAATTTTTACGCAGATCTATGGATAAGGATTTTTGGGTGAGTAAGGCCTGCTTGTTTTTAAACGCCATTTACCCATTGCAATACGCCTGCCGATTTCCTGAGCACAGTCCATGTTATCTGTTACCATTTGACCGAGATATTTAAACGCTGATACCTGTTCGATGACTATGTTTTCCAATTTTATTCTTACTTGCTGACGAGTTGCGCCAAACACCATGATCTTAGTCTTTAAGGTGTTGTTAATCTTCATTCCCTGCTAATTCATATTTTCATTTAATTTTCGTATCATTGTTGATAATGTTCTGGCACTACTACCGGCTAGCAAAGCCTGGTCATCATTAAATTTAATATCTTCTGACGCCATCCTTAATTCCATATTTATATTCGTTAAAAACGTTCCTTTAATTATCATTTCCGCGAATACGGTGAACAAATCTGGCTTTCCTTACTTTTTAACCTTATTCTACACCATTGAATTGCACAGTAACTTCTTGTCTACAGTATAAGTTGTAGACAATTCAAATCAACTTTTTTGAACATGCTATTCGACATAGGAGCGGGAATAGGTGTTGCCAAGGCATTTTGTCAAAGGCCTTTTCATAATCGATGAAGGCTACATAAAGACATCTCCCATTATTGATCACGCGCTCTCCTAATGTACGTATCATGGCAATCGCATCACGAGTAGAACTTAGATGTGAGAGTTTGCCCTTTAACATATTCTTTTCCTGTACTAAAAATGGAATTATTTTTGTCTAGCATATTTTTTTAATTTCAAATATTTATTCTTAAGAAATATTTACCTTTAGTAAAATTATTCTTCATCTCGTTTGTTTACGCCTATTCCGTCTGAAAACTCGCTGAGTTTTATCCTCCCCTCCCCATTTTTGTTAAAATTCTGTAGTGCGAACTTTTCAATTAGTTTTAGGATTAAGCGCGTTTCAAATGTTCAGCTAGAAAATTACAGTTTAAATTTCAGGCGAATGCATTGTATCTCGTATTAGGAAGTCCGAATATGTTTTATAGCGAACTGCGAATTTTATTAAATTTAAGAAACTTTCTTACATCGTGCACAGGTTTGTTTCTCCGAATTTCGGCGCTGTTCTTATAGCGCCGATCTGCTATTCTTCAATGTATGTGTAAATATTACAACTATGTAATAATGTACGTCATATCGAAATTCGCCGCACAAGATACTCAAAACCGCTTTGGAGAAGTTCTTTACATACGGGCGACACCATTATATGCCAGCCGTGCTTGACCATCTGCACGTGAAGTAAATTTTTCGCTCTTCCCCTACAGCATGAGAACGTATTTAAGCAACACAACTTAAAAAAGATAACGATTTTGCAATAGACCCGTGAACACTCTGACCGATAGCCGAAATTTGCGTTCACCGCGCAACCGTAGCCGAAGTCGATTGTTTTTCAGCGTATCAGTAGAGAGCTGCAGCCTCTAATCGACGCTAGAACCTAACAATCACGGCTTCACTGAAATTCCTGATAGGAACGCTGTTTAACGGTTCCGATTAGCTTTTAAAATCGAAATTTTAGGAAGTAACCTTCTTAAAAAACATCCAGAAATTCTCAACTTTCCATTTCAACCACGCTATTGGGGGACAAGGGCTGAGCCGCTCAAAAATATCAACGAAAACACACGTGAAATTTCGCTACAAATCAAAAATACCTAGACACACTGCAGACCCGAGAAACTTCGCCGACAATCATACAGGCAATATTCTAATTACAGCTGCAAGGAACCTTCTAAAAAAAAAAAAAAGAATTTATTATCGAAACAGACGTTACGATATCAGAGCACTTAACTTCCGTCACGGAGGAGCTGACGACAGAAATTATTACAATTAAAATAATCGCTAATGGAATAATGTGTACGGTAATGGCAAACGAGCGTATATATGCGCGGTGGTTGGTGTGTATCAGTAGGCTGATGCAATTAGAACCCTCTGCGTAGTACAAACCAAACACTTACAATCAATTCCGAGTGTTGTACACTTACTTTGCATATTTGTCGTGAACTGTACAACTAAAATGTTCAAATAGGCAGTACGGTAGAATGCTGTAGACGGCGCTCCAAAGAGTGATTGAAACCACTATTTTGGCTTGTAGATTATTATTAATTAATCATTGAACCCAAAGGTTCGTTTCCTCCATTCCGTTCTGTTTCCGGCCATCCGTTTTAGGTCCGAGTATGTTTGGCATCCCATATCTTTAATGATCTGTTTTATGTAATTATTTCTTGGTCTTCCTCTTCTTCTCTTCTTCCCGTTTCTCATCGGGTCTCAGTATGTGTCCCATCATCTTCGATCTGCGTCTTTTTATTATGTTTATTAATTCCCGTTTTTCACTAATCATGTTCATGACTTCCACATTGCTCTTCTTATCTATCCATTTTATCTTTAACATCTTTCTCCACAGCCACATCTCTGCTGCCATCAGCCTCTTTTTATCGGCTTCATTTATTATCCAGTAGATTATCCTTTTTAAATACTGATAACACTATTCTTTTTCGCATATAAGTAAATTTAAGGAATTCTCCAAACACTTAAACGTTGGACATTAACGAAGAATCACGTTTTTTTTTTTTTGTTTTTTTTTTTTTTTTGTCGCTGTTCTTAAAACTAAAAGTGAAAAAACATCGACAGCTTGGAGGCTATTTTTCTTGAAAATAATTCACAAACAATTTTGGAGTTAAGGCAGTTCATTAATAACATGATCGAATCAAAGTTTTAGTTCCGGATGTTTATTTATTTAGATAAGGTTAATTTTTTCGGTATGAACTCTAAGGTTTAAATTAATTAATTATATATCCTGTTACAAATCCATCGTTCGCTCTTAAATTGTCTATTACTCTTTTATCTATGGTTTTGTACTAAATTTCATCTCAAACTTTAATCAGATATTTACCACCCTTTCTCCTTTCGTAACGATCGATCCTTTTATCTGTCTGTACAACCTAATCTTCCTTCTAATACCTGGTGTTCTTGGAGTTAATTTAATTTCCCCGTTCTGTTGTCATTTCGATGATTCGCTTTTGGGCCATTCTGCTCTTCCTTCTTCTCATTTTCACTATTCCCTTGTCTCCTCTCCAAATTGTCCTCTCCACCCCAATAAAAAACGGTAGTTTGCGACGTCAATCACGTATCTTTTTTGTATGTCCATTCGTTTCTGTCGAACAAGTTGTATTCTATATTCTTGTCTGCTGAAACTCAACCTACTCCTTATTGTGTGCATCTTATATTTTGTCCTTCTCCTCGCCGTCCATTATTTCATCCATTAGTGTAGTTCTTTTATATTGTCCATATCTGACCGAATCAAAATTTAACTGACGGCTCTTTTCTTTCTTGTTGTTTCTGGGTGTAGGTCCTTAGCTGACATGCCCAAAAGGGGGCTCTAAAAAAAAAAAAAAAAAAACTCTATGGCTGCCCCTTTAAATCTCTTATTTTTGTAAGTTAGACATCATCCAGAATTCCTGCTTTCGTCTCTGCCTTGGTTCTCTTAAATTTTCTTCAATACCTTTAAATCTTCCTCAATGCCTCCAGTCTTTACTAAATTCAAAACGGCTGGTCTTTTTATTCGTAGGTCCTATTTAGGCTATCGATTCGTTTTTCAACGTCTTCCGCTGACATCTTCTAGACTGATTCCTTCCTATCTCTCCATTTTACAAAACTGGCGCTTTACTCCTAAGAAATTCCTATCTTAGCTCATATTTCTTCTTTTTCGTCTTATACTATTTCGACTTGTGAAATCTTACATAGGACTTCGCCGTTCTTTCCCATCCTGTAGGGCACTTCAAAAGTAATGCACACGACGTTCTTACGCAGTCTGTATGCATCTAGGAGGGGAAAAAATCGAAGGGATCTATACCATGAAGTTTTGTCAACACGGCAGTGTGCACTGTGATTGGTTTCAAGTGAGTTGTGCGTGCGTACGAGCGTGTTTTTGTAGTAATGGAAAACCGCTCCGGTCGTGTTACAAATCTGGAAAAGTGATCGTACATGAAAATCGAAACTTTTTTCGTGGTCATAGGCCTACAGAAATTGATTCCGCATTTGAAGAAGTGTGTGGCAGTGACACCATGGACTGTATCAGTATATCTGGTTGGACAAAAAAAATGTAAAGAAGGCTATTTGTCTCGGTTAAGGATGCGCCAAATATTTATCGTCCAAGAATTTCGCGTGACAACACAAACATCGCTCTAGTAGCAACACTGATGCATGAAGATCGTCGCATGATGAGCGAAGAGATAGGTCATACAGCGGGGGGGGTATCGAAAATCTGTCGGCAGCACCGAAAATCCTAAAATTGCCTCCATCACCATCATCTTGCATGATAATGATGAAATTTGTTTTGCGGAATACGACTGAGAATTGTTACCACATCCACTCTGTTTGTCGGATACGGCTCCTTGTGATTGTGACCTGTTCTGCAAACTCCAGAACCAATGCGAGGAATCCGTTTTCCGGATTTAGAGGCCTTAAATATTCGTGAACTAAATTTCAAATGCCTCCTGGACAGCATTCTCGTACTACTAAATTTTCGCCGGAGTTCATTTGATTTTTAATCAAAACTTTCATGAGCTCCGTTATCATCAATTATTAGATGCAGCGGCGCACTGTGTATAGTGTAGTAGTTAGTGGCCGACCCTAGTTCTTGTCGGAAACTACAAGGATTTATTAAAAATTGCAGATTTAAGAGCTTGGAAGAGGTTTGATTGAAATTCCAGCGAATCGATACTTCCGACATTGACGTCGTTTTTTAAATGTTTCACTCGCGTCCATGTTAATATTTCTCCGGTAGAATAGAGCGGATAAACCGGTCAGATAGCTAGAAACGAGACGAAATAAAACGGAATAATACAATTTTTAAAGCGATACAATTATGAAGAAGAATTTCATAAGGCTGATAGTTTTTTGGCTTTCGATAATCACCGGATATGTAAGAAAAGACTTCCTACACGCCTTAAACAAATGTTATTTATTAAGTTTTATTACGTTTAACTGATAGGGAATAATTTTATAACTCGGGGGGCGGGAGGGGGATAAAGTCGAATATTACAAAATATTATTCTCTTCTCCGCTATCGAAATTGTATGTAATTTCTATCAATTTCGTTCGCCATTGTTCCCTGTCAAAAACGTGCTTAATGTGAAACTAAAAATAAAATGTCTGAAAAGCAATTCCATTTTCACGATACTAAATCAGCGCAACAAAACATTTGCTTCAAAATTTGGGTACATTCATCGATTCCGTTCTGCAAAATATTATTTAAAAGTGTCTCTTATATCATCTGTTTTGTTTTGCGTCTTTGAATTAATTTCGCTTTTACACACTTATAAGTGTGTAAATCCAATAAAAACATTATTGAATTTTCCTAAACATTCTATTTTGATCCTGGCATTTCGTACGCCTTTATTTTATAGTCATACTTCGATTACGTGTTTTTTTCCCTCTTAATACAGCTTCGAAAAGCTCCTGGCGTTCCACTATTCCTTGTTCCTTCGTAGTTGCAGGCACATCTTATTTTCGAAATTAGGTTACAGTTTGAAAAGCAATTTTACAAAAGTCGCTGATAACGTTTTAGAATAAAACATTTCCCCATCTTCGACATAGATAAAAATTCATTCTTTCATGTATGCCCTTCATTCTTGCTTATTACTACTATTATTATTATTATTATTATTATTATTATTACTTTCGATACTCATTCGCCCATCAAGTTCACTGTGGTGATAGCCTAGCTAAATGACTAGAAAAGAAGTTACAAATTTTCCTAAATTACGTGCATATTTTTGATTCTCGCATATTATACATTTTTGTTAAATCGACATGTGTTTTTTGGAAAATCCTCGTATTCGTATTTTATTTTAAATTTATATTTCAGTTTTATAAGGCTGCGTTTGAAAAATTTTCCGACTAAAAATGTGTTTTTTTTAAACTCATATCGATATTTTTTCTTAGACGAACACTTATGTCAGTAATCAGGCAATCTTTCATTATTTTGTACATTATCAACTACAGTTTTAGATCATCACCTTCTCTTTGGAATACGTCATTCTTACGCCGAACATTGTGAGCAAAAATTCTTATAAAATATTTTAACGTTTTCCTGTTATATTTTGAATTGAATGTACATTAAAAATCAAAATAAAATTGAAACTAAAAACCGTTGTTATTTCTTTGACAAATCCGATCTCGTGCATTTCATTGTTTCCTTAAAAACATCGTTCTATCTCACGTTATTCAAATTTGTTTTCTCTAACTTGCATTGTCATTTTATTTTTTACTCGTTTTAAAGTGCATTATTATTTATAACTTTTGTAAATTACGGAGAAATCAACCAGAATTGTTAAAAATTATGACCGTTTGTGTTTAAAATTGAAATAAAATTTAAGAAAAAAAATTGCATTTATTACATTTACACATATTCAAAAAGAGTAAATTAAAAACATTAACGACGATTATAAAAAAATAGAAAAAAATTCAATAATTTAATTTGAAAACTGGAATTCCTCGCTCAGTAAAGTCGCTGTAACGACGAACAGTCGGGAAAAACATTTCACATTCCACATTTTACATTTTACATTTCACGTTCCACATTTTTTATTTTACATTTCATATTCCAAATTTTACATTTCACATTCCTCGCTGCGACAGAGGCCTAAGAGTACCCCCAAAATAAACTTTTTCGGCTTTTTGAAAATGTTTACCATCATTCTTTCAAGGAAAACATAACAAAAAAATTAAGAATATTCAGTTTAAGCATTTAAAATACCGACAGTGGTTCTAGGAGTACTAGCTGCAAAAATGTTGATTTTATGTCCACGTGTAAAACACACACCCATCTTTTATAATCAGCCTAAAACAAAATTTATATAATCTGCCCTCATTCGTACATTGACCAAATGTTCTTCTGATACGAGTCGACCTCACAATTTTTGTTTGAGTCCAGTTTGTAATGATTCTACAGTTCACATAATCTCATTAATTGCCCGCTTGTTTTCCAACTTGTCCAGGTTTATTTTACAAGCATTCCGCTTTTTACATATATATTTTTTTTATAAATAGTCTGGTTTGGTCGCACGAAGTTCTAGGTCTGTCTGTTTTTTCATAAAATGCACGTAATATTTAATTTAGCTAATCTATTAGCGAAAATTAAAAGCAGAAATCAATGATAACACGGAAAATAAACAATTTTGTCGTATAGAAAAAAAAAAACAAACAGTCGAATTAATGTAACGAAAAAAAATATGGTATACGCAGACTAGTTCAACATACGTCTACACAAACGTTGACGGCGCGGTTCCTAGTACGCAATCTACTAAGGACATAAAGCACGATCGGTATAGCAAGTGTAGAAATAACCGGAATACCTTTTAGCCTATATACCAATCTCGCAGACAATCTTGTTCTCACTGGTATTTTCGTTTAGTAATTCGAGACCAAAATATAGATTCATTAAAGCAACCGTATCTCCAAGGTGTTTTCAACACCTCTATTCTTTTAATGGATATATACACGTATATATATATATATACATATATATATGTAACAAATGTGTGTGTGTGTGTATAAAATCATCACCGGATTTACACATTCCCATATGTAGCTCGATAAACGCTACTTTTACAATGCCCCATCAAAGAGATTTACTCGCTAATATTGACGGCCGATTTCAAAATACTCAACTAATAAAACGGCATTTATGAAAACAACGTACATCACTATTACACTTAAAGGGTAAAAAAAGGAAAGAGAAATAAAGACATTTTTAAAAATACTCCTCATTGCTAAATATAGTTTTGAAATCGCAATAATAAATGATCGCATTAAAACGAAAATGCATAATATCCCGGTTATATTGTACGAAAAAATTGTGATCGTCGAAATTCATAAAAATAAATATGCATAATAATTACGTAATGGAGAGAATATCAGTCTTGAAATGTGTATAGAGAGTTCTTCGTTTCTAGCAAAATTTGATATAGGGAACACCTGTCACGTTTAGATAACACGCCAATTTGTCACCGAATGAAATTTTAATACACAAAACTTCTACGGACTTTCGGTATGAAATTTTAAATGCCCGATGTTCGAAATCTAAAAATAAATGCCGCACGAAAAGAAAAATAATAATAAAAAAAAAAGTGTACAATTATAAAAAAAATCGTAGCAAGAAATGTTTAAATCGATAAATACTTTTGAAGCGTTTAAAGATCATCGAACACAACGTCTTGTGAATGGTTTGGTCGACTTTCGGATGGCAAATTCCGGTACAAGAGAAAGCTCATCATCATCGCAAGTTGTGTATAATTGAAAACACCAAACACACGCATGTATAAATTGTCTTTGACAGCACTTGTTATTTTGTAGAAATTTGTACATCATAAAAACGTAATCTCAAAAATACTAAAAACCAAAAATATGCTAATAATGATCGATCCCGATGACCAGTTAGTGCGAATTTTTCTCCAAATACGGTTAGGAAGCTAATGGGGAGTCGAACTCACAGAAATGAAAACACGAAGGCCACCCTTGTAGATTTTCATGATATCTTCTTTCAGAATTTCCTCATCGGGGGGGTATGTGTTGTGAGTGCAAAACTCACACAGCATAGACGACCACCCCGAAACTGGATATCCATCCATGACTTGCATTTAATAACAGCCCTACATCTTTTTTTTGTCGTGTTCGACTTGAAACACACACCGTGTCCATGGGAACTGGTTTTAGCTCTGCCGCATGTTGAACGCAGCCCACGCACAGCCTACGCGGATTTTATTCTGTAAAACAGATATTTAAACGCAGTACTATGGGTATTAAACCCAGCCCACGCCAATGCGTGGGTCGCCCGTGCGAAAAAATCCGTGGGTGCGTGGGTTGCGTGTGATGGTTAAACTTTTCAATTGTTAACAATTTTATTTATTCGTTATGTTTCACGTGCTTTATATGAAAACACGCAGTGTCATACGCGTAAGCTGGGTTCAATGTGTTATTAAAAAAAACAAAAAAAAAACAAAAAAAAACAACAAAAAAACAACAAAAAATAACAAAAAAAAACACTTTTTTATTTAAAATTTTCGTTAAACCGGTAGAACGGTTTTCAGCATTTACGGAGTAGTTTGATTTCTCACTGATTACGCAAATTTGGAGGAGGGAAATCATAGCACGTAACCCGGAATTCCAAAAATTCGGAATGTTTCAGGGAACAATTTTTTATTAAAATCCGCATAATATTTCTAGTCCGTTGTTGGCGTGTTACTGCTAAAGTAAAGTAAAGTAAGTCCTATACCCTTGACAGGACGTCGGGGATTGTGAAGTTGAGGTCCACAGTGCACAATGCCCAACGGCACTAATGAGAGTAGCGGGGCCAGTTCCTTTCTACTTGGGATCCGCTTTTACCCCCAGATTTCTCTGGTACCCAATTATTTCAGGCTGGGTAAACCTGGGAACGACTTCGATCCGGAACGGCTAAAGAAGATTACCAACAAAGGAAAGGGTTTATGGGACTAGGAACTACGACAAATTACGTTTTATAAGACCTAAAGGGATTAATAATAAAATTGGCAATGTTGAAAAGGAAGTTCCGAGTAGGGTAACATACCAAAGGAAATTAGAGACGAATGGAATTTGAACATATGGAAAGACAAAATAAAAATTTGGTTGATAGCTTGGTGCAAAGAATGATAAATGAGTAGACGAAGGAAAGGAACAGTGATAAGACGATGAAGAAAGTGAATAATTATAAACGATGTAAAAAAAAAAAAATAGGCTTTTTGGTTCTCTTAGGTGCTAATGGATGGGCTGCTTCTTCTTTCAGCTGTATTCCTTTTGACGTTCTTGCATAATATGTTGTTTTAGGATGTGTGGTGGGTATGAATGTACTTATTTAAGAAATTAGACGTAGTTTTAGTGAAAATGGAAGTTAAGTGTAATCTAGGGCGCTTGACTTCCGTTATGGAGGTCACGGGTTCGGTCCCGAGCGACGACAGAACTTATTACAAGAATTAAATCAAATAATCGCTAATAATCACGTGGAAGGCAATGGCAAACCACCACGTACAACATCATATGCGCGCTAGGTCAGTACACAGCAGACCCACACGGGACTGCATTTGTATATGCCGATATAAATCAAGCGATTACTAATCAGTTCCGAATGTAGTCTTGCGGGTGTGTACACATTCGTACTGCATATAAACAATTGCCTAGTATATATATATATAAGATGAATATAATGTATTAGCTTTAAGATGTATATTTATGAATAAACGATATAATTATGTCCTTGTGGGACCCTCAAATTATTAAAAAAAAAGAAGAAAACTAATCCAAGTTAAATTTTCTTTTTTTTTCTTTCAGTTCGTCAAAACATGTAAAATTAAAGAGATACTGATTGACACAACGAACTGTTAAACAAACTAGCATACTCTAGAGTTCTCTTACGCTCCTGAACTGTCCAAGTTCATCGACGTAATGTATAAACCATATTTAATTTCCGCGTTGAAATTTCAATCTTCGCATGGATCACACAACAGAGTAATTAACAGGCTCACGTAGCTAGGGCTAAGCCCCCTCCGAGTCCCCTCCCTATTAGAATTTGCCCGATTGAAAAAGGGTCAAATAAAAAATGAACTGAACGAGTGAGAAGAACGCTCTGAAATGCTTGTATTACGGAATTATTTCTTCGATGCTTCAGCACACTGCGCGTTCAATCTCGATGTGTCATTACGAAGAAGGCGAATGGAGAAAGAAAGATGAGACAAAACTTTTACAAGCAGCATACATGCACTCACAAACACTGGCATATGTCTTCCATGCTGACGCGCGTACTGCATTCACGAAATATTAGATGAGTAACTTTTTAGGGAAAAAATGACCACACTAGCAGATAGCGGGGAATCAACGATGTTGTAAAGAATACTAAGGCTCTTCGCAATTCGGGGTTGTTCAATGTAGAGAAAGCGATTATGAGGATAGTCTAAAGATGAGCGAGTTGAGGCCGACAGGGACTATCCGGCGTGCGTGTTTTCTTGAAATTGTAAGGGAATAGAATCTTTTAAGCCGGTTTTAAGAGTCTTTTTACGAAAAGTAGTCTCACCACGACCGGGGACACCGGAATAAGATTCTGGTATTTCTCAAAAAATCATAGGGTACGGCAAGATGAAAGTGGCGATGCGACATTAAGAAAAGTCATAATTTTCGATTAACGAACAGATTACGCTCTATGTTGGATATGTTCTGTTCGTCTATCCATAGACACGCGAATTTCGAATCGCCTAACTGACGTGTAAGGAATTCTCCTCAAAAATTTCGACGATTGTGGCAAATGTGTGCTGGTTTATGTCTTTAAATGACTTCCGAGTCATTTCATTTTTCGTCACGTTTAATGAAGAAAATTCTCGGCACAATATACTTGTAATCTGAATCGTTCTGCAGAGGCAAGTATGCTTAAATATAATTATATTATCGACATTCGGTTTTAAAAGCTTTGGAAAGACTTTATAGAATCGCAAAATTAAAAGAAAACTTTAATAATTCGAACAATATTTAAACGCAGTTTTTGACGAACCAGGAGGATTGAACTGCCTCTCGGAACATCGCCTATATTCCTCATTACGAGATTATTACGCGCACGAATTTGTAACTAAGTCGGAGGTAGTCGCGAGCCCTGAAGCAGGTGTCGGTTCATTACAAAATTGAAACAAACTTATTCCAAGACACACCGGACAGTATCCTTAAAGAATTTCCAAAGCAGATATATCCGTTTAAAGGGTTGTTACTTGCTGCGCTAGGTGTTTGAAATTTGACTGCACATGTAAATGCGATTTTCTGTGTAGGACGAAATCGACGGCACCTCCATCAGCCCGAAATAACATATAGAAAAGAAATGTGAAGGAGTTCGAATCAGAACTGGCAAGTTGCCGATAGTAAAATTGTAATATCTCATGTGAAAGCTTGCAAACATATGTGTCTCCTTTTCTTATGTATGGAAATTGGTTTCCTTCTTTAACTCAAATTAATCGCACTGAGCCAGTGGGATTTCAGTTGTAAAATTTATCGATCTGTAGTTAATGACCTATAAAAATGTATACCACATTTCCTGAGTAAAAATCTGTCAGTCTTTGTTCTGTCTCTCACTGATATAAGTAAAACAGGGATAATAAGTGTAGATACAGTTACAAGTATTTCAGTTACAGACTTAATGGGGGAAAAGGGAGATTGAAAAATTAAGCGCCTCTAATGAGCATAAAATATCCCAGCTCCAGGCCTGGAAACTAATAATTCAAAGTATATTAAGCGATAAAAATTATAAAATTAACGCTTACAACCCTTAAAAGTTAGAGATGTAAAATTTTATGTTTTTTTCCTTCTACAGCTTTAGTTTTATGAAAACATACACATATCATTATACATAAGTATATATATATATATATATATATAAAACTCCCCCTTTTGAGCCCCATGACCGCCAATATTTTTTCTTCTGAGATTCTTTTAAAAAAATCGTTTTCAACCGACTCCACGTTATTCTTCTCCGTCGACTGCTGCGTACTGTTAGAGTGATAGGAGGCGGCTGAAGCGTAAGAAACCTCATGACCTTGTTTAAGGTAAAGACTATCGGGTAGAGGTACCAGTGGGTACTTCTTCCTTCATGTTCAATATTTCCCTAGTTAAAAATATTGTTAAAAAGATGGCCAGTTACTAAAACAATAAATCGAAAAAAAAAAAAAAAACTTATTAAGGGGAAAAAAAGCATAATAATTGTACAACACAGCGTTCAACCTTTGTTTTATCTCATAGGGGGCATTGACTCTGCGAAACAATTAATTGACCACTTTGTTTCGGACTCTGTTAAAATCTTAAACTACGTTCTATGTTAAGAGCAGAGTCTCTTTATGTTTGAAATGATCGTGTTTGATCATGATGCATATGCGAAAAAAGATCTCAGAGCCAGCTATATTATCTGATAATTTTCGACTCCATGAGTGTCCTTCAGGGTATCGGTTTACCTCTTTCCCTGCCTCCTCCAACTTCATAATTCTTCGTATACGATCTCTCATTCACACAATCTCTTTCCATTGATCATTCCATCCACGTTGACCTACTGTGGGTTCCTAGCTATAGAGACACACTCGATGGGTAACGACAGATGCTTTAGGTCAGGATGTTGCTCTTTCCCGCTTTTACTTAAAAAAAATTCCAAGTACTATTATCCTTACGTAAGAAATTTCACTTTAAATTTTGGTTGGATATGTATCCTTCCTCCTTTACTAATAATCGTTCCTTTTACCTCTCAATTCAACCTATCCTGCTAAACCTCGCTTCCCGGAATTCCCTTCTCTTCCACGTTCTGTTCCTTACTATTCGCCTACGCTTTAATCACCCTTTATCGCCCTCTTCCCGCCGCCGACTCTCTTTGGTTTCCTCTCCTTATTTGGTCCTCTTCATTTTAATGAAACAGTTGTGTCTACGACGTTAATTACATTTTCTTTGAGAATTTTGCTCTTTCTGCGGGGAACGTTCTTCTTCTTCATCTTAAATTACTTCCTGCTCTCTATTGTGCTATATCCTGTACTTTCTCTCTCCGTGTGTTCATTGGTTCCTCATTTCAGCTATCTCCGATCGAACTAAGTTTTAATTAATTGAATTTGCTTTCCATCGTTTCTGGGTAATGAGGTCGTCCCTGGTTGATGACTCCAAAAAAAAAGAAAAATATTACGATTCAAAATATACTTTTTAGATATTGGACTTCGAACCATTTAAGTTTTGTTTATTTTTTGTAACTAGCGCTGAAGAGTGTGAACATCTTAATAGATGGAAATGTTGTAATAATGAGAACCGAGAATTTCATTTAATCGCACGATGTATTTGTACTAATTTCATTTATTCGGTAAACTACATCTGTATTTCGCAATGATTACCTGCTAATTGCGAGGTCTTTCGTCGATGATTTTTACTCAACGAAAATCGTAAAACTAATTCGACTTTCACCGACTTTTTTCTCTCAGTTAGTTCTTACGCCGGTCCGATAATACGGTATTATCTACATGCAGCATCACACAAAAAACACACTAGAGAAAAATTTCATTAAAACTGATAACGGGTTTAGTTATCTCAGTCGATCAGTGTCGAAAAAAAAAAGTGACATAGCCGAATATTTATTTTTGAAAAAAAGAAAAACTTTAAAACATCGTTTACACAGCCTTCAACACACAGCGGCGGGTTGCCATTTCGTTTTACGAATTCTAACAATGTTCGAATTCAAGTCCGATATTAAAATTGTTTATTTGTAAACATATTAATTATTTCGCAGTTTCAGCTGCACTGTGATTATTTTATGAAAAATTAATATAACGTTAAAATATATATTTATTTCACAAAGTTTTATTAATTCATAACACAGTATGCCGAACACGAATAATAAAAAGTACCATTAAAATTACATAACACAAATCATATAACAAATATTATAAAAAAAATTAAAAACATCGACTCTAGTTTCGCCGAATTGGCGTCATTATCAAGATGTTGGCGAATTATTAAAATAAACATTATTCGACTTTTAATTCTGTTAGTGTAAATATTATGATTTAGATGAATATCGGTTGTACAAAGTGGATTATTCTCGTTTTATATTTAAACTTATTAATATAATATAATTTTCTGCCGTAGTTAGTAATTGTTGATCGTAAATAATTTTTAATACAATAATATCTTTTTTAATAATATCAGTAACATCATTATGTTTTGCTTGTATTATAAATGTTCACCGACTGTTGATTTTTTCACATATTTGCTATTAATGGTATATTATAGGTGCTCCTTGATACCAGATGGGACGTTTTATTCGGTCAATTGATGATTGTCGTACGTCTATTTTCTCGCAAAAGCAAATTACGGACGTAAACAAAGAAAAAAGAAAATATGTCAGTACTGTTTACGTCGTGACAATTGTAATGGAACATTTTACCCCGGGCTAAGAATGATTATTAGTACCCCGAAATTAACGCGACTGGATTTAGATATGGAATAGTGGAAAATCACTTTCTTTACTATTATTTAAAAATCAGTCGAAGTGATGGCTATTTTTGATTGAAAAATCAAAGCGAAATTATATTATCGAACAGATCAAAGCGTGCTACACGGAGCATTAAACAAATTGCCGAAGCCAAAAATGACGGTTATTTTACTATTTCGCTCGAAAGTAAATTGTTATTCGCAAACAATTTTTTTTCACTTATCAATTTTCTCCCCCCCCCACTTTCTCCCTCGGTTTCAGCCATCTATCGATCGCCGACTTCACCGCTCTTCCTTCTTCGCACGTTCATATTCTGCTCTTTCCTCTTATTCATTTTTTTTTCGTGGTTTTTTTTGATTCTTCTCTTCTCCTATGTCGCGTGATTTTTCATATTAACACCTGTTCACACTTTAACATTTTTCTTTAAAGACTTTTGTAAAAGTTTCTCAATAATTTTAATTTAATTTTGTTCTCATTCCGATTATACGAAGGAAAAAAGAAAAGCAATTACGATTTTGTTTGCTATCTTTTCAACACGAGAGTTTATTACCGCAGCAAAAAGTATTTTTCTTTCTGCAACCAATGGCACTCATAATCCGGGGAAGAAGTTAACAAGCTGATAAATATATACGCTAACGCAGGAATAATGAAGGGAGAGCAATGAAGTTAAGGAGAGTCCAAAAGAGTTGCGAATGTAAAAAGGAGCGTTCAAAGAAAATATAATCAGGGCGCCGCGAATACAGTAATTGAGAAGTGTTCGGAAAAGAGCGAAGAGGAAGAAAGAGCGAAGGCGGTATTATGGATCGGAATCAAGATTACGGAAAGGCGAGGTTGAATTTGGTCGTGAATGGATTGAGGATTAGGAAAGGAACGGATGTTTGTAGCAAAATTTTTGAGCGAACATTTTTTTTTTAAGATAAATACTGGCTGAGATTGACAAAATCTGAAATTGCTGCTGAAATATTATAATATTTCACGCGTTATTATTAATTAGTACTAGCAGTGGTACTTATTATTATTATTATTATTATCCAAGGAATCACAGCCTTTGCTGGTTTGCTTTATAATACGGCTAATATGTCTAGCAAGCATTATAAATTTTCTCCATTTTGATGGTTAAGGAAGGTCCTTACATTTGTAGCGGCGTTTAATAGAATTGACTTTTGTATCATGTCTACTATATATGGCGCCAGTCCTAGGTTACTTATGTTCTTAACTAAGCTATTCGGTATTATGCCATTATTTCCAACAACTAGCGGTATTATTCTAACTGTATTGATCTTCAACATATGCTTCAATTGTTCCATTATTATTGTTATTATTATTATTATTATTATTATTATTATTATTATTATTATTATTATTATTATTCGTATGTCTTCGGGTATCTTTAACAGCACTTAAATTATTATTATTACATTAAAATTTAAAACCAGAGTTAATACGTTAAGATTCAAATCAAAATTAAAATTTAGGTAGGGTACGTTACATTCGTTATATCTATCTATACATCGACACAGTGGTACTGTATGCTGAACTGGCGGATTGGTGCGCATTAACGAATTTCACAAATATAGAGCTGGTTGTCCTGAATTGTTTAAAAAATGTAATATAATCGTAATTAAGTTTCGGGCTTTAAAGAGATTACTCATTTAGTTTCTAGAATGATTGCTATCCGAATAATTTTACACATAAGACACACACGTGTATACTAAATGGAACTTGTACGCGCTGTTACCTTTATTTACAAGGCATACACCCCTTTTCGCGCGTAATGAGAAATAGAAATTATCATAACTTTTTTCTTGTTTTAGGAGTGTGCCGTTGTGCAAATACGTCCTAAAAGTATTATGCAACTGTCGTCCTATCGAGCATTACATATATATGTAATACACAAATGTGTGTATGGTCCGTATTGTAAAAGATTAAAACGTAATTTTTTAATTTCCTCATTCGGCTACCGATAGAAAAAAATACGTGCATGTTAAGGAAAGTATTTTCTTTGTGTTCTCAGAATTTCCATCGTCTCGTAGTAAAATCTAGGCGACGCGTTGCGTTTATGTCGTCAGACGGACCCGCATTACAAATCACGGTTTTTACGAATGAGCCTGATGACATGGATGAAAACAAGGTCTCCACGAAAGTTCGTTCATTTTTCTTCCCCCAGAGTCGTATTTAAAATGAACTTGTATTGTTTTTTTCTTTTTTCTTTTTTTCCGATAGAAATTATAAAACAATGCTTGGCTAAACAAAATTTCTGAAAAAATCACGCAAATAAATCCACATATCCGCTCAAAATCGTTCGTCTCAAAGTATGTTAATCGCAAGTAAATTTGTGCAACAGTTAAAATCATTCGCGCGGTGTACAATACGGGCTTTAGCGTGCGGTTTCATTCTGATAATAGCCGGGCGGAAAAGTGAGAAACAGCCTTCACCGTGGGGCTGTGGCCTTTGATGCACCCGTATCATTAAAAATTGCAAGACCTTCGCTGCAACAAATATCCCGGTTACAAAATATCTCGGTGACAAATATCCCGGTGACAAAATATCCCGGTGACAAAATATCCCGGTGACAAAATATCCTGGTGACAAAATATCCCGGTGACGTTCGTTGCATTGTTACGGGGGCGCGAATGTGTAACAAGACGGCGAGGTGGTTGGCCGGTTTTTTGCTGATTGGACTAATTGGACCAATTGGACTTTGACCTTCACTCGGTTTTTTCCCCATGCGAGGCTGCCGACCGACTTATTGTGTATTACCGGAAGAGCAACTGGAGTTGCTCGTTAATCGGCGCCGAAACGTGTCGTTCGCGGAAGTTTCGGTAATATTCATAAGGTCGTCGCGATTAAAAATTAATTTTAGGCGCGTACTCGTTTTTCTCGGGTTGTAAAATAAATGAGAGGCGGCGGCGGCGCGCCTTTACGCGATGGCCCCGGCATACGTCTCGTAAAACTATTTTTACGCGCGTAAATAAGAGTCGCTGGCCCAATTTGGGGCACTCGGATCAAGAGGGACATCGACGAAATTCCGGCATACGTCTCTGCCATGTACTCTCGTTACGGCGATTACAGTGAATTGCAATTTAAAAGGAAACCATTTAAATTCTCGCTGTAATTGCGAAAAAGACATAAATATAAACTTTAATCTACATATACATACAGATAAGGAAGGACGCGGGAGCGGCGAATAAACGCTGAGGGTAATTCGAAGCGAAAAAAAAGGAACGAAAAAAAAACACGTCCGTGGCTTATCTCTCTCTCGGAGGGTGAGAGGTTATTAAAAAGAGAACAGCCTCACCCTCACGCTAGCCCTCGCAGCGTATTTAGAGAGACCGACCCGTCCGCAGTCGTCGCTCCACTACTGCACTACCCATTGACTTTTTTTCCTATCAATTTCTCTACCTAAATCACACGTGGCCTCTGTGTAATACCCCTTCTCGTCTTCGTTTTGTAGAGTGCCGGAAAAGAAAACGAGAAAAACAAAAAAAAACCCGAAAGAGTCGAAATAGAGAAGACGCCTGAAAAGAAGAAAAGAACTCGGTGGCAGCGAGGAGCTGTTCAGGAGCGATGCGATCAACAAAAGATGGGCTTCGGCCTGGTTACGCTAAACGGGATATCGGACGACGACCCAGAGGTAGAGTCGGGCCGGAGCAGTTTGCGCGCCCGTATTCTGTCTATTAAGTATTTTTCCTATATTATTCCATTTAGTTTTATATGCGACTTGGGAATGCGCGTCTTCGTGTGTACAGCCAGCAATCAAACGGACCAGCAGCTTTCCGCGTTCGGTTCCTTAGTTATTCTGCATAAACTGCTCTCGGAAGAGGATAATAACAGCGCCGACGCCGAAACACGCAGGCCGCAGCCTGGTTTTTCCGAGAGCGAACTTGTGTTCCGTTTTTGGCGGCAAGAAGCGCGAAGAGAAAAGCGCGGGAAAAACAGCGGCGCACTTTGTTCGGCATCGGGAACAAAAACACGGCGAACGGAGGTGTGCGAACATTAAATGACATTTCCCGATAGGCGAGAACGGGGCCGCCAGTTTAAAAGCGCCTATATGATCCGTTCCGCATCTTACCGATGAATATTCAAAATTGCCGAACGACTCGCGGGGATCTTTTCGGACCTAACTGCTACCATCGGTAAAGATTTAAAAAATGATAATCATTTTCTAGCTTTCTCGCTTCTTCGGGTTTCCTTCAGATTTTCGCCTCATTTCCTTCTTACCGCCGTTGTGTTCATTTTCCTTGCTACAAATTGGGCATACTTTTGACTTTTTCTTTTACAATTAATCACGCTGCCTCCTAATCTGATATAGAGAACGTCCGTATAACTCCGAATTTCTAATTAATAAGTAATAATTGTTTCCGGGTGATGACGAGCCCCCATTATATAAACAACTAATAACAAATTTTAAAAAAGAATACTGTGCCGTCATTGTTAAGGCCGTCCAGGAGCCAACAGTGAAGATGACATCCTTTCTTTACAGCATTGCCATACCGAAGCCCGGCGCATACAGCGCAATCGATAAAATTTGCTTATTGTATAGCCAGACAAAAAAAAAAAAAATAGGCACAAAATCTTCGCTAGAAAAAAAGGGGAATAAAATCTAAGGTAGTTTACGTAAATTTCGAATTTTTGACAGAACATTATCACATCTTGGGACAAGCATATTATAAATTTATCTAACAAAGTGAAGCAAAATATAGATTAGCTCAATCAATACCGTATCTCGTCACGAATATTATATAACAATTTCAAAAAGTACAATAATCAAAAAGAATTAGTAATCAACAAAATAATAGACGCTTAAAGATAATAATCCCTAATAAAGATCAGGCTAGTAGTAATCAACAAAAGAGCTGGTGGACAGAGAAAAAAGAAATGTTCCCAAAGATGTTATTTTATTATCACCGACTATTGGAGTATAAGACCAATAATACTCCATTATCGTCGACCAAATAAAACTAGAATAACTAGGAACCACATAGGGAAGTATGACCAAAAGGTATCAATAATAGACAATACGGATGAGGCAGTTTTAATTAACTTGCTGGTACAAATTCCAGAAGATTTAATGAACACAGAGTTAGGACCACTTTAGAAACTAATAATTAAGCAGTGGCTGACTGATTAAATGAAGAACAATAAGTTAGTTTTTAATTGTATATAATGGCGGAGAATCGATCATATGTACATATTTAAGACGAATGATCGCCAAGGTTAAGTATACTGTGTATATAAGGATAAGTAGGTATTAAGAAGTTTTGTAATCATATTTATGAATAAACGATAATAAGCGTGTTGGGCACCCACAGACGACGAGCAGTATGCCTTGTGGGACCCGCAACTTATTAAAAAATATATATATATATGAATTCGCAATTTACAATTGCCGAAGTAACCGACTGTTTAGCCGCATTATCGCTTTTAAAAGTATGTGCAAAATAATAATAATAATAATAATAATAATAATAATAATAATAAAATTCTGTTTTTGACGACTTCAAAGTTTTCATTGGCAAAAATGCGCGCAAGAGAGTAATCCTCGTAATTTCCTCCCGATGCTAATTCGAGGAGATATAAAATGATCACGACAATACATTAGAGTCGGCTAATTGTGACAATTGAAAAAATCGCATTAAATATTTCTGAGCTTTTTACTTTTTTATAAAAAACGATAATCTTTTTGTTCTGTTTTTTTTTTTTTTTTGATCTGTCATTAAACACCATTTGGCCACTAACTGATCATTAAATTAATCCTTCAGCAGCTACCATGACCTATGGTTGGTTTGTTTCGTTCGCGTAGGATATGCCGCGCATTAAACCTCCGAAAATTTCACTTATACTGGATTATATATAGTTGACGCCCCTAAAAATATGAAAAAAAAAATGATAATAATTATAATGAAAAAAAATACTCCTTCAGCTTGTTTAAATCAGTTTCTATACTTTTGCCATCGTTGAGAATGACTACCATCTTTAAATCAAACGTTCATGCCACACTAGGCTATCGCGATGGCAAAATGGTACGCTTAATTATAATTTGACACTAATCGTAATAATATCGCACCTTTGCATACCTCACGCTAACGCTGAACTTACTTTTTGGTATATACTCCTTTTTTTTACTGTTTAGAGCAAATTTTGTTGATTTTTTAAAAAAAGATTTCTTTTCTGATTTTCTTTTTGTTCGCCCCCCTACCCCAAAGAGAGTATTGTAGTAAAAAAAACAAATCTTATAGAGAGGGGTCGGTAATAAGTTTTTTTTCACCTTCCACACCGCCTGATTCCATTATCATTATGTATATTTTGCGTGCGAGGATTAATTTTTCTTTTTTTTTGGGGGGGGGGGGGGGGGGATCATCAGCCGAGGGCATTACCCAGCATTAGATGAGGATTAATATCATGAACGATATATAATTTAACGAATACATTAATGACTACGTCATTCCTACACGCGCGGTGGTTACAAAAAATCCTCTGACGAAATCGGGGTAACATTTTCGCATTATGCTTATAAATTATTTTCTCCTTTTTTTTTTTTTGTTTTTTTTTTTTCGTTATTTAGAATTTTATTACAAAATCACAAAAATCTATTAGGCTTGTTCTTATTGTTAAAAACAACGTAGATGAAACTTTCTTTCGTGCATTTATTATAATTTAACTGAAAAATGAAATACTTCACAAAAACATGGTCGATCTGTTAAAAATGAATTAATTTAAATTCGCAGAAACTCGAAGAACAACACCAGATGTTTCCCGAAATGCGAATTTAAATTAATTCATTTTTAATATATTGACTGAATTTACGTTTTTAAAGCATTCAATTTATCAAGAATGACGCAAAGCCGAATCTTCTATAAAAATGATAAAAGACTATTTGAAATTTTGATCCAAAGATTCGTACAATGTATATATATATATATATAAAAAAATTCGATCCTCCTATTGAAACAGTTTTCCAACCGACATTTCAACTGACTACATCCTAAAAAAAAAAAAAGAAGTTTTAATAATCAATTTATATTCAAAACTTAGGAAAATGATCCTAATACACTGCGATTTTTTTTTTTTTTTTCTAACTTAATCGGTGTTTCCTACAAAACTATGTTAATATAAAAATTGTACGTAACAAAAAAGGTAACGTTTTTCCGTTTTGGCATAAGAATATAACGTTATTAAAAGTCGGTCTCTTGGATCAAACACGGAAGAAACATCCCTCCTGGATGCGCAAATGCTAGTTTTCCTATAATACTTCAAATTGACTTAAATAATTTTCGACAAAAAAACAAATTAAAAAATGTAACAAATTTTGTATTGGATGATGTACGGGCTTTTGTACATATATGTAGTAACGATGGGTCATTCTTTCGCCAGGAGAAAAATTCTTCGTAACGAAATCCGCAACGTTTCACGTTTACATTTTATTTCGGAATAAGAATATAGTCAATCGAAACCGACTTTCTATGAAAATTACGGTAGACCATGGCAGTCTTATTCCAGTTTTATACATATACATGCATATATATATGTATCATCTAATTCAGGGGCGAATCCAGAAGGACTATTGGGAGGGAGGGATTACATAATTACGTAAAATCTTCTGCGGTAGGCAGTAGGTATTTATGAAATACCACCTTGTGTTTCATAAAGAAAATCAAATAACGACCAGGTCTTTAGAAATTTAAAATAAACATACGTAATTATTACAATTTTTAATTTAGCTTTTATCTTATATTTAGGGGTGAAAAATAACGAAAAATTGTAAAATTCTAGCTGTAAAATGGTAGTTTAGAAATATAGTGAGAAAAATAGTATTTTCATTAGACACTTTACTTCTTTTTTATTTTTGTTAGTAATCCGATCGGAATTCTCTTTGTTCCCGTGGGCAAGTTATTAATATCTATTTCTCATTGAACTCTATTTTCAATTAAAATTACAAAATAAAAATTAAAAATAAGTAAAGAAAAATAAAATAAAAAAGGTAACATTAATAGTTTTACTTAGAAAATAGTATTAAATATTAGTTATTAAAATCCGTAGGTAGTAAAATTCATACAAATCTTTTATAGCATAAATTAAGTTTCTCCGTTATAATAAATTTTTTTATAAAGGCTTTGGTTCTTTTGAGGGGATGTCTCTTATCCCCATTCCACTGGATCCGCCACTGTTTAATTGCATCTGTTGGGAAATTTATCGTATCCTTCGTGGACGGTTTACTGTTTTTCTTCGAATTAATAAATCTCATTCGCAGCTTTTTACCGAAATCGAACTGCATCCAAGATCGCTCAATTATTCGCTTTCTGATTCGTCCCTATTAAAAAATATTTAATACGAGAAGAATAATTTGAAAAAATTAAAATTTGAAAGCGTTAAGAGGTGGTAAGCGATTAATTGCGCACGAAAACTAACGTTTGAGCGTTGTAGCAAATTAATGTGGAGAGATTGTTCTCAAGGCGTATTCTAGAGACTTGTATATACGCTGAATACACGCTACTACTCTAGGATGTAGCGGCGGATATTCTCCATTATACCGAATTAATATGCAAAGAGTGAATTATATTAATCGGCGAGTACACTACTATTTCCTTGAAAGATGGAAACCTTTATAAGGCCGTTGCCGTAACGGAATCTGCCGACATTCAGCTCCTACGAAACACATTGCAGCCGGCACCAGAGAAAGCGCTCATGTGAGCAGTCAACTGCCAAATCCGAGAACTACTATCGTTACGAAAACCGAAATTATACAACAAAGCGTGCTCATTGAAGAAAACACATTCCTCAAGAAATTCCTTTCGCTGAAATTTTATTAGCTTCCTGCGGACGTATTTGGCTGAGCGGTCACTCTATTCAGGTGCACTTTCAACTGCGTACACCATTCGAAATGATCGCGGTTCATACAGCGAAATTGGCTGCAGCCGGATGTCTGAAGAAACAAAAGTATGAAAGACGATTAATTATTAAACGAATAGAATTGCTACGTTAAATGATAGGTAAAAAATAGAATAAAAAAAAAACAAACAAAAAACGGTTATATCAGCTTCGGAAAATATCCTAGTAGGAGGAGAATTCCTTTATTTTCCGCGCAATTTCACGTCATTTTCACTGTCTTAATGATGTACATGTGTAATCGTTAAGAATCTGCGCGCATACCAGAAGGGTTAAGGATAACGCGCTCTTTCGACAAATTTGTCGATGTGATCTCCAGTGCCGATTAATTTTCCAGTGGAAAGAATTTCATTTTCCGAATAGTCGATACTTTCGGTAATTCTTGTACACCATTTGATAGGGCAGACCAATTCGTAGTGATAAGATCGCTAGAGATTATGATGATTAAAATTTGCATACGAGACAGTAAACGTTTATTAAACGCGATTTAATAATAACGCTGTAATTGTTACCATCTCGGAAATATCAGCTCGACGCGCGAATTCCCCTGTGGTTACCTCGGCGGTAACTACTGTCGTTTCCAAGCTCAGTAAATGTGGTTTCTGAACATTTTCAAAGCTACCCTCCTGTAAGAGTAACAAAAAAAAAAAAAAAATGAAAGCATTTTTGGCATTGCAAAGATTAAAAGTGCGGGTTTTTGTTACTACTTCTCGATTTATTTTTTGCGAGAAGAAAAGTGAACAAACACGATGTGTGCGCTTTTGAAAGTCTTGAAACATTGAACACTTTCAAACGACACCCACAGGGCTCGAAGAAGGATTGTTCCGTCGTTTAAGAAAATTTACGATTCGGCGATATTTTTCCGATGTTCCCCGGAAAAATTATATAAAATAAAAAATTTTCCAAAAAAAAAAAAAAAAAGAAAAAGACTCGGATGACAGAAGGACGGACGTTTCCTCCACGTCGAGGAGTAATTTCTCGAATCCCATGGTCTTTGCAGAATGTTTTACACTTTAAGGAAGAAGTCGCAGCGTTTTCTTTTTTCGCATCCAAAAATGAAATCAGCGAAAAATATTATTCTTGATTCGTGAGCGAAAAGTTAGGCGAGTTTTACGCAACTGCGCCTCAAATTTCACTCGGCCAGTTTCTCAGCGCTAGTGTCGAATCATTCGGAAAGCAAAAGGTGTTCCTCAGCGTAAAGGATTTGGAAAACAATTTGGACGATTTCCCCGCAGTCTTCGACGGTTGTGCCGGCGACAGAAAATAGATAAAAATTAACACAATATCGCAGCTTTAAATCGTTAAATCTCGATAATAATCTGAAATGGTCAAAACCGTAATTACGGCTTATTTATTATAAGTATCCGGCTTTTTAGTTGTTGGTAACAGCGACGGTATCAATGTCGCTGTCTATTTACTGTACAAATCGAACTCAATTCTAATCAGTTTAAATCGATCAAATCGTACAATCAATTTTGAGTTATACAGATCAAACTTCCAATTCATTTATTATTTATATGGAGAACAAGTCCCATCTCCCTTTGATAAGGTGTTTAAGCTTTTCATAATATAGTTCTCTAATGCCTTTACTTCCCTCCCCGCTTTATCTTAAATGCAATTTCATCAAAACGATTAATAATGAAATTTTATTCGGATTTTTATTTACTTAATGATAATGATTAATTTTGAAAATGTAATCAAACTTAAATAATATTTTAGCGAGCACCTGATTTATCGTCCTAGTATATCTACAGGACTAATCGCTAAAATTTTAAAGGTGACGACGACTCTTACACTTCCGCTATACACAAGTTTTTAACAGCTCCTTATACACAAGCATCTACCATGTTAGAAGTTGGATTTTCTCTTTTTTTTTTGTAAATACTTTTTTAAACTTCACCTTACAGTCACCTTTCTTCTCGGCACCGATATGTGTCTATGTGCCTTATAGCTGGAGGATTCGAAAATGTTACACATTTGCACTGAGAGCATTTTTTATTTTTGCACGATTAAAACTGAATTACTATACACATCATTGTCGCACAATCACTGCAGTGCAAAATATAGAAGATATAGATTTTTTAATCGATATTCAGCGTGACACCGCAAAAATATGCAATTGGATATTAACCTTTTTTCTTTTTTTTTGCTTCTTTTTTAGGACTAGACAAACGCACAGTTTTGATATGGATGCAATGCGAGACGTTACAACACATTTATTCCCTCGTACAAATATAATAAATAATAGCGTATAATTTTGAGGAAGTTTGATTCGTGTAACTCAAAATTGGTTATACAAAAATCACAAATAGCGTACATTTGTTTATTTATTTAGCTACTTTTTAGTGAAACGAAAAAATTGATAACTTTTACTATACCTAAAAATTGATTAAATTTTAGCACGCTGAGGTAACTGAAATTCAGTTTAGCAGATAATGCATTGGTTAAAGCTAGTGCACAAGTGTTCTCTAATAAGAATAATATCGATGTCATTCACTGACGCAGTACATCGCACGTGATTATGCGTCTCGGTATAACAAACCCGATGACGTAAATTGCAGTATAAAATTGGAAAGTCCCTAATCAGAACACGATATAAAAGCCATTAGTTCAGAAGGTCAATGAAAAATAAAAGGAATTTGTCCAACAGACGCGTATTTCATTATATTTAGTTACATGTAATATCATATTTAATCGTATTTAATTATATTCAATTATATTTGATTTCATTTAGTATTGTTTAATCGTATATTTAATAAAGCTACAATAGGCATTAAACATATTATGATGATGTGCAGATAACGAGTAACATAGTTTTTTAAGATGAATATTTTGTATACATATAATACAATGAAAAGAAAAAAGGTAAACTGATTCGAAATTTTGATAAAAATCAGAGAGACGTTTATTTGCTTTTTTTTTATTTGCATTTTTTTCTTTGAAGGCACAATGATATATGACGGATTAAAATTCGGCGCGAAAGACTTTTTTTTTTTTTTTTTTTGTTCGCTTCGATATACCGCCATGATGATGGCAATATTTGAGTGACATTATTTTATCAAGGTTTCGCGATAATTGGAGGAACACAATTTTAGGACATCGCAGCTTCTAAACTAATTTTAATTTTTTTATTTTCTTAATGTTCTGCAGTCGCAAACGTTTACCTATTTTCTCTTTACTCCACTCCTAGTAGTGCAATAATATAACCTTTTCGGTTGACAAGGCAGAAGAAACTCATTTTCAATTTTGGAATAAGAATGTTGAACGTTTTTTGACAATTAACTGTGAAGATCGATTTTACTTGGCACATCCTAGCAGTACATATATATATATATATATATATATATATGTGTAGATTTCGCAATGCAATTATTTTTTTGAGAATGGTTCGATAATAAGGTATGCTTAAAAAATGTCAGAAAAAAGAAAAGTGTCGAATTTAATGAAATTTGACTTTTATATAAGTACTTTAAAACACGACTTTGACTCAGAATGACTATGACCGAGCATTAGAAATGCTTCGCGTTTCCTCTCGTTTAGTCTAATTCGCAGGTATGAGAAAAAAAAGGTTAGCATATTTAATGTTGCAGGTGAAAATGAAAGCTACACACTGACAGATAAGTGTAATTCACGTCTCCTCGTTGATTTTGTAATGGCGGTTTTTTAGTTATACGGAGAGGCAAGCAACGAACTACTTGTAATTAATTTTATTATCCAACCCCTAGAGCATTTTTCAGCTACAGGATCGAGAAACAGCGCGCGACTGTTTAATTGTAGGAAAAGTTACACTTACGAGGTAAAATAATTTATGCGGTAGTCGATTATCGACTCAATCTTAAATGCGTATTGCTTCCGGTACGAAGGTGCGTAAATGATGGAAAAAGATCTTGTAAACCGTTCATAGGCAAAAGGTTATAGAAGTTAACAAGGAGTACTAGTGCAGAGAGATATGTCGATTATGGAAAGAATGTTACCGGCTAGGTACACGACCAGCGTTAATTACAATATCAATACACAACAACCGGGCACGCCAAAGAGGAAAGATAATCGAGTTCCGCTTATGAAACGGTAAACAGCACCCTTCAGACACCGGGTTACCCCAAAAACGAACTATTCATTCGCGAGAATTCTAATTCGACTTGCTCAATGGAGTTCACTGAAAGAGAGCTCTTTTAACACTGATTTCAAGCGGGTGATATCATCAGAGGGGAGTGAAGATATCGCGAAAGTTGTTAAATATAGCTTAGCTGGGAGCTAAGATGCAATGATGTCTCTTGGTGATGAAGCTGAGTGTGCATTACGAACGGATTAAAAACGAACTTTTATTAAGTGTCAGCGTATAATACGTGTAAGAAAAGTGGTTATTATACTCTCGTAATTAAAATTAATTTTAAATAAAAATATAAATTTTTTTTTTGCGTGCTCCGTTTGACATATATATATATATATATATATATATATATACTTAGTAATATTAGACTTTCGTCTAGACTTTTAATGCGCCAATTATGCCACTTCCAAAGTGATCCACTTCGAATATTCTCAGCGGTCACATTTAAATACGCGTAATTCAATTGTAAACGACGTAGGGACTTTAAAAATTACGTACAAGTGTGTGATTGAATTAATTAGAAAAATAATTAATCATCACTTTTTTTCTTTCTGTGAAAAATCTCCGGCAACTTCGGTGGTAGTTCCTTGATGTAGCCAATGACGGCAAATTCCTTTAAATCCATTTAAGCATGAACGAATAATTTTAAAAGATATCGTAAAAATTAATTTGTAAGAGAGTGCCTAGCACAGAGACTAAGCCTAACACGGCAGTGTGCAAGGCCAGGGTTACTCTCGTAGTAATGCTCGTTTGACATGTTTCTTTGTACAATATTCGCTGACAAATACACACTTATTAGTCAAAAAAATTCTCCTACTATTATCTCGCTAGTTCACGTTCATCTTCGTTTAATTCTTTATGTTTCTCGTCTTTTCCTTCATCATATCTTGTCAACACTTAAAGTATCGCAGTGAAAAATAACGAAATGTCACCAAAAATGCTTTATATTATTACAGCAAATTACTGAGTATGCTAAACTCGAAGATAGGCAGTTGCCAACTAGAACAAGAACCTACAGGACTAGAAATTGCGATAAACAATCTCATTATTACTCTCCTACATGATCAACAACTTTAAACGGCACCTTTGGGAGGGATCACATTTCTTTCACCGCCATTTTTAAAATCTTCTGCTTTTCATAAATCTCTTTCAATTTTTCAATTGGATCTAAATTAGACTGGGCCATCTTCCGCTCTCTCCTTGATTCCTTCTTCAATTCCTCCTAATTTAAGTCCATCTTCTCTTAATAAGACTTCTTTGTTCAATCAATCATTCCTTAATTCTATTCTCTCCTTCTATCCGATCAACTCTCCGCAGCAAAAAAAAAAAAAACTCAGAACATCCTCCCTTTATTCCGATGGAATTAGTACTGTGTGTAAGGAGGCCTTTAATTTAAGCATATGTCCGCCTATATAGAGCTTTTTTTCTTTGTCGCTGTTCCGATTCTCCGGCTCACAAAAATGTACAAAAGCTCCGAGGATTTGATATTAAAACAGGGAGGAAGAAAAAAGCTCCTTTTTTTAAAAAAAACTCCTTTTTTCAGAAAAAAGCTCATTTTTAAAGGAAAAAACTCCTCTTTTTCCCTCGAATATCTCACGTTCGGAAAACGGCTAATTTCCTTGTAAATTCTTTCTCTCCCAACGTCCTTCAAATCCATAATTTGCATCCTTAGAACGCTGTTTATTGATCCAATAGCATTCCCAGCTTCCAGGAATTCTGTGTCATTTCTCGTCTTTTCTTAGTTTCATCCATTTTTCTCTTAACTCTTACCTTATCGGAACTCTATTCGTCTTCGATCAGAGTTCCTTTCCGCGCTTGAATGGGATCACTTTTTCTGTTTTTGAAATTTTTCCCTCCAGATATTTTTAAATATTTTCACCTCTCAACTGTTTTTTTTTTTTTTTTTGTCAAATCATCGCCGTCGAAAGATTTTTAATGGATTATGACAATCGAACGTACAAGGAGGACAACGTAAAAGAATGGAGCATTACTAAAAGTTCTAGTTGCGGCGAGGCACACAAACAGATTCTTTCGAGTGCAAAGTTCGTGCAATGCACTTTCGGTGACCTAATCCAATTGGGTGAAAAATTCTAAACTTTGAAGGTGTGTCATCAGTAACCCCATTAAAACTAGCAGGAGGCTTTTTCCAACGACTGAAAATAACATTTTCTTTTTAAATTTGACAAAGTTTCATATACTTATTTGCGAAATTGCTAGAAAAGGAAACGCAAATTGAAACATAAAATGAATCTACTACGCCCAGTATTGACGAGTATTTAAGTCCGCACGAAAACAAACGAAATAATGAAGTTAACGTGTAACTTGTTCTTACGAAAATTGAACTTTTGATATAGAATGGGCGCGACTGGTGCGCGTTTTACATTTCAATATTTTGGGCGGCAAAACACCTTGTCAGCGAAAGCATGCTCTTTACTCAGCTATTCGAATCCGCGGGAGTTACTTAAGTATAGATCGAAGCAACCAAATCTAATTTAGCCGGAACAGACGCGCGAATTCGTGCCTTCATAGAGCTGTGTTATAAACTCTGCTGGGGCTTTTATGACACATAACTAGGGAAGTTATCGCCGTCAATAATGTTTAAGCAATTCTTAGAAATCTATATTATCGATATATAAATTATATTTTATTCGACATATTAATAAATGTTTTAATATTAGTATTAACCGAACACGTTGCGTCACTTCAGTGTGTTCGATTTGTGACAGCGGAATAACTTCAAATCATCTAGTATTCCTATCACTGGTCTCTTTTTTTCGGTAAACTAACCACTGAAGTAAAGAGACATTTTAGCGAAACTGCCAGTCGTTGTCAAGTTTCTCATGCCTAGATGCTCACGGCTTGTAGAAATAATCTAATAAGAGAATCCGCTATGCCTATGACGAGTGAACAAAGAGGTATACCACCGTAATAATAATCGTAGAATAAGTACGTCAGGCGAAACAAAAGCAACAGCAACAACATGTTTATACGGCAAGATAGAAACGAAACCAAAAAAAAAAAAAAAAAAAAAAACACAACTTGGGAAATTTCAAGTACACTTTCTTATCATCTTCAAGTCGGCAAAATAAGTTTTATTATGCAGCATCACGATCCGATGTCATTAGAACCGTGTTCGTTTGCCCGACGAATATCTCTATGAAAAAGATGCAAATGGAAGCTGCGAGAACTAGTTCTTTTCCATAGGCAGTTCTGCCAAAAGCTCGTTCTTAATATAATAACGGCTCTTCTTAAGTTAAAATTGAGCTTATTTTTTCGCGATACGTATATTTCCAGTCCGGACCTAGTTTCGTTCTGCACAAATCGTGTCACAAAGTTACGATTTTATAATCAGAATATGTCTAAGAATCATTGGAGTACATGCTTTTAAGAAAAACCTGTCTGTGTGTACGATGAAACGTAAATCGCATTCATATAATATCCTAATAACTGAATTCATCGAAAAAATGGACTAATTAAACATTGAAATGTATTTAATTTTATAATTAATTAATTTATAGCGTTCTTAAAGTCCCTTCACACACATATATATATATGTAAACACGGTCATTTTGGCCTCCTCTTGATTACATTTCTGTCTCTTTCTCTTCTGTGCTTTGTATAAAATAATCAAAATTTACTACGTAATTCCGTCGCTAAAAATTCAAATATAACAAATGTTACATAGAATTGGGACATTTTTTCTAATGGGGGGGTGGCGGCTTATGAATTACGTTGTAATTAGTATACATGTACAGGGGCGGATCCAGAGAGACATTTTAGACAGGAAAATTATATAATTACGTAATTATACGGTAATCGGTAGATTTGAAAAATACCACCTTGTGTTTTATAAAGAAAATCAAATAGCGACCAGCTTTTTAGAAAGTTAAAAATATTTTAAAAATACAAAACTATTACGGTTTGTAATTTAAATTTCGCTTTATTTTTAGATGAAAGAATCGTCCATGACTCTTATAAAAGAGTCATGCGACTAGATTATTCTTTGCGAAATGATGACGTCATTTTTTGTTTTTGTCGTAGGAAAAAAGTAAATGTCCTACAAACGCATAAAGCAAAAACATTATTAATAGAGTTAAATGTAACGCGAGAAAACTTGACAAGATATTCTGATTATCTTTGCGTAAGATGTCATTAAGGTACTTTTTTGAATCTTTGGGCCTGGCCATCACTGGGGGGGGGGACATCAGGATGCTAATTGTTCAAAATTTGTTATGGAGTAAAATCGTTGTTAAAAAATTTTTTAAAAAAACTTAAAAAAAAAATCAATAATTTACCATTTTTCTTGCAATTACTATTACAATTTGAGAGTTACCTATATTTTCATAACGTTTTTTTTTTATACATAATAAAATTTTACTGAAATACACGCATAAAAAAAAATATATACATATATGTGTATATATATATATATACATTAAAATCTGGCGCGAGAATGCCGTTAATATTATAGTTTACGAATCGCTTGGAAATTATGCCTCGTACGACACAGGAAAGCTCCGAAGAGTTTATTAGAAGTAAATTTAGTAAATTCACCCTTCTTTCGCGTAAACACAATTATTGGCCAAATCTTGAAAGAAATATTTCATTAAAAATTTTTGTCACATTAATTACCTGAACACGCTCGCAGACTTCGATCAGTTTTCGGTTAAAAATATTATATCGCTAAATTAATGTGGGAAAAAACTAAAAACTTAAAAAAAGAAAAAAAAATCGGTGCGATTTTTTTTTTTTTCGTTTACAATTGAGAAACTCTTTTTAATTATACACGTACCTATAAAGAGATTTAGTAAATTAACGAATTCAGCGGCAAACAATGGAAAATCATTTCTAAACAGAGATTATTATCGAATAAAAATTTCGTTTTTTCGCGGAGAAGAAAAAAGTGAATTTTTGGGACTTTTTTAATACTTGGCGAATTTTTTAAGTTGTTTTCCGCTCTTTATTTTATTAAAATTTATTAAGAATTTCTATTTCCACAAAAAATTCGGTACTCTTTTTTTTCTTCAGTAAAGGTGAGAAAAACCGTGTCCGTACACAATCAAAATCCCGTGGCTACACGCTCATGATTATATTATACCGAAAAAAAAAAAAAAAGCGTGATCATTAGACTAAAATTAAATGTTGCAAATAATTTTTTACGACTTGTTCCGAATTTGAATTTCTACATTTTTCATTTGACACGCTATTTTTAAATTATTCTCGTTTAAAATTTCTGTCTTCCCTTTCTTCCCTTTGTACTAGTTCTTTTTTCCGTCGGCATTAAGAAGAAATTTTTTATCGATCGAGCGCGCGTACGAAAAATTTTATTTAATCGTTCCGCAGTCGCAAATTTTGTCGCGCGACGCGAAAACAATAAAACGAAATGATAAGACGGCGGCGAGATGAGCTGATAAATTATGCGGCAGCCCGGAAACGGTAATTGAGTTCATTTGCGGCGGTGGCGTAACGTGCCAGAAGTCGTGTGTGCGTCTGCGAGGTTATAAACTATCGCGGTTATATATAAATAATCGGCTTGTTTCCCTCTTTGTGTAACGAGTCGTTTCCGAGCGAGCGGAATTTACGCGTTCGGGGGTTGTTCTCGGAAAACCCTAGGGCTCCGGCTCGCTCGGTCCGTGTCCATTTCTGTCACGGGAAGCTGGAAGCGATTAGTCAGCTATCTGTCAGGAAGGAAAACGGCCAAAAGAACAGCTAAACTTCATTGGTAAAATAAATAGCCATTGGTCAGGGCGGGAGACATGTAGCAACAGGAAAAATAAAGAGAGACCGTTGACCAGATTCCTTTAGCGCGAAGGGGCACACACACATTCGCTCTGATCCCCACTGTATGTCTTGCCGAATCTTCTCGCTTGTAACTTGTTGAATAATCCGATTTGCGCTCCCGAACGCTCTCATTACATCGGTCTTTACACCGGCCACTGCAAAACCTAGCCCACGACTAATAGAAAATCCAGACAAAGCTGAATCTTTCAGACACACCAGCGCGTCTTTTAAATCAGCCAATTATATATACCGGTTCGTCTTAATTGAAGCAAATAGACGTCACTTTTTCTAGAAGAAATCCGAATGCGTATACAAAACATATAAGTTGCCGTTATACGACGACGTATGCACGGCGTGTCTTTTTGATATATATACCTATATTATTAGTATAGGGAGTAGTAATGTGGTACCTCCGGTGAAAACTGTTATGAAATAAATCACGGAAAACAAAAAAAACAAAACATACCTATATAGATATTTTTGATTAACGAACCGAAATGATTTACATTTTAGCCTCTAGCACAGAGATTATTCTTTATGGTAACAATTAGTGCGGCTTGAAATGTAATCAATGCGAGAATCTTAATGGAATCAACTTCACGCATCGATAATCGCACGCATCGCGCGAAATAACTTTCCGCGATTTCCGAGTCTTCAAACTTTCTGCTACCTGAGCAGCTGGAAAGCTTCGTACCGGTCTGCTCACATTCGTCCACTTTCTTTAATTCGTTTTCACTATTAGAGTTATAAAATTTTTTTCAGCATCTGCCGAATATGACCTTTTTTAAAGGTTAAGCACACCCTGTACGACTTTCACTTACAATTCCGGATTTGCATATTTTAAAATAAAAAGAGTTCCTTTCCGACAAAAAAATAAAATAATAAAATAAAATAAAATAATAAAAGGAAAAAAGTACACACTCGAGACGAGATTTACTTATCTGTTTCTACATACTGCGTTAGCCATTATTTCCTAAAAAGTAAGTTAATGGCCTCACATACTATATCCTCGATAAGGGGTATAACGGATATTGTGAAGTTAAGCTTTTCATAATGTACTTATGGGGGGGGGGGGGGGTCCCTAATAGGGATCTGATGAGAATACTGGGGGGCCAGTTCCTTTCTGCTCGCGATCCGTCTTTACTTTCCACCGGATAATTCTCTAGTATAAGCAATTTTCAATTTCCGATTAGCTATATACACCGCTGGGACAGCGACTTGCATTCGGAACGAGACAACTCCCGAAATCCCACAATACTTACCCGTGATTTTTTTAGTCAAGCACCTTAAATACTAGGCTACCGCGCTGCCTAATACTGAAATATATTATCATCCGATATCTTTCGCGATCTGGAATTTACTCGATACCTATATCAATTTGGCATTTTTATCAACGTAAATTTTACAGGGCGGACTACTGTCTTTAATATTTTCGCGTAACTTTGTTGCATCGATTATATGAGATTAAGTGGCCGAATACGGAAAACAACGCGGTGATGCAAAATCCTTGAAGTCGGTTGTGAAAGGTGTAGAAAGAATTTCGTTGAAACAACTTTTGGGGACGCTCATGAATCCAAATGCGACGAGTTTGAAAATTACTCACTATTAACGGAGAGCGTGGGAAAAGAGAAGAAGCGACTTCCGGAAGTTCTATATAAAGCTAACTGAGCCAAACAACTTCACCAATTTTGTCAGAGGTTTACGATGCGAGCAGAATTTGTGCCCTTTACGCAGTTCCAGTGGTGCTGGAAGGGTCATTTTCTTGATAAGCGTTTGGTTTAGTTCCACCTGGAGACAAATACAGACCTCACGGCAGTAGTGACAAGTTTAAAAAGGGACAAACAAATGACTTCGTTTTTGTACATACCACCTAGGCGGATTATGACTCTTTTTGGATGTGTCAATATGATAGAACGTCGCACGATAATCCGAAACTCGTTTTACAATTAGTTTCGTTAAATATATATACGAGTTTAATGGAAATACTAAGAAGGTACACTCGTTATATAGTATCATTGCTTACTTTTAAAAAATCCTATAGGTCTATAGGGTGTGTAGCCCTTTGGTTTTTTGACAATGAAGATCTTACTTGAACGGTGCATTAACGAAAGCTTGTGTTAGTTTCTTCACCATATGTTCAAACATAAGTTTCGGAATATGCTGGAAGTTCAACGCGTGCTATGTTTTCATATTCAAAAGAGTTATTCGGATTATCATCGTTGAATATTTGACCGATACGTTCCATCTATGTAATATCTGATACTTTCATTTGTCTCTAGGAGCATACATCAATATCGGAATTCCCGTACGCACCAATCACCTATTTTTTTTTTTTTTTTTTGTTTTTGTTTTTGTTTTTGTTAGGCCAATTAATCAATTCGGTACTGAAAAGGAAACCCCGTCGCTCCTTATTTATGGATAAAACTTGACTGTGAAACGAAGCAGCAATCAATTAATTCATTGGAAAAAATGTGGCTCTAGTGAAATGGCTTGCTCAGTTCTGAATCATGAAAAATCACATACCCCCATACTAGAACACTTCCTTCTGATCCGGTGTTCACGTTGGTAATGAAAATCGTCCGCTTACAATTTATATAAAATTCATTCTCGAAATCGAGTCAGTTTTACCAATGTAGACTTTGACAAATACGCATCAATTTAAAATCCGGTCGAAAGTTGATTATTGCTATCCAACTTTTAACAAAAATATTTCATAATTCTCCTCCTTTCGATTACAGTAAAATAAAAATCAAGCTGATAAGTATGTGCACCGGTCATCAATTATTTCCTAGGAAAATGCGAAACAACCAATATCGGCTTTTTTAATTTTTACGCGCGGTATTTTAGTGGCTATTTCATTTCCAAAAAGACGAAAAAGAAATTATCAGGGCAACTCGATGAAAAACAGAAAATCCGTCCACGATGTATGCGATTTTCATTTAACGTCTCGGGCTTTGAACTTTTTAGCCAACTATTAATTATCGATTGGGATGTTAAAAATAGAGTTTGAACTTTCATAATAGATAGTGTGTATTAGAAATATCATAAAGTAAATTTTTTTCTGATTCACCTCAAATTTATGTTTACGCGTCGAATTTTATGAAATAAATTTATTTTACGAGAACATTAAATTGTAAAACTAAATTTAAAAATTGTTAAGCCAGCTACCGTCTCGTGGCATAAACGGTTAGACAATGGGGTTTCGTCTTGGATCGAATCCTGTTAGCGCACATTGGAAACATGTGAAAATTTTTCCCTTGCGCCGGATTAACCGACGCGCCGAATACAAAACCAAAAAAAAAGAGGATAATAAAAATGCTTTTCCCAAATTTTCAACGGGAAAATTGTTTCATATCTGTAAAAGTAACTGGCAGTATAGAGCACGATCTCCCTACATCGTAAGACTAATGACTATTATTTAAATGCGGTAATTTAGGGTAGAAGCGATTTTAGATTTATCCGAGACTCCATTTGCATTCTGTGCTGCTACTTCAAGGTTTCACCCAGTATTGCGATGAAGATAAATGTGATTTTTCTGCAGAAGTAGAAGATACGAAGCATATACTGCGTCACTATGTTAAGTATACCGCAAAAATGAACAGAAAAATGGATATTAATAAATGGGAATTGTTAGTAGAAATTGTTAATGAAACATTAAGAAAGAAAATTTGTGACAAATACAATCAAGGATAAATGAAATGGTCATTTACTGAAGAAGTTGTATTTTCGTTGTTTTGATTCTTTTTTGTTATTATTATTGTTTATTGTTATTATTTATTCTGGATTAACGTATCTTTTGAGAGACTAATTATGTGAAACCAATATATGGTCACTGAGGTTTTTTAACCGTGGCTAATTGGGAATCGTAAAAAAAAAAAAAAAAATTACGATGGAGATACGCACCAACACTTGCATACGAGGTCGTGTGAAGAATTGCAAAGATATTGAATACAAAGGACCTAAGCGAATAAGGCAGTGCCGCCAAATCACTCCTCACAACAAATATTATAGACGACATGATAAAAGAAGTCATTCCGCAAATTTTTACTCCCCTTAAACGCTATATGAGGGGAATTTAACGTTTTTTTTTTTTAAATTACTCCGGCCAAGTTTACCGCTTTTTAATAATCCTTTTTTTTTTATTATTATTATTATTATTTTTTTTTTTGAATAATTAACGTTAATAAAAATGCTGCAAGTATGAATTTTTTCATAATTTTCAGAGCCAAATTAAAATTTATATGGGCATTCAAAAATTTCAAAACGTCACGAAAAAAAAATACATATGTAGGCACATTTTACCTAGAAAATGTGTTTAAATTTCTTTGATATTTTTTTTGAATGAGGGAAAACGGTTTAAAAGAAAAATGTACAGTTTCACCCGGTCACAATATATATGTATATATATACTTATATATATTTATATATTATTAATAAATTCAAACAGCTGGACTTTTTTCTCTTTTATTTTTTTTTTCGATGTTCATGAACACATTGCAAAAAGCATGCGCCAACAACAGGCTTGCACAAAAAATAAAGATAACTTTTCTCAGACTACAGAAGGATATAACTTTAATATTTGCTTTAATATTTTTGACAATTTCAAGTATTCAATTACGCGAAAGCTATTATGTAGCTATCAATAATTCGTTACGATGCGTTATATCAAATTGTTGAAAATCAAGGTAAAAACGTAGTAAGCATGGTATTAACAAATGAGACTAATCACGTTAATGTAAAAGTTACTGCTTCATCGATTTCCAAAATAAATGATTTTATTGTCAGCAATGCGAATTACATTATTAACGCGCATAGAAATTCAAGTGATAACTTAAGATGGAAACCTTCGAATTCACCAATTAAATACAACTAACGAAGTTTTCTTTCTTTTTGAATTGAAAAAAAAAAAACTTCAGCACTTACATTTAACTGCGGATTTTGAAAGTTAAAAACTGGTGAAGTGCAAATTTCTTTTAAATACATTATGGTACTACTTCCTAAACTTAATGGCACATTCAGTATTGCTCACTAAATATGTGACTTCAGTATAAATATAGTTTCACTATCTATCTATCTATCTACATATCTTTATATCTATATCTATATCTATATCCATATATACATATATACATATATACATATATTATATATTATATATATGTATAAGTATATATATATATATATATATATATATATATATATATATATATATATATATATATATATATATATATATATATAACTTGGCTATTTTTGACCCCTCTCGCTTTCATTTCTGTCTCTTTCTCTTCTATACTTTGTATAAAATGATCAAAATTTACAACGTAATTCTTACTGGCATCAACAAAAAAAAAATAATATCATCACAAAAATCCTATCCTAACATTTAACTTTCATTGTACAAAATTAAGACATTTTTTCGTTACATATTTCATTACATAAAATTGTAACATTTTTTAAATAACAATAACAAAAATCCTATAAAATATAACAAACGTTACATAAAATTGGGACATTTTTTTGAATGGGGGGTAGCCTAAGAATTACGTTGTAATTAATATGTATATATATATATATATAAATAAATCAATGTCTGACAGTGGTGGGGGTAGAAATTTATAGAGGAGATCCGAAAGACCTTTACCGAGGATTTTTCTGTTTTTACATATAAAAGCAAAAAAAAATGAAATTCGGTTTTGTGCTAGCCGTCTTCATTTCCTTAATTTCTATTCAGTTCGTTAAGCTTTCTTCTCATTTTCAAC
Organism: Icerya purchasi; assembly: GCA_039619475.1. Lineage (NCBI taxonomy): Eukaryota > Metazoa > Arthropoda > Insecta > Hemiptera > Monophlebidae > Icerya > Icerya purchasi. The sequence goes on from CM077116.1 coordinate 485,710,336, forward strand.
GTTATTTAACATTATTTTAATAATATCTGACGTTACATCAAAAATTAATTTTTTACTCGAAGGGGGCGGGGGGGGGCAACTAGACACGGTGGCTTCCACACTGATGTCTCTGTATATCTGTATGTCTGTATGCCCGCATAATCTCGAAATTTACGACTTCCACGGTAATTAATTATTATGTCTATAATTAATGCTCCGATTAACCTAAAAAAAGAACAACTAAAAAAAGCAAAGTAGGACCCATAACCTTGACAGAGGATTAACGATTTAAAATGATATCTTAATGTAACAATTGTTCTCGCGAGTATTCGTCATTTTGTTAATTCAACAATGCCTCCCGAAGGAGAATTTATGGAAAATCGATTTCTAGAATAAATTTAAAAAATTCGTGTCTCCCTCAATCGTAATTTATATTGCACGCCTTGAAACGCCGCAAAATCCATTTACTTAACCACTACAATCTGAATAATGCCTGTCAATTATACTAATATCGCGAAATTCGGTTAGTATTATCGTTAGTTTAATTGTCACTAACACGATAGATATTACAATTCGTAAGATTTCATTCGTTCTTCGCAGATTATAAAGCATGCTAATTACCGCCAGAGTCAGCAAAAGTTAAAACGTTTCTAACATGTATATAAAAAAAAGAAGAAGAAAAAAACAGAAAAAAAAAATGCATTATTTAAAATGCTATGAGCTTTTTAAGAGCGAAAATGGCAAAAGATTTAAACGAACGTGTTAATATGCGAACGAAGCCGCGGGCAACAATCAGTCTCGTATATCCTTAATTTTCATTTTCAATCATATCGATACGTATTAGAAAAAAATGATTAATCAATAAGAAAACGCAAGCCCGCGACACGCAACTAATATATAAATAGAAGTAATTTTTTTTTAACGATAACGCCATTCTTACGCCGTGGTTATTACGTAACGTTTTTCTGTTACATTTTCAAATAAATGTACAATAAAAATCAAAATAAAATTTGAAAACTACCTTTATCTTTTTTAGCAAACCGAAAATTAGAAAAAAAAAAAAAAAATACAATAATGCAGTCAATTGGAACAACTTTTTTATAAGCATTATAGGAAACCTAGGAGGAGGATTGTCCCTGGTTCGAAGGACAGAGTATATATATTAATGACAACGGCTGACCCCGATCACATTTTTTGTCCCAAAACGTTTCATTTTATCTCAAAACGTTTCGCTTTGTCTCAAAACGTTTCACTTTGTCTCAAAACGTTTCATTTTGTTCCAAAACGTTACATATATTGTATATATAAGAAGACAAAGTATCGACAAAATGGATTGCTGCTCTGGTTAATTATATTATTCAATGACATCGTTATTCTTAGCCCGACACCCACTATATACAATATATGAAACGTTTTAGGGCAAAAAAAGTGTTTTTGCCCTAAAACGTTACATATATTGTATATAGCGGATGTCGGGCTAAGAATGACGTTGTCAATTTTACTCGTTCTACACAAAGTACAGAAGTGATAGAACTAGAGGTCCAGGAGTGTCCCCAGACAAGGTGAAGGGGCAGAGGTCTTTTCGAGGCACAGAAGGCCCAGTTTGCATATATATATGTATATATGTTAATAGATATTTCAGTAAAAACTATTAGATTATGTGATTTATTTGAAATATTTTCTCAAGAAGTAAAATTAAATGCTGTCGTAGTGTTGTTTAACGCCATTTTTAATTTTAACGTTTGTGTAAGCCGTTCATGTTGCAATAGTCCATGGAACCTCAGTTCATGTCAAGCTTCGTTATTATTTTAATTACAACAAAAGAAAACCAATTTTTCGCAGCTTCGTTTTATTTTAATTTTTTTAATTTTTACTCTCCTCTTCACTTTCCACATTAGTGAAATAGGTGCAAAATTTAGCCAATTCATGGCAAAAAGTTCGTACAATACACACAGACGCATATGCACAGTTTGCGCGGACACGCACATCGAATAGTGTGCTTAATTTACACTAGTATTTTCGAACGATTTAGAATTAATTCCGCTAATAGTGAGCCAAATCTTCCGATTCATGCGCGAATGTTTATATTAAAAATTTTTACATCTATCCGGTTATTTTAAACGGAACACATTTATTGATACGCCTAATTAACTAACAGTGGTCCGCTAATCATAGTAATTAAGGTGTATGTATTTATTTTTTACGCTAGAACCGGGGCTATAATCATAACTGAGAAGCTCTTGAATAGATATTCGCTCGTAGAACTGGTTTAAAAAAAAAAAAGTGTTTATACGGTCGTCGAGTATTAGAAAAGGAAAAAATTAAAGTTTAATTTTTTTAGTTAGCAAAGTGTACAATACGGATGCTGAAAGTATTTTTGTTGTTTTCCGGGCGTATATTGTTGAATTCGTTTTTAATTCAGCGAGCTGAAATTCATACTTGGAAGAAGAATTTAGTTGTGAGAAGGTGTCCCGGCAAAGAAAGGACGCTAAAATCGTGTATATTTGTCGTCACAGTTTTCAGATTAACCTGTAACGAAGTGAAATTATTCAGAAATATGCGTAACGTTAACTGAATTATTTCTGTTGGCGCTTTTAAGGCTGTGCTCCTCTTTTTCTCCGTGTTTTGATAACAGTTTTAATCGTGTACGTGCACACACACACACACACACACACACACACACACACACATATATATATATATATATATATATATATAGCATGTAGCTCTCTCTATTCTGTTACGCATGTGTTGTGTGGATCAAGTGAAAAACATGAAGTTGAAACCGGTTGAACGTTTGCTACTTGTTCAATTTTATATGTCTATATAAAAGCAGATATAAAATTAAAGATAATACGGCGACCTTGGAGATATCTGGCAAGATTGACTCTTCTGATTATTTCTGGCCAGGTCCGTATGATTTTCCTGAATATCATGCCGCCGGCGTCAAAACTAGTTATAATACCTTCGCTTCCCCTTTTATATTTTTCCAATCGTCACACAGCCACGTTAGTAGTGGCACGATAGAACAAACGTAGAAACTAATTAATTGTGCGCATTTCAACTGTCGCGCGAACGGGAAATGTACCACCGGGCCATCATTTTAAGCGAGTACCTGTAAAAATTCCGCAAAGCTGGAAACGCGTATAAATCTGACGCGATTAAGATCCCACGAACGAACCGGCCTCCGCGTTCGATTTTAATCGCCGATACTGCGGAAGAATTTTTCCCGATCTAGCGAAAATTCGTCCGATTTACGATACAGCCGCTCGGTGTGATTTCGCATGAAACTTTAATCGGTAGCTCTGAACAAAGTTCGGCTCGATATTCAAAGTTTTACCGAACTACTACTACTACACTAATGAATTTCGCAAATGAAACACATAACTTGCAAACTCACCGGCGAGTCAAGTTGTACGAGCGCAACTTTTGCCTTTTATACATCACGGTTTGCTTCCTCTATTAACCGTTCTTTAAGCCGTTATGCGAATCTGTAAAATAAGCTCGCAGCGTTGCCAGTAAGGATTAGAGATTTATATTTTTTCTTCTCTTCTACGAAACTTTCGATCAGCTACTAGGTCGTTGTCGTATCGGTTGCTTCGGAAACTCGCATCAGACTCGCTTGTAATTTGAAAAGTTGTGCCTGGTCCGAAATTTCGGATTCGCAGAGAAAGCGCTTCGCTGAATTTCAGATCGAACGCGCCAGCCGTTGTTCCGAAAGTGTCCTAGTTTAAATAAAACTGTATTCGAAGGAGCCGGTTCGCCATTGAAAGGCCAGCGGATTAAGTAGGGCAAAAGTAAACTTGTTTTTTAGAACTATTCCAGCGGCTAAGCTTTTGAAATTCAGCTACATTTTTATTTACGCGCAAAAAAAAAAATTAATATTGTTTTTATTTCCTTTTTTTTTTTTTCTTTCCTTCAATCGAGAGATTAATTGAAATTTCACTCATCAACAGGTATGTGTGTGTGTGTACGTATTGTTTGGTTAATTTCGACCTAGTTGATTTCCTCTCACTCGGGACAGTTCGTACAGACGCCGTGTATACGAGCAGACTTCGGAATTTCATTAACAGTTTAATAAAATTAAACGGATATAACTGAAATACCGATTAATGTGGTTTTTTCGTTAACTTATAAAAATTTCAGAGCTGTAAATGTCAAATTCTATTACGTAATTATTAATTTACTTAAAGATAACCGATTAAAATATGTTGCAGTTAAATCCTATATACATATATTTTAAAAGGATTATATATATATATATATATATATATATATATATATATATATATATATATATATATATATATATATGTATATATATATATATATATATACATAAAAATAATGTATATATATATATAAAAATAAATAATGTATATATTTACGTCTTTTTAGAACATATGACAATAATAATAATAATAATAATGACGCTCTTCAGGTGTAGACACGTTTGCCGGAATCCAGTTTTCTAATAGACGATTTACAAATGTTAATTGTTGGATTTTTAATCTAATAATAACTAATACACGTTTCCGAGTTGTATAATATTTTTTTTTTTTTTTTTTGGCTTAGCTTTCGCCAAGTTGTATAATAATGAAAGCTTCGGCCACTTTCAATAGTATATCACCAATTGTAGCGTATCTTCTTCAAGTGTACTTTATCAAAATCCGCAAAAAAAAAAATCGCGAAACAAATAGACACGACGTCGCAATTAATAATACCTTTTTCGTATCTTTAACATTCTTTCCACTGATTTTGTTCTGTAATGGCTTACTCGAGTATAAGCAGATTTCGGACGTCGTCAATACAGTAAAATTCCGTAAGGGGTGCTAAAAACGTGAAGATATAGGAAATAATTCACTTTTAAAACATTCTACTATATTTAAATTTATCAGTCAAAAAGCAAATGATCTCTATTTTCTAAAAATTATTTGTACTACGTTGAGACTACAACGGACTATCTACAAAATTAAATGCTCACCGGGAAAGACCGGATGTATATTGTGGTGATCTACGAAGAAGATAAGGATTTTACTTCGCGATATTACGCGTTATATATAATAATCTGTCTCGCGAGTATATCATACTTCTATATCTCATTTGAGTTTCTAGCGAAGGTTATTAAACAGTAGCCGGCAAATGTTGTGGGCCTTCGTCTTCTCTAGTTCCCGGACGTGTATTTCCTACGCTAAGTTAGTTTTTCGAATCTGCACACTTTTCGAATTCATTCCTGCAGGTTTTGCTAGGCTGTCAATCGCAGCCTGGTTCCTGATCAACCGAACAGAATATTCTTTTATGCGATCTCATGAGAGATATATACGTGTAACGCTTTTCCCAATTCACAATATATGCCTATAGATATGCGAATAAATGTGTTTGTCCCTATTTCAACTATTTTCTAAATTTCGTACAACCTACTTCGGAGAGGGAGGGGGGGGGGGGGATAAAAGAAACAAAATAGTTTGAAATTATCGGAAATTATTTATCGGTGGCGACACGGGTTTTTAAGGTTTTTTTGAGACAGCGTGCTCGTGTCGCTATGTCAGCCGCAAGATACACACACGTAAAAGTGGGTCAATGTAGAGCTTTACTATTCACGGCGTGTTCCAGACTGAGTCTGGCAACTGTGTTGCAAACTATTTCGACAGAAAGTCATTAGGAAAGACGCCTTCGAAAATTTCTCTCGGTTCAATTACGAAACGGCGCGACAAGATTCGTATATAATTATTTTCAATCGCGACTATCGGTCCGATCCGCATTTAAATATGAAATTTAAATAAATTTCATCATTTCCCACTAAAATACGCTCTTATCAGTCGGATAATAGCTTTTGAATCGGTAAATAATCCAGATAAATTGACCCTCAGTAGTAATTGCATTTACTAGTTTTGGATGTACGCGCGGGAATGCATTGATAAATGCCAATCCATCAAAAACTACACGTATTTTTCTTTTTAATTTAAAAATCAATCAATTTCTTCTCCTCCTGGCACCTTCTTTTTTTTACAACTCCGATGGAGTGTCGAGAAGATTAAGCCTCACATCGTGAGCAACTGAAAAAGACTTCTTTTTTTTACGTGTGTTCTTCGGAAGAATACGAAGCAAATATTTTTGATCAAAATTTAATAGCCAAACGATTACGCATCGAATAGTAGCTTTTTTCTTTTTTTTTTTTTTTTTCGAATTCCCTTAAGCAGAAATGGCGCAGCACTTTCAACTTTTCGGACGATTACAACTTCCATTGTTTGGTAGTTTTGTAAAAAAGTAGAGACACGACATACTTCAGAGATTATTAATGCGTTGTTTACACTCCAATTCAAGACCGAAGCTCCTTCTACAAACTATGATGCGAGCAACAGAAGCGATATTAATTTTGCTTATCGCCTAGTAAATAATTACTAATCATAAAATTGATTAATAAATAATAATAAAAAACAAAAAAAAAAAAAGTTACATATACATATATATATATATATCTTTTTTTTTTTTTTTTTTTTTTTTTTATTATTACTTTAATAATGAAATATAACAAACTAGAGTAGCCTGCGAATTAGCTTATGGCTACCAGTAGCGATTATTTGTATATATGTTTAATTTTAAATAATTCAGAAATGAATACAGGAAATTGTTCTAGTAGAATAATTTCATTTAGTTGAAGTGCACAGTCAATCATATACAATTGTCGTAGGTAATTATACTTGCTACACGTGTATATTATGTGCTGAACATTTTCTACTTCATAACTTTCACAATTACAACATTTACTGTCTGAAATAATATTTAATTTATTTAAAAAGTATCCAATGGAACCATGACCAGTGAGTATTTGAGTCATATAATAATTTACTGTAATGTTTTTATTTTTAAAGCGTTTTATTACGTTAGGAAAGAACTTATTTATTAATTTACCATTTGATAGAGTATCGTATCTTGTTTTAAATTCATTAAAAATTTGTAAATCAACTTGCTTGAGAAGTTCTTTACTTATAATACCATTATTTTCTTTTTTAGCATTAAAAATTAGAGATCTCTTTTTTATGTAAAGATCGATAGGTAAGACCCGTGGCTATGGTCTGAATTGCAATATTTGAAGCAGTTACATATGAAGAAGTTAAATCAATTAGAAATTTCCGACAGTTGGAGTTTACGTTATGTATTTGTTGTTTAGTTAACCGGTTATAGTAGACACCAGCGCAATATGAGTATAATGACTGCACTAAACCTTTATAGAGTATTATCTTAGATTTATAATTTAATTACAACGTAATTCTTAGGCCACTCCCCAGTAGAATAAATATTAATTACAACGTAATTTAAAGACCAGCTTCCCTTGGAAAAAATGTCCAAAACATAAAAAAATGTGGTGGTCATTTTGGATTATTTTTTTTCTTATTTTTTATTAGTATAAACTTTGTTATCGTCTTCCAAAAAAAAAGGAGGTTACACGTTCGTCCCGTTTATTTTTGTTATTTTTACTTTTGAGTATACAATCGTTTAGATTTTTCGTAAGTTTTATTTTTAATCATTTAAATTTTGCCGGGGCTATGTAAAATTTTTTACTTTGTAGTTTTTTTTTTTTATTATTTATTTGCCTTTTACAAGTAAAATTTTTTTATTATTTAAAAGTGGATGTTATTGTTTAACGTGAAGGGTTTTTTTCTTTCTTTGTTTAAAAATTGTATTACTTTTGTATAAAGCTATATATGTAAGCGACGAAACTTATTTAGTTTAACCCGAACTGATTGGCGATCTTATTATTCATGGGCGCCGGCCTAAGAATTACTTTGTAAATTTTGATCATTTTATACAAAGTATAGAAGAGGAAGAGACAGAAATGAAAGCAAGAGAGGTCAAGGGGCATTGCGAGGCCAACATGGCCGAATTTATATACCAGGAGAAAAAAAGTTGGCAAAACATGGACCGAGGAAAGAAAAGGATACCGGCAGAGGATAAATAAATATTGGCTGGTGAGGGGGAAGTGGATCGTGCTTAAATTACTTTACGTAGTCCCTAGATGACCAAACCGGAAAAAAATAAATCAAAAATACTGCCGCATAATGTTCGAATTCCGTATAGACACTATTTCGCATCCGATTGGAGGGTGTAAACTATGAAAATAAATAGTAATTTTCGAACTTGTATTGAACCGACAAGGAAGTTAACCATTACGTTAAAGTAACAGTTATAAAATATTTCACTGTTTTTTTTATATTATAAAATCACTCTCGGAACATCTAGAAGATGGAAAATATTTCAGGTCATTCGAAAAGAAAACGTTAGTTAATTTTCCACGTTAAATACACGCTATTTTTAGGAAAATGATACAGATTGATGCTACAATGGTTTTCTGTACCAACAGCAGTGCGTTTGTCCGTGTTCGTTCTCTTCCAACGGGACCAAGTGACAAATTTCCCCTTCATTTTGCCACTGATCACCCGTGACAAAAGTTCAAACAAATAAGGTCTATCTAATAAACAGTTTGAAAATGTTGAACAATTTTAGAAGGATACGGGGAGATGAAAAAATGGCGAACTAAACAGAGCCAGGCGCAACGCCATGACTTTTGCCGAATCAAATACCAACGAAAAAAAAAAAAAAACTTTAAAATTTAGTTGACTTTTAGTAATTATCTTACAACAATTATTCGACTACTATTATTCAACTAATGGTATTCAACTAATGTTATTCGATTAAACATTATTCAACTATTTTTAGCAGCTGGATCTTTAATAATATTTCATTGATATTGAAAATCAAAGATTATGTACGCGTATAATCTAGAAAATAATCAAATCGATTAAATTGGGTTTCCTCTCGTTAATTAATGTGGTGGCGCGGAATAATTTTTGTTTTCCAAGGCGATCTTCAATAAAATTCCGACGATATTTTTTTCACATCCGCAAACTATTATTATCATTGTCAGGAACAGTAAGATGAGATATTTAACACGTTCGAGTTGCATGTAGGTGGATGTCTTACCGATAAAGTCACATTGATTGTCGCCGTTTACAATAAACGATAACCTTGCGCTGCAATCAGTCGAAGAAGGTATCAGATGCGGTTTTATTAGAATTATCAGTGAATTTATGCAAAACAGACGATGAAAACACTATTTCGATATTCCTACATTCCGATTTTGTAATATTTGTTTTATTTACAAAATAGAAAAAATCGATTACTACCCGTAAATGCGCATAGACCGCCGGTATTCAGGCGTGTATCTCGTAATAAGTTTTACTTCTCACGCCGAACGGATTACAGGCGTGTTTGCATTACAATTTTTTTGTTTATTTTTCTGTTTTTTCGTACACTGGGAGAATAAAAAAAACGATAAAAAATCAAACAAAATGGTGTCTAGTGAAGGGGCCAAAATTTTTCCGCGACTCGATAGCAAAAAAAATTACCATCCTTTTTTCGCGGTGTTTTTGTTGATAGTTCATCATCGAAAGAAAAAAACTTGCCCGGACAAAATAAAAATAAAGATATACGGCGTGAAGAAAAAACGGTTGCGGTGGTCAACCATCGCATTCATCTGAAACCGAAACAAACGATTTTTCTCGATCAATATACAGCGCAGGTATGACACCTAAATTGTAATATATATGGCACCTAAGTTGTAGTATATATGGCATCTAAGTTGTAGTATATATGACTCCTAAAAAAATAAAAATTAAAAATTAAATAAAATAAATAAACTGAAACTGTTTAAAAAAATAGTTGGTTATTTGCCTTTTCAAAGTTTTTTTAATTTTTTAAAAATACTATTAATAACAATCAGAAGGATATATATAGAAAATCCATACTAAGTATTTCAATTGCTGGAATATAGAACTCGAGTAAAGATAATCAAGTTGAAAAAGTCGTATCGAGGAAAAAGGCGTTTTACGAATTCAGAAAATCGTAAACTAGAGTGTAATGACGTATTATATTCAATCGACCGTTGCCGTCTAGTTAAACTCCAAACGTTCATCATACTGCAAAATATATATATGTGCTTGTCCACCGAGAAATCCCACGCATCTATTCGATACCCTTTTCGTAAGTAACGAATGATACGAACCTATTCACGACAAAACCTATGTTTTAGGTGCTCCCGAAATAACACTTTTCAGTCCGTCTTGTTCTGGGACATGAACTTTAGTAACCTCTGTCACATATTCTAAGCCTAAAGGTTAGGAGTTTGTAACATACCGTGACGCCTTGGTTACCAGGCTGAGGATCTGATTCTGTGCGGTTTGTATTATCTTCAGACTTGTAAGTTTATCACACGGTCCTAAAACTGTACTCCGTAGGTGTAACCGGGTTTTAGGATACTTGTGTAAAACGTTTGCTATTATGTTCAGTACGCTACCCCTACAAGCCAATACAATATTTTAACCTCGACTATCTTCTTTTCTTAACCTATGTGTGCCGCTTTCACGTTAAGCGGCTATCCAGCATCTAAGCTCTTCCCTATAGTTTCTGCGCAGGCAATTCCGCCCATTTATTATCCCTATTTACGAATACTTACTGGTTTCCTTTCATTTACTCGGATATTCCATTTTCGAACCAGTTTGACAAGGAACCTTTTGTAAATTACTATATTATTTATTTTCGAATTTGTACGTGACGCAAGCAAGGCTGTCGATTTTCCGTTACAGGAGAGTGTGTGCACAGCGAGCGTAGACGGTACTCCTGCTAAAACTGGATCTGTTTCTGAATATAACACGCTCGGAAATTTCGGTTAATATGAATATAAATCTCAGCCAGTTTTGTAATAGAACTTTTAATTTTTACAATAAACTGTGTTGACTTCATCAAAATTACCTGTTTGGACACGAGTAGAGGTTCACAAACCTTTTTCGTCTCCAAACTTTTTTTCAGCTGCACCAAACCAACACATTCTGAAGTTGATCAATCGTGGAATGTTGTTTCATGTGTTCCAGAATTATACCATTAAAATTTGTATATAGGACTCCGTAAACTAGCGTTAATATTTTCGTTCACTTCGACAACAACAACAACAACAACAAGGGGATCGAATGGTAATGTAGAATACACGGATCTTTGCCCGGTTTTGCAATTGTGAAAGTTAGCACCAACTTCCACTATACCGGAAAATGGTATGAAATATCGCATTACATATAAAAACCGTCAACAACATTACTGCTTTCCGTGGAATTTTATTCGGTAGCTCAGCTTGTATTAAATCGAATTTGGGGGACATTTTCTTCTTTTCAACGTTTTAAGCATTTTATGGCCCTTGAGGCAGCACGCTGACCCGGTTAATAATTAGGATTTTTTAAAAGTTTATCGATTTCACTAGTCGCATCAGCCAAATAAATCTGTCTTTTGAGACATTTCTCCCAGGACCGGTTATCATGTTTTATCGGAGGAATGCGATTAATTTGATTTTGTAAAGTAGTTTTTATAAGTAATATTTTTTAAGCTTTTTCGCTTTATTATTAGACTGTTTTTTTTTGTCTGATGGTGTTTTCTAGTCTAAAACTGTTTTTGCCTAAGCCTCCTCTTTTCTAAAACTGGCGTAAATAAAGTAGGATCATTTTTTCCTTTTTTCTTCATGTAAATAGGAGAAGTGTTCAGAGTTGATGCTGCTATCTTTCTAGTTTTAGGCATTGCACGAAATTCAAGAACGTTAGTGTGGGCTTTCTCGTAGAATTTTTAAATTTATTTCAAGTCTAAGTATTCCCCAAAACGGAATTCCAGTCTGTTTTATGATTAAGGAAATACATCGGCTGTTCTATGCATATTACCGAATCACTAAAAGTGATGACCATGGACGAGTAGTCTAAATCTTGGAAAATGCTGCCACTTGCTTATCATTTCGATAATTTAAAAAAAAAATTTATATGTAATATTTTAAAAAATACTAAGTAATATTTTTAAAAGTAATATGATGGTTAATATTTTAAAAAATAATATGATGGGTAATATTTTTAAAAATAATATGATGGGTAATATTTTTATAAACAATTGGGAATAATATTTTTAAAAATAATAGGAGTAAACTTTCAAAAATAATAGGGGTAATATTTTTAAAAATAATAAGCGTAGTTTTTTAAAAATACATAATTTTTAAAAAGATAAGCAGCTCGATTACCGGATACTGAAACTGCAAAGTTCTATTAGAACTCACCTAAAAATGTGTCGACGAGCTTCTAATGAAAACACGAATTTTATCGATAAAAAACCCTTTACGAAGAAAGCTCCGTTATTTATATTAATTTAAAAGACAGAAGAAAAAGGAAAAACTTTCTTGTTTTTTTTGTTTTTTTTTAAACTTGTTAGAATTTCGAAAGAACTTCATTTTCCGTAATGTCTTTCTAGAGTTGAACAATTTTTCGCGGTTAAGTAGAAAATAAAAATATTCGAGCATTCTGAAAAAGAATAATAATTTAATGGTAAAATTATACAACTACTTAATCGTAGATTTTAATAATATGCACAGTACGTTGTATTATACAGATTAATATTTCTGACGGAACAGTATATACGTAGACACTCGAACGCACACACGCACCACCGAATACCGGGAACAGCCACGTCACACCTATACACAGACACACGGAGACACGCAACGCAATACATAATAGAATAATAATACACGTACGTATAATATATCTACAATTAGTGACTGGCTACAATGAAACGATATTTTTTAACGTTCTATAAAAACGTATCATAGAAACAACGACAACATTTATATATATATATATATATATATATATATATACACACATATATATATATATATAAAAAAAAACTAACACTATAAGACAACATTTAAATTAATAACACAGTTTACGTATATATGTAGTACCTATATAATATATATATATATATATATATATATATATTTATTCCGTGTGGGCATATGTGTGTATCTGTATGTATATTTAAAGGAATACAATAATTAAAATAAATAATAGAAAAACAACATCTTATTCCTGCCGAACATTTATAGATATAAACACGATTTTATCTACATGTAATATTACAAAATTTATGTACAACAAAATTTGTTTTTCCTCCCCCCTCCCCCGGTTATTTTATTTATTTACCGACAGTCGCTATCAAAAGGTAGTACCGTTTTATGAAGCATTATTATTTTCATTAAGCATTATCATTTTTTCATACACGCGATTTCTTTGTCGGGAATTATTTTAACGATGTGTGTACAGATCCTGCAAGATTTTAAGATCCGTTGAATGAAGCTGGATATCCCCTAGTAATCAGAATGGTTACGATTTTGGCAGCGGTATTTTTTGAACAAACACTTTCGAAAAACGAAGCTACAAGGCGAGAGAGGAAGGTGGAACGTTCGCTTAATTTTTCCGAGTTTTACCTTGGCCCCAAAACGACCGGCACGCGCTTAGGACGCGCAGGTGTCGGTTGAAAGATTAGTAATTTTCACAGTTAATCCGAACTGGAAGGGAACGGTTCCGTTGGAGTTGGTCAAGAAAAGGATACTGTCTCCTCGGAGGTGCGTGGCAAACAGGCCAGCATTTTTTTCGCTGCATCTCGATACTCTAGGTAGCACCGCGGGGAGAACAACGCGTTTGCTTGACCTTTTCTTAACGAGCTGAAGAGTTTCACTGGAAACGTAGAGCGATTTTAGGCTCTAAATTTAAATCAGTTTCCTAAACTTTTCACAAGTTTTATCGAAATGTAATGTGAGAAAAGTCAAGCAAAATACTGATATATTTTGAAAAAAAGGTAAGCCGGCGTTTATAAACAGTTTTTCTGATCGTAGCGGAAGTTTACCGAAAACGGTTGAAAACGATAAACATTCGACGAAAGAGGAAACGAATGAAAAATATCGAATTATTGTTATATCTATTATTATTATTATTATTATTATTATTATTATTATTATATAGTTGCAGAAAGAATGGTAAAAGGAAGAATTCTTAATCGCAAAGAGCGCAAGCGAATATCGACTTTAAAGAAATTTCGCTAGATTTTCGTTTATAATTTTCCGTCCGGTAAAGAAAGCTTCTCGATGGTGGGCAGGAAAAATGCGAAGAAACGTTTCATTTCGGGGTGCAAGATCATCATCGAACCGGACACTCTCGTCCAATTGGCGCGATGTTCGGTTTTTTAACGGATTTTGTATACTTTTTGCTCGGGTAAAGTTTTTTGAAATGCCGCTGGAGCCTTGTAATAGAACATGAAAGATAACAACGACCAAAGCGTGTATGTTTTGTTTTTTTTGGTTTTTCTTTTTTTCTTTTTTGGATTTTTCTTAAACTAAAATCGATGATATAAACAACGAGTAAAACAACTAAACAATAACGCGATTAATTATAAAGCAATTTTTGATGCGATAAAATCACCGTGTGTTGTTTAAATGGAGATCTGCGAAATTAAATCTATAGTACGAAGAATAGAAATAACGATGGATATAAACGCACACTTGTCGACGAACAGCGGTATAAAAGTCTCGAAGTAAATTTACCTTCGATTCGGTAAACGGCAAAAAATTAACGGTTACCTGTTGAAAGCGATCGTGTTCAGAGCTGACCGCACTTTCGCTAAAATGAGTGTACATTACAGCCTACCCCACTGGGGCACAATTAACGTCACACACCACAGCGAAGAAATAAAATATCAAAACCTCCTTATAATTTTACTTTTAACTCTGAATAATTTTCGTTCACTAAATATGAATTATTAAAATTAAATACATAAAATGTAGACGACTGTAAGAATTTTAAATGGGGGGTGTGGTTATCTCTGCCAACGACCAGCAAAATTTTTTAATAACGGATTACTAATGAAAAGAAAGCTAAAAATACCTAGGCGTATTAACTGTTAGCAATTTAAATTACTCGCGAATCGCTCTGGACTGAACATGAATAATAATGATAATGAGATTTTAAAAAAAAACAACAAAAAAAAACGAGGTTTGCTCTGAACACGATATGGAAATTTTAATATATTATTATGCTAAAAAGTTTTCTGTTGACACCAGTTTGGACCCTAAAGTTTATAAATTACAATATCACTAAAATGCCCGTTGTTTTAAATGATCAGCGATACAGAATATCTATCGTCCGTAATTAAGCAAACAGCGATGAAAATTTTTGATTTTTTTTTTTTTTGTACCCAGAGATTTAGTATTTATTTAAAAAAAAAAAAAAAGAAGAAAAAGGTAAATAAATAAAGCGGTATATATGAATAATTATAATTATTTAAAAATAACCGTTATTTTCTGAAGTGATGTCGATGAGCGATTTCTTTTGTCCAACGGGCGGCGGCACACACTCTGGTCACTGAAATAATCCGGTAGATGCATTAATTTCCTTGTTTCGTTCGGAGATGTGTCACGTTCTTCGTTTCGATCAATCGTCTACAACAGATAAATAAACGGAGCAATGGTAAATCAAAAAGGTCTGAATACAGAGCGCAGTTTCCTTAATTTTATATATTTTAATAATAATATAATTTAATCGCGAGAATGTGCTATTTCGTGTTCGTCACTGAGAGCTGTAACGATTATCGTCACGTCAAAAAATGTGAATGCGATTTCGACGGGTTGTACATTAATATCCGTAAAAGCATTTTTAGAAGTTTAATCGCTAGCATGTGTCAAAGAGATTCATCAGCGGAAGATTGATTACCGTGATGCGCGTGGGTGACAGCGAAATCCGCAAGAATAAATTAAAAAAATGCCGATAGCGAAATACCATTTCAAATCTGCCCCGTTCGTGCGTATAAATCGTTTTCACAACTATAACCCCCCCCCCCCAAGCCGTAGTATTTTCTTCTTAAATGTCTCTTCTGATGATCTGCTCTGATTTTTTCTGTTTCAAAATAAAAGAAAAGAAAAAAACCAACTGGCACTTATTTGTCAAGTGTTCTGAAATATGAAAAATAATCAAATTTACAAGCCTCATGTCAATTACCTCGCGTGACTCCACTTCTTAAAACTTATTATTATTATTATTATTATTATTATTATTATTATTAATCGTATCATTTACTGTCGCGAATTTTTTCTCTTCACTATTTTCACCCCTAAAAAAAAAAACTACTCTCTAAGCCGATATGGTTTCTTACGTCGTAGACCTTTGACGCCCTCCACGCGTTACTTTTATTCCGCGTGTTTCGACGAGGACTAACACTGTCCAGGCCTTAGCTGAATCCTAGGAAAGAGTAAATAGCAACGGTCGACTGGGAAAAAGCGAACTTGGTGGTGGCACAATAAGGTCTACTAGGGGCAGTTCCAATAATGCGATTTTTATACAACCGCTTTAATGGATTCTTTTTTTCCCTCTGTAGTCTATGATGGATGGGGAAACTGGAGACACCAGGTTTGAATGGAGCAGTGTGGCTGAGTCGATGACTTTTTCGGAGGGCATCTCGCACAAAGATACCGATGATCCGATCAGTATTTAAGTAAATTTTTTGTGCGAATCTGTTGGTTTCATATCAGCGATAGAGAACCCTAGGGGGCAGCCGTCGCATTGCCAAAGTACGGTTTGCTTTTCTTTGTAACGATTATTCAATATAGCGTGCCGACACTTTCGGTAGCGTAGTTTGCATTTTTCGTTGAAGCCCATTCTCATGTTGGGCGTAAAAATGAAGCGAAATTTAACTTTTTATTCTGTTCAGGTAATATCATCGGGGTGTCGACCGCTACGTTACCGTTTGAAACGAATAAACTCGAGTCCAAACTGATCAGAAACTGGAGTTATTATCCACCATAGGGAGAGTTCGAGCGGTATTCAATTTATAGATAAGCTGGTAATATTTTTCCGGTCTGATTAGAAATTAGCACACCTTTTTTGACATTTTGAACTGTGCAAGGAGTACTCTTCTGGTGGAAGTCACCTTATCTACGAAATTTCGAAAATAATGAAACATTTTCGGCGGTAAAAGACAAACTCGTAATTAATTTAACCTTATAGATGAGAACGAGGTTACATAACTTCGGGGTATTAAGCCAAGTCGGAGTGTTGATCTTTATAGATTGTGAAGAATATAACGGCGCAAGTACAAGCACGTTGTTTAAATGAGCTTTCATTAACGATTTCTCCCGGCGAAAGGTGTCCAGTGGCCTTTGTGAATCTCCAAGCGGAGAAATAAAACATGAAAAAAGAGAAAGAGTTTAAAAGTTTAATTGACATTTCGGTAAATTTCAGTTAGAAATTATTATCGCGTAAAAATTTGCAGACAAGTGATTTTCCGTATCGCGCGGGATTTTAAAATATAACGCAAACCGCAGTAATAATAAAGAAATAAATAATTAATACGCTTTTTAACCGACTGTGTACAGGTGCCGATTGTTATCACAAAATCGTTTCAAATTTTAAATATGTCGAACGATAACCGGGGCTAAGGCTCGACTGCGATTAATATTTTCCGGAATTTTCATTTTGTTTCGGTTTATTATCACGATTACGGTTCTGCGGCTGCAAAGTTAAAATTAGACTGGGGTAATATTAACGAATCGGTTTTATCAGGAGCGGATCCAGAAAGACGTTTTGGGAGGGGGAAATTATATAATTACGTAATATCTTCTACGGTAAGCAGTAGGTATTTATGAAGAAAATCAAATAAGGACCACCTCTTTAGAAATTTAAAAATTTTTTACATAATTATTACAATTTAATTTAAATTTTGTTTTATTTTCAGGTGAAAAATAAAACAAAATTATAAAATTCCAGCTCTAAAGTGGTAGTTTAGAATTTGAATAGTAAGAAAGATAGTATTTTTATTAGTTACTTTTGTTAGTAATCCGATTCGAATTCCCTTTGTTCGTGAGCAAGTTCGAATATATATATATATATTTCTCATTCAACTCTATTTTTAATTAAAATTACAAAATAAAAATTAAAAATAAATAAAAATAGCAAGAGACCGATGACAGTTGGGTTTAATATAAAATTAAAAAAAGGTAACATTAATAGTTTTACTAGAAAACTGTATTAAATATTAATTATTAAAATCCATAGGCGTAACATTTATACAAATCTTTTATAGCATAAATTAAGTTTCTCGGTTATAACAATTTTTTTCATATTTAGTTCTGGAAGGGGGGATAAAAAAATAATGAAAAAAAAAGAAAAAAATTGCTTTGAGATGATATACACATTAAAGAAGTTTTGATTGATCAAAATTTTTATATTTGCGGATAGATACTGTTTTTCTTATTTTTTTTTTTTGCAATGTCACCTTTTAGATCCAGTGACGATATTAATTTTACCTCAGTAAAGAATAACATGCAGGACGGTCAATGCCAGCTGAAAAAAATAAAAATAAAATAAAAAATAATTCTATATTAATAATAATAATAATGTAAGAGAAAAAACAAACAAAAGACAACACACTAGAGCAACAACCTAAATCTACCGTAGTATTAGATTAGACCTAGAGCGGTGTTTCGTTCAGGTAGGACCCCTGATATATTCTGTAAATTAGAAATGTACAAAATACTATTATGACGACTCCGACAAAAAAAAAAGCGCGTTTTATTCATTTTTTCTTTTATGTTCTTTTAGAAATTCTAGACACGCGTCACAGAGGTCAAATGAAGATGTGGGCCGAAGAAAGGTGAAATTAAGAAAAAATAAAAACAGGTAAAACGCCGCATAGCCAGAGCGGACAACCACAGAATGAGATGATAATAAGTAGGCATAGCGCGGAAGCCTCCAGGGAGCTGAATACTAATTTCAGATAAGATGTCGACAAGATGTGGATAATAATAATAATAATAACAATAACAATAACAATAACAATAACAATAATAATAATAATAATAATAATAATAATAATAATAATAATAATAATAATGTTAACATATTCAATTAATGGCAATTTATGTTAACAATCTGTGAATGAGTGACGATGGCTGTTTGATAGCTAATTTGAATGGAATAATAAATTTAATTTATATAAAAACAACGCGGAAGAAGTCGAGCAAGCGTAATAAAATAATTTGTACGAGCTGGCTGACGGCGGTACATGGTGTTTCGTTCTATCTGCGGGACCGCGGACCGGATGAAACAAATGACTTCCATTTTCGAAACGAAGCCAACTCTCCGTTATTTGTTTATGCAATATTTTATTGCATGTATGTATAGAGAGGCGCTGCTCGCCCAGTAGCGTACAGCAATCGTTTCAGTTCAACTTGTAATTCGCTCGATTTCCCACTTCCATTAACAACGACGGCATATTAATAATTCCTGCCTCCTCCTACTCCCCCCTCCTCCTCTTTGAATTAATATGCCGCAGAGGGGACCGCAATCGATTAGCTGAAACCATCATCTTTTCAACGCCGCTTGTGCCTACAACTGAAGTAGGTACAAGCTGAAATTAATTTCCAAAAGTTTCAGATCTGATAAAAAGAAAAAGATTACTAATTTTTAGATTTTTGGCGAGTGTTACAACCAACGAAGTAAGAAAAAAAGTAGCAAAACACACACAGCGGCTGTAATTGAGCTAAATTTACTCTTTCCCGGCCAATAACTCTTCCCGGAAAACTTTCAAACCGATATAAAAAAAAGTTCTCCCGTTTTTTTCCTGTTTTTTTTTTGTTTTTTCTTTTCTTACAGTTTTCGCCTTTTCATTACATATGTGTCAACCGTGAAAGACCGTTTTGGATTAATAGATTCAGACAGATGGTTCGGTGAAAAAGCGACAATTCTAGATAATGGTACATATAAATAAAAAAAAAAAAAAAAAGATAAAAAAGAAACAAGTCTCAAAAAGTCGTCTTTCATTTATTTTCCCATTCGTTTATTTTTCGTTTATTTGTCCAATCGTTTATTAGTTCATTCGTTTATTAGTTCATTCGTTTATTAGTTCATTCGTCTATTAGTTCATTCGTCTATTAGTTCATTCGTCTATTAGTTCATTCGTTTATTAGTTCATTCGTTTATTAATTCATTCGTTTATTAGTTCATTCGTTTATTAATTCATTCGTTTATTAATTCATTCGTTTATTAATTCATTCGTTTATTAATTCATTCGTTTATTAATTCATTCGTTTATTAATTCATTCGTTTATTAATTCATTCGTTTATTAATTCATTCGTTTATTAGTTCATTCGTTTATTAGTTCATTTGTTTATTTGTTCATTCGTTTATTTGTTCATTCGTTTATTTGTTCTTTGGTTTGGTTTATTTATCTATTTGTTTATTTTTCTTTTTGCGGGAGTGTTATATATGAAAAAGTAGTCGGTAGGTATGTTAATAATCCGTACAGGATTCTCAGGAAGTGCTCCGGTAACTATTCTCTTGTTTCGCTAGAGCAATTCTTTTCTTAAGTTTAAAACGGTTTTCCGTTATTAGAGTGGTATTTTGTAATTATTCCTAAAAATTGACGAAAACATTATTTCTTTTCCTGTTTTAGGGCAAAAAACATCTCCTCTTCAGAGGGCGTTGTCTTGTTAAATTCAATGCTTAGACTGACAGCCACTCTCTCTCGTCGAGTGGCGATAGCGCACATTCCCATCGTTGCCGAAGTCAGCAACTGTTCACGAATATAATCGATGTTATTTGTAAGGCGCAGTTAGAATAAAAATACGACAAAGTTAAAATGCATAAACGATGATTGATACATATATGCTAATTAAAAACGTGTTATATCACTTACAGGTGAAAATTAATAATACAAATAAAACCCCGGACAAAGTGCACAATCAAAATCTAAAAATACGGAGAAGCACGTTCTCGTGAATTTCTTAAAAATTTGTCATATGCGTATTTTATTCTAAATTACTACATATGATTTATAATATTTATATTTAACAAACACTCTAGAATGATTCCATATAATTTGTGAAAATTTAACCCATTTTCATATTCCCTAAAGTTCTAATCAATATTGGTAACATTGTGAATTAAATGCGCGGGGAGTTCGTAGTGAAATAATAAAATACGTTTTTTTCACAGTACACGCGATATAATTAAAGTAATTAATTATAAAAAATATGTAGCGAGTATAAAACAAAGAAAGAAAAAAAAAAAATGACCCCCAAGATGCAAAAATACGTCTGTTAAACAAAAGCGACACTTATTAGACGGATCGATTGTGCTGTGAAGCACATCGGCATACAAGAATCCTATCGAACGATAAACTTTTCAGCCAGAATCGTTTCAATATTTCCTTTTTTATTCCAAGTTTAATAAAAGCGTAGTCCGCTATTATTACTGTAAATAAAATGGAGGTAAAAATTTTCTCGGCTATAATAATAAATCTAAAAATCTGAAACGCGCGTGTCTCCGCTTTTTTATTTCGCGAATTAATACGAATTTTTAGTTTTTCGCTCTCGTTTTATATTTATTCGTAAAAATCAGCCGACAAGTCGCGTCATCTATGGAATTAAATGTTATACTGTCAACGAAGCGGCGTGTCATATTTATCAAAAAAAAAACAAAAAACAATCGATACCTTCGGAAGCTGATTTTTTTTTTTTTTTTGTTTACTATAAATGATACAAATTCCAACTGTCCAGATTTTTGCGTCGATCAAAACTTCACTTTCCCATCGTCCACGGAGTCTTTCGTTATTTTTTTTAAAAAGTAAAAAAACGATGTCTGTAATAGCAGTATGCTTTTGTAACACGAACGAAAAGTTTACGAAGGAATTTGTGCAGACGATATTAAAATTTATCGTGAAATCTTAAGGAAAGGAAAATAAGTCCGATATTTGACTAGGTATAACGGATATTGTGAAGTTAAGCTTTTCGTAATGTACTTAAGGGTCCCTAATGGGGATCCGATGAAAATACTGAGGCCATTTTATGTATTTTACGGAAGTTATAAATTCACAATTATATGCCGAACACGGATTATTAAGCATACTATTAAAATATTTAAATATCGAATTAAAAACATCGAATAAAACACATCGAATAAAAAACATCGAATGAAAAACATCGAATAAAAAACATCGAATAAAAAACATCGACTAGTTTCGACGATCATTATATCAAGGTGTTTACATAATGATATAAATTATTAGAAAATGATATAAATGATACGCTCTATGAAAATTTAGATAAATGCTTGGTCGTAACATTTACCGAAAAAAAAAAAAAAATAAAAGAAACACTAATAAAATTTAATACAGGTGGTACAGCATTAAATAAAAGATTTAAGTACTACATATTTTGACGGTCGGATATGAAATTAATCATGAACCTAATAAATAATAATGCTCATCGGGAACTGCGTTTATAATTAGTAAAAATTTTAGAAATATGCAAAGTCTAAAAATTTTGATATCGTGCATTTTACTTGAAAAAGTTCCATCTAAACTTCTTCGTATATTTTTATCTTACCTCAGACTATATGCCGAGTTTGTTTGGTACGATAACTTATTAACTACTTATTATAGAATTTTAATGCACTATATCAGGTACAAGTTGTTAAGTTGCTAAGTTACTTTTTTTACTTTTGTAATAACATAAAATAACTGAACTCGATATTTACTGTCTTTAAAGTTAATTTTTTACTATAGTAAGATTAGGGGAATAAACAGTAAAGTAATGGTCCGATATTATTATATTCTTGATAAGGTATAACGCGGATCAATTGAAGTAATGCTTTTCATAATATACTTAAGGATCTCTAATGGGGATCTGATGAGATAACTGGGGAGCCAGTTTCTTTCTACTTTTGGATTATCATCCGCCTTTACTTTCCATCAGATAATTCTCTGGTATAAACAATATTCAATTTCAGATTAGCTATATACGCCGTTGAGACAGCGACTTGCATCCGGACCCAGACAACTTCCGAAATCTCATGGTATCTCTAATTCGGTAGACAAGCTAAAACAGTTACTAGGCCATCACGCTACCTAAGATTAGGAATACATTATTTATATCGAGGAAGAATTAGTATCGGTGAATTAATAATAATTCTAAGATATGAAGGCGTATAATTTTATTTCATTTAAATTTCAAAGACCTTAGTTTTCAGAAGATGATCTATCAATCGTTAATATCTACAATAGAAATACATATACATGTATATATGTGTATGTTAATTACGACGTAATTCTTAGGCTACTCCCCATTAGAAAAAATGCCCCAATTTTATGTAACGAAAAATGTCCCAACAAAAAATGTCCCGAAAATATGTCCCAATTTCGTGTAACGTTTGTTATATTTTATTATAGGATTCTTGTGATTATATTATTATATTCATACGGACCGATTTAGAATTACGTTGTAAATTTTGATAATTTTATACAAAGTATAAAAGAGAAAGGGATAGAAATGTAACCAAAAGGGGTCAGGAGACATAGCCCCTTGCAAGGCCAAAATGGCCGAGATATAATATATATATATATATATATATATATAATAAAACAACATTACACTAATGTTAAATACATTTATCTTAATTTATTTAATTAATATTTTGGTATTATTTAGTTTACGGTTTATTTAATAGTATTATTTAACTAACCCATCGTGTATATATATATGTTGAATGCATACTTAATGCCTCGCTGTCGTTTTGTTGCAAGCGTAAGAAAAAATTGTCAATAAATAATACAATATTTACCGCGAAAGTTGTAAACTGAAATACGGGAAACCCGGCTTTAGCTATGGAATTTAATTAATTTTAAAAATAAATTAACCGAAAAATAATATTGTAATTCGAAAAAAGAAGTAATTAATTTTTGGCGTTCATCGATTTTACCAAGTTTATGGGCCTCGCAAGTTCACTTTAAGCAACTTTTCCCCAGCTGATAAAACATTTCCTCGGAAACTATTGATAGCCGATAATTTTAACGTCTGCATCGGTGCATTTAACTCGGTCGTTTTTTTGAAAATAAGTCGGATACTTTAATCGATATTAATTTCACATTTAAGCTAATATGCCGAAACAATTATAAACGCCGCGAACAAAAATAAACCGAAATAACGAATTAATTGAGGAAACGGATCAAATTTTATATACTACGCTTTGGGCATTGGGTTTTTGTACATGTGCACACATACATATGTATAGTATCTATATAGATAATATATAGATAGATAGATATAATATATTATGTATGTTGCGTTCGCACACACAAAATGTACATATATATTGCATATTTTTACCTTTTTTTCATTTTTTCGGCTAGTTGGTATACATAAGTGAAAACCAGTTTCTAATTTTTTGTTTATGCCAATATTGGACCGAATGAAATACCACACTGCGTTGTCTCGACTTCAGCGATGGAGCTAGGCAATTCAAGAAGAGACAAAACCAGAACTTCTGCTCACGACCCTAAGCTGAATTCTCTTTTGATCGAAGAAAGAAGATTCCCCCGGTGTCCGTAAGACAACAAACGACCGAAGTAGTAGTCCACCTAGTAAATAATAGCCCAACATCGCTATCGGTATCATTAATACTTTTCCATCGCTGTTGCTTGGCCCGAGAGCAGACAGTAAAATACAGTACTACTCGGCTATCCGAAAAGAGAGAAAAAAAAATCAAAAAAAACGCCAAAAAAAAAAAGAGAAAGAAAAATAATAAAATAAAAACCCCTCAAAAAAGACGAGTTACATCATCAGAAATACGCCGGAAAAAAAGCAACAGAGGAGCACCGTTTAATCTGACACATAACGAAGCGTTAGACGAAGAGAGACGACGGACACAGCAGCTAAACTACCAAAAAATCTCGGCAGGAGTGTGCGCGCATTCCAGTCTTTCGGCCAGTATTTGTTGATGTTGTTAACTTACCTTTGGCTGGTCGCTAAGTTACACAAGAGGTTTTTTCCTAAACCGATTCTCCAGCGCACACGCACACACACACGCAGACATTCTCCGTTTTCTTTTATAACTCGCTAATTATTTGTATAAATTTTTCGCGGCAATTTAATAAAAAATGCTAACTTCTATTCCAACTTTTTTCTTTTTTAAAGTCGATGCATTATTTTATTTAGTTTTTTTTTGTTGACAATCGATCGAACCGAAACAGGCCGGGGAATCGTTAAAATTTGGGAATAGTTTTCCAAAAAAAACGGGTCTATATACTGTTTGCGATTTCTATGCATATTTCGAAAAATTTAAGCGCAGATTACGCAAGTCGAAGAAGAGGGAAATGATGTTCAGGTTGTAACAACATGCGGGCAAACAAAAATAATGTGGGACGTTTTCTTTTTTTTTATACAGTTTTCTTTTATAGCATCTTTTTAAATTTTCATTTAAAAATATAGACGAATCCAAAAAAATTATAATCGCTTTATTATTACGTAACACACAGTGTAGAGTTACAGGATAAACAAGAGACCTCTTCGTTAATTAGAAGTTAATCTAAAGATGTTATTAATCTACCGTACTGCAATATAGATTATTGATAAATAATAAACGGTTTTCCTTTTTAAGAGTCTTAGAAATTGATCGGTTCAGATAGGGGGGTATTATCGAAAATTCGGATTAAATAGTAAAAGTAAAAAAAGGCAAAAACAAAAGAAACGTGCTGTGGTATATTTACACGCCATGGTAAAAATTGGAAACAAACGAAGTTTTTGATTTACATCATTATATATTTACAATATACAAATCGTTTTTGAATATCGTGCCGATTAAAACACACATACCGCTAAAGAGAGCTCTATACAGATGTGATAATCAGAATGAAATTTCTGGCATTTGAATAATGATTCCAACTCAGGGATCACCGGTTCAAGACTTGTCTCGTCCCGGATCCAAGTCGCTCCCAAATTTATATCTAAACTGAAATAATTGGGTAGAAATCTGGAAAAATAAAGGCGGCTGAGAGAAAGGAACTGGCCCCAGTAGTCTCATCAAATCCCCATTAAGGATCCTTAAGTACATTGTGAAAAGCTTAATTACACAATATCCGTTATATCTCAACAAGGCTATATATGGGACTTACTTTACTTTATTTCGTGAAACAACGCTTTAACATGAAAAGAAAGAATATACTATATATTGGAGAATGTAGTCCCATATTACGCGCATTATTCGTCGTAATTATTTCGCAAAGCCCGTTAATACTTTTCAAGTTTAGAATAAATGTAAAAGCTCGCTGGTGAACATTGCTATAATTATTAATAATAGCAATCGGAAAATTTTACGGTAAAAGGAAAAGAAAAAGCGTTCACAAAAACTGCGTCGTCCCTAAAGTTGTTATTGAGCTCATCCGGGGTGGGCAGAAGGACTGATCACTATCGAAAAATCATTAAAATGCGTTAATGTTAATATACTGAAGACGGAGAAAAAATTAATAATAATCCTATACAGTGATGGATTTGTATGCCGCCTTTTTTGTAATGAAAAAAAAAAAATATATATATATATATATACTATCGACGACCGGTTTCGATAACAGTTATTAAAGTCAAAATCGACAATTCTTATATATGCATGATAAACAAAAAAAAAAAAAAAAAAAAAAAAAATATTATTCTTTTACGACACATAAAATCGCAAGATGCTATCGTGGACGGAAAGCTTCATCAATTTCGACTTTTAAACGACCGAAAAAAGAAAAAAAAAAAAAAAAGGTTTTGGTTCAGGCGCTTTTTAAATTTTGGCGCCCCTCGAATGTTGCCGCCCTAGGCCCAGGCCTCACGCGGGCCTATTCGCGCCACTGATCGTAAATAATAATCACAATAATCGAACCAAATCAAATGAAATAATTTAGTAATGATAAAAGACCTTTTTTTTTAAACTCTATATAGTCTAATCCGAAATTGTGCTAGTGGAACCAAATGTAGAGATTGACTTTTTGCAAAAGTCTTAATGCTTTTTCATATGAAATATGTTTGTATTCTCAATCGATGTAGTGTCCATACGCAGACACTGCCAACGTTAAAAGAATGAAATTCGATCGATCCGAAAATGTAAAATATACGCGAACCTCAGTTAATCGGTGTACATTTCGAAATTTTCAAAAATTTCTTCACGTCCGAAAGTGGAGAAGAATTTCATTTCCAGTAACAAAAAAATGACGTGATTTTCAATGTTCCGTTTTGATTTTGTACGTATTCAGGTCCTTCGTGTACGTCAAAGCCGTTTATAATAATTCACTCGCGAATTTCCACGGAAAAAGTTCAAAACGATAAGTCGAACAGGTCAACCGGAAGCGCTATCGGATGTTCAATGATCGGGAAAATGATAGTGTCTATGGAAATGATTAGGAGGCTGTCGTCGATGCCGGGGCTATTTTCTGTTCGCTTAAGTTCCGAAATAAGTTTCGGTCGAGCTGCTTCACCGAAGCGGTTTTTAGTGTTTCGAGTCGATAAATCCGGGCCGGCGTAATGATTTAGCGACAGCGAACCGGTCAGCGGTTAGCAAAGTTTACCGTCGGAGGATGCGAACAAGGCCTAATTGCCGGTCAAAGTCCAGAAAGCGGCATACGGACCCAAACGCAAGCACAACCCTCTAAACGTTCGAAGACATTTCCGCAACGGGAAGCTTCGGCCAACGACGAAATTGGACCGTTATTTAATGACCCGATGATATTGTAGTCGCATCGGTCCGCTTGCTTTTTTATATTTAAATTTTCAAGCCGCCTCTTCCATACATATTTTAATAATATATATATATATATATATATATATATATATATATATATATATATATATATACATATATATATATATATATATATATTATCATTAATAAATTAAAATTGGCTCCCATTTTTCAACTTATTCAAGGCTACTTCGTATTCTGTTATTTCTTTTCTTTTCAATAAGTCATTCTGAAAAAGAAACAAAGAAGCACCTAGAAAATAGATCGTGCAACGCCTTAGACATTTCGTTCGGGTAGGATCTGATATTCCGCTTCCGTGCATTAAAACTTCCAAAAATTTTATTTTCACTGGTTTGCTGTCCACAGTTGACGCCCCCTCCAAAAAAAAAAAAAAAGCTTATGCGTTAGTTACTCGTATTTTTTTTTATAAATAGTGAAACAATGAAAAGGATACATTTAAATGCCGACTAGCCTGAAAAATATCTGTGCGTATTCGTGACAATGGGGTGATAAATCCACGGTAAACATTAGTCGAGATTTATTAATTAGCCAATGACAGTTGTTTAGATTACAATTACAATTCGCTTATCTTGTTTTATTCATTTTATTTTACTTTTTTTCTTATCTTTTTTTTTTTTTTCGTAATTTTTATTTAGAAATTTAAATAGCCGTTTAGCAATAATTTTAGGGCGCATTTCGATTTTTTTCTGTACACCGAATTTTTATATTTACATTTCTTTTGTTTTAATTAAGTAATCGTAATAAAAACCGAACATCTTGACTTTATCAGTACGAAGTTACGAATTAATCACATTGACACTTTTAAAATCGTATTTTAAAATGTTGTTATCCGAATTCCTTAAATTTTTCGTTGTATTTTTAGTTTACAATCGATTTGCACTTTCAATATTATACATCAACAGAATATCGTACCTCACGATAGTCGTTTATCTTAAACACAAAAACGTGAAAAGCTGCTTGAAAAAATGGAGAATGCAGACTTTGGTAGACTGGTAAAAAAGCTACTCATTAGACCCGATCACTATTTGCGAGGGACAGCGGTCCGGTGGTAGCATCGGAGAAATTGCAGGCTAGTTCGAATGACCTGAAGAAATGGGCACAACTATGAAGGATTAAAATCAATTCGTCCAAGTCGGTGCATGTTACATTCACAACCAGACGCAGTACATGTCCTCCTGTTGATCTTGATGGTCCCATTCCGAAATAAAGCTAGATACCCGGGCATGTCGCTTGCCACCTGGAAGGAGCACATTAAGATCAAAACCAAGAAAATACACTTGAAACTGAGAGAGATGTCCCGCGGCTCCTGGACAAAACTTCCGTGTTATCGCCGAAGTCAAAATTGCTGTTATATAATGCAGCTATCAAACCGGTGTGGACCTACGGTATATCTCTTTGGGGGACAACATCAGCGTCCAATATTAAAATTACGCAGCGCGGCCAGTCAAAAATATTGAGATTAATAGCTAATGCACCATGGTACATGCGCAATGATAATCTACATCGGGATCTAAATGTACCAGCGGAGGTAAGTAAAGTAATTAAAAATTATCGCGAGCGTTACTTGCGTAGGTTAGTAGGCCACCCGAACCCGCTGGCGGTTGATTTATTAGACTCAGACAACGACAATCATAGACTAAATCGTTATACACCCCTAGACCTTCCCCACCGGTTCGATTGACTTTTAAAGCAACGCGGAGTGTTATTGTTGAATGGCATCTCCCCCATCATGTCATATAACCTCCATTCAAATTGCTTATTGGCTACATTAGCCACATCGCAATTTAATGGTTCGAAATAAATGAATAAAATTCTCAGCCATGCTTTGCGCATTGTTGCATACAGAGTTGTCGTGGCCGGTCTCGGAACTTTTTATTAATCCTCGCGACACGAATAATTCACGAATGACAACGTCACTTTTCCGCTGACGGTATTTTACGGAAGTGTTGCGCAAGTCGTAAATTTTATCATTATTATTATTCTTTCGAAAATCACATAGTTGAAATTTAGTACTAACAAAATTCTAATTCGTTTTGGCCCATGTCTTCAAGGTGACCCCGAAGAGAATCGAGTTTGTCCGTTATTATATAGGTATATTTCACGTGTAACTGGTTAAATTAATCATTTCAATGGAATGCACGAATTGAAAGTTCTTAGGGTCCGAAGTGGACTGAAGGACCTTCGAGAAAAAATTCTATTGAACAAAGAAAGATGGGGCCAACGTTCGTTCTGACGATATTGATATATTTTCAACGTTCGTTAGAAATAAGTGCGTTCTTATTTAATTAATACGCTTACGGTGAAATTTTTTTTTTTTTTTTTTTTTTTGGGCACGTCAACAGTGGAACTTACCCAACGCAAGGAATTGTACATTATATAAGGAAAAGATTAGAAATTGAGGAGATAATAAAGAAGGCCAACAAAGGAACTATATTGAGAGTGGGGAGTGCAAGAATGGAGTGGGCACTATAAGGAGTAGGAAGGCCAAGGCGCAGAAAAAGAAAAAAAAAAATTTGAAAACAGTGGGTCGCAATCATTAATACGTTGTGATTTTCATCATCGGGTGTGTATTTACCATTAATCAGCTGCGTACTACTTTCAGCGATGTTTTGTTACTGCACACACGATATTTTCCGATCTGCTGCGAATAATAATTGATAATGTGTTCGCGAATTTTTCACTTATCATTAATAAAGCTCTAGTGCCGCGCAGGACAACTGCGATGTGTTATCTTTACTCGCGACATGAGACCATTCGCGCTCAGCACTTCCTATATAGTTGATATGGAAGTGCAGAAAAAATTAAGAACACCGGCGTGAAAAATCGCTAATTATTATTACGTGAAAAAATCAAAGTCACGCATTCCCATCAGTCAAAATCCAGCTCGAAAATGTGTATTTTTTTTCCCCCGGTGGAAATTTAAAAATTCCCATCGAAATGTTAGAATTACCGCGATCAGGCCTGGATTTATGGGAGCCTGGGAGGGGGGGGGGCTGCAGCCCCGGGCCCCGCTTTATAAAGGGGTCCCCAAGAGACTCCCACCTCCGACATAGACGGTTAAACGTGCAGTAATAGAGATGTTTTCCCAAACATATTTATATATTGCATATAGAATATTTGTAACCATACCGACTACATATTAAAAAGAATAGAAAAAGATGTATAGATCAACCATGCTAGATGATAGATTATCGGCATTATCAAGATTAACGATCGAAGCAGATTTTCTTCGTTCAGTAGATTTTAACGATATTGTACAAAAATTTTCAGAAAAGAAAACAAGAAAAAAATTCCTCGTTTAAAATTATAATTCGATAAGACGCGATTCGATTTTGAGCGTAGCGATAATGTGTACGTTCCCCGGGGAATTAAATTACCAACAGATACTAGCATCATTTGTTCAATCCCAAAATAACCGAAAAACATCGTACGCGAAAAAAGACCAAAATTATTTTAAAAAAAAGCCCGAAATTAATGAACGCGCGCTTAATGGTACTAATAAACCAAAATATTAATTTTTAAATTTCTAGACAGCGGCGGAAAAAATTTAAAAAAATGTCTAAACGTTATAAATTTATTTGTTAGCAAAGAATTTTATAGCGTACAAATAAAAGTATGCTTTTTTCATTTGCTCGCCAATTAAAAAATTCACCATGTTTATATAATAATAAATGCAGTATTTGTTGGATTATTTTTTATTTATTTTTTCCAATGTAAAACCTAATTGCGAGCGATGTTTTTGGGAAAAAAATCCTCAAGTGGCTTCTGAAAAGAGTTGGAACCGACTAAAATATATTCATTTTGTTCCGTGACCGAGAATCTGCACAGAGTTTGATTGCACAGATACAGGTGTTGTTTTCTTCATTTAATTCGAATTCCTTAAACTATTATAGATTTCTGGGCAGCTGGAAGAGTCTCTTCTAAATTGCTAATGCCATCATTTTCATGTGCCGACACTCTCTGCCGGTTCTGTATGCGTTTATTTATTTTCCATACTACTGTCTGAATTTCATGTCCGCCTTTTTTCTAATTCTCTGCATTATATGTAAATACGGTAATTTGCATCGTAGTGTCGTTATACCTTTTTCCCCAATTATTATTATTCGTCCTCGCTCGGTATTTCCAGGATTTTTTCCACATACCGCTTGCACGCTCCTTATAGCATATATATATATCTATATATATATTATATATGTTTTTGCCAAGCACCTCCTCGTCCTTAGATGTGCCCAAAAGACAATTCTCCTCTTGATTTTATGTTTCCTTTACACCCCCTACATTATAATAATCTATGCCCTCTTTTTGACCATTTAAAATTACGTAATTTTCCGCTTTCGGTAGTTGTATTCCGATCTCTCGGTATAGGCATTAGGTATTTCTCGAAAAAATTTGTGAATTCTCTATACATTGCTCGGCAAGGCCATATCATTTTTCGTGCGTCCTATATCTGCCGGGCAGTCAAAAATTTACGTAACGTGTTAAGACAAAATTTCGAATAAACCAGGTAGAAGAGAAAGAATTTAAACAATTAGAATCGAATGTATTCAAATGTTTCCTAGCGGATGTAGACAGGTTAATTAGTATATTAATACTCTTTACGTTAAATTGTTAGCAGGCAAAAAAAAAAAACTTCCAAAAAGCTTAATTTAAAAATTTCGGATTTTCATCATGGGCCGTTAATGACTTAAGAATACCATCTTCGCTTGCCGAAAGTAATATAGTATACCATCGTCGTTTATAGGAATTATTACGTACTTCTCCCGAATCTAGCTCAACTATTATTACAACTCTGAAACTCTTTCGAATTTCTGTGCAATAATTTCATCCTTCTATAATTAGGAGTGTCCTGCGAATTCCAAGACAAAAGTAGACTTCAAGACACGTATAACGCGTTTCCAGTGGTGGAAGACAGATGGCAGAATCTTTTTTTCCTTCTTTTTGTATTTCCACATCAAATTTTTTTTTTGTAAGACAGATTTTTTGAGTTCAGCAACTTTTACGTATACGGCTTTCAAATTATACAGTCTCAGCAGTAATGTTTAATGTAAGGGCTAAGATATTTAGTATCGAAAAATCAGTCAAACGTGCATTATGCGTTTCTGGCTAGACAAGTATAATTTTTTTTTTTTTTTTTTTTTTCGCTTCGGATGAAATTTAACCTGAATATTCTCAATTTTAATCATTAATTTATAAGCGCTCATTCTCTACGTTTTGATTTTGAAATTGACTTTTTTCTCCAGATTCATTTCTTAAAACGTTTTTTTTAACGTGTATATATGTACATAATTGAAAGTCCGAGGAACTACTTCAGGATTAGACACGGTCAGGATCGAAGTTGTCAGTTTCTTTTCGATAACAGATATCAGTGAAAAATTAGTAAAATTTCTAACAGTTTTCATAATTTAATCGAAAGAGAAAAAAATTTGCAAGAAGTACCGTCAACAAAATTGAAATTTTTTAAAAAGCTACAGATAAATTATTCAGTCATCATCGAAACATTCGTGAAATCACTATTTAAACAAACGCGTATGATTTCCTTCAATGATTTTACGGATCTGCTGTTGAGCGATCGTGATGCCATAAAGAAGAGTCTGCGGTAAATATTTGACGAATTATAGGAAATTACTTTTTTAGAATGTATTCAGGTCTCATTAAAGAAAAGCGACGAAGCACCTTCGATCGCCTAACGTTACTTTCGGTGGAATGTGAGCCGAAAAAATTATAAAAACAACGGAGCGGCAAATGTAGTATTAAAAATATTTTTCGAATAATAATAATTCGAAAAATCATTCGATAAAGAATATTTCGTTTTACCAGTTTTTGCGAGATTTATGTCGGTAGATAAATCTTTATGTTCGCTGTACGAATAGACGCGTAGCAAAATTTTAATATATCTCCCCCCTTCCAAAAATACCTAATCGAAGAATAAAAAAAAAAAAAAAAAAAAAACAATCGAGAAAAGAAAAATTTTTGCGCGCGCAGTACGCGGATAAAACACATATCGAAAATCAAACTACGTGTCACATACTTTACTGTATGGAGGAGATTCCTTTTGCAGAGAAGCGGAGGTTCTCGAGGCTGGTTGGGGGAGAGGGGTTGAGCAAAAATAATTTAACAGCGATTTAGAATGGTTAAGGTCATCGACGTTCGCGACTGAAACACACACCTTAATAATTTATATTAGATAAATACAAAACTGTGCACGGAACGAGGAAGGATCCGATGATGGTGACAACGATATGGCACAGTCTCTCACTATCATCGAAAGATATGAAGGAAATAATAATGACGTTATCAAAGGTGTAACGCGAGTGATGAGACCGGAGGTCTCCTCATATGTCGCCTCCTCGGAACCCCCTCCCGACTCAACCTCAAACCGAAACCTAAACCTCGAACACGAAATCCGGACATTTGTAATATGCGCGCACTAACCAAGCCCGAAACGCACACACATTCGCGTCGTCCCCCGATGAACTTGATTAATTTTTCTTAAACCAGCCGAAAACAGATTACCCCCGCCCGTGCCTTGCCTATGCGTGTATAATACGTTTTACTTGAATGTTTTTTTTTCCTTTCTTTCTTTTTTCTTCTTGTTTTTCATTGTTTCTCTCGAATCGGCTATCAGCATCATCGACTTTGCGTGATAGTGCAATTTCTCTATGTGACGCCCCCGCAATTCCACTTATCAGAAGTAACTCTAAAGCGAACAATGTCCTATGCGTGTACACGCAAAACCGGAATAGGGACTCAACACTGATATATGCGTGGACTGAGGCGAGAGTTATTAATAGCCAACCGATAGAGCGTTATTATAAAATTATTTCTTTTAAAATATCGGTTCGAGCTCGTGTCTACCGTAAAGTGTGACGGTAACTGTCGACGTTTATTCGAATTCCGCGAAAGACGGATGGACGAAATTGATATTCGGGAAAAAGTATAAAAAATCAGCTGTCTCCTAATGGAAAATCCGAGTTCGTTACT
Organism: Icerya purchasi; assembly: GCA_039619475.1. Taxonomy (NCBI): domain Eukaryota; kingdom Metazoa; phylum Arthropoda; class Insecta; order Hemiptera; family Monophlebidae; genus Icerya; species Icerya purchasi. The sequence continues at coordinate 485,744,779 of CM077116.1, forward strand.
CGCGCGATGATTGTCCACCGAGCAAGCCCGCCAGGAAACCTCGACGCTATTCATTCCGATGAATCTCGCTCGAGCTGATCAATTTCGTATTTCTAAGTTACGAAATTTCACGGTCCGATAATTCAATTTTTTTCCTCGCTATATCATATGTTTTTGGTTTTTTCATATACCTATATATATATATATATATATATTTTATTTATTTTTTTTGAAACACCTACGTTACACACGTCTAACGCAAAAGAAGAGTCCCGAAAAAATATTCTTTCGTTCGCGATACATTTTAAAACTCAGAGACGGTCCATCAAAAACGGTTTCGAATTAACTAAAATATAACATATTAACGTCCTTTTGCAGGCTGGATTAATAACTAAATGTATACATTTCATTAAATTACATTACTAAATTTATCTGTTCTGAAAAATAATTCAATTTCATCCCCCCCCCCCAGCTTTGCACGTAATTAAAAATACTGCGAAATTGAGATTTTCCACTTATTCTATAAGGTTAATCTGAGCGAAAATATTCTGCGAATGCACACAACCAAAGTTAGCGAAATTAAAAATTAATAATATTCACGAAAAGAATGATTACCCGAAATATGTAGTTTGCGATATAAAATAATAATAATTTAAATTCAATTAAGTTTTTTCCTGATAAGAAGTTCAAACCTAACATTTTAATTGTTACTTAATCCGCAAATGCGCACAGGTAGCATGAGTAGCGATTCAATAATTTTGCACGGGCCAAACTATTGTAAATGTAAGTCTAAAGTAGATGCACTATAAAATATTTTATATCAAACACAAATCCTGTTTGGACCGTGTTTACATTAATATTGCGGATGTTCGATTATTATTATTATTTAATGAAGCGTCTACATTTATATTCATGTACACTGATAAATACACACCTGAAGACGTGCTCCCATATGCAAATTAATTTATATGTGTACATCTTTCACACAGGTACCCGGTATCTTCATATAGGAACCCATACAAGCAAGCGTACATACGCATTACACTCAACTACAATTAATGTAATAATAATAAAATAAAATAATTTTACAAAATTAAATATAACTCTATATTATTGGTATTAAATAAATTACATGAATGACATAAATGGGGCAGCTGCTGCAATTGACCTAGATTGTCGCACAATAAACAACAAAAATAATAATAATATAATATTTGAAACAGAAATAACAATAAGTCAAAACTAATTTTTATGCGATAGAATTAATTTGTACACGCTACAGCTGTCTGTGAAATAATATATGGTAGATTCATCTTAAATACATATGAGAACCAATATGTTAGCACAAATCGATGAAAGAAGAAATTAATAATTTACAATTTAATTTAGAGGCAATTTTCAGGGACCATGCTTACAAACGTATTTATTAAATTACTGTAATGGTTAATGGCACATACACCCACAATCCCCACCCCCCATTAGTAATGTAAATGATTTTAACGATAACATTTTTAAAAGTAGTAAAAAAAACTAAAATTATAATTTCAATGATAGTAATAATATAATTAATGGTAAATCCGGTTATAGTTAAATTAGTGATTCTAATGAACACCTATAAAAGCAAATTAACTGAGCTAATATTTCAAATTACGAAATAAATTAAATGATGGCAGTAACAATTCTAGATAAAAAGAATTTTATTGAATCGCTAATATTATAATTTTAAAAAGCTGAAGTCGTAAAAGATTGGTCATGTACGAGTATTTTAATTATTTATTTACACTTATATATGTATACACACACACACACACACATATATATATATATATATATATATATATATTTATTTTTTTAAATTATTTCATTTAATGAAATTAGCTTTCAAGTATATGAAACGCCCAATATTAAAATATCATTGTGGAAGTTAATAATAACAGATAGAGTAAATATGTAATACAAAGAGAGTACTTACTTAAGAAAAAATCTCGATTATTTGTTATGTGAAAATTTTGTTTTGTTTTGTTCTCTTTTAACATTACGTTATAAGGAAGCGCTTTTTTATTAGTTAGGCCTAATTTCGTTTTCGTCCGGTCCAACGTAGAACCAATCAAGACTGTAGGCCTAATTTTAGTTAATGAGGACAACGCACATTGCTATCCAATTTTCTGTCGTTCTCGTCTGCACCTTCATCCTCGACCGATCGTAATTGATCCGAGTTTGACTTCTCTCTAAGAAGCTGTCTCAAAATCGTTCTACGTAAAATGACAAATGTGTACGGGATCCGTAAGATCCGCGTTCTACATGATGAAACTTTAAGCCAACTGTTCCGTTAGACAATCGTTTTACGTAATTTCAACTAAAATATGAATAGCACACGCATTTCGAGGTCAAATTTGAATCGGACCGCAACAATCGATTCTTCCGATTGCGAAGCTGAAAAACTCTTTAACCTAAAACGGGTCAGTTCATAAAATGTAGACCAGTCGGAACTCGGAAACAATCGAATTAGTATTTCCAGTTCATGTTCCAATTCCGAACGTTTCCGGAATTTAGTGTAAAATGTATCGTAATCGTACGCGATTATATCAGCGCTCAATTATGACGTAATGTCCGGAGGCCAAGAACAAAAAAAAACAAACAAATAGTCTGTATTACTGAATAAGAAATGAAATTAGCAGTGTACATAATGAATCGACGACTCATAACGTGAAGTATTTATGGTACTTCGCGATGAGCTTTGGCAACTTGAAAATTAGTACCCGCATTATTTCGCTAAATGAATATCATTAGGGACAGCTTCGTTCGAGTGAGATTCGAACTCCACCATTGTAAATATTTTTGCAAATAATTGTCGTCATCACTGCGCTGCTGGTTCAAGTCTACAGTTGACGAGCATAAAACAACGACGTCAAAAAGGAAGTCAATCTTTTTTCAGTTCAGACGCCGTTTACGTTTTTCAAAATAGCGAAATGTCGGGGAAAATTTTGAAAACAACCTGTCCTTGTTTGGAAATGATTTTATCGAATACAAGGCCACTGCAACAGCTGATTACATATATTTCTAGCGAATTTACGTAATTTTTGAAAAAAATCGAACAATACAAAATACAAATAGTCTATATTAAATAATAGGAGCGATTTTTAAAATTTGCGTAAATATATAAATATATAACGTGTACACGAATGTTGAGCAGCCGTTTTTAAAGATACTTCCGATGACATCTCGAATTTACTATTAATCCCAAAATAGCTTTGTCGCAACTAATTAAAAATATGGCGAGTTCCATGTTTATTTTGTTTTGCTTTTTTTTTTACGATGCTATTAAGCTATTTGAAACCTACTTTTCCATATATCTACAAACTTATATAGCCTAATCATCGCGTTTGTCTAATTTATTTTTCTGACGGAGAAGGGTTTATTTCAAAATTTTAAAAATTAAAATTATTTTTAAAATTATTTTATGCGTTAAATTTCTGGTTTTTAATTTTCTACCACCGCATATGTCATTAAATATTACATATATATATATATATATATTATCTCGCCAGGGGAGGGTCTTCCTAGATGATATCGTGTGGAAGAGTCGACTACAATATAATTTTGCTCAAAAAAAAAAAACCTCTAACTACAATTACCGGTGTGTCCGCGACAGGGGTCAGTACTATACGGAAGAGGGATAAGTATTGAGCTGCGCAAATTAATTGTTTGAATGTGCAGGTTACATTGAAAGATACGATGATCGTCGTCTGCCATTTAATATCGAGAGCAGGTGTTAACAATAGCGAGAAGAGATTGAACTTATATGTGTTATACACAGAAATAGGAGGTGGTTCGGGACGACACATATTATAAAAAAATCTGACATCGATAAAAACGGACTAAATACAAAAACCGGGCAACGACATTAAGAATGTGTTGCACCGATTATATATTGTTGCGCGGTATATTTCACCTTATCGCTTCCCAATATTCTAGCTGTGCACGCATTTTTATCAAACCTACCGGTAGGAAAATGCGGAACTGGTTAATGTAACTTAGCAACTCCGTATGATTACCATGGATTGCTTATGCGGCCAAATGTAATTGTTACAGCCGATTCAACAAAGAGACGCTACTAACTTCCCCGATTGCGTAAAAATATGTGCATGCGATTCCGAACGATAAGCATTTCAAACAAACAGGGGGCTGGAGGGCTATCGGAAAAAGAAATACAATTTTTGAGGAAATTATGCGAATCGAAAAAGGACAGAGCCTTAAACATTGCAACGCATTCGGCGCTATTAATAAAAGGAGAACAGTGAATTTTTCGAGGCCAAGTTGAGCTTGTGAAAAAAGCTGCATCCGCGAAATTTGGGAAACCATTTGGTAAAGTTGAAAATTCGAATTTGAAAATTAAACTAAGATTTCTCTTAATTTTCCTCATGAGGAAAAAACACGCACACAAAATTTTAGCAGATTTTCTTATGAAAAGTTTGCCCGTCAAATGGAAATTGGAAATTTGAATCGGTGTGTTCGATTATTTCCCGGTTCTTTAATAAGAAACTAGAACATCGGTCAATCATTATTTACCATCATCAAAAGAAGCCCCATATATTCAATATTCAACATTTCGAAATCATCACCATCACCATCATCATCATCATCATCATATTGGTCGCGTCTCAAGAGTTTGCATAATATTATATGTTCCAATGATCTTAAGAGCTTTTCTTATGATCCCGCGCAAGTCAAATGACCCTTTTCCAGTTTTTTCCTGTTGTTATTTTCCTCCGCATGGCTGTCACGATAATAATTCACCTTCTCTAATCTTGCGTGCAGTGTGCTTTGCCTTTGCTTTTTTTAATTTTTTTTTTTTTATATCTGCATTTTAGTGTTCTCCAATCCTTTACACTGATATCGTTTTTTCGGTAATATGCTCGTGTTATTTTCAATTATCTGCGCTAGCTATTATTCCGCAATAATGTTCCTGCGAGTTTTCTAATATCTAAATATTTCACTTGGCAAAAGAAATTAATTACTGTGTTTTTTCTCCGAAATTTAGACTATCCGCATTAATTGATTTCGGTTTCCATAATCACCAGCAAGTAAAACGAACACGTAACGAACGACTTTTTTTCAGTAGTCGATAAATTGCGAAACAAATTTTCTTCCATAAGATGATTCCCTTTCATCAGATTCTGTTTTCTATATAGTATGTAAAATTTTTACAAGCAAAAAAAAAAAAAAGAAAAAAAAACGGTCATCCAGTTATCGAAGTGAGCAACATTGCTGAAAAAAGTTCAAGACGGATTAACTTGGCAACAGGAAAATAATTTCGTTCAAGTGTAACGAATGTCGATACTTATTAACGGCAATTTCCCAACAGCGGCTCTTCGACAAGGGGTCGACCGCGAATAAGTAAATTTTCTCGGCAGACAGGCAGAGAAAGGGTTCGCAAAACGAACATCATTAAGATTATCGGCAGGCATTTTGCAAGAGTAGGCTCGCCGTAAATTATGCATAATGTGTATCGCGGATAAATCGAGTTGCGAATAAAAAGCCTTGTGCGGTAGCAAAAATAACAATAATCAACGTTAGTAGTAGTAGTGGTAATCGATAGTAGTGGTAGTAATGGCATTCATAATTTAACGATCTGGTAGAATTTGCATCGATAATTTTCTCAGACAGAGCTCGGAGTTATTCCATCGATGGTACTTGTTGTTCGCCTATACCTGTCACCCCTGTACCGATGTGCTTATGCCGAAAAAACCATCTGCTGCCGGAGACCATCGTCAAAGGCTATTAGAGTTTTACACACAATATTACCGTCATCGGCGCCGCCACCGTCATTATTATTATCAGTGCTTAACGGCGAAGAATGCCGAACTAGTGAGGGGGGTGACGTATTGAGCACAGTGTCGGAGATAATGCAGATGAACCGATATAGATTCAGCGCCGAATAATACCTATTTACTTTTTTGTTATTCAAAAGAAGATCTATCTGTGTGTGTCTCTAACCCTTTCGCTTTTTTTTTTTTTCTTCCCTACCTCGGAACCGAGTTACGCAAAGAGAGTCTGTCTTCTCTATGGGATGACACCAGATCGATGGTACGGCTCCGGAGAAATCTCGCAACCCGACCAGTGTACCGCCACCATCGTGAGACCAAATTTCCATACGACTTGCATATCGTTATAAACCGAGCGAGACACCTTAGGCTCTCTCGATCGTTACGTACTCTGTACCCCTTTGAACGGTCGCTCTGTGTCGCTCGCCCGATATTATACGCGCATCTATATACCTGTTTCTGTTAACCTGTGCACGAATTGGAAGAGGGTTGGTCATCGCTATTGAATGGAAGCCGACAAAAAAATGCCAGCGCACAGCCTTTAGGGTAGTAGTGACGCGGATTCCGGTGATTTAAATACGAGAGAGTGGAAGCGAAAAAAATTAAAGGGTTCATTTGAATTTCGGGGTAAGCCGCTCTGTGTTATTCAAAATAGTTATCTCTCGATTTTTCATAGTTGTCCTGTCGACGCATTTAAATCTCTGTTCCCAACAACGGAACACAGAGAGAAACCTTTCTTCCACACAGTAGAGCCTCTACTATACTATGTACTACTACCGGTGTGTATACATCACTTATCGAACGGTGCGGATTCGGTACGTCCTCTTTTTGAGCTCCGGTTATTGGTTCCGATTTGTAATAAGGAAATCGAAAGCAGTTTCGACGAGAGTTCGTACGTGGGAATATATTAGCAACGGTTTTTTATAACATTTTTGCATCGATAATTCATCATACTCTTAAGAACCTTGCGATAACGGATTTTTTTAACCGGCATACCTGCGAAGGAAAATGATGATTATTTTCTATAAAAGGTTTCTAATTTTTCCCGAAAGTAAAATGCCTTACGCGTTTCCTTATTTATTTTCGGTTAGTTTTTCTTTTTTATTTATTATTACTTTTTTTTTCCTGGTATGGAATTATCGAGAAAAAAAACAAAAAACAGCGCAATTAGGATTATTAGATTTTTTTTTCTCATATTGTCGACACTTAACGCGGAGAAGCGTCTAAAGTTCTGCGCGTATTTAGAAAGGTGATTATTTCGTTTTATTTCGAGAATTGAAAAAATGCAGAATAAATGTATTTACTAAATTTAACTCGGTATTTTGACAGAAGCCGTCTCATAATTTGCTACATGTGTTATCAAATCTATTTTCGAATTATCTTTAAAAAGCGCGCGATGCCTCTTCAAGCTTTTTAACTTATTAAGTGTTTTCTTCGTTCTAGTGTGAGAATAAACATCGAAAATTATCGCTCACGCTCCGAGTTAATTTTCTGTATTAGAAAAAATCGTAAGAACTCTCAACATTACGGGCTTGTTTTAATTTGAAATTACGAACCGGGTTGTTCCGTATTATTCTTTAACTAGCCTCCAAAACAGCGAACCATAATGGCGTATCGGCCGGTTTTTCATGTGTGCACTTCTGACCTTTTTTTTTACTTTTTTTTTTTTTTTTCGATTTACGCGTATGGCATTTCAGTTTTTTTCCTTCGATCAGTGAAAATACATTTTCCAAAATAATGCGATATCAACAATTTCTATCCGATATATTAAGGTTAAAATTTTAAACCGCTTCTCCGGTGGCTACTAAAAGTAAAAAGTCCCACACACACCTTTGATGAGGTATCAAGTGAAAATAAGCTTCTCATATAAGTTCGATAATGGGAGTTGTTGGGGGCCGGTTCGGGATCCGCCTTTACTTTCTATTAACCAGATAATTCGCTGGTATCCGATTATTTCAGGCTGGGTAAACCTGGAAGCGACTTGGATCCGACCAGTACTCTAGGAAACTATTTACAATAGCATAGTCTAAAATATCTTTATAACTTATCCGTTTTATTTCTAATGTTTTTTTTTTTTTTTAATTGGAACCTACACGCTAACACGTGTTGAGAAGTTACCCTGAGGTTTAAAAATCCACGCAGATAGTGACAATAAGAAAAGACAAAGAAAACAAACAAGTGAGAGTACATAAGATGTTAAGGGATGAAAAAATAGCGTTCGATCCAAGAGAAACATGAATGGATCGTGATGGAAAGCGTAGTATAATGAAGAAAAAAAAAAAACTCAGAAAAGAAGCCCGAATTATTCGGAAAGCGAAAAGAATGTGAAGTGACTTTGGAGTAAACGATTTTTTCCTTTTCAGCATTTCTTCGTATTGATCGGCAATATACGACAATCGGAGCCAGAGAAGGAGCATTATGCCGCCAGGGTACACGAGACAGGGTCATTTTCAAAGGTTAACTAAAAGGGATGATCACTAAAACAATAGAACCAGTGTTACGGAAAGATGAAATTCTTCGAGCGATTTTAAAGTCAGACACACGGCCCGAAAAACAAGAAGACCGAAAATGTTGCGAAATTCCCTTTTACGGTATACCGGAATAGTTTGGCTGACGTCAAGGAGCTGCTACGAAATGGGATGAGCTAGAGATTGCGGCAGTGATGCAAGGTGAGTGAGGCGGCGATACGAGCCGCAGTGTATAGAAATGGTCGGTTACAGTTGCAAAAATTATCCTCCTTCGCGGTTTTTAATTAATTTCTAAATGAGCGTCGGGGGATGGGGCGTAAACTGAAAGCCAAAAAAGAATTTTTACAAAAAGAGCGCTTCGCTGTTGCTGCTGTTCGGTTTGTAGAGATGAACTGCAAAGTCTCAATTTGTGTTGTTCTCGGGTACCTGTACCAGGGGAATAGCCTCCGATTTGAAGTCAGGCCGATTAATCCCCGTAAAGGGGGAGGGGCTCCTTTGCATGTAGCGTTTTTACGGATTTACCGCGATTAAGTTAATCTAGCCGGATGCGAATAATGCTCGATCATGTAGTCATCGGTTAGAAAAGTTGTCTACCGAATTAAACCGCTGTTGTATAATCGATGCGATATGTTGATGACCACACATAGCCGCCGTCAAATGCCCGATGTTTACTGGGGTGTTTTTCTTTTTAAAAATTTTACAAATTGCGAAAGATTTAAGCTAGAAATTGCGACAGAATCAACTTTGTAAAAAAATTACAATTTCGTTAATTTCATTAAAACAGTGTCACTAATATTCTTGTTGTACAGTCTAACTCGTTATTCCGAATTCCCGCTTAAAATACTTTTCGCACCAGTGTCATGAACGCTGAGGTGCTTTATATTATTCCGATCAATCTTTCGACCGTTTTGATTCAGTTTCGGGGGCCTGATGGGTTCTAGATCGTTCTCTTATTTCTCCCATTACTAGCCGTAATAATTAGTGTTCACTTTAATCATAGCTTAGGACCTCTTTTTCAATTGTTTGCTCCTCCATCCCCTCCTTATTGCATTCTTGAAGTACCACGAGTGCGCGTTTGCGATATTTTCTTGAAGAAACATTTTATTTTTTTTCTCGCTCACTTCTATACTCCAAATTCGCATATCCTTATTGCGTTTCTCAGATACGTTCCCTTCCTTAGAGAATCTTTGTTCTTCATTACATAGTTATGTTTCCTAGTTACTATTGGTTCCCAAAAATGAAAAAAAAAAAAAAAAGTAATAGTAGTACTCTTGGAAATGCAAATGCAATTCAAATCTGTACAGAGTTAAGCGTATTCCCCATCGCCTAATTCTAGACTTTTAATAATTTTTACATTCCGTCGCTATTCCATTAATATACACATATACCAAAAAGAACGATAATAATAATAATAATATAATTTTACAAAATGATTAGTTCGAAAAATTTGCGCCAATAATAATCACCTCCTAGGTGGCCTCTTTTTGTTTCCGCGAATATTAGTACCGTGTTTGCGCCAGTTTGCAAAATGACACTATCAAGTTAGGTGACCGGTTAAAAAATAAAAAACTTTTCAATACTCTAATATTATTATTATTATTATTATTATTATTATTATTATCATTATAATTATCTTTACATATACGTCCAAGCGCGTGAGTTGCAGAACAACTAATTTATATTATCATCATTATTACTATTACTGTTATCATTATCATTATTATTATTATTATTATTATTATTATTATTAATTTATTATTACGATTATTTATCAGTAGTAGCATTGCTAGGACGGTCGATTCGTTCGCTTCTGACATCAAACGATAAGGAAGCAACGTTCGACGACAACAATAGAACACAGTTACAGAAAATCGAAAAAACCATCATCATCACGGACGATGCATCAGCTCTGCGAGCAGGACGTGACGCAAGACATCGGAGAGGGTGGACTGGAAGGCGAGGAGAAAGTGAGAAAGCTCGGCCGGATGGATATTTCGCGCGAAGAAACGCAGCCACCGCGCAATGGCGGAAAATACATTATTTTGTATCCGTATCACGTACCGAGCTGAGAATCCCACCTGACGAGCGAGCCGCTCGAATGGGGTGCTGGTGGCGGTAATACTCGGCGTAACGTGGCCGCTTAGATCCATCGTCGGGCAGCCGCGGGGTCGAGCGACACCGAACACAAGAAAACTCTATAACGGCGCGAAGGAACGAGCGGGCGCCCGGAAAAGTCGCGGAAAAGCGCCGAGGCGGGAACGGTTACCGAGGTTGGGGGGCAGAGAGAAAATGGAAAATGCGGAATAGCCGGAGGCCTGAAAATGCAGGCAGGCAATAGGCAGAGTATAAATGGGATGTAAATTGCACAAGTGTATAGTTGGCGGTTTTCAATCGATATAATCTTGTTTTGCTTGACGCCAATCCGCATTACCGCACTAGACTCTATTATATCATTCGGTCCGCACCCTTTCCTTCACCGCCCATGTTAATGAAGCCAAAAAGGAAAAAAAAACAACGAAATACGAAAAAAAGAAAATCCATCCTGCTGCTGCTGCTGCTGCTCTTGTTCATCTGCTATGTATTATTATTATTCGATATGTTATACTAATTGTAGTGTCTGAGCATTCGCGCGAAAAAATGTAAATATCGTTTATTACGTCGTACGGTACTTTTAAACAGAGGCGGAAAAATCGAAAAATCCGGAATTTATATCGCCCGGTTAGTTCGCCAGAGGGGTCATTGAAATGCCCAGCACATTGCGTTGCTCGCTTGAAAGTGCGCGTGAATATAACGTTTTTATCTAATCGCGTCTGCGAAACTATTTTAGTTGAGATTTGGCGGTAAAAATTTCAAAACAAAAATTGAATAATTAATAACGAACTGCAAATTTTCATCGTCGAATATATTCTAATTAAAATCTCGGCAAAAAAAGGTAATTTTTCCATGCGTAGTAAATTTAAGATGGCCTGCTACCGTTTTAAAACATTTTACTCGGGTCATTGACGACTCGGCTGTGTAAAATAAAAAAATTAACTGTAACTTTTTACGGTGAGATTTTCGATTTTCTCTCTTTGCCGATACTGTTCGATATAGAAATGTTGTAATAAGTTCCTTAACAATAAATTGTCTATGCTTTTTTGATTTCGTAAAAAAAAATCTAAACATCCTAGATTAGAGATTTTTTTTTTTTTTGGGCAGGTTTTTTTTTAATTTGACTTTCGGGGGGAGGCGATTTCGGCCACGCAAAAGAAAATTGCAATTGTCGAAACTTCTTAATCCGTGGAAATGCTCATGATCGAAATTCCAGCTTTAAATGATAGCAAGGATTATTTGTTGGATAGTTTTGGAGAAAAAAAAGGTAATAATAAAATCGTCGATCAACACGCTTAAATCGCCAGAGTCGGCCTCCTGATGATGATATTGTCGCATATCTCGCGAGGAATATTTCTGATGAATCTCTCTTCCTTTTTCTATTTGAAGATTCGAGAATTTCCGTTTAAAAAATAATTACTATATTTAACCCCCTAAATCTCGAAGACATATATATATATGTACAGGTATACGGGAATGTACGCAAATCCGATTTAACTAAACCGTCTTGTCCCTTTTTCATGGAATTACGAGTAAATCATTACGTCGCGATGAGCAACTTCGATGAACATTATTACCATCGCACTCAGTTTTCAAAAGCGGACACGTGTTTTTTTTTTATTCGTTTTCTTCTTATCGAATTTTCGTAAATATTATAACAATTTCACTTTTAAACAGAAATCCTTTCTCTAAAAAATACGCTCGCCGCTACGCGACAGAGACAGAAAGACGTAAATCAAGGAGGAAATACGAAGCTTCTACTATTCCGAATATTAAATAATTACAATTGTTCTATATAGATTCACGGATAAGTGAAACATCGATGAGTAGTGCGTGTGTGCGTATACCGCTATAATAATGAATTCTCGGAATTCGAAAAATTTATTTCGATTTGCGTCATGGGCAAGAAAACGATCTGCGGGGACAATTAATGCCATTCAAAAGTGCCGATTGTACATGCAGAGGGGAAGTGGATGCGCTTAAAATTGATTTTTATTCGGATATGGCGGTAATCTGTAAACGTGATAAATCGTAGTCACCGTATATCGTTAGGAATTGTTTAAATATGGTTTAATTAGGCAAATTCAATACCGACGCGAAGTTTGTTCCGAGAAAAAGGTTTTTATTTATTTGATTTGATTTTATTTTAGAAATACCGGTATGCTCCTCATATAGGCGTTAAATTACATGCAGCATATCACATTATTAATAAAATATCTCTATAACAATAAGAAACCATCACTCGCCATTTATGATTTTCGGAGAAGCATTTTTGCCCAAATAACCGCACTCGATCGAACACTAGTTTTAAATTGAGAATAAACGCGCATTAGTTTCAGCCATTTCCCAATGAATTCGTACTATTAAGCGCATTCCACAAGAGCTCGTCTACATTCTCGCTTTCGGAAGCTCTACGCTCTCCCTGTGCGGAAGTTACTTTGTATTTCCTAAGCAATATTACATCTAGGTTCTTTTTTTTTTTTTTTTTTCTTTTTCTTTTATGTAAGCCAATTATAGTTCAGCAATTACCGCCAATTATAGCTTTTTCTTAAAAATAAATCCCCGCTCCCGGAGAGATGAAAGGTTGCGTTGAAAATTCATGTACAACAACGGCAAATTGCTGAACCGTTCTTAATCGTTCGAACGAATAACGGCAATTACAGAATTATGTCAAGTATTCGCATGATAAAATTTAAAGACGTCATCGGAAAGTCCATTGAATTAAATATTACTTCGACGTGAAATTATATCCCATAGGTATTTTTTTATTGGTCGAATTTTTATCGATTTTTTAAATTTCATATCAAACAAAATTGAAATTTTTATTCGTTATTTCAAAATCAAGCGAATTAATCAAAAAATCACAAATGGTCGGTACCAACAGAGAGTGGAGGATTGGCGAAAAATTTCCGAAAATACCTCCTCTGATAGGTTTTTTTTTCCTTTAAATTTTCACTCTAGAAACCCGACTGTGCAGTAGTACGATTACTAAAGTCGAGAGCGCATCTTTACCCGGTCAGTCTCTCGGTAGTAGAATGAAACACAACCAAAGCGCACGCTTCATCACAGACACGCTAGTAGCTCTGTACGGAGGCGACCGCGCGCCCGGTAACTCCACGGCTGGAACGTCTCAATCGCGAAACCGCTCAAGTCCGTCATAGTGCGCTGGAAGCTAATTAGAGCTGGCGCGGGAAGACGGCTGATATTAAAAGAGGAGAAACGAAAAAGAGAAAAAGCAGCCAGATAGCAGGTAAATAAAATCGAGCGCAGGGTGTATCGTTAAAGGTTAACAATGAAAAAAATAATAGAGGCAAGCTAGGCGCGTGATTACAATGAGAATGGTCTAGGCATGATCGGTTACGTTTATTGTTCGCGCTGGTATAATTTCCTAGGACTGGCGAAAGTTCCAACTATGTGTGGCAATACTCAAGAGCTGAGTGTTGTTGCAGGGAACAGAGATAATAGGAGTGCATTGTGAAAAAGTAACTTTGTTATTGTTCGAAGGAGACCCAGCTACCCATCTGGGACCATCGAGGAGACAATGGAATTGGTCGCGTCCTACGCCAGGCCGAGCGACAACTTATCGTCGCTGGGCGTATAAAGTGTCACTCCGCGGCCCGCTAATCTTTACGGAGAGCTGACTTTTACGGCCATTGTACACACGTAAGGCGAAATGTTGTGGCCCGGCAGAAGCGGTTCGGCCGTTACACGAGCATTACGAAAGCACCGACCGCGTTTTATTGTCCCGACAGCGACGTCATTTAAATCACGATCATTTCTTCATCGTTTAAGTTTGGCGCACATCTTCTTCGGTCGACCATCATCATCACAGCGCCGCGATCGCTAATGACGATAAGACAAAGCCTCAACTAGGCGTATCCAACTAATGATAGTATCTCCGGATAAAGGGAACCGTTCGACCGTAGTCAACCTTGGCCACTTCGGGCACGAGTCACACTTAAACTACTAATTAGATCGGCCGATATTTACGTCTTTGAGCAAATAGAGCCGATATTAATATTGTCCTCGACTAGATTTCGAGTTTTTCACGACTCTCCCTCTCTCTCTCGCTCAATCTCTCTCGTCAAAAGCGTAGGCGACTGCACGCTTTCCGGACTGACACGATTTTCCGGGCCTTCAAAGGATCCCGTCGGATTGACTTTTTTTTTAATGACTATGTTTTCGTAATTTTGTTAATTTCATGAGAAATCACTTTCCGTCAAGGCAGAGGTAGAATGTTATATCTATATAAAAAACAACAACAAAAATAAAATGATTTTTAGTGTATACAACAAAGTTTAATATAGCCTCGGTTACACACTGTGTCTATGTACAGATCAAATGTACGAATAGGTAGTCTCAGTAATTAAGTGTGGCACTAAAATGATGATGGTGATGACGGATAGGAGATCAAAAAGTACTTGTGAAATAGGCCGATTCATTATGAAAAGCTTTTATTCAAAAAAGAAAATTTACGAAATATTTCATAACGGGCGTTTGCGTAAACTTCATCACTGCTGCCCCGACGATAAAACAACGATTTTTAATTAGTTCCGCGTTATATTCCCTACGAAAGTATGGAATTGCCAACATACACAGCTAATACACAACTAATATATGCAGCATTATGCGAATATTATTGTCAATGATCACGTGACATAGAAAAACTGTGCAAGATCGGGAAAAAAAGGGAGTAAGTGAGGCAGGGCTGCTTGTTCAAATGCCGAAGAAATAACAAAAAACAAATTCTTTCAAAATTCGTTCAAAATTCGTTCAAAATTCGTTCAAAATTCGTTCAAAATTCATTTGAAATTCTTTTAAAATTCTTTCAAAATTCTTCCAAACACACGTTTCAGAGTAAATGGTGAAAAAATTAACAATATATGCTGTGATGATCGTGCGGTTATTACAGGAACTCTAAAGCAGTTACAATGATAAATGGAATAATGAAAGCTAAAAGTACGGGATGGAGATTAACGTAAACAAAACTAATGGAGATCGGCTGAACAAAAAATAGACCACTGCGTATCGAAGTGGATGGAGTACGGATAGAATAAGTATCAAAATACGAATATCTATGGTAAAGATGACGTGGAAATAAGAGCAAAATTAGGTATGGCCGGAATGGCATTTGACGGTTTGGAAAGAATTCTTAAAGACCGGAAGGTGAAAATGGTTCTGAAATGCTACGTCTGGTCTAAAGTAAAGTAAGTCCCATATATCCTCGATAAGATATAACGGATATTGTGTAGTTAAGCTTTTCATAATGTACTTAAGGTTCTAACGGATCTGATGAGAATATTGGAGCCAGCTACTTTCTCTTTTGACCGTCTTTACTTTCCACTGAATTTCTCTAGTACCAAAAAAAAAAAAAAAAAAAAAAAAGACGTGAACAACGACAGCGAATACGGAAAAGAGACTTGAATGAACAGGATAAGTTAAACGGAGATTAGGAATGAGGAGGTATTATAGAGAATGGGATCGAAGAATTGCATTTCAACGATAAAAGGAAATAAGCCTTCGGATATTTTCGGTTGCTGGAAAATGGAAAGATTCTAGGCAAAGCACTAAGAGGAAGAATTGCGATGTTGGATAGGCAAAATGGTTTAATTGAATGCTGATTGCAACCTCCCGTACGGGAGATCCTTATTCAATTCAATTCAATTCAATTTATTTATTATTATCATTGAATTCCACAAATGCACTCAAAAGCGTTAACATTGGATACAATAAAAGAAAAAAACGTAATTGAAGAAAATAATACTCAAATCTGCTAATAATAATAATAATGATGATAATAATAATTAAATCAAATTTTATTGCTTTAACAAAATTAATATAAAAATACAAAAAAAAAGAAAAAACATAAATTCCACAAATGCGCATTCATAAGTAGCGAGATTATTATTATAAAAAGAAAATTGATAATACAATGATAGTAAATCCGGATACAATAAAAAAAAAAAAAAACTTAATAAAATAAAAGTAATATAATGAAAACAATGCTAGAAAATAAAACAGGAGAACAGAAAACAGAGGTACAATGCAATAGCCAAACAGTTATTAAATGAAAATACGAATAGATACAATTAGAAAATGATAATAACACTCTATTTAAGGACTACGGGGGCGCATTTTTCTAACAGTTTGATCCATTCGGACGAAATTACAATATGGTGTCGCAGTTTTTGCACTCTTGAACTGTGCAATCGCCGTAGAATCGTCAAATAATTTTCGGAATATGTCGTTGACGTCTAGAATCAGGCTGGAGGCGGACGAAGAAGGTAATATAAGCAACGGAAGGAGGAATGCCGGGGAAAGCAGAAGCGAAACGTTTGAGAATTTTCAGTCAAGTAGAAAGGTGTACCGAGAGTTGTAGTTCTCGGTGTGACTGTAATAACATACAATACACAGTAATAACGAACGTAATTGATAATAATCGCAAACAATGCCGCCGAGTCGAATAGAAACAATAACGAAATAACGGCTTGTGTTGTTCGCTCTGACTAGACACCGGTCATCCATTGTTTAAAGTCCTCGGCTAAAAGCCATTGTGTTGCCCGACGAACAACGTAGCAGCAAACGGATGACCAAAAATATGTTTGTTTATATAATAACAGCGAATAATAACAATAATTAATCGCGCTCGGCCAATGTTCTTCGCCCGTTGTGAAAATGAAAAAGCGCTGTGCCGGCCATGTTTATGTGTATAACGGAGAGACGCGCGCCTTTCCTTCCGGATGAAAGTCTAAAACGAAACTTTCGCTGGAAGGAATCGAATCATCGAATCCGGCGCCGGAGAGTAGGAACGATGAAGATATTGTCGGACATCGATTTCACGAACGATCATTAATTAATAGGTGGTGGTGGGGGTGGGGGGGGACTAGCAATCCGAAAGGGCAGACTTTGACACGCTAATTGCATAGTCGTAGGTGGTTTCAGAAGCATGTGTTAAGAATGCCAAACGGACCCCGCACCGGGAAATCGTTAGGAAAGAAGAAGTGTTAAGAAAAATTAGCGCGAAAATCACGTTGGGAAGATGAGAAAGAATTAAATTACGCAATCCGAGATTTCCGCGATATTTTTTAATGTTAGTAAGAGCTTAAAGTTTTGTTCCGAGGCGTCCTCGTGCAAAAATAGAATTTAAAATTTGCCGATGTACACGAGTAAATTTCAACCGAGGTGCAATGTGCCGAACCATTGTCTATCTATAGGTTAGTGATGTCGGTGGGTCCGCCGCAACAATCACTCTCGGATTAACCACGTTCTCAAGACGCAGATGTAAATGTTTGATGTTCACTAATATATTTGCATATCTTAGAGAAACGTGTTCAGGCATCGAAGAACCCATTTCTTTTTATTCGTTTATTTTTTCGGGGGCGCTCCTTCCGTCTGATAATTAGTCTCCCCTAATATATCTATGCCCGACTAATATGAAACACTTTATTTTATATGCGAGAATTATGACACTACTAATTTTTATGTTTTTCACAATTAATTTTTTATTTTTTTATTTTTGTGTGATACAACGCGCTTTTGCTCGGATATCAACGAAGTAAACTTTTCTTAGCCAGCTAAACGATAGCTTGGCCAATATTGTTTAGATTTCGAATCTCGATACTGTAAATTAAGAACAATTAGCACCTGAAAAAGAAAACAACAATCTTTCTCATTGCCGTCATTGTATTTCCGGATTAGGTCGCATTCTAATTACCCTCCCCTATCGGAAGGAAGAGCTGAGTTTTCTTATCGCTTGGTTGAATTTTTGTGCAATTTTTCAGGCTATTTTTTTTTTTTGCTGCAGATTGCTTTCCTTCTTACTTTTTTGTGCATTTACCATCATTGCGATATCAGCTGCTCGGAGTTACACCTATTTAAAGTAGATAAATAATCCACTTTTCGGACGTTGCATTTCGGGTTGTTAGGATAGAATCTACAAAAAAAGGGAAGAAGAACTAAAAGATCGCGCAACTCAATAATGTCAACTTTATTAAAACATAGTAGTCTTACTCTCGTGGATTATTTGAAGTAGTCGGAGAATTATAGTGAAAAATAAACGAACGAGCTCTTAGGGCTGTCAGCGAACTAAATACGATGAGAGATGTGTCGTAGTTTTTGACGGAAAAAAGATTTACATTCCGAAAAAAACTAAAAACGGCTGATTATACAGGAGAACGGCAAAATTATAACGTTTAGTAGGAGCTAATTAAAAATCAAATCAAAAACCGTTATTTAAATTACCGAATAATTACGAAGTGAACGAGATAATTCATATGCAAAAAATTCGAGACTACTAAATTAGGATCAAGAAACATCGAAAGAATTTATGCCGTATCGTAAAAGTGATAATAATTTTTAATGATTTTAATGAGTTATAAATAAAAAGAAGAGAAAAAAAAAAAAAAAGTCAAAAAAAAGAAAAAAAAAAGCAGTTGGAAAACAAAAAATATTAAATGAATTAAAAAAGCGGTCCTCCGGGTTTAAACTTCATGAATATTATAATACTAGAGGTGAACCGAGATTTAACAGCTTTTCCGTGCAGCAACGGCATCCGAAAAAACATACATACACAAACGTACAAAGAAAAAAGTATATATTACCCACATATCTGGAAGGTGCGAATTATGCAATATAGATTTCGAAAAAAACCTCAATAGCTTTAAAATTCGCGGAGGTCGTTGCAGAACAAGAATTACTGATGGCAGAGTTCTCATAGACATGGCGAAGCCGACAGAAATTTTTCTGAAGAAGACGCGCCCGCTTGATTTTCCGCGCATGACACAAAGCACAAAGCCCGAGTAGGAGGGAAACATTTTTAACTTTGAAGGAAGAACGTCAGGAAATTTCGGAATAACGATTTTTATCATATAACGGAGAGAGAGAGAGAGAGAGAGAGTGATGGTGAGCGAGTGATAAAATGAAGAGCATAAAAAAAAAGATAAAGAATAGCCGTCGAGAAATGGCTAAACCAGATGGAGTGGTCCCGTTCGCGCGCACATTCGAAATTCTCTTTATACTCTCGGCGCGGCCGCTATGAAGAAATTTCGACGAACCTGTGCTGCCGATGGCGTAACGGGGGGAGGCTGCCCTGGGGAGCGACAGAGAAATGAATGTTGCGCGAGCATTCTCGGGCATGTGGAAGCGCGACCCCAAGATTCATCCGTTAGGTGTACCTAGATGGTGCGGTGTTCGAGAAAAGGTCGAAAGGAGCAACAACACAGGTAGTAGCGGCGGAATAACTGGTTCCCGAGGCGGAAACGAAGGACAAACACGCACGGAAAAAAGGTGAAAAAAGGTGAAAAAAGGTGCTGCGTGCTCGTTACGAAAGGTAGAATAAGGTGGCAGTAAGCGCAGTCTGCTTGGCCCCAAATTGTAGATTGCAGACGCGCTATTGCGCTAGCCGCAAACGACGACGATGACGACAACGACAACGACGACGACGACGACACGAGTTAATAAACTTTCGAAATAACACGATGATAAGAACGGAGGACAGGGTTCCGACAGATGGGCCGGGGCCCGTTCGCGGCGCAAGAATATATTACGCTATGCCGACGAACAATAAAAGTAACAGCGAAACTAACAAGATATCGGCGATCATTCTGATAAGAGGGTAAGTAAGGAGGTTACTGCGATGTGCGTCAGTGTGCGACAACGGTCAGCCAGCGGCCGAAGAAGCGGCCAAAGGCCAAAAGTAACCCCTAAGAAGAAGCAGAAGAAGAAGCCGTTGAGGGGACGTGGCAGTCGCGGCGAAAGATCTCTATTACGGCCTGTCTTTGCTCTAATACACAATCATTTATAACACGGCCAGACACATATTTTGAGATTAGTGCCGGAGACGGCAGCTTAGCGACAGTCGCAGCCCGGAGGGTCATAATTCGTTCTATTAGATTGAAAACGTAACGGCCTACATGGAAATAATCTTAACGGACCCGGTACCGTTGCCGCCACCGAGCCCGGCGACACATAATGCTACCAGTGATTCTCAAGCGGTTCTCCGTTTAGCTTTTGTGTCGAACCAGCGACCGAAGTGTCCAGCTCATGCCGAACAATTTGCGATTTTTCAAATACACATATATCGCCGAATACCCCCCCACCCGAGAAGGTGTCCGTTTGTCGTTGGCGCAGTGAAGAGAAGCGCCCGGCGCGTATATTGTGCGGACGCAGCGTCAAAATAAGATTTATTTTTCCGAGGGGGAAAAAAAACAAAAACAAAAAATGAGGAGCCGAAAATTGCTTTTGTGCTAGATTTCAAAAGTGATTCTTAAGAGAGTGCCCCAATTTCTTTTTTCCAGGACGTTCAGGTATTGTACTGTGGTCGCAAAAACAAACAGATAACACCTGTTAAAAGTAAACTCCGTCGCTAGCTTTTCTTTGTAATTACAATCACGCTGGTATTTTACAAACTGCCTTTTCTTTTAGGTATGTGTTAAATTTTGAAAACGTAACTTATGAAAACTATAGAGAATTTAAAGTTAAATGCAACACTGTCGACACTAATATGTATATATATATATATATATATATATATATATATATATATATATATAAACTCGGCTATTTTTGCCTCGCAAGGGGCTGTGCCCCTTGACCCCTCTTGCTTTTATTTATGTCTCTTTCTCTTCTATACTTTGTATAAAATGATCAAAATTTACAACGTAATTCTTACTAGCATCAATACAAAAAGGAAAATAAAATATAATCACAAAAATTCTATCCTAACATTTAACTTTCATTACATAAAATTAAGACATTGTTTCATTACATTTTTCGTTACATATTTCGTTACATAAAATTGTGACATTTTTTAAATAACAATAACAAAAATCCTATAAAATATGACAAACGTTACATAAAATTGGGACATTTTTTCAAATGGGGGGTAGCCTAAGAATTACGTTCTAATTAATATATATATATATATATATGTATATATTTTAAAAAGTAATCGATTTACAACATTACGCTGAACATAAATAATAAAATT
The DNA here is from genome assembly GCA_039619475.1 of Icerya purchasi. NCBI lineage: Eukaryota > Metazoa > Arthropoda > Insecta > Hemiptera > Monophlebidae > Icerya > Icerya purchasi. Next base: position 485,766,129 of record CM077116.1, read on the forward strand.
ATGATACAAAAAATACACAAAACATATTTAAAATATTAAAAATTTCGAAAATGTTAATTAATTATTACGAACAAAACTTTTTTTTTTACTTGTTTAGCTTCTAATTTAGTTGGTATATATAATTTAGATATCTTAATTGAATTATAATTTAAGTATATATATATATATAGTGGATTATTCTCGAGTAATTGTATATTCATAATTTTGTATTTAAATTTATTAATGTACGATTTTTCTGCTGTAGTTAATAATTGTTTGTCATAAATCATTTTTATTATAATAATATCGTTTTTAATGTCATAAGTAATATTATTATTTTGGTTTAATGATGAGCTCAGCAACTCATATATTTATTTTTTTCTTCAGCTTATTATTAATAATATAGGCTAGGGAAAAAAAAACAAACGAAATATTGACGATTTATTTGTAAAATTAATTAATATCGTCCGAATGTATCAAATATACTTCAATATTATATGATTTTATAAAATGTGAAACGTGCGATTTTTAAATTTTAAATAGAACTGTTTACGTTTGTTAATCATTTGATTTTTTCGCAAATCTCTTTTTAAGAGTTGGAAAAAACTTTAAACTTTATCAAAAAAGTATATTAAAATTATATATAATTACCGACATGTTTAAATCTCGTAATCGTAATATATTACAAATTAAAAAAAGAGTGTTCAAAGATCTTTGCGGATACCTTCTGTAGTTGAAATTTTAGTTTCATATTAGATAAATCTTCTATTTTTCTTTTTATAAACCGATAAAAAGGTCGCTACTAAAGAAAAATTTTTGACGGGCAGACTGCTAATTTATCTCAACGAAACACACGCTATTATAAACGGTAGCGGCAAGTACATTTAATACGATTCTCATTATTTTCACTATGATCGCTTTCCTGAGAAGGTCTTTTTCATCGAAAATGCCTAAATTATATTTAAAAATATATAAATATATATATATATATATATATATATTTTTATTATTATTACTACTACTGAAAAAAGAAAATCCCCAAATGCGCTGAAAAACGTGAGTAGTGGATAACGTTAAATTTAAATGAATCTATCGGCTGAAAATACAAATAAAACGGACGTATTCTTAGAAAAATTACAAAGTTTAAAAATTTACAATATATTTACAATTCATTATTTACATTTATATATATATATCCTCTTTTCACCTAAAAATAATTCCAACTGTCATAGTCATTGAAAGATTTTTAAGTCGATTTTTAAATCACAGCCGAAATTAACTACTTCGGTCTAATTTTAAAAATGTTTTTTTAATATTTGAAAAAAATACCAGAATATTTTTAATTTATTTTTATTTTTCCTCGAAAAAGCTCTTGATAACACGACTGCCTATATAAAGTTTTTTCAATTACAGTTTTTCCATATATATATATATATATATATATACACACATTAATATATATGTATATGTATACACCTCCAAATGAATTTGTTGTCGAAGTTTTTAGTTTTTAATGGGAATTTTAATTACAAATAGAATTAAGAAAATATTTTAAAACCGACTATCTCGCGAAAAAGTTGGTAATATTTTTGTGGTAGAAGTAAGTCTAGAAAATAACAAGTACGCTTCGGAAAAATGTTTTACAAATTAATAAGATTTTTATTATAGTTATTATTTTATATTTACGTACCGTGAACCGCTACCATCAGCTAGGGGCACGGTTATAAGCGTATTTATTAAATAGGTGAGCGGTACGGTATCTAAGTGTTGTATAGCTTCGCATAATGCTGATTAGGGTGTAAGGATCACTATTGGGGAGATATTACTGAAATCTCCATCGCGAATAATTTAATTCAAAAATAGAAATATAGAAAAATATTCATAATTGACTGTTCCACTCGCCTGAAAATTTAATCACTGCACGATTCCCCGGGTGCCTGCGCCTGGAAACTTACGATCGATTACGATTTTTCGTTTTTATGCAATTTCCGGAATTACGATCGCGATGAGGATAACAAAATTGCGCAAAGTTGAACTTCATTTAAAAGTGTCCCGACCCGCCACACAACTTCGAATGCAATTTAACCTCGCTGATTCTTGACCATCACTCATTTGTAATTATAAATATCGAAAGTACCGTTTCAATTAACCGCCTAACACTGTCGTACAGGCCGATTTATGTATCGCATACAATAAGATTGACACTTGGTCGCGATTCAAAAAAAAAAAAAACTTACAATAACGCGATCCTAATCTGTCTTCATATCAGAAACAACGGCTACTGTTAAAACTCCTTTTGTCGGTAATAAAATTTTCTATTGATTACGGCAATTTCATCGATAATAAAAGTTTCTATTGATTATGGCAATTTCATCAATAATAAAAGTTTCTGTTGATTATGATAATTTCATCGGTAGATTTTTGGATTTTTTTTACATAATGTAGAACTGCTAAAATTACATACGAATTACATGTAATATTATTAATTAAGAATTAAAATGCCGACTAAGATTGTAAAAGGTGTACGATGATGCTGAGACGCCATGTAACGGATATCAGAAATTAAGCTGAGAACGCATACAAATATATGTTACTTGGACGTCATAGATGGTCGGCGAATTAAGTGTTTCGGATTGTCCGCTGTTGGGAGCTTTCTTTTTTTTTTAAATTCAGCCGGGGACTTTAGTAGATCGCCGGTTTTTTTCATTTAGATAAATGTTGATTGTTTATCTACACAATTACCAATAAACTTGCTCCTCACATTTTATTGCGAGCCGACATTAAAAATTTAAAAATATACGATACATATTAAGGACAATTCTTTTGCCGATGATCCGGAACACTTCATTTATTTCATTTTGCGAAGAATGACGTAGTCAACTGAAATCGACTCCTCTGTAAGAATTATCCAAGCACCGGATGGGAATTGGTTACATCCGAGTTTTTATGTTATAATATCGTTTTCAAGCAAAAGATGATCCTGCAATTTTTGTTAACATTTTTTTCTATTTTCGATGCGTCTAAGACGACGCTTGATTTATTTTGCGAGAAATACCACAATCAATCTGTAAGGAATTATAGAAGACTATTTTCCTTTTTTTATTGTGTTGGGCTTGTCAGCAGCGGACGATTAGCCATCAAAAAACGACCATCTCATCCACGGAGAAGGTTTTTATCCGCTTATATATGGATAAATATCGAGCTTAAAAGAAAAAATTGAAATTTCCCTTTTGGCCTTTTCGACACGACTGCAATTAAAATTGTCTAAAGACCTTCGCGGAAAGGTGCTTGATTGAGAGAAAAAATTACTTTTTTTTTTCGACTTAGCAAAGAAGGAAGCTTTTACGAAAATGACGTAAACCAGAATTTTAGATCGCTTCGAAGGAAAAAAATGGTGGAAAAAAAAGAAAAAGGATAGCTTCGTTTTAAGCAACGCTCTCCAAAACAGCTGAACAAATAACAACGTGATAACCTGTTAAACTGGTATATTTGCGTAATAAGCTGATCAAAACCAGACACGGCCGATAATTAAATTGAAGAAAGCGCCCAACTATAACTACATCGCGCCTTAAAAAACGGTCCTCCGAAAAGTCGTCGAAAAATTCCGTAAAAAAAAGATCCGGCACGAATATCGGACGACATTACGGACGACTGTCGCAGGACAACCTTCGATTTCCGACCATTCTGCCTAGTACTTTGCTGAAAATGTTTCCGCTTCAAGGTTTAACTTTTTTCAACTTTTTCGACTCGCATTTGTTTTTTGTTTTTTGTTTTTTGATTTTTTTGATTATTTTGCGAGGTTTTTATTCAAATGAGAGATCCTCTACCGAAGAAGTACCGCGTAAAATTAGTCAATTAGGTCGAACAAATTTTCAGTCGTCGCTGTTATTTACATGTCAAATTGCGCTTTGACGACCATTCACTCTGATTCCGTGTTCATTCTATATAATTCACCAGATAAATACTATTTAAAATATCGTAACAACTCGGCGCCGCCCGGATAATTCCAAGTTCCGAACACTTTCCCTCATGGAGGGGGGTATGTACAAAACCGTTCCGTCAAAAATTATACTCGGAAAAAAGTTTTTTTTTTGGGGGGGGTAAATTTACCTATTTTCACCATCTCTTGTTGCCGTTTTCGTTTGGAAACAACGCCGAATCGAGATATTATTTTTGGATTTCATATTCCATCTACAGCTAGTTACTTTAAACAGTTTTCAAAAGGGGACACGTCTCCCCCCGACCAATTGACGCATTTATACGGCGGGATATCGCCACCAACGGCGCCATTTCACAGACTCACTCTGAATTTAAAGTCATTCTCCATGCTAATACGTACACGTACAATTTCGCAACCGACGTACTCTAAAGGTAGCGACCGACCTCCGAGAGCGATGTAGTTAATGCAGTTTCGTCGCGAAAACACCGACCTGAACGATAGCGACGGCCTTGTAATCGGCTAAATTTCAGTTCTTCTTCGATAACGCCCCGCACCTATCACATCTACTTCCCCGTTCCGTAAATTTTTTTCGAAAATTTTACTCCTTCATCGAAAAAAAAATTACTTATTATGCGTTCCAAGTGGGTAACACAAGAAGAAACCAAAGTAATACATATTTCATCTATCCCCGCGGTGGTAATCTACGAATTGATTAACATGGATAATTCAGTTTTAATTAAATTATTCAGCAATATCCCCAATCATATATATTAAAGGGGAAAGAAAAATTAGCGTGTAGGACAAGGAAGTGGAGAAAAGACTGAAAGATTAAAAAATAAGTTACGTACCGAATCTCTCTGTTTTATAATGCTTCTTTCTTTATATAGTTTCTTTTTACCTTCTCGTGCGTCCTTCCCTGATATTAACTTTACAAAAAAGATCATGTCATTCGAATTGAAAATATTAGACTGCCCGCGTGTGTACCTGCGTATTTACGATGCCCGAACGTATCTGCATGCATACTATATATTAATTAATTGATTATTCAAGCAATCGGTGATAAAAGTAGTACATTCTAAGAGACATTTTATTTCTCTCTCTCCACCAGCTAATATTGCTGCTAAATCTTTATTAGCGATTATTGCCTTTAAGCATTTTTTTCGCTGACTACTAATCTTTTTGATTATCGTTCTTTATGCTTCCCCCGAAATTGATATCCTTGACAATACTATAGCGTTACAATATATACGCAAACTACCGTGTGGTATTAAAAAAAAAAACAATTTATAAACTGCCGGTAGCATATGCGCCTAGTAGATATTTAACTTTAGATGATTCACGAATAAAGTTTTAATTTTGGTTTTCTTGAATAAACTTTAATAAGAGTGTCGTCGGGCACTCATACAACGGGCTTATTTATTCTGCGAAGTGACCCACACAACTTACTTCAAAAAAGAAAGAAAAAAAAAATCTCACCAAAGGCATGTGTGCATACGAAAACCTTAAGAGCCCCCCGAAATTCCTAATTTATGTAATAAACCTCGCGACTGTCGCGAACTGACCCATCATTTTGCATATTCCACACGAAAAACCGCGTAGAGGCACTGAGCAGAAACGAAGAACATTTCAGTTCAAAAGGAAAACCGGGGGGAGGGGATTTAGTGCTTTTAGCGTGCGCATCTGCGGAGGAAAAACCGGAACTTGGCCAGTTTTTTGGTCACTGGATGGAGGTGGTCGCTCGAATTGAGCAAAACGCGGAACGAATAAAAAAGGTGTCGTAAAAGCGAGCGTTTATTAGACGAAATTGAAAATAGAGGGTTGCTGCCTCAAGAGCAGATTAACGTCGCGGTAGGTGTGAGAGGCTAAGGAGTATAAGCTCGGTGCGCCGAAGGAAAACTCAAAGGCTGCCCACAGCGGGATCGATCATTAAATTTTTCTTCGCTGTCGAAGTCTCGGCTAGATCGCCGCCGGCTCATAATTCCCACAGGAGCAGTATAAATATTATTAGGCGGCAACAAACGACCGAGCAGCCCTCAGGTTAACAAACGAAGCAGGCCCGACGCGTCTCCCTTGTCGATGGGTCGTCGACTCTTTGCATCTATCGGCCTTTTATTAATTAGTCAATCTGCATATTAATCCCTTCTGCGACACTGACAATGCTACACGGCGGTCGCGCGGAAGGCCCCGCCGACTAGGCCGCTCCTGCCGGCATTGACGACTGCACACGCCGGTGGCTGCAACACAGAACTTGTAAATTCCAACCCTATTATTATTAGTTGTTCTTCTTACTACTGGCAAGTCCCACGAGTTCAATCCATTTTACGGAAACGGCGCTCAGGAAATGCACGGTTCTTCCGCACCGCTTAAACGGTGTTCGATGATTAACTGCCTTTCGGTAACGCCCAAATAAATTTTATCACCAGGGAATTCGACAGAAAAAAAAAAAAAAAAGGGAAAAAACTTCAAAAACAATTATCTGCTCACTGCGAAGAACACGTTTTATCCTTCTTTTTCCTTTTCCTTCGTTTATTATTTATCTATGTTTAAAAACGTTCCGGCCAATTCGAATGGTTTTTATCATTTTAATTTTTTGCGTGATAACCTTTGTCATGCGCGTGTCGGTCAATTGATCAAACCGAAGAAGTTTTGATTGTCAAATTTGGAATTTTTATATACTTTAGAAATAATAATCGGTATTGTGCCTCCTATATTAATTATCCTGTTTTTTCCTTCTCCACATATCGTTCTCTTTGTTTCTTTCTTTCTCATCGAAATATGTTTCGTTGTTTCAGATCCGCGGTTGACGAACCCAGAAAGAAAAAAATATTTATATCGTTTTTCATATGGGTGAAAATCATGCCTCCGAACTATTAAAGTAATTAAATATAGACACAAAAAATACATAAATTTAAATTAATTTAGTTAATATTTTTCCTCCTCTTTATAATATATATATATATATATATATATATATATGGATATATTATAATATTTATTTTTTATTATCATTTAATTACTCGTTGCGCCCCCATACGAAATCACCTTAGCAAAAGGTGTACTTAGTAGACGGTTCGGGTGTGCCATGAAATGAAATAAGTCTTCGTTAATTAGTCAATAAATTAAGCCGCATTATAATTGCGAAGTCGAGGATCTCAACCTAACGGATCTGAAGAGAATGCCAGCAGAGTTCCTTTCTACTTGACATTCTCGGATTTCTCTGGTGCTGAATTAATTTCGGGCCAGGTCAGGCGACCGGGACAACTCCCGAAATGATACTCTAGCACCTTTATCAGACTACCGCGTTACCTAACAAGATAAGATAGCGAATGATTACCGAGAATAAGCATTTTTAATATTAAAACCGCTTTTTTAGTAACACTGTTTCAAGGATATCCTAGTGTAACTGGGAAAAAGAGAGAAGGGAGAACACATCTAAACGATGCTAAAAAGAAAAATAAGTACTTTTCAATGTCCGAATCTGAGGGAGATGGAAATCTCGATACGACTTGAAAACCCAAAATATCGCATCTGGCTCATACTACGTGCAAAATATCATCAAAAGTGTTCGTTATTTTAAATTTTCTCGCGCGCAGTTTAATTACATAAATTTCTTCCGTTTAATTCCCGACTATTTTTCATTTCATCGCATTTCGTTATCCGTGTCTTGTATAACACATTAGTCCGTCATGTTTTATTCTTATTAATTTTATACCTGCGTAATTAATGTGACAGATTATCGTAATATCAAACAACCGTTATGTAACGAAATTAATTTTCTTTAAATAACTATTACGTTATCATCGGGTCCAACCGGTGTTTCCCAGTTCTCCATACCTGCGTCAAATACCACTAATACTAGATTTACATATTTCCTAAGGCGTTGCATTTACAGACATTCTCGTTTTTCCGAATAAATCTGTTCTACTTTTTCCCTTTTACCACGGATGAAAAAGAAAATATTACGAGCCTATTCTATTTAATATTTAAAATAAAACTATCCCGAACTTTACCTTATTATTGGCAGGTGCTCCCAACTTAACGGGCAGCAGAAAGATATGAAAGAAAAGTAGGACGAGTTGTTCGACACAAGCAGATGATCAAAAATTTACGTCTTCATAGATTCACCGTTTTCGTTTTACAAAAACGAATCTTAAAAATGGTGTAGCATCTAAAAAAATTGTTACACAGTTAAAAATCGTTCGAATTCTGTGACCAGCCGCTCCGATAAAATTTCTATAAATACGAACGTGTATCGAACAAAAGAGAGCCGAACCAATTGAAAGGAGAATAAAAATAGAAAGAAAAAAAAAATGAAAAAAAAACGAAAAAAAAAAGGTTACATTATCGCGAACGAATATTGTTGACGCGCGAATATTTTTCGACAAAATCCAAAGGGAGACACACATGTATAATGATAATAGAGAAGCGAAAAAAAGACGGATGATAGAATTGTGGCAGATATTGAGACGTTATCAGTTTCGAAGGAACCACCGATGTAGAGTATGTATATATGTTTTTATTTTTTTTTTTTTTTTTTTTTTTTCGGACGGGGTGGGGGGGAGTAAAAATATATCGCGGTGAACAAAAAAGCGAGCAGTCAAAGTGTCAACAAAAACAGAAACAAGTATATGGAACAAACGTGGCTCAGACATAGGAAGAGAATAAAACGACAAAGAGACGCTGAAAACAGGAGCAAATAGATACAGGTTAAACTGATTTGAAATTCTAATTGAGAGCAGCTTGTTGTCGATACTTTTGTTTCTTTGCATATACTTTCTAAATTATCCGCTAACCCCACGGCAGACCTCCGCACATCATTACATACGACCTAGCTAACATGTACCCTTCTACTATTTGCACCTCTATACATGTACATAGCACATATACATGTACATGTATATGTCGTTTTTATCATGTTCTAAGGACGCGCCGGTAACGTACCGGTGCGCATAATGATAATGGCGATACGCATCATCGGAAAACATGTATCAGCGGGTACACCGGGCGTAATTTAGACGCGGGCCAAAATAAATAATAAAGGAATAATAAGGAATAAATGTTGTGTTCCCCGTATGTGTGTGCGTACGATGAAAATATGTTTAAAAAAATGTGCCAAATGCGACGCGCTCTTGTAAATCGCATTTCACTTTTTTCCCGGTACAATCGTACGAAAATTAAATACTGAAGCTATACCGTATGTATGAATGTGTGTGTGTGTAGCGTAAGCGTAGTGATGTTTCATTCAAAGTTCGGATTGAAACTCGTAAAAATTTCACTTCCACATAATGGGTTAATGTTCCCGTAATTGACGCGACAACAAAAAAAGGGGGAAAAAAGAAATTATGCTACGTGTGTTAGAAGGTTGGCATCCAAAAGGCTATTCTGAATAAAATACATATCGAGTTGTAAAAAAACGAGCGAAGTAATTTAAAACATAAAATACTGTTGCCACGAATGTTTCTCCGGAACGTGTCGGAGTATAATTTTTGAATATTTCAATTTTTAATAAATTTTTTTTGAAATATCAGTTAAAAAACTAAGCGAATCACGTCGAAATTAGACACAATTTCTTCCGATAAAACGTAATAAAATGTGCAAATAGCGGTTTACAACAATAAAAAGTAATACGATCATCTGCACTCTTTTTAATTTCCGTATTCCAAATTTTCATCGATGAATTTGATTGTTAAAGAGTGTTAAATTTAATTAAACCTAACTCGCTGGAAGGTTTTAATTCTTACTGAGCAAAAAATATTCCAGATTTAATAGTATAATGGAAATTTATTTTTAGGCGAAATAATCTCAAACAAAAATGTAACAAAAGCGGTGAAAATAAATTTTTTAAAAGCACCGTTTTTGTTTTTAGTGATTTAACATTAAATATATATATATATATATATAAATTCGGCTATTTTGGCCTCGCAAGGGGCTGTGCCCCTTGACCTTTCTTGTTTTTATTTCTGTTTCTTTCTCTTCTACACTTTGTATAAAATGATCAAAATTTACAACGTAATTCTTACTGGCATCAACACACACAAAAAATAACATAATCATAAAAATCCTATTCTAACATTTAACTTTCATTAGATAAAATTAAAATATTGTTTCGTTAAATTTTTCGTACGTATTTCGTTACATAAAATTACAACACTTTTTAAATAACAATAACAAAAATCCTATAAAATATAACAAACGTTACATAAAATTGGGACATTTTTCTCGGACATTTTTTTGCGACATTTTTTCGAATGGGGGGGGGGGGTAGCCTAAGAATTACGTTGTAATTAATATTCGTGCAAATACATAATCGTTAATTTTACAAAAACTGTTTTTTTATTATCGCAGACAACGGTTATTTATGACATTTTTTTTCCCCGAAAACTATTCTATTAACAAAATTATAAGGAATAAGATTTTTTTTTTTCATAGAAGTAAAGTAAAAAGCTTCTCATATTATACTTAGCAGCACCGGCGAGAGTAGGGGGCATCCTCCTTTACTTTCCACCAGATAATTCTCCGGTATAATCAATATTCAATTTCAGATTAGCTATATACACCCCACTGGTAGGGGGGGGGCAGCGACTTGCATCCGGAGCGAGGCAAGTCTTGATAACCTACGACACACTTCCGGTTTGGTAGCCGAACACCTTAAGCTACCTCAAAAAATTTAATTAAACCAAACCCCTCCGACAGACAGTTATTCTGTATTTTTAAGGTTCTATTTATTATCGAGTAATATTCCAGATTTAAATAGAGTAGTGGAAAAATTTTTTTTTTTTAAATCTAACTTCATAATACATCGGAAAAAAGTCTTAAACTTAGGAAGAAACTCAATAAGCAAAAGCACCGTGTGTTAAAAGCATTCGAGTAGGTACATTTCGGTTTAATGACCACCGGGTTATAACTATATTCGCGTAATAAACAATCGTACAAAAATGGCGATTGAAATTTGTGCGTACTGGAATGGAAAAAAAAAAGGAAGAAGAATTCCACATGTTGCGAATGCAGATCTAGAGATTCGAAAGGAATTCGAAGAAGCGGTTTTTGTAAATTGCTTTGTTTCTGTGAAACTTTCGCATCGGATAAAAGCATATTGCTCGCGTGCTTCAGCGAGAATATACGTCATACCGTCGAGGTAATGTATAAATAATAAGGAGAGGCCGCTGGAGACTTGCTCAGAGAATAACAGTGTGCACAGACAAAAAGAATTTCTAGCGATAGCGTGTGGCCTGGTCTTGAGAGGTTAAAAGGAATTTTTTCACTTCTATCGTTTCCTTCGTTATTGGATGCATTTTAAAATTCGACGATCCCGGCTTTTCCCCAGCAAGCAAAAGGAGTCGCCTCCCCGTCCGCATTTCCGAATAACGTGCGCTGTGTGCAGTCCTCTCTGATTTAAACATCCCCTCGAAAGATAGAAGCCGCTGCATGAATTCCGGGCAGCTTGCTAAGCTGACTACCGGTGTTAATCTGAAATTTTTATTCCGACCAGAGGCGCGCCTAAAATCCTACTGGAATGTTGAAATTTGTTAAAAATTGCCCGGAAATTAATCCTTCACTTATTGCTTTATAATAGACCTCGGGCTACATTCGATAGGTGTGCGGTTTTCGGGCAACGTTTCGGCGCCTCTATCGCATTACGCCTAACTCTACTCCACTACCGAGTTTCATTAAAAAGTCATTATGTATTTCAAATATTAGTCATTAATTTCTTCTTTTTTCTTTTTTTTTACTTTTTTCTCATTCGCTCGCGCGAGCCAACATTTTCGCTCCGTAATTTACCGACTTTATGCAAAAAATCGCAGACAAACAGCAATAAAAAGATGAATAGAACGAAAAAAAAAAAAAATTGAACACAATACCTTTTAACTTTGTTCTTATTAAGGTGTGCAAAATCGATGTAACTCCCTATTCTTGCGTGTTAAATGATCGAATCGTGAGACTATCTCGGGCTGATACATATATGTGTATATTCTAAACACCGAGCAAGAACTGATTTCAAATTAAAGAATGCGACAAAATTTGGATGAAATAGGTCGGATGATATACAGCAGCCTGCCCGAGATTATATCAGTGAAATACGTTCAATGCTCTTAGGGGAAGCAGTTGAATAAAAGCAAAAAAATAGCAATAGCCTTTTTTTCAATTTTTTTTTTTTTTTAATTTATATTAAACAACGGCTTTTTGCGCAATGTCGACGTTCATTGACGACAAGTCCGAAAAACTAAAATTTACGTTTTTCGTTTTGCTTTACGATTATTTAATAATCGACCAAAATAGTATGTCGCAAAATCCGGAGAAAAAGATCAAACCGGAAGAATCGTCCTTCCGCTAAACACCCCGGCGGTTTATATGCCTAATTACTACGTGAATATTTAAATGCCGCTGGTGCAAAAGCGTCATCTTCGAAATCACGCTATCTCAAAATTCATAATTCAGTCACAAAATTAATCGAGATTTTCGCCGCCAATCGATTCTGCTTTTTACTCGTCTTTACAATTTTTATTTAAATGATACAGACACTACTAATATAGAGTTAAATAAGCATCTCGTATAGTAATAAAATTACTCCACGAGTGGTCACGTGTGTAAACATAGCGCTATTAAAACTACACCATGCCTATCTCGAATGCTGGCGCGATTAAGCCTTCTGATATTATGTTAGGTACCCATTAGATGAAGAGTCTCTACATTAACGTGTGACTGGCTGCAGCCTCTTCACGTGTGCTTTGGCAATTGAAAAGCGCACATCACGTATGTCATGACTGCGCGAATTGGCATAAAAACAATTGTAAAACGGCTTTTGACGACATCGTGTAACATCGTCATCAGAGTTGGCTGTACATCTCCGCAAGGCAACTCCACGCGTAACTTATTGCCCTGATTTGCTTATTTATAGCACCACTTAGATTACACATTCGGTGCAGATGCCTTCCAAGTAACCAATTGGCGCGTGTCAGAAGCTTTATTTGAATAATTTTTATTTTCGAGACATACTCCGGTGTCCCAAGATATCTGGCAGAGTCTGCCTACGGGATCGACTGACCAGATAAACTCTATGACCCTTGATTGATCTTAACACGAAGATAACGTGATTGTGCCCGACTAAACTTAAATTTGAAGCAAAAATAAGATGTTAATACGACATTTCGCCGTTTATCAAGTCTGTTATTTCACTATAAAATATCGCTAATATAACACTTGAAAGCCAGTTTATTATATTATGTCGTTGACTATATCAATAAAAAATAAACTTGATAACGTAATATACATATATATATATATATAAACCGGCCCTTCGTGCCTTCCGCTCCTTGGCCACAGCGGAGGGTTACCCCCTAACCTCAAGTTCTGTCTCTTCTGTAATTTTTATAGAATGATCAAAATTGACAACGTCATTCTTTCAGACTTTGATACGAAAAAAAAAAAAAAATAATGATAATCGGCTACATTTACTTTTTTGGAACAAAAAATGTGATAGGGATCGGACTAAGAATGACTTTGTCGTTAACATATATATATATATATATACATGTATGTATGTATATATAGCGAAAGTTGAGTAAGTTGTAGCAGTCAGTTTATTCGATGAATATTAAATTGTTCGCATTACGATTGTTAATCCTAACGTAATTATGTGTCATTGTAATAGGCTTTTGAAAATCTGTGTCGCTTAAGGGAAGGTATTAATTAAAAAGGTTAATTTGAATTTTTACGCTTAAATCTAGAAAACTGAAAGAACTATATTTACGCGAATTACGATAAAATGTTCATTAAAATCTAAAAAAAAAAATAAAAAAACCAAAAAAAAATGTAGGTATATATAAATTTAAATTAATACTGGCGGGAAAAATTTGCTGATTTTTAATTGAATTGCCGGATTTATGTTGCTTATTAATTATTTATAAGTTCTTTGAACCTCCTAAAATTTGAAATAAAACTGCTAGACTTGCTGCTAGTTTCAATTACGGGTCGCATTCGATGGTATATCTAGCCTAGTCCATTGTTTCGAAAGTCCTTTGAACCGTTATATACAGGGCCGTGTGTATGTAGACCAAAATTTCGGGAGGGGTTAAGAAAATATTTTTATAAATATATATATATATATGTGTGTGTGTGTATTATCATGAAAAATATTTTTTATTTATAAATAGTATACACTAAACTCTTGTAGTCAATTTTATTGTATATGTAGTATTTCAACACTACAATAAAAATAAATAAAAAACCAGTCGTTTCCATAGAATTCATAAAAATTTTAATTTTTTTTTCGTCAAAAATTGAAAAGAAATAAATTTATTCTGAATTTCAGTTCATATTGAATTGAAGCAGTTATTATTTCGCAGACATTTCGGGGGCAGTTGAACCCTGAAACTCTCCCTCAGATACGGCCCTGGTTATAATACTTACCTATAACATTTTTTTATAGCAATCGGAAATTTGTCAATAGTAATCGTCAATTTTTAATCATTATAAGTAGACGGTAAATACTTACAATATTTAAACCGGCTTTAATCTTTCGACGGCAAACATACTTTTTAATAAAAAAAACATGTTTGCACGAAAAAAAGGTAAATAGCATACCCAAAAACCTACATAGCTTAGTGTTATTAAATATACCACGGAGGATTTAATAAAACGGATATTATTCACTGCATATATATTCATGCGATTGCGTCCACGCCGATCGGTCGCGATAAAGAGTAATATTGTCTATGTATTACAAGGCGAATCTCCGATTACTACTTTATGAGACTCTCTCTATACGTGTATTTGATGAGCATTGCAATTCATTGTTTATATTTTATTTTTTTTTCTTTAACCAAAATAACCAATTTCAACGCTGGCTGCGAATGAGGAATACATGCAATTACAAAATGCTCAACTCCGGAATTCCGATTGGAAGCAGGAAATCATTCAAGTCCGACTAACAAATGAAGTCTTCACTGCTTTTCGGAAAATTTCTAGGAAATCCTATTTCAGTGCGGTAAAACCCGATCGCTGCTGGAAGAACGCGAGAACCTGTGAACTTTCTGGGAAAGCGAGAAACCAGATAAACATCGCTTCATCGCGTTATCCACAGCGACGCAGTGACAGATCATCGCTCCGGCGAACTGCGGTGAATTGCGTGGCGGACACATTCGATTCCGGCGAGCGACACGCGCGCCCAAATGTATTAAGAAAAATGCGACGGTAGTAGTAGCGACGTAAAATAATAAAAATCGAGCCTGCCTGGAATTGTCTAGAAAATTGTCGCTAATGAGACTGGCCGTGCATGCGCCGCCGATGACGGAATGAAATTTGTCCGGATTTACGGCTGGCCTGCGCTGTGGAAGTTGGCAGAAATGGAAATTCTTTGTGTGGCAGTTTTAAATTCGAGGCACGTAATTCGCCGAATGATCCGCAGTTAGAGAAATGGGCCTTCTTTATTGCCTATCGAGCGGCACTAGCCGCCGCTGCCATCGAAATTCGACGCAAGAGCAGCGCGGCTGACGGAAAAAATGCAACGATAATAATCGGGAGCGAATCCGAGGAACGCGGTGTTTGCTAGCCGAGCACGGGATTGGAAATCACGTAGCGGCCGAGGGGTCGACGGGCCCGGATTAAATTATTATTCAAGATTTCGGCAAAAAATATAAAGATTGCCATTATTAATAAGGAGCCGAAATTAGAAGTTGGTCGCGAGTCATACGCGCTTCTCAAGCAACTCGCCTAGATTTTAGATTTCGGCTTAATTAGAATTCGGTCGATAGCCGATGTATTGCCGTCACGTGCCACCTTTGCCGCCAGGACGGCCGAACAGGGGGGGCTGCCCAAAAAGCAATCCACTGCCTATCTTTCTCTTTCTTCTCGTCCGGCTTTTCCGCCTAATGGGAATAATGGTTCCGCGGAGTAGTGCACACTTTTGTGTCCGACCAATAAAATGTTATACTCCAATTGTATCAAAATCTTCCATTTTGTATTCATTTGTCAGAATTAAATTCGAAAAAGTCGCTCAGGTACACATCTACCGAGTTCGGAAGTACCATACTTTAGTGGAAATTCTATCTCGTCATTGTATTTTCTCACGCAATTTCGTTTTAGAGAAATTATATTAATTCTCTGTAAGAATCTCGCGCCATTTTTAGCCAGCCAACCGGCATTTCTTATTCGGGCTGTCTTCGGTTTCCGCCATGCATATGTTTGTGTCACTCATATTCTTGTCAACCGATTCACCCAACTACGCCTTCTTTTCCCATCCAATTTAATTATTGTAGTTAATTTCTCCATAATATAAAAAACATATATATATATATATATGTGTGTGTGTGTGTGTGTGTGTGTATTGTGTGGTTTATATTCATATCATCCGATCCATCCAACTATAGTCTTCCACTCCTCCTTTTATCTTACAATTTATCTTTAATTATTATAGTTACTTTCTTCATACAGACACACACACCTCCCGATATACTCATATATATATATATATATATATATATATATATATACACTAGCTGTTAATATTAATAGCCCTTTAAATCTGCATCAGTTTTTTGTTATTTAAACTATAATATTATCTGCAGGCTTCACATTGACCATTGCTCCTATTTTAGTTTTTCTATGTCATCTTCTCCTTTTTGTTGTTTCTTGCGGTCCTGATGATTCTAATTTACTCTGCTACAAAATTATACCTTCTTCGAATGTAATATCTATAGAACGCTCTCACTTTTATTGACAGCTGCTGAATCTTGATTTGCCTACTCGGAAATGCATCGTTTAGTCTTTCACTTCCATCCCCGACACGATCATTCCTATTATAGCATATTTGACTTCTATCTCTAGTAGTATTCAATTCTAATTCGTTTCTTCCTCCCTCTCACTAATATCTCTAATATTGAGACGGGGTAATGCCCTCGGCTGGCGATCCCAACAAAAAAAAAAAAAAAGGGAAAGAAAAGAAATGAATTTCTACTAGAGCAGGCTGTTACTTTGGATTTCTCGAGATTTTTCATCTACTTGGCGGATTGACAATATTGAATCAAACAAAATTATCGTTCACTATTATGAACAATGTACTAAATGCGCGCCTTAATTACCGCCGTTAAAAAAACAAAATGAATCATTATTATTCGTTTAGTCATAGTAATATTAAATGATGGAAAAATATGGAAGTTTCATGAAAATAAGATATTTTTATATACATATAATACATATGTTACAACGACTTGTTTACGAAGTAAACTCGAATGAAATTTATTATTAAAATTTCGGTGTCGATAGCGAAGTTTGACAAAATTTTAGAATAAATTATAAATTTCTTTATAAATAAAACACGGTATAAATCACCGTGAAGACTAGATAAAATTTTTGACAAAGTTTATACGAACACACGAGTAACATTTATGTTTTTCCAACAGAAATTTAATACGTAACCCGACTAGAGAATTAAACTTCGACGACCGAACAGTGTGCTATCTCGATCATTCGTTTCTATGCATCTAATAATTTACCGTTATTTACACTGCTGCTCCTACCTACCCACGCGCTGGATTATTATACAAATGTTATCTGTTTCCATACACATACGTACAATATACGCGTTCACGTAGTGTATAGGAGTTTGCGACGATATCATATTCACACGCATACCTGCAATCTAAACTTCGTCGGAAGAGAGAACTTTAAAATTCCCGACTGAAATTCAAGTACGGCCGCTGGATCATCTATATATATATATATATATATATATATATCGACCAACAGTGACGATGATACGATGATAATATTCTACTTAATTCTATTTATACAGGAACTAGTGCAAAAGATAACGCTACAGACCCATATTCGTATATAGGTAATGGAACTAAGACATGCGACTAACAAACGGAAGATGGACTAAAGAGATACTAAACTGGCGACCATACACGGGAAAATTGAAACAGGCAAGACCCCCAAGAAGAGGATCAGATAATCTAAGAAAGCAAGCTGGCCATACATTGATCCACAAGGCTCGGGATGTACAATAGTGAAGAAGAATTTGGAAGAGGCCTACGTCAAATATTAGCGTCGGAAGACTGCTTGAAGAGAAGAAAAAAAATACATAAATACATAAGTACATATATCTAATATATATGTACTGAACATTTTTTAAATCTTTATTTTATTTTGCATTACTTAGCCAAAAAATTACGGTAATTATGCCCCAAAAAAAAACTTTCCCCAAAAATCATTGATGAAAATCGAAGCAGATTTGATTCGGTGGTCCGTGCTCGCAGCTTCGCTCACACATTAATAATACCTGTTCAAATCTTCAACTTGTTCTCTCCTACATAAATATGTTGTATAGTGAAGTTTGTGTTTTTACTAAGGGGGAATTTATTTCTTCTTTTATTCAACTCGTCTCATCTACGGCGCATCAATATTGCAGTGGTAACGGATTTTTTTAAGACAATTAAGATAATTTTCGATTAGATTTGTATCCGGACGTCGATGACTAATTTCACGCATAGCAAAAATGAAATATTCGCAACCTCCGTTAAAATCGTTGTTAATCTTCCCAAACGATCTTAGATACTGTGCAGAATATTTACGTCGAAGGTACCATACTTTGAGGTTAATTTGGACACGTCCGAGCATTGTCGTCGCCACATTACGATAGGTAAATTACATTGCACGAGCGCGATAGAGATTTATTTGATTATTAATAGTGTGTGTGTGTGTGTGTGTGTGCGTGGTGTGTGTTGTGTGTGTGTTGTGTGTCTGTACGATGTGACCGGCGCAACCGCAACTTTTTTCTTCCGGTTTAGAGGAATGTTTGTGAGTTCAAAAAGACTGTTTTTCTCTCGGAGCAAGATGCGGTCTGTGACCGCAGGCAAACGATTGCAACGGTTGCCTTCCCGTGCCGCTGAAAATTCTCTTCATATTGACCAAAATATATAGGGAGCTATGCTGAAAAAACCTTTTGATTTCGTTTTACACAATTTTTCAGCTTTATAACATGGATCTTCTTATTGTGGTGTTACTTTTTTTCCCGTCTTGAAGAAATTCCCGAAAAATTTTCTGATGATTTATTAAAAAATTATATTTATAGTGTTTTTTTCGTGTAGCTTAGAATCCTGTTCTTAAAATATGCAAAATCTGTTGTATTCGCGCGGAATGTAGGACTATCGAATTATTTATACGAATAAGAAAATGGAGCAAAAAGAACAAAAAAAGCAGAAATTTAATTAAGACAATTAAGCAACGTAAAATGTAATGTTGGCAATGGTCGATGCGGAAAAGGACCCGTTCAATAGGGAGTTCTACGTAAAATTGCGAAAATTAAAATTTGAAATTTGCTTATGCTTTTGAATACGAAGAATAAAGTTTTTAAACAAATTTGTGGATTTGTTTTTTCTTTGGACTCGTCTGGCGAGAGTTCTACCCGGTATCGATTAAATTGCAGTCTTGAAAGGAAGGAAAATTATTTAAATGGGAATATTTTTGAAGATTGAAAAAATTAATTTGACAGATAACGTCAAAGAAGGATAAAAACCAAAGAAGGCACATATAAACTCGGTTCAAGAACATAAGTTATTCGAAGATTATTTAAATATTATTCGCATCGTCAGCAGATTGCAATCGCAACAGAATGGAAAGAACCAGCCGCGGAAAACGGATGATTTAAGAAAATAGAAAATAATTAAAGTGACGCTATCAAAGTTGAGGGAGGTCAACTCAGAATTAAAAAGATAAAGAAAAATTACATGCGTACGATAGGTCTAGTTCGTGGCTAAGACGGTAATTTTTGGAGGCAGACAAAGAATTATCAGTGTGTCCTTTTAAGGGGTTTTTTTATGCTTGTATACATTCTTTACCGATATTCGATCAAATTTAAATTAGTTATTCGAGGCTATTTACATAATGCATTCGGGTAACAGGTAACTGTTACAAAGTCGGTTGCACGACGCCGCATCAATTTACCGAATCGATAGAATCATATGTGTGTCTAGCTGCCAGTTCTACAATGTGAAAAAAATACGTACCTACTTCCGACGTGTGCAACTAGTTTCATCAGTTGCGTTTTGGAATCTCTCGTAATCCAATGAGAAATAAATACTACCGAAAAAAAAAAAAAAAAAAAAAAAAAACGACGAAAGAAGTGTGGAGAAGAAACCGAATTGGAGATGACCCCATTAGGAGCAGTTCTGTGCGGAGGAAGAGCATTAAAAAGATCGGGAAATTAACAAAAAGAAACAAAAAGCGATATTCGATTTTCTTACAAAAAAAGATCGACGTTATTATTGAAAATGAATGATTTGCAGAGGCGATCGATTTTAAAACGGCAGGTAGGTTGCAATTTTTGGATAAAAGCATTTAGCGATATGCGCTCCATGGCCGCAGATAAAGGCAAATGCTGCTCTGGCTGCTATTGGTGCAGTGACAAAGTTAATTTGAGTAGAGTGTTTCGTCGAGTAGCTTTATTTCTTTATGGTTCTTTTTATTAACTTGTCGTACTGCCGTCTTGCACAATATTGCCAACAACACGATTATCTCGCAATAAACGGAATGCTGTATAGATGCTCCCCTCGTTTAGCGAAGAATTTTTGGCTGCGCGTATGGCGCCGAGTTTAATCAACTAAATTAAAATAATAATGATGATAATACGAACGGGACAGAGTGGGGAAATTTGGAAATATTATATATTCCGCAACCCCAGAACCGTTCTTCCCTTGCCGGCTGTTACTTCGCAATGATTTTACAATTCCCGCCAGACTTCAAACTCATCTTTCCACTTCTAGTTTACATCCGCGATTCCTCTTCAACTGCGCATGTTTCAAAATTTGTAACCGGCGAAAAAACCTAACCAGAAAAAGCACCGATTTACCGGTACACAACATCATCTGTCGTCCCTTCGATGATAAAGTTAAGTTTCTTAATAGCTGTCTTTAGAATATATGTTCGCGCTACTTTCATTAAACCGCGGAACTCTGGTCGCAGGGTCGCGTTATTCGCTAACCGTCTCGTTTGTAAAACACGGAAATAGTTTCAGTGAAGGGTGGAGAGTAAAACAAGTGTTTATATAAACCCGTTCTCATAATATCGCGACATATTAAAAATTTGAAAAAAATAAAATAATTAATAATAATCGTTGCAACAAACACAACAAATCAAATCAAACTAAAATTAGAGTAACAAGCGTTTTAGCTTGACGATAGTTCCGTATGTAAAAAATAATAAATACATATTTTTCAAAAAAAAAAGTAAAAATATACAAAAAGAAATAAAACAAAGGTAATAAAAACAAAATAAAATAAAAAATAATTAAATAGATAGTAAATAAATAAAATTCAATCTGTAAATATAGAGAAGAAACGAGACAAAATTAAACAAAACAAACTTTGCTACTTTAAAGTAAGATACAATGCTTCATAAACACGTCTATATACATATATAGCAACTCACATCTGTATATACGTATCATATACTCATTCATTAGAGGAAAGTGTATATAATCACTTAACATCATCAAGTCCATTGTGCTACGTAAGGACGTGGTGGCATCATATTTCTTTTATCGTTTCCTTCCATTTATTTCGATCTATTGCTACGTGGAATGCTTCTGACAACTTGTACCCAGTTAGTGTATTTACTTGATCAGCCCATATCTTCCTCTAGGACGCGTTTTCCTTGCACCTTGCCCTGTATAATGTTTCATTCTATAGAATTTATGTTCCTGCCTATATGACCGAAGTACCCGATCATGTTCTGATTTATTTCCTGCAGGGAGCCTGGTTTCTATCTTCAGCTCTCTTCTAAAATTGATTTGTTGGTTCGGTGTACGCTATCCGCAGCATTTTCCTGTACACTCCCATCATCTCGAAGGCATTTATCCGAATTGCATCTATTTTTTTTTAATAAGTAGTCCAAGATTTTGATGCATATTTCACAATCGGGAAGATCACACTAATTGTAACTTGGTATTCTTCGTTATATTTGTATCCTTCCATATTTTTTTTTTTTAGTTTTGTTGTTGCAGCTCTCGCCATTGCAATTCGTCTGTGGATTCCTTTTTCACATCCTCCTGTGTTTTTGTAATCAAAGATCCAAGATAAATAAATTCGTTCACTACTTCGTATCCTGCAATTTCTATACAAACGATATATATGAAACTGTAAAAATTTATTTACATCTTTAATATAATTCCTTATAATTTCTTTACTACCAAAAAGTGTTGAATGTTAATAATAGCGATAACAGTAATGTAAATTAATAACATAAACGAACTGAATGAAAATGCGTGGCGATAGAGACAAAAAAAGTTTAAGAGAAATGGCAGGAATTAGCAAAATTACAGTATCATCCGAAATTTACTCGTCCAGAGTTGGGGAAATAAATCTGGAACAATAACGAGAGAGAGAGAGAGAGAGAGATGCTGTCGTTGTAACACAACTGGGACCAGCGTCGTAAGCAATAAATGTTCCCGATTCTTTAATGTAAGTTATCGAAAGGGTAAAATAACATTTTCAAATCGAATCCAAGCCGGTTTGTCTTTTTGTGCTATATCGGAATTGGGTCGTCTTGTGCAAAATATATATACTTTTAAACAGGTATGTCGCGCGAAAAATAACGAAATCGCATAATTCTCAAATTGGCAATCCGTTGCTTTCCGGTGATTTGTACGACACTATTGTACGCAGTTGGTAAAACGGATTTTAAACATCGAAGTGCATACATACAATGCTCTCGTATATTTTACGTACATAAATGTGTTTAATTTAAATTACTCGGTATTTATTACTTAAAATACAATGCAGCAAATTGGTATGTCAGAGAACAATAAGAATCGACAAGCGGGCAAACGAAAACTATTATTTCGCGAACTATTCGAGAACATATGTTTACGTCATAAAAATTTAGGCACTAAAAGATTCGTTTCGCCTAGCAAACAACAGCATAATGTTACTTAATTCCTGCACATTTCGTGAATTATACACGACCGTATTGTGTAACTCACGAATCAACTTTTTTGTTAATTTCGTGAATTGCGCGATTTCCCCTTATCGGCGTGTACACATATTTTAAACGTACGTTTAAATCCGATGAGCGTAATTGAGGTAACGTTTAGACTTTTATTGTCCTTCAATCACCTTACTAAATAATGTCTAACAGATGTGAATAAGGTGTTTGTCATTACTTTTTTCGTACGAGTGAGAATACGAAGAAAATGCCTCCTCTGTCGTCCGGCTTTCAAAATGTCATTGATTAGACCAGCTCGCTCGTTTTCTTAGTGACTGATAACATGTTGTCGCTAACAGCTGACTAGTTGTTAGTAGTGGATAACTTTTGCTACTACTATAAGGACATACGTCCCCTTCCAGAAAATAGAGGGGGGTTAGGTTACTGGAAAATCAGCTTTCGCAGTGAACTGTAAATTGCTGTTTCTTTTAATTTGAAATTGTGAAATTTTTCTAATTTTAAACCTATATTATCTTTAATTCCCCTACTTCTGTGTTAAAAATTATTGAATAATAATCACAAATATTCTTTGTAGCAATACATTATCGAGTAATTTTGAACGATATTATAAAATTTCCAAAAATGAGCAAAAAAATTTAACAATTTACGACATCCGGCTCTGGGTGCGCACTGCCCCCCGTTGGTCTATTGGTGATAAGAGCAAAAGTATTACCACATCTAGAGCTTCCTCAACACAGCAAGTCTGTACCGCCCATTTTACTTTTTTTACACACGCTTTTATTGGCAATCGAAAATATCACGTTGAACCGAACTTTTATTATCGGGTTGTTATTCCTGCGTTAGTTTAAAATTTTAAGATGAATTAAAAAAAAAAAAAAATGTTTAATATAGTTTTGCGTAGAAGCAGATCACATAGGCAAAAAAGTTTATTCAAATGCAGCAATTTGTTAAAGATTACCATCCGAGTGATTGGTGGGTTGATGGCCAAATGATTTTGCACCGGGCCAAGGAAACAAAAAAACCGAAAAAAAATCCGATAGTAAAATTTGAAATACTACTCACTGTTTTGTTAATTTTTCCAAAAACCATTTCGGAAGTTACTCGAAATTCAGGTGGGCAATGCCAATGAAAAGTTAATAAAAGGCGAAAACTACAAAAACCTCGTTAATATTACCATATGCAATAAAATTCGGGCAGCAAAAAACAGTTATTTAACAAAAGCGGTCGGTAATCGATATGTATATTATTAATCGATATTATTCGAATAAAATGCGCTTAATTGCAAGCCCGCACACAGGCGTTTAACAGAAATTCTCGACCGAGGACTGTGTGATTTAACTCGACGGAAGGGACCTTGAAGGCGCGCCGAAAATGATATTTCGTTCGGATAAAAAGTGCACGCTCACCAGGAAAAAATATTTCTCCGAGCCTTAATCTATCCAACGTTGCCACCACCAATCGTCACTGCCCTCCCCCCCCCCGGGGGGGGGGGGATTTTAAACTTTTGAGTACGGGTTCTAATGATTTAAAAAAATGTTTTTTTACTTATACCCGTAAAAAATTTCTGAACCTACGGAAAAAAGGTGACCTAACAATTTAAACGTACACTGGGCTATTTCTGTTCTATCATTACATTTCGTTATAATAATGTACAATATTCGCTATCGGTTTGATGTTCGATTTTTAAATAGAATTCATAATTATTATTTACTTCACACCGAGTTATCTGACGACTTTTAAACTCAAACAAAGTTTGTCAGAAATCGTGTGCTGAATTAATTAACCGTAAAGTTGTACTACTGCCTTGGTATAAAGTTGCCTCAGAGAACGCGGTGAATAAATATTTGTTTAGACTTAGTAACGTATACATTAGCGCACGCGTCACTGGACTTTTATAATAAGTACGGCGGACGTTTGTTGCCTGCGAGGCAAATTTAAACGATGTTATTCTTCAAATCGAGTTTTTTCTCTAAGCTAACGGCTAGGGTTAAAAAATGTCGTGCTAATCCATCGTTAAGAACGCACATTGAACTCGACACGATAGCCAAAATTAAATACTGTTGCTACCCCGTTGTTGTTTTTTTTTTCTTTTTTTTTTTTTTTTTTTGTTCCGTTCGGTTACGTATATAGCAAATTTGTACGGAAAATGCCCCAATGTAATTTCGAATTTTACAAAAACAATTAAATTTTTTAAATCAATAGGGGAGGTTAATTGTATTTATGACAAAAAAAAAAAAAAATCAAAAGCAGGTTTTGTTATTATTACTCTGTAATTTTCCCCTGTGAACAGGATAAAAGTTAATAGATATTAAACATCGACAACGCAGACAGCCTTACTGCAACTTACATCCTTCTTCATTCGATGTCAGAAATTGTCACCATATATGAGAAGGCTAAACAAAATATAAAAGTAAAGTAAGTCCCAAATTATATCCTTGATAAGGTATAACGGATATTGTGAAGCTCTTTTCATAATGTACTTAAGGGGGGCGGGTCGCTAATGGGGATCTGAAGAGAATATTGGTGGGCCAGTTTCTTTTTTTCTACTTTCCACAGATAATTCTCTGGTACGTAATTCAATTTCAGATCAGGTATAAGGCTGGGAGCGATTCG
This sequence comes from Icerya purchasi, assembly GCA_039619475.1. Taxonomy (NCBI): domain Eukaryota; kingdom Metazoa; phylum Arthropoda; class Insecta; order Hemiptera; family Monophlebidae; genus Icerya; species Icerya purchasi. Next base: position 485,791,600 of record CM077116.1, read on the forward strand.
GATACGGAACGAGACAAGTCTCAAAAATCCATGATACCTCTGATTTAGAGTAGCTAAGTACCTTAATCACTAGACACTATTGCACTACCTAGAAATGAAACAGCGTAAAAAGAAATATAATTACAGAAATCGCACAGAAACGGTGTGTGTATAATACTGCTTATCCGCGGGAACGTTTTCAGGCCTAATCCGTCATCAGCTAAAAGTGGACCCCCACCTACCATGGGGGCCACATTGAAAGAAACCATTTGAATATTATATATGTATAGTAAAAACAGGTATGCGCGAGAATCACCAACACATAGTAATAAGTTTTCCAAATCATACCCCACCTTTGTTCTTTAAATTCCATTTGCCATCCCGTGTTAGGAATTCCCATACATCCGAATCTGTGTTGTTACTATAATATTCTTTCAATATACACGGTAGATTACCGTATTTTTAGCTAAGCCCCTGAAAATGTTCCGGTGGATAAGCAAATTTCAGTAATTATGTTTAATATTTTATAATAATTCCCATCAGAGAGGTAAGTCGAATTCCCTATAAACAAAATAAAAATGTAGAGAGATTTCGATAAAAAATTTCTTTGCAACTTTCATTCGGAAAATAATGACCAGACGAAAAATATTTAGCGAGTGTCCGAGCAGAATCATGAACGAATTTAGAGCGTGTACAAAAACGCTACAGCCGCTGCATTTTTAGTTAATATTTCAGTTAATTTCCAAGCATCAATAACACAGTATATGAAAACTATCGTACGAGTTAGTTTACAGTCAGTTAAAAGTACAGATATTATTAAAATTATAATTGGACTAGTTTTGGCGGAACGGATCAAATTATTTGAAAAACGAGATATTTCATATCATTTTAACGAGTACATGTAATTTTTGTGATTTCATCAGTTGTGCGAGGAGTCGCGAAGGCTTAGTTTTACAAAAAGAGGACAAGCTCTTAAGGAGAAAAACGAAGAAAACGCTCTTAGACTCCCCCTTCCGCCTATATTCTTTGTCGAATTCTCGAAAAAGAAACCAAAAAATATTTGTTAGAACTAAATGCGATCAAAAACCGTTTAGCGAAATTAAAAAAAATAAATAATCGCCTATAAAAATATGTTTACACACCACTGAGATGATTAATATTAAAGTCGGAGCTGTTTTATTGCATCTAGGTGTAAACCGGAATTTTACTAAAATTTTAACCTTTTTCGGAAAACTAAAAATCCGAACAATGAAAAAGCAAAAAGAAATAAAAGCTGCACAAATGGCGCTAAAGAATCTTCCTCTTGAAGTTAATTCCTTCGGAGGGGCTTTCCGTATAAACCGCGAGAGGTGTATTTCGAATCTCTGGGCCAACCGATCGTAGGGGATTAATGCTGACATTTTTCGAACCAGTAGGATCGGACATCAGTTGGAAAAAAAGAATTCAGACGGCTGACAAAGATTACCACACAGTGTTATAATGAAAAATACACGCGTACTTTGTCTTTTAATTTAAAGAAAAAACACTGTGTACCGCCTTATTATCGTTATATCAAATAATGTGCATCGGAAGATCTTTTAATCAATCCTATGCATTTCCAAAATAAAGGAACTGTTTATGCAAAGTCATCATTTCGAAGATAAAAATCATATATGAAGAAAACATCGGTTTCCCGTACGATAATTCGTTGATAAAGGTATAATTATGTTGCTTTATGTTTTCGTGAGTGGTCAAACATTAATGCTATTTTGAAATGTGTTCTTTTCAGATCTCTAAACATCATGCCTCGCATAAAATCATCTCTCATAAGAAGCTGCTCTTTGTCGACCTTTTTTAAATATATCACACTTTCGATTGTACGCACATTTCGGAATCAGATGTGTAATATCCCCGATTTTTCGATCGAAAATTTCAAATTCCTAAATTGCTCTGTATACGACTTGCATTGTTAGAGCGGTGGATGTAACGTCGTCGAGGAAAATGTCTCGATAGTTTGACAAAATAAGACGATGACTCCCGGAAAAAATACACGTGACTTTTTCCGGCATTTTATTCATTATGGATTTTTATCAATTTTTAATTGTAATCTTTTTCCAATGCAAATTAAACGGAATTCGAAACATCTCGAGAATAATTTTAAAGCGTACTTGAAAAAAATTTTCAATACCTTCGAGAGCGAGATAAACCTAGGGAAAAATGAAGTGTGTTGTCGGTGAAATAATAATTTTTCCAAAGGGTAAACGCAATAGAAAAAGAGATTCTTCCGCGGAAGAAACACTTTCGGAATGTTCGTAACAGGAGGTAACAAAAAAAAAAAAAAAAAGAAAAAAAAGAAAAAAAAAAGAAAAAAAAGAAAAAAAAAAGTATTTTTGTATTAGTAAATGTTTCTTATCGGAATTTTTTTATTTACCGGTATTGTGAAAAATATTCTCGAAAAAAGAAGGACGAATAACGGCGAAAGCGATAGGCGATTAAAAAAATGTGTTGATGAAAATTGAACTAGAGCCGGACCACGGTCTTCCGGAACCCGTTAAATATCGAATTGTAATCGCGACGACCGTTTTACTGGATCATCGCTGCGCTGACCAAGTCGAGTCGGCTTTCCTGATTGACCTTTATTAATTGACACCCGGTGGGGTATTCTCGCCGCGAACCGGGCACTGCGGGCGCAGTCGCGCGCACACGCACTCGCCTATCATCAGGTAAACCATGAAAAGATGTCGCCAAGCCTGTCGTCCTGTTGCAGCAATTGAACTTAACACGCGGCCATCACATTCCTGGAGAAAACAGCTGATAAACATGTCCATTTCTTCGCTCTAGCAGCTGCTTTGAACCTTACGAGGTGGCAACGAGTTTGGTTCAAGCATTGAACCGCACCCAAACTACCTCGGCTAAAACGGAGAAAGAGGCAGAACGAAAACACCAACGAAACCTATTAAGTTTTTATTACATCTAGAGTGTGGATATTGTGTACTGCATAGGCGAGAGAGAACGGGTGTGCGCGAGTACGCACGTCGTCGATACTATTTCAGCGCGAGTCGATAGAGAACCCGACGCACGAGGACACATTCAGGTGTAAAAATCCGTACCTACAACACCCAGATTTATTCGTGTACAGATTACTTTTTTCATACGGAATCGACGTGCTCTACCATTTCTCGAAGAGCTGCCCGGGCGACCGCCCATATTGACTAACTTTCCGCTTCGAATTATTATCTCAAGTATAAATAAAGACGTTACGGGAAAAAAGGCGCAGTGATTTAATAGCGCTCAGCCGGGGGAATAATTTAAACTTGCGACCGGCGACTCTTTAGGAAAAAATGAAAAAAGCGCGCTAAATTGTAAGATCTTCCCGATTTCCGGAAGGCGAGCCCCGTCCCCACTGCCCCCACTGCTTCCCCTCCCCGCCGGATGTGCCGAAGTAGAGAACTGGAATTAAAAAAAAAAAAAAAGATGTGCTCTATTGTCGGATAGTGTCTAATTGAATTAACGTGTTTTGCCCATATCCGGTACTAGCGCGTGCGGATTCGCTACGGCGATTCCCTGGGCTCCGTACGATGTGAGTGGGAATACGCTTGTTCCAGGATAAAAAACCTTAACAAGTGTGCCGGACCGATTCCATTCTGGGGAAAGCGCGCGCTTCTGCGGAACAACCTAGTAAATCTGAACTAATTCCAGTTTTAAAAGGATGATTCTAGAAATAAATATCGAACAATCGCATATATATATATATATATATATATATATATATATATAGATATGTACATATATATACATGTATGACATTTGCCAGATTTTGAAAAGTCATTTTCGTTTTTTTTTTTCTTTTTTGCTTTTTCTTCTTCCTCCAAAGCGCCATTTGAATAAAAAAAAGTTCCTATCAATCATTTATACATAATACTCCAATTCACCGCTAACAAACTCAGCAATTACGCACCGCGTGAATTCAAAACGCTGGTTTTCTTAAGAAAGAAAAATTAGCTAGAAGTAATCGAAAGGTGTGACGAATTTTGTCGTCTTTCGTTCCAGGTCGCAACAATTTCGTCCAAGATCCACGCGTGCTTAAAAATAAAATTTCCCCACAATTTCTGTTTCCGAAAAAAAAAAAAAAAAAAAAAAGATATAGAGAAAATCGTGCAGTTAGCCTGATTAAGGAAGCGTCGGTATAGTCAGGTAAAGTTTAGAACGAACGTTATTTAAGTTAACTTTCGCGGTAAATTGTTCAACGTTTCCCTTAAACGTAGCCGGGGCCTAACGTCTACAATGACTAACAGCGATTTCTCTGGACTGCGTCTTTCACGATTGTTCTGTGACTACAGGACTTCCGCGTTAGTCTCTGCTTTCGATATTATCCTTTTGAAGCTTTTCCTTCGTGCCTACAAGCCAATGATAATATTATGCTCACCGTATGGCCATCGCATTTCAGGAATACCGATATTACGTTTTAGGGTGTCTTCCGAAAACCAAACAAAGAGAAACGAAAAGAAACGATGCACTCCTTTTGACGTAGATATGTCTTATGGCTGGAGGTCATTTCGCGTCACACACAAATTCGTAACGCAAAAGTGTTGTAACCTTAGTTTTATACTATGACAAACTTAATTTATGTTCAATAATTTGAGTCAAAGGATTGAAACGAAATAGTCGTGTTTTATGCATAATATCCCAAAAGGCATATGTCACAATGTAATACTGCACAAAAGGTACGGTGGTATTGTTTGGTTTTTTTTTTTTTTTTTTACTGAACCACTTCCTTTTTGTCGCATGTATCAAGGTTCCGGTTCAACAGCACAATGGCAAAAGACGTCATCAAGAAGTGTCACAAAAAAACGTTACGACTGGCATTTGATTTATCGACCTTTTTATCCACTTGTGTATATCGATTTTTTTTTTTTGTTACGTTCGACGACACTAATATAGTCTGCACTTGTCAAGAATATATATGCATATATATGAACTCGGTCATTTTGATCTTGCAAGGGGCTCTGCTCCTTAACCCCTCTTGATTACATTTCTATTTCTTTCACTCCTATACTTTGTATAAAAAGATCAGAATTTATAACGTTATTCTTATCGGGGCATCGACCCAAAAAACAATAACATAATCACAAAAATTCTTTTCTAACATTTAACTTTCATTACATAAAATTTGGACATTTTTTCGTTACAAAATCTAATCGGGGCTGGCCTAAGAATTACGTTGTAATTAATATATATTATATATATGTATATATGTGGGGCAGAATATCATTAAAACTTCACTAGATGGCCACCCGTGATCGCGATCGGTCGGGACAGCAAGAAGAAGAAAATATGTGGGGGGGGCCTTTATATATATATATATATGTGTGTGTATATTATGTGCATAGATATATATCTGTATATCAGGGGCGGATCCAGAAGGACATTTGGGGAGGGGATTATATGATTACGTAAAATCTTCTACGGCAGGCAGTAGATTTGAGAAATACCCCTTGTTCCATAAAGAAAATCAAATAGTTTTAAAGAAATTTAAAAATGTTTTAAAAATACATAATTATTGCAATTTTTAATTTAATTTTTATCTTATATTAGGGGGTGAAAAATAAAACGAAATTATAAAATTATACCTTAAAGACAACTCCTCTTCATTATCTAGTTTAATCCTTTTCCTTCATAAGTCCGGACTCTACTCACTGATCTAATCCTCCTTCTCCTCCCGTGTCTCTAGCCATAGTTGCTGCACATGGCACGTAAAATTTAATTTAATAATAATATACCTTAAATATGGTAGTTTAGAAATAGTAAGAAAGTATTTTTATTAGACTTTATTTTTATTTTTGTTAGTAATCCGATCCGAATTCCCTTTGTTTGCGAGCAAGTTATTAATATATATTTCTCATTGAACTCTATTTTCAATTAAAATTACAAAATAAAAATTAAAAATAAATAAAAATGGCAAAAAAAGACCGATGACAGTTGGGTTTAAAATAAAATAAAAACGTAACATTAATAGTTTTACTAGCAAAAACAGTATTAGATATTAATTATTAAAATCCATAGGTGTAACATTTATACAAATCTTTTATAGCATAAATAAAGTTTTTCTGTTATAACAAATTTATTCATAGAGGAGTTGGTTCTTTGTGGGGGGGGGGGATGAGTGGATCCACCACTGCTGCATATATAATTTTAGTAAATGCGCAAACTAGGTTCATTCGAATACTACCGGTAATAACCTCAAATGCGCGCACACATTCGATGATATCGCTGGCGAGGTATAATCGTTTTATCCATACACAGATATGTTCCATCCGCGGGGCCGTAATTTCATGTAAATAATAATTGTATAAATAAAAGTATTCGCCGTCTTTACAAAATGTAAAATTTGCTTATTGCCTAATGGGACATCGGTAATTAATATAACGAAAATTAGTAATAAAAATGTGTGCCTACAGAGTTATATTATTATACAAAATGAAAAAACTCAAAATAATGTAATTTTTGTAAAAGCCTTTTTTGTTGATGAGCCCAGCGGACCCGAAAGAAAACGGAACGAAAGCGTTCATTTTGAAATATTTTTTACACGTATTCAATTTTTTTTTTGGTGAAAATCATTTTAAGCGACTAAATTTTTGATATTTTCTCTCGGTATTTTCGGTTATCGTAAATTTCACAAAACGCTTATTCGGATTGCGTTTACGCGTTAATCGCCAAAGTTACTCGATATTATTGTCTCATCGGTCGCAAAAAATTTCTGCAAAACTCCGTTGTATTCAAAAAGGGAAAAAAAAAAAAAAGGTGTAAAAAAATTTGGAATTAATAAAACGCGCGAATCCTAGAATACATGGGCATAATAATGATGGTTTTCTTCGAAAACCGTATATGCAGCTGACTGTTGCTGAACGGGCATGCGGGTAAATATAATATTATGTTATCCCAATTTAAATAATCACCGTGACGGTTCTTATTAATTATTACACTTTGTACGCTGGAAAATTATTATTATCGGCTAAAAAAATAGTAAACTGACACTGATGAGAGTAAATTTAACCGAAAAATATTAAACCAGTTTATTATTTGAAACATTTAATCTCTTAAATGTTTCCAAAACAGGAGGCGAAGGTATTTCTATCAAAACATAAACTAAAATCCGAGAAAAGTTAATTAAAATCCGATTTATCGGTATTATATTGAGATTATTTCGAAAAACATCGCGTTAATAACGAAACAGCTCACAATTATATTTTTTTTTAATTCAATTAAAAATTATGGAAAGGTATGTGTTGTCGATCGGACGGGTTTACCAATTCGCCTAAATTAAGAACAATGACCATATTTTAATAATCGCATCTCAGTCAAGTGGGATCGAATTATTCGATAATAAAAATAATAATGATGAAATAATAATAATAATAATAATGGTGTAAGGTAATTGTAATTTAAAAAAAAAAAAAAAAAGATTAGCACCGAACTATTGTATTGGGCGAGGCGAGGATATTAGGCCGAGAGAAGCCGATTCAGATTGAGAAATTTCGCTTCGCATTTTTATTAATTGCCGATGGTAATTATCACGCTCGGGTAAATAATAATTAATAACGAACGGGCAGTAATTTCGAAGAACGGCGCTGCAGACGTTAACGATCGAAAATTCGGAAAAAAACCTCGAAATTTGACCGAACGACTGGTCCAGTTTTTTGTGGTTCCGAGTGCGGCAGCAGCACGGTAAATATTAATAAGTCGGACTTAATATGAAGCCGGGCGATGATGACTACGATGACTACACTATTATCATTATTAGGTTAAGAATGAAAAGTTATATCGCGGATCGTAAACCGGTAAAACGGGAAAGACTTCTAGAAACGCCTAAGCGAAGACGCGCTGATGACAGCTAATGGATCTGTGGCCCAGTCCGCTTATAAGAAGATAGCTCTCTTGCCGGCCAAACGAGATAACGATAGCGCGGATTTACCAGTAAATTAACTGAAAAAATAACTATCGGACACGAGCGGTCCGAGCTGGCCAACTCCGATTGCAGCAAAGCACACGGGGGGACAACTTTTGTGCGGACAATTATACAGAAAAACCACACAGATTCAGTTGATTTCCAACGAACAAGCGTTCCGCGATGCTTCTTCGTCAACCGATCATCTGAAAGGAAATATGTTGTAACCTCTGAAGAAGGAAAAGCCACTGCTGCCTGGCATTCGTCTAATTTTAATAATTGGTCGCCTGGCTGCTGTCGACACTGAACAACTTTGAAACCAACTGCATTAAAACTGTCCACCGCGCAGCTGATTTATTAAATAACTTGTTTACTTTATGCGCCTCTTCTCTTGAGTTATTTTATTAATTTATTTAACCGTTTTTTTCTTTTTTTGTTTTTATTTTTTTTTTTTTTTAACGATATTACACATTAACGACACCATTTGCCAAATACAAAAGACCGGTTTTTTTAATAGTTTTTTTTTTACACAACCGGGAACATACTCCCCCAGTCATCTATCAAAATGATATGGAATAAGTATCTACAGAGTTAAACGGAATTTTTTGAGCTTTCCCCCGTGAAAAACTCAAAAAGACTCAAAAGCACAATTCCGAATGTTAAATATTTCGTAACTATCGAAATAATCTTATTTACAATATCGGGATCAGATTCGCAGTCGACCGGTTGCGCGGGAGCTCTTTCAATAAGGGTTTTTTTATTTTTGTCATAAAACGTTTCTTTCTAATAGTCGTCGTCAACAACATATGGTCGTTGCGTCGTTATTTAATAATTGATCGTATCATTAATATCATCGGTATTATTTCCAGCGACCGTCTGAATGTACTACGTTATTAATTTTATACCGTTAGCGTTATTATTTATTTGTTTACTATTTTTTATACGCATTTAAATTAATTCTCGTGGGTAGTGACACAAATTTAGGATATTCAATGCATATTTTCATTATGTACGTTTTTATTGATATACATATACATATATAGGTTATTATTTTTTTTTTTTTTTTGAAAATACATTAATAGCTTTTTTATAAAAAAAAAGGAAATAATAAACTCTGATTAATTTGATCTGATCAAGATTAATGACCACGCTCTCGTTTCTTAGATGTTCATCGTTGAGCTATTATTAATTATCAGATTAACGTTATTATGTATAAGAGAAAACTCGCTGATATTTAATATATTCAGTTCGAAAGTAATTAAGGAATACACGCCAATATCCGAAAAAGAAAATCAAAAAATTTCCTTGCGACATCCTAAGACAAACTCATCACCGACAATGATCTCTGGACTAGAGTGCTTTTCAACGCTCCGGCTATGCAAAAACTTGATCGTTCTAGACCGGTAAATAACATCAGCGTATTAATTAAAACACAAAAACAAGAAAATCTACATGACAAAAGTAATTATAAAATGCCGCGCATATTTTTGGTATTTGTGGCCCGACAACACATTATATCGGTATTAAAATGTGTTTTGTTGAAAAAGTAAAAATTAAAATATCAGATAATTTTTATTATCGAGCGCGGCCTAGTATATATTATAGCAGAAACATTAAATTTTAGTAAGGAGTTTTGAGTTTCAAAAAACTTCGGAAAAGAGCGATTATGACGCAAACATTTTTAAACATTTACATATATATTTAGATATATACATTTACAGGGGAATGATGCGGGGCGGGGGGAGGATATATCATCACGATAATCAAAATAGTTTTGAATTATTGGTTATTACGCAAACGTAAATTTTTAATCGATCTTAATTATTTTTTACCGCTTCATTTCGATTTCTTACTGATATAATTTCTCATCGATAAATTAAATTCATAAATGTTCAAAAACAATTAACGTATATATATATATATCGTCAATTATTTGTAAAATAAAACAGTAGCGACGATGCGGTTAATAGTTTTAGTATTTTTTTTGTCTGTGAAAGGCAAATAATAACTCGATGGAGGAGGTTTTTTGACAAATTCGAACTTTGTCATCTCTAGAATTACTTATTCAAAACCGGCTGTTTGCCTAGTGCGTCCCCGGTAGAAGAGTAGAGAAAAAGTTGAGAACAGGCAGTGGGCCGAAATTATTCCATTTTTATTAGATTTATTAGGTGTTTATCGGCTATTAGAAAGTTATTTCGGAGACACGATGTACCCTAAAATTATATACAAGTTGGCGTCCGCCCAGTTGCAACAATGTTATCGAACGTATAGAATAATTACCGCCATTAAAAAACAAACAAACATAAAAATACGACAAGGCTTTCCTACAGGTGTCATGAAAGAGGCACGCGTGTGTGCTTCCTGTCGCAAACAGGACCTCACACATTACTATAAATTCCGACAACTTATTAATAAATTTTTTCATGTATTGCATTGATTCTGCGAGAATAATTGTTTCCGTTAGTTATTACGTTTAATAACGAAATATGTTACATAAGCAATTCGAAGTATTTTTAAAATACTAAAACGTTCTAAAACAAAATTATCGTGCACCACCGGGCGATATGTAGTACAAATATGTACATTTATTCCCGTTTGTAAATTTAATATTCAAATTATATTACAACGGAGATGGGGATAATTTTAGTTTATACAAAAAAAATAACAGCAACGGAAATTAAACTTGAAATTTTACCTACAAAGAACCGATAGCGCCGGTTTTTAATATCGGCAGAATCACACAGTGCGTAAATTAATTTCACGTCATAAGTAAATTCTAGATACGACCAAGCGGATACCCTGCCCAAACTAGACGGAGCTGACAAAAAGATACGTGTGTTTTATTAAAATTGTAGTATCAATTAATGATATTTTTTAATAATAATGCGTGCGCAGTGTAAAGAGGAGCTCGATGACTATTTAACTGAAACCGACGCGGTCGCTCGAAATAGAAAAAAATTACCGATTTCATGAAGAAAAGTGAATAAACAGGTAAAAATAAAAACTTCAAAGCGGGCGAATGAGAAAAAACGTAACCGATAAAACGCACGCATTCAAAAACACGTTCTCGATAGGAGTTGAGAGGTCTGTCCTTTTCTCGATTTTCAGATTAGGTTCGAAACTGTTTTTCAAAAGTCTTCCAAACCCCCTCCCCGCAGGTAGCTGGCTGGTGTACACACGAATCGATCGCATAAACAGCAACCGACAACACTTATACCTGAAAAAGTCACGACCGAGAGATGCCCGCGGAGGGCCCCGACTTGTTTAACACCTTCTCCGAATTCGCGCAGCAGTCTTTCAAACGCACGCCTCAGGTTCGTGCGCTCTTTGCCTCTGTCCGCACTATAGCCGATAGTCGTCTTCTGTAGAGACACAATGCACGCAACAAGAACATTGTTCTTCTTTTTCGCGTCAGACCTATTCGTCGCACCGGTATTGTTTAGTTCGCGCTAGGTGGCGGCCAGCTCCGCGGAGTCCCTTCCGCCACTCGGAAACGTTCTGTATTCGTCGTTGCCCGACCTGCATGTCAGCTGGTACCTGCGCGTCGGTCTCGTATTTTGACACTGGTGCAAGGAAGCCCTCATAAAGAGCGGCGAACCATTCGACGAATTATTTAACTAGTAATAACACGTATCGATTAGCGACAACAATGATGTTTCCGATAACAAGTGCGCGATATTCGATAAATCGCAATCAAAGCACACGATCGATTAGCTCGCGCATCGAGAGGGTTGCTTCTTAAGTCGAGAGGTTCGACCTGATGTTGCGTTCCTTACGGCTCATTAGCAAGTACCCCGATGGCGTTAACTACGAAAACTTAAAACTTACACCGCACCCACTAATATGTCGACTGATCTTCTATCCAATTCTTTAATAGCGCTCCGAATTCATCCGAAAATTTTCTAAACCTAGAAAATACTTATAACACTTTTTCCGAAATCTTCACTTACACGCAACTACCGTGAAATTAGGCAAAACACCGCGTCGTCGTCCAGCAGGTTTTGCTAAATTTCGTCATACTCTAGCTCAGTACACTGTCCCCCGTTATCATCAGCAGGCCGGAAGAGCTACGATCCGGCACCAAAACAAAATTCTATCCCCGCCCCTCCTCGGCAGGTCATGAAGAGCAATGCCTAACATCTCCGCGCATTATTTCGCGTTTGTCTTTTCTCTCCCTTTTTCGCCCTTCCATGTTTAAAAGAGAGCACATAATTGTCTTTCGTACTCTTGTGTGCCGTAATTTTTCATCAGTTGCCTCGAATTCGACTAAGTCAGCACACTTTCTGTTTCCAATTTTCTTAAAGTCTGACCGTATCATAGTCTCTTTTTCAGCTACCGGAAAAATTTTTTTCTAATGCCTATTTCTTTCAGCTGCATCTTCAACGGGGAAGGCTTCCGGCAGATTATTATAATCAAGACTATTTGGAAGCGTTCATTCCGTGTCGTCCAGAGATTTTACCAAACAATTATGTCGTCTAATATTGCTCATACAAATCTTTCCTCCATATATGTGTGTAGTAATAACATATTATGCCTTTTTTTTCTCCACCGAACATGATATCTATTTTCACCGCTTCTATACATCGCCTTTTACTTTACAAAGTTAATAGGAAAAACAATTAACTTACCAACATGTACAGCGCATCTAATTTCACTTACATAAGTGCCCTCGCCTATATATATACATATATATATATATATATATATACATATATATATATATACATATATATATATACATATATATATATATATATATATATATATATATATATATATATATATATATATTAATTACAACATAATTCTTAGGCCGGCCCCCATTAAAAAAAATGTCTCAATTTTATGTAACGTTTGTAATATTTTAATTTTTAGCGACTTCTAAAAAAAAAAGGAGGTTATACGTTCTCCGCGTATGTTTTTTTTTTGTTTTAATTCGTTCGCGCATAAGTTATATTTATATAGACTGATTTTACTGATTCTTCATTAGAAAGAGTACCATTCAGCTTAGCATGTGAGTAATGATGAAAATCGGTGAAATTGAGTATCGTCAAAAAAATAATTAATATTCGGGGGGGGGAGGGGCAGTTGCTGGTCCAACATGATAGTTCTAAGTTTTTCACGATCAAAAATATTTAATAAAACGCAGCGACTTCATTAATATATTTTTGCTAAACAACGCGACCGTTTAGATTGAAAAGGATTTTAAGATATTTTCCTGTTCGCTCTACATTCTACTTTTTTTTTCTTACAAAAAAAGAAATTACAAATCCTTGTCATGGAGTTAATGACATAGAGGGAATGTAGATCTTCAAATTTCTTCCTTTTTATTTTATTATTAATTCTACGAAGTACGTGTACACACATTTTTTATTTATCCCTCGTTTATTTTGTAAAATATTTCAGAATACTTGTTCGAATTATTTACCTTCGCTTATGCAAGCATATTCGGAGGCAATATGAAAAAAACCTTTACTTTTTTTTTTATTTTTTTATCGATGTTTTCGGGTGGATTATAGAGAAAGTTTTGAAATTGTCAATTTGAACTTTTCAGTAAGTCTTATAATAGAGAAGATCTTCTCAGCCGGATGAATCGAGGTTTATATAAAAGTAGTGGAGCTTCGTAGCGCGTGAGCAATACAAAATTTCAAAACATCGCCTACAAGTAGAATTATTGTAAATTTTTAGAACCGAAAATTGGCCGGAATGTACGTTTTTGGCACACTATAAAAACCACGTTTCAGAGACTGCGGTGTAAAAATCTGAATAAGTTTTTAAAAAGCCCGTAAAAATCACTATAATTATTAGTAAACACCGTACCCCCTAGAGAAAGAAAAACTACAAACACTGATTCCTTCCTCAAAGAGAGCAGGAGAACTGTGTGTTTATATATATATATATATATATATATATATATATGTGTGTGGGGGGGGGGGGGGGGATAAATCGTAAAGGCCCCAAAGCCTCCAATTCCAACATTCGAAAGAATAAAATCGGCATGTTAGCTGAGTCGCGTCAGCTGATTGAGTGAGGCCTCTGGTAATCGGATAGCACGCGAAAATAAAGCCCCCAGATTAAAGAGATCTTTAGCACACACAGGTCGGCCGAGCGAGATGTGGGGATGTTGCAAATGATGGATGATGGTTTTATCTGCCATCTAAGGCGTTAAATGTTTAATAAAATATATCGCATGTCGCTTGACAGGTGTGTCCATCGCAGGAGCAAAGTTGCCTGGCACATATGTACTTAACATTCCTCTTATTTGACAAACTAGAAGAACCAGAAACTATAATAGCTTCGAAATACTGTATAATTATACACGCGAGGAGCCTATCTACAAACTTTACTACCTCTTCCAATCGGTCCGGTAAAATGTCTTCGCGTCCAGCTCGGACGCGTGTGTAGCTTGTGCAACCGATGCACATGTACAGCTCCGTGACATAATAAAAATCTACACAAATGCATAAACCGATCCGACTCCGGTCCGAAAAGAACGGCCAGTTCGCACACAAGCACACCGGATCGCCGGTTAGTTTGTTTCTTCAGCATGTTGCTTTTTAATTTCTCGCTCAATTTACGAGCTAATAAATAGTACGAACACGGGCCCCCTCCTCTCTCGACATGCTCCTTATAAGCTCGTATATTTCCCTGTCCGCTAAACTCTTTCTGTCTCTCGTTCCCGTAGCCTCTCTCGCTCCTGCGCCTTCAAACGTCGTCGTTTCCCCTTTCCATTCGTTTTTCGAAGTTTTTTTCTCCGTTTAATTGTATTCCATCCTGCCGTTCGGAGCTCAGGTTCCGCTGTTGAGTTTAATTATTTTCATTAGAAAATGCGTATAATATTTTTACAATTTTTCTCGTCCTCGTGGCAAGAAATCGTTTTCCGGTTTCACAGGTGAATCGGTCCTAACCGCCTTACACATTCGTAACTATTCATTATTATCGCGGACATCTCTTTTTAATTGTTCTTGCCGATGCAATTAAACCCGCCGGTGACCGCTTGCTTTTAATACTAAACATCTGCTCCGAAAGATCTCTCGTGTAAATATCGTGATATCACTGCGGCAATTGTAACATCTTGATAATAGTTTTTCTTAACCGCAGGTGATTTAACGGACCGATTTGATGTGCGCGGAAGCTGGGGCGTGTTGCGATAATAGGAAGAAAAAAAAAACGAAATGTTCAGCAAAAAACCTAAAAAGTTTTTTTTTTTTTTTTTTTTTTTTTGGGCTTGTAAAAAGTTTTGGCAGTGCACGGAATTACGAGCAGTTTTGGCTGTTGCGATGGTCGATGGTAGTAGCAACTTTACACATTAAGCGTAATGCTGTGAGCTATTGGCAGATGTCTCTACCGGTGTATGAGTAAAACCTCAGTTTTTCATGGCGGGCTCGAACCTTGCTCGGTTCGAAAAGTCCTAGCGTCCTGAGAAGATCCATCTGGCCAGCAGCGAGATAGTGGTCTGGAGAAGTATTCTCCTCTCAGATTCATTAGATATCAGTGATTTATGTTACCGACTTCAAAAAGAGGAGGTTATAGTCGCGCGTGTGTGTTTTTTTTTCATGTTTGTCGGCGCATTGCACATGTGGACCGATTTTGATAATTCTCTCTCTTTGTTCATTTGAAAGTGTATACAGAGTGGTGGTACCGTATAATTATCTCGATAAGTATCACTGAGTACTTTCTCGGTAGTTGTTGAAATAAATGTTGAAATAAATGTTAAAATAAAAGAAAAAAACAAAAAACGATCACTTTCTCATAATATAGCACTTCCTTTAGACCTTGTCCAGCCATTATAAAGTTCAGAGGGAGTACTACTGCCCCTCCACAAAACATTCTTTATCGCATTAAATTAATCGCTAAATGACCACTAAAATTATTGGTCAGTTGTGATGAAATAATAAAAAAAAAAAAAAAAAAAAAAAAGCGGTTGACTTGAAAACATTATTGATTTACCGTGGAACCATAAGTTGGAAAACAACTGGATAAAAATATAAAAGTCCGAATAAAAAAAATTGAAATCTTAACGTCATTTGTCTCGATGTCGTGTTCACAGCGACCCACCAATAATGGTGTTCAGAGCGACCATCGGATCTTTTTTATTATTATTATTATTATATTCGACTTGCATGTTCAAAACGACCCGCAGAGACATTTTCATTACTATTATTACATATTGCGAACTAGAGCGGCCAAGTTATTTTGTTAAAACTACTAGAAATTATAATACATGATTAGAAGCGTACTTATAGTCAGACTTTAATCATTAATATTTTAACTAAAAATATAGAGCATTTACACAACAGTGCGTTTTGTTTGAAAAATTAAACTGGATGTGAGTACGTTCCCATTCTCATCTATTATAATTTTACATTAACAAAAATTATATATACATTTTGTATTAAATTACGTTTTTATAATATCGTATACCGTTATATGTTAATGTTAATATAGAAATATCCAGTGTTTAAAGTAAATAATAGCGAATTTAGAAATTACATATAACTTATAATAGAACCGTAACAGAATATGATAGTAGTTTATTATAGCAGTAGGATCAGAGGTTTCCAGGAAATTACCTTTCCTGACCCTTTTAGATGTCGGCTTTAAATATGGTCGCTCCCAAAACACGTAACCATTTGTCTCAGCACTACATTATCATAAACTTTGGATCATGCGGAGTAAACTCAGTTGAGAAAATATATCAATTGAATAGTCGTTAAAAGAAACGTTTAAAAAAAAAGAAAAAGCGATAGTTTTCCTGTAAGAGAAGTCATATTTGCCTAATATGATGACCAGACACAAAATTAGTCAGAAAGTCTTCATTATAATAACATTTAGGGGAAATATGGAAACCGAAGATATTATTAAAATTAAGCTGGCCATGAACAACGTTAATGCAGAATGATAATTGAAACGCGAAAAGCGAGATTTTCCAGCTCATAATCGAGACGGAATTTGAATATTCTTAGCGTGGTAGCCCAGTAGTTAACTAGGTGCTTGACTACTAAATCAGAGGTATCATGGATTTTCGAGACTTGTCTCGATCCGGATCCGAATCGCTCCAAGGTCTATACCTAATCTGAAATTGAATTACGTACCAGAGAATTATCGGGTGGAAAGTAAAGGCGGTCGATAGAAAGGAACTGGCTCTAGTATTCTCATCAGATCCCTATTAGGAACCCTTAAGTACACTATGAAAAGCTTAACTTCACAATATCTGTTATACCTCGCTAAAAGTATGGGACTTGCTTTACTTTAAGCCAATACCCACCTAGCGTCACACGCAATAGAGAAAGTATTTGAGGTTGACTTTCCCGTAAAAATCGCTAAAAAATCGTAACATTCGTTAAATAGTAAAAAACCCTTAAATTTATTTAAAAATTTAATAGAAATCCGTTAAAAAGTAAAAAATAACGGTACTCGCTATATATTTTACGGTAAATTACGCTTTTTAAAGGAGGCAGATTATTCTTAAACAACATTAATTTTTATCGGACGACCATATTATATGAAAACATTATAAACGAAGTATTTTGAAAACATCGGAAATTTCTCATTGTTTGTGATTTGAATTAGCGGGACTCTATTAATGTTGTTTAAGCATAATATCGCTCTTTTAATACTGTGAAATATGTCAACCTTTTTATTCAGCGATTATTTATTCTTTTTGGTGCATTTTTATTAAATTTTCGGAGAAAATCCTGAAGTATTTGCTTTTCTTTATCATTTTTCAATTATAACCTTATTTCTTTATTCCTATAAATATATTATAGAAAATTTATGAAAAGGCCATGTGTAAAATAGAGAATCTTTTTATTATACATACTTTAAAAGTTAAACAGTGTGTTTATATTTTTTTCTATTTTCGCCATAACCGCTTCTTTTTTTTTTTTTTACCTAGCGATAAACTATTTGGCCAAGCATAGCCGAGATGTGAGCGTAGATAATGCTGGATAATTCCCTCGGCTGAGGATCCCCCCCTCGAAAAAAAAAAAAAATATCAATAAAAACTCCCACGAGTAGGAATGTTTTGTTTTTTACGCAAGTAAAAAGTGATTAATTTTTATTCGGGGGCGTTTGCATTCAGTTTTTATTTCAGAATTGCGAATTTAGCGTGAATTTAAAAAGTACTCTTCTTTAAAAAGGTTTTTATTTTCCCTAGACTTCGAGTATTTTTATTGCAAAAATTGAGAAAAAGATTTAAGAATACAGCCCAATTGTTGTCCGACAATTTGGGCAAGCCGCGGAATAGAAAAATATCAAAGAGGAAATTTAAGGAGAATTAGAAAAAAATTAAGTTTCCCGGATGAAATAATGATAATGATGATAATAATAATAATAATAATAATAATAATAATAATAATAATAATAATAATAATAATAATAATAATAATGAAGAATAATATCGTTGAACAAAAAGACAAAAAAAAAAAAACACCTACCAATTCTTCATTGTCTTCACTGATCTGATTGATCACCTAAGGCGACAGACCGATTTCTAATAATAAAACAGACACGCGGAAGAATAAAATAGTGCCAAAAGGAGAGCGGTTTGGAGCGAAGCTGGTTATAATTCTGTCGCGGTCGTGGAGGAGATTGTGCACAGATTTAGAGCCAAAATGAAAACCACTCGAAGGACAGAAGAACTGAAGAATACGTTTCCGGGCTAAAAGGCTACTTCACGTTCTACAAAAACATTTCGAAAATAATCAAAAACTTTTAATTAAACAGAATGGAATAGTCGAAAACTTCCTTCAAAAAAACTATGGATCCACTAATCTACAAACCAAAAAGAGTTTTTCATGCAAAATTTTTGTAATCGGGTACGAAAATGATAAGTTAATAACTACGAAAATTACAGGAAAAGGTGGGTTCATGACAAAGTTTTTCAATGAAAGAAATCAGGAAAAATAATGTTAATAATAAGCGAAAATTAAATTTAGATGTGAAGGACCGTCACCGTGACCGTGTGAGAAAATCAGAATCCAATTGGATTTGTCGCATGAATTAAAAATATTGTGCTTCAATACAAGACCCTGTCCATTGATTGATTAATAGATTAAATAAATTTCCGCTGCGCATTATACTTCAACACTTTTGGTTTTAATTTTTATTTTATACACCCCCACACACACATATATATATACATATATACATATATACATATATACATATATACATATATATATATATATAACTCGGCCCCCTTGATACCCAATCTTTTTTATTCCTATTCGTCTTGTACAGAAATATTTTTATGTTACATACATTGTGATGGACATTGTAATGGGACATTTTTTGTAGTGTGCCTAAGGTAGGCGCAGTATTAATGGTTATATACATGCATATATACTGACGGATTCATTATTATTTCAGCGACACCGGAAATGTCTCTGTTTTAATTAAATTTTTCATAAATTCTATCACTATCGTACTGCAGCAAAATCTTATTTCACCGCACATTCGCATAAATTATTTTCCAGCGCTTCCTATAAATCTGGTATTCTAATTATAAATGTTTTCTTTTTTTTCTTTTCTATGGTATCAATTTTGTTCTGCACATATTCATATTTGCCAGTTTTTTCCGTAAATACGGTTAGTAAGCGAAATGTATTTAATCAAACTGAATTTGGCTAAACTGGTGAGAATTAAATTTTCCACCACTTTCTACTTATAATTTCAAGTAAAGAAATCCGAAACACCGAATACAAGAAGAACAATGTTGTGTCTACGAGTTTTTTTCCATAGTCGTTCAATGTGTACAGACACGTATACTGAAAAAATGGTACACCAAAGTTGATAACGTATAGGGGGAGTCAAACGACTAGTAGTGGCCGAAACTCCATAACGTTTCATTAAGCAGCCGGTTTATATTATATAAATCGAATGAAAAAGTAAATAAATAAATAAATAAATAAATAAATAAAAAACTCCAAATAACCAAATCGAATTGACAACCCAATATGTTTTATATAGGCCCCCTCCCCTGAGCGGGTGTAATCTTGAAATTGTTTAAAAGCTATTTGTGAAAATATTTCAAAAGTTCGCGTAATTTTTAATTTTTACCGCCGGGTTAATGAAATGATTTCAATTGACCTTTATCTATCGCTGGAATCAATTCTGTACAGAGTCTCGTATTGAAGATGAAAATTCATCGCAAGTTATTAATTAAATCCGATCTTACGAAGCATCCCTTCACGCTAACATTAAAAATTAATTATTTTTCAATTCCGTGGCACCTAGTTCGCAAAAGGTTTCGATAAGCATCGTTCTCAGGCAACACCGAACGAGCCGAGAAAGCGGTTAAATTTTACAATTCGTTGTCGCACGGTTGCGTCTGAAAAATAGATAGTTCTTAATTTGGAGTTGAGAACCATTCGTGAAACAAGCGGGACGATTATCGATAGAGAACTACTGTTCCGAGGAAGGGCGTCACGACTCATTCGTCCGGAGAGTAGTGCGCTACTATTATAAGATCACACATGTTTTTCATGAGCGCCCTAGTAGTCGACTAGCACTACCGGTGGTAATAGTGATAATAAGCGGCGGTGGTAGCGGGCCCCATAAATTATTAATCCGAATCGGCCATAAATTCTCATTAAAAATAAATATTAAAAAGAAGAAATAATCGAAATTACCGGGCAGCGACGGCAGGCCGGAGACGAGCGAGCCTGCTCTTTGGAACATTACATGAAATCCGTTTTGTATCGGTGTGTCTCTGGCTATTGAATGACACCTACGCTAGCAAGCAGACAGATAACGAGCTTGGCAGATTATAGCGCTTCATTCCGTCGTCCCAGTCGTTCTTGTTCTGTTACGTGGGTTGAGTAACCGGGTAGCTTCCAGCCGACCTATTCTTTTCCACAAAAGACCACTCCAACTCCTAACTGTGCCTGTCAGCTAGATGACAATCGCGGATGGAACTTCCTTTCGACGGCCAGCCACTTGGACCAGCAAACGGAATCTCGCTTCCTTCCCCGGTTGACTCTCGGTCGTCGAGGAATCTCGAAATATTTAAACGGCCGCAGAACAACTCGGCTCCGAACACGATTGTAGTGAGTTGTTGTGTGTTGCTTTTTAATCGAATCGCCGCTAGATGTGGCGTTACGATATTAAAAAATTTTCTAAAACTCTCCCAAAATCGACGAGTAGACACACATGGACGTGAACCTGTTGTTATTAAGAAACACTGGTTTCCCGCGCAATTGAAAACGCTGAAATTTGAAGTAGGCGTGTTAGGCTGTCTGCGTCTATTTTTCAGAAACTCATTTCTAATCAAGAGCTCTTTCGAAATCCTAAAACAAACCGATCATCAGCTTCTTGTTCCGATCTATCCGGCATTTGAAAATGTCCAACCGTTTGAGATTTTTCTACTGCCAGCCACGACGATTGATACGCGGGTGCGTGCGTGTCCATTTAGATCCGGCGGGTACCTACTCTCGTTACTTATAATGAACGCGCAAAAAGGTTCAAAAATATCGTGCATAAAAAAAGTTGGTCGTATTTTGAAGAAATGTTAGTCGAATGTCTAGGTTTTTAAGCGAATTGTGGGCAAAACTTAAAAATTCCGAATAGCTCTGCGGAAGAGTGTCTCGTAACAATTTTAACAAATCCGTTCGAGTAAGTCCGGGACGGGAATGCTTCTTTCAATCGTTCCGATATTATTTAATAATTTTTAACCGGTAAATTTTCGCTCGCGAGTGCCCCCTCCGATGTTTAATAATCAATCGGCGAGTATAAAAAAACTGAAGTACAACGGCGAATCTAAAATGAAGTTACACTGATCCAGTTTAAACTCTTTTAGCTCAGTCAACCGCTATATTGTGCGCCGAATCTGAACATATTTGCTCGATATTATTATAGCTCCACGAATTTAAGAAAGTTTAGGCCCCCCGTGATAATGATGCAAGTTGAGAATAATAGATGAAGAAAAGTGCGATCAGTGTGATCGGTTCATAATAGGTTTAACCGGATATTGAGTACTTAACCCGTACAACGATGCAACACTTTTTTTGATACCGGTGAGTGACACTGTGACGCTCGCGAGTTATTCGACATTGCCACTGAGATTATTTAATCGATTTTTATAAATACGTTTATGACGGTTTTCCTTTGTTTTTTCCTTCTCCTATCCGAAGGTTTTTTTTTTTTTTTTCGATCTTTCACGCGAAACTCAAATCCGGAAAATCATCTTTCCCGACCTCTCGAACCGAATTCCGAATACTATTTGACAACCAGCGGAGCTCCAAAATATCGAGTCACACTAGTTGACATTTCTCAATAAATACGACAAATGTCATTATTTTTTTGCGTTAGATATTTTTGCATTTTCTTGTATAAGAATTTTTGCTTTTGTTTTCTATTTCTCGTATATTTCGTAATGAAAGTTTGTCATTATAGAATTTCTCTGACGAGTCATGCTTTTGCAAAATCGTTACTAAGTTTCATAATAATAATAATAATAATAATAATAATAATGAATAATAATAATAATAATAATAATAATAATAATAATAATAATAATGATAATAATAATAATAATAATAATAATAATAATAATAATAATAATGAATAATAATAATAATAATAATAATGAATAATAATAATGATAATAATAATAATAATAATAATAATAATAATAATAATAATAATAATAATAATAATAATAATAATAATAATAATAATTATAATAATAATAATAATAATAATAATGATAATAATAATAATAATAATAATTTTTTTATTATTATTATTATTATTATATATAATCCATCTATGCGCAAGTTTGCGCGAGCGATGGCTATTGAAAACAACCAAAAAAATAAAAAATTTTGGAACAAAATAAAATGAAAGTTTTTTAAACAAAATATGTAAACAATAAAAAAAAAATTTTGAACCAAAATAAAAGTTTTTTAAACAAAATATGTAAACAATAAAAAATTTTGAACTAAAATAAAAGTTTCTTAAACAAAGTAATATTAAAAACTGCAATTATATGTAACATGCACACTCATACATACAATCAGATGCATTTATACATTTAGACATTCTTATACATATGTGCACTCTAATTAAATACGTATATACAAAAACTGTACTTACTATTACAGTAGTAAGTTGAAAATTAAATAAGTTAAAATTTGGTGAGCTTTTTTTTTTTTTTTTTTCCCTTTCCTTTTCCCTCTTCATGTCTTATCTGTTTCTTTCTTTCCGTAGCTCTACTCTCGTTTCTAATTTTATTTTTCCTTATCTGTGCTATTGTTAAGGTAGTAAGTATGATAAAAGAATTTTTCGACGCTTTTTGTAGTTTTTTAGTTGTATTTTTAAAGTGGAAGGTAAAGAATTAAAAAGTTTAGGACCCATATATATAGATTGATTTCGGATGTGGTATTTGTTAATATTCGGTAATTCTGCTAATTCTTCGCCCGCTGATCTAGTAATACTTTGCATAACCGAAATATTAAATTTTGTTTTATTTTTAAGAACGAACATAAGTAGTTGTAATTCATAGAGTTTCGAAAGATGTATAATATTATAATCTACAACTGTGTCCAGATCTCTGCCAAGTAGATTTACAACATTTTTTTGGAGTTGAATCAAATGTTTTAAATGGTGGTCAGCAGCTTTGCCCCAGTGCATGATTCCGTAGCTTAATAAGGGTTGGTAGATAATAATAATAATAATGATAATGATAATAATGATAATAATAATAATAATAATAATGATAATGATGATAATGATAATGATGATAATAATGATAATAATAATAATGATAATAATGATAATAATAATAGTAAAGTGTTAGATAGCGGCTGTAAATTCAACAACGAAATTCGATTATGAAATATGATGGAGAAAGATAAATTTAACGTGTCGCATAGTCTGTCCACGCGATGAAATACATCTTGAACAAGCGATAATGCAACAATATGCAGATAAAAAAATTCATCGTGAAAATTTGTTTTAATTAACGCTTACGTTAATATCCGGGTAGAGTAGCAACTGACGTGGCAAAAAATGAAAAAAATTTTTTTGAGCTTCTGAATCGTCATAAGCTCGATAGATTTATTTTTTTTTTTTTTTTTAGTAACAAAAATTTATACTAAACTTAAGCCATCGCTCTGTTAACACCCGAGGTATCCATCAGGTGGGGTACCCACGACATATATCTTTACTTAAAACATTATTAATTTTTTGTTACGTATGCAGGTGAATTTTTATTTCAAAATACAAAGAACCACAATAATTATATTTAAAAAAATATTATTATTTATTATATTTAATACATTTTATAACATTTACCGAGTGGTATATTCGTCACAGACAGAAAGCTAACGTTCGGTGCAACTCTTGAGTATTTTTCGTTGTCTTTTTTTATTGTTAATAGTTGCGCATCGCTTGGACATTCGTTATACAAGCTTCAATCATTGGCTTGATCACTCAATCGCCGCATAAACAGACGTCATTCTGTTGTCTTTTTCGCTAACATTTCATTATTTTCATAATAAATCCTAAATACCGCGAGTTTATCTTATGTCGAACATGTTTGAAAAACATAGCCAACGTCGTCCTCTTTGAACATCGACATTGAGTTGTATATGTTATTATCATTTAGTCGATAGCATCAACGGCAGTTTTATATTTATTGTAGAAATTGATTATAGCAGCTTTTGATTTTTCAGATCATCACTCCGCATCCGAATGTATGGTTGAAATCAAAATTACAGCTTTATTTATTCTTCGGGACATAAGAGCACTTGTCGTCACATTTTTGTGAAAACCAAAAACTGTCAACGTGACTTATTTGAAGCCATAATACCACCTATACACTATATATAATATATCTACAGTTTATTCTTTATTTTTAAGCGTGCCAATAATAGGTGAGATTCCATGATAACAAATGCTTGGCAGAATGTTGTGAAAAAATTGTACATGCAGATGTTCCTTCCACTTCGTCGGTACGCAAGTTCCTTTACCATTCTATTTCCCTAATTTTTTTCTTTGGTTTTGTTCGCTTTACCAGTGTAAATTATTCCCCATGTAAAGGATACGCGTTTTCAGCATCGCAAATCCACCAAATTTTTATACCATACTTGGCCCGAGGAAATCCTGTACGGCTTCGGAAAGGACACACATCCATCGTTAAATTCTCCATAGGCTTATACGTCTGAGACAAATTTGCATTAAGCGTTGTCCACGGATCACGGATTGGAGCTGTCTTATCTTCTTTCTTACGTTGACTGCGAGTATTACTGTCATCAAATCTTAAAAATCGAATAATGCTATAAAATCTATTGAGGCTATTGTTGAACAATGCGGCAGTTGAAATGTGGCAAAACTATAGTTAATATCGGAGTTTTATTTTACTGGAATTTCTCAGATACTCAATAACGACGTTTAAGTTTGAAAACGAATAAATAAATAATAATAATACGAAGAAGAAGAAGAAGAAGAAGAAGAATAAAACATTCCACCACCCAGTGCACTCTACGGAAACGCTAAAGCCAAATTTATGACAGGTGTTTTTCTAAACATGCCCTTGGAAGAGGCGTAAAAATACCCAATGGAGCTGAAAATTGAGAAACCTTACAAAAAAAATTAATCACTCCTCGCGGTTGCCATGGTTTCCGATGCAGGTCGGAGCACTCTATCCAATCCGCGCAACTCTCGGTACTGCTGAATGCGCAGAGTCTTTCACTGCACTTTTCGAAATCCGATCAGTCGCTAATTTTCCGATAAACTTGATCGCTAATTTTCCGATATACTTGATCCCTAATATTTTCCGATATACTTGATCGCTAATATTTTCCGATAAATATCGTTCACGGACAAACTTTCAAGTATTTCTGATGGACACGCGGCTGGTGGCATGCTTAAAGGCCGCTCAGAACTACCAGACGAGTCGGATTTCGGTAAACGTACCTATGCGAGTTGCTGCTGTTGTAACTGTACAGTTAGACATGAATGTTCCAAGGAATTTCCTCGCCGTGCAGCATTTAAGCACGGC
The DNA here is from genome assembly GCA_039619475.1 of Icerya purchasi. Taxonomy (NCBI): domain Eukaryota; kingdom Metazoa; phylum Arthropoda; class Insecta; order Hemiptera; family Monophlebidae; genus Icerya; species Icerya purchasi. Next base: position 485,817,510 of record CM077116.1, read on the forward strand.
GTCGACGTCTTAGATTTAACACCTGAAATCTCAATTCTCCACGGAGTGCTCATTTTCCCTCGCTTAATTAACACCTTTCCACCGCCGCCCTAGCCCACCGCCGGCCAACCGCCCCGCGCCCGGCTACTCCTCGCCCGCTCGCCAACTTCATTGCGCTAGATTATCATTCGGCTTCTTCTAATTCTGCCGGCGGCTCTTTGTTTATTTTTCGGGCTTTATACAGTACCACTCGTTACAACAATTACCGTTTCTCTTGTGTTTTTCCCGTCGCCTACCAGTCGTCCTTCTCGAGAACAGAACCGTTTTGACGACCGTTCTCTCCTCTCTTTGCGGCGAGCCGCGTTTTCCATGACGTCAGTGCTTTAACTGTCCGAAAATAGTAGATTAATAGTCACGACGGAGGCAGCGAACGACATGCAGACTGTACACGCTCGGTTAATAAGCGTCCTTTCAGGGAGACCATTGTTCTTTCGCTAAGTAGTGCTTCTCGTTCGTCTTCGAACATAATAAATCACGCATTTTTTCCAGTTACCTTACACACACATTTCTTCGCTCACTCTGCTGCCTTTCGCACTCTCTTCTCCATTACGCTTCCGCAATTTTCTCCGTAATCCGTTTTCCGACAGATTTTCGTGTCTCCTCGCTGTACACGCAACACACACCACCGTTCGTACGCCTAATCACGGACTAATTGTACGGCTATTTCGACCGAACTTCTTAATTATTCCAGCGAGATAGACCAGCGCCCTCGCAACCAGTCGTGCCAGTGTGCACTATAACATCACAACGGTTGCGACACTGAAACTACAAAAAAGAAAAATAACTGACTAAATTTAAAATTAACCAAAAACTGCGTACAATCCGATTATATTTCGATTATGCCGATTATATTTCGATTATGCCGATTATTTTTCGATTATTCCGATTATTTTTCGATTATTCCGATTATTTCGATTATTCCGAATCGGAGTTTTAATCCATTTACTTCAACGACAGCTATCCAATCCCATTGCGATGCGTGCGGACAATACAGAATATGCGAAACACGTTGTAGAAATGTTTGTATAAATGTTGTACACGAGTAAAGTTTATTATACACGATAATGACATTTTATCGCTCGAACACTTCTATTAGGCTAAGCGCTGTGTTTTATATAGCTGAGGTACTTGATGGCTCTAACTGGTTTTTAAACATGCCCCTTGTTTCTTCTTCCTTAATTATTTATAGTTTGATATTCCTTTGCCTGTTTGTACTGCGGGCTCTGTAATTGCAGATGTGGCCATGGGACGGCTAACTCTTTTTGCACTTACCTTACTCAATGTCATTCCTTTTCTTTTCAGGATGTGTACACGCTTGGCACTTTTCGACGTTGATTGTCATTGTTTCTCCATCCTTGGTGTATAGGGTTCTTCGTCAGATTCCATTCCTTGTTACTCTGAATTGCCGCTATGACACGTGTTGATGGGTAATCGTTTATTATTGACAAGCCCAGGGAAAAGCCCAAACAAAAAAAAAAAAAAAATATTGCGCCTATGCATCGTGTCCGCGCAGATTAAAATATGCACGCAGATGAATAACAAATCCACACACGCTTTTAAGGATTACTAATAATCGTAATTACCGAAAAAGTTTCATTCGACATATTGCCTCTTGTCGATTAGTTACAAAATGTCCGATTCTGTCATGTAGTAGCGGTTGTTTCGCATTCCGAAGTTTCCTTAGATCGTGCGCGCACATGTATTCAAAATTAGTAGCTGCTCATTTCAAATTAAGGAGAATCGCATTCAAATGACTTTTCCGTCTTCCAAAGTAACATGCGTTTTTGCACCCCTGTATAGTTTTGTCGCAAACGAAAAAAACAGAAATAATTTTTCTATAATAGGGAATGAAAAAAAAAAAAAAAATCGTATTTTCTTTAAAGAGAATTCGAAAATTTTTAAAAACGGTAAAATAAAAAAATTATACTCTCGATCAAATCCGGAAAATTCAGTTTGCGATATTTTTAAGACGGGCGTGACAAGAGGCCTAACGAAAAGAAATACCTACTCGTAGCAAAAGAGATTCTTGGCCCGATTTTTGATTATTTCGGTAATTAAGGAATACGATCGATAAAATTCGAACGTGAAACGCTGCAACCGAAGGAGTTTTTGCGCTAAGATCGCCAAAGAAAGGTAATACAAAGATTGGGCAACACATGGGCACGCGAAAAGAACGATATGGTTAGGCGCCGCGAAAATAAGTATAAGCCAGAGATACTGGTGACCGAGAAAGGAAAATTGCAGAAACATGGGTTTCCCCAAAATGAAAGAAATTTCTCAGGTATTGCAATTTTTTTGGAGAAGCAATATCATTGAAGAGGGGGTGCAGTGGAGGAGACGCCGTCAGCTGTTTGTCAACAATGTACGATTGTAAATAATCCGCATATTAGAGACTAATTCGGCTGAAGGCGAAATTGCAAGAAAAACAATAATAATTTTTTTTTTTTTTAAATTGTATGGCGGGGCGCTTTCTTCATAATAAGAAGAAATGCAAAAAGAAAGGTGGATTCTTTGGAAACGAAAAAAAAAATGTCGCCGATTTAATTATTATAGTAAAGTGTTTAAAAAGTATTAAATCTCTAGTTCTATTGAAATTTAAATCGTTTTTTTACCATCGAAATATCATTTTTAAATCGTTTACAGTGTACTACCACTCACAAACGCGAAACATAACACAGAATGTCTCTTGATGACCACTGTAAACTTTACAAACACGACAAGATCTGCAGTTGCAATATTACATCGAGGTTCCCAGTCAGCAGTCGCGGCCTGTTACTTTTTCAACCAGTGCTGCCACACCAAAGAGCTGTAGAAATTGTTTACTTTATGGAAGTCAAGATAAATTATTGAGTCAGTTTCCGTTTAGTCCTTTTTGTGTGTCTTTCGCTTTAATTGTGAGAAGTAACCCCGCCTTCGTCATGATTAAGGGTCAGAAACGTAGATATTAAAACAAACTTTGGGCCACCGATTTGAACAAATTTCGAATCTGGCTATAGAGCAGCGACCACTACGACACTACTATCGTCTTCTTTTTACCGAATTCGCAGGTCCGTTCTATTCCTGAAAACGGGATATTACAATTCCTACTTCGACTGAAGGCGCGCAGCATACCGAACGGTTTTGATTAGACGCTAAAATTTTAAATAGCACAATAGCACGACACCACGACGTTTCCGACACCGTTTACCCACCCTTTAAAGTAATCGAATAATTAATTAATAAGGAAAATAATCCAAAAAATATTGGACCCGCCCCAGGAAAGATGAAGAACATTGAAAATTAAGGAGCAACGGGGAAGTATACAATAGAAAAGGTCAGCGACACAATTAGGAAGAGAAGAGTCGCATTTTATGGATACATTAAAAGACCGGATAACGACCGCCTTACTAAAAAGAAATTTTCGACTTCTTCGACAGCAATCCGAAAAGTAGTAGAATACCGTGGATGATACAAGTCAAAAGAGATTTGGTGCGTATCGGGATCTGTGAAAGAGAAATCGAAAACAGAAACAAGTTTAGACTTCAAGCTTTTTTTTCAAGGATTCCACGAAGCTGCAGTAAAGAAAACGGGGGGACGGCGATCACGGACAGAAGAGAGAAAAAAGGTACACTCGAAAAGGATGAAAGAATACTGGGCAAAGAAACAGAAGAAAAAGGAAGGAACGACTGACATTATGCGTATAATATTTCCGCGGTCCGCAGTTGGTCAAAGTTGAAAAAAAAGCAAAAAGAATAATAAAAAAAAAAAAAGAAATAAAGCAATACGAGTATAATTTCGAGAGTACCGAGCGAACTCCTGCGCATATTCAGTGGAAATGAAATGTCGTTTGCTTTTGACAGAATTTTGCGATATTTTGCAAATTAAAAATCTCACGCATCTCGAATGTCACAGTTTCTTCCTAAATTTATTTTTTCTACATTTATCGATGTAAAATTATCTCGATAAATTTTACTCGATCAAAAAGGTAAAAGTTTTACCGAATGAAAACTTAAAATCTTTTTCTTCTTATTAGCTCCTCGTAAAACATTCACCGATATTAATGTTATGAAAAACCGTACATTTTCCCGCTGTATTTTAAAATAGTCCATAGCTGACGAGTCCCCTCTTTAAAAAAAAATAAATAAGAACAAATAAATAAAAAATATTTCAAGTAGGAAAATATTTTATGTTTTTAAGAAAATACTGCAATTAGAGAAAGAAACGAAATTACCTCGGTAAATGAAATTTGGGCAGATCTAAATGTTTTTTGGTAGATCGTTAAAAAGAAATTACCAAAGTTTTCATTGAACGTACAAGAAAATTTTCGGGTTCATCTTAATTTCCAATTTTCAGAAATTCCTTTACTTTAAAATATTGGAAATAAATACGAAATTATCTTGCACTTTTGTTCTTGTCGTATTATTTTTAACCCTTTCGTTCCTGTCTCCATCGTTATTTCCTTCGCACAATTAATATCTGATCAAAATAAAATTCGATTCTTTCCCCTGCAGCTGAGATGAGTTAAATAAAGTAGATCGTCAGCTAAGGAGTTCATCTGTTGCACCTTTTTCAACGGTGGCTTTCGAAGTTCTCTCTACTCGAATGAAAACTAACCAATCAACTTCGCTGTAGAAGAAACTGCTTACCATTAAACTACTTTAAAAGCACATTTTAATACCGTATTTATTGAATTTAAAGAAAAAGTAAAAAGAAAATGTTCAATTCAGAGGAGCCGGAACACGCTAAAAGAACAACCGGTTTTAGATTAAAACGAAAAACAAAAGGACGAATACACTCATTCGCAAATAACCCCCCGGATATACAATAATTTTCAGCTAATCAGACGGATACATCTCGTATAGATAAATAACAGATACTTTTGATCGTCATTCTTTATACAGGTGACACGTTGCCAGCCCAAAAACATCCAGTTGCGTGCGCTGGATCGGAAAACAAGTCTATATCGCCAGGGTCCAAACTGGATTTTTGGCGGACGTAACTGAGCATACGAGTTCACACGCTTTCTCCTTTGTATTTTCCTCTAAATACGCATTGAAAATAGATGTATTTCCGTCGATACGGTATATAGTCATAAAGGGAGTCCTTCAGTGATTACACACTATGTCGAAAAGTTCCTTTACGAAGTGATTCCATTCGCTATTTCCAAACTTTTGAGGAATCTCGCCACTCTCCTACTGCTCGAATCTTGTTTTATAACACGGTGTTGTTTACACGGGGTATAGCTGATAATTTTTTCACAGCTATATCTTTGTAAATCTTCTTTCAAGTACGTTTAAAATTAACAATAACGATAATAATAATAATAAATGATTTTGCGGCTAAGACATCGACGGAAATTCATTTTATTGTTTTAAAATGAGTTGTTTTGTTTTACAATTTATACGATCAAATACTGAATTTGAAAAAAAAAAATGAATTATTTATTTTCACCGTGAAACCTATTCATCGTAATCTGGAGGCATCGACCACCTCGCAGTCTGTTTGATGATTCCCCTAAATATGTACAAATCATCTCTTCTTTACATATACACGAATTTTTCCAATATACAAAATAATTAGTTAAATTCCCGTTACAGAAAAAAAAAAACATCTGATTTTAATCGACAATTATTCTACAGTCCATTCCGGTTGGTCATGGTGCTTACCGAAAAAAAAAACAAAAAAAAAACCGAAAGCAACTGCCAAGGGGTCTCGGGTCTCCACCACACATTTTTTGAAGAAATGGGACTACTCTTTTGGAGAATAGCAAAGACTGGAAATCAGATGATAGGCGGCAACAAAAGAAACCTCTAAAAACAGGTTTAGCTGAAAGAACAAAGTACTGAAGGAAATATGGCATGACATGGTGCATAATAATTCCCCATCTGAAAATCTAAGCGAAAAAAGAAAAAAGGGACTAAATATACAAACATCAAATAGAAGGAGGTATGCGGTCAAATGTTACCACGTTATTACAATTGCAGTTTAAACGCTCTTTTCCTAAGGGTGTTGTCTACTAGTCTCGTTAGGCGATCATTCAGATTGTCCCTTACTAATTCGGTCTTATTATAATCATTTCCAAGGGGTAGTGTTTACGACCGGTTTTTAAATAGTTAGTCGGTGAAGAGTGTGTATGATCAATCATTTTCCCACATCTTTTACGATTAAAATAATATGGTATTAAGTTGCTTTAGAAATTATTTAACGGAATAATAATATTTCGCAACAACAAATCTTACTAGAGCGTCTGTAGCGCAAGACAGAAATTCCCTCAGTGTGACGATATCATGGTGATATGAAAGAATCCTTTTGTGACGTGACGTTCGAATAAATGGAAAATAACACTTGTAGGTTTGATTTAATTTGAAGGTTACGAGTTTTTGTTTTTTTGTTTTTGTTTTCAGGTTTTTGCTCCCCTCGTAAAACTATATAATATTAATCGCAAATGTGCATTATTAAACGAAAATTCGTCTAATTTTTTTTTTTTTAAATTAGTTTTCAAAAATAATAATAATAATAATAATAATAATAATAAAATAAAAAAAGTTACAGAAATTTACTCTTAGATTATTCTAGAAATTAATAATGCTCGAACGTGTAGGATCTGAAATTAATTTCTTTGCAAATAAGAATAATTATTTTACTCACTAATACGGGCTAAAAATATAGCGAGATAATTCCCGTATTCCGTGTAGTAGCAGGTACATGCTTTTTTAATAGAATTATTTTAATTTCATTTGATATCGCGATGCGAACCGCATATATATATAGCTTTTATTTTTGTTCTAAAAGAAAATAGGGAATTTCCGAATTTACACGACTGACACAAAAAAGCACTCTTTTTTATTGCCCCAAAAAAACAAAAAAAAAAAAAAAAAAAGGCAACAAATTGTCTACGAATTTTACTTAAATTCCGCGTCTATACGCCGAAAAGCAAAAATTACCAAAAAAAAAAAAAAACCAACACGAATAAATAAATTAAGGAAGTGGAAACCTTAATATTTAAGCATGCGCAAAATGGCTAATACAGAACAATTCATAATTAGCGAAAAACACTTTGTGACGTCAGAGGGGGGGGGGACTTCAAACTGCAGCCACCGACTAAATTTTTTCGAATTGAAAGCAATTTTTTATTAAACTTTCTTTCGCACATCTTCTGTGCCCGTTGTTCCAAAAATTCAAAAAACAAATTTAAATAACGTATCGAAATACGAACTGCGCAGAATAAATTAATCCCCCCTCCCTCTGTACGTATAATATTAACGATTACGTTTTTTTTTCTACACCGGGACTAATGTGAAACATCGTGTAATGTTTTTGTATCGATTATGTACACAACATTTTCAGGTATTATCGAATATAGCTTTTGTTTGATCAAACTCTTACAAAACACTTATTTCATTTTACGAAAAAAATAACGCGGCCAATTAAAATCGAATAAAAATTACAGAAGACTTTTCCAGGAGGTGAAAGGACTAACTTCATATAATATATACGTAAAACTGTATTGTAAAATAATTCTTTGAAATAATTAAGATCAGTAGCAATGAAACTTTTTTGAAATCAATTTTAAAACTTCTCCCAAAAATGATAAATTATATTAGGAAAGTAATAGAAAAGAAACAAAAAAGATATTTGATGAAAACTATTCGAAGAAGATTATGATATTATAAGATTACGATATTTTAAGATTATGATATTATAAGATTACGATATTTTAAGATTATGATATTTTAAGATTATGATATTTTTACTTTATAAATAAATAAAAATGTGATCCCATGCAGTCACGAAATGGTGGTTCAATATTGAGACAACCGCGCGTCATCACTTGCACATCTTAACAGAAATAGCATTTAAACAAGCTAATTAACGGGAACGTGTTAATTAATTACGACTAAGCTCTTATGCTTGCAAATTTGTTGTAAATACACAAAGTAACGGAGTTCGCGAACCGATCGAAAGATGGAACATGATTAAAAATGATCACTTTAAAAGGCCTGTCAATCAAGTATACCACGTGTAGAATGGGAAAACTCGAATCTTTGGCGAAAATCCTTAACGTTACTACCATAAGCATTTTAGAAACTAATAAATTCGTTATCGTGGGTGCGCTATTATTATACACTGTCAAACAATCTAAATCGTCGCCAAGAATATATGTGTATACACATACCCACATACACATATATGCATATACACATACATAACGTATGCCTAGTAGTTACGGTGTTCGACTTCCACAGCAGAGGTGTCGCAGGTTATCGAAACTTGCCTCGTTCTAGATTCAAGTCGCTCCCAGGTATACATATTACCTATAATCTGAAATTGAGAATTATACCGGAGAAATGTAAGAAAGTATAAAGAGGTAGCCGAGAAAAAAAAAACAAAAAAAAAACAAAAAAAAAAATTGGCACTGATTCAAATCTATCAGAATAAGTACAATAAGCTTAATTTCAGAATCCATTATACCTTATCGAGGGTATGTTATTTTACCGTTACAGGTAATATTGGAAATGAATATAAGCGAGAACTAACGTGTTTTTTGAAATATTTCAAATAATAAATAAATTAACCAATTATGTGCAGAGATGATTCGAAAGGCTCTCGCGATAAATAATAAAGGCTGTCGGGAAATTATAAAAAACCAGCAAAAAAAAAAAAAAAAAAAATGATTTCATTACGATCAAAATGACCGGACCCCAAAATGATTGGAAATCACTCTGCATACATTCGAACACCGCGCGTGAATGATGCAGGCACAAACTCTGCATCATTTAAATCATTTCATTAAAGAATAGGACATATTACGAGAGTAGGATTTCCCCTTCCAACAACGGCAATAATTTCGTTTATAGATAATAATTTTACCAATTACGTTTTTTTTTTAATTTTCTATTTCTAATTTTGTTATTTATTTTTATATCTATTGATTATTCGATATTTAATTTAATTTAACGTTTAAATTTTAAAAGTTGAGTTATTCATTTTTTTCAGAATTGTTCAATTTCGATATATCGATAGTTCTCTATACATTTCAACATTAATTAGAGTTTTTTTTTTTTTGTTTACACTTTAGTAAAATTTCATCACGATGACGGAGATAAATCTCGGCGAAACATGTCGGTATAATTTTAATGTATATAATTGTTTCTACGATGTTCATTTAATAGCAAAAGTTGAAAACATTAAACAATCGGCCTATAAATTCGTAACTCACTAATAATTAATTTACCCGCGCTCCATTTATTCTACATAAAAATCTGTTTAACGGTTTTTTCTTCTTCGTTTTGTTTTTATTATCTTTAATAAGTTATACAAAATATTGCACACTAAACCGTCGCTGTGCAATAGTCGGCACACTTCATGGTCTACCTATAATATCTGTACAACCGGAATTTACAAAAAATACCTCGGTGTCCACGACTAATTAGATATTACGCGCGGAGACAATAAAAAGAAAATTTAAAGAGAATTAATTAAAGGAAAAAAGTGTACAATTTTCGAAATTAAGAACATCTCTGATGAACTTATTACCATTGTGTGCAACAACTCGCCTCTCCCCTATCCGGGTGAATTTTTTCGCTCTATCCGACAATATAAATAATAAAGAGAACTAGCTCCTTGTGGCCACTCACCGTAATGACCTCAGCAGTTATCACGGTGTGTGGTTAGCGAAATTAAAGATAAAAAAAAAACAAAAAAAAACAAAATTAAAAGCAGAACAAAAAACTTTGATTTATTAAAAGCGTGTACGTTATTATGTATGACCTATCTCTCTAGCAGTCATTTAATTAGAGATAAATGGAAGCTAAAGCAGGATTCGAAATAAGCGAATTGCTATATTTAATATTTGTTTTCTGTTAATACTATCATTATTATTATTAAACTGGCTAATTATTATAATTATTAAAATGTGTTACACCCATCCCTATTCCGAACGATAACAATTCCTGGCGCCGACACAATTTTCTGATTCCTTTTTTTCTTTTTTTTTTTTTTAATTTCTTAAATTTCTTACAGTAACCGTTTCGTACTATTATCGGCGAGTAAAACAAAATTCAATTATATTTTTTCTATCTGCGATCGGTAATTAATGCGATAGAGCGCAACGACTTTTAGGGGCAACTGAAGACCAAAATAAAGGTCGCACAGACCATATTCGATTATTAACAATCTATATAGAGAAATATTTTTATCAAATAAATAAAAACGATACCTATTATTATAATAAGTGCGGTAATACATACGAGTGTCGTATTAAAAATTAAATTAGTTATACGAATAACAATAATATAAATAAGTAACAATAATAATATGTAAGGCGAAAAAGTAAAAAAAAAAAAAAAAAAAAAAAAAAAAAAAATACGGGAATAGCAGAGACAAAAAGCACTACTACAATTGAGAAAAAAATGAAGAGTCAGTGACCGTTTTAATCTGTCCGCATTTTCAAAATAAGAAAATGACATGCAGCAATGGATAAACAAGTTTATAACCAAGGCCGTGTCCACGGGGCGGGTTTTGGGAGGTTAACCCCCCCCCCGCCACCATGAGAACTGAAATAGCTTAGGGGTACTTCATTAATATCTTAAGGAGAAAAACTTTTTGTTACGAGTATAATCAATAACACATATGTAATTTTTATTAATGTGTTTATACGAGGTAATTCGTTTATTTAAATTATTAATACACATATAAATCAAAATGATGGAAATTATTAATAGCATGAATATATATTAGTGAAAAATGTATTTTTATTTATAAAATAAATATGCGAAGAAAATTTTTCTGGGCACGGGCCTGTTTATAACACACATATTTTTCGTGATATTTTAGTTGACTCTTTCATCATCCGGTTCGTAATAGTATTTGCACGAAATTCCGACTAATTTTTATTTTAATAATTCAATCACATCCGGATGATAATGACGGTAATTCATCGAAACTAAACGATTTTTTTTAAAGGTGTTTTCGTATTTTTAAAGGTGTTCTTATATTTTTATACGTTTGTTATATAATTTTATAGTACATTTTATTATCTTACGGGTAATTTGTAATTTCCATTTACCGAGCGCCGATTAGGAAGCTTCGCGCACAGGTGTAATTTTCGATATAGGTGTATCTCTATACTTTTAGCGTCGAATTTTCAGTTTTATTTAAAACGGTTTCCTCTATAATTAATCGTTATTCTAATTCCGTATACGTATGTTGTGTGCTGGTTGTTGTTAAATTACACGAAAACTATATGAGAAAAAGATTATTAATTATTACGCCTTAATTAATTTTTTTTTTTCAACTCCTTAAAAACTTGCGTAGTATTTCAAGATAAGGGAGCGAATAAAACGCCTCGTCACGTAAATCCATTCGCTAAAAAAATTTGTACGCAGAATTGAATACCTTTGTAGATTTTTTTTTTTTTTTACCAACACGTATCGAAATTGACCAGAGCTTTTAAAGTGAAAACTCTCGGAACGTTAATTAATTCCTTTTTAAATTTTAAGAATTTTTCTTCGGGGGAAATTGCATTCATTTATAAAAAATTAATCTTTACTTCGATATTGAACTAGATAAAACCGAACCAATCGCTAGACAGAAAAACAACTAATGTCGCACGTAAAGGTAAACGGCATATTTTACACTTCGCACTAATACCAGCAGGCATTGCCCTAAGGCGAGTTTACATACAGAAGACAGGAAATAACCTTTCGCGTATACGCTTATATTACACTCCATTCCACGATGAAGGGGCAATTTCACATATTACCTGCACTTCCAACGATTACTAAGAACGACATTTAATTTAAAATACTCTTTCACGCTTCAATATTCAAGAATGCAATATGTATATAATTATATAATTTGTTTAATTTAAAGTATTATGCATATGCGCTGGAAATACACTTGAAGGGGATGAATAATTCGGTCGTTATAATAGCAATCGTTTATGTCAATACTCCTTAACGGCTAAAATTTTACCAAAGTTTCGTTTCACTAAGCTTCCGTAAAATACTTTTTCACCTCTGCAATAACCAACTCTCGTTACGTATTAAAATTTAATGATTCTATCGAAAGACTTTTTGCTCTTACACAATGTGTATCGAAAAAAGCGCCAAACACCGTAGAGCTTTCTATACACTGCATTAATAAAAGCATTATATATATATATATATGTGAATGATCGAAATACATCGTAAACTAAATACAGAATTAAGAATATTACCGTAGTATTTATTATAAGAGCTAGGTTGATCTTTTCAATTGGTCAGCTATAGAAAAATTTTGCTCCATTTACATAACATATTTTGAAACAAAAAAAAAAAAAAAACTCGATGACAAAGTAAACAAGAGAAATTTGCACATTCGGATGAGTTACTCGAATATGGCGCAAAAAATTAAAACGGTCGGATAGAAATAAAACCAGCGAAACGGCAGAGCTAACTAGCGAATTAAAATATTCGTCGACGTTGTCTGTAGCAGTCGGTTGGAATTTAGAAAATATCCTCCTCAGTTGCTGACGGAGTTTGAGCACAAGTCTCTCCGCACAAGAGAGAAATAGGTGCGTGTCTATATATAGTTCAACGGTAGGCAATCATTGGCGAGAACTAGAATCGGACTGGAAATGAACGTTATATGGCGAGCCACATTCTCATACTGGTGTGTCGGTGCGAATGTGTACGGGGGCCGGCCAACGTGTGTAGTACCTGCATTCACATACGCCGCAAAAATAAATTAAAAATTTAAAAGTATTTTCAATCCGGAGAGGTTCGTTCGGCGATTCCGGAATAATCGCTTTCGGCAACCATCAAAGAACCACGCTCGAATCTCGTACAATTTATTTTATTCCGGCACGTTGCTTTGACAAAATTCCATGCGCGCCGACCTGCGCGATCCAGGAGCCCCGGGTTTTACCGAATTCAACGTTGGCCCGCTCGATTTTTCAAACGGTTCCGGTAAACAAAGTATTTCTTAGGCGACAACCTGCTCCGAAAGCAACCCCCTGCCTATATGATATGGTAGACAATATAATAATCCTAATGCGAGAATTCGAAGGAGTTCGTGGCGACTAATACTATAATAACGCGCGGTAGCGCGGAAAATGTTTTAATTAGACGGATGAATCTTAAAAAAGTTCCCGATAAAATCAGTCTCTATCACGTCGTCCGGTTTTTAAAAAAATCTGTTTTTGCGTTTAAATATTATGTACATTGAAAGTTTTTTTGTTTTTTTTTTTAAACTGGTTTTTAAGTTAAATTCGGCGAATTTTTTATTCTTTCGTCTTGATTGCTTTATTAATTAAAAATAATCAATTAATTAGCAAAAATCGGAATTTATTTGTTCTTCAGAAAAATACTTCTGCTTTTTATTCGGCTTAACTAATATTTCCGATTAGCCGGAATTATTTTCAAAACAACCATCATTATTTTCCTCTTCACTGAAAGAGAGCGAATTATGACAATTCCCCGGGTTTTTTCTAATTATTTATATCGCGTTTTTGAACGAATTTAAAAAACTGACTTATTGAAAATCAAAAATACGTTTGCGTCTGTTATTTTTTTTTATTTATTTATTTTTTTTTTTTGATTCGACAATTACATTCCTATCTAGGAAATAAAGTTATTTCTTACGCAAATATAACGTTCATTTTAAATTACGAAAATATAACGTATATTTACGATGTCTGTCTATCGTTCTGTATATAAATGTGTGTGTATATAAATACATATGTATTAATTACAACGTAATTCTTAGGCTACCATTAGAAAAAATGTCCTAAAAAATGTCCCAATTTTGTGTAACGCAAAATGTCCCAATTTTATGTAATATTTTGTAGGATTTTTGTTATTGTTATTTAAAAAATGTCACAATTATATGTAATGAAATATGTAACGAAAAATGTAACGAAAAAATGTCTTAATTTTATATAATGAAAGTTAAATGTTATAATAGGATTTTTGTGGTTATGTTATATATATTTTTTTTGTGTTGATGCCAGTAAGAACTACGTTGTAAATTTCGATCATTCTATACAAAGTATAGAAGAGAAAGAGACAGAAATGAAAGCAAGAGGTGTCAAGGGGCACAGCCCCTTGTGAGGCCAAAATGGCCGAGTTTATTTATATATATATATATATGCATATATATCACTGTGTAAAATTCTATATAACACTGTTTAAATAGAGTGCTATCGGGCGCGGATTTTTTCTAACTCAAAGCGTAAACATCACTTACGGATTGCTCGTTTGAAACGAATGTGGAGGTTGAGAGACCAAGATTTGATTCGGCGTTCGAACGTGTCAAGTTTCACAGTATACTAAGGGGGAAAAAGTGGCAGTGGTGGTTACGTGCCTTTCGGATTTTTAAAAATCCCCCCATCCCCCCCAGGGGGATAAGTAAAATTATTTTTTCGGCTGAACCGATAGTATTTTTTTTTTTTTTTTTTTATCATCTACGTTAATGCTCGCTTGCACAGTGAGTTAGTTGAGACAAAATTCAAATGTTTACTATAAGACCGTAGTATTCCATTTTGATACTTTTCGGTAATTCCCGGATGCGTAATGAAAAATTCTAATTCACTTTGGTTTCTTCGCAGTCGGAGTACATGAGCGATTCGTTTCACCAAAAGCGCGTGATGTCATATTAGAAAAGGTTCCAGTTTTCTTTTTAGGACGTTTTAGGGTGATCATTTATCGAATAATCCCCAATGACCCGTTTCTATTTGAGCACTAAAAAACTTTGCGAACTAGAAGGAAATCCCCCCCCCCTTCCCCCTCGCTAAAGCCAACTATTGCGGGGAGTGGTTGGTTAGGCAGTTTAGACAGAACCTGATGCCGGCCGTCGTACATGGTTGACGAGCCCAAAAATAAAATACAAAAAAAAGAGAGTATAGTACACTGCATTTTTTGCATCGTACGATACACGCGACAATAAAATGTACGCACCAAAATCTTCGTTTTTTTCTTTTTTTTTATTTTCTCGTTATTATAATATCTAAGATTAATATTTTCCGTTGAAATGTTGATCGTAAACAGTTTGACATTAAATTTAAATATCCTAATGTGGTATTTCTTTAACAAAGTCGCTAATATCATCACAACTTAACCTATTTAATAGAACGCGCGTTTTTCTTATTCTTCCCCCCTTTTTTTTACTTAATTATTTGTTAAACTTAATT